>OV702281.1:122099192-123535026 GCA_916181665.1 Avena sativa
CGAGAGAACACTCCGGGAACAAAAGGTCGAAGGTAGAGGTATCAACAAATAAAGCCACCTCTAGCTTCGATGGAAAGAGGGAACCGATGCATTCTCATCCACTTCAATGTACAGAAGCGAATAGAGTGAGTAGTCGGCCTGGGGGCCAATCCATCACGCACCCAAACTATTACTCTGCACAATCAGTAGAAAAGCGTGCAACCATTCTCGGAATCAGACTGATGATCTCGACAATCGAGGTTCAGAAACAAAGGAGTGATGCAGACTCTGCATCGGATCTAGCGTAGATGATGTCGTCGCGTCGGAAAACACCGGAAGGCACGAGAAGGAACAAAGAGAAGTCCACCAGACGAAGGGTTCCTCGGATAGCATGAAGACCAGATGTAGCAACACCATAACCAAAGGAGGAAGCGAAACCCTGAAGGTACGATGGAACCCAACCACGAGAAATCCTGGACTCGAAGAGAGAGAAGAGAGCGGATTCAAAACACGCAGAGGTGAGAGGAGAGCAGCAGAGGGGTAAGGAGTAAAATCAGACCTAATCAGAACTATCCAACCGATTTTTCAAAAATAGTTTTGACACTCTACTTCGGTCGTTAGCTAGGTTATCCTACAGGCTGGACTTGTGGGGTATCGCAACTGCTGAGCTCTGATACCACTCTGTAACACCCTCAGAATCGACCCTATGCAAGTTTCATCGATTCCCACCAAACCTGCATAGAAACGATTCAAAGGTGCCCACCAGGCACTTTCGTGCGGGTGGAAAACGAAGTAATATCATTACACAATAGTACACAATGGAACCCACGGAAATATATATACAACAGCGACTCAAAGAGTCAAGAATACAGATATACAATACAAAGATCCAAATCACCTTTAAAACGATATAGCGTCCGAGTACGGACAAGATGCAAATTGAGCTAAGAGCCCTGAAGAATAACCAATGGCGTCCATAACCCTGCCCAGGCCAAGCCGGAAGGGTAACCCTGCTAACGACGTCGATCTCAAAACCTGCTTAAACAAAAGGGGTGCCGACAAAGGGCAAAGGAAAAAAAAGAGAGTGGTCAGTACTGATGCCAGTACACGGTGAGGCTAGAATTCGGCGGTCCTCGCCTACATAGGTATGGTGGACTGAGTGGCAGCGCGGCATGCACTAAACAACCTATAGAGACTCGAGATAACTGTCGGCTATCAGAGAGGGATAAGAAAGACCTATTCGGAACCAATCTGATTCTACCACCAAACATACCCATCCTGGTATTTCCCCCTCGAGACCAAACGAGGAAGTCAACCGAGGAACTCACACCGTTGGCAGTTTTATTCATTCCGTTATAGTTGCGGCAATTACTAGTCAAATATAGATAGCATGAGTCATCCCAAACCCAGCAGTTGTTGGTACTTTTATTTAGACATTCCGTTGTAGTGAAGCTGATTACTAGTCATATCGGATACAAGTCAAATTATAGCAGTAAACTTTAGTTATAGTTGTCTATGATCGAGAACTGTGCTCCAAGTCGTCCATAACCGCGGACACGGCTTTTCGAAAAGATTTAACCCTGCAGGGGTGCACCAAAGTATCCACACGCACTTTGACCCTTTTTGCCAGATCAGTTAACATACACCCATCGGTATGTCGGCGGGGCCTAAATCATGACGTTTCCCAGACCCAAAGCAAGTACATGGGGGCCACCCCACTAAGCTACCCGCAACGAAGTCGGCCGGTCTCCGAGACGGACTCAGGGTTTGCGTCAATGGCTGTAAATGACTGGGAACCCGAAAGTGTGACTGGGCTTGTCGATACCGCGAAAACACTCCGCAATCCTAAACAGTACAGGTGCTCCACGCACAATCTTAAATAAAGCAGTAAAGCATGGCATAAGTACATGATAGTAATAAAGCCCCAAACTACTTGTGGCCCCCGGTACAGTACTTTGAAATCAGGTAGTAAGCCGATGGGGGTACCCACACACCCCACCTGTGGTTAGCGCGCTCGATCTCAGAACAGGTTCAAGAACTCGGGGTCCTACGGGACACCAGTGAGCGGTTAAAATCCAAATATTGTCTATTACCCACCGGTGCCTCTGCATTTACCTACTCTCAATTTTTGTTATTAAACAGTAATTAAAGCCATGATCACCTACAACATTAAACATGCGGCAACACTCCAACAACTGTGGTACTTGACGACACGCAACAGCACTTGAGCAAGCGACTACGACGCGCAAGTCCAACTATCTACCAATCAACAGGTAGTAGGATGTGTCCAAGGTAGTATAAGGCTGCAAGGGATATCATGGGTACGAAAACTAGAGCACCGCAACACAGATAGCAATAGATCAACAGGAGGGAATAAATACTATAAAAGTAAGATAGGTAGAAAAGGGGAGATGGTCGCCTGAAAACATTGCCGAGGGTTCATCCGAAGGTCGGGTCGACACTCGCATCAACTCATCGGCCTAGTCCGTGAAGAAGCAAAACACTAGCACAAACACCGGATGCACTATTTAATACTATGACAGAAGATCGGGCATGATGCATGTATGATGTATGACATGGCAAAGGTGCAATGCAATTAGATCATATTAAGCGGAACCAGGGTCCCGACATTTAATTAAACGGTTCAAGTTATTTATCTACCCCGCAAATTAAATGTTGGATTAGCAAGACCAAACATGGCTTCGGTTCGCTATGCCAATTTAAATGAAGTCCGGAATAAGACAAAGATATCCCGCATATAGACTCCATATTTAATTATGAGATGAATTGGCATAATGCCCCCAAACCACAGACAAGTATGCATGCATGAACAATTTAATATGCATCAGTTGATAATGTCATATTATAAAAATAATGGGGTCTCGAATAGGGAATCACTTTAGGGTTCGGCGAACTTGGGCTCCGAGGGGTTCGGGGTCGGGTCTCAGGGTTCGACGGGAGAATGGCTCGACGAGATCGGTCTCGGACAACGGAAGTCGATCTTGTCGCATCCGAGAAGAAGGACTTGGTTGGCGTCGGGGGCACATCGGATCCGCCCTGGTCGGTGCTGATCTTGTCGTCACGAAGATCTTGTCGGGTCCTCGTATCGGGTCGGTCTTGGCGTTCGGGAAGAAGAACTTGTCGTCCTCGTGGCGATCTTGGCGTTCTTCAGGTTCGGGTTTTGGCGTCCGAGGGAAGTACTTGGCGTTCCAGATCGGTCTCGGATCCATGAAGCAGATCTTCGCGTTTGAAACATCCGGGCCTGGCAACGGGGCTTCGAGCTTCTCGCATTGGTACCGATCCACGAGCAGTCCTGCATCGAAGATCATGACGTCCGTGTAGATGATCTCCCGGGTCCTTTAATGTGTGACGAAGGTCTTGTCACTATGGCTTCGGTTGCCGGTGGCGATCTTGAAAAACGTCAGTAGCAAACTGGCAGCAACCTATTGGTCAGATTCCCCCGGAATCGGTCCAACTAGATGCTACAGGAAGGCGGGTACACACACGGGCTGCAGCTTGCTGCAGCTAGCAGATACACGCAGAGAGGCCGGTCGCCGGGAGACACGAACGGCGGCACGGGGCCCGCAGGAGGACGACAGGCGGAAGCTGGGCACACCAGCGGCGCTCGCGCAGGCTTGGCGGCGACGGGCGCACAACGGAGGAGGTGGTCGGAAGTAGAGCCTGGGGACGAGGAGGCCACGCGACGGCTCGAGGAGGGACGCCACGCGAGCGTTGCTGTCGAGGAGAAGGTGCCCGTCGGCGGCAAGGGCATGCGGGGCGACGAAGGGAGGCGGTAGCGAGCTTGACGCGGAGGAGAGGGGAGTCCGCGGCGACGGCGACCAAACGCGGGTGAGGTGGTTGGAGAAGGACGGCGCTGCCGCGACGCTGCGGGAGAAGGCAGAGAGGAGGCCGGCGCGTCCGGGAGAGGGAGGTCAGCGCGGCGCTGGAGAAGTGGGTGGAGGCGGTGGTGGACGGCGAGGAGACGCGCGTGGCGGAGCGGAGGAGCACTGGCGCCGAGGTTCGCGGGGAGGAGCACGGCGACAGAGCGGCCGGCGGCGGCCTGGGAGGCGGAGGCGGGGCGAAGCCACGTGGGCACGGGTCGTCGGGGGCGAGCGGCAGAGGAAGGCGACGAGGCAGAGGGGAGCGGCCGAGGAGAAACGGAGGAGGGCGTGACCGGCCGGCGAGGCGGTGGGTGGCGGCAGCGGTCGGAGGCGGAGGACTGACGCGGAGGCGACGGCGCGTCTGGGCCGAGGCGCTCGCGGGAGAGGGCGGCGGGAAGACGGGCCCGCAGGAGGAGCGGTGGTTGGTGGGGTGGAAGAGAGAGAGAGATGGGACAGGCGCATGGGGAGTGTGGGGTGGGGGAAGTGGTGAGGGTGTGGAGAGGAGGTGGGACCAGGAGGCTGATGTGGCGGCATGGGAGTGGAGGGAGTTGGGGAAGTGGTGAGGTGGCGGGTGGCGATTGGCCGGGGTGATGTGGAGGGGGCTGGGTAGGATTAGGTGTAGGTAGGATTAGGACTAGATATTTTTAGACTAGGGTTTGGAGGTGGCCGGCTGGGCTTTCGGGCCTGGCGGGCTGCCTCCTAAAAACAATTTTAATTTTTTTTATTTATTTAAAACGGGGCTTTTGCAAACCGCGGGTAGACAAAACAGAATATTCCGGAGACCCAGGTTTTGTGTTTGAATAAAGACGGGGCGTTTAGAAAACAAAAACAGATTTTTCCGAAAATGGTTTTACGCAAACAAATGCAAGATGACATGACGATGCATTAATGCAAGGTGGCATGATGACATGAGCATGCGGTCATGATGATGCGCAACACAAAAACACCGCGATTTTCTAGTAGTGGATTTTGCGGGATGCCACACAAGTCGCAGGCTCTCGCGGACTTCATTGCCGGCTGGGAGGAGGCCCAGCAGCCAGAAAAGCTGCCATACCTTCACTACTGGAGTTTACACTTCGACGGCTCCAAGAATGCGGATGGTGCAGGAGCAGGGATCGTGCTAACCTCTCCGAAGGACGACAAGCTACGCTACGTCCTCCGCCTCGATTTCACCCCCTGCACCAACAACATGGCCGAGTACGAGGCACTACTCCACAGCATGCGAGCCACCAAGGAGATGAATGTCAACCGCCTACGCTGCTAAGGACACTCCGACCTCGTCGCCGGGCAAGTCGCTGGCACCTGCGACGTCGTCTCCCCCACCATGGCGGCATACCGCCAAGCAGTGTACAAGCTGGGCGGACACTTCGCAGGCTATTCCGTCGAGTGGATCGACAGGCGGAAGAACGAGGAGGCCGACGCACTCTCTCGTATCGGCTCGGCTCGACTCGCACCACCCGTCGGCGTCTTCCTCGACACCATCACCAAGCCTTCCGTCTCTCCCCCAAGGGAGATCGACATCGGAGTCCCGCTGCAACCAGAGGCAGCCCTGGTCGCACTCATCGCCGAGCCAGAGGACTGTAAGGGTCCCAGCCTTTAAATAAGGTAGAGTCCCCTATGTTTACAATGCTAGTCCCTGGATCAATAGCTAGCATCCATAGTTAAGATGTAATATCAAGATACAAGGTCATAATACAACTTTATAACCAGGAATAACAAAATTTTATTACATCTTTCATAGCTCATTTGGCTATTACATTACATTGCAGCGGAAAACTATAAGCATGGGGTCCTTCATATTCAAAGTGCCACAGGAAAACATGTTGGTTGTAGACTTTGTAATCCTAATCAATCAATCTTCACTAAAATCAATCAAACCTGCAACATTACAAGTTACAGCCACAAGGGTCAATACATTTGAATTGTATTGGCAAGTTTCACTACTATGTAGAATATAAGTGGATCCTATCATTACATGCATTTTTGGCTAAGTGGGGTTTAAGGCTCATTTGCAGAAGCAAAATTTATCCTATCTTTTCAAAGTGGTTTTGGTCTTTTGTCAAATCCCCTTTTGAAATCCCTTGAACTCCTTGGTAAATTACCAAGTGTTCAAGTCCTTGTCAAAAATCTCTTGAGCTCCTTGGTACCCCCAAGTGCATCAAGTTTTATCAAAATCTCTTGAGCTCCTTGGTACCCCCAAGTGCATCAAGTCTCTTGTAGTCACTTAAAAGTTTTCTTTTAGAAATTGGAATGTCGAGATCTTCCATAGCTTTAGGCCTTAGTTGCTCAGTATTGTCCATAACCGGGGACACGGCTAAGTACTTAGATTTTGATCTTCTGCAGAAGTTGTACACTTTACCCACATGACACAATCTCATCTTGATGCCACCAGTGGCCGCTGGATAAGTACTCACCAAGATGGAGTACTGGCAGATTGAGAATGTGACAAAGTCTTTCCATAGGAGTCCTCCCAATACAAAATTCTAGCTTGTCTACCAGGCACCAATGTAGGGTTCAAGCTCCCTTACACAAATCAAGTTAACCTGAAGATGCCAATGCATGGGATTTCCACTATGTAGTTGACTAAGCCAGAGCCCATTTAGCATGTGGCTGTACACGGAATCCACTGTACGAGAAACATGTTCAATCTCTAAGTTTCCTGGGTGGTTTTCCTTTGGAGCACAACACAAAGAGATTGCCATAGACATGGTTCCTTTTGTTGCCACCTTCTCCAAAACTCAAAGTATCCTTGTCCACCCAGGTGGTTCATTGAGTCCTTGTTTTATTATATAAAACATCAGTCTTTTCTCAATCTCATAAAATCTCAACATGTAACTCTTTTCAAAATACAGCATGGCTAAGCATGTAACAACTACATTGTTTTCACTAAGGAATGTATAGGGTATCCTATTAGGATTTATCATAGCATAAGTATAGAAACTCTTTTCATGCATGTTTCAAAATCCACTAAGTATAATGAAAATAGTAGGACTTTGAATGATAGTGTCACTTGCCTTTTTGGTAGGGAATGTTGGTTCACTTCTTGATCTTTCTAGTTTCACACTTTTCTAACTTCACTACAAATCAATCAAGCAAACACAATATCAACTAGCATTCCAACCAATATTCAATCAATCAAACACACACATAAAATAGGAGAAACTAGGTCATGCATGCAAGCATGCAAAAGATAGTTCTATTTGCAAAGGTGGTCTCCACTAGGCTCTAAACTTTTTAAGGTTCAAAGTGGTCAATTTTCCAAAGTGGCAAAGTCATTTGCAAAAGGGTTTTGTCTATAAACCATTTTTAAATCCTTTCATTATTTTATGTGGTGGAAAATATTTTTATCAAAGCAACAACTTTATGTTGTTCACCAAATAAGTTGTTGTTTCTCAAAACTTGGTGTTTAGGGTCAGTAGGTTTGATCCAAATCATTTCCCAAAGTTTTTACTCCAAAACAATTTTCATAACAAAATCAATGTTTTTATTTGGCTAGAATTGGGCTAATTCAAGTTTTTATTCCTAAAATTCACAAAATCTATTTTTAAAACCATGGGTTGGTTCCTAGGGTCAGTAGGTTCACAACAAACCACTTTGCAAAGGTTTCAACCCTAAAAACATTTTGGAATAATTTTTCTAACCTAAACAAGCATTCAAATGTTTCTGCAAAAACAAACATTTTAACAGAGGATTTTTACTAAACAAATTGCATGGTTGTCTAGGGCGTGTTCCACTGATTCCATTGATATAAAGTTTGTAAATTTTGGACGTGTGGATCAAAAGTTACATGGGTTTCAAGTTTGCATCTAAATCTGTTTTCAAATTTCTGTTTTAAACAAACTGGTGACACGCGGCGTGATATGACTGGCCGGTACCGGTTCGCACGGATCGCGCAACTGCAGCCGTTGGATCTAAACAGATCGCGTGGCTCAGACTAGCCCGTACCCTTTCGTTAAATGAATCTATCGTGGCCGCCAGATGAAAATCTAAGGGTGTTGGTTTGCTTGACCAAACGCGAGCGGCGCGGGCGGTGACTAGCGGCGGCGCACGGTCAGGCGGTGGCGCTACGGCGGATACAGGAAGCAAGGAAGGTGGGAATATGCTCACCGAGATCGTCGGACTTCGCTGGTGCTCAACGTGGCAGTATCTCGTCGAAGAGCGCACGGGAACGAGGTGGATTGCTCGCCGGAGCTTGCAGCAGCGTCGGGTGCTTCTGTTTGTCGTCGGAGGCGAGGTTTGAGGGCGCGCTAAGGCAAACAGACCCTACTATTAGCTGCGTACGGTACTGGGGATCACAGGAGTATCATTGGTAGGTGCTGGGGCAGTCTGTACTCACCGGGGGAACTTGCCGGAGAAATGGCAGACGACGGCGACGTTCAGGTGAGTTTGTTGCCGACATTGTAGAGCGGGCACGGCCAAGCGGTTGGTACTGGAAGATGCACCAGGAGACGGGGAGCAAGCATGTGTGCAGTGGGAGGCGAGGGGCGGCTGGTCGGCGCCGGAATTGGTCGGGGAACACGTCGGAGACAGTGGTGTTTGAGCTCGCGATTCGCGCAGCCTGGTGGCAGAGAGGAGCTGGCATTGGAGGCGAGGTTTGAGGGCACGCTAAGGCAAACAGACCCTACTGTTAGCTGCGTACGGTACTGGGGATCATAGGAGTATCATTGGTAGGAGCTGGGGCAGTCTGTACTCACCAGGGGAACTTGCCGGAGCAATGGCAGACGACGGCGACGTTCAGGTGAGTTTGTTGCCGACGTTGTAGAGCGGGCGCGGCCAAGCGGTTGGTACTGGAAGATGCACCAGGAGACGGGGAGCAATCCTGTGTGCAGTGGGAGGCGAGGGACGGCTGGTCGGCGCCGGAATTGGTCGGGGAACACGTCGGAGACAGTGGTGTTTGAGCACGCGATTCGCGCAGCCTGGTGGCAGAGAGGAGCTGGCATTTGCGAGAAAGGTAGAGGGGACAGGGACGATTAAGTACGTGTGATCGCTGGCTAGTTTAACGTTGTCATTTACACAAATTTATCGCTGGAATTCAACGACTGAGAACGACAGCGATGAATGGGGAAAAGATGGTCGCAGTGAAGACGATGGC
Organism: Avena sativa; assembly: GCA_916181665.1. Classification (NCBI taxonomy): domain Eukaryota; kingdom Viridiplantae; phylum Streptophyta; class Magnoliopsida; order Poales; family Poaceae; genus Avena; species Avena sativa. Next base: position 122,108,145 of record OV702281.1, read on the forward strand.
TAGCGATGTGGGGCCGTGCTGACAGTGAGAGAGAGAGAGAGAGGAAAAAGTGGTCCACCAGTCAGTCGCGGAGTGGGTAAGTTGCGGAGTAAGAAAACGTTTCGCGAGAGAGAGTGGGGTGGGCTTGCTGTTGGGCTTGTTGGGCTGGCCGGCTGGGCTGCTGCTTGTTTCTATTTTTTTCCTTCCTGAATGCTTTTTCTTTTTCCAATTCTATTTTCTGTTTTCAAAATTCAAACAACAAATCATCATTCAAATCAATTCAAACATTCACCACACTTTACAAATGAGTTTGGTTCTGTTTAACAACATAAACCAAACTCCTAAAACAAAAATAATTTTTTTATTATTTTTGGGTCCATTATTAATTAAATAAATAGACCTTTGTTATTAAATCAAATAGATTTTGATTATTCAAAACTCCATCTAAAATAATATCAAAACCAAATCAGTAGGTTTTATTTGAAATTAAAGAATACTTGGAAAACTTGTTTAAAACAAATAAATAAGGTTTTATGTTTAATCAAAATAGTAAAACTTTTATTTTCAATAAACTTGGATATTAAATCCTTATTATTTTATTTAAATTAACCTTTTACTATTTTTCTCAAATGGAAATATTTTATTTCAAAGGCTTGGCCAAAGTTTTAATTTTGGCTATTAAAATAATCCTTTTTTGAATTTCTTCCTTTTCATTTGAAAACCAAAACTTTATAAAAAGATTCAAAATAGTAATTCCAAATATTTTTATTTTTCCTTTATTAAATGTTTATATTTTTAAATCCCTTTAGGATTTTATTTGTTCAAAATAAGTTTGAAGGTTCTCATTTGAATTCAAAAAGTTTCTTCTCACCCTGAAAATCAACAAAGTTTTATTTTATTCAATATTTTCCACATAACAAGATTTGGAAAATCTTGGGATGTGACAGGCTACCACCCTTAAAATAAATCTCGTCCCAAGATTTGGGAAGGCTAAAGGTTATAAGTAGGCTTAAAATAACTAGGGTACTACCACCCTTAAAATAAAGTCTCATAGGGTTACATTGATGGTTCACTTGACTAAAAGTTCAACACAATAATCAGACAAGGAATCCTTATTTGACTCTTCTGAGTTTTCTAAATCCTGACATCCACTTCTTATATCTCTTCAAAGTTTCCATTCATGTCAATGTGGTTGACATGTCCTTTCTGGGTCACATTGGAGTCATTTCCATTGGTTCTTCTGGCATCCTTTTTCTTTTTCTTCTCTGGACAGTCTGATGCATAGTGTCCAAGGTTCTTGCAATTGAAACAGTTGATGTCTTTGAGTTCTTTACGTGGCTCTTGTGGACAAGTTTCTACATAGTGGCCTAGCTCTTTGCAGTTGTTGCACATCACTTGGCCAATCTCCTTATTCTTCTGGTTCTCTGGGCATTCACTAGAATAGTGTCCCATTTCTTTACATTTATGACATTGCACATGGCTTTTGTCCTTCTTTTGCTTTTTGGGTTTCTCCAAAGCTAGGAGTGCATCCAGTTCATGTTGATCATATGTTATCTGGTAGGTAGGAATGTCTACATGTTTCCTGGGCCTTCTATTGCTCTTCACATGCCCTTTCTTTGGTCCTTTGAATTGGGTTGTTTTGTTTGGAGGTATAATTGGACCTTTTCCTTTGTCATCAACCTTCTTGGTAGACTTGGATCCTTCTTGATGGTTTGCAATCATTTGTTGCACTCCACCTTGTTTCCTTTGTTCAACAATGGAAAAGATGGGGCATTGGATAGGGACATGATTGTTTCCTTCACATAGGTAGCAAGTAGCTTGAGAAGTGGGACATTGTCCAACAGGATGCTTCTCTTCATAGTTGGGGCATTGATCACCATGCTCCTTGGAAGTATGATCCTTGTCTCCACAAATAATGCAAGCTGGGGCTCCATCTAGAATAACATTTCTGTCATCCTTGTTGTCACAAATTCTTTTGGAATAGTTTTCTTCCATATTGATCATTTGATCAGTCACCTTAAGCATCAGTTGGCCTTGAGTTTCCAAAAATCCTTGCAGGGTTGGATCTTCTCCACTAGTGTTGGCTATGAATTGAGCTGTCACTTGGTTCAACTGGTGTTGGGTTGCTATGAGCTCTTTCATGATGTCCTCTTGGTTGGTGTTGGTGTCATCAACCTTGATGATGGAGTCTCTTGGAGTAGTCATCTGTTTGGGTTGAATGGAGATTAGAATAGACAAAATATTTCTAAGGAAATAATCCTATTCACACACATCACTATTCACACAAACAATGTGCAAGCATTTACAAACAACTTTTCCCTGAAACAACAAAGTTCAAGCACATACTTAGGCAACAAAATATTTTTGTTTCACCACATAAGTTGGTGAGCTTATCTTGACTAAAATATGGTGGTCCATCTATATGGTTCACTTGTGATCTTTCCATCCTTCCTGGTTGATTCCTTCTTGCATGAGATCATGGTTTCCTTGAGAAAAACTCTTGGTCACAAAACTTCAAGTGAAGTGAACTCCTTCTAGTTTTGCATTTCCTCAGTCTCCACATCTTGAGCAAGATTTCCTTGTCTCACTTGTAGTCCTTAGTGGTATCCAAGTTGAAAGTCCTTGGTGAATATGCTGAAGATATTGAAGTCATTAGAGTTGAAGAAGTTGAAGTCATTAGAGTTGAAAATTTTCTTAGCTCATGGTAAGGTCTTTGGCCATGGGGTAGGTTTTTCCATCAAGTTGAAATAGAAGAGATGTAGAGTTGAAACCAAAATGGTTGAGGTAAGAGTTTACAAGATTGTTTGTAAATAAGTTTTGGAACAATTACAACTCCTATTTTTCTAAGGGTTTTTGTCCAATCCTAGGTTTACAAATCCTACAGGCAACACAATGCTCTGATACCATCTGTAAGGGTCCCAACCTTTAAATAAGGTAGAGTCCCCTGTGTTTACAATGCTAGTCCCTGGATCAATAGCTAGCATCCACAGTTAAGATGTAATATCAAGATACAAGGTCATAATACAACTTTATAACCAGGAATAACATAATTTTATTACATCTTTCATAGCTCATTTGGCTATTACATTACATTGCAGCGGAAAACTATAAGCATGGGGTCCTTCATCTTCAAAGTGCCACAGGCAAACATGTTGGTTGTAGACTTTGTAATCCTAATCAATCAATCTTCACTAAAATCAATCAAACCTGCAACATTACAAGTTACAGCCACAAGGGTCAATACATTTGAATTGTATTGGCAAGTTTCACTACTATGTAGAATATAAGTGGATCCTATCATTACATGCATTTTTGGCTAAGTGGGGTTTAAGGCTCATTTGCAGAAGCAAAATTTATCCTATCTTTTCAAAGTGGTTTTGGTCTTTTGTCAAATCCCCTTTTCAAATCCCTTGAACTCCTTGGTAAATTACCAAGTGTTCAAGTCCTTGTCAAAAATCTCTTGAGCTCCTTGGTACCCCCAAGTGCATCAAGTTTTATCAAAATCTCTTGAGCTCCTTGGTACCCCCAAGTGCATCAAGTCTCTTGTAGTCACTTAAAAGTTTTCTTTTAGAAATTGGAATGTCGAGATCTTCCATAGCTTCAGGCCTTAGTTGCTCAGTATTGTCCATAACCGGGGACATGGCTAAGTACTTAGATTTTGATCTTCTGCAGAAGTTGTACACTTTACCCACATGACACAATCACATCTTGATGCCACCAGTGGCCGCTGGATAAGTACTCACCAAGATGGAGTACTGGCAGATTGAGAATGTGACAAAGTCTTTCCATAGGAGTCCTCCCAATACAAAATGCTAGCTTGTCTACCAGGCACCAATGTAGGGTTCAAGCTCCCTTACACAAATCAAGTTATCCTGAAGATGCCAATGCATGGGATTTCCACTATGTAGTTGACTAAGCCAGAGCCCATTTAGCATGTGGCTGTACACGGAAGCCACTGTACGAGAAACATGTTCAATCTCTAAGTTTCCTGGGTGGTTTTCCTTTGGAGCACAACACAAAGAGATTGCATAGACATGGTTCCTTTTGTTGCCACCTTCTCCAAAACTCAAAGTATCCTTGTCCACCCAGGTGGTTCATTGAGTCCTTGTTTTATTATATAAAACATAAGTCTTTTCTCAATCTCATAAAATCTCAACATGTAACTCTTTTCAAAATACAGCATGGCTAAGCATGTAACAACTACATTGTTTTCACTAAGGAATATATAGGGTATCCTATTAGGATTTATCATAGCATAAGTATAGAAACTCTTTTCATGCATGTTTCAAAATCCACTAAGTATAATGAAAATAGTAGGACTTTGAATGATAGTGTCACTTGCCTTTTTGGTAGGGAATGTTGGTTCACTTCTTGATCTTTCTAGTTTCACACTTTTCTAACTTCACTACAAATCAATCAAGCAAACACAATATCAACTAGCATTCCAACCAATATTCAATCAATCAAACACACACATAAAATAGGAGAAACTAGGTCATGCATGCAAGCATGCAAAAGATAGTTCTATTTGCAAAGGTGGTCTCCACTAGGCTCTAAACTTTTTAAGGTTCAAAGTGGTCAATTTTCCAAAGTGGCAAAGTCATTTGCAAAAGGGTTTTGTCTATAAACCATTTTTAAATCCTTTCATTATTTTATGTGGTGGAAAATATTTTTATCAAAGCAACAACTTTATGTTGTTTACCAAATAAGTTGTTGTTTCTCAAAACTTGGTGTTTAGGGTCAGTAGGTTTGATCCAAATCATTTCCCAAAGTTTTTACTCCAAAACAATTTTCATAACAAAATCAATGTTTTTATTTGGCTAGAATTGGGCTAATTCAAGTTTTTATTCCTAAACTTCACAAAATGTATTTTTAAAACCATGGGTTGGTTCCTAGGGTCAGTAGGTTCACAACAAACCACTTTGCAAAGGTTTCAACCCTAAAAACATTTTGGAATAATTTTTCTAACCTAAACAAGCATTCAAATGTTTCTGCAAAAACAAACATTTTAACAGAGGCTTTTTACTAAACAAATTGCATGGTTGGCTAGGGCTTGTTCCACTGATTCCATTGATATAAAGTTTGTAAATTTTGGACGTGTGGATCAAAAGTTACATGGGTTTCAAGTTTGCATCTAAATCTGTTTTCAAATTTATGTTTTAAACAAACTGGTGACACGCGGCGTGATATGACTGGCCGGTACCGGTTCGCACGGATCGCGCAACTGCAGCCGTTGGATCTAAACAGATCGCGTGGCTCAGGCTAGCCCGTACCCTTTCGTTAAATGAATCTATCGTGGCCGCCAGATGAAAATCTAAGGGTGTTGGTTTGCTTGACCAAACGCGAGCGGCGCGGGCGGTGACTAGCGGCGGCGCACGGTCAGGCGGTGGCGCTACGGCGGATACAGGAAGCAAGGAAGGTGGGAATATGCTCACCGAGATCGTCGGACTTCGCTGGTGCTCAACGTGGCAGTATCTCGTCGAAGAGCGCACGGGAACGAGGTGGATTGCTCGCCGGAGATTGCAGCAGCGTCGGGTGCTTCTGTTTGTCATCGGTGGCGAGGTTTGAGGGCGCGCTAAGGCAAACAGACCCTACTGTTAGCTGCGTACGGTACTGGGGATCACAGGAGTATCATTGGTAGGTGCTGGGGCAGTCTGTACTCACCGGGGGAACTTGCCGGAGAAATGGCAGACGACGGCGACGTTCAGGTGAGTTTGTTGCCGACATTGTAGAGCGGGCACGGCCAAGCGGTTGGTACTGGAAGATGCACCAGGAGACGGGGAGCAAGCATGTGTGCAGTGGGAGGCGAGGGGCGGCTGGTCGGCGCCGGAATTGGTCGGGGAACACGTCGGAGACAGTGGTGTTTGAGCTCGCGATTCGCGCAGCCTGGTGGCAGAGAGGAGCTGGCATTTGCGAGAAAGGTAGAGGGGACAGGGACGATTAAGTACGTGTGATCGCTGGCTAGTTTAACGTTGTCATTTACACAAATTTATCGCTGGAATTCAACGACTGAGAACGACAGCGATGAATGGGGAAAAGATGGTCGCAGTGAAGACGATGGCTAGCGATGTGGGGCCGTGCTGACAGTGAGAGAGAGAGAGAGAGGAAAAAGTGGTCCACCAGTCAGTCGCGGAGTGGGTAAGTTGCGGAGTAAGAAAACGTTTCGCGAGAGAGAGTGGGGTGGGCTTGCTGTTGGGCTTGTTGGGCTGGCCGGCTGGGCTGCTGCATGTTTCTATTTTTTTCCTTCCTGAATGCTTTTTCTTTTTCCAATTCTATTTTCTGTTTTCAAAATTCAAACAACAAATCATCATTCAAATCAATTCAAACATTCACCACACTTTACAAATGAATTTGGTTCTGTTTAACAACATAAACCAAACTCCTAAAACAAAAATAATATTATTTTTTATTTTTGGGTCCATTATTAATTAAATAAATAGACCTTTGTTATTAAATCAAATAGATTTTGATTATTCAAAACTCCATCTAAAATAATATCAAAACCAAATCAGTAGGTTTTATTTGAAATTAAAGAATACTTGGAAAACTTGTTTAAAACAAATAAATAAGGTTTGATGTTTAATCAAAATAGTTAAACTTTTATTTTCAATAAACTTGGATATTAAATCCTTATTATTTTATTTAAATTAACCTTTTACTATTTTTCTCAAATGGAAATATTTTATTTCAAAGGCTTGGCCAAAGTTTTAATTTTGGCTATTAAAATAATCCTTATTTGAATTTCTTCCTTTTCATTTGAAAACCAAAACTTTATAAAAAGATTCAAAATAGTAATTCCAAATATTTTTATTTTTCCTTTATTAAATGTTTATCTTTTTAAATCCCTTTAGGATTTTATTTGTTCAAAATAAGTTTGAAGGTTCTCATTTGAATTCAAAAAGTTTCTTCTCACCCTAAAAATCAACAAAGTTTTATTTTATTCAATATTTTTCACATAACAAGATTTGGAAAATCTTGGGATGTGACAAGGACTGGACTACGCCGTACATCACCTACCTGGAGGGAGGCACCTTGCCAGCAGACGAAACAGACGCTCGGATGATAGCACGCCGCTAAAAATCCTTCGTCATCATCGATGGCGAGCTCCACAAGCGCAGCGTGACCGGCATGTTCCAACGCTGCGTCCAACCCGCTGAAGGACGCAAAATCCTCCACGACATCCACTCTGGCGACTGCGGCCACCACGCCGGCGCCCGCTCTCTGGTCGCAAAGGCTATGCGACACGGTTTCTACTGGCCTACCGCACACGCAGACGCTGTCGACATTGTCCAGCGGTGCGCCGGGTGCCAGAAGTACGCCAACCAGACCCACGTACCGAGCTCGACGCTCAAGACAATCCCCATCACCTGGCCGTTTGCCGTGTGGGGTATGGACATGGTAGGCCCATTCAAAAAGGCCCCCTCCGGCTTCACCCACCTCCTGGTCGCAGTCGACAAATTTACAAAATGGGTGGAGGCCAAGCCAGTCCGGAAATGCGACGGGAAGACCGCCACCAAGTTCCTACGCGAGCTTATCTACCACTACCGGTTCCCAAACAGCATCATCACGGACAACGGCACCAACTTCGCCAAAGGAGCCATGGTCGAGTTCTGCGAAGAACATCACATCCGACTCGACCTCGCCTCAGTCGCTCACCCGGAGTCCAACGGCCAGGCGGAACAGGCCAACCAGAGCATCCTCCATGGCCTGAAGCCACGGCTCCAAGTACCACTCGAGCGCACCGCCGGGTGCTGGGTCGAGGAGCTACCCTCCGTCATCTGGGGCATCCGCACCTCTGTCAACAGGTCGACAGGATTCACCCCCTTCTTCATGGTGTATGGTGCCGAGGCAGTCATGCCCACCGACCTAGAGCACGACTCGCCAAGGGTTGTCCACTACACGGAGGCTGCAAACGAACTCGCACGCCAGGATCGAGTCGACCAACTCGACGAGGCACGCGACCTAGCTCGCTCCCGCACTGCCATCTACCAACAAGGGCTCCGCCGCTACCATAGCCGGCGAGTAAGGACTCGCACGTTCCAGGAAGGCGATCTGGTGCTACGCCTCATCCAGGACAAGAAGGGCATGCACAAGCTATCCTCCCCTTGGGAGGGACCATTCGCCATCGGGCGAGTGCTGGGCAAAGACGCCTACTACCTCATCGACGTCCGAGGAGACGGGAAACTCGACGTCAACCGACCGTGGAATGTAAACCTACTACGGAAATTCTACTCCTAGAATTCCATACTTGTACTTCCCACCTACTATGAAATAAAACAGATTGGTTACCGCCAATTGCGTCTACTCTCTGTGCCTTGTGCCACTCGCACTCGTAATAACAGCATCAAGCTAACAGCAGAAGTCAACCTCTCGTACAGCGACCGGCACGGCCAAGTAGTGCGTTCCGAGGGCACTGGGTTACCCCAGGACTCGCAACGTCCATGAAAAACGCCAAACCGGAGCACCAATGGAGTCGCCTAGCTCGATTGGCTTAACGAGCCAAAATAACTGCCCTCGTTCCTCACAGCGACCAAGGTCCTCCGCATCCTCGGCACAGCGACTCGAACGGCCAAGTACCACGCTCGGGGACTGATGACCAGTCGAGCACGAGCGACTAGAGAAAAACGCCAAGCATGAGAGCGTGCAGAGGACTCGCCATGCGACTGACCCTACGGGTCAGGCAGGAGTGATGCGCTTACTCTAACGTGCTCAGTCCTCACCCACCCTAGAGCTGCGACTAGAACCACCAAGTACCACGCTCGGGGACTCGGCCACCCGACCCCGTTCGCGCAAGGGAAAACGGTCAAGTAAAGAGCACTCACGGGAGTCGCCCTGCGACTGGATCTCCGAGCTCAGGCGAGTCGACCTCAATAACAAAACAACTGACAAAACACTCAAAATCACAAACACATAACAAATGAGGTAAACCCCATAAAAAGGGTGGACGCGCTCGGGGACTCGTCCAATCAGCAATCAAAATCACAAAACAATTCACAAAATAACACGAGTTTTCATTACAGCAGAACAAAGTCGTTCCAAAATACAAGTTGAGTCCAATGGACAATTGCTACTAATGCCCCAGGGCACAATATTTCTATTCCGCAGGTTTCGACGGCTACTCGCTGACCCTGCGGTTGCGAATGAAGGGCGTGTACGGGTTCAACGGGTACGTCGTCAAATCACCTGCCATCGCCGCACGGAATGGCTGCTCGACCTTGAAGTCACGATGCGGCGGCTCAGGATCGTTGGCCGCGACAGTCGTCTCTTGATAGGGGTGGAGGTCGCCCATAGCCCAGACGCGATCGGAGTACACCGCGGCCCGGTCCGTCAGCTTCAGCACCTCGGCGATCTCGACCAAGCCCGTCGACGAGGGGTATCCACTCGTCACATCATCGAGATCGAAGTCCTCCGGGAAGTGGGCAAGCCCAAGGCTGAGAGACGTCGCCGCCCCGCGCCGGAACGCCGACCGCGTCATGAACTCGACGACTGACGGCGCCTTCTCCAGATACTGCCATACTTCGATGAGGTCGTTGGGAATCACTTCCATAGGCGATATCTCCTGAAGATATGCTCGAATGCAAGCTGCGGACAACGTGGCCGAGTCGACCAGAGTGGTCACACACTGCCACGTGTCGTACGACTGCGCGTCCTCCGAGATGTCGATAATCCGACCTATGGACAGAGGTCGGCAGTGAGTACAACAACGATTTCATAATGCAGCTACTACAAGCAGGCAGAAAGCTTACCAATCAAAGGACAGCAGAGGCCCGTGATGAAGCTTTGAAGAAAGGAGAAGTCGTTCTGCAGCCCAACAACGAGGGCGCCAGAAACCTTTCGCTCTTCAGCGGCAGCCGTAACAGCAGCTTTTGCCCGCCCATCCGCTGAGCTCGCCTCTGCCTTCGCTTCCTTGAGCTCGCGCTCCAGATCAGCGATCCGCTTTTCAGCCGTACTCAAAGCAGATTGAGCCGTTGTTAGCTCACCCGCCGGTACAAGGCCCTGGCGGACCTCCTCTGCCTTGGCAGCGATCGCTTGGAGTCCCTTGTTCGCTTCTTGTACGGCAACAAGCTCCTTCTCCACGCGACACTTTGCAGCAAGCCGATCGGCCGATTCATGTTGCAAGCCCTGCAAACAAGTCCTAAGTGCCCACCCGCTGAAATTCAGCGACTAGGCACTCGGGGACTGAAGATCAAAAATCCTAAGTGCCCATCCGCTGAAATTCAGCGACCAGGCACTCGGGGACTGGAGATCAAAAATCCTAAGTGCCCACCCGCTAAAATTCAGCGACTAGGCACTCGGGGACTGGAGGCTACAAAAAACACTAAAAGAATCCGACCACTGAAATTCAGTGGCCCGATCCTCGGGGACTAGAAATACCTGGATGGATGCGCCCAGCATGCCGTGGAGCTGTAACGCGTCGACAGATGCAAGCAGAGCTGGAGTGTGTTCACGACGCTGCTCGACCTCCATCTCCACGACCCCAGGCGTCTGGATCGTTGGCATTGCGCCACTCGATGTGGCCGCTTTGGCCATGAAATGGGGGAAGGTAGCAGCGGATGCCCTAGCACCACTAGGAGTCGGCTCGGTCACCCTGGGTGAGGAAACAGCCTCCTTGTTCTTCGAAGCCACCTCCGCCGCAGTCGGAGGATTGCTCGGAGCAACTGTCGTGTCGTCAGAAACCGTGACAACATCGTCGCCCTTCGCCCTCTTTGCGCTGTCTGCGGGAACGGCGACTTCATCAGCTTTCCTCTTCCGCGAGGGGTCCTCCTCGGCGACGACTGGCGGAACCTTGGCCACGGAAGGGTGGCCGATCTTTTTAACTCCAGTCCTGTGAAACAACAATATGAGCAAAATTGTCCGATTATAACGGAAGGCAAGCAGACGAATGAGACTTACTTGGTGACTGGTATGAACCGCAGCCCCGTGCGGATGCTGGTCGGCTTCTCTAGCTCGGGGCCCAGTTTCCGACTGAGGCCCATCTGAAACACTTCATGTGCCCAAGACACGGAGGGCCTCTTCGAATACGAGGCCGCAACAGGAGCCTCCGTGATGACGTTGGCAGGAGCTCTCCTTGGAGGCGAAGCTGCTGCGGCCGGAGCAGCCCCCAACCCAGAGACCGGAGCGAATGGGGGAGGAAGCAAGGCCAGAGGTACCTCATCCAGGGGGCGGCAGCGTCCGGTGCTGCTGTCGTATGCGTCGCTTCACCCTTGGCCGAGCTGGTGGCGTCGGAACTAGTTGCCGAACGAGGCGGAGACGCCTGCTTCGCCGGCTTCGTCTTTCTCCTTGGTGGAGCCTTCACTTCCTTCTTCTTCTTCTTCTTCGACGGCGTAGCCTCACGATGCGAGGTGTGCTTGAGGAGCTCGTCGTCATCGTCATCATGACGTTCGAGGCTTCTACCCGCCTCGAGCTGGCGCTGATGTTGCCCGCGAGTTTTGTGAACCATCGGGGTGGCGTCTTCCACGGGCTCGTCGTCGTCATCATCATCGTCATCACCCGCGTCGCTCCCGATGTCGCCTTTGGCGGGTGGCGACTCGCTCCCATCCTGAACGGACGAGCTTGAGTTTTTGTCGTCTGCGGGTGGGAGCCATCCTTCCACCACTTGGAACAGCTACAATGAAAATAAAACAAAGTCAACAAAACCGCGACTACGAATAGAGATGAAAATGGCGACTTACCGTCGGAGTTGGGCGCCTTGCGGTATAGGGGGCGACCCCGGCCTTCGCGTCTTGGTAAGCTGCCTGGGTGATCTTCTTCAGGGCCAGGATGTAGTCCTCGAGCTTCCACTCGAAGAGGCTGGATTTTGTCGGATCGTCCCTACCCGCGTACTCGTACATGTAATGGTCGCGGCGGGCCAAAGGCACGAGCCGCCGCCGAGCCAGCAGTTGTAAAGATTGATGGTTTGGAGGCCCTTCTTCTTCAGGCCGCGGATGGTTTGCAACATTTCGTCGATAACCATCCGCTGGTCCAGTGGGAGCTTGCCGACCTGGAGCCGACGCGGTTCGGGTCGGTTGGCGGAGTATATTGGAAGAGCCACTTCGCCATCTGGAGTCGCCTCGGTGACGTAAAACCAGGATTTCTTCCACTCGTTTGCCGCCTTGGCCGGCAGCATCAGGTCGAAGAACGACGCCTTCGACTTCAGCTGAAACGTCAGGCCACCCGTAGCCAGCATTGGGCCGCCTGATTCTTCGCGGCTAATCCTCCCATGGAATATATCTTGCCACAGGGGGAAGTAGGGCCTGCAGCCCAGATAGCACTCGCAGAACGCCACGAAAATGGCGAGCTGCTCGATGCTATGCGGGCCCAGGTCCGATGGCTGGATCCCGTAGAAGGCGCATAACCGCCGGAAGAATAGAGAAGTGGGAAACCCCAGCCCCCGCTCCAGGTGGCTGGGGAAGCAAACGAATTCTCCCTCGCGCGGGTCCGGAGTCACCTCTCCGGCTGCGGGGATGCGCCACTTGTTGGCGCGTAGGATCCCGGCCTCTTCGAACGACGCCAATAGCGCCCTGGTGCACTTGGATCGGCCCCATGGTTCGGTGGAGGGGGCCATTGGTTGGAAGATTTGCGGAGGTCGGGGCTCTCTGGATCGGTTGGATCGCGATGCGGAGTGGAAACGGAGATGGGCGAGGTCGGAGGAAAGATGAAGGAATGTTTCCCTGCTCGCCCATCATTCCCCTTATATAGCGGTTGTTACCCGCCAATTTCGGGAGCCGTTACTCCATGGTGATTACGCCAAAAGTTACCGTTGGATTAACCCAACGGCTAGTTTTGACCCTACTTGACGGTCCAACTTCATCCACTCGACTCGTCGCTCCGCGTGACTTGCTAATTCGCCGAACCGATCGCTACAACAGTGACTGAATATTCGCCGACCCGTTCGCCGAGCTGCGACTAAATCGGTCGCCGTTTGTGCGACTAGAATAACTGGTTTTTCCTTTATTCAGGAGTCCGCCGCCGATTCGACTGGGCGTCCGCATTGGAGCCGTATTCACCAACCGCCAGCGACCGCCTGCGACCAATCAACGACGGCCTCGGGGACTACTGATGGGGATATGCCTACCGAGGTATACCCAGCAGGACGATTCCGACTGGCCTAGGCACCTGCGAGTGGGCCTGCAGTAACGGCGACTGGATCACGACCTGGCGTGGACTCAAGCGACTGGAAGCTGAAGGCCCTTAAGCGTAGATAGGCCCAGTCGGATTAGGTTAAACGATTGCTGAAACCTCAACTGATTCGGTTGAGATCTGTAAACCCTAGGGGATGAGTCTATATAAACCTCCCTAAAGGGTGAGTAGAGGATACGTTCCATCATCCAACCAAGCGACTCGCTGCCTAGCCACCGAGCTCGCCCCATTGTACTTCCACCATAATACAATCTAGCAGGAGTAGGTCTTTACCCTCCGGGGGGCCGAACCTGGGTAAATCCTTGTGTCTCCGCCCTCATCTCGCACCGCAGATGGCTGGCCTCCCTTGCCCCATGTTCTACTACTCGCTGCCGATTGCAGCATCTGTCGTGGTCATTCCCATGACACCCGTTGAAGCGATCATTGTCGCTGACGTCGGAGGCCGGATCTGAGGAGCAGAACCCGGAGCGCAAACTAGCGTTGTTTGCTTGGAAGAGGTGGATTTTCCAGATGAGGGGCGAGTAGAACCAGAAGCCTTGGGCTGGGTCTGGCCCTTTGAAAGAGGTGGAGAGCGAGCAGAAGGATTTGGAGAAGAGCGTGGAGCCGCCTGACTGGGCTCAGAAGTTTTGCTGGCTCCAAGATCAGGAAGTTATTCATTCACATCAGCTTGAGGGCTGATGCCATAGGAACTGGTGGCAGAGGGTTTCTCGACGCCAGACTCGCGGGCACCAAGATCAGGAAGTTTTTCCTGGCCAGTGCTAGCCAAGTGACCCACCGGGTCTAACTGACACTGAGAAGCGTGAGCCTCAATAGTGCGAGCCTCAACCCGGACGGGACTCGGCGCTGCCGAGTCAACAATAGGAGGTGCAGACCTAAGCGGCGAGGCAATGCTAGGAGCAGCCTGCTTCACCATCAAAGGTGCGACACTGAAAACAACAAGACACATATCAGAGAACATTAGTGATGAAAAAGAAAATAATGGAGCAAGCCGAGTACAAAAGCTTACCCGGTGACAACCGGGTCACGGGCGACTTGGCGTGTGACTTGGCGCCGAGCATATTGGCGAGTCTTAGCCAGGCTGGCAGCAGCAGAGGCAGCAGGAGCTGCCGGAGTGGGCTTGTTCTTCTTGGCCGGCTGAGTGCTGGAGGAGGCTCCGCGTTGCTTCGGCTTGGCGACGGGGATCTTGCCGACTCCACCCACGGCGAGAGGAGGAGTGTCATCTACCTGGCCAGCTGCATAAGTAAATAACAGGCTTACTCGGATAAGCAAAGAGATTAAGGTTACAAGGCATATACCTCCAAAAGCGTACAATCATCATCCTCATCATCGTCAGACCAATCTTGTAAGGGGTTGCGAGATTGACTCTTACCCGAAGCTGAAGAAGTCGCAGTGTGCGGGATGGACATGAAGCACTCCAGGTCATACTCGACCTCATCCGAGTCGGAGCGGTCCCCACGATAACCAGCAGGAGGGACAGTACTATCATCAACCTGGTGAAGGAGATTTTGTGAAAGACAAACAGAATGAGAAACTAAAATCTAAACTAAGAGTGGCAAAAGAGCTAAAGCCTACTCGGCGAGAAAGTGAGTCGGAAAACTTACCCAGGGGACAGGTCTGACCCGGCTGAACGGTGGGCAGCTCCAAGCCCAATCATCCGCCAAGTTCAATTTAAATATTGAGCTTACTCAGCGGTCAATGGAGTCATGGGTGAGCTCCTTAGTGGAGTGCCGAGTGGGATCGTGAGAGCCACTCATAAAGCACATCTTGTGGCTCCTCGCTTGGATGGGGCTAACCCGGCGAGAGAAGAAGGTGCACATGAGGTCAAAGTCGGCGAGATGAAAGTTCTCACCTGGCGACAGCAACCTTTCCAAGATTGCGTTAGCCTCGTTTACCGCAGCGTCTTGATCGTGCGGGTCAAGCTGCCAGTGCTTCTTGTTGGGGACCTCATCCGAGAAAGGGGGAAGCCGGATGTTATCAGTGGACCCGCTGTTTTTGACATAGAAAAAGGTTATATGCCACTTCTTGCAGGTGTCAATTCAAGTAACCCGAGGAAAGATAGAATCTCTCCTAGGCGAGATGCTAGCAGCACCGCACCGGGTCGGCCTCTTCTCGGATCGAGGAGCACCGGGCTGGGGAACAACCTGAACTTTAAAGCCAAAATATTTGGCCCACAAAGGAACCGTGGGCCAAATTCCAAGATAGGCCTCGCAGGCGGAGATGAAACAAGAAAGAGAGCCAATTGCATTGGCAGGAAGATGGTGGGTCTGCAGATGGAAGGTAGAAAGAAACGGCGATAAAAAAGGTGCTCACAGGGAGAGCGAAACCGCGTTCAAAATGGGAGAGGAAAAGCACCCGCTCACCAGCTTGAGGTTTGGGAGAGATCTCACCGGAGGGGAGACGGCAATCCACTTGCAGTGGAATGCGTCTGGTGGAGCGGAGCCACTCCACCTCTTCGGCAGAGACCTCCGAGCCTTCCCAGCCGCCGCGCTCGCCGGCGGTAATCTCCTGCTCCTCAGCACCGTCACCGCCGTCGCGGGCATCCATGAGATCAGCAGAGTCAGTCTCCTTCACGATTGTAAGAGGCTTGGAGCAGCGAGGACCCGTGCTAGAATGGAAAGAAGACAGGGCAATGCAAGAGCAGAAGGAAGAAGGAACCGCAAAGGAGGCAGTTCGATTTTGCAGGCGCAAGGAAGAAGAAAGGCAGAGGGAAAACTGAACGGGCGTGGGGAGAGTGGAAACCCCCAACCCCTACTTAAGGGCAGTAAAAAACCCGGTCGTGGGATCAATCTGTGCCGTGCGGCCAGCGTGTGGCCGTGTACCAGGCCGGGAGAGCCAGTCAGCGAGCGCCATGTAGCCAAGGATACACGAAAAATCCCGTGCCACGTCATGACTAGAAGGACAAGAGGCCCAGGTCAATGGGACTGCCACAGTGACTGGGAATAACTGCGCAGTTGTCATTGTGCCGCCAGAGCTTGGAACAAAAATTGAGGCAAGTAATCATGATTACCAGCTGCTAGTGATTGAAGGGCACCGAAGATGACTCGGAATTGGCCAAAGTAACTCGGCTCGAGGCAAGAATGAGTTAATAAGTCAAAGAATTGACCAGAAATTGTCAGACTAACCCGGCAAAGTGCGAAGTTGCAATGGATATGCGAAGTTGCAATGGATAAAGACAAAAACTAAGTTCCATTCACACCAAAGGAACCTGGAGACGCCTAGCAGCTTGACCTGCTAGACCTCACCAGCTTCGGGGACTAATGTCGGGGGGATAACCCCCGGTAGGGTCACGAGAGGGGAAACATAGCGCAGCTGGGTTGGCTCCGAGTAAAGAAAGAACCAGGCCGGGTAAGAACGGCCGAGTAAGATAAGCATGAAAGCCGACATACAAACTATCTCGGCCCATATAGGACAAAGTTGTAACCCTTGCAGGTACCAACGAGCCAAGTCAACCGAGGAAGGGCCGAGTCGAGAAGGACACGTGGCACCTTTCCGAGTAAGGTTCAGGAGGGACCATGGTAAAGCATGGTCAAAAGAGAAGGAAGACGCGGGGTGACACAGAAGGAGCCGGGTGACGCCCAAAGCATGCGCTGACGTACAAAGTAGCAGCGTGATGCCAAAAAGAACAAGAAGCAGCGTACCAGAAGACCGTTAGCTGTCAAGCTTTATGGACCAGGCCTCTGGGCTTAGGGCAAGCCCAAGACCCGACCCATATTGTAGGGACCAAGATCCAAACAGTAAACCCTAGAACCCAAAGGGGTATAAGCTAGCTAGCACTGCCTATATAAGGGAGGGCATAGCAGTAGTAGAAGGAGGTTGGACCAAGTAGGGAACTAGTGTTGAGAACTCTAGCCTAAACAGCTCAAGGAGCACTTGTATTCTTTGGGGTATCAATCGAATTTCCAAGTCTGGAGAGTTCAACTTGTTATTCGTGCATGGCTCGACCGTGTACTCCCTCCCCGGTGACCACAAGCACCCATTCGGCCCCCAACTTAAGCCTACCCATGGCATCTGCCGTGCCACCACCACGACACCTCTCCTAGTGAGCATTCCACAAGCCCTCAAAGTAGAGAAACTAACACGTCGCTCACCTAGCACCGGCTGTAACTCACCTAGGTCGATACTCAATGCATTGGCAAGAACGGTGATGACACCTCCACAAGTAATTGGTCCTTGGCTTTGGTGGGATTGGTATTCCAAGTAGCGCACAAGTATTGCGCCGCGCCCAAGTGAAGTGACAAGTTGTCATGGTTGAAAGCAGGTTTTGCGAGGACTAATATGCCCTCCTCATTGAGTATTATAAACTCATTGTGCGCCTGCAAGGTGTTAGCAATAACATAGAACAAATAGCGAATAGCAGGATGTTGAATATTCTCCCCCTTACCGACTCTAGAGGTAAAGCTTGTACTATTATAACAGTACTTAGGGGACGGTTCCATGTCGGTAAAAGTTGTGCCCAGAGCATTAGGATAATTGTTGGGTAAAACAAAACAATTGCACCATTCATCAAGTGATAGAGAATAACTATTGTTCATGAGTCAGAAAGAAATTCTATCCTCACCATGCCATGCTTTGGCGGTGCTAATCAAAGAGATAAGAAATTTGATGGTTAACCGGCGATAGGTTGGTGCATCATGGAATACAAAGGTTTGCAGACAAACTCTATTGCAAAGTAAATTAAAGTCATCAGAAATACCGAGTTGGTTCAAAGTGACGGGGCAAGCCCACTTGGTTGCCTTGACTTCTCAGTTTTTGATCTTTTTGAAACAATCACGGTGAGATTTGTTCTTGAATCAAATCCCCATGCATTCCTGAGCTGCAGCCCGAGAAGAACTAGCAGCAGCAAGAGCACGTGTCTGGCTCCTCGTGTTCATCTTCTAAAAACAAATAAAAGAGACAAATATAAAACTTTTTGATCCAACAGTAATAGTCATAGCATAATGCTCATCATAGAACACTGAAGAATCTCCTCAACATAGTAATCTAGGCAAGATAATCATAGCAAATAGTTCAAACAAGTATCACCCTAGATTGATAATGACAATAGATCAGAGATGAATTTGCAAAAAGTAGTTGGAGGGTCGGAGGATAAACATACCGTAGATCACTTGTGTGCAAGGAATTCGAACGAAATTGAGCAGGGGTGAAGATCCCTTGAGGTTGTGAGAGAGTTTGGAGGTAGAAAAGATAAAAAAGGATTGAGTTTTTGATGTTTTGGGTACCTCCTAGAGCATTTAAGTGGTCGAACGCAACTATACGGCGGGAACAAAGTGTTTCGGCCATATAGTTGGTCTAATGGCAAAATTTTAGGGTTTCTAGAGTTTCTTCCTCGCGGATGTAACTATATGGTGACAATTATACGACCGGAACTTTTGTTCCCGTTGTATAGTTGGTCGTTAAACCTTCTGTATCCTGGGATGAAATTTTTTCGATGGGTAACATAACTATACGGCCACAACTATACAGAGGGAATTTTTATTTCCGTCGTATAGTTGGTCGTTAACCTTTCTGTACACATCAAACATTTCATATTTCTTCAAGAATTACATTTTAGACTGAAACTTAGCGAAACACCTTGTTTTGACATAAAAAATATAGACTAAAATTTCGACCAACTATCGCATATATAAAACATGAATTTTTAGTACCGCTGAATCTCTTCTTCTCACTGGAATTTTCTAGCACTCTTTATTCCATATAAAACTTAAAACTAAAACTTAAAAACCTAACTCAAACCTTTATTTCACATGGGTTGCCTCCCATGCAGTGCTCTTTTATGGTCAATATATTGACCTTGATATTGTTCACTTAGGCCATATGAGTGGAACACCCACTCCAAAGTAGTTGGCCTTCAAAGTGATGACCTCCTTATCATCTTGCTTGGCTTTCTTTTTCATGGGGAAATGAATAACAAAAGGATCCCATGAAGGCAATTGGAGCTTCACGTTCCCTTCATGCAAATTGATCAAAGCCTAATATAATAGGGGCAGTAGCATCTTCAGGCATGTCAACAATAACAAAATCAATAAGAGCAGGACAACCTTTAATGTATACTAAGGAATTTTCTTTAATGCCTACTGCTTGTTTATAGATAGAATCTACTAGATGTAATTTTAGTTCGGTAATTTCAAAAGAGTCAAGATTTAACTTGTTAAAAAGGATCTTTGGAATTGTTGAAACACTTGCACCTAGATAACATAGTGCAACTATTTCATTAGTCCGAATTTTAATCTTAATAGTAGGCTCAAATATGTCATCTAACTTAACAGGCAATTTTTCAGCAATTTTCTTATATTCTTCTTCAAGCTCAGGTACCTTTATTGCTACCTGATTAACAAAGTGTTGATACATGGCTTCCTCATTTCCTTCACTTACCAGAATCTTGACATTGATCCTTTTTACAAGATCTTCAACTGTGTAGTTTGGTGAAGGAGCATTGCTATAATCAAGTTCTTCGAGCTCCTCTCTTTGGATTCTTATCATCTTGAGGTCTTCTACTGGATTAGGCTCAGCTTTACCTACAAATTTAGCTAGAATGAGAGTTTGACCCTCGATTATCTTACCTAGTTGTACCTCAACGATCCTTGTTCTTTCTTGGAGGGCCTGCAAATCATTTCTCAAACGAACAGCTTGGTTAGATAATTTACCAAGCATAGCATCATGGTTCTCCGTAATTTTGACTAGAATATTGTTTTGATCATTTTATGAGTCCATAAAAGCTTTAAGAGTTTCTTGAAGACTAGTATTACTTGATGCTATATTATTATTAGATCTACCTGCAGGACTAGAATGATGTTTCTGAAAGTTTGGATTATAATTCTTCTTCCAAGCAGGGTTATAATCATTACGAACTATGAAGTATAATTCTTCAATAGTTGGTTCGGGGGTAGATCTTACCGGGGTTTCCTTACCTTTAACGGCTAATATGAGCTCGTCCAAATTAGCATTGAGGTCTTCATTCTCTTGAGGTGTGACGGAGTTCACCTTCTTTGTATTTGCTCTTTCCACATGCCATTAGGCATGGTTGTCTTGCATGTTGTCTAGCAGCTGCTTTGCTTCGCTAATTTGCTTACCCATAAATGTTCCTCCAGCTGTAGTATCTAGCATAGACTTAAAAATAGGGTTAAGAGCATTATAAAATAAATGGAGAATTAACCAATCTTCCATCCCATGGCTGGGACAGTTTCTCATGTATTCTTTCATTCTCTCCCATGCAGGCACTAGTGGCTCACGCCCTTCCTGTCTAAAACCAGTAATATTAGATCTGAGTTGCATAGTCTTTGCAGGTGGAAAGAATTTAGTCATAAATAAAGAAGTACATTCCACCCATGATGCAATAGTATTTCTAGGCAAAGATAGCAACCATTCATTTTCTCTTCCTCTAAGAGAGAAAGGAAATAAGCGCAATTTGACCGCATCGCTGTCAACATCTTTAATGCGGATCATATCACATATTTTAGTGAAAGTATTTAAGTGCATACCTGCATCTTCTACAGTAGAGCCTCCAAATTGATTCTGTTCAACCAAACTTAAATAGTGGGGCTTAATTTCATTATCTTCAGCAGCGATTGCTATCTGAGTAATAGGAGTACGTAAATAATCATTGTTAGGAGTTGCAAACTCCCCAAGTTTCTTTTCAGCCATACTTCCTATGTTTTTGGATTTTCTTAAACAAGTAGTAGTGATGATAAAGGAAGAATTAAAAAACTAACTAATTTTTTTGGTTTTTCATATAAAAACTAAAAGCAAACTAACAAAATTAAAAACGAGAATTAAAACTAGCAAGTTTCATACTAACCTCACTGGGGTAGCTATTGCTTCCCCGGCAACAGCGCCAGAAAAAGGGTTGATACCTTCAATCCGGATTACGGATGTAGTATAGCTCTTTTTCCCTAGTAGACCTAGGTTTATCGAATCCTTGAGAAGCAAAAAAAGCAAAGTGAGATTACTTAAATGGACCTTCGAGAGTTTAAGAATTCCTAATTTGTTTTCACCGGACCAAGAGTTTGTGATCTTGTTGTTGTTCTTGTTGACAATGGAGAGAGTGAGTGCCTAGGGTCTTCGATTTTCACCAGTAGATGTGAAAAACATATGATGGGAATAATAGATAATAATAAATTACTCATGTAATTGTTAGAGTAAGATAATTATATTTGGGTAGTGCATCCATAATTGTTATCGCCTCCGCAACCGCTTATGGCAATAACCTACAGGTCTCATCCATAGAAGAAATAGAACTAATGATATGCATAGTGATGTCACCGTTAATCCCAAGTAAATTCCACACATACGGCTGTACTACCCTTTCTGTCACTGAGGTTCCTATCCTGCAGATCATTCGTTACTCACACTCCCTTTACTTGGATCAATCCTCGGGGTCTTGGGTACCTGACAAGTCCTTAGATTGAGGCAAGAGAGGGTACTAAAATCATCATGTCATACAAACTAATACATGATCCCATCTATGATAAATAACATGCACAAAAGCTACATGGCTAGGCCGAAGCCCTTAGCCAAGGAGAATTACTCACAGATAGAGATGAAATCGACAATCATAAACATTGTTGTAGAGGTCCCAACCTTTAATAAGGTAGAAATCCCTGTGTTTACAATGCTAGTCCCTGGATCAATAGCTAGCATCCACAGTTAAGATGTAATATCAAGAAACAAAGGTACAACTTTATAACCAGGAATAAAATAATTCATTACATCTTACATAGCTCATTTGGCTATTTCATTACAATGCAGAAGAAATAACTATATAGCATGGAGTCCTTCATCTTCAAAGTGCCAAGGGCAATCATGTTGGTTGTATACTTGTAATCCAAATCAACACACATCACTAACATCAAACAAACCTGCAACATAATAAGTTACAGCCACAAGGGTCAATACATTTGAATTGTATTGGCAAGTGATACTATGGTAGTATAGTGGAGTGTATCATATATATGCATTTGGCTAAGTGGGGCTTAGGCTTGCTTTTCTCAAAATAGATTTTCCTTATCATTTCAAAACACTAAGTTTTTGTTTGTCAAAACCACCCAAGGTATCTACCAATCATTGATTGAAGATCCTTTAACCCTTGTTCAACCACAAGTTTTTAACTTAGAAATTGGGATGAGGAGATCCTTGATATCTTCCATGTCTTGATGCTCAAATTGTCCATTGCCAGGGACACGGCTAAGTACTTAGATTTTACTCTCTCGAGAGGTGGTGCACTTTCCCCACAAGACTCGACATGCATCGAGACAAGTTCTTTCAGAAGCCTTCCCTTAGACCAAAATGGACGCGCTCCAAACCTATCATCCCCTACCAGCAACTGTCCATCTGGCTAAGTTATTGCAACATATATGATCCAGGCAGAGCCCATAATGCCAAGTGGCTGCACTTGAAGCTTCTCAACATTTGACATCTCAAATCTCTTTGTTCCTGGGTGGCATTCCACAAGTGTGTTACACAAGGTTCACCAGTCCCCTGGCCTTGTGTAACCACTCAACATATCCCATTCTCAACCATTCCACCTAGGTGATTCATTTACATAGTTGTTTTATTAAACAAAACACAAGTCGTTCACTTACAAATATTTCATAGCATGAACATAATCCAACCTTGTTTTCAACTAGCTAAGCTAAGCATTATAGTAGTAGGGATATTAACTTAGGAAATTCTACTAAGGCATCATCTACTAGGATTTCCCATGGCATAGCATACTTAGTAAAATTCCATGCAAGTCCTACTTAGAAATATCACTAATGCATAGTGAAAATAATGGTACAAAAGTATGAAGCACCACTTCCTTATTGGTAGAGAATATAAGTTCACTCCTTGATCTTGCAATAGTCACACTCTTCTATTTTCACTACAATTCAATCAAGGCACAAATTCAATCTAGCATTCAAACAATTCAACGCATAAAATAATAAAAATAAAGCAATGCATGCAAGCATGCCAAAGATTGTTTTATTTGGAAAAGTGGTTTATAATAGGTTATAAACATTTTAGCACACCTATTGGTCATTTATCAAAGTGTCAAAAACCATTTGATAACAAGTTAGTGAAAATGGCCATTTATATCATTTTTATTTTGCTAGAGATGATTTAAATCAAAGTGATAATCTCTAGTGTTTGTAAAATATATTTTAAACACAACATGTTAGTGTTTATGGTCAAAAGTGTTTTGAAACAATTCCATTTACAAAAGATTTCACTTAAAACCATTTTTAAATCAAAGCAATATTTTATTTTGTTGGAAATGCCTTTAAACAAAGTAATATCTCACTAGGGTTTATCAAATATATTTTTAATTCCCAAAACTTGGTGTTTAGGGTCAGAGAGTTTAAATCAAACCATTTTCAAAAGGTTTTACTCAAAAAGCGTTTTTAAAACATATTCAACATTTTTATTTAACTAGAAATGCTTTAATTCAAAGGAATAATTCCTTAGTGTCACAAAATATGTTTTTAAATCCAAAAGTTGGTTTCCATGGTCAGTAGGTTCAAAACAAACCATTAACAAAAGATTTTACCCTAAAATTATTTTTAGAATATTTTTTTATAATCAAAATAGGCCTACACATGTTTCTGCAAAAACAACCAATTTTACAGAAGCAATTCACTAAACAAAGGGTGTGGTTGGATAGGTTTCTTTTTGCTGATTCCATTGATATAAAGTTTGCAAAATTTGGACGTGTAGATTTAAAGTTATGAATTTCTCAAATCTAACCATCTAATAGAAATGTTTCTGTCTATTTAAAACAAAGGTTGGCCACGTGGAATGATCTTATTGGCTCATACCGGTTCGCGCGGATCACGTCCTATGGATCGTTAGATATAAAGTGCATCGCATAGCTCTGATTGAGCATAACAGTTCATTTTAACTCAATATATCGCAACGCTTGGATCGAAATCTAACGGCTCAGACGGTGCGACCACAGATGGGCGGCGCTGCGACGGTGGCTGGCGGTGGCGCGCTCAAATGGTAACATTGTCGGTGATTCAGGAAGTGAGAGAGAGAGGGGAATATCTCACCGAGTTCGCTGTGACGAGAGAATGCTCAAGGTTGCTTTTGTTGTCGACGGGACGCGCGAGGACGACAGGAATTTCTCGCCGGAGTTCCTCACTGGCTCGGGCACGCACGGTTCTTGTCGGAGACGAGCCTGCAGATCACACGTGGATGATTGGCGAGCACCTGGATATTCACAGGACATGAGCGGGTAAGATGGTGTGAACCAGCAGTCGAGGCGCGCACAAGGTCAAGTGATAGAGCTCACCGGAGATGATGCAGACGAAAGGTGGCGAGGAGGCGTCGTTGTTGTCGAGCCTCTAGGGCTTGCGCAGATGAGCTGGTGCTACGGGAAGATTCGTAGGGAGGTGGGTATCACGCTCGTGTGGTCGAGGGGGCAAAGCGGTGGCTGATGCTGCGGGAATTTGGACACAGGCTCGTCGGAGATAGGGTGCGGCGAATGAGGGGAAAGGTAGAGAGGGACGGGGCAATTAAGAGGGCGTAATCACTGGGCGAGTTATGCGTGGTATCAACGCGAATTAACGCGAGCATTCAAACGGCAGAAACAGTAATGAGAGGGGAAGAACAGGTCGCGGTGGGTGAGGAAGACTGTCAACACCCGGATTTTTAATCACAGATGCCTGTTATGCCATACATCGCAATCCCAGGATTACCATTTTTGCGAGACATAACAGATTTGGATATCACACTACATCATCCAGTACAAACCATACATAAGGTCTTACACAAATAAGGATCTCATGATCCAGTTCTTAATACAAATTCAAGCAGCGGAATAACGTAATAGTAACGATAGCGTAGGCGAAGCTCCATCTTCGGGGTCACAGGCAATGCTGACGATGGGAGATGATCCTAGTTGTCGTAACCTTCCTGCGGTCCATCATCCAGGTACTCCTCTTCATAGTCTGGCCACGGGAATAGCCAGGGACAAAGCCATGAGTACTCTTTAAGTACTCGCAAACTAATACTAACAAGTGAAGGGGGTTTTTGTAGTAGGACACTAAGCTCTAGGGTTGTTTTGCAAAAAGCCAGATTTACCTCTACTAAGTTCATGTCACACCTCTGTTGTGGTCAAGTCAAAGTCTCAATTCATTTCACAAGTCATTTTGAAAACATCTGACGGGGGAACAGTATGGCCACTCCAACTGTCCATAACCGCGGAAGCGGCTATTCAAATAGTTTGACACTCTGCAGAGATTGTACACTTTCACCACAACATTCGATACATCCGTCAGGAACAAATCCTGAATTCACCATACTCAGTATGCGAATAATCAATCCTAACCTTTCAATTACACGCCCTAGTATAGGCACCTCTCCTGTGAGTTTGGCCTCCCAACCATGACCAATTGTCATCTTGGGTACTGCACAGGTGGACAATCTTCACAAGGTAGCCTCATCTCAGACCTTGGTCGTGAGGGAACCCATACTAAGGTATATAAGTTTCCAGTCAAGACCTACCTAATTTTCGGGTATTGCGGTTGTACGGTAAAATTGGAATGGTATCGCATCCAGACAACCATCAGTTTTATAAAGGGCTAAGGCTCATGCCTCAACATTTTCATTATCAAAATCATCTGGTGTTCGGAAACACATGTCAAAACATTTCAGTAGAATGACTCATCATTCCAAGGTTTTCATAACCATTTTCACCATGTATTCCCATCTAAAGTTGATCAAGTTTTATGCTTAGCACTAGCATCTACAAGTGGGGTAAGTACTAATGAGGGGTGGTAAACAAGTGGAGATTAATTAAGTTCAATCTCATGCCTTAGGATGACATCAAGATTATCTAGCTTAGGACAAATTTAATGCTCTTTTTGCAACCTTCAATTATCTTCCTAGAATCTACAAGTCACTTAAGTAAACTCTAAGAGATAGCTTTGATAAAGAAATAAAGTATAAAGCTTGCAAGTAAAACTAGGATTGGGTTATCAAGTGGGTATGATCACATATGCTTAAGGCATATAGTTGGCATGGTAACAACCAAGTATTAGCTTGCATAAGTAGGGTATCTTTCAAGAGTTAACTTGCTAAGTTAATAGCTTGCACATTCAACAATAGTATTAGGCTTGCCTTGTGCAGAGCTGTGGTTGAAGTTTCCTCAGCTTCTTCCTCGTAGTATCCTCATTCCTCCTCGTATCCTTGGTCGGTACTAGCGTCTATAAATAAATACGAGGTACACAATCACCAAACAATACTTAACTATTTTCAATCATCACACAAAAGTGTACTATAGATGATCTAGCATCATCACTAGCATTACAAGATTAAAGCTTTTGTCTTATTTATTTTATTTTTAGAGAAGTAATTTCTACTCATTGAAAAACTACTTAAGATTTAATATTCTCCAACTCAAACATGGGATCATGTTGACACATGTCATCACCACATATTTCAGTACATGGGAATGTGATTTAAAGTGGTGTCACAATTTAATAAGGTTTAACCTTTTTATTTTAAATAAATAAAGTGACTAGAAATGCCTATGTGGCATTCTTTTGTTGCTTGAACATTATTTCTGTAAGTAAACCCAAATGTTTTTATATATTCTGAAAGGTATGATCAAATGTGATTTTTGAGAGTTGGAATCAACTCAAAAGCTATTATGGTTGAATTTTGAAAAATGTTTGAATATAGAAAAGCTTCTGACTTGTTATTTTTACCAAGGTTGATCTACAGATCCAAATGATTTGAATCCAACGGGCTTGGATTAAGCATTTCAGTACCTTTCTAACAAAATTAGTTTCATGTATTTTGGTTCACCAAATCGAGCTGGGTTGATTTTTGAATCTAGGTACAGAACTGAGTTTGAATTAAAATAGAAAAATATAAATTCAAACGGTTGGGTCGCGCGGGAGAGGTTAATGGGCCAGCCCAGTGTCACTCCGCAGCGCGGGGCTCAGCTGACAGGGGGGTTCCACCAGTCAGTGGCTCATAACACGCGAAGCGGTACGAGGCTGTGTGGTTTGTTGGATTAGAAGGAAGATCGACGGCTGGGGATCGTCGTCGACGATGAACATATCACCGGCGAGCTCGAACCCTAGTGGCTCAGTGGGGGTGCATAGGGGGCATACCAGGGCTCCAGCAACGACGGTGAGGCGGAACAACGAACGAGTGGTCGTCGGCCAGCTTAGGGACGGTCGAGGCAGCTCCGGGGGTGGTCGAAATCAACGGCCCCCTTCTTCTCCAGAGGCGGCCTGCTCCGGCGTAATTCTGGCGAGCTGCTGCTCCTCGTGCTCCGGCTAGAGGGTGGAACGATCAGTGAGGTGAGGGGAGTGGAATGGTGTGCTTCAAACGGCTGGGGGTGGCCTCATTTTATAGGCTCGACGGCGAGACCGAGAGGGATGGGTAGGCGACGGTGGCGACATGGCTACGGGCATCTAGCGGCATGGCTGAGGTTGGCGATCGACAGGCGGTCTCCTGACGATGCTCTAGGAATTGAATGCGCGCTTAGGGGCGGTGGCAATCGGTCCGGAACGTGCGGTGCTCTGCGCGGCAGAGGCGGCATCTTCGACGGCAAGCGGTGGCTATGAGGCACGGTTCGGCTAACGGGGGTGTCTGGTGTGTTCCTGGGATCATGGCGAAGCGGTGGGCACGGGCTGCGGTCGAGGGGTGGCGTTTGCACGCGTGCCGGGTGCGGCGCTCTGGGGCGGGCTCGGCATGTCGCAGTGGCACTGGGCGTGCGGTGTTCCTGGTGTTCCACGGCATGCACTGGCTTGGGGAGGGGACAGTGGGCGGCGGTGAGGTGCTGGCTACCTCCGGGACAAGGTTGGCAAGGCTAGGGTGGATGCTATCTGGCCGGCAACAATGGGGTGGCATGGTGAGGCTCGGCCTGCTCACCATTGATGGCAAAGCAAGCTCACAGTGGTGCTAGATGTTTACAATTGAGCTAGATGATCTACTAAAGACTAGTTGCAACCAGACAGGGAACAAGTTAGACCAAATTTACTGCACACTATAGTGTTTGTGATTTGTTTGAATTGAATCTGCAAGGTGTTTGATGAAATGGCCGCAAGAAACTTACTTTTGAACTTTGAAAAGATTTTTAGTGGGTTTGCTAGGCATGTGCTGAGGATTCTGTGGGTGCTTGGGTTAATTGAGCTTGTTTGAGTGGTTTTTGTACTAGTGGGATCTTCCCATATGAGATAGATTCAATTTTCAACTGTCATTTAAACTGAGCATTTGAATGTTTTTGGAAGATCACAAAGTGGGCCTTGGTACCTTATTATGAGTACTAACAAGGGGTGCAAAGATCCACAAATGTTTCTGTTAGGTTTTGAGTGCTTGGAATAGCCAAAGTAGGCATGAGAGTTAATTTGGCAAAAATGACCATTCACTTCATTTGTTCATTTTGAGTTGTTTGTCTTTGGGAAAAGTTTGGGGATTGTTTAGATGATGTTTATTTCACCTAAGAATCATTTTACAAGCAGAGAAACATAGAACCATGGAAATTCAAAAGAATCCAAATTTTGAATACACACACATATGAATGCTTTCATATTTTTAGTTGGGAAAGTTTGTGTTAACCCTAATTTTGATGATTAGAGTTTGATGATCCAAGTTTAATATTTTTGGGGTGTTACAAACCTTCCCCCCTTAAACAAAATCTCGTCCCAAGATTTGAAAAAGTACGAAAAAGATTAACTAGGATTTGAAGAGATCGGGAAACTCCGTCCTGATGTGATCTTCGCGCTCCCAGGTAGCTTCTTCTTCCGTCTGGTTGCTCCACTGAATCTTGAGAAACTTGATGCTTCGGGTTCGGGTCGTTCTGAAAGCTTCTTCCAAAATACGGATGGGTACTTTGGGATAGGTCAGGTCATCGTTGATCTCTATGGTCCGGTGATCGGTGTTTTTGAACACTTCGGTCTTCTCTGGGACTTTGAGACACTTGCGAAGTAACGAGATATGGAACATATTGTGCACGGCTGACATCTCTTTGGGTAATTCCAATTGATACGACACTTCTCCTCGACGGTTCAAAATCTTGAAAGGTCCGATATATCTGGGCGCTAACTTTCCTTTGAGTTGGAAACGCTGCATTCCCTTCAATGGCGACACTTTCAGATAAACAAAATCTCCTATGTTGAAGGCGAGGTCTCGACGTCTCTTGTCGGCGTAACTCTTTTGTCTGGATTGGGCGGTCTTGAGGTTCTCACGAATCTTGTGAACCTTCTCTTCTACTTCTCGTAGGATGTCGGGTTCGAAAATCTAACTCTCTCCTACTTCCGACCAGTTCAAAGGGGTGCGACACTTCTTTCCGTACATGAATTCAAATGGGGCCATTTGCAAACTAGCCTGATAACTATTGTTGTAAGAAAATTCTGCAAACGGCAGACAGTCTTCCCACTTAGATCCATATTCTAACACACATGCTCTCAGCATATCTTCGAGTATTTGGTTTACTCGCTCCGTTTATCCATCGGTCTGAGGGTGATACGCGGTACTGAAATCTAGGCGGGTTCCTAAACCTTCTTGAACTTTCTTCCATAATCTCGAGGTAAACTGAGTTCCTCGATCAGATACGATGTTCTTGGGGACTCCATGCAAACTGACGATTCTAGCGATGTACAACTCTGCTAGCTTCGAACTCTGATATGTGGTCTTAACGGGCAAGAAATGGGCGACTTTGGACAATTTGTCCACTATGACCCAGATAGAGTCATTTCCCCTACTAGAAGTAGGCAATCCGGTGATAAAGTCCATTCCAACAGAATCTCATTTCCATTCTGGAATCTGCAATGGTTGCAACAATCCTGCGGGTCTTTGATGTCCTGCCTTGACTCGCTGACATATATCACACTTGGCGATATAGCTTCCGATTTCTCTCTTCATCTTATGCCACCAAAATTGCTCTTTCAAATCTTGATACATATTCGTTCCTCCGGGATGGATAGAATAAAGAGTATCATGAGCTTCCTTCAGAATAACTTCTTTCAACTCTGAATCTGCTGGTACACAAAGGCGTCCTTTGTACCACAGAATTCCTTCTTCGTCTTCGGTGAATCCGGGTACCTTACATGTACCGATACAACGCTTGATTCCTTCGATACTAGCATTTCCTTTCTGCGCCTCCTTGATCTGGCTGGTCAAAGTGGGTTGAAGTTCTATGCTCGCCAAAAATCCTTCACTCACTAATTCCATTCGGAAATCTTCCATCTCTTTGTGTAGGCTTGGTTGCTCCTTCAAAATCATGGAGTTCAAGCGGCACGGCAATATTCTAAGGGCATCTGCTACCACATTGGCGTTATCGGGGTGGTAGTGAATGTCTAGGTCGTAATCCTTGATTAGCTCAATCCATCTTCTCTGTCTCATATTCAGCTCCTTCTGAGTGAATATATACTTCAGGCTCTTGTGATCCGAATAAATCTCACAACGATTTCCCATCAGGTAGTGTCTCCATGTCTTCAGGGCTAAAACTACGGCTGCGAGCTCGAGGTCATGGGTTGGATAGTTCTGCTCATGTTGTTTCAGTTGTCGAGATAGATAGGATAATTTTTCCTTCTTGCATTATCACACATCCGAGACCGATCTTGGATGCGTCACAATACACGTCAAAGGGCTTCGTGATATCTGGCATGATTAAGATTGGGGCTGAAATCAATCTCCTCTTGAGTTCTTGAAAACTCGCTTCACATTTATCCATCCATTCAAACTTCTTATCCTTCTTCAGCAATTGGGTCATGGGTCTGGCGATACTCGAGAATCCTTCTACGAACTTGCGGTACTATCCCGCCAATCCGAGAAATGCACAAACTTGGGTTTGAGTTGTTAGGGCTTGCCCATCTTCAACATCTTTCACCTTTGCAGGGTCAACCGCAATTCCTCCGGCTGATACAATGTGACTGAGGAATCCTACCTCCTGTAACCAGAATTCACATTTGCTAAACTTGGCATACAACTGATTCTCTCTAAGGGTTCCAAGAATGGTCCTTAGGTGTAGCTCATGTTCTTCTTCTGATTTGGAATAAATCAGAATTTCATCGATGAAAACAATGACAAATTATCCAGGAAGTCCATAAAAATCTTATTCATGAGATTCATGAAATAAGGGGGGCATTGGTTAATCCAAAAGACATGAAAGTATACTCGTATAATCCATATCTGGTGGTAAAGGCAGTCTTAGGAATATCCTCTGTGCGAATCTTGAGTTGATGATAGCCAGTTCTAAGATCAATCTTAGAAAACACTTTGGCACCGGTCAACTGATCAAACAAATCTTCTATCTTGGGTAACGGGTATTTGTTCTTGATAGTGACATCATTCAACTTCTGATAATCCATACACAAACGGTTACCTCCATCTTTCTTGTCCACGAACATAACAGGTGATCTCCATGGTGACGCACTTGGTTGAATCAGTCCAATTTCCAACATGGCATCCAGTTGCTTATTCAGTTCTGCTAGTTCAGACGGGTTCATACTATATGGTCTCTGGGCTATGGGTCCTGTTCCGGGGATTAGTTCAATGATAAACTCGATATCCCGATCTGGGGGCATACTGGGCAAAACATCTGGAAATACATCGGGGTATTCACAGACTATCCGGACTTGGTTAATGGTAGGTTGGGCTATACTCTTGTTGCACTTGAATTGACGAGCTAAGGTTTCAGATACATGATCGACTGATACTCCAGATGTACTGGTCATGGTTATGGCTTTCTTGGCACAGTCAATTAATCCTTTATTTTTGGAGATCCAATCCATTCCTAGTACTACTTCCAAAACTTTAGTTCCGAGTACTATCAGATTAGCATAAAAATCTATGACATGGATTCGGATAGGGACGGCTTTGTAAATTTTCCTAGCTTTGGTGGTTGATCCGGGGATTTGAACAATCATAACATGCTTCAGTTTGGTGGGTTGAATCTTACTAGTGCATGAAAATTCTTTGGTGACAAATGAGTGCAATGCACCAGAATCAAACAACACTCTTGCAAGTACTGAATTAACAGAAAACATATCCAGCACTACATCTGGCGCTTCCTGGGCTTCTTCAGCATGCATGAGAAAAAGACGGCCGTTGCGGTTGAGCAAATTCCCTGGGGAAAACCTTCTTCCTGGCTGAACACGACGCTGTTGCTGAGCTGGGGCATTTGCATTGGGGGCTGCGACATTCTTCTTGGGGCACTCATTGGAGTAGTGACCCTTATTTCCACAGTCATAACAAGTCACTTGTGACTTGTCCTTTGCTGCAATAGGCACAGCATTGCTTCCAGTCCTCGGGGAAGTGTTGGTGTTGGCGGCAGCATTGTTGTTGTTGAACTTGGGTGGTGCACGGTTGAAATTTCTGGAGTTGCCGGGGTTGTTGTTGTGATTTCCTCCGGGCCTTGGGTTTCCTCCTCCACAGTTGGGATAGGTCGGACGTTTCATTGGGGGTCTATTGGTTCTCGGGGCAAATCCTGGAGATGGGTTGGGGCGATACTTTGGGGTATGATGGGTTCCTGGCTGATGCATCATGCGGCGCTTGCTGTTCTCATTGGCTTGGTTGATCTTTCCTTCCATCTGAATGGCAGAGTCGACGAGGGCTTCAATATCAACAAAGGGGATATTGACCAACACCGTCTGCATCTCATCGTGCAGACCATTCAAGAATCTTTCTTTCTTCTTGGCTTCAGTGTCGATCTCATCCGGGGCATACCTAGCTAATGAAAAGAATTTGTCACAGTATTCCACTATGTTCATCCTTCCTTGCTTCAGTTCTCTGAACTCATCTCTCATTCTCTTGATCAAACCCGGTGGCACATGGGTTCTGCTGAACTTGACCTTGAATTCCTCCCAGGTCATCATCTGTCCTCCGGTCATTGCATGAATGTTGTTTCATCATGCTCTGGAATCTCCGGCTATATAGTGGGTGGCGAACAGAACTTTCTCGTTAGCTTCCACTCCGGCGACTTCCAGGCTGTTTTCCATGGTTTGCAGCCAATCATCTGCATCTAGGGGCTCTTCTGACTTAGTGAAAACAGGTGGGTTAGTTTTCTGGAAATTATTGAGCTTAGATCCATGGTTGTCCTGATTTCCTTGGCCTTGATTGTTGTGGGCCATCTGAGCTATCTGCTGAAGGGTGGCTAAGTTGGATTGACGTTCTTCTCTGTCCGGGGATGAACCACTTCCTTCGCAAGGCATCTGAAGATTGAGATAGATCATGAGAAAAGAGGGAAATTTCTAAGGTTCAGGGACTTTGAAAAGTTTTTAAATCTTGACTCAGATTTTCTAGCAACGTGCTTTTCATTCATTCATTCATAGCACCCGATACAACACACACCACAACAAAGAAAAAACAGATGGTTTTAAGAACCATTCTGGAAACTACGATACAGTGGGACCGAATACAACTCACTACGCTAGTGCTCAAGTGCTACTACTCCTCGGATTCGGTGTAATCATCATCCTCATCATCATCGATGAAGGCGAAATCTTCCTCATCGGTGAAGAAGTCCATGGCCTGATCCTCCAAATCATCATCATCATCGCTAAGATAGGAGTAGGGGTCTCCACGAAGGTCTTCTCCAGCATTCTCCCTTTCCTCCATTTGCATGTCTCTCTCGTGGATGGTATCCTCCAAATCCGAGATACGGTGGAAAAGACGGGCAATGATGTGCTCCTTCTTTTCAAGCTGACGGCAGCGAGACTTGCGGTCCTTCGCTAGCATGGCGATGGTCTGATCCTTCGTCTTGATGATGGCGGACTTGTGGTTGGAGTAGTCACGGGCATTGTCCAGTTCCTGATGACGATCATACATCAT
Source organism: Avena sativa (assembly GCA_916181665.1). Classification (NCBI taxonomy): domain Eukaryota; kingdom Viridiplantae; phylum Streptophyta; class Magnoliopsida; order Poales; family Poaceae; genus Avena; species Avena sativa. The sequence continues at coordinate 122,142,009 of OV702281.1, forward strand.
GAAGCTAAGGTGGTCCAACTGAGTCTTCATTTCGTGGTGGTATGGGGCTTCCAGTGGCTGTCCCATAGCATCACGCCTTGGACAAAACTCAAAGCGGGTACCCTTGATCTGGTTGATACTCTCCCCACACAGACGGGCAAGAGCTTCCTGCATGGCTCTGGCAAGTCCATTGAGCCAGTTGTTCTCTCTTAAGGTGAACTGTATTCCTTCGGCTCTGGGAGGTTCAATCTTTCCTCTGAGACTTGCAACAACCAGCCACTACCGATCTTCTCCTTCCTGATCATTGAGCTAAGCTCCGAAGAACTCGGGGTGCGGACGCTCAAGAAGTTCCGAAAGTTGGTCCAGGTCACGCTCAAAGATGAGGTCTCCTCCATTCCCCCAACTGATAAAACTTGTTGTACTTCACGTCCATCTAAAAGAATATAGGATGAGTAAGTTAGTAGAGTGATCAAGTGTGTCAAATTTTAGGTATTTTGCAAGAGTTTTTGAGGAACATGATTTTTTTTAAAGAATCAAAGTGATAAGAATGGGAATAAGTTTTTGTAAATACTCACTTCTTTAGGTTTTGAAACTAAGTTTTTGATTTAAACATCCAATCTAACTAGGGTCTCCTATGGTCAGGATGGCTCTGATACCAATTTGTCAACACCCGGATTTTTAATCCCAGATGCCTATGATGCCATACATCGCAATCCCAGGATTACCATATTTGCGAGACATAACAGATTTGGATATCACAGTACATCATCCGTTAAAAACCATACATAAGGTCTTACACAAATAAGGATCTCATGATCCAGTTCTTAATACAAATTCAAGCAGCGGAATAACGTAATAGTAACGATAGCGTAGGCGAAGCTCCATCCTCGGGGTCACAGGCAATGCTGACGATGGGAGATGATCCTAGTTGTCATAACCTTCCTGCGGTCCATCATCCTGGTACTCCTCTTCATAGTCTGGCCACAGTAATAGCCAGGGACAAAGCCATGAGTACACTTTAAGTACCCGCAAACTAATACTAAGTTCTAGGGTTTTTGTAGTAGGACACTAAGCTCTAGGGTTGTTTTGCAAAAGCCAGATTTACCTCTACTAAGTTCAGAAGCAAGAAACTAGTTGAAATTCTATATCACCTAAGTGGGAACTTGAATTTCATGTCACAACTCTGTTGTGGTCAAGTCAAAGTCTCAATTCATTTCACAAGTCATTTTGAAAACATCTGACAGGGGAACAGTATGGCCACTCCAACTGTCCATAACTACGGACGCGGCTATTCGAATAGTTTGACACTCTACAGAGATTGTACACTTTCACCACAACATTCGATACATCCGTCAGGAACAAATCCTGGTTTCACCATACTCAGTATGCGGATAATCAATCCTAACCTTTCAATTACACGCCCTAGTATAGGCACCTCTCCTGTGAGTTTGGCCTCCCAACCATGACCAATTGTCATCTTGGGTACTGCACAGGTGGAAAATCTTCACAAGGTAGCCTCAGCTCAGACCTTGGCCATGAGGAAAACCATACTAAGGTATATAAGTTTCCAGTCAAGCCCTACCCAATTTTCGGGTATTGCGGTTGTACGGTAAAATTGGAATGGTATCGCATCGAGACAACCATCAGTTTTATAAAGGGATAAGGCTCATGCCTCAACATTTTCATCATCAAAATCATCTGGTGTTCGAAACACATGTCAAAACATTTCAGTAGAATGACTCATCATTCCAAGGTTTTCATAACCATTTTCACCAAGTATTCACATCTAAAGTTGATCAAGTTTTATGCTTAGCACTAGCATCTACAAGTGGGGTAAGTACTAATGAGGGGTGGTAAACAAGTGGAGATTAATTAAGTTCAATATCATGCCTTAGGATGACATCAAGATTATCTAGCTTAACCCAAATTTAATGCTCTTTATGCAACCTTCAATTATCTTCCTAGAATCTACAAGTCACTTAAGTAAACTCTAAGAGATAGCTTTGATAAAGAAATAAAGTATAAAGCTTGCAAGTAAAACTAGGATTGGGTTATCAAGTGGGTATGATCACATATGCTTAAGGCATATAGTTGGCATGGTAACAAGCAAGTATTAGCTTGCATAAGTAGGGAATCTTGCAAGGGTTAACTTTCTAAGTTAATAGCTTGCACATTCAACTAGTAGTATTAGGATTGCCTTGTGCAGAGCAGTGGTTTAAGTTCTCCTCGGCTTCTTCCTCATAGTATCCTCCTTCCTCCTCGTATCCTTGGTCGCTACTAGCGTCTATAAATAAATACGAGGTACACAATCACTAAAAAATACTTAACTATTTTCAATCATCACACAAATGTGTACTATAGATGATCTAGCATCATCACTAGCATTACAAGATTAAAGCTTTTGTCTTACTTATTTTATTTTTAGAGAAGTAATTTCTACTCATTGAAAAACTACTTAAGATATAATATTCTCCAACTCAAACATGGGATCATGTTGACACATGTCATCACCATATATTTCAGTATATGGGAATGTGATTTAAAGTGGTGTCACAATTTAATAAGGTTTAACCTTTTGTTTTAAATAAATAAAGTGACTAGAAATGCCTATGTCGCATTCTTTTGTTGCTTGAACATTATTTCTGTAAGTAAACCCAAATATTTTAATATATTCTAAAAGGTATGATCAAATGTGATTTTGATAGTTGGAATCAACTCAAAAGCTATTATGGTTGAATTTTGAAAAATGTTTGAATGCAAAAAAGCTTCTGACTTGTTATTTTTACCTTGGTTGATCTACATATCCAAATTATTTGAATCCAACGGTCTTGGATTAAGCATTTCAGTACCTTTCTAACAAAATTAGTTTCATGTATTTTGGTTCACCAAATCGAGCTGGGTTGATTTTTGAATCTAGGTACAGAACTGAGTTTGAATTAAAATAGAAAAATCTAAATTCAAACAGTTGGGTCGCGCGGGAGAGGTTAATGGGCCGGCCCAGTGTCACTCCACATCATGGGGCTCAGCTGAAAGGGGGGTTCCACCAGTCAGTGTCTCATAACACGTGAAGCGGTACGAGGCTGTGTGGTTTGTTGGATTAGAAGGGAGATCGACGGCTAGGGATCGTCGTCGACGATGAACATGTCACCGGCGAGCTCGAACCCTAGAGTCTCAGTGGGGGTGCATAGGGGGCATAATAGGGCTCCAGCGATGACGGCGAGGCAGGCAAATGAACGAGTGGTCGACGGCGAGCTCAGGGACGGTCGAGGCAGCTCCGGGGGTGGTCGAAATCAACGGCTCCCTTCTTCTCCAAAGGCAGCCTGTTCCGGCGCAATTCCGAGCTGCTGCTCCTCGTGCTCTGGGTAGAGGGTGGAACGATCAGTGAGGTGAGGGGAGTGGAATGGTGTGCTTCAAAATGCTGGGGGTGTCCTCCTTTTATAGGCTCGACGGCGAGACCGAGAGGGATGGGCAGGCGATGGTGGCGACATGGCTATGGGCGGTTTGCGGCATGGCTGAGGTTGGCGATTGATGGGCGGTCTCCTGGCGATGCTCTAGGACTTGAATGCGTGCTTAGGGCGGTGGCAGTCGGTCAGGAACGTGTGGTGCTCTGCACGGCAGAGGCGGCGTATTCGACGGCGAGCGGTGGCTGTGAGGCACGGGGCGGCTAACGGGGGTGTCTGGCATGTTCCTAGGATCATGGCGAAGCAGTGGCAACGGGCTGCGGTCGAGGGGCGGCGTGTGCACGCGTGCCAGGTGCGGCGCTCTGGGGCAGTCTCGGCATGTCGCAGTGGCACTTGGCGCGCGGCGTTCCTGATGGTCCACGGCTTGCACTGGCTTGGGGAGGGGATAGTAGGTGGCGGTGAGGTGCTGGCTACCTCCCAGACAAGGTTGGTAAGGCTAGGGTGGCTGCTATCTGGCCGGCGACAATGGGGTGGCATGGTGAGGCTCCGTCTGCTCACCGTTGATGGCAAAGCAAGCTCACAGTGGTGCTAGATGTTTACAATTGAGCTAGAGATCTACTAAAGACTAGTTGCAAACAGAGAGGGAAGAAGTTAGGCCAAATTTACTGCACACTATAGTGTTTGTGATTTGTTTGATTTGAATCTGCAAGGTGTTTGATGAATGGCCGCAAGAAACTTACTTTTGAATTTTGAAAATATTTTTGGTGGGTGTGCTAGGCATGTGCTGAGGATTCTGTGGGTGCTTGGGTTTTGAAAATTGAGCTTGTTTGAGTGGTTTTTGAACTCGTGGGATCTTCCCATATGAGATAGATTCAATTTTAAACTGTCATTTAAACTGAGCATTTGAATGTTTTTGGAAGATCACAAAGTGGGCCTTGGTACCTTCTTATGAGTACTACCAAGGGGTGCAAAGATCCACAAATGTTTCTGTTAGGTTTTGAGTGCTTGGAATAGCCAAAGTAGGCATGCGAGTTAATTTGGCAAAAATGACCATTCACTTCATTTGTTCATTTTGAGTTGTTTGTCTTTGGGAAAAGTTTGGGGATTGTTTAGATGATGTTTATTTCACCTAAGAATCATTTTACAAGCAAAGAAACACAGAACCATGGCAATTTAAAAGAATCCAAATTTTGAATACACACACATATGAATGCTTTCATATTTTTAGTTGGGAAAGTTTTTGTTAACCCTAATTTTGATGATTAGAGTTTGATGATCCAAGTTTAATATTTTTGGGATGTTACAAAGACGACTGGCAAGTGGGGTCGGTTGGTCAGCAAGTGAGGGGGTTTCAAGTGGGGTCTGGTTGTCAGCGACTGCGGGGGTAAGTTTTCTGGTGCGAATCGTTTTCTGCAGGGAGAAAGATAGATGGGCTAGCTGGGCTTAGTTGGGCCTGGGGCTTGTTGGGCTGGTTTGTCTTATTTTTTTCTTTCCTGTTTCTTTTTCTTTTTCTGTTTTCATTTTTTGTTTTTAATTTATTCAAATGATTTCAAACCCTCTTTCATTTCAAATCTTTTCAAACTTTTCAGTAAGTTTCTATACTATTTTAAATATGTATTTACAGTACATTTTAGAATAACTATTTTATTCATTTATGGTTTATTATTTATTTAAAATAGGCACTTGCATTTATTCAAATAAGATTTTAATTATATTTTCAAACTCTTATTTAAATTCTAATTTTCACCAAACCTTTTTCAGTAGGTTTTATTTATTCATTAGTGCAAATAATTCACTTTAAATTATAAAATATTTTAATATGATTTATTAATCATTTAAATTGGGCAATTGTCTTTATTCAAATAAAACCAAATATGGTTTTAATCCTATATAAATTTTATTCAAATAATTCTTTTAAGTTATTTAGATAACTTTTTAATCCACTTTGGTAAATTTCAATTTACTATTTTCTCATGATTTAATTAATTATTTCTATTAGGGATTTTGTCTTTATTCAAACAGAATTTGGTTAATGTCATATTATTTTATTTGAATATTCCTTATCCCTTTATTTTATTTGATTTATATTTATTTCATTTTCTTATGGATTTAACTCAAGATTTAAATTATCTTCCAAATAATTTTCTTGGGATTTATTATTCAGGCAAATTATCTTCATTTAAATAAAATTAGATATTGTTCAATCCTTATGATTTTATTTAAATAATCTTTTATCCCTTTTATTATTCCATAATATTTCATTTCATTTGTTTGGCCAAGATTTAATTTGGCTTTTAAATAATCTTTATTTATTTATTTCTTTCATTGTCTTATAAAATCCATATATTTTATTTATAGATCCAAAATTGGTGATTCCAATTTGTATAATTTTATTTAATATTTGTTTATTCTTTTAAATATCTTTAGTATTATTTTGCTCACAATTTGATATGGATTTTAGATATAAGCTTTATTAGCTTTGGAATTCATTTTCTTTTATATTATAAATTCCATAAGTTTTTATGCATGGCTCCAAATTGAGTGAAATCAATTTCTATGGTTTTAAAATATTTTTATTTATCATTTTTTATCATTTATAAATGTTTGTTGACAAATTTTATATGGATCAAATCCCTAATATTTGAGAGATCTTGAATTTGATTTTCTTCCATTAGGGTTTTTAGAGTTTTGGTTTATTTTCCCAAGTTTAAATTTTCAAGATACATTCATTGATGAATACATTTCACTTGATTGGAATTTTGTTGGATTCCATTTTATTCAAAGTTTGTTCAAGATGGGTTTTTGTGTTTCCATTTGGAATCAAAAAGTTTCTTTTCACCCTAAATTTCAATAATTGTTTATTTTTTTTCACATTTAAAAATTTGGAAAATTTTGGGATGTGACAATTGTAATAGAGATCATAGAGTTGATAGCAAATAGTCTTACAATGTCGCCAATTGGAGAAGAGATATATTATTACAAGTGGTGGAAGGTGGTTATGGTGGTGGAGAAGGGTTTAAAGGTTTAGATCTACATATATTCCTCCGGCATGGCGGCAGGGAGAGTTTAGGGTGAAAGAAGTGAGATTATCGAGTCGGGGGCACGCCCGTTTCTCGTCGGCTGAAGCTTCTTTATATAGGGGTCCCTTCACGAAAGTTGTTCTGTTGACCTAATGAAGTCGGTGCAAACTATACGGCGGCAACTATACGGTGGCGGCCCTTATAGTTGGTCGTTAAGTTTTCTAGATCCACTTCACGGCTCCTAGTTTCTTTGACGTGTTGGAAATCTCGTATCTTTGGCATTTATGTAGTAATTCCCATCATCATACGTCATTATCTGTGCAGCAAAAAATAGCAAGAAAGGATTGCATACCCCTTTGATCATTAGGCATTAGTGGCAGTTTTTAGAGAGATATTTTATCAAATATATGAATAATATCTAGTTTAAATGCGGACATGGATGGCTATATTTCAAATCCATCCGTGATCACTAAAACAATGTGAGGGATGTTGTTTTGAGTGGGAGTTCAAAATAATATGATTAAAGTTGAACATTATTTATCATAAATTAAATCAAAGTGAATTTGCATAGTTGTTGTAGTCATTGGCATCCATTCACCACCTTACACTTAGTTATAATTGAGATAATAGAACTATATAATTCTGGATAGTTACTTTATAAACTGGTATCGTATTATTTTTTGAGTCTTAATCTAAAGTTTAAAAGTCATATTGCAAACTTTCAGCAAACTCTGTTTACTCCGTGAAGTTTAATAATTGGTATTAAATCAAGAGTAACAATTCTAGTGTTAGTATATAAGTATCATGTTTTTCTCCATGATTCTTGATATTCGAAAGATTGTTTTAATATCAAGGTTCTCTAGGAGCTGAAAAAATTGTTTCAGAAACCATCATGTGTGGAAGATATTGCGATATCTGAAACGATGTTTTGGTTACAACATGATAGAGTATAAAATGGAAAAATTAATGTTCTCATATTTGATGAGAATTTGCAATAGGTTGGAGATGCTAGTTGTCCTAATCTTCCAAAAGGTTTTAGAGAGCAAAATTATACTCGCGATTCACCGTTATAAGCTAAAGTAGCTTGATCATGAAAATTGACATGATAAGGATGAATATAAGATGTAGGTAAAATGTTTACTACACTTAAAAATTACTAAAGAATGGAATTCAAAAGAACGCCAAACATTTGATGATGGTGATCCATTTCAAAGTGCAAGTCCAAAGATATTAGTATTTGTCTACACACACTTTGGACTATGTAATGTGTATGGAATCACTGTTGATGTTGATAGATTCTTTTAAAAGAAAAAGAAATGCTGAAAGAGAATCTCAGAAATATTTGGCAGAAAAGACTAGAATTGTTTAGCTCGGGTATATAGATGATATACATGTTATGGTTGTATTCTTTGCTTGTTAAACAATGTGGTTCTTGGGTATTGGATACCGAATTTGTTGGTGTGAATTGTCATACAAAAAAACACAATTCATGAACTACAATGGCCTAAGTAACTAGCAAGAGAATATTTGATGATTTTCATCATAAAGTGTTGTTATGTTTTTGTTGACATCAAAGTTTGCCTTCAAGATTTGTTTTAATCGGGTATTTTGAGAACAAAAGGTTGTTCAAATAATTTCTATATTCCATAATAGATGGATGATATGCAAGTCTAGCTGGATGAAATCACATCCATAAAACTAATTCTAAAAATGTCGAAACACAAATGATTGAAAGATCACTTAGGAAGTGACATCGCCATTTAAATTATATTGCAAATAAAACATGAAGAAACTCCATGTTGATGGAATTTTGGAGTCTCTTGATTTTGATCAAATGATACTTGTAAGACTTTCCTAGAGATAATTGAAACTTTGTTCAAGGCCGAAGAAGAACGAACGACTAACTTAATGGAATTTATACATATTAATGTATGTACCCCATTATGTGAAGTCATGAGCGATGGATTTCAACTTCATATTATTTCTCCGAAAATTTGAGTGAATATATGTGTATATTTACTTAATAAGGATGAAGTGTGAAACATTTTAAAATGTTCGAAGACTTTCAAAATGAAGTGGGAAATCATTGTAACAAGTAAATAAAGAGTTTATGATAGGATCATAAAGGAAGATATTTGAGTTACAAGTTTAGCAAAACATCTAAGATTTGAGGAATCGTTCCATAGATTTATGCTTCCTAAAAACACCATAGTATTATAGAGTGTTAGAGATATGTAATGAAACCTTGTTTGACATGGTAAGATCAAAGGTGTAATTTATAAAACTGCCATTACATTTTATAGATTAAAGCTTTAGTGACTACCGCTTTTTACACTTAAAAGAGCTCCATCGTGATCCATTGAAATGACACCATATAAGTTATGGTTTGGGATTAAACCCAAGTTGTTCTTTCTCAAACATTGGTATGCTATGCATAAGTAAACTCTTTACAACCAAAGTCGGATGAGCATGTTTTTGTAGGTTATTTCGAATAACTATTGGGTATTCCTCCATAACACTGATAACAAAAGTGTTTGTCGCTTAGAACATCAAATTTCTTTAGAATAAATTTTTCGTGAAAATTTAAGTGGGAGAACAGTAGAACTTTGATAAAGTTATTGAACTTTAGCTATATGTGCTGAGTGCGCAGCGCCAGAAATTGTCCCGGAGGCAGCAGCAATGCTCATGGCTCGCATGTCTCAAAGGTTGAAGTCACGGAGGTCTAAGTTACTATTGAACCAAGTAGGTTGGGTAAACAATCAAATACCAAGATTTGAGAGTTATATCAATATTGTTTAACAATAATGAACCAACTATATGCAAAGAAGCAATGATGGGCCCTAACTCCATCAAATGTCTTGAAGCCATAGAATCTATGATAGTTCCATACACGAGTAATCAAGTTTTTGAACCTGGAATACCCTCTAGAAAGGTGTAAGACCTTATAGTTGTATTTGGATCTATAAAGAAATAGACTTGGATGTTTCACATCTATGCAATAGTCGACATGTCGGGAAAAAGTTCACGACAATGTTCAAGGAGTTGACTATGACAAATTTAATCTTTCATAGTGATATTTAGTCTGGACGGATTAATGTAGCAACCACTACATATATTGGTATATGATAGTTGAATAAACAAAACAAGTTCTTCTAATAGAATGGTTACCTAGGATATGTAAACGATACGATCCAAAGGGTTTTGTTAATTCAAAGGATGCTAAAAGAGCAATGCAAATTTTAATGGTTGAAGGAAGCATCGCAGAGTTGGAATCTTCACTGTGATGAAAATGTTAAAAAGTTTTAATTTCATCAAAGACGATGAAGATGCTTGCAATTCCAAGAAATTAAGTGGGAGCACCGAGACATATTTATAATACATTATGTGAAAGACATATTGTTGATTGGAGATGATGTATCTTTTGTTGACACAAGTTAAGAATTTCATCTCGATGAAAGACTTAGGCACGACCCGAATATTTGGCATCGATATCTATATGAATAGAGTGAGACGCTAATATGGTGTAACATCCCAAATTTCATCAAATGAAAAACCACCTTATTGCATTCTTATCATCATGGCATGTTTACTTTGCATAAAAAATTTCAAAGTTAAAACCCTAATAAAACCATATTTTAAACACCTTTTAAATTATATGTATGGGGCATGGTTTTATTTTTATTTTATTGACCCAAAAATGTTTTGGAGTGAATTGTTGTGTTTGACACACTTTTAAACAATAGGGTCACCTCACAAATTTTTGGTGAAAGTTTGAATTGGATTTGAATAGGCCATTCAAATCTTATTTAGAAATTAAAAACAGAAATATAAAAAGAGAAAGGAGAAAAAATTAGAAACCAGCAACCAATCTGGCCTATGCCCAAAAGCAGCCCACCCGGGAACCTCCCCCTCTCCCCTCTGTTTCACACCGCCCGTGCGCGCACCCACTCACTGACGTGTGGACCCCACCGCCCCGCCAGCTCGTCGTCGTCAACCCCGTGCCAGACCCGCGCTCGCCTCCCGTTTCTTCCCCTCTGTCACTGCCATTGATGTCACGCTTAATTGCCATTGAATCAGCGAGTAAATCACTCCCCCGCTCTGGCTACATAACCCTCTCCCCCTCCGCCGAATTTCCCCTCACACAGCCAGCTCTAAGCGCCGCCAGGCTCCCCTAATTTTTCCTCGCACCGCCGCAGTACCGAGAAGCTCCGACGAGCTATTCCGGTAAGCTCCAAGTTCCCCTCGGCCTCTGGTTCACGCGAGTGTGTTCGTCTCGTCCTTGTGCATCTTATAATGCCTGTATCTTGTCCAATTTCGCCCTAGATCATTGCCCCTGTCGTTGTCTGCAAGCACTCAAGGCACATCCGAACTCCGAGGAGCGATTGAGCCCATGTCCGTGCGCCCCAGCCTCCACCACGACCATGTTGAGCATCGTCGCGTCGTCGTGACCTCGATAAGTGCCAGCACCCCCTCCCCTGCCCCTAACCTCGCCGGCGCGTCACTGCCAGAGTTCTCGTCGCAGCTGCAGCCATTTCCACTACTGCCTTTTGGTCAATATGGTGTGGTTCACTAGATCTAGATCCAGTGGCTACGATTAGATCTGGTATCGAACAGGTACGCTTAGATCTGGACCACTAGACCTAACTTAAATCATATGGCTCGCAAGCATGATCCACCCGAAGCGGTATCATCCAATCAGATGCTGCCACGTGGCTAGGAATTTGATTTAAAATCTAGATTTTTGTCTAGTTGTTTAAACTTGTAAATTCAATAACTTTTGTTCTGTAAATACAAAAATTGCAAATAATATGTCTATGGATTCATAAAATTAAGATATTTGCATCTATCTCCTTGCTTTGGCCATTTTCTTCTGAAAAATTAGGATTTTATGCAGAAGAATATGTAGGCTTATTTTGACTATATAAAATATTTAGAATATTAATTTTATGTGGTTTTTGTGCTATTTAAACTTTGGAATGTATACTTTGTCTTCAGTACTGCAGAGTTTGATTTAAAAAGTGTGGCAAATCATCCCATTGCATTTTGCACGCATTCATACAATTTTTGTGTGTATATTGATTTGTGAATATTTGTTGTATGAATATGTGTGTAGATTTTGTGGATTGTGGAGAGTGTGATTGTGAGCATTGTGTCTATTCCCCTAGCTACCAAGTCAAGTGATACTCCATCTTTTGTCCTATTATTTTTTCCTAATGCATTAGTGTTATTTTGAGTAGGATTTGCATGGTAGTTTTTTTCAAAGTATATGCTATGCTATGGTGGATCCTATAGATGATATCTTGGTAGAAATTTTCCTAAGTTAAGAGACATGTTATGCTAGTATGATTAGCATAGCTCTTAGAAATTCAAGGGTGAAAATTCATGTTATGATATTATGGCAAGGCTATGTCTATATGTTTTTGACTAAGAAAACAACTTGTTAATGAAACACCTGGGTGGATTGGAAGAATGGTTTGTGTTGAGTGGTTACACAAGGCCCATGTCTATTGTTTACCTTGTGTGTCACACTTGTCGATTGCCACCCAGGAACAAAGAGATTTGATATTTTTAGTGTTGAGAAGCTTCTAGTGCAACCACATGGCATATGGGCTCTGCCTTGACCAACTAGGTTGCAAGAACTCAGCCAAATGGACAGTTGGTGGTAGGGTTGATAGGATGGAACGCGTCCATGGTGGTCTGAGGGAATGCTTCTGAAAAGTCTGGTCTCGATGCATGTCGAGTCTTGTGGGGAAAGTGCACCACCTCTCGAGAGGGTAAAACCTAAGTACTTAGCCGTGTCCCCGATAATGGACATTTTGAGCATCAAAGACATTTAAATGATCAAGGATCTCCTCATCCCAATTTCTCTAAGTTAAAAATGGTGAGTGAATAAGGGTAGTGGTTCACCAATGTCTATTGGTTGTTCCTTTTTGTAAAGAAAAACTTAGTGTTTTCAACTAGTAGGACAAAACTATTTTGTGCAAAGCCAGCCTGAAACCACACTTAGCCAAATTCATGTAGTTGATAGCCTCTACTATATAAAAATGTTATCACTTGCCAATACAATTCAAAATGTATTGACCCCTTGTGGCTGTAAATTATTATTTTGCAGGTTACTCTGATGGTGAGTAGGGTTACGAGTCTACACTCAACATGTTTGCTTGTGGCACATGAAGATGAAGACTTTATTTATATACTTCTTAATAAGAACTCTATGTGTTAGCCGTGGGCTAATTAGTTGTAAGAACTATTGTACTCCTGGAATTTCGATGTAATAATGACCTTTGTATCTGTGTACTTCATCTAAAACTGTGGGTGCTAGATTTTCGATCCAGGGACTAGCACTGCAATCACAGGGGCCTTTACCTTAAAGGGTGAGGTCTTACACATGGTTATGCCGAGAGTACATAGATGAGATATTGAAATAGTTCAATATAGAAACTACAAGAAAGGTTCTTGTCACACATAAAAGATTGAATCAAGATTCAAGTGTATTGACACTTAGTAAGTGAAACAAAGATTCAATTATTTTGATACTTTGCGAATGAAATCACAAAGAGTATATTTGATCAATCATACTGTGATATGTACACATCCATATATGTCCTATACTCTAAATTTTATGAGTATATACCAGAATCACTCATAATATGATCACTGGACGATAGTAAGAATATTATTATGATCTTTGAAAGAACTAAGAATATGTTATTTTTGTAGAGGTGACAAATAGATAGATAGTTCATTATAAAGTGTTACATTGATACTAGTTTTGTCACAAGATAAAAATTAAATTTATCTCAATTTAAACTATGGGTGGCACAATGTAATGGAAAGGAAGTTCCATAATGGGTTTGGATGAGTTCCAAAGTTAAGACATTGTAACATATACTATAACAAAAGGCTAAGTATATGACTATTATTGTAGCAGCAAAAGAGGGCATTTGTGTCAAGTAGTTTGTTATCAAACTAGGTGTGGTTCATAGCAGGCTAGTACTATGAAGATATATTGTACAACAATTGTATCTACATGGTTTAATCCCAAAAGAATTAAAGGTCTCACCAAAGGACCAAATTTATAAAATGCCATCTCATTGGAGAATGAGTGATGCAAAGACATGCAATTACACACGGACCTAAAAGTGTCGGATCCGAAGATCAGTTGACCACTAGCAATCGTGTAAATACAACACCGGAAAGCCATAGGTGTTCAATGCATAAGTTTTTCAAAACTAGATTATTGACTCTAGTGCAAGTGGGAGACTATTAGAGATATACCCAACAGGCAATAATAAATAGGTTATTATCATATCTTTATGTTTATGATAAATGCTTACATCCCATGCTATAATTATATTAACCGGAAACATTAATACTTGTGTGTTTTGTAAAGATAAAAGAGTCCCTAGTAAAGCCTCTTGTTAGACTAGCTTGTTGATTAATAGATGATCATGGTTTCCTGATCATGAACATTGGATGTTATTAATAACAAGGTCATATAATTAGCAGAATGATGTGATGGACACACTCCTATAGTTAAGCATAGCATAAGATCAAGTCATTCAATTGTTCATTTGCTATAAGCTTTCAAATACATAGTAACCTAAATCCTTCGACCATGAGATCATGTTAATCACCATCACCGGATGGATGCTTTGATGACATCAAACACCACTTCGTAACTGGGTGGTTATAAAGGTGGCATTGAGTATTCTAAAAGTATGTGTTGATGCATATGGATCAAGAGTGGGATTTGTCTATCCATATGACAGATATATATACTCTGGGCCCTCTCGGTGGAATGTCATCCAATTGGCTTGTAAGCATGTGACTAGATCACAAGGGATCACATATCACAGAACGAGTAAAGAGTACTTAACGGTAACAAGGTTGAACTAGGTATGCGGAGATACCGACGATCAAACCCCGGATAACTAAAGTATCGCGAGATAAAGGGAAATTGGTATCGTATGTAAATGGTTCATTCGATCACGAATTCATCGTAGAAATATGTGGGAGCCATATGAATTTCCAGATTCCTCTATTGGTTATTGATCGAAGAAGTGTCTCGATCATGTCTGCATAATTCACGAACTGTAGGGAGACACACTTAGGGATTCGATGTTGTTTAGTAGATATGGAATGTAATTTCGAGACCAAATGTTTTTTGGAGTCTAGGATTGGATCCGGGATATCACGAGGAGATCTGGAATGGTCCGGAGAATAAGATTCATATAAGGAAAGTCTATTTCCGAGGTTCAAAAATGTTTTTTGTGTTTTCATCGAAGATTCTAGAAGGTTCTGGAAGTCCACCACACCGGGGGGGTGGGTAATTGGATTGTGCCATGACAATATGGAATGTTTGCACCATACCCTAGGTCACTTGGTTGGGCGATGGGAAGAGAGAAATCAAACTCTAGTTTAAATAGTCAAACTCTAGTTTGAAAAAGTCAAATCCTAACATGAAAGTCAAAACCAAATGGAGGGACAGAAGGAAACCTAGATGGGAGAGGTTTCCCTCTCCCTCCTTTCCACCGGCCAAGCAAGAGGAGTTGGGGGAGGACTCCCCTCCCCTAGCTGCCTCTCCCACCTATAAAAGGAGGGGCTAGGGCGCCCCCTTGGCCTCACCCCAAACCCTAGGCCAGCGCCCCTTCCTAGGTCACCGACGCCCTAGCCTGTAAACCACCACTGCCGTCTAGTCTAAACCCTAGCCGCCGGCTGCCCTGCTCCCCTCGGCGTCTAAACCCTAGCCACTGAGGGCCTCTCCAAATCCACCATACCCACTTCGGCTTAGGTGAAGCCCTGCGGGATCTATTCCTCCATCTCCAC
The DNA here is from genome assembly GCA_916181665.1 of Avena sativa. Classification (NCBI taxonomy): domain Eukaryota; kingdom Viridiplantae; phylum Streptophyta; class Magnoliopsida; order Poales; family Poaceae; genus Avena; species Avena sativa. Next base: position 122,157,238 of record OV702281.1, read on the forward strand.
CACCACACCGTTGTGCCACTGGAATCGCAAGGAGATCTACAACCTCCGCTGCCTGCTAGAACAAGGGAGATGAAGGCCTTCATCGAGTACCGTACGTGTGACCGACTGCGGGAGCGCTGCCGGAACGTGGAGCTGGAAGGATTGTCTACACGATCTTGAGATTGGCAAGTGATGTACTACATCAACCATGAGAATCTGATCTCGTAAAACGCTTTGGATCTATGAGGGTTAGTACTCTATCAACTCGTTGCACCGATCTACGCTTGTGTGTGTTCATATGATAGAATTTTTTGTTTTCATGCTACGAACCCCTACACAACCTGGATGTCAGTCGGCAAGGACATAGTGCTACAACCAATTCTCACGAGAAAAAGATAAAATCACCGGCGGGGAGAGAAATGGATTTAATAAAGCACACCCAGTGATTGCAAACTATATTCACGTAGTACATGCCTAACGAACAAACTACTACTTGTGTTTTTTTGCACAACCTACCCTACATCGGCTGCTCGAGCCAAACATCAGCCAAAGACTCCATCAAAAAAGTTTTGGCCCGACTAACTCCGTTAGCCCAAAACTTGGGGGATACACCCAGTGGGTGTGCTCCCGCGCCCCTACAGGAAGATGGAACCACCCAACCGGCTGGGCAGTTGGATGAATGGCAAAGAAACAAGAATCAAAATTTAAAAAAGCCTGAGTAAATTTTTGGCCCGACTTACGAAACTCGGGACTACACCTATTGGGTGCACTTATGTGTCCCCACAGAATTTCAAAGAGAAAGCAAAGGAAAAATAGCTTCGTCCCAGCCATATCCTCTAGCCGACCCAAACCTCCAGGACTATACCCAGTAGGTGCGCTCCGGTGCCCCCATGTAAGGAAAAGCACCCCAAGTACACCAAGAAAATGAAAATTTTCAAAGTGAATAGAAAAAGGAAATATTATAAAATCACCCGGAAGACGAAGCTTCCATCGGTTTTTAATAATCGCAATTATTGAAGCACACAAGCAAAAGGGAAATTGTTTCATACAGTTCCATCCAGCATCCCGGGGATTCAAGTTCAGGGTTGGGGAGTAGAGTCAGTGGTGGATGGGTCGGTGTCCGGCGGAGGAGCAGCGGTCTCAGCACCAGCTTAACATCATCCTCTCCTTCCTATGCCAGGCATTTGGCTCGCCGGTCGAAAAATTCCTGGTCCAGGTCGACGCAATGCGTGATCCAGACGGTGCCGGTTTGGAGTCCTGGAAGTTCTTGCCGCAAGCCGGCCAAGTTGGTCCCCTCCCGGAAGCCGCTGAGGATGGTATCCAGCTACGCAGCCGGGTACCAAGATTTGAAGAGGGCCACAGCCAGTTCCACGCCGCCGCGTGCAGCCCACTCCCTTCCCACGTCGATGGTGTCACCAGCCTCCTTATCAAAGGGACAAAGATACTCAAAGATGTCGATGCAGGCCTTGCACAGGCGGAGGGCCTCCTCGCCAAGAGTGCCAACAAGATATTCAGCCATTAGGTCGCGTCCAGCTTCATCGGCAGGCTGGAGAAGGAGTGCTCGATTAAGGACCCGCGGGTAGAAAGATGCAACCGACAGAGCAGAAGTTACAAGCCAACTCCAGCAGTAGGAAAAAGAATATAAGTGAAAGGGTCATACCGTCCACATATTTGACGAGGCACTCCAGCTCCTCGTGTTCCTCCTTCTCGCGCTCTCATCTCACTTTGAACATATCCTCCTCCTGCTTGTGAGCATCTTCGAGCAACTTGAAGGCTTCGGTGCGCGTGGCCTCGTCCGCTCTCCCTGGCCTACGGCCGCATCCATCTGGACAACACTCTAGTCCATATTCAGACCTGTCACCATCTGGGTGGAGAAGTGGCCGCCTACCGCTCGCACGCAAAGAGTTGGGCGACCAGAGAGCCAGTAGGGGCCTTGTGCAGTGGCGCTGGCGCATCCGGCTTAGCGACGATAGTAGCACTCGGACCAGAGGAGTCCAAAGATAGAGGTTTGTTGCATGTGCAGTCAAAGTTCAAAAAAGAGAGAGAGGAAACAAGAGAAAGTACCTCATAAAGCAGAAAAGGACATACCATGCCACCACCGGCATCTCCTCCACCCTCCTCACTCGGCGAGGCTTCTTCCCACCACCCTCAGCCAGGGCGGCGCTGGCCGTTGCCCGCTGCCATTTGGGATTCGCCACGGCCGTGGGTTCCAGAGGGCCATAATCACAATACATGGCTATATCAACAACAAAAAATTCAGATTCCGGCTGCAAACCACCAGCCGGCCCAACAACATGCTACCAGTCAAGAACCTCAGCGTGCAGATCCAATGACCCGTCGTTGCTCTGTGTGGGGAAGAGCTCCGGCTCCTAAGGTGGATACTTTAGCGGATGGCGATCTTCCGCGAACTTGGAAAGCTCATCGTCCCCCATCCCGTCCTCAGCCATCTACACCGTGAAAAGCTATTCAAACAAACAGATAAGCGGCAGAAAGTAACCATCTGGGAGAAATCCATCTAGCAAAAAGATAAGCTTACCCGAGGCGGAAGGTGCCGCCGGTGGTACGGCGTGACAAAGTATCTCCAAGGGTCCTGAAGATTCTCCTTCGAGATCATGGCTAGCTAGTCTCGGAGGGGCTCAAAATGGCACGTCTAGCCGAGAGACCGGGTTAGATCCATTGGCCCAGACACATGGAACATTTTGTGCGACCTGCACTATAGTGGAAGCACCAGGCGAGCTATCCAAGATAAGGTGATATCCTTGGTGATGATCCCCTTCTCCCGCACCAGTGACTTCAGCCGCAGGGCCATCTTGTCAATGTCCGCCTGCACCGCCCAACCCTTCATGCTCCAACTTTGTCGGATGGATACGGCGTTTGCAAGCGGAGGCAACCGGATCCAGTCAGTTGTTGTGGCATTGCGCACGTAAAACTACGAGCGCTGCCACAACTTGAAGGTGTTGGCAAGGGCGAGCCGGGACATCGGAGATGTCCCCCGCGGGTAAATGGCAGCGCAACCGGCCTCCACCAGAGGCCCTTCCTTTTGAACCGTTTGGGATTTGAAATTAAAAAACTTCAAAAATTTGCCCCAACCGAGTGAATGTCGAGGTACGACTCACGATACGCAATGTAGTGCGCGAGTTTCTCCATGGCGTTCGCACCGAGATGGTGCAGGCACAGATCAAAGAACTTGAAGAGCTCGATGAAGAATTCGCTCATAGACAGTTCGAACCCGCGAGCAAAGTGCATGAAGAAGACGACGACCTCTCCAGCTTCGGGATTTAGGACTCGCTCCCCCTCCAGTGCAAGCCGGGCCTTCTCCAGCCTCTCCAACATCAGGAATCTTCCTCGCTGATACTTTACGATGTGCTCATCCATCAACAACGAGCCACACCACCCTCCTCGTTGCAACGGCGCCATGTCTTCTGGTGGGGCCATGGTGGAGATCTAAGGGCCCGCCATCGCGAAGATATCCTGGCGGCGCCAGCGGCCTTTCTCTGGCGGTCGGATCAAAGGGAAGAAGAAAGAGATGTGCATCGGTGGTGGCGGCAGCAAAAATAAAGGGGAAGGGGAAATGCTGGGAGATGAGGAAAGCCCAGCGCCCCGAGCCCCTACTTATTTCCGCGGTGCAGGCGCGTCGCCTCAGTTCCGTCACCCCCACATGGTGGGCAACCATTCCTCTCCTTCACGGCGGTTCGGCTCCGGATCGCGTGCTCTAGTACGGCGCAGAAGGGCCCAGCAAAGAAGATCCAAGAGAAGTTAATGAGGCATGCACACGGTTACCAAAAAATTGCAATGACAAGACATGCATTAGAACTGGAGATCATGGCTGACGCAAGCGCTGACCTCAGCGGTGAGACGTTGCGTCTCCAAGCTCTAGCTATGCCAGTCGGACACTTACATTAGCGTTTCACCTAGTGGGTGCTTACCGATTTTGCATCCGGTTTATTCCAATCGGCTGCGAACAAGAGCAAACAAAGCAAATCCCAATCAGCATCACCACCAACTACCGCGTAAGAACTTCTCCGAAGGATGAAGTCCCAACACGCTCGGGGCTAGTGTCGAGGGGATTAACCCCGGGTAGGATGCGCCAGGCCAAATAGTCGGTTCTAGAAAGATCAGGCCAGGTGGCTGCAAGACATGAAGCTACAGCCGGTTGGAACTCTCTAGCCGGACCACAACTAAACAACACCCAGGCTGGCCTGTCTAGCCGATCTACCAGAAGACCTAGCCGGATGGCCTGCTCCATCCGGTTACCTCGGAAGTACCGGTGATCCGAAGGCGTGATGATGAAAACAGTGGCATGCCTTTGGGTTCCCGGCTTTGCGCCAACGCAGACCACAACGCCGCCCATATTGTTCGACACGATGTCCGCTCGGCGCGGGAGATAAAGCTGGCGGCTAGGCACTGTAGCGCTGACTATTGCGCTATGGCCCACCGACTGGGTCCCACCAGCCGTCCAACATTGTATAGCACCCCATCCAGTATATAAGGGGGTGGTGGCAGTGATACCGTTTGGGACACCTTCTCCAGATTTTCTTCTACCTCCAGTTTTTCTCTACTTCGTTAGAGATACCTCCAGAAGCACTTCTACTGGGTGTTCGCCCTTGGTATAGTGGATCCTTCCAGGAGTAGGGGTGTTATCTTGGCGAGGGCCCCGAACCTAGGTATCTCGCTGTGTTTATAGTACTTGTGTCTAATCCCGCTTGCGGTAGCCAGGGGCGAAGCTCCTCAGTGGGCAAGGTAGGGCAGCTGCCCTACCTCATTTTTTTGCAAAAATTCGCATATATATATATATATATGCTTTTTTCGATATGTATTCATTTTTTGTATGATTTATGTCTGTATCTGAAGAAAAACTGAAGGGAAATGCTATAATGGGCCGTGTTGGTAAAGGTTTGGCCTTTCCGGGCCTTAGATGGGCCGCGCGCTAGGAAATACCTGCCCTCGCCGCCTGTCGATCGACCTGCCTCGGCGCCTCCCCTGTGCGCAGCGATCGTTGCCTCCCTGCTGCCTGGAACCGATCGCCCTGCTGTCTCCCCTGGAACCAAACGACGCAGGGACTGGCAGGGACCGATCACCGTCGCCCACTCACCCCCCTTTCCTCCCGTCTCCGGTCTCCCTCAGATCTGTGCGCCTAACCCAGGTCCAGCCGCCCCTTGTCCTCCAATCTCCATTCATGATCCCTCCATTAATCCTAATCTCAAATTCGCAGTGTTCATGTCTTCATGATCTGATCTCCAATTACTTGCTAGGGCTCAGAGTTGCGCAACAAGATGTCAGATGGCTGGCTTAATGATTTAATGGTGTGCTACATCAAGCGAGGGATATTCAAAAGTCTTGATCTTGGTGATATTAAAAAAGATTTTTAGAAGGTAGGTAGAGCTTTGCCAATGCCGGGGACTTCAAGAAGGCATTAAATTTTATTATTGGTACGTTTGTTTGTTTTACTTAACTTATATATGTCGCTATTACCGTTGTACTAAGTGACTTATTTATGTATCGATACAATCTTGATTTTTTGCATTAATTTTTTTTAATGCTTTGAAGTTCGTCTGACCTCAAATTTTTTTCGTCCTGCCACTGGCGGTAGCCACCACTAATATCTGATTGTCCCCTCTAAAACTATTCCTAATGGCACTATCGTATTTCACAACTACGACAGACCGCATCTAATACTGGCTGCTCTTTTATGTGCTTAAGAACTGAGAAATAGGCCAGTAATTAAGAATAATGGCACATGCTAAGGCTGACAAGCGATCCGATCGGGAGTGAGCTTCATGCACGTTTGTAGGTGAATTTCCATTTCCCAAAATTTTGGTTCGACACATACCCCATATTCTCTCGTCTATCCTCCACGGCGTCTGCGTTCGACGATCCTCTTTCTAGACATTGACAGTTTAGAATCTCTATGGTACCTCCTTTTTAGTTTAGTACAAACAAATAAACTAGATTTCTCAAAATATTATAATTAAGAAAATTTTACTCCCTCCGACCTATATTAGTTGTCTTGGATTTTTTAAAATTTGAATAAAGCTATATATAAATAGTGTCTAGATTCATCTAAATCTAGAAAAATTCAAATCAACTAATATGAGTCGGATAGAGTAGTTGTTTTTTATACTCCCTTTTTTTTGCGGGTACTTTTTTAATAGCCATGCCAGCGGACTCCACGACTGGTCGCCAGGCGGTCTGGATGTGCATGGAAAACATCGGCAAGTCTGAAACAAGAAACAAGCCTAAGACGACGCTATCAATCTACAATAGATTTTTTCTTGACGTGGAACAAATTTATTGCATTAAACCGGCTTAGCATACTAGCTCGCTGGCCACCATTACAGATATAGAGTTCGGGACCGACTCCTGCCAAAGCAGCTGCGAGTCATCTTGGCTATCCCCTAACGCCGCCATGGCATGGGCAACTTTAATACAAGACCTGGGACAGTATTGAAACTCGACGGAAATAAAGTTCAGTCGAATAAAAGAGCGGATGTCTTTGTAGATGACACTTTCGTGTGCCATATCGAACTCTAAACTCTGCACTACTTTCACCGAGTTTTGTGCATCCGATTTCACTACTAGTATCTCGCCCATGCCCCACAATGCTGCAGCTTGCAGTGCCTCCATGCACGCATATGCCTCTGCCTACTCCGCAGAAGCCAAGTGGTAAAGATGACCCGCCCCTGCTCCTCTTGCTCTTCCTCGTGCATCCCGGATTACAAAGCCCCATCCTCCATGTGCCGTGCTCTGGATGAACGAGCTGTCCTGGTTTATCTTCAGTAAATCACCCACAGGTGGAGTCCATCTTGTCGGTTCTCTCAATGTTGTCCTCTTTGCACTGTTTCTGCAGTAAATCTCACATTCTTTGGACCAATAATCAGTCTGTCCAGTCAGCTAGCTCTTTCTCAGTACATGATTTTTCTCCAACATTCAGTTTGTTCCTTCTGAGCCACCACCTCCACATCATACAGCAGATCGTGCCAGCTTTTTTGTCCCCCAGTGTTAGGATTTCTTGTACTACACATCTTGTGCATTACTTAGTGTGCTCATGCGATCACACTCCACATCCGTCCCAAGAGCTTTCCATAGATGTTTCACTCCCTTGCACTTAAAAAACAGATGGGCGTACCACTGTCCAGAGTCTCAAGCCCAAGAGGCACGGAGAGCTCGCGACCATGGTCGCTGCAGAGGCCGTCGCGCCGGTGCGCTGATCTCCCGCCTCCGGCCACCCCCGCCTTCCCTGCGACCAGATCTGGAACCACCTCCTCGTCCTCCCTCCGCCCGCCTCGGAGCCGCCGCTGCCGTCGCCGGGGTTGCAGCGGCCGACCTCTTCTTCCTCCGCTCCCCCGCTAGAGCTTCCGCGCCGGCTGTTCTCCCAGGAAGAAGGTTGCAGCAGGGCTGGTGCTGGCTGGTGGAGCCTCGCGTCACAGAGGCTTCTGCGGTGTGATTATCCTTGTGCCGCCGTCTGCCCCTGCCTTCGACGCTGGACTTCGTTGTCCCCGCCTCCGCTGCCATGGGTGGCCCTGGGTGAGCTCATGGCGCAAGTTTTGGCCGGCCGGCATGCCGCTGCAGCCTCCGGTAGCTCCGTCCGCCGGGCTGCCTGCTGGCAGCAGGCTTGCTGCAGCCGCCCTAGCTCGCCGCAGGTCAGATCCTGCTATTGGTGGTCAGATGTGTTGTTCACGTCGCTTCTACAAGCCTGGGATGTTGTTTCCTGCCGCTACTTGTCCCTAGGACAGGCTTCTGAGCGACCCTGCTGTGATGGTTCAGGGGCTCGGGTCCTTGACATTGACACCGGCTGCCTCTCGAGGCCCTATCTCTGCTAGTGCTTCGCTGCCTACACCGAGCCTGCTTTGGGTTGGTTCTTTGAGCTCCATTGAGGACGACGATGATGAAGAGTTAGCTCCGCGGACACCATTGGCCTCCACCAAGGGCATTGGTTCTGGCTCGGTTCGCTATGATGAAAAGGCATCTGTTGAGCCGTGTGACAGTCTCTCTGCTACAGCTGCCTCTCTTGGAGATGAGGATGGCTGGGTGCACATGGGCCGGGGCGGCCGCCCCAGCCACGATCCGTCGTCTTTGCTTCGAAAGGAAGGTCTTGAGCATAGTCTCGCCTTCAAGCATTGGGCTCGTGGGAGATGCTTTCGGTGCCTCGAGCATGCCCACCAGGTCAGCACATGTCGTGAGCCCTTCAGGTGCATTCGTTGTCGTCGACCTGGTCATCGGGAGCGATTCTGCTAGGCACGCTTTCCTGCCGCTCGTTCTTGCTCTCCGGACACTCGTGCTCGTTCTTCGGACGCATGTGCTCCATGCCAGCGAAGTCACTCTCCGGTCACTCATACCCGTCTTTCCTCACCAGCCCGAAATTGGGCTGATGTCGTGTGCCACTCGTCGTTGCATGCAGCGGCACCGCCAGGACCCTCTTCTTGGTGTAGCGAGGAGCTCAATGTTAACGGCGGTTTGGACTCTCTCTTTCAGGCCCAGGTTGCCTTGATGTGCATGGAGATTCTTCAGCTGGTTGAGGTCCGCATTGAGGAGGTGGCTCGTCCCCTTCGTGAAGAGGTGGCAACTCTCAAGTCGTTGTTGGCGCGTGTTGATGATTCTTTGGATCTGACGGAGGCTTGCACTTCTGGTGGCCTCGGGCTCGCCTCCGCACAGGCTTCATTTCCGCTTGATTCTACTGAGCAGAAGTCGTCTGTGGTTGAGGAGGAGCATCTCTACGGTTGTGTCTCTCCTCGTGGTAGTCCCTGCAGTCTATTGCAGCCTGATTTATCGACTGCCTCTGAGAGCGAAGGCATGGATGGGATCATGGATCCGATGTTGCAGATCACACCAGAGCTTCATGAGTTGAGTGAGGAATGGGTTGTGGTGCTTCCGTTTGATTTGGGTTCATTTGGAGACTTAGCAGTGGCCAAGGTGCCTTCGCCATCGCAGTCGCATGCCTCTATGGACGATGGAAGGGCACAACTCTGAGGATCTTTTTGCTAAAGAGCTTTGCAGCTTTCTTGCCAGTTTAGCGGCGGTTAGCCCTGGATATAGCAAAGATATTTCTTGTGTCCTAGCGGGAAAAGGTTCAGAAGGCCTAATCAGAAAGGTGGAAAAGTATCTCAGAAAGGCACCTCGCAAGACCAAAAGAAGGAAGAGTGGCATATCGTGGAAAGCTTCGGAAGACCCTTGTGGGTCGTACTTTCTATGGTTTTCTTTGTGGCATGGTGCTTTGGTATTGTTTCTTTGTGATTCATGGTGCTTTAGTATCATTGCTTTGTATTTCACGCGGCATAGTGATCTAGTGTCATTGGCTTGTGGTTCGCGGTGGTAGTAAGTTGTGGTTGTGCTTGTCGGTTGGAGGTTGCATGTTTTAGGTGTTGTTCTCATGTGGTTTTGCTGCAACGGTTTTCACCTGGTTTTCCGATAATTAACCGGGCAATTCTCTTCTTAATTAATAGATTGGGGCAAAGCTTTTGCCTCTGTTTCAAGAAAAAAAAAGATGGGCACCGCCTTCATCAAAACAGTGGCAGCACAGACAGGGTGCCTCACATTCCATCCCCCTTCTGTTAATGTGTGTCCTCAATGGCATGCTATCATGTGCAGCCCGCCAAATAAATTTCTTTAGATTTGGGATGCACGGAAGATTCCAAATAGCCTTCCAATACTTCTCTGAATCCGTGCTACCCGACGATGTTGCCTAGGGGCTATCACGCAGCCACACATACAAATGGTATGTTGTCTTTATCGAAAACTGACCCTTGTCATCAAAATGCCAGGCGAGAAAATCCCCAAAAGTCGTCGCGGATTGGTGTAGCCAAGATAGTTTTCGCATCCACCTCCCAGAAAATGTCACGGACAAGGGATTCATCCCATCAGTTTGTGACTAGACTTATAAGCTCACTAACCTTGGTAACTAGACATTGCCCACTAGGAGTGATAGGAATCCTAGAGCCATCTCTAGCTAGCCAAGGGTCAGTCCAAATATTTATACTCGCGCTATCACCAATTCTCCATAGAATACCTTCCTTCGGAAGATCCAATCCCTTCAAAATACTTCTCCAGGTGTAGGAGATGATGTTAGTTGGTTGTGCCTCAAGAATTGAGGTGTTAGGGAAATATCGGGCCTTTAGGACTCAACTCATGCACATAATGACTCCAGATTAACCAGCATACACCATGTCTGCCTTGCCTACATGTAACACCCTCAAATCGGCCCTATGCAAGTTTTAGCGATTCCCGCCAAACCCGCATACAAACGATTCAAAGGTGCCCAACAGGCACTTGCGTGCGGGTGGAAAACAAAGTAATATCATTACATAATAGTCCATGATGGAACCCACAAAACATATATATACAACAGCGACTCAAAGAGTAAAAAATACAGATATACAATACAAAGATCCAAAGCACCTTGAAAATGATACAGCGTCCGAGTACGGACAAGATGCAAATGGGGCTAAGAGCCCTGAATAATAACCAATGGCGTCCATAACCCTGCCCAGGCCAAGCCGGAAGGGTAACCCTGCTAACGACGTCGATCTCAAAAACCTGCTACAACAAAAGGGATGCCGGCAAAGGGCAAAGGAAAAAAGAGAGCGATCAGTACTGAGGCCAGTACACAACGAGTCTTAGAATTCGGTGGTCCTCGCCTACATAGGTATGATGGAATGAAGCGGCAGCGAAGCATGCTCTCAACAACCTATAGAGACTCGATACAACTGTCGGCTATCAGAGAAAGATAAGAAAGTCCTATTCGAAACCATCCTGATACTACCATCAAACATACCCATCCTGGTATTTCCCCCTCGAGACCAAACAAGGAAGTTAACCGAGGAACTCACACAGTTGGCAATTTTATTCATTCATTCCACGGTGGTTATTCAACTTACTAGTCATATCAGGTACAAGTCATATTATAACAGTAAACTTTAGTTATAGTTGTCTATGATCGAGAACTGTGCTCCAAGTCGTCCATAACCGCGGACCTGGCTTTTGGGCCGGGCTACCTTCCCACAGGTTTTATAAAAAAATTTATATTAATATTTAGTTTTATTTTTCAAATCTTTTGCAAATAGTGTTAGATAAACAAAATATCCAGGAAGGTTCGGGGTTTTGCATTTGAATAAAGAGAGGGGTATTTATAGAAAACAAAAATGGGGCTTTTCAAAAATAGTTTCAGAAAAATATATGCATGATGATGCCATGATGATGCAACAAACAAAAACACAGCGATTTTCTAGTAGTGGTTTTACCCGGGGTGCTACAATTCGACACCACTAACAATGGATATCGCCCTCGAGATCCGCCTCTAGTACGGGGAAGAAGGTCGACGATCTAAATCTTCTTGCTTCATGTGGATCCTCGTGACACCACTAACAAGGATTCCTTCTCTGTCTTGAAACCGGCAACACCACCAACAAGGAGTCGTTTTTCCCATCCGTCGAGAGAACACTCCGGAGAGACAAAAACAAAGTTAAAGGTAAGTCGACCTCTAACTTCCACGCAAGGAGTAAAATTGCTTGATTCACCGATTCAATGTACAAGAGCGAATGATAAGAGTAGTCGGATGGTGATCAGTACATCGCGCACCCAAAGCATTACTCTTCACATGAATAGGAGAATTATGCAGCCAACTCTCGGAATTCAGACTAAAGATCTCGACCACAGCGTTTGGAAACAAAGGAGTGATGCAGAATCTTCATTAGATTTGACGTAGAAGAGGTCATCATGAAGGAGAACACCAGAAGATACAAAAAATAGTGGATTTTTTTGGTCCACTGAAAGGTACAACAGATGAAAGATTCATCAGATAGCATGAAGGTCGGATGTCGAAGCACCGTTACAAGAGGATGGAAGCGAAACCCTGAAGGTATGACGAAAACCCAACCACGAGAAATCCTGGACTCAAAGAAAAGATAAGAGAGAAGATTCAAAACACGCCGAGATAAGAGGAGAATAGCAGAGGGGTAAGAAGTAAAAGCAAACCTAATCAGATTTATCCAACCGATTTTCCAAAATAGTTTTGACACTCTACAACGACCATTAGCTAGGTTATCCTACAGGCTAGAATAGTGGGGTATCGTAACTGCTGAGCTTTGATACCACTCTGTAACATCCTTAGATCGGCCCTATGCAAGTTTTAGCGATTCCCGCCAAACCCGCATAGAAACGATTCAATGGTGCCCACAACGCACTCTCGTGCGGGTGGAAAACGAAGTAATATCATTACACAATAGTCCACGATGAAACCCACAAAACATATATATACAACAGCGACTCAAAGAGTCAAGAACACAGATATACAATACAAAGATCCAAAGCACCTTGAAAATGATACAACGTCTGTGTACAGACAAGATGCAAATGGGGCTAAGAGCTCCGAAGAATAACCAATGGCATCCATAACCCTGCCCAGGCCAAGCCGGAAGGGTAATCCTTCTAACGACGTCGATCTCAAAAACCTGCTACAACAAAAGGGGTGTTGGAAAAGGGCAAAGGAAAAAGAGAGTGGTCAGCACTGAGGCCAGTACTGAGGCGAGTCTTAGAATTCGGCGGTCCTCGCCTACATAGGTTGGTGGACTGAAGCGGCAGCGAAGCATGTGCTAAACAACCTATAGAGACTCGATACAACTGTCGGCTATCAGAGAGAGATAAGAAAGACCTATTCGAAACCATCCTGATACTACGACCAAACATACCCATCCTGATATTTTCCCCTCGAGACCAAATGAGGAAGTCGACCGAGGAACTCACACAGTTGGCAATTTTATTCATTCATTCCACGGTGGTTATCCAACTTACTAGTCATATCAGGTACAAGTCATATTATAACAGTAAACTTTAGTTATAGTTGTCTATGATCGAGAACTGTGATCCAAGTCATCCATAAGCACGGACACGGTTTCTCGAAAATATTTAACCCTGCAGGGGTGCACCAAAGTTTCCACACGCACCTACACCCTTGTTGTCAGATTAGGTAGGTACGAGATCACAAAACATACACCCAATGGTATGTCGACGGGGTTTCGGACACAACGTTTCCCAGACCCAAAGCAAGCACGGGGGGCACCCCACTAAGCTACCTGCAACGAAGTCGGCCGGTGTCCGAGACGGACCCAGGGTTTGTGTCAATGGTTGTAAACGACTGGGAACCCGAAAGTGTGACTGGGCTTGTCGATACCGCGGAAACATTTCACATTTGTTCTTAAACAGTACAAGCGCTCCACGCGCAATCGTAAATAAAGAAGTAAAGCATGGCATAATTATAAGATAGTAATAAAGCCCCAAACTACTTTGTGGCCCCCAGTACAATACTTTGAAATCAGGTACTAAATCGATAAGGGTGCCCACACACCCCACCTGTGGTTAGCGCGCTCGATCTCGGAACAGGTGTCAAGAACCCGGGGTCCTACGGGACACAAGTGGGCGGTTAAAAACCAAATATTGTTTATTACCCACCGATGCCTCTGTATTATTTACCTACTTTCAATTTTAGTTATTAAATAGTAATTAAATCCATGATCATCTCCACCATTAAGCATGTGCCAACCACCCAACAACAATGGAACATCAACGACACGAAGCAGCACCTGAGCAAGCGACTACGACTCGCAAGGCCGACTATCTACCAAACAACAGGTAATAGGAGGTGTCCATGGCAATATAGAGGCTGCTGGTAACTATAAAGGGGTACGAAATCTATAACATCGTAACACAGATAGCAATAGATCAACAGGAGGAAAATAAAGACTAGAAATGTAAAATAGGTAGAAAGAGGAAGAATGCTCGCCTGGAAACACTACCGAAGATCATCCAAAGATCTGACCGACACTCGCATCAACTCATCGTCTTAATCCGTGAAAAAGCAAAGCACTAGAAGAAACACCGGATGCACTATTTAATACTAAAGGCAGATGATCGGGCATGATGCATGTATGATGTATGACATGGCAAGGATATGATGCAATTAGGTCATATTAAGCGGAAACGGGGTCCCAACAATTAATTAGGTGGTTGATGTTGTTTAGATACCCCATAATTTAAATATTGGCTTAACAAGGCAACAAATATAATCAGTTCTCTACACAAATTTAAATGGAGTTAATATAAGACTAGAAAAGCCCGCATATGACCTCCATATTTAATTATGAGGTGAATCGGCATAAGGCCCCCAAACCACATGAGATGTGTGCAAGCATGAATAATTATATGCAACAATTCAGATAGATGTTGATTTATAAAATAGGACTCGAATAAAGGGGTCACACATCGGATCGATGATCTTGGAGGTTCGGTGAGGGTTTGACGAACTTGGTTCCACCGAGAGGTTTGGCTCTATCTTCGGATGGCATGGCCAAGACGGTGGCGATCTTGGCATTCCCGGTGGTCAATCTTCGAGAGTGCAAAACATCAACACGGGTAGTGCCACATCTTTGCCACTTCACCAGATCAACGCACTGGATCAGCCGAACAGCAACCACACTAGCACCCGGTCTCACATAGCCTAGCACACGAGGAAAAAAAAGAAACGACGCACGGCAACCGCTGCCTCTCTTCTCAATGAACATGGGAGAGCAGCGCAGAGGAAGGCGAGAGGAAATTGCACAAACCACCAACTATTGCTGTCGTTGTTGCGCAAAACACTAACTTTACATGTTTTTTGCACATATCATCAACTATTGATGTAATACGTTGCACGTAGGTCCAAATCACATATTAGGTTGATTAATTGCAAATATAATGACCGGGGTTCACGAGATAGTGATGATGTGACGGTCAACGTGTCTTCTCCAATGTGTCGTTTCAAAAAAATAGAAAAAAAAACTTTTAGTAATTAAAACAGTATAAACTACCCTATAATCTAACTAATCTAGAAATGTTTGAAAGAATTTTCTTTTAATTGTTGTAATTTTTTCATATTTTTTGTATAAAGTTTGAAAAACATACTAGAAAATGGAACATGCATGCCACATCCTCACGCCATGGGGCACGGTCGTTAGGTTTATAGTTAATTCACTTAATATGAATTTTGGACATGTGTGCAACATATTACACCAATAGTTGGTGGTTTGTGCAGAAAGCATGTAAAGCTGGTGTTTTGCGCAATAACAACAACAATAGTTGGTGGTTTCTGCAATTTACTCGGAAGGCGAGGTAGACACTGCGGCGTGGCGACGCTCACGCAGGGCTCAGCCGGCGAACAGGGGAACCTACAGCGGCGACGGAGAGGCCGCGGTGGCGAGCCAGGCGAGGCAGAGGCGATAGCTGCAGAGGCCCACGACAGCGCTCCTGCAGGAAGAAGAGGCGGGGAGGGGGTGCGCGAGGTCGGGCCGGCGGCGGCCGCGGCCGCGGACGAGGGCGAGCTCGGCCTGGAGAGAGCGAGGCGGTGGGGCTCACGGGGAGGGCGGCGAGCGGGAACACAGGGGCGGTACATGGCGGAGGTGACGCCGGCGAGGAGGAAGGGCGAATGCAGGATGTCGGGAAGCCGAGAGGAAGGAGGTGGAGGCCGCGGGGAGGTGGACGACCATGCGCTGGTGGTGGCGGCGGATGCGGGACGATGAAGGAAGCTTCGGAGAGAAGGCCGAGAGGTGGGGGAATCGAAGGAGGCGTGCGGGATTGGGCGAGTGGGGCCGGGCGGTCAACGCGGTTGACCGCGGGCGGTGGTGCGTGCTGGGCAGGCGTCGCGTGCAGTGTGAGTGCGTGCCCTGCGGTTAGGGGTGGAAAAAAACCGAAAACCGAACCCGAAAAGACTGAGACCGAAACCGAATAGGCCGAGACCAAAAGGACCGATCAAAAAATTGGGTAGAAAATTTTGTAGACCGAATTTAGTTCGTTTAATTCGGTCATTAGTTCTTGGTAACCGAATGGACCGAACTGACCAAAATTTAAGTGAGAGTGGCCTCGATCCAAACCCCAGTTACCCATAATTAGATTTATATTCCTCGACTAAGACAAATTTAGTATTATTGAATATTAGTTTCAGCCAATTAATATGACTATATGAAGTGTATTTTATATTCAAATTACAACTAAAGTAGTACCAAATGGTTTACCAAATATTATACAACTTTTGTATTTGATAATATCTACCACACGATTTGGTCATGACCGGACCCGAACCCGAATTATCGGGTAATCGAATTTATCGGTTAGTAAAAATAACAAGTAAATTTCGGTTTTTATTTTTTGAAGACCGATTTCAAAATAGACCGATATGCAAAGACCGAATTTTCGGTCATGACCAAACGCCCACCCCTACCTGCGGTGTTCATGTGTGGTGGGTGGGACGTGTGGGTTCCAGGGAGGGTGAGTGGCGGCGGTGTTGAGTTGTTTAGGGATTAGGGTTAGGGTTTTGGAGGGAGAGGGATCTAGGGTTAGGATTTAACCGGGGTGGTAGGTGGCCTGGCTTTTGGGCCGGGTTGCCTTCCCACAGGTTTTATAAAACTTTTTATATTAATATTTAGTTTTATTTTTCAAATCTTTTGCAAATAGTGTTAGATAAACAAAATATCCAGGAAGGTCCGGGGTTTCGCATTTGAATAAAGAGAGAGGTATTTATAGAAAACAAAAATGGGGCTTTTCGAAAATAGTTTTAGCCAAATAGATGCATGATGATGTCATGATAATACAACAACGATTTTCTAGTAGTGGTTTTACCCGGGGTGCTACACAACATAGCTAGATTAAAACCATGTAGATCTCTGAACCCAAGTCCTCCCTCACTTTTTGACTTTGATAGCACTTCCACGCTTAACCAATGAACCTCATTCTCATTTTCATTTTGTGCTCACCAGTACCGACACACCATCATACTAATCTGATCACACAAGGTCTTTGTTAGATCGAAACATGACATTGCGAAAGTATGAATCGCTTGTGCACATGCTTTAATCAAAATATCCTTCCCAGCCTTTGTCAAAATTTTATACTTCTAGCCTTGAAATTTCTGCCATATGCGCTCCTTCAAGTATTCAAACATCGCTGTCCGAGCCCTCCCAACATACACCGGCAGGCCGAGGTACTTCCATGTCCTCGTCTCCGCCCTAATGTTCAGCTCCCGAAGTACTTGTGTTCTCATCTCCTCCTTAGTGTTCTCACTAAACATAATTGAGGATTTATCAAATTAATAGTTTGCCCCGAGAAAACCTCATACAGATGTAGTGCATTTTGTAGGAACTTGGCACTCACAGCGTTGCTTTCATAAGTACTAGTGAGTCCTCTGCAAACAATAGATGGTTAAAACTCAAAGCCTCATTGCAAATTTTGATTCCTCACTCCTAACTCTCCACTTTCCTCCGCTTTATTCAACACCACTGAGAAACCCTTTGCACATATGAGGAAGAGATATGGCGACAATGGGTGGCACAGGCCTTGCTGCGGTATAATTATCTAGGAGGGTCCCATTAAGTCTAACTTGATAGCTGACCGATGTGACACATCTCATGATGTTAGAAATCCATTCCTCCACAAAACCAAGCTTCCTCATCATTCTTGCCATAAAGTTCCACTCCACCATGTCATACGCCTTACTCATATCTAGTTTGACTACAACATACCCCATATTTCTCCTTTTGTGTGTCTTCGTATAGTGAGTGCATTCATAAGCCAGTAGAATATTATCCGTGATCAAATGACTAGCTACAAAAACACTATGGTTAAGGAAAATAATCTCATCCAGAATTTTCTTCGGCCTGTTAGCCAACACCTTTGAGATCAGCTTATAAACCATATTGCATAGATTAATGGTCCTTAGATCCTTCATACTCTCAGGTTCTTTGATTTTTGGAATGAGTACTACGGTAGTATCATTCCATTCAGCTTGCATATGACCACCCCTTAGCACATTCAACACCTCCTTGGTTACGTTAGTCAAGTTTAGGATTTCGTGGGGACAAAGCTTCCACGATATATCGTATATATAAAAGGGACCAACCTACAGAATTACAATTACAACACGACAGTACACATATACAACACGTATACGAGACCGTTTCCAACACACCCCCTCAATCTGAACTACTACTACATACAAGATTCAAATTAGACCGGAAACGCTCTAACATCTGGCGTGTGGCTGGTTTAGTAACATCAGCCAGTTGGTCATTAGTCGAGATAAATCTGACATCCAGCGCGCCTGCAGCAACTCGTTCCCGCACAAAATGGAAATCGATCTCGATGTGCTTGGTACGAGAGTGAAAGACAGGATTAGCAGTCAGATAAGTAGCCCCCAAATTATCACATCATAAAATAGGTGCTCGCTGCCATGACACGCCGAGTTCCCTTAGAACTGACTCAACCCACATGGCCTCGGCAGCGCCATTCGCCAGCGCCTTGTACTCAGCCTCGGAGCTAGATCTCGAGACGGTAGGATGCTTCTTCAAACTCTAGGAGACAAGGTTCGGTCCAACAAACACAGCAAAACCACTACTGGATCATCTGTCATCAACACAACCTGCCCAGTCTGCATCCGTGAATATGCTAACACCGGTGAAATTAGACTTGCGAATCTACAGTCATGTATCATGCGTACCTTTGACATATCTCAGAATACTCTTAACAGCTTCCCAATGAACCTCGGTCGGCTAAGAGAGAAACTGGCACACCTTGTTCATAGCAAAATAACTATCTAGGCGAGTGAGCGTCAAGTACTGAAGTGCTCCAACCATACTGCGATACCGGAAAGAATCATCGGCACTAAGAAGAGCACCAGAGTCGCGAGATAGTGTCTCTGTCATGACAAGCGGAGTGGAAGTGGACTTGCAATTCTCCATATTGACTCGATGAAAGAGATCAAGTGCATACTTTTGCTAAGTTAATTCCATGCCCCCTGAATGGAAGGACGCTTCCAATCCAAGAAAGTACTCTAGCTTGCCCAAATCCTTAATAGGAAAAATAGCTGCCAGGGACTATACCAGAAGATCCACCACAGCAGGAGAAGAGCTAGCAATGACAATGTCCTCGACATAGACAAGCATGTAAATCTGAGCAATACCTCGAGAGAAGATGAACAATGATGTATCCGCCTTAGAGGCAATAAACCCAAGATGAAGAAGTAGCTGACTCAGTCGAGCATACCAGGCACGCGGGGACTTCTTGAGGCCATAGAGGGGCCGCTGCAGCTTGCAGACATGCGAGGGGAAGCGGGCATCCTCAAAACCAGGAGGCTGCTGCATATAGACATCTTCATCCAAGTATCCATGGAGAAACGCATTACTGACATCCACCTGACGAAGAGTCCAACCACGGGAAACCGCAAGAGAGAGCACCAAACGAACAACGGCTAGCTTGACAACTGGGATGAAGGTATCACCATAATCTATACCATGCTGCTGAGTGAATCCACTGGCGACCATGTGTGCTTTATACTTGTCAATCGAACCAGCGGGACGGTGTTTGGTCTTGAAGATCCATTTGCTGCCAACAATATTAACTCCAGCTGTGCGAGGCACCAAAGTCTAGGTGTGAGTATTGCGAAGAGCAGTGAGCTCCTCAGCCATCGCCGCATGCCACGCCAGCTCCCGAAGAGCATCCCGATGCGAGGTGGGAGCGACAAAAAACGCACGACGGCTGGGGTTATACCGGACAGTGACATCGTGGTAGGCGCCGTGTATGATCTCGATTACGAGTGACCATGCCGTGTACGGGGGCAGGCGTCGGAGCCTCCGACAAACTGGGAGGCGGTTCAGCCAAGGGCGTCATGGCCAGGGGCTCCGATAGCTCCCCAGCAGAGGGTGACGCGGGCTGGCGGGAGAGGTTGGGCTGGGCCGACGCAGCAGGTGACGAGGAAGGCGACGTCCCCACGTGCTCGGGAGGCCCAGCGCTAGGAGACGTAGGCGCGGAGGCGGACGACATCGGTGCATCGGAAGACGCGCCCGAGCCATGCACATTGACCGTGTCAACATCGCTGGTGTCCGTAGTCGCAGTGCCAGGGGCCGTCGAAGGTACCTGAGATGGCATCAAATAAATATCGCCTGACATAGGCGGGTTAGGAGACAAATAGGACAGGTCATATTTACGCACAGTTACATCCGGAACCGGTTCATCCATAAGAAAAGAGAGAGCATGCTCAAGATCGGTGATATCAACGGAAACTCCGGGACTAGAGAAGGGAAAAATGTTCTCGACGAACACAACATTGCGAGAAATATAAATCATTCCCGAGGCACGATCTAGACACTTGTAGCCTTTATGCATAGGACTATAACCAAGAAAGACACACATCTTGGAGTGGAACTCAAGCTTGCGGGCATTATATTTGTGAAGACTAGGCCAACGAGCGCACCCAAAAATTTGAAGAGAGGAATAAGTGGGCTAAACATGGAAAATACGAAACAAAGGTGTCTCCTTGTTAAGAACCGGCGTGGGCATGCAATTGATGAGATAACAGGCCGTGAGAAACGCCTCGTCCCAGAACCAAAGAGGGAAGGAGGATTGCGCAACAAGAGCAAGGCCGGTCTCCACCAAATGCCGATGTTTGCGCTCAGTGATCCCGTTCTGCTGAGAGGTATGTGTGCAAGATACACGGTGAGAGATGCCCATGCGCTGGAAGTAGCGATGGAGTTTGTGATACTCGCCACCCCAGTCGGACTGAACCGCCTTAATCTTGTTGTTCAAAAGACGCTCCACATGAGCTTGAAAGGCGTAAAAGACCTGCTCAACATCAGACTTATGTTTAAGCAAATAAATCCAACAGAAACGTGTGTAGTCATCAACAAAACTAACATAATACTTGTACCCTCCAGAAGAAGCAATGGCGGGACCTCAAACATCTGAATGAATTAATTCAAGAGGCACAGCAGAAACACGAGTGGACATAGAATATGATATTTGATGACTCTTAGCACACTGACAAGCATCACACACTAATGGGGGTTCTTCTGAACTAGTAAAAGAAAGCTCATGACTCTTAACAATAGAGTTGGCGACATTATTTGCTGGATGACCTAAACACTGATGCCATAGAGAGGGCGACACCCTGACACTAGCAGAGGCATGGAGAGTGGATGAGGATGATGCATGGCGATACGGAACGGGATAAGCTCCTCTATGTCTTCTACCATGAAGGAGGATGCGTCGGGTTGCCTTGTCCTTTACAAAGAAAGCATGCCGGTGAAATTCAACGAACACGTCATTGTCGCTCATAAGACGATGAACAAAAAGAAGGTGTTTGCTAATGTGAGGGACATGCAAGATATTTTTAAGTTGGAGAGATGAACCTGGTAAAGACGAATGACCAATGTGCGCAATAGACAAACCTGCACCATTATCCACCTGGACATGGTCGTTCCTTCCATAGCGCTCGTGAACTTGAAGACGTTCAAGCTCGCTAGTGAAGTGATCCGTAGCCGCGGAGTCCATCACCCAGAGCTGGTTGTCGAACGAGCTGGTGGAGGCCGAGTTGCCGGCGCAGTTGTTGAAGTCCTGATTGAAGCGGCGGTGGCAGGCGTAGGCCTCATGTCCCCAGTATTTACATATCTGGCACCCGGGGCGCTTGCTGCCGTCATTACGGCCACCACCGTTGCCGCCTCCGTTGCGGCCACGACCATTGTCGGTGTTATTTCCGTTGCTGCCTTGGCGGCCATTGCCACCATTGCAGCCATCATAGCTGCCTCCCTGAGTAGCGCCATTTCCGCCTTGGCGGTTGGGCGCATGCTGGCCAGTGCCAGCGGCAGGCCGTCCCCCACCATAGGGAGCGGAGAAGATCCCCTGGGGCGGCACGCGCCCGCCGCGGGATGCGGCATTTGCAGAAGACGATAACCCCTCCGCCATGCTTTGCTGATCCTGCAAGGACTCATAAGAGAGAACCAGCGAGTAGAAGATAGAGTAGGTCATCTCGGCATTGCTAACACCGAGAGAGGCAGCGATGGGTTTGAAGGCCGATCCGAGCCTGGTGAGGATGTGGTCGATGAGCTCATCGTCCGTGATGGGGGCGCCGGCAGTCGCCATGACATCGGCAAGGCCCTTCATATTATGCATGTACTCCGCTGCGGACAGATCCTCCTTGGGCAACGACTGGAGTTGCCGCCTAATGTGGCGGACCTTGGCGCGGCTTTGTGCGCCGAACATGGAGGTGACGGACGCCCAGACGGCCTGTGCTGTCTTGCAGATGACAAGCTAGCATGCGATGTCATCGTCCATTGGGGAGAGAAGAAGTCCCTTGACCTTCTGATCCTGAGTCCACCAACAGAGGTACTCGGAGTTGGCGACGGTGGTCGCAGTGGGTCTGTAGTGGTGCCATCGAGATGGCATGGAGGCTAGCACTAACAAGGATCGGGATGGCGATCCCCTTCCACGGCATGAAGTTCCCCCATCCGAGCCGCACGGAGATGGGGGTCAAGGAGGAGGGTGCCAATGCCGATGCTCCCGGGGCGGAGACGATCGGTCCGATCTGTGCGGAGGCGATGATGGCAGAAGACGTAGCCATCTCCGAGAGAGCGATGACGCTGTCGAAAATAGAGCGAAGGTAGTGGCGGTGAGTAGCGCGGTGGCGGCGGCGAGAGTAGGGCGATGCGGCGGCGGCGGCGGAAGGAGGAGCGGGTTAGGCTCAGGGTTTCGTGGGGCAAAGCCTCCACAATATCTCGTATGTATAAAAGGGACCAACCTACAGAGTTACAATTACAACATGACAATTAACATATACAACACGTATACGAAACCGTTTTCAACAACGTTCTCCCCCACCACATTCCAGTACTTCTTGTAAAATAGCCTGCATACCATCTGGGCCAGGTGCTTTGAGATCGCCAATGGATTCTAGAGCTTCTTTTACTTCTACAGCAGTGTAATCGCTACATAGAATCTCATTAATCATAGGGGTCACACGTGCATCCACATGTGCAAGAAGCTCCTGTTGGGCCACGGGCAGAAAAACATTTTTTTATCCTACGCGGTATTCCCATGATCCAGCTCAGGTAATAGGCCACGAGATTTACCACTAGACACGCATATGCGGATTATTGATAAAGCGCACTATTTGAAGCAATGCTGATCAATCTCACGAACAGCTACTCTGGATCCGCGCGAACTCCTTCGCCAGATCCCACAAACTCCTTTGTCTCCAACGCCGCACGTGCAACTCCTCTACCGGTATCCACACGTACAGGAAGGAGCACGAGCAGGGGATTGCTAGATCCTGTCTAACCCGATTTGGGAGTGGAGAAAGTGACGGCTAGGTTAGGGACTATTCCTTGTTGCTCAACTTATATACATCCCTAGTTGGGCTCAACACTTGAGGCTCATTTAGGCTGTACCCCAACTACCACATGGATCTCATCCACATGGGCACCTTACCCTTATATGTGTCACCCTGTAGGTTCACTTACACCTGGACACAACATGAGCTACACCTCCAAGTATCCCGTCATGGATTTGAGTCTCACTCACTTTCATGAACACTTGGTCTCAAGTCGATAGCTGGTAGCGGCCTCTAGCAAGACGTGCCAACTTCCAAGTGTCGTAAAGTCCAGAAGACAAATCTTCAATGTGACTTTCGTCCAAGTACCTTTGCCACACGATATACCTTGTCAAGATTTAGGCGAGTAGTTGCCATCCCTATAATAGTTCAACCCTCTTCTCATCCTGTGATATGCAATTCACTGTACTAACTCTTAGTCCGACTCATCAGTTAACACTTAACTGAGTAGCGCATGTCCATGCTTTCGAATCATATCACACGAGAGGGCCCAGAGAATAACTCTCTATTACGGAGGGGAAATCCCATCTTGGTAATCCATCACACAACTTGATCACAACCAACCCGAACTCTACCTTTATAACTGCCCATTTATCGAACAACGTTTAATAGAACCAAAGTTGGCGATCCATAACTCGGATCATGCGATCACCTCAGGTCAAAGGATTCCATTGCCTGATACTGCAAATGACAACATTCTCATTGCATCTCAACTATCGGTCAGTCCGACTCGCTAAACTCTTTAGCCGAGTCCGTGTAAGTTGGAATAGCATCATCATGCCCATGACAAGTGGAACCGAGTCATCAGCCAACTTTCGCATTAGTCTAATTGTGTGTATAGCACAACCTCAGCGGCCAAGGATATCTTGTAAGAACAACATGAATATATAGTTCCACAACTGAATCACGTATTCAATGATATATATCATACGTTCACACAAGGGACAACTTAACAACTTTATAAATACTTTAGGGAATATCATCATACATGATTTCCTCTAGGGCATATTCCCAACAGTCTCCCACTTGCACTAGAGTTAATCATCCCGACATCACATTTCTAGGCATCTAATGCCCATTCCTATTGTGTGCGCCTCATTCTTAGGTTGTGGTAGCGGCTTTGTCAATGGATCTACAATGTTTGCATCTGTGTGTATCTTACATAACTTGATATCACCTCGATCCACAAACCGGCGAATCAGGTGGTACCGCATGAGTATATGTTTGTTCTTCTGCTGTTGTCTAGGTTCTTTGGCTTGTGCAATAGCACCATTGTTGTCACAATACACATCTAACGTATTGGACGATCCCTAAACCACACCAAGACCCATGAGGAAATTCTTCATCCAAACAACTTTCTTTGCCTCCTCCGAGGCAGCAAAATACTTAGCCTCTGTTGTAGATACTGACACAGTCTCTTGCTTGGAACTCTTCTAGCTCACAACCCATCCATTTATAATAAACACATATCCAGATTGCAAACGAGACTCATTTGAGTTAGTGAGATAACTCTCATTTGTGTAACCCTTTACACTGAGTTCAACTTCACCTCCATAAACTAGAAACACACTCTTAGTCCTTCTCAAGTACTTTAGGATGGTTTTTACCACTGCCCAGTGGATTTCTCCAAGGAAAACCTAGTATATGCTCACAACACTTAGAGCATAGGAAACATATCGCCTAGTGCAAATCATGCCATGCATGATGGATCCGATTACCAAAGCATATGGAATCTCACTCATCCTACTTCGCTCATCAGTTGTCGAAGGACACTGAGTATTGTTAAGTTTAATACCATGGGACATCGGTAAAAACCCCTTCTTAGACGATTCCATGTTTAACTTCTTCAACAATTTGTCCAAATATGTACTCTGACTCAATCCAATGAGACGCCTAGATCTATCTCTATAGATCCTGATTCCTAAAATATAAGTTGCCTCACCCAAGTCCTTCATTGAGAAACTCCTTTACAATGACTGCTTGGTTTCTTGCAACATCTGGACATCATTTCCAACCAATAATATGTCATCCACATATACGATTAGGAAGTTTAATGTGCACCCACTAAACTTCTTGTATAAACAAGAATCATGATCACCCTTGATGAAGCCAAACAGTTTGACTACCTCATCAAAGCGAACGCTACAACTTCGAGATGCTTGCTTCAACCCATAAATGGATTTATGAAGTTTGCATAGCTTGTTAGTATTTTCCGGATCGACAAACCCTCGGGATGTATCATATACACGTCCTCGGTTAAAATTTCCATTAAGGAAAGCCATTTTTACATCCATCTTCCATATCTCATAATCGAAATAGGATGCTATAGCTAACATGATCCGAACTGACTTAAGCATCGCTACAGGTGAGAAAGTCTCATTGTAGTCAACTCCTTGAACTTGTTGGAACCTCTTTGCGACAAGTCGTTCTTTATAGATAGAAACATTTCCATCCATATCAGTTTTCGTCTTAAATACCCATTTGCACTCGACGGGTCTTGCACCGTCTAGCAGATCAACCAAGTTCCAAACTTGATTTTCATCCATGAACTTTAAATCGGATCTCATGGCTCCAAGCCATGACTTAGAATCAGAACCCACCATTGTTTCCAAATTAGTTGTCGGATCATCACTGTCTAACAACAATACATCACAAACACTTCACAATCTGGCAGACCTTCGTGGCTAAGGTGCAGCTGCCATCCTAGCTACCACGACCGGCTCATCCTCCAAGGCTTTTTCCGAGATGCCACTAGCCGGTTCCTCTCGAAGTTCTTCGAGCTGCACCGTGCTCCCACTTACTCCCCAACTAAGAAACTCTTTCTCAAGGAAGACATCATTCCGAGCAACAAACACTTTGCCCTCTTCTCGGTTGTATAAGTAGTAACCCAAGATTTCCCTTGGATACCCCATGACAATACACTTATCTGATTTGGCTATAAGCTTGTCCGACTGAAGTCGCTTGACAAATTCTTCACAACCCCAAATCTTAAGAAAAGACAATCTTGGCTTTTGGCCCGTCCACATCTCATGCGGTGTCTTGTCTACCAATTTTGATGGTACTCTGTTTAGTGTGAAAGCTGCAGTTTCTAGACAATAACCCCAAAATGATAAAGGTAGATCTATTTTACTCAGCATTGATTGTACCATATCCAACAAGGTCCGATTCCTCCATTCCGAGACACCGTTCTTATGAAGCGTTCCCGACGGAGTGAGCTAAGGAACTATTCCACAACTCTTCAGATGGTCATCAAACTCATGGATCATGTACTCCCCTCCTCGGTCCAACCAAAGAAACTATATTTTCTTGTCGAGTTGATTTTGTACTTTATTTTGGAATTCTTTGAACTTTTCAAAGGCTTCCGACTTATGTTTCATCAAGTAGATATATCCATACCTACTCAAATCATCAGTGAAGGTAATAAAGTACTCATAACCACCCCTGGATGTCATTCTCATTGGACCACATACATCACTATGCACTAGTCCCAACAAGTCAGAATCCCTTTCACAACTCTTTGTAAAAGGTGTCATGGTCATTTTTCCGAGTAGGACAGATTCGCATGTCTCGAACGACTCCAAGTCGAACGAAGTTAGGAGTCCATCATCATGGAGCTTCTTCATGCGTTTCCAACTTATATGAGCAAGCCGACAATGACAAAAGTAAGTCATATTCAGATCAATTGGTTTTAACCTTTTAACATTTATGTTATATACTAACCCACCATGAAGATTCAAAACAAAAAAACCATCCTGGATGGGTGCAAAGCTGTGAAACATATCATTCGTATATATAAAACAACCATTGTTCTTAATATTAGACTCATAGCCTTGTCTCATCAAACATGAGGCAGAAATGATGTTTCCACTAAGCACTCGAACATAATAACAATTATTTAGTTCCATTAAGAATCCTGAAGGTAAATGAAGCTGCATCATGCCGACTTCCAATGCATCAACTCTTGCTTTGTTGCCGACCCGAATGTCAACCTCGCCTCTTGCTACACTCCTAGTTCTTACCAGTCCCTGCAACAAGTTGCAGATATGAATGGCTGATCCGGTATCATATACCCAAGAACTATTAGGTGCATTAGCAAGATAAATTTCTATAACACTGCATACAAGTGTACCTGATCGAGAATTCACACCTCCGCTCTTGGATTTTTGGCCAAATACTTGCTGCAATTCCTCTTCCATTGGCCATCCTCCTTGCAATGAAAGCAAGTGGATCTAGACTTAGTCCCTAAAGAAGCGCTTGGGATTAAATCCTGAGCGTTACCTCCTAACTTAGTCTTCCTTTTCTTGGTCCAAGAACTCTTCTTGAACTTAGCCTTATTCCGTACCATCAACACTTGATTGGTACCTTTCTTGAGATCAGCCTCTGCCTGCTTGAACATCCCATGCAATTCAGTGAGCTTCTTATCCATCCCATGCATGTAGTAGTTCAATATGAACTGACCATATGCACTAGGAAGAGAGTTCAGAATTATGTCTGTAGCGAACTCTTCTCTAATGGGGTAGCCAAGCCTTTCTAGAGATTGTGCGTAACCAACCATCTTGATCACATGCGAACTCAGTGGATCGTCATCCTTAAGCTTACAACTCAGCAAAGCTTGAGAGACTTGATACCTCTCGGGCTTTGCCTGAGCCTGGAACATACTTTTGAGACTTTCGATCATATCGTAGGCCTCAACATTCTCGAACTGCTGCTGAAATTTTGGTTCCATGTAAGCAAGTATAAGGCATCTAATTTCCATGGACTCATCCTTGGTCCTACCGTAGGAATTGTTAACAACAACACTTGCATTCTCATTCGGCTCATCTGGAAGTGGGTTATCTATAACACGGTCCTTCTTTTCATGCTTGAGAACAATTCTCAGATTTTGATACTAGTTGGTAAAATTAGTTTCATTCAGCTTATCTTTCTCAAGAATGGTTCTCAATGCAAAACCGGATATCTAAGGGAGACTGCTACTAGGTGCCATTATCTACAACAGAAAATAAGAAAAACACTTAAGACATGTATTCATAAAAGAACAAGCGTATTAAATATTTTAATACTTATGCTCCCACTAGAATCAACACCCCTCCGATGATTACTTAGTGATTCAGGAACATAAATAAGCAAGTCGACTAGTGATATTTAGCATCACTGCTAGCCATCAAGTGATCTAGGTAGGAAACTCCTTGCCAATCACATCTCATGCGACTCCTGTTGGTCGAGTGGCGTCTCATGCCCCGGCTAAGACAGACCTCTCCCCGAGCCCCACAACCGTTGTGATAGACCCGTCTAGCTTACCAAGTGCTTTCGCTGTAAGAGTCCGACTCGAACCCACCTAGTCAAAAAGAATTGGCAGCACCTCAATTTTATGAACCCACTAACCAAAAATGTCCAACTTGTGATGGTGCAAGACTGGCGGGGAGACCGACTAGACCTTCTTTGAGGGATTAAAGTTTACCAACTATCTAATAGAGGTAAAACTAGAGACATAACAATATCACAAATAATCCAATTATAATGTGAAATGGTATGGCTAATTGGATCCAAACTAGAGCCATACCATTTCACTTTATAATTGGATCCAATCAATCTTGCACAAAACCGATATATCTCATAGATCTTCCACCGAAACCCTAAGTAGATCCAATATAACACCTCATGCATATCACATATGCAAAGATCAAGGGCCTAAAACCAGAAGCTTATGATTTGATACCACTGTTGAGCCGTGGAAAGATAAACAAAACTTTTATCCTACGCGGTATTCCAAAGATCCAGCTTAGGTAATAGGCCACGAGATTTACCACTAGACACGCAGGTGCAGATTATTGATGAAGCGCGCCAATTGATGCAGTGCCGATCGATCTCATGAACAGTTACTCCATATCCGCGTGAACTCTTTCGCGAGATTCTCACAAACTCATTTGCCTCCATCGCTGCACGTGCAACGCTTCTACCGGTATCCACATCTACATGAAGGAGCACGGGCAGGGGATTGCTAGATCCAGTCTAACCCGATTTGGGAATGGAGAAAGTGATGGCTAGGTCAGGGACTATCCCTTGTTGCTCCACTTATATACATCTCTAGTTGGGCTCAACTCTTGAGGCCCATTTAGGCTGTACCCCAACTACCATATGGATCTCATCCACATGGGCTCCTTACCCTTAAGTGTGTGACACTATAGGTTCACATACACCAATACACAACATGAGCTACTCCTCCAAGTATATGGTCATGGCTTTGAGTCTCACTCACTCCCATGAACACTTGGTCTCAAGTCGATAGATGGTAGCGACCTCTAGCAAGACGTGCCAACTCCCAAGTGTCGTAATGTCCGGAAGACAAACATGCAATGTGACTTTCTTCCAAGTCCCTTTGCCACACGATATACCTTGTCAAGATATGGGAGAGTAGTTGCCATCCCTATAATATCTCAACCCTCTTCTCGTTCCATGATATGCAGTTCATTGGACTAACTCTTAATCCGACTCCTTAGGTAACACTTAACTGAGTAGCGCATGTCCATGCTTCTGAATCATATCACACGAGAGGGCCCAGAGAATATCTCTCCATTATGGAGGGGCAAATACCATCATGGTAATCCATAACACGCAGATTGATTCACAACTAATCCGAACTCTACCTTTATAACTGACCATTTACAGAACAATGTTTAATAGAACCTAAGTTGGCGATCCACTGATCTGATCATGCGACCACCTCAGGTCAAAGGATTCCATTGCTTGATTCTGCAAATGACAACATGCTCATTGCATCTCAACTGTGGGTCAGTCCAACTCGCTAAACTTTTTAGTCGAGTCCATGTAAGTTGGAATAGCATCACCATGCCCATGCAAAGTGGAACCGAGTCATCATAAAATTTTCACATTAGTCTAAGTTGTGTGTCTAGCACAACCTCAATGACTGATGGCTGTGAAATATGGCCATCCAAACTCACATTTAAACTGGATATTATTCATATATTTGATGAAATATCTCTCTAAACCATGCCACTAATGCCTAATGATCAAAGGGGTATGCAATCCTGTCTTTCTATTTTTCCCTGCGCATATACTGACGTTTGATGATGGGAATCACTACATTAAAGTCAAAGATACGCGATTTCCAATAACTCAAAGAAACCTGGATTCATGAAGTGGAGGAAGTGCCTTTAACGAACAACTATATGGCGTGAATTTTATTATGGCCGTATAGTTGGCATCGACATTGCCAAGTCAAACAGAACAACTTTCATGAAGGTGCCCCTATATAAAGAGGTTTCGGGCGATGAGAAAACCCCTCTTCTTTTTTATCTCTACTCTCTCTGCCACCAGAAGCCACCACTCCGGAGAAATAGATCTAGATCTAATCTCCAAACCCTTCTCCACCACCATAGCCATATTCCACCACTTGTAATAGTAGATCTCATCTCCAATTGGTGACATTGTAAGACTATTTTCTATCAATATCATGATTTCTACTACAATGTGTTTTTGTTGTTGATTTCATCTCTATGTGTGAGTAATTCTCCTTGGGCTAAGGGATTCGGCCTAGCCATGTAGCTTTTGTGCATGTTAGTTATCATAGATGGGATCATGTATTAGTTTGTATGACATGATGATTATTGTACCCTCTCTTGAATCAATCTAAGGACTTGTCAGGTACCCAAGACCCCAGGGATTGATCCAGGTATATGGAGTGTGAGTAATGAGTGATCTGCAGGTTGGGAACCCTAGTGACAGAAGGGGTAGTACGACTGTATGTGAGGGATTTACTTGGGATTAATGGTGATGTCACTATGCATATCATTAGTTCTCTTTCTTCTATGGATGATACTAGTAGGTTATTTCTATAAGTGGTTGCGGAGGCAATAGCAATTATGGATGCACTTCCCACATATAATTATCTTGCTCTAACAATTACATGCATACTTTACTATTATCTTTATTCCCATTAGATGTTTTGCACAGCTACTGGTGAAACCGAAAGCCCAGGCCCTCTCTCTCCATCATCGACAACAACAAAATATCGCAAACTCTTGGTCTGATAAAACACAAAAGGAATTCTAAAACTCCCGAAGATCTATTAAAGTAAACTTACTATGATTTTTTGCTTCTCGAGGATTCGATAACCTAGGTATACTAGGGAAAAGGAGTTATACTACATCCGTAATCCGGATCGAAGGTATCAACCCTTTTTCTGGCGCTGTTGCAGGGGAAGCAATAGCTACCCTGGTAAGGTTACTAGGAACCTTGCTAGTTTTAATTCTTGTTTTAAATTTTGTTAGTTTGCTTTCAGTATTTATTTGAAAAAACAAAAAAATTAGTTAGTCTTTAAAATCTTGTTTTTACTATCATTAAGTATTTGTTTAAGAAAATCCAAAAACATAGGAAATATGGCTGAAAATAAGCTTGGAGAGTTTGCAAATCCTAACAATGATTATTTGCGTACTCCTATTACATAGCCAACAATTACTGCAGAAGATTATGAAATTAAGCCCCACTATTTAAGTTTGGTTCAATAGAATCAATTTGGAGGCTCTCATGTTGAGGATGAAGGTATGCACTTAAATACTTTCACTAAAATATGTGATATGATGCGCATTAAAGATGTTGATCCTGATGCGGTCAAGTTGCGCTTATTTCCTTTGTCTCTTAGAGGAAGAGCTAAATATTGGTTGCTATCTTTGCCTAGAAATAATATTGCATCTGATACGTCGAAAACGTATCTATAATTTTTGATGCTCCATACTTGTTTAGTATCTACTTTGCTTTTCTTTGTCTACACTTTGAGGTGTTTTTATATCTTTTCCGGAACTAACCTATTAATAAGTTGCCATAGTGCCAGTTGCCTGTTTTCTTCTGTTTTTGGTTCCATAAAAGCAGAAAATCAATATTCTCGGAATTGGACGGGACAAGAGCCAAAGTCAATATTTTACCGTGGGGGACACGAATCCAGAAGACGAGACAGAGACGCAAGCCAGGGCGGCCAAAACCCCTAGGCGCGGGTGGGCCCTGCGCCGCGCCTAGGCAGGGTGTGGCCCCCCTGGTCGCCTCCCGGCCTCCCCTATTCTCCTATAAGAAGCCCCCGATGCGGAAACCCTAAGTACCCGATCAAAACTCCACGAATCCTTCTGTAGTCGCTGCCACCGTCGTCCCTAGATCGGGAGGATCTGAAGTTCTTCCCGGCACCTTGCTGGAGGGGAAATCATCCCGGAGGCCCTCTCTCCGGTATGAAGCGTGAGTAGTTCCACCTTGGACTATGGGTCCATGTAGTAGCTAGATGGTTGCATCTCCTCCTTTTGCTTTCAAGTATAGATCTTGTGAGCTTCGTTCATGATCAAGATCTAATCTATTTGTAATCATGCATGTTGTGTTTGCGGGGATCCGATGGATATTGAAATTACTATGTCAGATTGATTAATGGTTTTGCCTTTATGATTCTATCATGTCTGTGTTGTTTGTGATCTTGCATGCTCTCCGTTGTTAGTAGCTATCTTGGTCGAGTAGTTGCTAGTGACTCCAAGAGGGGGTATTTATACTCCATAGTGGGTTCATGCCTCTAGTTTCCAAGGGAAGTGACAGAAATCTCTTCGGTTGTAGATGTGCTATAGCTACTAGGACGAAAACAATGGTCTCTTGTTCATGGAACAAGTGGATTGTTTACCTTACACACTTTGCTTAAAGTAGTTGTCTGTTGCTTGCAACCTAATACTGAAGGGGGTTTGGATGATAACCTGAAGGTGGACTTCTAGTCATAGATGCAGTTGGATGGCGGTCTATGTATATTGTTGTATTGCCCAATCGAATCTCATAGGATCTTTTTGTCTGGTATTGCATTGTTATGCCTTGCTCAGTTCCTGTCAATTGCCCCGCTGTAATATGTTTACCCTTCATGCGATGTTTTTTATCTAAGGAGAGCACCTCTAGTGAACTATGGACCCCGGTCCAATCTTCACCATTGATACATCTTCCACTGTTACTTGTTTACTTGCTAAAAACCATTACCTTCCACACCATACGTTTAATCCTTTGTTACAGCAACCGGTGAGATTGACAACCTCACTGTTAGTTGGGGCAAAGTCTTGAGTTTGTGTTGTGCAGGCCTCCGCGTTGCTTGAAACACCTGTGTGATGTTTCCTTCCTCCTGCTGGTTCGATAACCTCAGTTTCTTACTGAGGGAAGACTTGCTGCTGTGCTGCTTCACACCTTGCTCTTGGGGTTCCCAACAGGCTCCACGTCAAGCGCCAAGTTCTCTAGCGCCATCAAGGAGCCATCAAGTTTTCTGGCGCCGTTGCCGAGGAGGCTAAGGATGTCTTCACAAGTGGAGTCCTTCACTTCCTTTCTCTTTACTTTGTTTTTAGTTTGCTTAGTTTCTTTTGCTTGGTTTTGTTTGCCTCTTTTCAAAAACTCCAAAAAAAGTTAGTCTAGTTTGGTTTGCTTTCTTTATTAGAAAACACAAAAAATTAGTTCCTACTCTAGTTTCCACCTTGCTCTAGCTCACCATGTTGTTCCCCAAGTTCGCCCTCAAAGATCTTGCAATAGGTAGTGGCTCCATAATTGGGAAAGATAATGTTGAAGAATTCTTTAATCATGTTAGCAAGCATGAGGATATTGAGGATAGATCTATAGCAGAAATTGCTCCTAATTATGAGATTGCTGCAGTTTCTTTAGTTCATATGTTGGAAGCTAGGTTTTTTAGCCTTAAACCCTTCATACAATTCTTGTTCCTAAAACTAAAAGAAGAAGAGAATGCTGAAAGAGATAATTTGTAACACCGCGGTTATGAAAAGATCGTGGCTTCTATGTGACATGCCAATCCCTGGATCGGTTCATTGGCCCACAATAGAATGAGATGAATAACATAGCAAAATATCCGTGTATCATAAATAACGAAGATCCAGAGTACCATTATTACAATAAAAGCTTAGCTCAAGGCTAGCTCAAATTATCCAGGTAGCAACATAAATAAATCAAATCCTCCATTCTTCAAATTGCCCACAAGTGAACAAGTGCCGAGTGGAGTACCATGGCCTATATCGATTACTCAGAATCGGAATAACCTGCAACATGAAACGTAGCAGCCCCGAAGGGTCAATACATGGAATGTATGGCAAGTAGATCTAGTAATGGAGACAATAGTACGAACATCTACATGCATATTTGGCAAGTGGAGCTGTGTCTGGCTTGCATTTGCAAATACCGTTTTGTCCTACTTTCATAAACAGTTTTTGATTTTCTTTGAAAAGATCCCAATTAAGTTAACCCAACAATATTAAAACAATTATGAAACTGGGATGAGCGAGGAACATGTCATGGAATCAATATCAAGCAACTCAGTTGTCCATAACCGGGGACACGACTAATCGATTAGATTATACACCCTGCAGAGGTTAGTACACTTTACCCATGTGACTTGGCCAGCCCAGCTCATACCATCACTCTCATTTTGGGTGATGATAGGGAGAAGTCCAATAAGAGACTGTTCGGGAAGTAGCACCCCAATCCCGACGCGCACCGGTCCAACCTACCAAAATTCTACATCTCTGGATACGCGGGTTCGGGTTACCACAACCTACTAAGTCCAACCAACCGCCCATTTCATTATTGGCACATGGTTGTACACGTAAGCTACCAAATAAAGAAGCCAATCAATTTCTCTCGATACCTGGGTGCCTTTCCGCAATGAAACCACCAAAAATTATCAATACCATCACACCCAGGAGATTCATTGATTAAGTTGTTTTAGTTTTCACAAACCAATACTTTTAAAAACAAGTCTCAATGATGTAACCCAGCCCTCGTACAACATAGCATGGCTAAGCACATCTACCAACGGTGTTTCATCTACAAGGAGGGTCCTACCACATAATAGGACATATCATAGCGATAGTATCATCCTACACATGCGTCTACAAAATACACGACAATGCATAGAAAATAGTAGGACAATATCATCAACAAAATAGCATCTACTTGGCTTGGTTGTAGCGGTCGGAAGAACAATCCACACACGAGCAAGCGTTGCAGTCGTCACAATCTACACGATACAATTGCAATCATAAACAAACAATCCACAAGCATATGCAACAAAGATGATGCATGAAGGTATGCAAGGCAAGTGAATTGGTGCTACAGCTGCACCACATAATCCTAATCAATGGTACTACTGATTGCATGCATGGAAAATAGTTTTAGCGCTAGGAAAACTATTATGCAAAATATAGTGCTCAAAACTAGAGCTAGAACTCAATTAATTCACTACCGGTAGTATACTGTTTGTAAAATCTTGGGGAAATTCTACTGTATAGGCATTGCTATTTAGGAACAGTAACAACTAGAATTACTCAAAAAGGAATTATAAAACTCCCCGAGTAATTAAAACACTGCAGAAAGCCACTAGACAGTTTCTGCAGAAGTTTTTACTGTAAGCCTATCTTTTTAATTCACGATGAGATTCCCCTCGTTCCACTGAATCCAGGGACATATCATACGCAATTTTTGGATTTACAGATCTTTTTCTACGAATTAAATAGTCCAAAAAGGCCATTAACTCATTTGATTAAACTGTACTAAATATTGCTGCAAAAGTGTGAAACTAAGGTACATCAAGATTCTACACGACTTAATGAATCTACAAAAATTTCATTTGCAATTTTTGGCCCAGCGGTTTAATTTTTACGCAATTTACAAGTTTCTACCGAAATCTGCCAACTAAATCGATTAAAGAAAATACCCAGTCAACTGTGTCTGTTGACTGGTCAACGCGGCTGCTGACTGGGCGCTGACTGGGCGTCTGATTAGTCAACGCCTGGGGGCTGACCGGTCAACGACCGATCTGGACCGTTGATATGAGATCCAAAGGCGGCTGCGGACTCACCGAAAACGAACGGCGGCGAACTCGGGACGGTGGCGGCGATCGGTTCTGGCGACGGCGTTTTTCCTGCGCGGAAGGGAGACAGTCAGCGGAACAGCGGCGGTCAAAGCGACGGCGGCGGCACGATACGGGCGCTGCACGCGCGGCGGGCGAGCAGCGGGGCGAGCGGCAGCGGCGCGCGGCGCGTGCGAGCGGGCGCAGGCGCGGGAGGCGGCGGCGGCGGAGCAGCGGCGTGCGTGCGCGCTGGCGCGCGCGCGGAGCAGCGGCGCCGCGACGCGGGCGAGGCGAGCGGGCGGCGAGGCGCCCAGGCGAGGCGGCGCGGGAGGGCTGGCGGGGCGGCTGCGGCTGGTGTGCGGGGCGGCGCTGGCGAGTGGTGCGGCGCAGGCGGCGGGGTGCGGCGGCGGTGAGGCGGCGGGGTACCTGGAGGCGGCGGCGGGTGGATCCCGAGGCGGCGGCATGGGAATCGAGGTGGGGGCGCGGGTTCCGAGGCGGGGTCGGCAGGTGGCGGGTGGGAGAGGCGGCGGCGGGTGCGGCCTCTTATGTGGGGCCCCCTCGCGGGGTCCTACGCGGACACGGGGCCGGGCAGATTTTTTTTTGGTCCGTTCCTTTCCCTTTTTCGCAAATACTAAAACCTCCGTAACTTTTCCGTACGAGCTCCGAATCGGGCGATTCTTGCTCCTAAGTTTTTGTAAAAACGAGGGGAACAACCTAGGGTCAAGGGTTGAGTGAAACCACTAGGCTACAGGGGTGTACAACAAAAGTCCTACTAATGCCTCCCGCAGGAGCCTCGTGGTAAAATAAAATAGGGTTTTGAAAATAGCGTTTTGCCGGATCTTTTCAATCGATGGTTTTGCATGGAAAGGTATGATGCAATGGCATGAATGATATGCAGAACCAAATCTAAAATTTGGGATGTGACAAGACTAACCCCCTTAAGATGAATCTTGTCCCCGAGATTGAGCGCGGCTAGCAAATAGGTGTGGGTAGTCCTCTCGGATGTCATCCTCACGCTCCCAAGTGGCTTCCTCTTCAGTGTGGTGGCTCCACTGCACCTTGCAAAACCTGATCGTCTTGGTACGGGTAATCCTCTCCGCTGTCTCCAGAATCTTGACCGGTTTCTCCTCATAGGTCAAGTCGTTCTCAAGCCGAACCTCCTCTAGCGGTACAGTGTCTCTCAATGGTGTATCCACCATCTCTGGATGGCACTTCTTCAGCTGGGATACGTGGAACACATTGTGAACAGCGGACAGAGCCTCTGGCAACTCCAACTGATAAGCAACTTCTCCCTTGCGTGTTAAGACCCTGTACGGTCCAATAAATCGAGGTGCCAGCTTACCCTTAATTCCAAATCTCTTGATTCCACGAAGTGGCGACACTCTGAGGTATGCTCTATCACCTATCTCATACACCACTTCCTTGCAATTGGCGTCAGCGTAGCTCTTCTGCCTTGATTGTGCTACCTTTAGCCTGTCCCTAACCAAGGCGACCTTCTCCTCAGCGTCCTTGATCAAATCCGGTCCAAACAACTGGCGTTCTCCTACTCCATCCCATAGCAATGGTGTTCGGCACTGTTTCCCATACAACACGTCAAACGGTGACGTCTTGATGCTGGTTTGATAGCTGTTGTTGTAGGAAAACTCGGCATAAGGTAAATTCTCATCCCAACTAGAACCATGAGCCAAAGCGCAAGATCTCAGCATGTCTTCCAAAATCTGATTCACCCTCTCGGTCTGTCCATCAGTCTGCGGGTGAAACGCCGTGCTAAACTCCAATCTAGTACCGAGTGACTCGTGTAGCTGGCGCCAGAAGTTTGAGGTAAATTGGGTGCCTCTATCAGATACGATACTCTTGGGAACTCCATGTAGGCACACAATTCTGTCCATGTAAATCTTGGCCAACTTTGCACTCGTATATGTCGTCTTCACCGGTATAAAGTGGGCTACCTTAGTCAAATGGTCGACCACTACCCAAATGGAGTCATATCCTGACCTGGTCCTGGGCAATCCTGTGATAAAATCCATTCCCACTCTATCCCACTTCCAATCCGGCACGGGCAATGGTTGTAGCAATCTGCTGGCTTCTGGTGTTCCGCCTTCACTCGGCTACACACATCACATAGGGCAATATGCTCTGCGATGTCTCCCTTCTTGTTGTTCCACCAGAATCTGTCCTTTTGGTCCATATACATCTTCGTATTGCCCGGATGTATGGAATACGGCGAGTCATGAGCTTCCTGCAGAATCAACTTCCTTAACTCCGGATCGTTGGGAACGCACAAACGACCTCCATACCACAAGGTTCCTTGCTCATCCTCGCAGAATTCCTTTGCTCGATCCTCCTTCATCTTTTCCCTTATTTCATCTATCTCTTTGTCTCCCACTTGATCCTTCCTGATACTGTCATGTAGCGTTGGTTGGACTTCCATTGTTGTCAAGTATCCTTCAGATACTACCTCCAGTCTAAGGTCCTTGAATTGCTTGCACAAATCCTTGGGCAATTCCCCAATTGTCAATCCATTGGCATAAACCTTCTGACTTAGAGCATCTGCTACTACATTGGCCTTTCCTAGGTGGTATTGTAGATTCATATCATAGTCCTTGATAAGCTCCAACCATCTCCTTTGCCTCATGTTCAGTTCCTTCTGTGTAAATATGTACTTCAGGCTCTTGTGGTCGGTGT
This sequence comes from Avena sativa, assembly GCA_916181665.1. NCBI lineage: Eukaryota > Viridiplantae > Streptophyta > Magnoliopsida > Poales > Poaceae > Avena > Avena sativa. The sequence goes on from OV702281.1 coordinate 122,195,946, forward strand.
ATACATCACAGTGTTTTCCCATTAAGTAATGCCTCCATACCTTGAGCGCATGAACCACTGACGCTAACTCCAAGTCGTGTGTGGGGTAATTCCGCTCATGATGCTTAAGTTGTCGCGAGGCATATGACACCACTCTCCCATCTTGCATCAGCACACTCCCAAGTCCCTGTCGAGAAGCATCACAGTACACTTGGAAATCCTTCTGAAGGTCTGGTAAACACAGAACAGGTGCGGTCACTAGTCGACGCTTCAGTTCCTGAAAGCTGGCTTCACACACATCCGTCCATTCAAACTTTCTCCCCTTCTTCAGAAGTTCAGTCATCGACTTAGCAATCTTGGAAAAGTTTTCAATGAACCTCCTGTAATAACCAGCAAGTCCCAAAAAGCTTCGAATCTCTCCCGCATTCTTGGGTGCTTCCCACTCAGTTACTGCAGTCACTTTTCTTGGATCAACAGCGACTCCTTCTCCTGACACTACGTGTCCAAGAAATCCAACAGTGTTAAGCCAGAATTCACACTTGCTGAATTTGGCATACAGCTTGTGTTCCCTCAGCTTCTCCATAATCAGTCGAAGATGCTTCTCATGCTCAGCATCATCCTTGGAATATATCAGTATGTCATCAATAAACACCACCACGAACTTGTCCAAATACTCCATAAATACCTTGTTCATCATGGTCATGAAATATGCCGGGGCATTCGTTAGTCCAAAAGACATAACCGTATACTCATATAAACCATACCTAGTGGTGAAGGCGGTTTTTGGTACATCCTCCTCCCGGATCTTCAATTGGAAGTAGCCAGATCGCAGATCAATCTTGCTGAACACCTTTGCTCCTTCCAGTTGATCAAACAAATCATTTATGTTCGGCAGGGGGTATTTGTTCTTGATAGTCACTTCATTCAGCGAGCGATAGTCCACCACTAATCTCTTGCTGCTGTCTTTCTTCTCACAAACAGAACATGCGCTCCCCATGACGACGAACTAGGCTGAATGAATCCCTTTTCCAGCTGCTCTTTCAACTGCTTCTTCAATTCCTTCAGCTCATCCACATCCATCTTATATGGTTTCTTTGCTATTGGTCCTGTTACCGGCATCAGGTCGATAAGAAACTCTACTTCCCTGTCAGGTGGCATCCCTGGCAGCTCTTCCGGAAACACTTCAGGGTAATCCCTAATCACTGGCACAGTATCCATGCTAACCCCCTTAAGAGAATTCAACTTACAACTTCGCGGTCGCACAGTGACTTGAATCTAATCCTCTTACCATCCGGGGTTTTGAGTGAAACGGCTCGCTGTGCACAATCTATGTGTCCCTCATGCATAGACATCCAATCCATACCCAGAATAACGTTTAACCCCTGTGATTCCAACACTACCAAATGTGCACTGAAGTTGTGTGTTCCAATCCTCACAGTTAAGTCGCGGCATCCCGCGCTAGCTATCATATCTCCTCCAGGTGAACTCACTCTAATAGACCCTTTCATAGACTCAGTAGGTAGCTTATACTTATCCACAAATGCCCTTGATATGAATGAATGAGATGCACCAGTATCGAAAAGTATAAGTGCTGGGTGAGTGTTGATTGGAAACTTACCAATCACAAGGTCAGGCTCATCTGGGATCTCCTCCACATTCATGTGGTTCACTGTGGCCTTCTGGTTGTTGGTTGGCTTCAGTCCTTTCCTCTCCGGACAGTTGTCAGCATAATGTCCCTTCTGTTTACACTTGAAGCATGTCACTTCACTCAGATCCTTCTTCACAAAGCTGCGATCACGATTGCGGTCATGTCCACCGTGTCCTCCAGAGTGGTGAGAGTGTCCTCCCTTGTGGCTGTGGTGGCTGCTCCTATGGTTGTCATGACGATGCCCATCGCCTCCATGGTGGTGGCGGTCATGGCTCCCATGGTCACTTCCTCCATGCTTGGAGTATCCATCATATGAAGTGCGAGACTTGTGGTGTGAACCAGAGTGGTGATTGTTACTCTTTCTCTTCCGGTTCTCCACCTGTTTGTGTTTCCCTTCCAAGATCCTGGCCTTGTCCATAAGCTCCTGGAAAGTGGGGCAATAAACCACCAGTAGCTGTATTGAAAGCTCATCACTGAGGCCATCCAGGAATCTCTCCCTCCTTTTTGCATCAGTGTCAACATCCTCAGGTGCATAACGGGACAGGTTGTTGAACTCCTCAATGTACTCAGCCACAGTGCGGTTGGTTTGGCGCAAGTTGTGGAACTCCTTCCTCTTCAGGCTCAGAACTCCTGAAAACACGTGGTTGGTCCTGAAACCTTCCTCAAACATTGCCCAAGTCACAGTATCCAGCGGGTGGGTGATCTGAAAAGTGTCCCACCAAGAAGCGGCTGGTCCCTCCAGTAGGTGAGCGGCAAACCTCACCTTTTCAGCATCAGTGCATCCGACAGTTACCAGATCCTTGTTGACTGAATGCAACCAGTCGAGGGCAACCATTGGTTTCGTTGCAGTAGAGAACTTAGCTGGCCTTAACCTCAGAAATCTGGTGAGAGCATCTCCCTGAGGCTGGTTGTTTCCATTGTTGTTGTTGTTCTGAGCTGCCATGAACTGAGTCATTACTTGGGTCAGCTGTGCCTGAGCTGCCATGAGTTGCTCCAACTCAGTGGGTTGACGGAGGGGAGGCATCTGCGGTTCATCACAGGTAAGCTTAGAAAGAATCAACTACGACAATAGGATTCTACCCATGCATATGATCAAACAACAACAAGCAATAGCAGACAATCACAAGCAAGCAACACATCAACAAACAAGTGATCCAGCAACATCCCAGGGGTTATCCTAGCAGTATATACCTACTGAAATAGTTTTACAAGAGTTGGCAATGGTTAACTAAATAGTTGATCAACTAAACAACAAAAACAGCAATCTGCCAGAACAGTCCAGCAGCATTCACGAATTTTTCCGCCTGACTTAGACTCGTAAGAAAATTTAGCTGATTTTTGCACATATAGTACAGAGAGTTTCGCATCAACCCAATTTTGTTCAGATTTTTCCCAGTTACCAGAAAAATATGAAAAATCGTACAGTACTGCTGTATCAGCAGAAAACTGTAGCGAAAATAACACAGATGTTAACCAAACTTGCCATAACTCTTTCATAAAATTCACACAAATAATTCCTAGGATATTGGAGTACACAAATAAGCAACTAATCACTCTTAAACTAACAGCAATTAAGTTTCACATCGATCGTGGCTAATCCTAACGAATTTACCTAACGTGGACTAATTGGTGGACTTCTATCTACTTCTTGAAGAGGTTGCGGTAGGTCCTTGCACTCATGCGTTGGCGCTTCGGTCCACGGTTCAACCATGGCGGCGGAGTGTACACTTCTCCTGAATCATCACTTGAGATCTCAAACTCCACCTCTTCTGGATCCTCCTCTTCTTCTTCACTTTCAGCTGCAACTGCAACAGCTTCATCTCCTCCACCATCATCGTCTCCATCATCATCATCCTCGTCCTCATCATCATCATTGTTCCCACTGTCATCATCATCCCCATTGTTGCCATCTTCTCCGTTGTCATCATCAGAGGGTGGATTCAGCTGTGCTTGGAGGGCGGCAATCTGGGCTGTCATAGCTTCAATAGTTTGGTCCCTTTCCTGGACGGTCCCTTGCAACTGCTGTATGTTCTGGGTGTTCTCCTGCACAGTACCATGAAGATGAGCTATGGTTTCATCTCTGGCTATCAGGGCGTTCTCCAGAACGCCCACAGCTTCATGCAGGGTGTCAATCTCCTGTCCTTGGACCACCATACCATTGCTAGCAAAGTCTGCAATCTCCTTTATCATCATCACTTTCTCAGCTAGAGCTCCATTCTCCATTTCCATGTCCTCTATGTGCCTCCGATGGGGCGGCATGTTGTTCCTGTCGCCCGGGGTAACCACAATGTGCCCATCTTCATCACGCCTCCCATAGTCACGGTAGGGTGAATCTGCTGGCAGTAGGTATCGGACATGATGGCACTGGCGAGACAGGGCTTCATGTATGGCCAAGTTAATTCCAAGTCCCCAGTTGCAGTATGTATTTGGTGTAGATCAAATGCACTGGATTTGGCAAGGCGGCATCCCTGAATATGAAGGTAGTGATCTCCCATGCATCCTATCCATATCCATAGGTGTACAACCTTCTTCCCTTGAACATGGGCAGTGGCAATCCCAATGTCTGTGAGAGCTGTGCTAACTGTCTTGCAAAGGGCCTTGGTGACTCCATGGTGGCATACTCAGTCCTGACTTCTCCCATCTATCAATTAAAGAGGAAAGTGTGAGAATAGCATATGATAAGAATTTACGAGAGTGAAAGGCATAAGATGAAAGACAGAGTTAATATAGGCTTTAATAAATCTATGGTTTCCTAATCCAATCCTAGGTCACGATCCTACAGTCGACACACGGGCTCTGATACCATCTTGTAACACCGCGGTTCTGAAAAGACCGTGGCTTCTATGTGACATGCCAATCCCTGGATCGGTTCATTGGCCCACAATAGAATGAGATGAATAACATAGCAAAATATCCGTGTATCATAAATAACGAAGATCCAGAGTACCATTATTACAATAAAAGCTTAGCTCAAGGCTAGCTCAAATTATTTAGGTAGCAACATAAATAAAGCAAATCCTCCATTCTTCAAATTGCCCACAAGTGAACAAGTGCCGAGTGGAGTACCGTGGCCTATATCGATTACTCAGAATCGGAATAACCTGCAACATGAAACGTAGCAGCCCCGAAGGGTCAATACATGGAATGTATGGCAAGTAGAGCTAGTAATGGAGACAATAGTACTAACATCTACATGCATATTTGGCAAGTGGAGCTGTGTCTGGCTTGCATTTGCAAATACCCTTTTGTCCTACTTTCATAAACAATTTTTGATTTTCTTTGAAAAGATCCCAATTAAGTTAACCCAACAATATTAAAACAATTATGAAATTGGGATGAGCGAGAAACATGTCATGGAATCAATATCAAGCAACTCAGTTGTCCATAACCGGGGACACGGCTAATCGATTAGATTATACACCCTGCAGAGGTTAGTACACTTTACCCATGTGACTTGGCCAGCCCAGCTCGTACCATCACTCTCATTTTGGGTGATGATAGGGAGAAGTCCAAGAAGAGACTGTTCGGGAAGTAGCAACCCAATCCCGACGCGCACCGGTCCAACCTACCAAAATTCTACATCTCTGGATACGCGGGTTCGGGTTACCACAACCTACTAAGTCCAACCAACCGTCCATTTCATTATTGGCACATGGTTGTACACGTAAGCTACCAAATAAAGAAGCCAATCAATTTCTCTTGATACCTGGGTGCCTTTCCACAATGAAACCACCAAAAATTATCAATACCATCACACCCAGGAGATTCATTGATTAAGTTGTTTTAGTTTTCACAAACCAATACTTTTAGAAACAAGTCTCAATGATGTAACCCAGCCCTCGTACAACATAGCATGGCTAAGCACATCTACCAACGGTGTTTCATCTACAAGGAGGGTCCTACCACATAATAGGACATAGCATAGCGATAGTATCATCCTACACATGCGTCTACAAAATACACGACAATGCATAGAAAATAGTAGGACAATATCATGAAAAAAATAGCATCTACTTGGCTTGGTTGTAGCGGTCGGAAGAACAATCCACACACGAGCAAACATTGCACTCGTCACAATCTACACGATACAATTGCAATCATAAACAAACAATCCACAAGCATATGCAACAAAGATGATGCATGAAGGTATGCAAGGCAAGTGAATTGGTGCTACATCTGCACCACATAATCCTAATCAATGGTACTACTGATTGCATGCATGGAAAATAGTTTTAGCGCTAGGAAAACTATTATGCAAAATATAGTGCTCAAAACTAGAGCTAAAACTCAATTAATTCACTACCGGTAGTATACTATTTGTAAAATCTTGGGGAAATTCTACTGTATAGGCATTTCTATTTAGGAACAGTACCAACTGGAATTACTCAAAAAGGAATTATAAAACTCCCCGAGTAATTAAAACACTGCAGAAAGCCACTAGACAGTTTCTGCAGAATTTTTTACTGTAAGCCTATCTTTTTAATTCGCAATGAGATTCCCCTCGTTCCACTGAATCCAGGGACATATCATACGCAATTTTTGGAGTTACAGATCTTTTTCTACGAATTAAATAGTCCAAAAAGGCCATTAATTCATTTGATTAAACTGTACTAAATCTTGCTGCAAACGTGTGAAACTAAGATACAGCAAGATTCTACACGACTTACTGAATCTACAGATATTTTATTTGCAATTTTTGGCCCAGCGGTTTAATTTCTACGCAATTTACAAGTTTCTACCGAAATCTGCAACCAAATCGATTAAAGAAAATACCCAGTCAACTGTGTCGGTTGACTGGTCAATACGGCCGCTGACTGGGCGCTGACTGGGCGTCTGACTAGTCAACGCCTGGGGGCTGACCGGTCAACGACCGATCTGGACCGTTGATCTTAAATCCAAAGGCGGCTGCGGACTCACCGGAAACGAACAGCGGCGAACTCGGGACGGTGGCGGCGATCGGTTCCGGCGACGGCGTTTTTCCTGCACGGAAGGGAGACAGTCAGCGCGGAACAGCGGCGGTTAAAGCAACGGCGGCGGCGGCGGCACGGCACGGGCGCTGCGCACGCGGCGCGTGCGACCGGGCGCAGGCGCGGAAGGCGGCTGCGGCGGAGCAGCGGCGCGGCTGGCGGCGTGTAGCGGCGCGCGTGCGGCGACGTGCGTGCGCGCTGGCACGCGGAGCAGCTGCGGCGCGGCGCGGGCGAGGCGAGCGAGCGACGAGGCGTGCAGGCGAGGCGACGCGGGCGGGCTGGCGGGGCGGCTGCGGCTGGCGCGCGGGGCGGCGCTGGCGAGTGGCGCGGCGCAGGCGGCGGGGTGCGGCGGCGGTGAGGCGGCGGGGTACCTGGAGGCGGCGGCGGCGGGTGGATCCCGAGGCGGCGGCATGGGAATCGAGGTGGGGGCGCGGGTTCCGAGGCGGGGTCGGCAGGTGGCGGGTGGGAGAGGCGGCGGCGGGTGCGGCCTCTTATGTGGGGCCCCCTCGCGGGGTCCTACGCGGACACGAGGCCGGGCAGATTTTTTTTTGGTCCGTTCCTTTCCCTTTTTCGCAAATACTAAAACCTCCGTAACTTTTCCGTACGAGCTCCGAATCGGGCGATTCTTGCTCCTAAGTTTTTGTAAAAATGAGGGGAACAACCTAGGGTCAAGGGTTGAGTGAAACCACTAGGCTACAGGGGTGTACAACACAAGTCCTACTAATGCCTCCCGCAGGAGCCTCGTGGTAAAATAAAATAGGGTTTTGAAAATAGCGTTTTGCCGGATCTTTTCAATCGATGGTTTTGCATGGAAAGGTATGATGCAATGGCATGAATGATATGCAGAACCAAATCTAAAATTTGGGATGTGACATAATTCATCCTTGAAACTTTATTAAAAGAATTTCATGATGTTGCTATGGAGGCCAAAAAGGTCTTTGAGCGTTTCAATATGCTAGGATCAAATATAGAAGTTGTGGGTATTTCTGATAAAACTAAGCCTAGAGAAGAATTTAAGATATCCATACCCTTTAAGCTTGTTGGAATGTGTGAAGCCTTTGAAAAGAATTTTGATTGGATTGCTCCTGAAAATATTTTCTATGAAAGTAGTAAACCAAAGAGAGATGAGAAGGGATCTTCCGAAACCCATTTGGATGAGATACCTTTCATAGTTGAAGACTTTGCAAGTATTGATGTTAGTGCTTCCTCATTTGAAAATACTTGATTCTTCTTGCTTCTTGTGCCTAACTTAAAGGCGTTAAAGAAAAGTACTTGTTGGGAGATAACACAAGAGTTTACTTAAGTCTTCGAAGTTATTACTTCTGTAGTGAACTCTCCTTATCCTTTTTGTTTGCTTTTTGTGCCAGGAATGACCTCTAATGAGAGGGAAGTAAGATTTGGGGAGTTGCTGTCCCAAAACAGATTTTTGTCCTCCACCAAAAACATTCGTGAGGAGTCTCTGTAACTCGGATTGAGCTAAAAAGTTACGAATAAATCCCCTAGTATGTTAGCTAACTTTTGATAGTTCAACACTTTTTGATTTGAGAAACAGAAGATGTTCGAAAGAATCGGTTTCCACCTGCTGGTCTGTTTTGACAGATTTCTGCCATTATTTGCATTTCCTTCTTATTGATTCCTTTTTGAGTTCTCTTTAGGTGAATTGAGCTTTTTGAAGGAGTTGCTACAGTAGCATGTGTTTTTAGTGAAAAGTATTGCTGTTCCAAAGATTTTCCATAGGTATAATATCTTTTGAATAAACTAATGTTGCTAATGAAGATTGTGTGAAGTTTTGTATGAAGGAAAAAATTTAGGTGTAGAGAGAGAATGATGCAATGAGATGAAGAATGGGAAAAATCTAAAGCTTGGGGATGCCACCATGGTGTCACCCCAAGAAATATCCACCTTCTTCATCAATAAAAAACTCAGGTCTGTCTAGACACTTCGTTTTTATTGTTTCATGCACAGTTGTGTTGTTCTTGGAGCGTCTTAGTTTTCGTTTGATTTGCTTAGGTTGTTTAGTTTGCTTGAATAAATTAGTTTGGACCCCCGTTATCGCTGTGTTGTTTGCAAATAAGTTGCTTGGTGTTGTAAAGGAGTAGGAAGTTCTTGCTTGATAAGTGCAAGAGGAGCTTGCATTGATTGTGACTTAGACTTTAGCATGACATGCTAGGTGTTGTTTTGACCTTATGATTAGTGATTATTGCTGTAGCATGTCTTGTTCCAAACAATTTGGATTGCTTAGTGTGCCTTGAAGAAATTATGCATTGCTTTAGCATGCAAAAGCATATTATTGTGGTATTCTCCTTTGATGCTTTGCTTGGGTTGACTTGGCACATGCTCACACCATGTTATGACTATGAACAAGTCACCATAGCCTCTATGATCATTTATTCCTTGACTTGTAGTACCACTCTATGCTTTGATTAGTAATGTTTTGTTGCACTACATGATTATGGCCATTATGCTCTCTTAGTTGGTTGCTCCCAGTCTTTTGCTAGCCTCCACTTGTATGAGTAAGCTCTACTCATGCTTCCAGCTCCCAAGAAAGCAAGTTTTTCCAAAGTGTCCACAATAAATTCCTATGCATGATGTGTTATACTATTTCAAGTATATTCTTGTTTTTAGCTATCTTACAATTAAAAACTATTTTGTTATGTGAAAACTTAGTGATTAAAGCCCTCACAAACTTGATGGAACACTTCATATTCTTTGCCCCTAATAAACTTGAACCACTGTGTCATCTATGTTGTATATGCTTGCACTTATATGTTGGAATTAGCAGAACCGTGCTGTCACGGGGAACATTTTCAACATTGCACCTGTACTTTGTACTTAGTTGATATCATGCTCTTTTGTCTATGGATGTCACCGGTGTGAAATGAAGAGGGAACTTTTAAGTCCATGGAGTTTGTATTTTGTGTTAGAGAAACGCCTGGGCCGCTAGCCTAAGACATGCCTAATCATGGTGGAAACTTGCAGCATCACCATAGTGAGCTATCTGTGAAGCATCCACAATAAAAAGCTATGCATATAGTAAATAAAAAAGATCGCTGAGATGCTCATTGTCTACTTGCCTTGTCATTTTGGTTATGGGATAGCTCCTGTACCATGTGCAAGGGGTACCCCGTTGGCGTTTCTCTATGATATGCATATACTTACAATGACAAGAACTTGCAGGTGACTGAAGTTGAGTAGCATGAGGTGTGGCCCTCGTATTCAAGGGACTTGATATTGCCAACTTATACTTTGTCAAGCATATACTCCATCTTTGTTCACTTTAACCTTAATCACTTTAAGATGCTTATGATAGGGGCAATGAGGGCTGAAAGCTAACAAGTAACATAATTTTTGGAAGCTCCTTTTGAAACTTGAAATCCCTGCTTCCTTTAAGAAAGGCCTTTATTCCACCATTATTTGAGTCTCCACCTTCTACCTTTAGGCACCATTAAGAGAGAATAGTTGTCATTCTGTGTGTAGTGTCCCAAAACTTATTGATTGATGCATATTATGATATTACTAGTTCTTGTGCTACTTGCTTCTAGTCACCCTTGTGAACTTTGAAGGTTTCATATACATTTCTTTGCTACTCTATGAGGGACAAGCTGAATGCCACAATGCCATGTTTTCTGTATGTGAAAAAAACAAACGTTTTTCAATGCATGTTATTCATGATATTTGTTTGTAGCCTTTCATGTTGCATGCATAGTTACTATGTGCTATTGTTAGAACTCCATCTTTCATGCACATGTTTAGAGTTCTTTGATCCCAGCTTTCAATGCTTGAAAATGGTTTGGTCTTGGTTTTGATGGTGCATGCCACCTCAAAAATTATTCTTTCTATCACTTGCCTACTAGAGGACGAGCAGGAGTTAAGCTTGGGGATGCTTGATACGTCAGAAACATATCTATAATTTTTTATGCTCCATGCTTGTTTAGTATCTACTTTGCTTTTCTTTGTCTACACATTGAGGTGTTTTTATATATTTTCTTGAAATAACCTATTAACAAGTTGCCACAGTGTCAGCTACCTGTTTTTTTTCTGTTTTTGGTTCTAGAAAAAGCAGAAAATAAATATTCTCGGAATTGGACGGGACAAAAGCCAAAGTCAATATTTTATTGTGGAGGACACGAATCCAGAAGACGAGACAGAGACGCAAGCCAGGGCGGCCAAACCCCCTAGGCGCGGGTGGGCCCTACCCCACGCCTGGGCAGGGTGTGGCCCCCCTGGTCGCCTCCCGGCCTCGCATCTTCGCCTGTAAGAATCCCCCGATGCAGAAACCCTAAGTACGCGATCATAACTCCAGGAAACATTCTGTAGCCGTCGCCACCGTCGTCCCTAGATCGGGGGGATCTGAAGTTCTTCTCGGCACCCAGCCGGAGGGGAAATCATCCCGAAGGCCTTATCTCCGGTATGAAGCGTGAGTAGTTCCACCTTGGACTACGGGTCCATGTAATAGCTAGATGGTTGTATCTTCTCCTTGTGCTTTCATGTATAGATCTTGTGAGCTCCGTTCATGATCAAGATCTAATCTATTTGTAATCATGCATGTTGTGTTTGCGGGGATCCGATGGATATTGAGATTACTATGTCATATTGATTAATGGTTTTGTCTTTATGATTCTATCATGTCTGTGTTGTTTGTGATCTTGCATGCTCTCTGTTTTTAGTAGCTATCTTGCCCGAGTAGTTGCTAGTGACTCCAAGAGGGGGTATTTATGCTCGATAGTGGGTTCATGCCTCTAGTTTCCAAGGGAAGTGACAGAAATCTCTTCGGTTGTAGATGTGCTGTTGCTACTAGGGAGAAAACAATTGTCTCTTGTTCATGGAACAAGTGGATTGTTTAGCTTACACACTTTGCTTAAAGAAGTTGTATGTTGCTTGCAAATTAATACTGAAGGGGGTTCGGATGATAACCTGAAGGTGGACTTCTAGTCATAGATGCAGTTGGATGGCAGTATATGTATCTCATAGGATATTTTTGAGTATTGCATTGTTATGCCTTGCTCAGTTCCTATTAATTGCCCCGCTGTAATTTGTTTACCCTTCATGCAATGTTTTTTATCTAAGTAGAGCACCTCTAGGGAACTATGGACCCCGGTCCAATCTTTACCATTGATACATCTTCCAATGTTACTTGTTTACTTGCTGCAAACCATTACCTTCCACACCATACGTTTAATTCTTTGTTACAACAACCGGTGAGATTGACAACCTCACTGTTAGTTGGGGAAAAGTCTTGAGTTTGTGTTCTGTAGGTCTCCGCGTTGCTTGCAACACCTGTGTGATGTTTCCTTCCTCCTACTGGTTCGATAACCTCGGTTTCTTACTGAGCGAAGACTTTATGTTGTGCTTCTTCACACCTTGCTCTTGGGGTTCCCAACAGGCTCCATGTCAAGCACCAAGTTCTCTGGCGCCATCAAGGAGCCATCAGCATCATGGGTGGAATGTACTGATTTATTTATGACTAAGTTATTTCCACCTGCAAAGATGATGCAACTAAGATCTAATATTACTGATTTTAGAAAGGAAGAGCGTGAGCCACTAGCGCTTGCATGGGAGAGAATCAAAGAATGCATAAGAAACTGTCCCAGCCATGGGATGGAAGATTGGTTAATTATCCATTTATTTTAAAATGCTCTTAACCTGTATCTAAGTCTATGCTTGATACTGCAGTTGGAGGAACATTTATGCGTAAACAAATTACCAAAGCAAAGCAGGTGCTAGACAATATGCAAGACAACCATGCCCAGTGGCATGTGGAAAGATCAAACACAAAGAAGGTGAACTCCGTCACACCTCAAGAAAATAAAGAACTCAATGCAAAGTTGGATGAGATCATATTAGCCATTAAAGGTAAGGAAACCCAGGTAAAATATTTCCTAGAACCAAATATTTAAGAAATAGAATTCATAGCTCATAATGATTATAACCCTCCTTGGAAGAAGAATTGTAATCCAAAATTTCAGAAACACTATTCTAGTCCTGCAGGTAACTCTAATAATAATATGGCATCAAGTAATGGTAGTCTCCATGAAACTCTTAAGTATTTTATGGATTCACAAAATGAGCAAAACAATATCCTAGTTAAAATAACAGATAACCATGATGCTATGCTTGGTAAATTATCTAACCAAGCTGTAAGTTTGAGGAATGATTTGCATGCCCTCCAAGAAAGAACAAGGATTGTTGAGGCACAGCTAGGTAAGATAACCGAGATTCAAACTACCATTCTATATAAATTTACAAGTAAATCTAAGCCCAATCCATTTGAAGACCTCAAGATGATAATAATCCAAAGGGAGGAGCCTGAAGAACTTGACTATAGCAATGCTCCTTCACCAAATTACACCGTTGAAGATCTTGTAAAAAGGATCAATATCAAGATTCCGGTAAGTGAAGGAAATGAGGAAGCCATGTATCAGCACTTTGTTAATCAGGTAGCTATAAAGGTACGTGTGTTTGAGGATGAGTATAAAAAAATTGCTGAAAAATTACATGTTAAGCTCGATGATATATTTGAGCCTACTATTAAGATTAAAATTGGGACTAATGAAATAACTGCACTTTGTGATTTAGGTGCAAGTGTTTCAACAATTCCAAAGACTCTTTTTAATAAGTTAAATCTTGTCTCTTTTGAAATCACCGAGTTAAAATTATATCTAGTAGATTCTACCTACAAACAAGTAGTAGGAATTACAGAAAATAATTTAGTATACATTAAAGGCTATCTTGCTCTTATTGATTTTGTTATTGTTGACATGCCTGAAGATGCTACTTCTCCTATCATATTAGGCTGTCCATTCTTAAGAACTATTAAGGCTCTGATTAATCTACATGAAGGGAACATGCCGCTTCAATTTCCTTCGCGGGATCCTTTTGTTATTCATTTTCCTAGGAAGAAGAAAGCCAAGCATGATGATAAGGAGGCCATCAGTTTAAAGTCCAACTATTTTGGAGTGGGTGTTCCACTCATCTGGCCTAAGTGATAAACATCGAGATCAAGATATTGACCATAAAAGAGCGCTGCATGGAAGGCAACCCATGCAAAATAAAGTTTTAAGTAAAGTTTTTAAGTTTTAATTTAAGTTTCATGTTGAATAAAGAGTGCTAGAAAACTCCAATTGAAGAGGAGAGATTCAGCGATACTAAAATTCTTGCTTTATACATGATAATGTTGGTCGACAATTTTGTTTGTCATTTTTTATCAAAATATGGTGTTTCGCTAAGTTTCAGTCTAAAAAGTAATTCTTGAAGAAATAGAAATTTTTTGACGACTACAGTACATTTAACGACCAACTATACGGTGGGAATTAAAATTCCAGCCATATAGTTCAGGTCATATAGATATTTGAGCCGTCGACAAATTTTCTTCTCCGGATATAGAAGGCTTAACGACCAACTATACACAGGACCATTTTGGTCTGGCCGTATAGTTGCGCCCGTATAGATACAACCGCCATGAAAGAAACCCTAATTTTTGCTGTCAGACCAACTACATGACGGGAACAAAACGTTTCAGCCGTATATTTGCGACCATATAGTTGCCTCTGACCACTTAAATGCACGAGAAGATACCCAAAACACCTTCAATCCTTTTTCTCTCTTATACCTTCAAACTCTCTCAAAACCTCAAGGGATCTTCATCTCTACTCAATTTTGTTCGATTTCCTCGCACACAAGTGATCTACGGTATGTTTCTCCTCGGATCCTCCAATTACTTTTTGCAAATTTATCTATGATCTATTGTCATTATCAATCTAGGGTGAGACTTATTTACAACCAATTGCCATGTTTTTCTTGCCTAGATTATTATGTTGAGGAGATTCTTTAGTGTGTTATGATGAGGAATATGTTATGCTTATTATTTTTGGATCAAAAAGTTTTATTTTTGTCTTTCTTATTTATTTTTAGAAGATCAACACAAGGATCCAAACGCGTGCTCATGTGTTATGAGTTCTTCTCAGGCGCCGCTACCGCTGCAGCTCAGGATCGCATGGGGATACGGTCCACGAATGAGCTCCAACATGATCGCTTCAACAAGATCAAGAACTGAGAAGTGAAGTCAACCAAGTGGGCTTGTCCCATTATATTGAACCAACTCTGTATTTCTGATGACTTTAATTTACTTTGCAATAGGGTTGGCCTGCAAAATTTTGTATTCCATGATGTGCCTACTTATTGCTGGTTAACTCTAGAATTCTTAAGTTCTTTGACAAGCACCGTTAAAACATGGAATGGAGAGACCACGATTTCTTTCCAACTTATGAACAACAATTATACATTAACACTTGATGAATGGTGCAATTGTCTTAGATTACCAAATAATGATGCTAATGCTTTACGTGCATCTTTTACTGGCATTGACCCTTCCCCAGATCACTATTATAACAGAATGAGTTTCACTTCTAGAGTCAACAAGGGGAAGAATATCCAGCATCGTGCTATTTGCTATTTGTTCTATGTTATTGCAAACACATTGCAGGCACGAAATGAGTTTACAAGACTCAATGAGGAGGACATCTTAGTCCTTGCAAAAACTGCTTTCAATAACAACTTGTCACTCAACTTGGGCGCAATTCTTGTGCGCTACCTAGAGCACCAGCCCTCCCAAAGCCAAGGACTAATTACAGGTGGAGGCGTCATCACCGTGCTTTCCATTGCCCTAGGCATCGACCTAGGTGAGTTGCAACCATTTCTAGGTGAGCGACGTGTTGGCTTCTCTACTTTGAAAGCTTGTGGAATGCTCACTAGGAGAGGTGGTGGTTTTTATTTGCATATTGCAGGAGATGGGCGTCTCTACCCCACTCCTTTGCCTAATGGTCTCTTCTCTATCGAGGAGGGACACTTTCTATATGATGTGCAGGTTGAACAACATCAACCATAGGAGGAGATTCCGAATGAGGATGAGGACCAAGAAGAGGAGCAAGAAGTTCCTTATCAAGAGGATCAGCCACCGAACCGGTTCGCTACATATCAATACTTCCAAGAACTTGGAGGGACTATGGAGGGGATGCATAATCTCGCCTTGAACCTCCGAGAAATAACAAGTAACCTATAAAATCAATTTGCGGACTGGAGTTACAACTTTTGCTCGCCACCTCAGTGATTTGAAGGGATTGCAAAAGCCTAAGCTTGGGGAAGTTCTCTATTTATTTTTATTTGGAGTTTGTTTGCTTAATTTTATTCCGAGGTTATGCCTTTTTACTTGAGTTTATAAGCACTCGTGTTGGTTTCCCCAACACTTTATATTTAGTTATTTTATTTAGTTTTTGAGATTTTCAAGCCGAGCTTTGCAACCAATTTTCTATTCTTTAATTCCCTCTCTCAAAAACAACAAAAATATTTCTCCATTTATCTTTATTTCCCTCTTTCTTTTATTTTCTCCTCGAGGTTCTCATATATTTGCAGGAGGGTGATTGACTTCGAGTTTCCAAGAAAGAAATCAAAAGGGAAGAGAGAAGTGGAACCAAACATGATAGGTCTGCCTTATGACTCCCCACTTTTTAAGTTTGATAAACCCATGCTAGTTAGTAGTAAATATTAAGATATTATATTGGTGGAGTGAGCCTTTGTATTGTAGTAGAATTTTTTTTGCATGGGTATTTAGTTGTGTATGTTTTGTTCCAGCTCTTGTAGTTAACCAAGTCTTGCCTAAAAGTTTGCTAAACAATTGAAATAATAAAAAGTCTCACAATTGAAGGCTTGGATGTTGTAGTGTTTATCTTGAAAGCTTATTCCTAGAACCACTCAACACCGCAGAAAATAATGATTAACTTGATAGCTCTCTTTGAAAAGATTAGTTCAATTGAATTAATGTTTGGCGGTTTTTGTGAGCATGCCAAAGTTTCACTTGTGAATCATAAGAATGATATAGATTTATGCGTGTCAAACTTCATGGGATGCCTACAACTCCGCTAGACTACGAACAATGTTCATGGAGTAAACTCCTAGATTTTTTCTATGAGTTGATTAAACATATGTAGCAGCAATGCTGTAATGGGTAAGATTCTTGGCACTCCCGGGTAGCTGTGTTCATGATGGAATCACTCCTCTAGCTGATATGAGTAATAATTATGCAAAAGGAACAAAAACCTTAGTGATGTCATGAGTATCCATCACTGCCAGATAAACTAATGAATTATTTTGGCATGCTCTCAATTACTTAAGAACTGAAATTCTTGAAGAACAATGAATAGAAAAGTAGTCTTGAAAAGTCTTGATTTATTGATGTGGGAGAATTAAGATACTTTAGTGTATATGCTTTTCATGACAAACTCTCACACTCTTAATTTCACATGATTATACTTTATTGTCCAAAGGCAAGCTTATGAGTTGATTACATAACATGGAATAGAGTTTACTCATTTGAATCATCCATGCTACCAATAATTTTGCTACGCTATAAGGATTCATGAAACCCGCATGATATGCTTGGCATTACTCTATCTATGCTGAAGTTTTTCAGATTAATAAAGTGGAGGAAACATGAGACTACCAATCATGAGTACGATCATCATCTCGTTATTTTCGTTTAAATGCTGAGTTCCTTTTTGATTTTGGTTTTCTTGCTGGAGGACGATCAAGTTTAAGATTGTGGAGGTTGATGGCTGTGAAATATGGCCATCCACACTCACATTTAAACTAGATATTATTCATATATTTGACGAAATATGTCTCTAAACCCATTAATGCCTAATGATCAAAGGCATATTCAATCATGTCTTTCTATTTTTTCCTGCGTAGATAACGACGTTTGATGATGGGAATCACTACATTAAAGTCAAAGATATGAGATTTCTAACAACTCAAAGAAACCTGGAGTCATGAAGTGGAGGCAGTGCCTTTAACGACCAACTATATGGCGGGAATTTTATTCCGGCCGTATAGTTCCAGCCATATAGTTGGCACCGACATCGCCAATCAAACATAACAACTTTCATGAAGGGACCCCTATATAAAGAGGCTTCGGGTGACGATAAAACCCCTCTTCTTTTTGATCTCAACTCTCCTGCCACCAGAAGCCACCATGCCGGAGGAATAGATCTAGATCTAATCTCCGAACCCTTCTCCACCACCATAGCCATATTCCACCACTTGTAATAGTAGATCTCATCTCCAATTAGCGACATTGTAAGACTATTTGCTATCAATCTCATGATTTATACTACAATTTTTTTGGTTGTTGATTTCATCTCTATGTGTGAGTAATTCCCCTTGGGTAAGGGCTTCGGCCTATCCATGTTGCTTTTGTGCATGTTATTTATCATAGATGGGATCATGTATTAGTTTGTATGACATGATGATTATTGTACCCTTTCTTTCCTCAATCTAAGGACTTGTCAGGTACCCAAGACCCCAAGGATTGATCCAGGTATAGGGAGTGTGAGTAATGATTGATCTGCAGGTTGGGAACCCCAGTGACAGAAGGGGTAGTACGGCTGTATGTGAGGGATTTACTTGGGATTAACGGTGACGTCTTTATGCATATCATTAATTCTCTTTCTTCTATGGATGAGACTATTAGGTTATTGCTATAAGCGGTTGCAGAGGCAATAGCAATTATGGATGCACTGCCCATATATAATTATCTTGCTCTAACAATTACATGCATACTTTATTATTATCTTTTATTCCCATCAGATGTTTTGCACAACTACTGGTGAAACCGAAAGCCCCAGGCCATCTCTCTCCATCATCGACAACAACAAAAGATCGCAAAATCTTGGTCCGGTTAAACACAAAAGGAATTCTAAAAATCCTGAAGGTCCATTAAAATAACCTTACTATGTTTTCTGCTTCTCGAAGATTCGATAAACTAGGTCTACTAGGGAAAAAGAGCTATACTACATCCGTAAACCAGATCGAATGTATCAACGACCAAGGACATCTTGTAAGAACAACATGAATATACATTTCCACAACCGAATCACGTATTCGATAATATATATCAGACGTTCACACAAGGGACAACTTAATAACTTTATGAATACTTTAGGGAATATGATCATACATGATTTCCTATAGGGCATATTCCCAAAAACTCCTCCACCCAAGTACCTATAGAGGAAGTAAAAGGTTGGAAAATAATTAGTAGCCACCTCTTTCATGGCCTCCTCCTCCTCCACCACACCTTCGTCCTCCTTTTTTAGCCACCGGATATGATTTAATTTCTTCCACTTCGACGTTGCTGAGTAGAATTTTTTTGTGTTCCTATCACCCCCTTGCATCTAGTTTACGTTTGCCCTTTGCTTCCAGTATGTCTCCTTATGTTCCTCCAAGCCATTTAACTTGTAACGTAAGACCTGCTCCCTACGGACTTGGTTCGAATTTATGGATTCCTCTGAAATTTCTCTAGCTCCTTCTTTGTTCTCCCAATTCTCTTCTCTAAATCTCCTAGGACATTACTCCTCCATTCGGACAATTCTTTTAAAACTCCCTTCACTACTCCTGCTGTTGGGGATGTGCTATATGGGTATCCTCATAGCATGTCACTTATCCGGATAACCCGGAGTGGCCCATAGTCGGTAGCATGGCCTATGGCTTGCTGGGCGGCCTAGTTAGATGGATCCAAAAGTGAGGCCCATGCCGGATAAAGGAAGGCTACGGTGGAGTCACCGACGTACCCGGAGCCTTGGAGTGCAAGATACACAATACTAGTAATAGACAGTGTAGGACTCTGTAACCTGTCCGGCTAGGACTTTTCCCTGTAACCCTAGGACCTGGCGACTATATAAGTCGGGCCTATGGGAGCCTTTAGGGCATCGATTCACACAACCTCGCACAGCGAACATATCTCTGTAACTCGGCGTATTGCCCTTATAGTGATTTATAGTAGGAGTAGGATTCCGCCACCGTCGTGGGATCTGAACCTGGGTAAGCTGTGTTACCTCGTACCCGTCAACCGTCCGCCTTACCCCACGTCTCTAAACACGCACTGTGAGGACCCCTCCATGGCGTACTCATCGGCAATACCACGATAGTTGGCGCCTACTGTGGGGCAAGAGGCGCTTCAGGCTCTTCAGTGGGCGAGGACCAAGATCTTCGCGGGAATCGGCGAAACCGTAGCCATCGGTCGCGTTCTCTTCTCCGGCAACATTCCGATCGTCCCTCCTGATGAGTTCTGGATCCCGGAGAAGACGAACCCTACGTGGTGTTCGATCGTTCCTATCGGAGACATCCACCTCTTCATCGGCAAAACCGACTCGGGCACTAGTTCCCTGGGAGTCGGAGGAGCATCAATACCCGCACGGAACTCCTACGGGCTGGATACGTTCATGGAAGGATCGATGTCGGATCTCTCTTCGGAGTTTGCCGGCAAAGATCAGAAAGCACCAAGACCCAGACCGCCTACGGGTAGGATACGTTCGCGGAAGGATCAATGTCGGATCTCTCCTCGGAGTTTGCCGGCAAAGATCGGAAAAATTCAAGGCCCACCCAAACCGCCCCTGTGCAGGATATAAAGGTGGAAGATCACTGCAAATCCGCCGGCTTCGCTTGTGCGTCTGGACAACAGAGATCCAAGTTCGTCGGCGTGGTTACCATCTTCGATCTGGCGCGCTGCGTTCAGAGAGAAGGAGAAAACCCCCGCGATTACCTGGCCAGGTGGCTCCATATACGAGCCGATCTAGCCCACTACCCCGATGATAACACTTTGTATCACTTCGTGGAAGTACTGGACCGTGGCATGCTTCTCCGACATTCTCTAAGAAGGCAGCAGGCAACATGACGCCTTACCCTCGAAGAGATGGTGAGCACCGTCAACAGCTACGCGGAAGTTGATGCAGCAGCCCAGATGGAGCTTGCGCTCAGAGACGGAGAACCTCCGATTCAGCAGCCTCCGCCACCGCCTCCCGCCGACATCGTCACAGCAGCACCACCACCTCCAGTCATCGTCGAGGCCGTTGCACCTCCACCGCCCGTCATCGAGGAAGTCCTGGCACCCTCCGACTCTGTCATTGACACGCTTTATGCTGATTTCAGTGCAGATTCAGAGGAGATAGATTTCAGTCCAGAAGAGCTAGACTCTGCTATGCAGGAGATGGAGGTGGAGTACTCACGCGACGAGCAAGCCAACAACGCTATCACGTCTCGAGGGGTGTTCGTCACCATCGGGATGGTGACGGATGAAGATCAACCCGGACAAGCTCCGCCTACGGCACTGGAAAAGGGGAAGGGGCCACTTATTGCTGCTGACGATGATCGCGCAAAATTCATGCCTCCTCCGCCTAACCCAGTGCAGCAGCCGTAGGAACTCGGCATC
The DNA here is from genome assembly GCA_916181665.1 of Avena sativa. Lineage (NCBI taxonomy): Eukaryota > Viridiplantae > Streptophyta > Magnoliopsida > Poales > Poaceae > Avena > Avena sativa. The sequence continues at coordinate 122,216,800 of OV702281.1, forward strand.
GGCCCGAGCAACAACAACACCGCAAACTTGCCGCCTCCAGCATCTACGTCTACAGTAGCCCAAGTTACTCCAGCTAATAGAGTGATGTACAGCAATCTCCTCGTTGAGCCACTAACCATTGCCCATATCCGGAACGTGACCCAGCTTGACGAGAAGCGCCAGCAGCTGCTGGAGGAAGCGCAGGCCATCGCGGAGCAAGGCACTAAACTAGATCGAGATCTGGTCAACGCGCAGAAGTCCATAGAGAAAGCTAGAGCAATGGAGGTCGAATACAAGACTTTGCTGCAGCAGCAGAAGGCTAAGAAAGCTCCGGCTCGCGTCATCAACGATCCTGGTGTGCGGCGCAACCTAGGATGGGCCCCCTCGAAGCCGGCACAAGCCAAGCCATACATTGACAGTGAAGGCAAGCAGGTGATGCCCACCCCACTCCTTAACCTCGCCATCGCCAAGACCCTTCTGGAGCAGGATAGATCACCTGAGGCAGTGGAACAGGTCTATGACCTAGTGGCCAAGGCGGTGAAGCAGCAGGAAAAGGCCACCTCTCAAAGGCTTGAGTCTGACCCAGCGCTCTGCCAATCAAGCCAGTACAAGCCGCCAAGGGACAGATCTCCTCTTGATGTCGGGTCCCAGATGGGTTCATCAGAACGAAGACGGAGGGATGCGCGCAACAGGAAGGATGCTATCCCCATATCCTCCGACCATGGGGAAAAGGCCCGACCCCATCGCCCATCGCCACCGCCCCGATCCCCCCGACATCGCGAAGATTACAAGGCTTACCATCGTACAGATATGCCCCCACCAAAGCAATGTGGCATCGTCATCCGCGACAACACGGAGCAGACCCGTCATGACGGAGAGCGCAACCAAGGACACAAGAGCAGGTCACGCCATGACCCTCCGCGTCCGACAAGCAACCGTAACTGGCGTGAGGCGTCGCAGGAGGGTAACAGCAAGAAGGCTAACCCACCGACACCTCCGCCTCTGTCACCACCAAGCAGACACCATGGCGGAGGAGGCCCGCGTCGTACACGCAGCCCATCCCTTGTTGACAAAAAGAAGAAGAACCCGAAGCCGTACGATGCACGTTCGCGGATCGATAAGATCCACGAGGCCCGGGAAGGACCATACCTGGGACCATGTTGCTTTGGACCTGCAATACGGTCCGCAACTTACCCCAAAGGTTTCCGGATTGACAAGACCATCAAACCCTATGACGGCGCTGCCAAGCCAGCCACATGGTTGCAGGACTATGGCAACGCGGTGGAGATTGTCGAAGGCAACCCCAACGTCGCCGTCAAGTACCTCCCATTAATGTTGGCGGGCATGGCCCATCAATGGATCGACGACTTGCCAGAGAAATCTATCTACAACTGGCTGGACATGCAAGAAGCATTCACCAAGAACTTTGAGGGTACATACAAGCGTCCCTGCACTATGGGCGATCTACAGCGGTGCGTGCAAGAGAAAGACGAGACATCTCGCGCTTACCTCTCCCGCTGGCTGGATATGAAGAATTCCTGCACAGGAGTGCACGCCCAGACCGCCATGGCCGCCTTCATCGACGGATTGGAAAGAGGCACGCTGCTCTGACATAAGCTGAAGCGCTTGCAGGACAATCACCAGCTTGACTTGAACCAGATGATTCAGTTGGCTAATGAGTTCGCAACTACCGACGACGATGCCCGTGGCTCCTTGCCGGTAACAGCCGTTCCAACTCAAGCTCGGAGGAATAGCAGTACAAAGCGGAAAACCGCTCCAGAAGAAAAGCAATCTACCGACATGGTCGCTATGACTTTTGCAGGACGAGGAGAAGGCGGACAACATGGCCGAGGAAGGGGAGCTGGTTGAGGGCAGCAACGAGGAAGTGAAACTACCTCGGTGCCGCTCCGCGTTCCCCAAAACTACGAGGAGTACCGCGATATGCCATGCCTCGTACACCTCAACGCCAATGGCAAGGCCACCCATACCAATCGACACTGCAAGTTCGTCAACAACCTCAAACAAGACCCGGAGTCTGGCTACAAGCAAAGTCGGAAGAACAGACCGTGAGGCAAGGGCAAGGGGAAGAAGAAGGAGGATTCCAAGGATTCAAGTGACATGGACGAAGACTTTGACCCCAAGCATGCCGCCAAGAGCGACGACAAGGGAAAGAACCCGTTTGCAAAGAAGGCTCCAGTCTACCACACTTTCCTTGGCACCCCCACCGTCCGTCAGCAGAAGACCTCTCTGAGGATCCTGATGGCCACTCTCCCCCCCCCCCCCCGTTCCCCAGTACTTGTGCTGGTCGGAGGTTCCAATAATTTGGGACAGGACGGACCACCCAGACCTTATACCCATGGAGAACCAGTACGCCATGGTCATCAACCCCTTGATTGACGGCCTGGAGTTCACCAAGTGTATGGTGGATAGTGGAAGCAGCATCAACATCATGTACCTGGATACACTGCAGAAGATGAACTTGACGGAGGCAAACCTAAGGCGGACCAACACCATCTTCCACGGCGTAGTTCCTGGTCGGGAGGATCGGTCCCTTGGGTGCATTACACTTCAGGTTGCCTTTGGCGATGTTAATAATTACCGCCAAGAGCGCATGACCTTCGAGGTGGTCCCCTTCAAGAGCGTGTACCACGTCATATTCGGCCACGACATATTACACACATTCATCACCATATCCGGACCAAACGGCATCATCACCATATCCGGAAGCTTTACCAAGGCAAGGGACTGCGAGATCAATGAATTAGCCGTTGCAGAAGCTGTCCTCTACAGCGAAGAATTAAAAGAGATCCAGAGCAAGGTCAATGACTCAGAGATGCCCGCGTCGAAGAAGCAGATCTCCGACTCCGCTCCTGTGTTCAAGGCCGCCATCGAGACCAAGCTGGTGGAACTTGTGGTAGGCGATGCCTCCAAGGTCACCGCCATTGGGATGAACCTGGATCCCAAATAGGAAAGCGCGCTCGTCGAGTTCCTCCATGAGAATAGGGACATCTTTGCCTGGCAACCTACCGACATGAAAGGTGTACCTAGGGAACTTGCCGAGCACAGCTTAAACATTGATCCAAAATGCAAACCAGTGAAACAACCTCTACGACGCTTTGGAGATGAGAAGAGACACGCCATTGGCAAAGAGATAGCTAGATTACTTAAGGCTAGATTTATCCGAGAAGTCCTTCACGCCCAATGGGTGGCCAATCCTGTACTTGTCCCCAAAAAGGGAACCAATGAATTAAGAATGTGCGTTGATTACACCGGTTTGAACAAAGCATGTCCCAAAGATCCATTTGCTTTGCCTCGCATTGACCAAGTCATTGACTCGATGGCTAGCTCGGAAATTTTGTGTTTTCTCAATGCAAACTCAGGATACCACCAGATCAAGATGAGGAAGTCGGACCAATTGGCCACTTTGTTCACTACCCTATACGGCACGTTTTGCTATGTCACGATGCCCTTTGGGCTGAAAAAAGCAGGTGCTATGTACCAGCGGACAATGCAATGTTGCATCCAAGACCAAATTGGTCGGAACGTTCACGCTTATGTGGATGATATCGTGGTGATGTCTAAAAAGTCAAATGACTTAATCTCCGACTTAAAAGAAACCTTTGATAATCTCCGGAAATACAACATGATGCTCAACCCTAAGAAGTGCGTCTTCGGGGTTCCAGCCGGCAAATTGTTGGGCTTCATCGTTTCCCAGTGTGGAATCGAGGTCAACCCGGAGAAAATCAAGGCAATCTTAAACATAAACCGTCCGACATGCCTAAAGGACATTCAGCGACTAACAGGTTGTGTTGCAGCAGTTAGTCGGTTCGTCAGCCGACTTGGAGAGAAGGCTCTGCCACTATACAAGTTGCTGAAGAAAGCGGACAAATTCACGTGGACGGACGAAGCAGATGCAGCATTGAAGTAGCTCAAGGAGATTCTTTCCTCAACGCCCATCCTTGCAGCACCCGAGCCTGGAGAGCCCCTGTTAATTTACATGGCGGCAACCAACCGGGTTATCAGCATCATCGTCGTGGTAGAGCGGAAGGAACCAGGCTATGAGCACGGAGTTCAACGACCAGTTTACTATGTGAGCGAGGTCTTGACAGAGTGCAAGCAGCGTTACCCGCACTAACAAAAGATAGCTTATGGAGTATTCCTTGCTTCTCGGAAGCTGAGGCATTACTTTCAAGAGCACCCAATCACAGTGGTAAGCAAGACTCCACTATCCGACATTATCAATAACAGCGAAGCTACAGGAAGGGTCACGAAGTGGGGCATTGAACTCGCCTCCTTCGAGATCACCTACAAGAGGCGCGGCGCTATCAAGTCACAAGCCTTGGCGGATTTTGTTGCAGATTGGACAGAGATGCCAGATGCTACTCCGTTGCCAAAGACAGAGTACTGGGTGATGCACTTTGACGGATCAAAGCTGCTTAACGGCTCGGGGGCTGGTGTATTGCTACAGTCACCAACAGGAGACAAGCTACACTACGTTCTGTAGATCCACTTCGAGGCTACAAACAACATCGCGGAGTATGAAGCACTCATTCACAGACTACGTGTAGCCAAGGATATTGGCATCAAGCGCATAGTTTGCTGTGGAGATTCCGACTTGGTTGCCCAGCAGGTGGTTGGCACCTGGAATGCGCGGAACCCTATGATGGCGGCATATCGAGACGAAGTGGACGAGATAGCCAAGAGCTTCTTGGGCTACGAAGTTAAGTATGTACCTAGGGAACAAAATGAGGCGGCTGATCTGCTGTCTAAGCTTGGATCAGGGCACAAGCAAATTCCACCAGGAGTTTTCCTAGAGCACCTGCGCACACCATCCGTGAAGAGGTCTGAGATCGACAACCCGGATAGAGCAGACTCTTTCATCAACATAGTGACTAAGGTCCCTCCGGCTTGGACAAAACCGTTCATGGAATACCTCGAACACGGAACTTTGCCCGACGACGAAGTCGAAAGACGGCAAATAGTATGACGAGCAAAGGGTTATACCATAATCAATGGGCCACTCTACAAAAGGAGCACTACTGGTGTATACCTAAAGTGTGTTTCCCAGCTAGAAGGTATGAAAATCCTACGCAAAATCCATCTCGGAGATTGCGGGCATCACGTCGCTCCTCGGTCGTTGGTCGCGAAAGCCTTCTGGCAGGGATTCTACTGGCTGACCGCGAAGGCGGACGCCGACAAACTGGTTGAGACATGCATGGGATGCCAGTATTATGCCCACAACCACATGTTCCCACTGAAGAACTGCGAACAATACTAATAACTTGGCCGTTTGCAGTCTGGGGGCTAGACATGGTGGGACCGTTACAGACGGCACCTTGTGGGTTTACGCATCTGCTTGTAGCAGTTGACAAATTCACTAAATGGATAGAAGCTAAACCCATTAGAAAGCTTGATGGGGCAACTGCCCTCAGGTTCGTCCGAGATCTAGTGGTGAGATTTGGTCTCCCACATAGCATTATAACCGACAACGGCAACAATTTATCACTCGGAGAAGTGGAGGCTTATTGCTGGGAGAAAGGCATCCAACTTGACCTTGCTTCTATGGCACACCCACAATCCAATGGTCAGGTTGAGCGAGCCAATGGATTAATTCTACAGGGAATCAAGCCACATCTTGAGGCACCGCTACATAGAGCAGCTGGAGCCTGGGCGGGAGAATTGCCATCTGTGCTGTGGAGTTTACGGACTACACCCAACAGATCCACCAGCTACACCCCTTATTTCATGGTATATGGAGCAGAAGCCATCCTGCCTTCCGATATTCTTCATGATGCACCAAGAGTTGCCGCCTATGACGAGGATGATGCTGAAGAATCCAGACGCCTAGGTGTGGACCTTCTCGAGGAGGAGCACGTTTTGGCATGCCAAAGATCCGCCATCTACCAGCAGAAGCTACGCAGCTACCATAGTCGCCACGTTCGGCATCGCTCATTTAAAGAGGGGGATTTGGTGCTCCGACTTAAGCAGAAGAAGTCGCACAAACTATCCCCGCCATGGGAAGGACCGTTCATCATAAGCAAGGCGCTACTCAATGGGTCTTACTACCTTGTTGACAATCGTGGACTAAAGGATAGACCCAACGAGGATCATAAGCGTAAGCGACGTGACCCGGATGATGACTACCCGGAGCTTGATCGGCCATGGAACATAGAACAGCTACGTCCTTTTTACACGTAGCATTTTTTATCTAATTGTGTATCTCTTATATGATCAATGAAATAAAGCTCTCTGGTTCACTCATATTTCTGAGTCTTTTACCTCCTTTAGTGTTCATTTTTGGATCATGTAAAACCTTTATGGACAAGTCTTGCGTTTGCACTTGTGAAAATTCCGCCTACGGGCGTTAGCTTAAGTTTTCTGGTCTACACGTTCTTGTCGTTTTTATGTGGATTCTGGAGTAGTGACTTTCGGCACTTATTGTCGGCGATTTTGTGCTCGGGTTATTGACGGTGCCATTGGGCATCATCACCTAAGCGGATGGTTCCGACAACGAGTCTTCCGACTCACGAAAAGTCAAGTATAAGAACCAAAGTAATGGATAAGCCAGCATTTGCTTAAAAAATATATACATGCTGGAAACTAGTTCTTAAGTAGTAGGAAATAACAACCATTGTTTTCTGCCTTAAGTCACATCAACAAGTTTTTTCCGCGCATACACCAAAGGTGAAACAAATATTACAAAGTTGTTTTTCATTCCTTTGGCGCAGGAGACTTGGAAGCAGCATCGTCACTAGCCGGAGAATCACCCTCAACGTCGGCACTGTGATGGGACTCGGAGGAATCTTGGTCGCCGCTGTCGATGGTGTTCATGGGCACGAAGACGTCGATGTCCACCAACTCGGCAACTCTGGTGTCATAACCCGCGAGTGACGACAGGATGGCTTCATGATCAATCTCTTTGCCGTCATTGTCGACGTCGGGGATGCCAGAGGTCACCGTGTCGATGTCGGCACCTTCGTAGTGTGCCTTCACCATTGACAGCGAGATCCTTGCGCCAGCCCGTGCACATGAAGCTTTCCGGCTTGTGACACGCTCGGGGGCTCGGCGCAGAATCTCCGAGTACTTCGCCATGGAGTCCGAGGCCTTGATGTTTATCTGGAGGGGCTTGGAAATCTCCTTGGCTTGGGTGATGGTGGTGTTGATAAAGTTGCCGGCAAGAACCATGCATTCCTTGTCCGAAGGAGGCGATCGGGTTAAACCCATAGGAGCTGCAAGTTCCGACAAGGAGCACATGAGTTCAATAAATTCAAGGTATCCAGACTACAGAAATACAAGGCGGAGGAAACTTACTGAAGATGCTGGCCTTAGCCTGCCAGAGGGTGTCCGCCAGGGATTCTTTCTCTTGTTGGAGGAGCTTATACGCCTCGCTGTGGCGTTGATTTTGCTCATCAGCAGCTTGCTTCTGATCTTTTAAGATCGCAAGATCCTCCTTCAAGCGATTGATTTCCGTGGAGGCGGAGTCCTGCAGGGCCTTCATTGAATCTTCATGCATTTTCAGCATGTCTTTCCTCTCCTCCTTAAGGATCTTGTTCTCGCTGTCCAGCTGCTGGATGTGCTTGGACTGCTCGACAATGTCCTTGGCCTTGGCAACATGTTCTGCAAAGTCGGAGAAAGCAAAGTACACAGTAAGTACTCGGAGAATGTAGGCACAAAACCAAGACGGAATGCGCAAAAAGAAAACAGACTCTTGTTTTTGATGATTTGTTCCTTCAAGATGGCAGTTTTACCCTTTTCGGCTTCAAGATCTGCGCGCATCTTCTGGTACTTGTCGTTCGCCATGCCCCTCCGAGCATTCTTGTTCTGTGGAAAAAAGGACAAGGTTAAAGCGTTGTTTAGTCTGCTTGGAGATTCTAGTCAGAAAATTTCCACCTAGACGCTCGGGAGCTACAACGAGAGTTTTTAACTTAGCAATATGCTTAGCTTTTCTTTAAGCATCTAGTCGGAACTAATTCAGTTCTCGATTAGAAGCTTGTGGGCTACAGTATAAAGTTTTTAACTCAGATATCTGCTTAGCTTTTCTTTAAGCATCTAGTCGGAACTAATTCAGTTACAACTAGAGGCTTGGGGGCTACAGTATTGAAATTTATAAACACTGCGTATGCTACTCTTAAAGCATCTAGTCGGACTAGTTCATTCCATCTAAATGCTTGGGGGGCTACAGTGAGAAGTTTTCTAGCTTAGTCACCCTTAGAGCATATAGATGCAAAACCTATGGTTTTCCGTCTACATCCTCGGGGGCTACAGTGGGATACTCATATGAAATGCAAAAGGCAAAGTAAAACTTACAAGTGCAATGATCTTGAGGTTTGTAGCGCTCTCGGTTAGCAGCTTGCCAAAGGAGATGCTATTTCCTCGCAATATTTCTGCTTGTCGGAGGAGCTCCTCAAGACCGCATGTCGGAGATGTCGGTGCTGCTCCAGGAACCAGAGTTGTGCTGCTCGGCGTAAGTGCCGGGTAGACTATCTTGGGGAACTCAAAAGGTTTCTGGGGATCAAGGGCACTGCCTTCGGCAGAAGTACCAGCTTCCACCACCGCCTTGCCGCCACCGATGGCATCCTTAGCCGGAGCTTCAGCCATTTGTTGAGCGGTGCTCTCCTGTGTTGCCTGCTCGCCGACAACAGCGAGTTCAGTAGAGGCACCAGAATCCACTTCCATGGCGGAAGGGCCTGATGCCTCCTTAGCTTGCGAGCTTGTCGGGGCAGACGAGGGCTTGACGGCAGGAGTAGTAGGGGCGATGGCGGGGGAGGCATCGCGATGCAGCATGTCCTTGATATTTCGAGAAGCCCCCGATGTTTTGGAGGTCTTCTTGAGGCTGGTCGTGGATTTCTTCCTAAAACGTGCGAAATGCATAAGTACAGGAGCAAGACAGATAAATAGACAATGTCAGAGAATGAGAAGCTTACACTAATGGGGGTGCTTTGGCAAAAATCCCGGTGGTTCTTCTCTTTTCCGCCTCCAGGGCGGCGGTAGTCTTTTTGGAGGCTCCACCCTCCGTCTTCTTCTTCTTGCCTCCGTCGGCAGCTTCAGAGGTGGAGCTCTTCTGCTTCCGCGCCAACGGAGCTTTGTCGTCGGACACGACCGTGACTTTCTTCATCTTTGTATCATAGATTTGGGCAGCCAGGTTGCCCTCCTCTAGATCGCTAAGCTGTTAAGTAAGAAGTCATCGTGTTAGATAAAATGACATTTGCAAGCCGGAAGAACTGGAGTATATGTCATACACGGAAAATAAAAACCTACCTTTGGGCACTTGCCGTCTATGAACATGTCATAGGTGATGGTGAAGACGCGCTTCTTATTCTTCACCTTGACGATGTCCTTAAGGCGGAGCTTGACGGAGTCGCTCGAGAAGTTGTCCACGGAGATGCGAAGACTATCCCTTATGTCGCTGGTATACTCGTGCATGAGCTTCGCGCGGTGCTGCAGAGGTTGGATTCGCCTGATGAACCAGCACATGGCTAGGTCCAAGCCGGTCAAACCCGTATCTACAAACCATTCGATCCGCCTTATCGCGCGAGAAGCATCGAGGTCAGAGGGAAGGGAGGCCTGGGATCTCCATGACGAGGCTTCAGCGGCGGCTCCGTCAACGAAGTCCGGGTATGTAACTTGTCGGCCAGCCAGAGGGATGTCTGGGCCGTAAAAGTACGTCTGTTGCCAATTCTTGCAGGGCTCGTGTCCGACGATGTCGGGGAACGGCCGGCCAGGTCGAATCTTGAAGCTTATGGTGCCACAGTTCCTAAGTTCTTCCTTGCTATGTCCGGCTTCATGTTTGACGGTGAAGAAGTACACAAAAAGGTCTAACCTAGGCTTTATCCCTAGGTATCCCTCGCAAAGTGCCGCGTAGTTGCTAAGCACTAAGATACTATTGGGGGAAAGGTTTTGGGGCTGGACCTTATAGTGGTTTAAGACGGAGAGGAAGAAGTTGGAGATGGGCAGGGAGACGCCGCATACCAGTTCAGCTTTTAGGTACACCTTTTCTCCGGCTTGGGGAGAAGGTGTCACCTCGACGGCCGGCGCCACCCACCAGGCGAGTCGCTCCGTCGCGGGGAGATAGCCTTCGGCGACCATCTCTTGGATATCGCGGTCGGTGATGTCCGAGCCGCGCTAGTCTCCCTTGTGCGAGTCTGGATCCTCCTCCAGTGGCTCTAGCGCCGCCAAATTTGGGTCGCCGCCGGTGGACTCGATCACCGCCGATGCGGGGATGACCAAACCCTCTAGGGGCACGACGACGGAGCTCACCGGCTTCGCCGCGGCTTCGCTCGATGCCGCCATGGATGGAGAAGTGCTGCTGCTAGCCATGGAGTGAAGATTGGGTGCGACTGGTGCAGATGGGAGCTAGGGTTTTTTCAAGGTTTCTTGCGGAGAGCTCGAGGAGACATGCGCTGGAGGAAGAAGATGATGTGAAGAGAATGAGTTAAAAGGTGGAAATTTCCTCACGGTTACGATTTATCATCCTCGGCGTCAAGATTCGTGCAGCTTGATCAAACGGTTGCCACGTAGATGACGTGTTCGTGAACGTGCGCGGAAATTTCGCCACGTCTCCAACCGTCGCCGCCAACGGTTTGTATCGCTCGCGCGGGAAAATCGGATATGATTGCATTCTCTGCATGTGTGAGTTACGAGGCGTCGCTGACCTAAGCCTACGTCGTCCTAGCTGACATGGGTAGATGAGCCGTCACATCGAAGATTCCGACATAGACGGATTCAATCCGACTACGGAAGTGTACGATGAAAGATTCAGCGTTTTTCTGGCTTACAAGTTGAAGACGGAGAAATTTTTGCAGGGTTCTTTGGGAGGACTACAAGATATTTCTTGACGATTTGCCGACATCTAACTAGACGGAGCATTCATCTAAAGAGGCAAGACGGCGCAAGATCTCGGAGTTCTCCGGGGGCTACTGTTGGGGATGTGCTATATGGGTATCCTCATAGCATGTCACTTATCCGGATAACCCGGGTGGCCCATAGTCGGTAGCATGGCCTATGGCCTGCTGGGCGGCCCAGTTAGATGGATCCAAAAGGGAGGCACATGCCGGATAAAGGAAGGCTACGGTGGAGTCACCAACGTACCCGGAGCCTTGGAGTGCAAGATACACAAGACTAGTAATAGACAGTGTAGGACTCTGTAACCTGTCCGGCTAGGACTTTTCCCTGTAACCCTAGAACCTGGCGACTATATAAGTCGGTCCTATGGGAGCCTTTAGGGCATCGATTCACACAACCTCGCACAGCGAACATATCTCTGTAACTCGGCGTATTGCCCTTATAGTGATTTATAGTAGGGGTAGGATTCCGCCACCATTGTGGGATCTGAACCTGGGTAAGCTGTGTTACCTTGTACCCGTCAACCGTTCGCCTTACCCCACGTCTCTAAACACGCACTGTGAGGACCCCTCCATGGCGTACTCGTCCGCAATACCACGACACCTGCAACTCCCTTACCATTCGGTCCCACCTCCAAATCCCAAGTATTTTGCACTATATCATTGCATGCCTCCTCTTCCAACCACCTAGCTTCAAACATGGACCCGAGCTCCGAGCCGAACTGCGATGGATGCAACAAGCACCATGTGTATCCATAATCACTGGCCGATTATCAGAGTGACAATACTCCCCACTGGTGACCTTGAAAGCCAGGAACCGCATCTTTTCAGATTCCGAGGCTACTGCCCGATCTAGCCTCTCACAAATATAATTTTCTGCTGTGTAGGAATGATTTTGCCAAGTAAATGTATCTCCCACATAGCCAAGGTCCAATCCACAATCCTCCAACGCCATTTTGAATTTTTCCATTTATGCTTGCGGCCTTGGATCACCCCCTTGCTTATCCCATGAGTGTAGCACCTCATTAAAATCGCCTACGCAAAGCCATGGTTTGTCACTTTGTTGCTTCAAGGTCCTCAGCAACTTCCATGTTTTCTCCCTATCACTTCTCTTTGGTTACACCGTATATACTAGTGAACCTCCAAATGAAACCATCAGTCTCCTTAATCTCCACATTTATATGGCACTTTGACACAAAACCCTGCAGCATCACATCCACGGTATTCTACCAAAATAGAGCCAAACCACCACTTTTCCCATCATAATATTTTACCACCATGTTTAGCATACCTAGCTTCCATTTTAGCCACTCAATATGTCTTATCCTCGTCTTTGTCTCTGACAAAAATAGGACATCGGGGTCTTCCTTATCCATGAGGTCAAGGAGACCATGAATAGCCGGTCCATTTCCCAAACCCCATCTATTCCATCCCCGAGCTTCATTGGGCACCGCAGAGCTGTTTCGATAACCCCGATTCATCCAAGGAGTTCTCCTTGTCACCCACAACTACTTCCTTCTTCTTACTCTCCCGCTGCTCATCTACCTCCATAACATTCATACTCCTCCTCCTTCCCACCATCTCTTCATCCCTCCCCAGCACCATCGCTCCGTCTATTTTCACCTCACCACCCTCCTCTCCGTCTTCTTAAACCTCCCATTTTTTCCTTTTTTTCACCTCCTGTCCCCTTCCACCTTTCATATCCTTGTCACCCTTCAACCCTATTGCCTCTATAGGAACTACACCACTTCCATCCACCTGCATAGTATCAACCGCAACCTCCTTTCCCCCCACAAATTTGTTCAACATATTCTATGATTTTATGCTCTCCTCCCTCTCATTGAAGGACAGGGTGCCACCTCCTTATCTATATCTGCACACTAGGATCCAATATTTACCCCACTCTCCTTCCGCGGAGTTGTTTTTCCATCCTCTCTATCACACATATTGGGAATTTTTAGTGAGATTTGCACTTCTTTCTCTTTTCCTTTGGCACTCCTCCCACTTAGTTGTGAACCGAGTGACTCCTTCCTCCAGCTTGGTGCATCGCTTCCTGGCCCACTCCCTAGACTTCCAAAACCAAAGCTCTCTCTTCCTCGCCAGTCATTCTAGCTATTTCTCTGCCCTGGCATGTTCCTCCGTGGTGGCATGGACTTCAACCATTTGCCATATTGTGCCTCCTCCCCTTTCTTAGTTTTATTGAACAGTCCTTCTCCATGTGCCCGATGATCCCACACACATAGCAATAGCCTGGCAGATACTTTTACTCAAAAGGACACCATTTCGTGCTTCCCTTCTCATCCACTTCTAACATCATACCCCTGCGGAGGGGTGTCTTAATATTTAGACGCACCTTCACCCTCAGACATTTACCCACCGCCATGCCATCTTCCACTCCCCCTACCTCCATAAATTAACCAATCTGCTCACCTATCAAGGTTCCATTCTCCCTACTCATCCTCCCTAGAGGCATCTTATACACTCGGACCTAGATCAGAATACTTGAGAATTCATAGTCCTTTGCACTCTTGTTTGGATCAAAATCCTCCAACACCGGTAAATCCTTCTCAAGCCACCAGGGTCCTCCATCGACTACTTTCTTCTTCCCACTATCTTGAAAGAAAGTAAAGAGTAAAGTGTTCTCACCTAGCTCCTTGCAGTCAATGCCTTTCATCAGGCACCAGATCGAGCCTCACGCATCCACAATTGCACCCCAATCGTAGGTTTCTCCACCAACAGCTTCCCCACTACTTTGACTTCTCCACGTGCTCACTTCTCCTTTGCGTCCGGTCCAATCTTGATCCCCATATATTCTGCCTCTGACAACTTCAGTCCCCTCATAATGCCTTCGACGTACTCCATATCCCTCCTTTCTACGCCTATAAACCCGAAAACTAGGTTTGGGTGGTTTACGATCGCGTGCCTAGTCACACAGAAAAGGTCTATGGTGGTGGGCGGGTTTAGGGTTGTAGTCTGGGAACGGAGAGGCCGAGATTGCAATCCCGAACGCGGAGGGAGACTGAGGAGATCGACAGTCACAAGAGGACTCTCGCCGCCAATGATCTAGATCGAGATCGCCACCGGATCGCCAAATAGGAGGTGCGTAAGTTACGGAACTGCCACACACGAGGCGGACACAACCCCAAAGCCCGTTTCCTTCCGACTCCACCATCTACCATAGGTTGTTGAAACAAGAATCTTAGGTAATGGGCAATTGAAAAATTAGTTATATAGTTGTCACATATTTATTTAAACTAGATAGATTTGGGCTATATTTTACCTAAATACATGACAATTAATTTGGATCGAAGGGACTAGAAAGTTTAAACTGGCGCACAAACAGCTTCTCTTGTTCCTGCTCTAGGGTCTAGTAATCAAATCATCCGTGTGTACTAGCTTCTAATATTGGTTTGTTTTTTCCTGATTTGTGTAGGTCGTGAATATTGTAAAGAATGTGTTGACGAGTGATTGTCGCATCTACTTTGTAGAGGAAGATACATTTTCCACTATTACTAAGGATGTCGTGATTGATCGCTTTAAAAAGGTAAACGTCAAGAATAAAAATTATAAATGTGAGTGATTTTAGTTAACTATTTTCCTCACCTTTAGGGTGCGTTTGGTTGAGTTGTAGATTCCTAAAAATCAGCTGTGAAAAATCTATTGTGAGTTGATAACTGCGAGAAAGATAAAAGTTCTTTGGTTGGAACAACTGTGAACCATGGATTCGATAGAAACCATTAATAATGCACCTATAGAATCCCAATCAAACACACTATTAATTATTTACATGCAATTTTATGAATATAACATGTTCTTCTTATTGTCTTCATACTCCAGATGCTAAAATGAGGCTTTAGAATATTTTCACCGAATTGCGACTTTAGTTTGTCATTAATATTACACACTCTTAACTCCTTTCTTGAGGAATAAGAGAGCGAGCTGGCCGGCTCCATGGTAGTCGCCCACAATTGCAACATTGAGCATCTCATACACTCGGAAATATAGATACCAACATGAGGTAGGTTGTTAACGGAGATCTTTCTTGGGGCTTAAACCTGTATAAATCTACGAACGGATCGTAGTCACACCCCACCTGCATATAAATTTACTCATCGGGAGTCGAAACCTATGACAAAAATCCATCGACATCAAGAAATCGATGAAAGTGATTACAAAACACAAGCAAGTCCGTTCCTACTCGTTGGCCAGACCTGTCGTTTGCTGACATGGTGTTGGGGATATGATATATGGGTACCCTCATAGCATGTCTTTTATCCGGATAACCCGGGTGGCCCACAGTTGGTAGCATAGCCCATGGCCTGCTGGGCGGCCCAGTTAGATGGATCTAGAAGGGAGGCCCATGCCGGATAAAGGAAGGCTACGGTTGGAGTCACTGACGTACCCGGAGCCTTGGAGTGCAAGATACACAAGACTAGTAATAGACGGTGTAGGACTCTGTAACCTGTCCGGCTAGGACTTTTCCCTATAACCCTAGGACCTGGCGACTATATAAGTCGGGCCTATGGGAGCCTTTAGGGCATCGATTCATACAACCTCGCACAGCGAACCTATCTCTGTAACTCGGCGTATTGCCCTTATAGTGATTTATAGCAGGAGTAGGATTCCGCCACCGTCGTGGGATCTGAACCTGGGTAAGCTGTGTTACCTCGTACCCGTCAACCGTCCGCCTTCCCCCACGTCTCTAAACACGCACTGTGAGGACCCCTCCATGGCGTACTCGTCGGCAATACCACGACAGTTGGCGCCCACCGTGGGGCAAGAGGCGCTTCAGGCTCTTTAGCGGGCAAGGACCAAGATCTTCGCTGGAATCGGCGAAACCGTAGCCATCGGCCGCGTTCTCTTCTTTGGCAACGTTCCGATCGTCCCTCCCGACGATTTTTGGATCCCGGCAAAGACGAACCCTACGCGGTGTTCGATCGTTCCTATCGGAGACATCCACCTCTTCATTGGCGAAAACGACTCGGGCACTAGTTCCCTGGGAGTCGGAGGAGCATCAAGACCCGCACGGACCGCCTACGGGCAGGATACATTAGCGGAAGGATCGATGTCGGATCTCTCTTCGGAGTTTGCCGGCAAAGATCGGAAAAATTCAAGGCCCACCCAAACTGCCCCTGTGCAGGATATAAAGGTGGAAGATCGCTGCAAATCCGCCGGCTTCGCCCGTGCGTCTGGACAGCAGAGATCCAAGTTCGTCGGAGTGGTTACCATCTTTGATCTGGCGCGCTGCGTTCAGAGAGAGGGCGAAAACCCCCGCGATTACCTAGCCAGGTGGCTCCGTATACGAGCCGATCTGGCCCATTACCCCGATGATAACGCTTTGTATCACTTCATGAAAGGACTGGACTGTGGCACGCTTCTCCAGCATTCTCTAAGACGGCAGCAGGCGTCAGGATGCCTTACCCTGGAGGAGATGGTGAGCACCGTCAACAACTACGCGGAGGCTGACACAGCAGCCCAGAAAGCGCTTGCGCTCATTGACGGAGATCCTCCGATTCAGCCTCCGGCACCACCGCCTCCGGCCGCCATCGTCGCAGCTGCGCCGCCACTTCCAGTCATCGTCGCTACTATTGCACCTCCACCGCTCATCGTCGAGGAGGTCCTGGCACCCTCCGACTCTGTTATTGACGTGCTTTATGCTGACTTCAGTGCATATTCAGAGGAGATAGATTTCAGTCCAGAAGAGCTAGACTCCGCAATGCAGGAGATGGAGGAGGAGTACACGCGCGACGAGCAAGCCAACAATTCTGTCACGTCTCGAGGGGTGTTTTTCACCATTGGGACGGCAATGGATGAAGATCAACCCGGACGAGTCCCGCCTACAGCACTAGAGAAGGGGAAGGGGCCACTTATTGCTGCTGACGATGATCGCGCAAAGGTCATGCCTCCTCCGCCTAAGCCAGTGCAGCAACCGCAGCAACTCGGCACCGGCCCGAGAAACAAAAACACCGCAAACTTGCCGCCTCCGTCATCTACGTTTGCAGCAGCCCAAGTTACTACAGCCGATAGAGTGATGTACGACAATCTCCTCGTCGAGCCACTGACCGTCGCTCATATCCGGAACGTGACCCAGCTTGACAAGAAGCGCCAGCAGCTGCTGGAGGAAGCGCAGGCCATCGCGGAGCAAGGCGCTAAGCTAGATCGAGATCTGATCAACGCGCAGAAGTCTATAGAGGAAGCTAGAGCAATGGAGGCTGAGTACAAGACTTTGCTGCTGCAGCAGAAGGCCAAGAAAGCTTCGTCTCGCGTCATCAAAGATCCTGGCGTACGGCGCAACCTAGGATGGGCTCCCTCAAAACCGGCACAAGCCAAGCCATACATTGACAGTGAAGGCAAGCAGGTGATGCCCACCCCACTCCTTAACCTCGCCGTCGCCAAGACCCTTATGGAGCAGGATAGATCGCCCGAGGCAGTGGAACAGGTCTATGACCTAGTGGCTAAGGCGGTGAAGCAGCAGGAAAAGGCCACCTCTCAGAGGCTTGAGTCCGACACAGCGCTTTGCCAGTCTAGCCAGTATAAGCCGCTAAGGGACAGATCTCCTCTTGATGTCGGGTCCTAGACGGGTTCATCAGAACGAAGACGGAGGGATGCGCGCAACAGGAAGGATGCCATCCCCATATCCTTCGACCACGGAGAAAAGGCCCGACCTCGTCACCCATCGCCACCACCCAGGTCCCCCCGACATCGTGAAGATTACAAGGCTCACCATCATACAGATATGCCCCCACCAAAGCAGTGCGGCATCGTCATCCGCAACAACGCGGAGCAGACCCGTCATGACGGAGAGCACAACCAAGGACACAGGAGCATGTCACACCATGACCCTCCGCGTTCGACAATCAACCGTGACAGGCGTGAGGCGTCCCGGGAGGGTAACATCAAGAAGGCCCACCGCCACCTCCTCCTCCGTCACCACCAAGCAGTCACCATGGCGGAGGAGGCCCGCGTCGTTCACGCATCCCATCCCATGTTGACAAGAAGAAGAACCTGGAGCCGTACGATGCACGTTCATGGATCGATGAGATCCACTAGACCCGGGAAGGACCATACCTGGTACCACGTTGCTTTGGACCTGCAATACGGTGCGCAACTTACCCCAAAGGTTTCCGGATTGACAAGACCATCAAGCCCTATGACGGCATCGCCAAGCCAGCCACATGGTTGCAGGACTACGGCAACGCGGTGGAGATTTCTGGAGGCAACCCCAACGTCGCCGTCAAGTACCTCCCATTATTGGGAAGCCCTTGTCGTCCTCTATCCAACGCAATTGGAATCGGGTCAATCGGAGCTTCCAGTCAAAAGTTATTGCCATTTGAATATTTACCGGTCTTATTTATAAAAGAAAAAGGGGAATCTGTTTTCTGGGCCGAGCGGTAGTACCTCCCAGGCGGGCCAGTACTACCGCCCGCCCCTGTGCGCGGCCCATTTTCTTTCTGCCTCGCTAATTACCTATTCCCGGTAGTACCGACCGGCCCGGTAGTACCGCCCGGGTGGGCCGGTACTACCGGCCAGCCCAGAAACATCTGCCTAGAAACTCCCAGCTTCCTTCATCCCGCTCGTCGCGTTGACCCACTCCATGCGTTGCCCGCTCTGCCTCGCGCACACAGCCGCACTCGCTCCCACTCGCTCGCGCTGGGCCCGCCCTGCTGGTTGCCAATGTTCCCGCATGCATCGCGCGCGCCGCACTTCCTCCTCGCGTTGACCCACTCCTTGGCATGCCCGCTCGCCTCGCGCGCATCGCATCGCTCGCCCCGCGCTGGGCCCACAGCCGCTCGCGTTTCTTGGCCCCGCTGGCCCCGCGCGCTGACGCTTGCGCTGCTGCTGCCCCGCTTCACCTGCCTCGCGTTTGGCGCCGCTGCACGCGCGCTGCCGCTCGCTCCCAGGCTGTTGCGCACGCATTGCTGGGCCCCCGCATGTGGCCCGTCTCAGTCCCGTGCCCAACCCCTATCGCCTGCTGGCCCTGCTAAATCTGCTCAGATTCGCTGCCGCCCTGCC
Source organism: Avena sativa (assembly GCA_916181665.1). Classification (NCBI taxonomy): domain Eukaryota; kingdom Viridiplantae; phylum Streptophyta; class Magnoliopsida; order Poales; family Poaceae; genus Avena; species Avena sativa. The sequence goes on from OV702281.1 coordinate 122,235,633, forward strand.
CTTGCTCGCTGCGTTGACCCTTTCCTGTTGCTGGCTTGCTCGCTGGGTCCGGTAGTACCGGCTCAGTCCGGTACTACCGTTCCGCCCAGGAAAAATGCCCCAACGGGCAGAATCTGCCCGTCTCTTTAAATAGATTTGCCCCTTTTTCTTTTAGGGTTGCTTCTTGCACCTCCTTTTGTCTAAGCCTTGCCCTCATTTGCCTTATCTTTGAGCTTGATTTATACTCACCCCTCCATTGATTCTTGCATATATTTGAGGGGTAGTTGGAGGTGATCTAGATCCACGTTTTGACCTAACCGATTCATCTCTTTGTGAGTGCATCTTTGGGGATCTAGATTTTGGGGGATTTTGTGTCTCTCTTTGATTCCTCCTCTCTTGTTTCCCCAATAGATTTAGTAGCTTTGTTGGAACTTGAGACTGAGGGATTTGAGCACCTTTGTGGTGTTCTTGCCATTTGCATCTGGTGCATCGGTTTGTGTTCTCCTCGGAGGATTTGGTTTGAATTACTCATTGGAGCTTGTCCTTCTTGGGTTCTTGGAATCCTAGACGGTTTGTGGCCTTGGTGGAATTGTGGCCTTGGTGACGTTTGTTGGGAGCCTCCAATTAAGTTGTAGAGAAGTGCCCCAACCTTGTGAGAGGTTCCGGTTGCCACCGACAAGTGCACCGATAGTGGAATCTTGGATCGATCCTGTTGGGGTGAGATTCACCGGAGAATAAGGGAGGCCTTTTGTGGCGTTGGTGGTTTGATACCACACCCTCTCCAAACGAGACGTACTCCATGTTGGGAGGAACTCGGTAAAATATAGTTGTCCCCGCGTGCCGCGGTTATCTCTATACCCGAGCTCTTTACTTATGCACTTTACACTATGATAGCCCTCGTTCTTGAAGTAATATATATATTGCTATCAGTTTGTTGCTTGTATTTCTTAGCATAAGCTGTTGGTGCACATAGGAGAACCTTAGTTATTCTAGATTGTGCTTAACAAACTAAACACTAGTTTTATTCCGCCTTTGTTGATCCACTCTAGAAAAAGTTTTAATCGCCTATTCACCCCCCTCTAGGCGACATCCGTATACTTTCACAAGGATATAGGCATCAAGCGCATAGTTTGCTGTGGAGATTCCGACTTGGTTGCCCAACAAGTGGCTGGCACCTGGAATGCGCGGAACCCTATGATGGCGGCATATCAAGACGACGTGGACAAGATAGCCAAGAGATTCTTGGGCTACGAAGTCAAGTATGTGCCTAGGGAGCAAAACGAGGCGGCTGATATGCTGTCTAAGCTAGGATCAGGGCGCAAGCAAATTCCGCCAGGATTTTTCCTAGAGCACCTACGCACACCATCCGTGAAGGGAGCCGACATCGACAACCCGGATAGAGTTGACTCTTTCGTCAACATGGTGACCAAGATCCCTCCGGCTTGGACAAAACCGTTCATGGAATATCTTGAACACAGAACTTTGCCCGACGACGAAGTCGAAAGACGGCAAATAGTACGACGAGCAAAGGGTTATACCATAATAAATGGGCAACTCTACAAAAGGAGCACTACTGGTGTTTACCTAAAGTGTGTTTCCCAGCTAGAAGGTATGGAGATCCTACGCGAAATCCATCTCGGAGATTGCGAGCATCACGCCGCTCCTTGATCGTTGGTCGCTAAAGCCTTCCGGCAAGGATTCTACTGGCTGACAGCGAAGGCGGACGCCGAAAAGCTGGTTGAGACATGCATGGGATGCCAGTATTATGCCCGACAACCACATGTTCCGGATGAAGAATTGCGAACAATACCAATAACTTGTCCGTTTGCAGTCTGGGGGCTAGACATGGTGGGACCGTTACAGACGGCACCTTGTGGGTTTACACATCTGCTTGTAGCATTTGATAAATTCACTAAATGGATAGAAGCTAAACCCATTAGAAAGCTTGATGGGGAAACTGCCCTCAGGTTTTTCCGGGATCTAGTGGTGAGATTTGGTCTCCCACGTAGCATTATCACTAACAACGGCAGCAATTTGTCACTCGGAGAAGTGGAGGCTTATTTTTGGGAGAAAGGCATCCGACTTGACCTTGCATCTGTGGCACACCCACAGTCCAATGGTCAGGTTGAGCGAGCTAATGGATTAATTCTGCAGGGAATCAAGCCACGTCTTGAGGCACCGCTACATAGAGCAGCTGGAGCCTGGGCGGAAGAATTGCCATCTGTTCTGTGGATTTTACGAACTACACCCAACAGATCCACCGACTACACCCCTTACTTCATGGTATATGGAGCAGAAGCCATCATACCTTCCGACATCCTTCACGATGCACCAAGAGTTGCCGCCTACGACGAAGATGACGCTGAAGAATCAAGACGCCTAGATGTGGACCTTCTTGAGGAGGAGCGTGTTTTGGCATGCCAAAGATCCGCCATCTACCAGCAGAAGCTACACAGCTACCATAGTCGCCGCGTTCGGCATCGCTCGTTTAAAGAGGGGGATTTGGTGCTCCGACTTAAGCAGAAGAAGTCACACAAATTATCCCCGCCATGGGAAAGACCGTTCATCATAAGCAAGGCGCTACTCAATGGGTCTTACTACGTTGTCGACAATCGTGAATTGAAGGATAGACCCAATGAGGATCATAAGCGTAAGCGACGTGACCCAGATGATGACTACCCGGAGCTTGATCGGCCATGGAACATAGCACAGCTACGTCATTTTTACACTTAGCATTTTTTATCTAATTGTGTACCTCTTATATGATCAATGAAATAAAGCTCTCTGGTTCACTCATATTTTTGAGTCTTTTACCTCCTTTAGTGTTTATTTTTGGATCATGTAAAACCTTTATGCACAAGCTTTGTGATTGCACTTGTGAAACTTCCGCCTACGGGAGTTAGCTTAAGTTTTCTGGTCTACACGTTCTTTGTCGTTTTTATGTGGATTCTAGAGTAGTTACTTTCGGCACTTATTGTCGGTGATTTTGTGCTTAGGTTATTGACGGTGCCATTGGGCATCATCACCTGAGTGCATGGTTCCGACAACGAGTCTTCCGACTCACGAAAAGTCAAGCATAAGAACCAAAGTAATGGATAAACCAGCACTTGCTTAAAACGATATATACATGCTAGAAACTACTTCTTGAGAAGCAGGAAATAACAACCATTGTTTTCCGCCTTAAGTTACATAAACAAGTTTTTTCCGCATATGCACCAAAGGTGAAACAAATATTACAAAGTTGTTCTTCATTCCTTTGGCGCAGGTGACTTGGAAGCAGCATCATCACCGGCCGGAGAACCACCCTCGAAGTCGGCGTTGTGGTGGGACTCAGAGGAACCTTGGTTGCCGTTGTCGATGGTGTTCATTGGCACAAAGACGTTGACGTCTACCAACTCGGCAACTCGGGTGTCATAGCCTGCGAGCGACGACAAGATGGATTCATGGTTGATCTGTTTGCCATCGTCGTCTACGTCCTGAATGCCAAAGGTCACCGTGTCGATGTCGGCATCTTCGTAGTGTGCCTTCACCATTGACAGCGCCATCCTTGCGCCAGCCCGTGCACATGAAGCTTTCCAGCTTGTGATACGCTCGGGGGCTCGGCGCAGAATCTCCGAGTACTTCACCATGGAGTCCGATGCCTTGATATTTATCTGGAGAGGCTTGGCGATCTCCTTGGATTGCGTGATGGCGGTGTTGATAAAGTTGTCGGCAAGAACCATGCATTCCTTGGCTGGAGGAGGCGATCGGGTTAAACCCATAGGAGCTGCAAATTCCGACAAGGAGCGCATGAGTTCAACAATTCAAAGTACCCAGACTACAGAAATCCAAGACGGAGAAAACTTACTGAAGATGCTGGCCTCAGCTTGCCAGAGGGTGTCCGCCAAGGATTCTTTCTCTTGTTGGAGGAGCTTATACGCCTCGTTATGGCGTTGATTCTGCTCATAGGCAGCTTGCTTCTGATCTTTTAAGATCGCAATGTCCTCCTTCAAGCGATTGATTTCCTCGGTGGAGGAGTCCTGCAGGGCCTTCATCGACTCCTCATGCATTTTCAGCATGTCCTTCCTCTCCTGCTTAAGAATTTTGTTCTCGCTATCCAGCTCTTGAATGTGCTTGGATTGCTCGACAATATTCTTGGCCTTGGCGATGGTTTCTGCAAGTCAGAGAAAGAAAAGTACACAGTGAGTACTCGGAGAATATGGGCACAATACCAAGGCGGAATGCGAAAAAGAAAACAGACGCTTGCTCTTGGTGATCTGTTCCTTCAAGAAGGCAGTTTTACCCTTTTCAGCTTCTAGGTTTGCGCGTATCTTCTGGTACTTGTCATTGGCCATGCCCCTCTGAGCACTCTCGTTCTGTGGAAAAAAGGTCAAAGCTAAAACATTGTTTGGTCTGCTTGGAGAATCTAGCAGGAAATTTTCCACCTAGACGCTCGGGGGCTACAGCGAGAGTTTTTGACTTAGCATTATGCATAGCTTTTCTTTAAACATCTAGTCGGAACTAATTCAGTTTTCGATTAGAGGCTTGAGGGCTAGAGTATAAAGTTTTTAACTCGGATATATGCTTAGCTTTTCTTTAAGCATCTAGTCGGAACTAATTCAGTTACAACTAGAGGCTTGGGGGCTACAGTATGGAAATTTATAAACACTGCGTATGCTACTCTTAAAACATCTAGTCGGAACATTTCATTCCACCTACATGCTTGGGGCTACAGTGAGAGGTTTTCTAACTTAGTCACTCTTAGAGCATATAGATGCAAAAACCTATGGTTTTTCATCTACATCCTCGGGGGCTACAGTGGGATAGTCATATGAAATGCAAAAGGCAAATAAAACTTACAAGTGCGATGATCTTGAGGTTTGTAGCACTCTCGGCCAGCAGCTTGCCAAAGGATTCGCTGTTTCCTTGCAAGATTTCTGCTTGTCGGCGGAGCTCCTCTAGACCGCACGTCGGAGATGTCAGTGCCACACCAGGGCCAAAGCAGTGCTACCCGGAGTAAGTACTGAATATACTATCTTTGGATAGGCTATGTTTTTCTTGGTGCGGGGCGCAGCCAACGATAGAGGTACCTGCTTCCACCACCGCCTTACTACCATCGATGGCATCCTTAGCCGGAGCTTCAGCCATTTGGTGGGCGGCACTTTCCTGCATCGCCTGCTCGCCAACGACGGCAACCTCGGTAGAGGCACCTGAGTCCACTTCCATGGCGGAAGGGCCAGATGCCTCCTTAGCTTGTGAGCTTGTCGGGGCAGACGAAGGCTTGACGGAGTGAGTGGTAGGGGCGATGGCGGGAGATGCGTCGCGTTGCAGCATGTCCTTGATGGTTCTAGAAGCCCCCAATTTGGAGGTCTTCTTGAGGCTGGTCATGGCTTTCTTCCTGAAACGTGCAAAATGCATAAGTACAGGAGAAAGACAGATAAATAGACAATATCGGAGGAAGAGAAGATTACACAAGTGGGGGTGCTTTGGCAAAGGGGATCCCGGTAACTTTTATCTTTTCCGCCTCCAGGGCGGCGGTAGTATTCTTGGAGGCTCCACCCTCCGTCTTCTTCTTCTTGCCTCCGTCGGCAGCGTCAGAGGTGGAGCTCTTCCGCTTTCGCGCCAACGGAGCATCATCGTCGGACACGACCGTGACTTCTTTCATCTTTGGATCGTAGATTTGGGAAGCCAGGTTGTCCTCCTCTAGATCGCTAAGCTGTTAAGTGAGAAGTCACCGTCTTAGATGAGATGACATTTGCAAGACGGAAGAACTGGAGTATATGTCATACACGGAAAATAAATACCTACCTTTGGGCACTTGCCGTCTACGAACATGTCGTAGGTGATGGTGAAGCCACGCTTCTTGTCCTTCACCTTGACGATGTCCTTAAGGCGGAGCTTGATAGAGTTGCTCGAGAAGTTGTCCACGGAGATGCGGAGGCTATCCCTTCTATCGCTGGTATACTCGTGCATGAGCTTCGCACGGTGCTGCAGAGGTTGGATTCGCCTGATGAACCAACACATGGCTAGGTCCAAGCCGGTCAAACCCGTCTCTACAAACAATTCGATCCGCGTTATGGCGCGGGAAGCATCGAGGTCGAAGGGAAGGGAGGCCTGGGATCTCCATGACGAGGCTTCAGCGGCGGCTCCGTCAACGAAGTCCGGGTACGTTACTTGTCGGCCAGCTAGAGGAATATCTGGGCCGTAGAAGTACGTCTGTTGCCAATTTTTGCAGGACTCGTGGCCGACGATGTCGGGGAACCGCCGGCCAGGTCGGATCTTGAAGATTATGGTGACGCAATTCCTAAGTTCTTCCTTACTAGCTCCGGCTTCACGTTTGACGGTGAAGAAGTACACGAAGAGTTCTAGCCTAGGCTTTATCCCTACGTAACCCTCGCAGAGCGCCGCGTAGTTGCTAAGCGCTAAGATACTGTTGGGAGAAAGATTCTGGGGCTGGACTCTGTAGTGGTTTAAGACGGAGAGGAAGAAGTTGGAGATGGGCAGGGAGACGCCACGTACCAGTTGGGATTTGAGGTACAACTTTTCTCCGACTTGGGAGAAGGTGTCACCTCACCGGTCGGCGCTGCCCGCCAAGCGATCCCCTCCGTCGCAGGGAGGTAGCCCTCGGCGATCAGCTCTTCGATATCACGGTCGATGATATCTGAGCCGCGCTAGTTGCCCTTGTGCGAATCTAGCTCCTCCTCCAACGGCTCCAGCGGCGCTACATTGTGGTTGCCGCCGGTGGAATCAATCACCACCGAGGCGGGGATGACCAAGCCCTCTGGGGGCACAACGATAGAGCTCGCCGGCTTCTCCGCGGCTTCGCTCGACGCCGCCATGGAAGGAGAGGTGCTGCTGCTGGCCATGGAGAGAGGTTGGATGTGACTGGTGCGGATTGAGGCTAGGGTTGTTTGCGAGTTCGGCGCGGAGAGCTCGAGGAGGCACGCGCTGGAGGAAGAAGACGACGCGAGGAGAGAATGAGGTGAAAGGTAGAAATTCGACCACGGTTACTATTTATCATCTCCAGCGTCAAGATTCGTGCAGCCTGATCGGACGGTTGCCGCGTAGACGACGTGTTCGCGAACGTGCGCGGAAATTTCTCCACGTCTCCAACCGTCGCCGCCAACGGTTCGTATCGCTCGCGCGGGAAAATCGGACATGATTGCGTTCTCTGCATGTGTGAGTAACGAGGCATCGCTGACCTAAGCCTACGTCGTCCTAGATGACATAGGCAGATGAGCTGTCACATCATAAGATTCCGGCATGGACGAATCCTGTCCGACTACGGAAGAGTATGATGGTGTAGGGGTTCGTAGCATGGAAAACAAAAATTTTCTATCGCATACAAACAAACAAGCCAAGATCTATCTACTAGATTGCAGCAACGAGTCGATGGAATAACTCACCCTCGAAGATTCCAAAGTGTTTAACGAGAGCAGATTCTCGTGGGTGATGTAGTCGTACTCTTTCCGATCTCAAGATCGCGTAGACGATCCTTCCGGCGCCACGTTCCAGCAGCGCTCCCGCAGTCGGTCACACGTTTGGTACTCGACGAAGACCTTCCTCTCCCTTGTTCCAGCAGGCAGTGAAGGTTGTAACACTCTCCTCGCGATTCCGGCAGCACAACGGCGTGGTACCGGAAGTAGAGGGGAGATCCCGCAGGGCTTCGCTTTAAGCCGGTGCGAGTATGGTGGAGCTTATGAGAGAGGCTATTAGTGGTCTAGTAATTAGACACACCAATTAGAGGGCTCTAAACCAATTAGAAGGCTCTAAACCGAATAGCTCTAAACCGGGGTCTAGATCTAGGGTTTAGTTTAGAGGATAGGAAACTTGTGTGTCTAGGAGGGGAGCCCTGCCCCTCCTTATATAGGTGGGAGGGCTGGCCGGCCAAGGGGAGGAGTTCCTCCCCAACTCGGCCTAGGGAGGTGCGCCGGCCAAGGGGAGGAATTCCCCTCCAACTCGGCCTCCACCTCTCCTCCTCTTTTCCCACTTCCCAAAACTGCCGTTTGACTTTCAAACTAGCCGTTTGACTTTTCAATTTAGGATTTAAATAAATCCTTTATTTGGGACAGCAAGAATACTTAGTACATGATGCAATCATTCCAATATGTAATGACACATTCATGTACCCTTTCCCCTCCGGAGTGCCGGACATTCCGGGACCTTCTAGAATGTTCCCGATGAAAACACCGGAACCATTCCCCAACTCCGAAACGGAACTTTCCTTATATGAATCTTATTCTCCGGACCATTCCGGATCTCCTCGTGATATCCCGGATCCCATCCGAGACTCCGAACAACATTCGGTCTCTTTCTCATAATACCATAACTACTCAAACAACGTCGAATCCTTAAGTGTGTCTCCCTACGGTTCGTGAATTATGCAGACATGATCGAGACACTTCTCCGAACAATAACCAATAGAGGAATCTGGAAATTCATATGGCTCCCACATATTTCTACGATTACTTTGCGATCGAATGAACCACTTACATACGATACCAATTTCCCTTTGTCTCACGATATGTTACTTATCCGAGGTTATGATCGTCGGTATCTCTGCATACCTAGTTCAACCTCGTTACCGATAAGTACTCTTTTCTCGTTCCCGTGATATGTGATCCCTTGTGACCAAGTCACATGCTTGCAAGCTAATTGGATGACATTCCACCGAGAGGGCCCAGAGTATATCTATCCGTCATGTGGATTGGACAAATCCCACTCTTGATCCATGTGTTTCAACCAATACTTTCCGAACACTTAATGCCACCTTTATAGCCACCCAGTTACGGTGTGGTGTTTGATGTTATCAAAGCATCCATCCGGCAAAGGTGATATGCATGATCTCATGGTCGAAGGAATTAGGTTACTATGTATCAGAAAGCATATAGCAATTGAACTATTGAAATGACTTGATCTTTATGCTACGCTTATCTATAGGAGTATGTCCACCATATCATTCTCTCTAACGATATGATCTTGTTGTTGATAACATCTCAATGTTCATGATATGGAAACCACAATCATTTAATCAACCAACAAGCTAGTGAAGTATAGAGGCTATACTAGGGACTTCAATTTAAGTTTACAATTCACACAAGTATTAATGTTTCCTTGTTAATACTATTATAGCATGAATATAAACATTTATCATAAACACAAAGATATAATAATAACTATATTTATTATTGCCTCTAGGGCATATCTCCAACAGTCTCCCACTTGCACTAGAGTCATCTAATCTAGATTACATGGTAATACACCGAACACCCATGGCAGTTTGGTGTTGGTCATGTTTTGCCCTCGGGAGAGGTTTAGTCAACGGATCCGCCACATTCAGATCTGTGTGTACTTTGCAAATCTTTATATCCCCATCCTGGATATGTTCTCGAATAGCGTGAAAACGCAGCTTGATATGCTTCAGCTTCTTGTGTGACCTTGGTTCTTGCGCATTGGCTATGGCGCCCATGTTATCACAGTAGATAGACATTGGGTCCAGCGCACTAGGAACCACACCCAGCTCTGTAATGAACTCTTTCATCCATATCGCTTCTTATGAAGCCTCCGAAGCAGCCATGTATTCCGATTCAGTTGAAGATCTCGCCACAACGCTTTGCTTTGCACTCCTCCAGCTAACTGCTGCACCATTCAAAATAAATACGTATCCAGATTGTGATTTAGAATCATCCGGATCGGTGTTCCAACTAGCATCGGTGTAACCATTAACAACGAGCTGTTCATCACCTCCATAAGAAAGAACCATATCCTTAGTTCTTCTCAAGTACTTAAGGATGTTTTTGACCGCTGTCCAATGATCCACTCCTGGATCACTTTGATATCTGCTAGTTAAACTAACAGCATATGCAATGTCGGGTCTAGTACATAGCATGGCATACATTAGAGATCCTATGGCTGAGGCATAGGGAGTTTTACTCATCCTTTCTCTATCTTCTGCCGATGTCGGACTTTGAGTTTTACTCAAGGTCGTATTGGGCAACATGGGCAAGAACCCTTTCTTGCTTTCTTCCATTCCAAACTTCTTTAGAACTTTGTCCAAATATGTACTCTGTGACAATGATATTTGGCGTTTCGATCTATCTCTATAAATCTTTATGCCTAATATGTAAGCTGCTTTGCCAAGATCCTTCATTGAAAAACTATTATTCAAATATTCCTTGACACTATTAAGAAGGTCTACATCATTCCCAATCAACAATATGTCATCCACATACAGTATTAAGAATGCTACAGAGCTCCCACTCACTTTCTTGTAAATACAAGCTTCTCCATAAGTTTGTATAAAACCAAAACTTTTGATTACCTTATCAAAACGTTGATTCCAACTTCGGGATGCTTGCTTCAATCCATAGATGGACCGTTGAAGCTTGCATACCTTGTTAGCATCTTTAGGATCGACAAAACCTTTGGGTTGCATCATATACAACTCTTCATCAATGTCTCCATTGAGGAATGCTGTTTTGACATCCATCTGCCATATCTCATAATCATAATATGCAGCGATTGCTAACATAATCCTCACAGACTTTAGCTTCGCTACCGGTGAGAAAGTCTCATCGTAGTCAACTCCTTGAATTTGTCGAAACCCTTTTGCGACAAGTCGAGCTTTATAGACAGTAACATTACCATCAGCATCTGTTTTCTTCTTGAAAATCCATTTGTTCTCGACAGCCTTTCGGCCATCAGGTAAGTCCACCAAAGTCCATACTTGGTTTTCGTACATGGATCCAATCTCGGATTTCATGGCTTTTTGCCATTTATTGGAATCTGGGCTCATCATTGCTTCCTCATATGTCTCGGGGTCATCGGTGTTGTCCACCACCATGACATTCATAACGGAATTATACCAATCTGGAGTGGTACGATTTCTCGTTGACCTCCGAGGCTCTGTAGCAACTTCAACCGAAGTTTCATGATCACCATCATTAGCTTCCTCTCTTATTGGTGCAGGCACCATAGGAACTTCTTCCGGTGCTGCGCTACTCGCAATTTCGAGAGAAGGTTCGACAACCTCGTCGAGTTCTACTTTCCTTCCAGTCACTTCTTTCGAGAGAAATACCTTCTCTAGAAAGGATCCATTCTTGGCAACGAAGATTTTGCCTTCGGATCTATGATAGAAGGTATACCCAATAGTTTCCTTCGGGTATCCTATGAAGACGCATTTTTCCGCTTTGGGTTCAAGCTTGTCCGGCTGTAACTTCTTTACATAGGCTTCGCATCCCCAAACTTTAAGGAACGACAATTTAGGTTTCTTCCCAAACCATAATTCATATGGTGTCGTTTCAACGGATTTAGACGGTGCCCTATTTAAAGTGAATGCGGCTGTTTCTAATGCATAACCCCAAAATGATAGTGGTAGATCTGTAAGTGACATCATAGAACGAACTATATCTAAGAGAGTTCGATTACGACGTTCAGACACACCATTACGCTGTGGTGTTCCCGGCGGTGTCAATTGTGAAAGTATTCCGCATTTCTTCAAATGCTCGCCAAACTCGTAACTTAGATATTCACCTCCACGATCAGAACGTAGAAATTTAATCTTCTTGTTACGTTGATTCTCTACCTCACTTTGAAACTCCTTAAACTTCTCGAAAGTTTCGGACTTATGTTTCATGAAATAGATATACCCATATCTACTCAAATCATCCGTGAAGGTAAGAACATAACGATAACCACCGCGCGATGCTACACTCATTGGACCACACACATCGGTATGTATGATTTCCAGTAAGTCCGTAGCTCGCTCCATCATACCAGAAAATGGAGTCTTAGTCATTTTACCCATCAGACATGCTTCGCATCTTTCAAGTGATTCAAAATCAAGTGATTCAAGAAGTCCATCGGAATGGAGTTTCTTCATACGTTTCACTCCGATGTGACCAAGACGACAGTGCCACATATAGGTCGAATTATCGCTTGATTTCAAACGTTTAGCCTTAATGTTGTTGATATGTGTATTTCTACTATCGAGATTCAATAAGAATAGACCATCTATCAAAGGTGCATGTGCGTAAAACATATTACTCATATAAATCGAACAACCATTATTCTCTGATTTAAACAAGTAACCGTCTCGCAATAAACAAGATCCTGATATAATGTTCATGCTCAACGCAGGCACTAAATAACAATTATTTAAGTATAAAACTAATCCCGATGGTAGATGAAGAGGTAGCGTGCCGACCGCGATCACATCAACCTTTGATCCGTTTCCCACGCGCATCGTCACCTCGTTCTTTGCTAGCTTCCGTTTATTCTGCAGCTCCTGTTTCGAGTTACAAATATGAGCAACCGAACCAGTATCAAATACCCAGGCACTACTACGAATACTAGTGAGATACACATCAATAACATGTATATCAGATATACCTTTCTTCTTGATGTTGCCGTTCTTCAAATCCGCCAAGTACTTTGGGCAATTCCGCTTCCAGTGACCTTCTCCATTGCAGTAAAAGCACTCAGTATCAGGCTTTGGTCCAGCCTTGGTTTTCTTCGTCGGCGTGGTAACTTTCTTACCACCCTTCTTGAAGTGTCCCTTTTGCTTAGACTTGCCCTTCTTGAATTTGGTGGTCTTATTGACCATCAACACTTGGTGCTCTTTCTTGATCTCCACTTCTGCAGATTTTAACATAGCAAATAGTTCTGGCAACTCTTTGTTCATGTTCTGCATGTTGTAGTTCATCACAAAGTTCTTGTAACTTGATGGTAGTGATTGGAGGATGCGGTAAACTCCCAAAGTATTAGGAATCACTATACCCAAACTTTGAAGTTTATTTGCGTGCCCAGACATCTTAAGCACATGCTCACTGACGGAGCTACCCTCTTCCATCTTGCAGTTAAAGAACTTTTCAGAAGCTTCATAACTTTCAATTGCCGCATGAGTCTCAAAGATTAATTTGAGATCCTCGACAATATCATATGGATCTGACTCTTCAAACCTTTTCTGAAGCTCCGATTCTAAACCATACAAGATAGCACACTGAACTATGGAGTACTGATTCTTCCGAGCGAGGTAAACATTCTTTACTTCATCGGGAGCATCAGCTGCAGGTGGGTCACCCAGCGGTGCATCCAGCACATAGGTCAAATTACCAGCTGTGAGGACAATCCTCAAATTGCGGAACCAATCCGCGAAGTTGCTTCCATTGTTTTTCAACTTTTCTTTCTCTAGGAACGCATTAAAATTGATGGTAGGGGCTGCCATTGATCTACAACATATTTGCAATAGTTTAGACTAAGTTTATGACAAATTGAGTTCAAATTAATTAATGAAATTAAACTAGGTGAACTCCCACTCAAAACAACATCCCTCACATTGTTTTAGTGATCACACGAACCAAATCCACTACATCAACACCGATCATCACGAGAGCTGATATAGTTTTAATGGCGAACAATCATCATGTTCATCATATCTACTATATGATTCATGCTTTGCCTTTCGGCGATCCGTGTTCCTGAGGCCATGTCTGTACATGCTAGGCTCGTCAAGATCAAACCTTAGCTACCGCATAAGCAAATCTGGCTTGCTTACGTTGTATTCACCCGCGGAATCAAAGACACCCGATCATCACGTGGTGCTTCGAAGCAGCAAGCTTTGGCAACGGTGCATACTAAGGGTGAACACTTTAGAACTTGAAATTTATGTGCATGAGGGATCATCTTATAATGCTACCGTCGTCTACTAAGCAATACAAGATGCATAAAGGATTAACATCACATGCAATTCATAATATGTGATATGATATGGCCTTTCTTCTTTGTGCTTCCGATCTCCATCTTCAAGCACGAACATGATCTCCATCATTACCGGCATAGCATCAAGGTCAATGACGCTTCTTCATGGTTGTCGTCCGCCAGCTTCAACTATTACAACTATTTTGAATAGACACGCAGGTCTTAACAGAAATTAAAGACAACCATATGGCTCCTGCCGGTTGCCAACTTACAATAAGGAACATTGCATACATCAAATATAATCACAATCATGGCCATATCACATCACTGCACACCCCTGCAAAACAAAGTTAGACGCTTCTACTTTCTTTGCATATTTTACGTGGTTTGGGGCTTTCCATAAGTGTCGTTCTAACTTACGAACAAGAACCACAACATTGATACTAGCATTGTTGATCACCCGTTGTAAATTGGATCTTTACTATGCTAGGAGAAACAGGCACCCGCAAAGCCACTTATGCAAAACGAGTTGCATGTCAAGCGTGGAGCAAGTCTCATGAACGATGTCATGTAAGGTTAGCCCGGGCCGCTTCATCCCAACATACCGCAAGATGCAAAGTACACAAAAGGCAATCTACAATAAAAGCATCAACGCCCACAATGACCATTGTGTTCTACTCGTGCAACAGATCTACATATAGACACGGCTCTGATACCACTGTAGTGGTTCGTAGCATGGAAAACAAAAATTTTCTATCGCATACAAACAAACAAGCCAAGATCTATCTACTAGATTGCAGCAACGAGTCGATGGAATAACTCACCCTCGAAGATTCCAAAGTGTTTAACGAGAGCAGATTCTCGTGGGTGATGTAGTCGTACTCTTTCCGATCTCAAGATCGCGTAGACGATCCTTCCGGCGCCACGTTCCAGCAGCGCTCCCGCAGTCGGTCACACGTTCGGTACTCGACGAAGACCTTCCTCTCCCTTGTTCCAGCAGGCAGCGGAGGTTGTAGCACTCTCCTCGCGATTCCGGCAGCACAACGGCGTGGTACCGGAAGTAGAGGGGAGATCCCGCAGGGCTTCGCTTTAAGCCGGTGCGAGTATGGTGGAGCTTATGAGAGAGGCTATTAGTGGTCTAGTAATTAGACACACCAATTAGAGGGCTCTAAACCAATTAGAAGGCTCTAAACCGAATAGCTCTAAACCGGGGTCTAGATCTAGGGTTTAGTTTAGAGGATAGGAAACTTGTGTGTCTAGGAGGGGAGCCCTGCCCCTCCTTATATAGGTGGGAGGGCTGGCCGGCCAAGGGGAGGAGTTCCTCCCCAACTCGGCCTAGGGAGGTGCGCCGGCCAAGGGGAGGAATTCCCCTCCAACTCGGCCTCCACCTCTCCTCCTCTTTTCCCACTTCCCAAAACTGCCGTTTGACTTTCAAACTAGCCGTTTGACTTTTCAATTTAGGATTTAAATAAATCCTTTATTTGGGACAGCAAGAATACTTAGTACATGATGCAATCATTCCAATATGTAATGACACATTCATGTACCCTTTCCCCTCCGGAGTGCCGGACATTCCGGGACCTTCTAGAATGTTCCCGATGAAAACACCGGAACCATTCCCCAACTCCGAAACGGAACTTTCCTTATATGAATCTTATTCTCCGGACCATTCCGGATCTCCTCGTGATATCCCGGATCCCATCCGAGACTCCGAACAACATTCGGTCTCTTTCTCATAATACCATAACTACTCAAACAACGTCGAATCCTTAAGTGTGTCTCCCTACGGTTCGTGAATTATGCAGACATGATCGAGACACTTCTCCGAACAATAACCAATAGAGGAATCTGGAAATTCATATGGCTCCCACATATTTCTACGATTACTTTGCGATCGAATGAACCACTTACATACGATACCAATTTCCCTTTGTCTCACGATATGTTACTTATCCGAGGTTATGATCGTCGGTATCTCTGCATACCTAGTTCAACCTCGTTACCGATAAGTACTCTTTTCTCGTTCCCGTGATATGTGATCCCTTGTGACCAAGTCACATGCTTGCAAGCTAATTGGATGACATTCCACCGAGAGGGCCCAGAGTATATCTATCCGTCATGTGGATTGGACAAATCCCACTCTTGATCCATGTGTTTCAACCAATACTTTCCGAACACTTAATGCCACCTTTATAGCCACCCAGTTACGGTGTGGTGTTTGATGTTATCAAAGAATCCATCCGGCAAAGGTGATATGCATGATCTCATGGTCGAAGGAATTAGGTTACTATGTATCAGAAAGCATATAGCAATTGAACTATTGAAATGACTTGATCTTTATGCTACGCTTATCTATAGGAGTATGTCCACCATATCATTCTCTCTAACGATATGATCTTGTTGTTGATAACATCTCAATGTTCATGATATGGAAACCACAATCATTTAATCAACCAACAAGCTAGTGAAGTATAGAGGCTATACTAGGGACTTCAATTTAAGTTTACAATTCACACAAGTATTAATGTTTCCATGTTAATACTATTATAGCATGAATATAAACATTTATCATAAACACAAAGATATAATAATAACTATATTTATTATTGCCTCTAGGGCATATCTCCAACAGATGGAAGATTCAGCATTTATCCGACTTACATATTGAAGACGGAGAAAGCCTTGTAGGGTTCTTTGGGAGGACTACAAGATATTGCTTGACGATTTGCCGACATCCATCTAGACGGAGCATTCCACATGAAGAGGCTATGTAACCTGTCCGTCTAGGACTTTTCCCTATAACCCTAGGACCTGGTGACTATATAAGTCGGGGCTATGGGAGCCTTTAGGGCATCGATTCATACAACCTCGCACAGCGAACCTATCTCTGTAACTCGGCGTATTGCCCTTATAGTGATTTATAGCAGGAGTAGGATTCCGCCACCGTCGTGGGATCTGAACCTGGGTAAGCTGTGTTACCTCGTACCCGTCAACCGTCCGCCTTCCCCCCACGTCTCTAAACATGCACTGTGAGAACCCCTCCATGGCGTACTCGTCGGCAATACCACGACACATGGTAATGTGTCCAATCAGCCCAATCAGCGAGCCACCGAGGCCCAACAACGTCATCGTGTCTTCCCGCTTGACGGCCATTTACGGCGACTATAGAGTTCTCGCTGGTCAAATTTGTGGTAGAGATGGTGTGTGCTCGTCAGATCAGGTTGTGATTTGTCATAACTTCGTCATTGGTTTCTTAATATTGATGGATCGGTGCTAATTTTTAGGACCACTGTTTCACTGCCAATTACACTACTAGTAATTTATTCATATCATACAATGATATACATGTTAATGAAAACTAGGAAGTTTCAGACGGCGTGTCCCGCGAGTTGTTTTATATTTTGTTTTGATTATGATATGAAAAGTAATTTATTATAGGATCTTGAAAACATATATATGAAAAATATGTGATACAATGTATTCTATCTTATTATTTTCTCCAATTTTATTCTTTTACAATTACCTTCCTAAGCTTATTCGTATGAGCCCACCATATACACGTATGTACAGCAGAGAAACAAGTGTATATTAACTGGTATATATATTAAAGTGGTCATAATGGCATTTATATAATGTATAAAGAATTGCGGTGGTGCTTTCCATAGATGAAAGTTGTAGTAGCGTTTCTCAAATAGGCAGAAATTATAGTGACATCTATCTAATTAACACATCATCTATCTTAATATAGAAGACACACGCGATGTTATGTGTTGATCCAAATTCTACAAAGTATAGGCCAACTTCTGACGAGTGGAGTGAGGCCCGTCGCCGGGAGGCTTGAGCCGAGTGTAAAGGTTCTTTGCAGGCTGTTGTTGCACAATCTACTACTGAAGTTGTTGCACATTCTACAAACAGATTCTTTGCAGGCTGTTGTTGCACAATCTACTACTGAAGCTGAATACATGGCTATTGCTGAAGCTTGCAAAGAATCTGTTTGGTTGAAAGGTTTGTTTGCTAAGCTTTGTGGAGGTTATTCTTGCATTACTTTGTTTTGTGACAGTCAAAGTGCCATATACCTTACAAAAGATCAGATGTTCCATGAGAGAACTAAGCACATTGATGTCAAGTACCATTTTGTTAGAGACATTGTTGCTCAAGGTAAATTAAAGGTATGCAAGATCAGATAATCCTGCTGATATGATGACTAAACATGTTCCTGTTGCTAAGTTTCAGATTTGCTCGAACTTAGTTGGTTTAACTGATTAGCCCAAGTGGCTATTGGCGCCGAAAGTATTTGTTCAGGGAGATGGTTGATGTTGATGCTACAAGGAGGAATTTGTCTCAAGGTGGAGTTTGTTATGTGTTGATCCAAATTCTACAAAGTATAGGCCAACTTCTGACGAGTGGAGCGAGGCCCGTCGCCGGGAGGCTTGTGCCGAGTGGAGCAACGGTACGGATCATTGAAGACCTAGGTTTCCACTAATATATAAACCCCTTGTAAGCCGCCAGTTGGGAAGAGTTGCATCTGTGAAATCCCCGACGTTTGTAAACACTCCTCATATAGTGAAGTTTCGCTGGCTGACGCCCGTGGTTTTTTCCTCTCTTTGTTGGAGAGGTTTTTCCACGTTAAATCTGTGTCCCCTTGCTGTGTTTTTCGTTTTCGTTCTTCGTTATCTTCTTGTCGCAATTGTAACAAGTGGTATCAGAGCCCCAGGTTCTAATCTAGGGTTTGCGACATGTCGTCATTGAAGTTCGATCTACCACAACTGGACTACACCACAAGATTCTCCTTGTGGCAGGTGAAGATGCGGGCGATTCTCGCGCAAACTTCTGATCTGGATGAAGCGCTGGATGGATTCGGTGAAAAGGATGCTAAGACCTGGTCCGCCGAAGAGAAGCGGAAGGACCGTAAGGCTTTGTCTTTGATTCAACTTCATCTGTCCAATAATATTTTGCAGGAAGTACTGGAGATGAAATCTGCTGCTGCCCTATGGAAAAAACTGGAAACGATGTGTGTGTCAAAGGATCTAACCAGTAAGATGAACGTGAAGATGAAGTTATTCTCGCATAGGCTGCAAAAGGTGGATCGGTAATGAATCACATATCTGTTTTTAAAGAGATTGTTTCAGACTTGCAGTCTATGGAGGTAAAATATGATGAGGAGGATTTAGCTCTTCTACTCTTATGCTTGTTGCCTAGTTCCTATACACATTTTCGTGATACAATATTGTTGAGCCGTGATGAACTAACCCTTGCCGAAGTACATGACGCACTCAAACAGAGGGAAAAGATAAAAACTATGGTAGGGTCAGATGGGACGTCATCCAAGGCTAAGGCTCTGCAGGTTCGTGGCAGGACCGAGCAGAGATATAACAACTATGGAAAAAGAGATAAGAGCAAGGACGGTAGAAGTCATTCAAAGTCCAAGGGAAAGGATAAATTCTACAGGTATTGTAAGAAATCTAATCACGTTATTGATGATTGTTGGAAGTTGCAAAATAAGGAGAAAAGAAACGGAACTTACCAACCAAAAGATAGGTCTGAAGGTACTGGTAAGGCTGCTGTTGTTTCTGATAGTTCTGATGGTGAATGCTTAGCTGTTTTTGCTGCTTGTGCTTCTCGTGATGATGAATGGATACTTGATACTGCATGTTCATTTCATATTTGCGGTAACAAAGATTGGTTCAGTTCATATGAGTCTGTGCATACTGGAGATTTTGTGCATGTGGGGAATGACAACCCATGCCATATTGTTGGTGTTGGATCTGTTAAGATCAGGACACATGATGGCGTGACACGCACGTTGAGTGAGGTGAAGCACATACCAAGCATGGCCAGAAATTTGATCTCCCTGAGTACCATGGACGTTGATGGATACAAGTATGCCGGTGGGCATCGATTTCTGAAGGTATCAAAAGGTTATCTTATTCACATGATAGGTGATATGAATTCTGCTAAATTATATGCTCTTAGAGGTAGAACTTTGCCTTCTATTGATGCTGCTGTTACTTCTAATGATTCTGATGATTGTGGTAAAACACATCTGTGGCATATGCGTCTTGGGCTTATGAGCGAACAAGGCATGGCAGAGTTGGTCAAGAGAGAGCTGATTGATGGTTGCAACTTGAGTAAGTTTGAGTTCTGTGAGCACTGCATCTTTGGTAAGCATAAAAGAGTTAAATTCAATGCTTCCGTTCATACCACCAAAGAAATATTAGATTATGTGCATGCTGATGTATGGGGTCCGTCCCGTAAGACTTCTATTGGTGGTGCTAATTACATGCTTACTATTATTGATGATTACTCAAGAAAAGTGTGGCCTTATTTTCTGAAGCATAAATCTGATGTTTTTGATGCTTTTAAGAAGTGGAAAGTTATGGTTGAAAAGCAAACTGAGAAGAAGGTAAAGGTACTACGTACTGACAATGGTATGGAATTCTGTTCTAATGAGTTTGAGGAGTTTTGCAGTAACGATGGTATGATCAGGCATCACACCATCCCATATACTCCTCAGC
Source organism: Avena sativa (assembly GCA_916181665.1). NCBI lineage: Eukaryota > Viridiplantae > Streptophyta > Magnoliopsida > Poales > Poaceae > Avena > Avena sativa. Next base: position 122,255,804 of record OV702281.1, read on the forward strand.
GGAATGGCGTGGCAGAGCGCATGAACAGAACCATCATCTGGAGGGCTCGTTGTATGTTGTCTAATGCAGGTATGCATAGGCGTTTCTGGGCTGAAGCAGCCAACATAGCGTGTTACCTCATCAACATGTCACCTTCTATTCCACTTGAGAAGAAAACTCCCATTGAGGTATGGTCAGGTTCGCCTGCTGATTATTCACAGTTGAGAGTTTTTGGCTGCACTGCATATGCTCATGTTGATAACGGAAAGTTAGAGCCTAGGGCTGTTAAATGCATATTCCTTGGTTATGGTTCAGGAGTTAAGGCTTATAAACTATGGAATCCTGAAACTAAAAAGATTTTGCTAAGTAGAAATGTTGTTTTCAATGAGTCTGTTATGTATCATGATAGTTTGCCATCAGATACCTCTCCTATTTCTGTTGGAGAGGAGGGAGTTAGTGTGCAGGTGGAGAACCTACAGAAAACTGTTGATAATGATGCTATCGTCGAAGATACACATGAGGAAAATATTGATGATATTGTTGTTCAGCACTCACCTACTGTTTTGCAGCAGCCACATGAGTCCATTGCTGCTGATATACCGAGGCGTAATTGTGGTCCTCGTCCTCGTTTAATTGAAGAGTGTAATATTGTTCATTATGCTTTGAGTTGTGCTGAACAGGTGGAGAACGATTCTGAACCTGCTACATATAATGAAGCCATTGCATCTGTTGATCGCGAGAAGTGGGTTTCTGCTATGCAAGAAGAGATGCAATCGCTTGAGAAAAATGGCACATGGGATGTTGTGCGCTTGCCTAAACAAAAGGAGGCGGTCCGCTGCAAGTGGATCTTCAAGAAAAAGGAAGGTTTGTCTCCCGAAGAGCCTTCAAGATATAAGGCAAGGTTAGTAGAAAAAGGGTTCAGCCAGATTCCAGGTATTGATTACAATGATGTGTTCTCTCCAGTTGTGAAGCATAGTTCCATTCGTACTTTCTTTAGTATTGTGGCTATGCGTGATCTTGAGCTTGAGTAGTTAGATGTCAAGACTGCTTTTCTGCATGGAGAGCTTGATGAGGAAATATACATGGACCAACCAGAAGGGTTCATAGTGCCTGGTAAAGAGGATTTTGTGTGCAAATTAAAGAAGTCTCTTTATGGCTTAAAGCAATCTCCAAGACAGTGGTATAAAAGGTTTGATTCATTTATGATCTCACATGGTTTTGAGAGGTCTAAATATGATAGTTGTGTTTATATCAAGTTTGTTGATGGGTCACCTATATACTTGCTGCTATATGTTGATGATATGTTAATTGCTGTCAAGGGCATGAAAGAAATCACTACTTTGAAGGCACACCTAAGTAGTGAGTTTGAGATGAAGGATCTTGGTGCTGCTAAGAAGATCTTAGGTATGGAGATTACCCGAGATAGAAAATCTGGTTTGTTATTTCTTAGTCAGCAAAGTTACATTAAGAAAGTTCTTCATCGTTTTAATATGGATGGTGCCAACTCAGTTAGTACTCCTATTGCTCCTCATTTTAAATTGTCAGTTTCTCAATGTCCTACTACTGATGAAGAGTTTGAGTACATGTTAAAGGTGCCATATTCTAGTGCTGTTGGTTCTTTGATGTATGCCATGGTTTGTTCTCGTCCTGATTTATCATATGCTATGAGTTTGATAAGTAGATACATGGCTAATCCTGGTAAAGAACATTGGAAGGTTGTTCAGTGGGTTTTCAGGTACCTTCTTGGCACTTTCAATGCTTGTTTAAAGTTCGGCAGGACCGGTGAGGGACTCGTTGGCTATGTGGATTCAGATTTTGCTGCCGATTTGGATAAGAGAAGATCCCTCACAGGTTATGTGTTTAATGTTGGTGGTTATGCTGTTAGCTGGAAGACTACATTGCAGGTTGTTGCACAATCTACTACTGAAGCTGAATACATGGCTATTGTTGAAGCTTGCAAAGAATCTGTTTGGTTGAAAGGTTTGTTTGCTGAGCTTTGTGGAGATGATTCTTGCATTACTTTGTTTTGTGACAGTCAAAGTGCCATATACCTTCCAAAAGATCAGATGTTCCATGAGAGAACTAAGCACATTGATGTCAAGTACCATTTTGTTAGAGACATTGTTGTTCAAGGTAAATTAAAGGTATGAAAGATCAGCACTCATGATAATCCTGCTGATATGATGACTAAACCTGTTCCTATTGCTAAGTTTGAGCTTTGCTCGAACTTAGTTGGTTTAACTGATTAGCCCAAGTGGCTATTGGCGTCGAAAGTATTTGTTCAGGGAGATGGTTGTTGTTGATGCTATAAGGAGGAATTTGTCTCAAGGTGGAGTTTGTTATGTGTTGATCCAAATTCTACAAAGTATAGGCCAACTTCTGACGAGTGGAGCGAGGCCCGTCGCTGGGAGGCTTGGGCCGAGTGGAGCAACGGTACGGATCGTTGAAGACCTAGGTTTCCACTGATATATAAACCTCTTGTAAGCCGCCGGTTGGAAAGAGTTGCATCTGTGAAATCCCGGCGTTTGTAAACACTCCTCGATATAGTGAAGTTTCGCTGGCTGGCGCCCGTGGTTTTTTCCTCTCTTTGTTGGAGAGGTTTTTCCACGTTAAATCTGTGTCCCCTTGCTGTGTTTTTCGTTTTCGTTCTTCGTTATCTTCTTGTCGCAATTGTAACACGTGAAAATATGTGTGTTCTTGAAATAAGCAGAGGCCGAAGGTAATTCTTTTGGTTGTATCATTTTGATGCAGTGTCAAGGGTCAATAAATCTGTTTTTATAAAATAAAAAGTAATACTCATGGTTGTTCTGAGAGATTCACGGCAGCAAAACAAATGAAGCTCCATCTTGTTCGCTAATGAAACAACATAGAAGCGCATGCGTCTGAATTCTCTCGTTTGACCAAAGGATCAAATTCAGATATATGGTACAAAACGGAAAAAAGGTAATGAGATGATCTGATCAATGTAACAAGGTGTACAACACTCTTCTACATCTACTTCGTTAAATTACACAAATAAATCTTATATATACTCCACATGCATATACTACACCTGCACCACAAAGATCACAGCGAGAGCCATGATCGTGAGGCCGGGCCGGAGACTGGCTAGAGTCAGACTCGAACCCGAAGTACTACTGCCCGGGTCGTCATCGGAAGCAGCCGTGTCCGACGGCGTGGAGACGTTCTTTGGGTGGCTGAAGTCGAAGGCCCGGCCGCTGGTCCCGGCGTCTGCGCTGTCCGGCCCTGCGGCTGGTCCCGGCGCGTCCGCCGTTGGTGGCATGAGGTCCGGCGGGAGGCCTTGGCCATGCGCGACGGCTATGGCGAAACGCTGGCCGTTCTCGCACTGCTCGCCGTCGTAGTTCCCTGAGAAGAAGTAGGTGTTGCCCTCCTTGAGCAGAGGCACGGCAGCGATGACGGCATCCTTACTGAACTCCGGCGCGGCAGACCAATCGATGGTGTCCTCGGGGCCGGCGTCGTCGTAGTCGCAGTTCCTGTACAGGGTCTCATTCCGTGTCTGCACCACCGAGTGGTTCTTGTCCGTGTTGAATACTGCAGCACGAACACGGAAGATGGTGAGTTTTGGTACACTGATGTGATAAAAAAAATTTGACAAAACTCTTCCCTTTGGTCAAACCAATGTCTCATTTGTCTCTCGGGCAAAACTATTTTGGAAGCTTACCTTTCGCCGCCAAACGAGTATGTAGGCCAATTTCGGCTCTATTCTTATGGGGCCGAACCAAGGGGTCTATTTTTGAAATAGATTGAGATGATGCGATAGTTTCGTCAAAGGGTCAAATTTTCCAAAGAAAGATGTGCTAGGAAAACATAAAACTAAAGAGTGATTGAATTTTCGATGCAAGTTTGGAACCACATTTTCGATGCAAGATGTGCTTGGAGATATTTTCTACTTCGAAGCGTAGATCTCGTGGAGCTAAACAAGGAGAATCTTCTCCCGGCTGGGAGGGTTACACCTAGATGCGGGAATCGACAAACTACTATACCTCGACAATGTCATCAAAATTTTTCACGTGACGCGATCGTCGAGGGTATTGTCTCGTTACTTGCATCTCGATAATGATCTTGGTTATCACGTAAGATAGTTTTATTTTCTTTCACGTGGTGAGTTCCCTAACAATTGCCACACGTGCGCCCACGCAGAACTCTCAGATCGCCGAATGGCCACCGGCCAAACGCGATGTCGTGCAATTCCATCCCCGAGAAAGCACAAAGGGGAACACAATCTTCAAGGTCACACCCTCATCTGGGAATGCAACACGAGATCGACTCCGTCGTAACCTTGCAGACGACCCCGGGAGGATAGCAATGTCCTCAGGCACAGTTGGAATCCTCCTTTGCACCCTAGCTACCGGCTGAAAGCGGAGAAGACCCAGCACTTTCGGCCCACAAACCCACTATCCAAGCATCTCATGCGTCTCGGCGACGCCAGCACCAAGAAGAAACCGGCTAGAGGGGGATGGGGCGGCGACTTAGCTAGGGTTTCCCCGAGTCGCCGTGCGGCCAGACACGGTGGTCGGTTTTCCATATTACTTTCTTGGTGTTGGCTAGCTCTCAATTGTGAAATACAGGTTTGGGATCTCAATGTTTGATGATCCATCCAGTGAATAAAAATGTTTTAGGATTCAGAGAAAATCTTCATCCCCGAGAGATCTTGTAACTTGAAATGAGAGCAACCGTTCGCACGAAGAGAGAAAGGATGTCCTGAAAGTACACTTGATGGGAGCCGATTCTCCAATAAACGTTTACCGGAAAAAACACCCATTGTTACTTGATGATTTGTACTTGACTATTCCGTACTCCGGAGTTCCTCCCGTGTAGCTTCTTTTGTGCCGTAGGTTGACGCAATTTAACAAATTCCTACGAAACAACATTGTTTTCCTTTTTTTCTCGCTGATTGATTCATGTTTCAACTTTGTGTTATCCATAATTATAATCATGGCGTAAATTTTTGACTTAAGATACTAAACTATTAATAAAAAGTTGTGTACATCAAACGATGCAGAGACCAGGGTTTTACCCATTTTCGAAAAAAAAAACAACCATTGTTATCATTTTTTCTGAACAAATTGACCCAATTGAGAGGGAAATAGAGCATGTCGTTCCTTCCCCCCCCCCCCCCCCCCCCCCCCCACCCACCCCACAAGGCATGTCCACGCATAGAGAAACCAACAATGCAAAAACGTACTTCCAGCTGCTTTAGATGCGTCGTCGGAGGCCCACTCTAATCATCGACAGGAGCATAGAACTCACGAGCTGACACACCTGACAGAGCTTGGCAAAGCAAAACCTGGGACTAAAACTATTCATACAGTCTATATTTATCTTGGGAAATGGTTCGCTGGTTCTAGCTAACAAGATGCTTACACTACATTGATCATGAGCCAAGAAAAGAAAAGAACGGGAAGGCAAAGCTGGTTGCCACTTTAATTAGTATAGGGAGAGGAAGCAACTGTGTGTGTGTACTCACTGAGGAAATCTCCGAGGCTGAAATTGTAGCCGTCGGCCCAGGCCTGGTAGTCGACCGCGAGGTCGTCGTACCATCCCTTGTCGTCGCCGACGGTGTAGTTCTTGTACGCGTCCACGGCGGCGCTGCTCAGGACGGCAACCGCCATGGCGACCACGAGAACGGGGAAGCCCTGGAGTCGCCGGCCGAGGAAGAGCTGCAGCAGCATCCTGGCTGGCGCGATCGCGTGGCCGTCCGAGAACTGAGAAGAAGCAAACTGAGGGTACTGTCGTCGATCGTCTTCGTTGCTTCTCGCAGAGAGATGCTCTTCTTCTGGCGATCGACTATATGCGATTCGACTCGTGGGCTTGTATCTTTTTGAGAGTTGGGAGCTGGGAACTTTAAAGAGTACCAATGGAGTGGTACACAGTACTGTAGTACTGTAGTTTTGTGTTGTGCTGGCACGGCGACATGTGTGTCGGCAGCTGCTTTGCATCCATCGGGTCGGGTGTCATGTGAGATCGCTGAACCGTGACCGAGACAGATCTACGTTTCGGTTGCTGCGTCTCCTGTCACTTGTTCCGCTGCACGCCAGCCCGGCCAGTTCCCTCTTTTCTCAAAACGGAGGTCTTAAAGAGCATCTTGGGTGAATCCAGGCAAAAATTGGGACAAACTTTGGCCAAGTGAAACACGTTTTCGGCCTAGGAACACTGAGTTTTTCACTCGTGTTCCTAGGCCAAGTTTCTAAAACGCTCATTTCCGTTAAATTCGGCTCAAATTTGGCTTAAGTTCGTCTAAATTCCAGCATAGTTCGGCATACTATGAATACAGAATATTTTACGGTCAACGTTTGGCGAAATTTTAAACATAGTTTGGCATGTAGTGAAAATACAACATATTTTGGCTAAGTTTGGCAGTTCATCCTTGGCATCTACGTGTTGCCCATGCATATCTATATGTGCTCAACAAAATCATCCTGCAGTTGTTGATGCACTGCCGGATCTCGGATCTCCTGACGCATGACGATAAATGCAGTCCAGGTTGGAGGCACCTAATAATCAGGCGGCAAGAGGACCTTGACTGTAGTATGGCTCGTTCTGCTCGAGCAAACTCACTGGATCCTTCCTCTCATCCTCAATGATCATGTTGTGCAAGACCACACAACAGTTCATCACTTTCCATATCTAATCTTTCGACCAGGTCATAGGAGGGAACCGGACAACTGCAAACCTCTGCTTGAGCACACCAAATGCCCGCTCCACGTCCTTCCTGCAAGCTTCATGTGTCCTTGGCAAACTGAGAATGCTTGGGGAGCATTGGGTTTGAGATAGTCTTCATAAATGTTGGCCATCTTGGATAGATGATATCTGCTAGATAGTATCTCTTGTTATAGTGGTGTCCGTTGATCTCAAATTCCACAAGGGGAGCATGACCCTCAACGAGCTTGGAAAAGACAGTTGAGGACGTTGATGTCGTTGTACGATCCTTCCATGCCAAAGAAGGAGAGTCAGATCTAAAAATCATGTGTAGCAACTACCTCGAGTATCACAGTGCAACCTCCTTTGTGGCCTTTATACATTTCTTGCCATGCAAATGGACAGTTCTTCCACTCTCAATGCATGCAATCTATGCTTCCAAGCATACTAGAAAATCCTCTACTTTTATTGACTGCGATGATCCGAGCAGTGTCTTCAGCAGTGGGTGATCTCAAGTATTGTTTCCTGGACACTGCAATCACCGCCCTGTAGAACATGTACAAGCAATCGATGACGGTGGACTCGACCATATGAAGATAGTCATCGGCACTGTCAGCCGGCGCTCCATATGCAAGAAACCTCATCGCCACGGTACACTTCTGCAGTGAGGAAAACCCAACCAAGCCGGTGTAGTCCTTCTTGAAGACGAAATAGGGGTTGAACTCCCGGATGGCATGCACGATCTTGAGGAAGAGCTTCCGGCTCATCCTAAAACGGCGCCAAAACACGTCCTCTCCATGGAGCGACTCGTCGGCGAAGTAGTCAGCATACAACAAGCATTAGCCCTCTATCCTTTGCCTCGCCTTGCACTTCCGGCGACCCGGCGCCGAACCACCGCTCTTCGGCTTTGCCATTTGCAGGTACAACTAGGCGAGGGAGGCAAGGATCTCCATGTGCTCTGCATCTTCGGCGACCTCGGCGCTCTCCTCCTCCAGCAATATGGCGAGTATCTCCTCGTCGTCGGAGTCCATGGCCGAACCGGCCAAATGCCAAACACTTGGTGGGCGTGGTGGTGGGAGCTCGCAGCGAAGCAGAGCTACGGCGAAGTTCGGGCGACAAAAGCGGCGGCGGAATGGGCGGCGCAGTGGGCGGCGACTACGGCGAGCATATCTAGAGGCGTGGGCATGTCTCGGCGTGGAGGAGCTTCGCCGGCGAAGTCATGACGACAGAGGCGCTGGAAGCTCTTCGCCGCAGTCTGAGTGAGTGGAGTGGGGGGGGGGGAATGGGACTGCCTCGCCGACATAGCTGGCCCACGTCCATTTTCACTGTGTCCGGCGTCTCCGGGGCGTTTCCAGGAACCTGGGTACGGCCTGGGAAGCCTGGACCAAATTTCCCCCGAATCCGATAAAAACAGGATCCTAGATACGCGACTGAACCGATTTTTGGCGTCCGAACCTATTTTCGACGTCCTGGTTAGACGAGTGGAGACGCTGTAATGCACAGCTCCCATCAGTCGACATTTCTGATTATTTTTTTTAACTCCATATATAGGTTGCAATTGATCATCCAGCTGATACGTTGTTCTAGTGCGGACTGTGGGACGGAAGCACATGTTCTCATGCCACTAGAATGCATGATACATCAAGCTGCAGGCATCTAACTTAGCATAATATTCGTCTAGTCCTGACAAGTCGGTAACATGCATCCATATGTCATATGGACCAGACCAGAGGGACTACCGCTACTACTACAAAAAAAAAATATACAGCTGCGAATCCTGTGATCTGTCCGGGGCCGGGCATATATGCATAATACTATGTACTTTGCTCATCGCTTCGGCAGTTGTGTTTACGATATCTCTAGGTGACTGTCCTTGTTTAAGAGTACTATAGTACGTGACTAACAAGCTGCAAATGATTGCCAGATCTTCTACGTGTCCAAGGGCTCTCTCGTGCAGACACGGCCAATCGGACGAGTCCACGCCGCATGCCTGATTTCGGTTGGTAGAATAAGTAGTACTAGTATTTTGGAGACAAAAAGAAGAAGAGACGACCGAAATATGACAGATAACCTTCAGGCCAGGGTATATTTGACTTGGGATTATCTGCGGTTGTTCAACTGTTGCTCCTCTGTATTTAACACACCGACGGGCGGTTGATGATGATGTGCCTTCATCCATATCGACCAGTATTAACTCTGACGCATTTGGGTGGCAGCATCTGTCTCACCGACATTGACAGGCCACTGAAGCCATCCGTTGCAGCATTGCTGTAATGGTGGCGTGGTTATTACGTGTACTGCTGTTTAGCAGCAGCGCTGGGGCGCAGAACACACAGCTCACACTACACGTAGCAACACCCCCTCGGTCTCGGGGCTGCGAGCACTACTATCCAGATCCGGAGATATTCCCCTCTCATTGACGTCACGATCGGGCTGAGAGCATCTTCACTCGTCTACCAGTAGATCGATCTGAACGTTAAAATTTGGCCAAGTCGTTTATCCACGAATGTGTTTTTATTTGGATTTGGACTAACTTTGATCCGGACTATCCACGCCGTACCCAGGTTTCCGGGTACGACCTGGGAACGCCGGACACCGGACGTAGCGAACTTTTGCTAGCCTCCACTTGTATTGGTAAGTTCTACTCATGCATCCAGCTCTCAAGAAACCAAGCTATTACAAAGTGTACACTATAAATTCATATTCATGATGTGTTACACTATTCCAAGTATATTCTTATTTTCATCTATCTTCTAATTAAAATATACTTTATTATGTGAAAACTTACTGATTAGAGCTCTCACGAACTTGATGACATACTTTATTTTTCTTGACCCTAATAAACTTGAAACATTGTGTCATTTATGTTGTATATGCTTGCACGTATACGTTGGAATTAGCGGAACCGTGCTGTCATGAGGAATGCTTTCAACATTGCACTTGTACGTTGTACACAGTTGATATCATGTTTTTTTGTCTATGGATATCGTCGGTGTGAAATGAAAGAGGAGCTTGTAAGTCCATGGAGTTATGTATGTGTATTAGAGAAACACCTGGGCCTCTAGCCTAAGCCATGCCTAATCATGGTGGAAACTTGCAGCATCACCATAATGACATCTATGAAGATTTCTTCTTATATAAAAAAAGACATACTAAAAAGAGAAAAAAGAGAAAAAAAAAGCACCATATTCCCATGGTAAATAAGAAAATTGCTGAGATGCTCATTGTCTGCTTGCCTTGTCATTTTGATTATGGGATAGCTCCTTGATGACCCACAAGTATAGGAGATCGCAACAATCTTCGAGAGTAGTATTACCCAATTTATTGATTCGACACAAGGGGAGCCAAAGAATAATTGCAAGCCTTAACAACTGAGTTGTCAATTCAGCTGCACCTGGAAATAGTTCTTGCTCACAGTAGTTTATCAGTAGCAACAGTTTTGTAGTAGCAATAGCAAAGTAACAGCAACAGTAGAACAAGAGCAATAGTAACAGTAGGATATGAGCGCGGTAGGCATAGGGATGGATGGACGGGCATTGCAGGGACGAGACTAAACATGTAACTTCAAGACCTAGGGAAATTGCAGATAAATAAGATAAAGTATCCAAGTACTAAACAATCATAGGCATTTGCTCCATATATAGTCATGCGTGCTCGCAATGAGAACTTGCACAATATCTTTTGTCCTGCCAGCCCGTTGCAGCGAGGCCTCAAGGGAACTACTGGCAATTAAGGTGCTCCTTTTAATAGAGCACCGGAGCAAAGCATTAACACTCTGTGAACACATGTGATCCTCATATCACAACCATCCCCTCCGGTTGTCCCAATTTCTGTCACTTCGGGGCCTTTCGATCCGGACAATGATATGTGTACACAACTTGCAGATAAGATCACAAACAATACTATCATAAATTCATAATGAATCAATAATAACTTCAGATCTGAGATCATGGCACTCGGGCCCTAGTGACAAGCATTAAGCATAACAAGTTGCAACAAAGTCAAATAGCACTAATAGAGATATTAGGCACCATGCCCTAACAATCTTATTCAATTACATGATAGAACTCATCCAATCCCTACCATCCCCATAGCCTACAGTGGGGGATTACTCACTCATGGATGGAGGAAACATGGATGGTTGATGGAGAGGCGTTGGTGATGATGATGGCGATGATCCTCTCCAAATTCCCCATCCCGGCAGGGTGCTAGAACGGAGTTTCTGGTTCCGAATCACGGTTTCTGGTGGTAGTGGCGCAGCGGAACTCTTTCTGGAAAAACATCGAACCCCCTGAGTTTTTAGGTCAAGAGGCAACTTATAGGCAAAGAGGGAGGCCGAGGGGGTGCCTAAGGCAGCCACACCCCTCTAGGCGCGACCAGGGCTGGCCCGCGCGGCAGGGGGTGTGCCCCCCTAGGCCTCCACTCTGTCTCGTATTCTGCCTCCGTGAGTCTTCTGGTGAAATAAGATTTTTGGCATATTTTCCAGGATTTTTCCTGATAGTTGATTTCTGCACAATAACTAGACACCAAGGTAATTCTGCTGAAAACAGCGTCAGTCCGTGTTAGTTGTATCCAAATCACACAAGTTTAGAGGAGAAACAATAGCAAAAGTGTTCGGAAAAGTAGATACGTTTTGGACGTATCAACTCCCCCAAGCTTAGCTTATTACTTGTCCTCAAGCAATTCAGTTGAAAACTGAGTGCGATAAAAGAACTTTCACGAACACATTTGCTTCATATGATGTAAATATTCTCAGCACAGGAGTAGATACTTAGACAATTCATAATAAGGAGTATGCAACTAAGCCTACTCAATTGTCATTGCAATCTATGAAGAGATTCCAACTCAATAATAATAAGTAGCATGAAACATAAACATAAGCAACATTATAATACTCATAAAAAGGTATGATAGAGTGGTATCTCGCTTGCCTTTGTTTGTAGAGCACAATATAAATGCCAAACCACCTCTGAAGTTCAAGTGAATACTAGAAGTAAAGATATCAGAGATACAAGCATCAAAGTCATGACATAATTAACCAAGTTTTGAGACAAGCACAAGAATGACAACTATTCTCTCAAGAAGATGCTCATAGAATAAGTGGTGACTCAACAAGGAAGTGAAAAGGTTTTGAAAAGTTTGAAAGGCTTCCATATGCTAAAACTATGGTACTCATTAGCTTTGAGCTCTCATTGCTCCTATCATAGGCATCATTAGATGGTTAATGGTGAAAGTGAGGTCCAATATGAGTTATATGCTTGACAAACCATAAACAAAAAATCTTATGTCCCTTGAGTACCAGGGCCGCTCCTCATGCTACTCAACTTTAGTTACCTGTAAGTTCTTGATACGTCGGAAACGTATCTATAATTTTTGATGCTCCATGCTTGTTTTGTATCTACTTTGCTTTGTTTTATCTATACTTTGAGGTGTTTTTATATATTTTCTAGAACTAACCTATTACCAAGATGCCATAGTGCCAGTTGCCCGTTTTCTTCTGTTTTTGGCTCCAGAAAGGCATAAAATCAATATTCTTGGAATTGGACGGGACAAAAGCCAAAGTTGTTATTTTTCCCGGAGCAACACGGAACCACGAAGCAGAGCCGGAGGGGGCACAAGGTGGCCGCACCCCCTAGGTTCGGGCAAGCCCTGGAGGCGCCTAGAGGGGGTGTGGGCCCCCTAGACCCCCACCGACCTTGATTCCTGCGCCTATAAGAAGCCTCCGACCCAAAAACCCTAGGGCATCCAGAAGAAATCCACAAAAACCTCCACAGTGTTGCCGCCACCGAAGGGGAGATTCGGGGGACAGAAAGTCTCTGTTCCGGCACCCTGCAGGGACGAGGAAGTGCCCCCGGAGCCATCTCCATCGATCTCCATCGCCATCTTCAACACCGTTGCTGATTCCCATGATGAGTAGGGAGTAGTTCTTCCTCGAGGCTAAGGGCTCTACCAGTAGCTATGTGTTGATCTCTCTCTCTCTCTATGCATGGTCATATTGTGATCATGAGCTTTGTAATCAAGTAGATCTACATTGCTACTCAAGTGCTTCAATATATCTCTACTCTCCCCATGTGTGTGAAAGTGACAGCGTGCACGCCATGGTGGCACTTAGGTTTGAGTCTACATAAATACTCTTTGTGCTTTAATAGCTCTATGCTTTTCCCCACATGTTTGAAAGTGACAGCGTGCATACCGTGTGTGGCACTTTGGCTAGATTTAATATTTGTTATGAGTTATATTTGGAGTTGGATGTCTCTATGAAATTATGGTGTTTGTTGGAACCATCTAGCGCTCAAGGTGACAGTGTGGGGTTATCTAGATTGGGGAAGGCAGACTTTGAGGTGTGCTGTTATAGCCCTACCGATGATTAGAGTGTCCAACCAGAGAGTAGTTAAGAGTACTATCATGAAGAGAGGATATTTATATGAGAGAGTGTTCACTAGTGAAAGTATGATCCCTAGGCCTTGTTTCTAAACATTGAAACACCGTTTGCATCTAGATTTGTTACATGTTTGCTTTCTTCCAGTCTTTACCTCACCGTCAAGATCTTTTGTGGCACCGTTACCACTTGTATTTCACTATCTCTTTGCCTAACTAGTGCACCTATACACCTGACAAGTGTATTAGGTGTGTTGGGGACACAAGAGACTTCTTGTATCTTGGTTGCAGGATTGCTTGAGAGGGAATACCTTTGACCACTTCCTCCCTGACTTTGATAAACCTTGGGTAATCCACTTAAAGGAAACTTGCTGCTGTTCTACAAACCTCTGCACTTGGAGGCCCAACAACTGTCTACAAAAATAGAAGTGCGTAGACATCAAGCTCTTTTCTGGCGCCGTTGACGGGGAGGTAAGGTAAAAGGTACTCACATCCTCCGGTGTGAGTGCTCGAAGTTATTTCCTTTAGATTCTGTAGTTTTGTCTTTTTGTTTCTTGTTTTCACTAGTTAGGCTTAATGGAAAACAACAACAAAAATTAGAGAGCTCTGTAGTCTTTATCTTGAGTTAGGACATGAAGTGTTTGAAGAGGAAATTAAAAAACCTATGGAGATTTATTTGCATGCTAATAGCAATGTTATTAGTATGATTTTTTTGAATACCATTGTTGCTAATGCTATGGAAAAGTCTAAGCTTGGGGAAGCTATTTTTGATGAAAATGATCTTTTTAGTCCCCCAGCTTTAGAAGATAGCTATTCGATTGCTTATGATGATACCAAACCTCCAATTTATGATGATTACAATGATGAGTATGATATTTTCAGTCCACCTACTATTGAGGAGAAGGTTAATTGTGATTACAATATGCCTCCTATATTTGATGACTACGGTGATGAGAATAATAATGATAGTTATTTTGTTGAATTTGCTCCCACTATAATTAATAAGAATGATTATGCTTATGTGGAGAGTAATAATTATTATATGCATGTGGCTCATGATAAGAATGTTTTATATGATAGTTATATTGCTAATTTTATTCATGTTGCTACTGAAAGTTATTATGAGAGAGGGAAACATGGTCTTATGCATCTCAATAATATTAAGTTTCCCCTCTTTATGTTGAAAGTTTTGAAGTTGCACTTGTTTTGCTTTCCTATGCTTGTTGTTTTGTGCTTTAATGACTTGTTTCTTTACAAGATTCATTTTCATAGGAAGTGGGTTAGACTTAAATGTGTTTTGAATTTGGTTCTTGATGCTCTCTTTTACTTCAATTCATATTTCTTATGTGAGCATCTTCTCAAACTATCAAGCCTAACTTAAAGGCGTTAAAGAAAAGTACTTTTTGGGACATAACCCAAGAGTTTTCTTGAGTCTTGGAAGTTATTACTTCTGTAATGACCTCTACTTATCCTTTTTTGTTTGCTTTTTGTGCCAACAATGACCTCTAATGAGAGGGAAGTAAGATTTGGGGAGTTGCTGTCCCGAAATAGATTTATGTCCTCCACCATAAAATTTAGTGAGGAGTCTCTGTAAGTCGGATTGAGCTGAAATTTTTTATGAATAAATCCCCTAGTATGTTATCTAACTTTCATTAGTTCAACTCTTTTTGATTTGAGCAACATAAGGTCTTCAAAAAAATCGGTTTCTACTTGCTGGTCTGTTTTGACATATTTCTGCCATTATTTGCATTTGCTTCTTATTGATTCCTTTTTGGGTTCTTTTTGGGAAATTGAGCTTTTTGAAGGAGTTGCTACAGTGGCATGTGTTTTTGGTGAAAAGTTTTGCTGTTCCAAATCTTTGCCTAAGGTCTAATATATTTTGAATACACTAATGTTGCTAATGAAGATTGTGTGAAGTTTTGTATGAAGGAAAAATTTCAGGTGTAGAGAGAGAATGATGTAATGAAATGAAGAATGGACAAAAGCTCAAGCTTGCAGATGCCACCTCGGTGTCACCCAAAGAAATATCCAATAGGTACAAGCGTCAAAGCTTGGGTATGCCCAAGGCATCCCCTCCTTCATCAATAAAAATCTCAGGTCTTTCTAGACACTTCGTTTTTATTGTTTCATGCATTGTTGTGTTGTTCTTGGAGCGTCTTAGTTTTTGTTTTTGGTTTTAATTTGCTTAGTTTTCTTGAGTAAGTTGGTTGGTTAGACCACACTTCTTTTGGAGAGAGACACACTCTGTTTCCATTGCCTAGAACACTCTAGTTTTCACTCTTATTATTTTGTGAGTGTTCATTTTTGCTAGCACTACGTTTAGCTTTAGTTTTCTTGTGCTTTCAGCTTAGAAATTTTTAGTTCTTATTTGTGGATTTGTGAGACAAGCTCAATGGTATTTATTGATTATTATCTTTGTGATTTGTTTCAAATAAGTTGTTTGGTGTTGGAAAAGAGTAGAAAGTTTCATGCTTATAGTGGTACAAAGTGAGATTGCTTTGACTATGACTTAGAATTTAGCATGACAGGCTATATCTTGTTTTGAACTTATGCTTAGTGATTATTGCTGTAGCATGACTTGTTCCAAACAATTAGTATAGCTTAATGTGCCTTGAAGGAATCATGCGTTGTTTTAGCATACAAAAGCATATATTGTGGTATTCTCCTTTGATGCTTTGTTTGGATTGACTTGGCACATGCTCACACCATGTTATGACTATGAACAAGTCACCATTAGCCTCTATGATCATTTAGTCCTTGACTTATAGTACCACTCTATGCTTTGATTAGTAATGCTTTGTTGCTCTGCATGATTATGGCCATTATGCTCTCTTAGTTGGTTGCTCTCAGTCTTTTGCTAGCCTCCACTTGTATGAGTAAGTTCTACTCATGCTTCCAACTCCCAAGAAGCCAAGTTATTCCAAAGTGTCCACTATAAAATCCTATGCATGGTGTGTTACACCATTCTAAGTATATTCTTGTTTTCAGTTATCTTCCAATTAAAAAATATTTTGTTATGTGAAAACTTAGTGATTAAAGCCCTCACAAACTTGATGGCACACTTTATATTCTTTGCCCCTTATAAACTTGAACCATTGTGCCATCTTTGTTGTATATGCTTGCACTTATATGTTGGAATTAGCAGAACCGTGCTGTCACGAGGAACGTTTTCAACATTGCACTTGTACTTTGTACTCAGTTGAGATCATGCTCTTTTGTCTATGGATGTCACCGGTATGAAATAAAGAGGGAACTTGTAAGTCCATGGAGTTTGTATCCTATGTTAGAGAAACGCCTGGGCCGCTAGCCTAAGCCATGCCTAATCATGGTGGAAACTTGCAGCATCACCATAGTGACATCTATGAAGCATTCTTCTTATAAAAAAAGAGACACATTGAGAAAAGAGGAAAGAGAGAAAAAAGCACGATATTCCCATGGTAAATAAGAAGATTGCTGAGATGATCATTGTCTGCTTTCCTTATCATTTTGGTTATGGGATAGCTCCTGTACCATGTGCAAGGGGTACCCCGTTGGCGGTTCTCAATGATATGCAAATACTTACAATGACAAGAACTTACAGGTGACTAAAGTTGAGTAGCATGAGGTGTGGCCCTCGTATTCAAGGGACTTGAGATTGCCAACTTATACTTCGTCAAGCAGATACTCCATCTTTGTTCACTTTAACCTTAATCACTTCAAGATGCTTATGATAGGGGCAATGAGGGCTGAAAGCTAACAAGTACCATAATTTTTGGAAGCTCTTTTTTAAAATTGAAATCCCTGCTTCCCTTTATAAAAAGGCCTTTCTTCCACCATTATTAAGTCTCCACCTTCTACTTTTAGGCACCATTAAGAGAGCATAGTTGTCATTCTGTGTGCAGTGTCCCAAAGCTTATTGATTGATGCATATTGTGATATTACTTGTTCTTGTGATATTTGTTTCTAGTCACCCTTGTTAACTTTGAAGGTGTCCTATGCATCTATATCGCTATTCTATGAGGGACAAGCTGAATGCCACTATGCTACGTTTTCTGTATGTGAAACAAAAAACGTTTTTAAATGCATGTTATTCATGATCTTTGTTTGTAGCCTTTCATGTTGCATGCATAGTTACTATGTCCTATTGTTAGAACTCCATCTTTCATGCACATGTTTAGAGTTCTTTGATCCCAGCTTTCAATGCTTGCAAATGGTTTGATCTTGATTTTTATGGTGCATGTCACCTCAAAAATTATTCTTTTTATCACTTACCTACTTGAGGACGAGCAGGAGTTAAGCTTGGGGATGCTTGATACGTTGGAAAAGTATCTATAATTTTTGATGCCCAATGCTTGTTTTGTATCTACTTTGCTTTGCTTTGTCTATACTTTGAGGTGTTTTTATATCTTTTCTGGAACTAACCTATTAACAAGATGCCACAGTGCCAGTTGCCTGTTTTCTTCTGTTTTTTGTTTCCAGAAAGGCAGAAAATCAATATTCTTGGAATTGGACGGGACAAAAGCCAAAGTTATTGTTTTTCCCGGAGCAACACGGAACCACGAAGCAGAACCGGAGGGGGCCACAGGGTGGCCACACCCCCTAGGCGCAAGCAAGCCCTGGAGGCGCTTGGAGGGGGTGTGGGCCCCCTGGACCCCCACCGACCTTGATTCCTGCGCCTATAAGAAGCCTTCGACCCAAAAACCCTAGGGCATCTAGAAGAAATCCACGAAAACCTCCACAGCGCCGCTGCCACCGAAGGGGAGATTCAGGGGACAAAAAGTCTCTCTTCCGGCACCCTGCCGGGACGGGGAAGTGCCCCCGGAGCCATATCCATCGATCTCCATCGCCATCTTCATCACCGTTGCTGATTCCCATGATGAGCAGGGAGTAGTTCTCCTCGAGGCTAAGGGCCCTACCGGTAGCTATGTGTTCATCTCTCTCTCTATGCATGGTCATATTGTGATAATGAGATTTGTAATAAAGTAGATCTACCTTGCTACTCAAGTGCTTCAATAGATCTCTACTCTCCCCATGTGTGTGAAAGTGACAGCGTGCACGCCATGGTGGCACTTAGGTTTGAGTCTACATAAATACTCTTTGTGCTTTAATAGATCTATGCTTTTCCCCACGTGTGTGAAAGTGATAGCGTGCATACCGTGTGTGGCACTTTGGCTAGATTGAATATTTGTTATGAGTTATATTTGGAGTTGGATGTCTCTATGAAATTGTGGTGTTTGTTGGAACCATCTAGCGCTCAAGGTGACAGTGTGGGGTTATCTAGATTGGGGAAGGCAGACTTTGAGGTGTGCTGGTATATCCCTACAGATGATTAGAGTGTCCAACCAGAGAGTAGTTAAGAGTAGTATCATGAAGAGAGGATATTTATATGAGAGAGTGTTCACTAGTAAAAGTATGATCCCTAGGCCTTGTTTCTAAACATTGAAACACCGTTTGCATCTAGATTTGTTACATGTTTGCTTGCTTCCAGTCTTTACCTCAATGTCAAGCTCTTTTCTGGCACCGTTACCACTTGTATTTCACTATCTCTTCGCTGAACTAGTGCACCTATACACCTGACAAGTGTATTAGGTGTGTTGGGGACACAAGTGACTTCTTGTATCTTGGTTGCAGGATTGCTTGAGAGGGAATACCTTTGATCACTTCCTCCCTGAGTTCGATAAACCTAGGGTAATCCACTTAAGGGAAACTTGCTGCTGTTCTAAAAACCTCTGCTCTTGGAGGCCCAACAATTATCTATAAGAATAGAAGTGCGTAGACATCAGTTCTTGTCCTCATAATTACATGTGTATCATAGGGAACCACCAATGGGGTACCCCTTGCACATGATACAAGAGCTATCCCATAATCAAAATGACAAGGAAAGCAGACAATGAGCATCTCAGCGATCTTTTTATTTGTTATTTGCATAGGTTTTTATTGAAGATGCGTCACAAATTGCTCATTATGGTTATGTCAACACCCAGATTTTTAATCCCAGATGTCTGGTATGCCATACATCGCAATCCCAGGATTACCATTTTTGCGAGACATAACAGATTGGATATCACAGTACATCATCCATTACAAACCATACATAAGGTCTAACAACAAATAAAGGATCTCATGATCTAGTCTTAATATAATCATAGCAGCGGAATAACGTAATAGTAACGGTAGCGTAGGCGAGGCTCCATCTTCATGGTCACAGGAAATGCTGACGATGGGAGATGATCCTAGTTGCCGTAACCTTCCTGCGGTCCGTCTTCCTGATAGTCCTCTTCATAGTCTGGCCACGGGAATAGCCAGGGACAAAGCCATGAGTACTCTTTAAGTACTCGTAAACTAAGACTAACAAGTGAAGTGGGTTTGAGTAGGAAATACTAAGCTCGAGGTTATTTTGCAAAAAGCCAGATTTATCTCTATTGAGTTCAAAAGCAAAGAAAACTAGTTGAAAGTTTTATAACACCTAAGTGGGAACTTGAATTTCATATCACAATCATGTTGTGGACAAGTCAAAGTCATGAATCATTTCATAAGTCATTTTGAAAACATCTGACAAAGGAACAGTATGGCCACTCCAACTGTCCATAACCACGGACGTGGCTATTCGAATAGTTTCAGACTCTGCAGAGGTGGTACACTTTCACCACAACATTCGATACATTCGTCAGGAACAATCCTGAATTCACCATACTCGGTATGCGGATAATCAATCCCAACCTTTCAATTACACGCCCTAGTATAGGCACCTCTCCTGTGAGTTTGTCCTCACAACCATGACCAACTGTCATCTTGGGAACTGCATAGGTGGACAATCTTCACAAGGTAGCCTCAGCTCAAACCTTGGCCGCAAGGGAACTCATACTAAGGTATATCAATTTCCAGTCAAGCCCTACCCAAATTTTGAGTATTGTGGTTGTACGGTAAAATTGGAATGGTATCGCATCCAGACAACCATCAGTTTTATAAAGGGTAAGGCTCATGCCTTAACATTTTCATCATCAAAATCATCTGGTGTTCAGGAACACATGTCAAAACATTTCAATAGAATAATTCATCATTCCAAGGTTTTCATAATCATTTTCACCAAGTATTCCCATCTAAAGTGATCAAGTTTTATGCTTAGCACTAGCAACTACAAGTGGGGGTGAACACTAAGAAGGGGTGGTAATCAAGTGTGAATGATCTAAGTTCAATCTCATGCCTCAGGATGACATCAAGATTATCTAACTTAGGCCAAGTTTTATGCTCTTTATGCTACCTTTAAATATCTTTCTATAATCTACAATTCACTGAGTAAACTAAACTAATGAGCTTTGAGAAAGAAATAAAATACCAAGCTTGCAAGTAAAACTAGGACTGGGTATCAAGTAGTGTAAGCTTGCAAGTAAAACTAGGACTGGGTATCAAGTAGTGTAAGCTTGCAAGTAAAACTTGCATGGTTTAGCTTAGCTTGCTAAGATAGTAGTATGAGCTAGCAAGGATTATCTTGCTAAGTCAACTGGTATAGTGAGGCTTGCATAATTGCAAGTATAAGCTTGCTTAGATAGCTTGCCTTTAGTAGAGCAGTGGTTGAAGTTCTCCTCGGCTTCTTCCTCGTAGTATTCTCCTTCCTCCTCGTATCCTTGGTTGGTACTAGCGTCTATAAATTGTAGGGGTTCGTAGCATGGAAAACAAAAAAATTCTACCGCATACAAACAAACAAGCCAAGATCCATCTACTAGATTGTAGCAACGAGTCGATGGAATAACTCACCCTCGAAGATTCCAAAGTGTTTAACGAGAGCGGATTCTCGTGGGTGATGTAGTCATACTCTTGCCGATCTCAAGATCACGTAGACGATCCTTCCGGCGCCGCGTTCCGGCAGTGCTCCCGCAGTCAGTCACACGTTCAGTACTCGATGAAGACCTTCCTCTCCCTTGTTCCAGCAGGCAGCGGAGGTTGTAGCACTCTCCTCGCGATTACGGCAGCACGACGGCGTGGTACCGGAAGTAGAGGGGAGATCTCGCAGGGCTTCGCCTTAAGTCGGAGCAAGTATGGTAGACTATGAGAGAGGCCTCGGTGATCTAGGGTTTAGACACACCAAGGAGAGAGGCTAGGGCGACGGCTAGGGCTTTGGGAAGCCCAAGTCGGCGGCTAGGGTTTGCCCTAGGCGGCGGCAGCAGCAGGAGGTGGTGGCGCCGACGGCTTAGGGCTAGGGTTTGGAGAGGGCAAGGTGTAGTCTTGGAGGGGCAGCCCTGCCCCTCCTTATATAGGTGGGAGGGCGCGGCCAAGGGGAGGGGAGTGCCTCCCCAACTCGGCTTCCAAGGCCGGCGGTGGAGGGAGAGGGACTTCCTCCCCAAGTAGGTTTCCTACTCTCCCTCCACCAAGCAAACTTGCCGTTTGACTTTTCAAATTGGCGTTTGACTTTTCAAACTAGGATTTGATTTATCCCTTTATTTTTCTCACCGATGACACCTAGTACATGATGCAACCATTCCAACTTGTTATGACACATTCATGTACCCTTCCCCTCCGGAGTGCCAGACCTTCTGGAACCTTCTAGAACATTCCCGATGAAAACACCGGAACCATTCTCCAACCCCGAAACAGGACTTTCCTTATATGAATCTTATTCTCCAGACCATTCCGGATCTCCTGGTGATATCCCGGATCCCATCCGAGACTCCGAACAACATTCGGTCTCTTACTCATTATTCCATAACTACTCAACAACATCGAATCCTTAAGTGTGTATCCCTACGGTTCGTGAATTATGCGGACATGATCAAGACACTTCTTCGAACAATAACCAATAGAGGAATCTGGAAATTCATATGGCTCCCACATATTTCTACGATTACTTTGCGATCGAATGAACCACTTACATATGATACCAATTTCCCTTTGTCTCACGATAGTTTACTTATCCGAGGTTTTGATCGTCGGTATCTCTGCATACCTAGTTCAACCTCGTTACTGATAAGTACTCTTTTCTTTTTCCCGTGATATGTGACCCCTTGTGAGCTAGTCACATGCTTGCAAGCCAATTGGATTACATTCCACCGAGAGGGCCCAGAGTATATCTATCCGTCATATGGATGGACAAATCCCACTCTTGATCCATGTGTCTCAACCAATACTTTCCGAACACTCAATGCCACCTTTATAGCCACCCAGTTACGGTGTGGTGTTTGATTTCATCAAAGCATCCTTCCGGTGATGGTGATATGCATGATCTCATGGTCGAAGGAATTAGGTTACTATGTATCAGAAAGCATATAGCAATTGAACTATTAAAATGACTTGTTCTTTATGCTACGCTTATCTATAGGAGTATGTCCATCATATCATTCTCCTAACGATATGATCTTGTTGTTAATAACATCTCAATGTTCATGATAGGGAAACCACAATCATTTATTAACCAACAAGCTAGTATTATAAAGAGGCTTTACTAGGGACTCTAATTTAGTTTACAAATCACACAAGTATTTAATGTTTCCTTGTTAATACTATTATAGCATGAATGTAAACATTTATCATAAACACAAAGATATAATAATAACTACATTTCTTATTGCCTCTAGGGCATATCTCCAACATAAATACATACAAGGTACACAATCACCAAACAATACTAAACTACTTCTATTTATCACACCAAGGTTTTCACTAGATGATCTAGGATCATCACAAACATCACAAAGATTAAGGCAATAGTTTTATTCCTTTTATTTTATAAAAGTAATTTCTACTCATTGAAAAACTACTTAAGATTCAATATTCTCCAACTAAAACATGGGATCATGTTGACACATGTCATCACCACATATTTCAGTACTTGGGAATGTGATTTAAAGTGGTGTCACAATTTAATAAGGTTTAACCTTTTTATTTTAATTAAATAAAGTGACTAGAATTTCCTATGGGGCATTCTTTTATTGCTTGTCCATTATTTTTGCAAGTAAACCTAGATATTTTTATATATTCAGAAAGGTCTAGTTAAATATAATTTTTGAGAGTTGGAATCAACTCAAAAGATTTTGTGGTTGAATTTTCAAAAATGTTTGAATGCAGAAGAGCTTCTGCCTTGTTATTTTTACTATAGGTGATCTATAATTCCAAATGAATTAAATCAAATAGGCTTGGATTAGGATTTCTGGTACCTTTCTAACAAAAATGGTTTCATGCATTTTGGTTCAATGAATTGACCTAGGTTGATTTTTGAATCTAGGTACAGAACTGAGTTTGAAACTAAAAGAATAAACCTAAATTCAAACTACTAGGTCACACGGGAATGTAAATGGGCCGGCCCACGGCGCACCGCGTCGGTGAGTTTAAGTGGATGTCCCCACCAGTCAGCGAGACATGGGGGTGCGAAGCGGTACGGGGTGATGTGGACCGCACGATCAACATCTAATCTAACGGCTGTGACTTATCGTCTCTGTCGGGCAACGCCGGCGAGACAGAACCCTAGCGCGTCTAGTGGGGGTCTACGGGGGCTCACCGGGGCTTAGGTTAGGGTCGGTGATGGGGGCGAACGACGAATTCGATGACGGCGAATCTCCTGGTACCGGTGGCTTCTCCTGGGGCGGATCCAATCGCTGGCTCTTTTCTTCCTC
The DNA here is from genome assembly GCA_916181665.1 of Avena sativa. Taxonomy (NCBI): domain Eukaryota; kingdom Viridiplantae; phylum Streptophyta; class Magnoliopsida; order Poales; family Poaceae; genus Avena; species Avena sativa. The sequence goes on from OV702281.1 coordinate 122,279,404, forward strand.
CTCCGTGGCAGACTCCGGCCAAATTCCGTCAACCTATTGCTTGCCTTGCTCCGGGGATGAGTGGGGGTGGTTCTAAGAGAGAGGGGAGTGTGTTGGTGTGAAGAAATCGAACGGGGGTGGCCTCTATTTATAGTGCAGCGAGGGGACCAAAGGGCGCGGGTGGAGCTCGTTGTGGTCGTCGACACAGTGGGCTAATGGCATGGGCGATGGTAGGGGGCAGTGATGTGCTCCCTGGCGAAGCTCAACGGCATGGTATCGAGGCGTGGGGCAGTGCGAGATGGTCGGAATGCTGCGGTGCCTTGGGCGGGTCCGACGGGCATTTTAATGGCGCACCACAGCTACGGGTCGCACGAAGGCGAACGGGGTTGTCTGGCATTCTCCTGGGACGGTGGTGATCACGCTTGCATGCAGCGAGGGCGGCGCACGTTCTGTGGGCGCATGTCGAGTGCGGCGCTCTGGCACGCTCTCGGCATGTCACAGAGGCATAGGGCGCGACGATTCTACGGTTTTCCAGTGGCTGGCAGGGCGTTGGCGCTGGACAGGGGGTGGCGGTGGACGGTGGTCAATGTCTTAGGCAAGGTTGGTAGGCTTGGTGCTGCTCCTAGCTTGCTATCGACCAAGAGGTAGCAAGGTGAGGCTCAGCATGCTCACCATTGATGGCAATGGCAAGCTCATAGTGGTTCTAGAGCTTGATAACTAAGCTAAATGATCTACTAATAGCCTGTTGTGAGTGATATGCAAAATTTGCATCACCCGTCTATATCATAATTTACCTCTATTCATTGATATTTGTCTTATTATGAGGTATTACTTATGGCTTTTTCATCTGTTTATGCATGTTGGATCATTCCTGGAGGATGGACTGCCAGAGTCTGGATTCTGATGGAAAAGAAGGCGTTTCGGTGCAATTTCGTGAAGATCAGAAAAATACTAGAAAAATATGGAAACATATTATTTTACCAGAAGACGAAGGAAGCCAGAGGGAGCGACGGAGATGGGCCTCAGGGGACCACACCCCTAGGCACGGGCCCACCTAACCCCGCGCCTAGGGATGGTGTGGCCCACTTGCCCGGCCTTCGACTCCGCCCCTTCGCTATATCTTCCCTACGAAACCCTAAGGTTCAGGGAGAGACCACAGATAGATTTTCGCCGCCTCTGGGGGAGGAGACACCGATAGAGAAAGATCTCTCCGGCAGACAGATTTCTTCCATGGAATGCCTTCCCGGAGAGGGGAGACCGTCGCCATCAACACCGTCATCAAGCTAGGCTTCATCGGGATCATCATCATCATCCACACCATCATCTCCACAAGAACCATCACCACCACTCCGTCCCGCTTGTAACACCCTCAGAATCGGCCCTATGCAAGTTTTAGCGATTCCCGCCAAACCCGCATAGAAACGATTCAAAGGTGCCCACCAGGCACTTGCGTGCGGGTGGAAAACGAAGTAATAACATTACACAACAGTCCTCGATGGGACCCACAGAACAGATATATACAACAGCGACTCAACGAGTCAAGAATACAGAGATAATATACAAAGATCCAAAACACCTTGAAAACGATAGAGCGTCCAGCTACGGACAAGATGCAAATGGGGCTAAGAGCCCTGAAGAATAACCAATGGCGTCCATAACCCTGCCCAGGCCAAGCCGGAAGGGTAACCCTGCTAACGACGTCGGTCTCAAAACCTGCTTAAACAAAAGGGGTGCCGACAAAGGGCAAAGGAAAAAGAGAGAGCGGTCAGTACTGAGGCCAGTACACGGCGAGGCTAGAATTCGGCGGTCCTCGCCTACATAGGTATGGTGGACTGAAGCGGCAGCGCAGCATGCACTAACAACCTATAGAGACTCGATTTAACTGTCGGCTATCAGAGAGGGATAAGAAAGACCTATTCGGAACCAACCTGATACCACCACCAAACATACCCATCCTGGTATTTCCCCCTCGAGACCAAACGAGGAAGTCAACCGAGGAACTCGCACAGTTGGCAGTTTTATTCATTCCGTTATAGTGGCGGCAATTACTAGTCATATATAGATAATCATCCTGATAAAATAAGCAGTGGGCCGTTTTAGTTAACCATTCCGTTGTAGTTGCAACACTTACTAGTCAGATACAATTAGCACGAGATATCCCAAAACCCAGCAGTTGTTGGTACTTTTATTTAGCCATTCCGTTGTAGTGAAGCTGATTACTAGTCATATCGGATACAAGTCAAATTATAACAGTAAACTTTAGTTATAGTTGTCTATGATCGAGACCTGTGCTCCAAGTCGTCCATAACCGCGGACACGGCTTCTCGAAAAGATTTAACCCTGCAGGGGTGCACCAAAGTATCCACACGCACTTTGACCCTTTTTGCCAGATCAATTAACATACACCCATCGGTATGTCGGCGGGGCCTAAGTCATGACGTTTCCCAGACCCAAAGTAAGCACGGGGGGCCACCCCACTAAGTCTACCCACAACGAAGTCGGCCGGTCTCCGAGACGGACTCAGTGTTTGGGTGGACGGCTGTAAACGACTGGGAACCCGAAAACTCGGGCTTGTCGATACAGCGAAAACGTGTCCCGATCCTAAACAGTACAGGTGCTATCCATCGCACAATTTAAATAAAGCAGTAAAGCATGGCATAAGTACAGAATAGTAATAAAGCCCCAAACTACTTGTGGCCCCCAGTACAGTACTTTGAAATCGGGTACTAAATCGATGGGGTGCCCATACATCCCACATGTGGTTAGCGCGCTCGATCTCGGAACAGGTGTCAAGAACTCGGGGTCCTACGGGACACCAGTGAGCGGTCGGAAACCAAATGTTATCTATCACCCACCGGTGCCTCTGCATTTACCTACTTCAATTTTAGTTATTAAACAGTAATTGAATTAAACGATAATTAAAACCATGATCATCTCCAACCTTAAACATACGGCAATACTCCAACAACTGAGGTACTTGGCGACACACAACAGCACTTGAGCAAGCGACTACGACGCGCAAGTCCAACTATCTACCAAACAACAGGCAATAGGATGTGTCCAAGGCAATATATGGCTGCAAGGGATATCTCGGGTACGGAAACTAGAGAATCGCAACACAGATAGCAATAGATAAACAGGAGGGAATAAATACTATAAAAGTAAGATAGGTAGAAAGGGGGAGATGCTCGCCTGAAAACATTGTCGAAGGTTCATCCAAGATCGGGTCGACACTCACATCAACTCAACGGCCTTATCCGCGAAGAAGCAAAACACTAGAATAACACCGGATACAATATTTAATACTACGGCAAAAGATCGGGCATGATGCATGTATGATGTATGACATGACAAAGGTGCAATGCAATTAGATCATATTAAGCGGAACCGGGGTCCCGACATTTAATTAAACGGTTCAAGTTGTTTAGCTACCCCACAGTTTAAATGTTGTCTTAACAAGGCAAAATTATATCACCGGTTCGCTACACAAATTTAAATGAGGCCAATATAAGACTAGATTTGCCCGCATATAGGCCCCATATTTAATTATAAGGTGAATCGGCGTAAGTCCCCCAAACCCACATGAATATGCATGCCAATATGACAACTTAATATGCAACAAGTTTTATATAGATGGCATTTATAAAAATAGGGGCTCGGATCAGGGTCACACATTAGGGTTCGACGATCTTGGGTTTCCGGGGGTGCGGGGTTCGGTCTCAGGGTTCAGGGTTCGACGGGATCGGTCTTCGAAGGTCGGATACAAGATGAAGAGCTTGGCGTTCCGGGAAGAAGGACTTGGTGTGGCGTCGGGGGCGCATTGGACTCGCCCTGGTCGGTGTCGATCTTGTCGGGCCCGCGTATCAAGTCGGTCTTGGCATCCGGGATGAAGAACTTGGTGTCCTTGAAGAAGTACTTGTCGCATCTGTGGCCTTCGGGTCGAAGAACTTGGCACGCCAGGGTTCGGTCTTCCGACTCCGGGAGGATCGGTTTCAGGGTCTCGACACCTTCGGTTCCATGTGGCGGTGTTGGCATCCGGGAATTCTCCAGGTTCGTGATGTCGTCTGAGAAGGAGAACTTGGGAGTCCGGCCTCGGTTGTCGGAAGCGGACTTGGTTCCGGCGTCAGGATGGCTCATCGACTCGAGTAGGAGAACTTAATGCCCTTCTCGCCGAACTTGTCCGACAGGAGGTATCTGAAGTAGACCAGTAGCCGAAGATAGGCTCACTCGAGAACGCTACTCGGCACACTGTCGCCATACTCATCCGATCAAAACCAACATGATACAACCACCGGAAAGAGCAGGACACGCAAGGGAGGAGGGCGCCGACGAAGACCGGCGATGGCCGCGGGGGGGTTCGCGCGCGCGGGATGCGGACTTGCAGAAGGTGGGCGATGAGCAGGGGGAAGACGCCGGGCTTGGTCGTTTGGTGGAGGACGAGGTGGCCGACGAGGTCGGGTCGCGGCGGCGGGAGGACGAGGTGGGGGAAGAAGAGCGTCGGGGAGGCGGTGAGGAAGGCGAGGCCGGCGGCGGGAGGAGGCGCGGCGGGAGGTGCTCGGGTCGGGGACGAACGGAGGAGGCCGGCGACGGTGGAAGGGCGCCGGCGAAGAGGGCGCCGTCGACGAGCACCCGAGAGGCGGCGGCGGTGAGAGGAGGGAGGAGAGAGGCGCGGGGTCGGGGTGCGTGCGGTGGCGAGGAAGGTGGGGAGCGGGGTGAGGGAGGAGTGCGGCAGGTGGGGCCGGGGTGGGTCACGCGGGACGCGCCAGGGGGAGAGAGAGAGGGAGTGGCTGCGGGGTGGGGCCGGCTAGGTCGGTGGGACCGGGTGGCAGAGAGAGAGGGTTGGGGGAGTGGCGTGTGTGAGAGGTGGGGTGGAGAGTGGGGCTGGAAAGGGTGGGGCCAGGCTGTGAGGAAGAGAGAGAGAGGGGATGGGGTGTGGATTGGTGAGGTGGCGGTGGGTGTGATGAGGTGGAGGGAAAGGTGAGGTGGAGGGAGGGGATTGGTGGGTAGACTAGGTTTGGGTAGTTTTAGGATTTTGGTGGACCGTTTTATTCTGGGGGTGGCCGACTGGGTCGGTTCGGCCCGGTTTGGCTGCCCCCTAAAATATTTAAACATTTTATTTAATTAAAACGGGGCATTTGAAATCTGTGGTTAGACAAAACAAAATATTCCGGATACCCGGGTTTGCGTTTGAACAAAGACGGGGCGTTTAGAAAAGAAAAATAGGTTTTTCCGAAAATAATTTTTATGCAAGCAAATGCAAGATGATGACGATGCTCAAATGCAACGTGGCATGATGACATGAGCATGAGGTTATGATGATGCAATACACAAAAACAACGCGATTTTCTAGTAGTGGTTTTGCGGGATGCCACAATTCGACACCACTAACAATGGATCTCGCCCTCGAGATCCGCCTCATGGTACCGGAAAGAAGGGCGGCGATCTGAATCTTCTCGCACTTCGTGTAGGTCCTCGCGACACCACTAACAAGAGATCGTTGTCCGTGATCGTCGAGAGAACACTCCGGAAACAAAAGGTCGAAGGTAGAGGTATCAACAAATAAAGCCACCTCTAGCTTCGATGGAAAGAGGGAACCGATGCATTCTCATCCACTTTAATGTACAAAAGCGAATAGAAGGGGTAGTCGGCATGGGGGCCAATCCATCACGCACCCAAACTATTACTCTGCACAATCAGTAGAAAAGAGTACAACCATTCTCGGAATCAGACTGAAGATCTCGACAAACGAGGTTCAGAAACAAAGGAGTGATGCAGACTCTGCATCAGATCTGGCGTAGATGATGTCATCGCTTCGGAAAACACCGGAAGGCACGAGAAGGAACAAAGAGAAGTCCACCAGACGAAGGATTCCTCGGATAGCATGAAGACCAGATGTAGCAACACCGTTACCAAAAGAGGAAGTGAAACCCTGAAGGTACGATGGAACCCAACCACGAGAAATCCTGGACTCGAAGAGAGAGAAGAGAGCGGATTCAAAACGCGTAGAGGTAAGAGGCGAACAGCAGAGGGGTAAGAAGTAAAAGCAGACCTAATCAGAACTATCCAACCGATTTTGCAAAAATAGTTTTGACACTCTACTTCGGCCGTTAGCTAGGTTATCCTACAGGCTGGACTTGTGGGGTATCGCAACTGCTGAGCTCTGATACCAATTGTAACTACCTCGGTGAATTACGCTCCTAGTTACAAGCCTGGACGAGCGGAAATGGTTGAAATAGTACGGTGGGGCCCAAATGCCACTCACAGGTAGACCTTTCGGCCGTCCCAACCATTTCCAATCATCGGGACAAGAACGGGCGGCGTAATCGGCAGGCGAAGGGATCAACTACATACACAAATGAGTATGTATGCAAGCCACCATACAAAAGTACATCAGAGCCATTCCATCTAAAAATAAAGGAATATAGCAACGCCATACGGCAAGATTCAAATGTCCTAGATAGATATAATAGTTTAGGATATCTCCTCATACATCACACTTCAGAGTATCAGGCGGAAGCGGCAAACAAGATCCGAGTACGGATAAGAAGCAAATCGGCATAAGATGCCCCATAAATAAGCACATCCCGCCCACAGATCTCACGGATCCCCGTTCCCGGAATCTCTACACCGAACGATCGTTGCCCACATCGTCCGCCTCCTCCACCCAGTATCCATCTTGTGAGTGTACCTGTTCATCTGAATCAAATAATTTATCGTGTGAGACCCTAGGGGTACTCAGCAAGTCTTTATGCCTCTAAAGGGGACACAACCTGGGGTGACGCAATTGCAGCAAAAGATAAACCCTAACAGTTCTATAGATACTCGCTAACCATCCGCCTAACAAAAGATAGACGGATGTCCGTGAATTAATGACAACAGTTGTAACAGTAATATCCACAGATCCATCCTCCTCCTCGCTTACCAACGAGGAAGCGGACGAACAACCTCCCCATCCGTTGGCAGTTTTATTAACCATTCCATGAGTGTTGCGCTATTTACTAGTCAGTTATTTAGTCAAGTTAAAAGCGGTACTTTAGTTATGCTTGTCTATGGTCGAAAACTGTGCTCCAAGTCGTCCATAACCGCGGACACGGCTTCTCGAAAAGATTTAACCCTGCAGGGGTGCACCAAAGTATCCACACGCACTTCGACCCTTTTTGCCAGATCAATTAACATACACCCATCGGTATGTCGGCAGGGCCTAAGTCATGACGTTTCCCAGACCCAAAGTAAGCACGGGGGGCCACCCCACTAAGTCTACCCGCAACAAAGTCGGCCGGTCTTCGAGACGGACTCAGGGTTTGGGTGGACGGCTGTAAACGACTGGGAACCCGAAAACTCGGGCTTGTCGATACAGCAAAAACGTGTCCCGATCCTAAACAGTACAGGTTCTATCCATCGCACAATTTAAATAAAGCAGTAAAGCATGGCATAAGTACATAATAGTAATAAAGCCCCAAACTACTTGTGGCCCCCAGTACAGTACTTTGAAATCGGGTACTAAATCGATGGGGTGCCCATACATCCCACATGTGGTTAGCGCGCTCGATCTCGGAACAGGTGTCAAGAACTCGGGGTCCTACGGGACACCAGTGAGCGGTCGGAAACCAAATGTTATCTATCACCCACCGGTGCCTCTGCATTTACCTACTTCAATTTTAGTTATTAAACAGTAATTGAATTAAACGATAATTAAAACCATGATCATCTCCAACCTTAAACATACGGCAATACTCCAACAACTGAGGTACTTGGCGACACACAACAGCACTTGAGCAAGCGACTACGACGCGCAAGTCCAACTATCTACCAAACAACAGGTAATAGGATGTGTCCAAGGCAATATATGGCTGCAAGGGATATCTCGGGTACGGAAACTAGAGCATCGCAACACAGATAGCAATAGATCAACAGGAGGGAATAAATACTATAAAAGTAAGATAGGTAGAAAGGGGGAGATGCTCGCCTGAAAACATTGTCGAAGGTTCATCCAAGATCGGGTCGACACTCGCATCAACTCAACGGCCTTATCCGCGAAGAAGCAAAACACTAGAATAACACCGGATACAATATTTAATACTACGGCAAAAGATCGGGCATGATGCATGTATGATGTATGACATGACAAAGGTGCAGTGCAATTAGATCATATTAAGCGGACCCGGGGTCCCGACATTTAATTAAATGGTTCAAGTTGTTTAGCTACCCCACAGTTTAAATGTTGTCTTAATAAGGCAAAATTATATCACCAGTTCGCTACACAAATTTAAATGAGGCCAATATAAGACTAGATTTGCCCGCATATGGGCCCCATATTTAATTATAAGGTGAATCGGCGTAAGGCCCCCAAACCCACATGAATATGCATGCGAATATGACAATTTAATATGCAACAAGTTTTATATAGATGGCATTTATAAAAATAGGGGCTCGGATCAGGGTCACACATTAGGGTTCGACGATCTTGGGTTTCCGGGGGTGCGGGGTTCGGTCTCAGGGTTCAGGGTTCGACGGGATCGGTCTTCGAAGGTCGGATACAAGATGAAGAGCTTGGCGTTCCGGGAAGAAGGACTTGGTGTGGCGTCGGGGGCGCATCGGACTCGCCCTGGTCGGTGTCGATCTTGTCGGGCCCGCGTATCAGGTCGGTCTTGGCATCCGGGATGAAGAACTTGGTGTCCTCGAAGAAGTACTTGTCGCATCTGTGGCCTTCGGGTCGAAGAACTTGGCACGCCAGGGTTCGGTCTTCCGACTCCGGGAGGATCGGTTTCAGGATCTCGACACCTTCGGTTCCATGTGGCGGCGTTGGCATCCGGTAATTCACCAGGTTCGTGATGTCGTCTGAGAAGGAGAACTTGGGAGTCCGGCCTCGGTTGTCGGAAGCGGACTTGGTTCCGGCGTCAGGATGGCTCATCGACTCGAGTAGGAGAACTTAATGCCCTTCTCGCCGAACTTGTCCAACAGGAGGTATCTGAAGTAGACCGGTAGCCGAAGATAGGCTCACTCGAGAACGCTACTCGGCACACTGTCGCCATACTCATCCGATCAAAACCAACATGATACAACCACCGGAAAGAGCAGGACACGCAAGGGAGGAGGGCGCCGACAAAGACCGGTGATGGCCGCGGGGGGGTTCGCGCGCGCGGGATGCGGACTTGCAGAAGGTGGGCGATGAGCAGGGGGAAGACGCCGGGCTTGGTCGTGTGGTGGAGGACGAGGTGGCCGACGAGGTCGGGTCGCGGCGGCGGGAGGACGAGGTGGGGGAAGAAGAGCGTCGGGGAGGCGGTGAGGAAGGCGAGGCCGGCGGCGGGAGGAGGCGCGGCGGGAGGTGCTCGGGTCGGGGACGAACGGAGGAGGCCGGCGACGGTGGAAGGGCGCCGGCGAAGAGGGCGCCGTCGACGAGCACCCGAGAGGCGGCGGCGGTGAGAGGAGGGAGGAGAGAGGCGTGGGGTCGGGGTGCGTGCGGTGGCGAGGAAGGTGGGGAGCGGGGTGAGGGAGGAGTGCGGCAGGTGGGGCCGGGGTGGGTCACGCGGGACGTGCCAGGGGGAGAGAGAGAGGGAGTGGCTGCGGGGTGGGGCCGGCTGGGTCGGTGGGACCGGGTGGCAGAGAGAGAGGGTTGGGGGAGTGGCGTGTGTGAGAGGTGGGGTGGAGAGTGGGGCTGGAAAGGGTGGGGCCAGGCTGTGAGGAAGAGAGAGAGAGGGATGGGGTGTGGATTGGTGAGGTGGCGGTGGGTGTGATGAGGTGGAGGGAAAGGTGAGGTGGAGGGAGGGGATTGGTGGGTAGACTAGGTTTGGGTAGTTTTAGGATTTTGGTGGACCGTTTTATTCTGGGGGTGGCCGACTGGGTCGGTTCGGCCCGGTTTGGCTGCCCCCTAAAATATTTAAACATTTTATTTAATTAAAACGGGGCGTTTGAAATCTGTGGTTAGACAAAACAAAATATTCCGGATACCCGGGTTTGCGTTTGAACAAAGACGGGGCGTTTAGAAAACAAAAATAGGTTTTTCCGAAAATAATTTTTATGCAAGCAAATGCAAGATGATGACGATGCTCAAATGCAACGTGGCATGATGACATGAGCATGAGGTTATGATGATGCAATGCACAAAAACAACGCGATTTTCTAGTAGTGGTTTTGTGGGATGCCACACCGCTGTAAAAATTGTGTTGGATATTGCTTAGTTCATTAGGGGAAACTTTCCCGGTGTTGATTACTATTGTAGTTGATGCTTGTGAGTGGAACCATTGGATGATTGTTTATGTTCAGATTGTTATCCATTACCATATCATCTTTGATATTGATCCATATGATGTCTTGTGTGTAGTTCATCTAGTTCTTGAGGACATAGGAGAAGTCATGTTGTTAGTAGTGAATCTGTGATGAGTTATTATTCAATGGTTTAGTATTTAAGTTGTGGTGCTATTCTTCTAGTGGTGTCATGTGAACGTCGACTACATGATACTTCACCATTTATGGGCCTAGGGGAATGCATTGTGTATTTGGCTACGAATCGTGGGATTGCCGGAGTGACAGAAACCTGAACCCCGTTAGGACACCTTTTGCACAAGGGAGTGTAGGATCTCAGAGTTTAAGACTGTGGTTAGATTTATATCTTAATTTCTTTCCTGTAGTTACGGATGTTTGTAGGGGGTTTAATCACGAGTATGTATTAGTCCTAGGAAGGGCGGTATGTTAGCACAGGTTCACCCACACAACACTTACAAACACCAGAGAAGAGTACTCAGCTATTTGAAGCGAAAGCACTTGACAGAATTCCCATGTGTCCCCGAGAACGTTTGGTCCTTATAAGTATTTCCACCGGCTTGTCCTTTGCTAAGAAAGGATTGGGCCACTTGCTCCATTTGTTCGTTACTTCTGTTACTTGCTCTTTATTTTGTTTCCTTCTCAAAAAACCACTAAAAATCCGTTTGCTAAGTATTCACAGGGATTTCCTGCTCCATACCTCTATTCAGCACCTTCTGCTCCTTGTTGGGATCGACACTCCTATTTATCGAAAGTACTACGATACCCCCCTATACTTGTGGGTCATCAAGACTATTTTCTGGCGCCGTTGCCGGGGAGTGAAGCGCTATTGAAGAGTGGAACTGGTAAGGGAAACTTTTACTGTGAGTATTGCTCTTGTTACTACTTGTTACTTTGTTTCCAATATGGATAACCCACTTGGTTTTCTGTTTGGGAAAACTACTACCACTGCTAGGGTAGTAGATGAACCACCTCCCGTTGATATATTTCCTTTTAAGATGCCTACAAGTATTTTAATCGTGTTATGGATAATTATTATTTTGGGGATGGAACTGTACATCCCGGTGATCACTTTCTTTTTATCCATAAATTATGTGGGTTGTTTAAGTGTGCAGGTATCGCAACTAAACAGGTGAAGAAGAAGTTACTCTCCATATCCTTGAAAGGGAGAGCTGAAGAATGGTATAAGCTGCTGAAGAATGGACAATCCATGGAATGGGAGGAGATGTTGTCTCTCTTTTACTCTAAATTTATCCTCCCAGTGAGATTCATAAGGATAGAAATCTTATATATAACTTTTGGCCTCTTGATGGAGAGAGTACAACTCAAGCTTGGGGGAGATTGAAGTTACTAATGCTTAAATGTCCTATTCATGAACTCCCTAACAATATTATTCTCAATAACTTTTATGCTAGGTTTTACTTCATGATAAAGATTTACTAGATGCTTCTTGTGCTGGATCATTCACACGTATGAAGGAAGAAGCTAAATGGGATCTCTTAGACCGTATTCAAGAGAACGCTGAAGCTTGGGAGAATGACAAAGGAAGAAAGTCAGGTATAAACTATGATTATGAATGTATTAAATCTTTTATGGGAACTAACAACTTCCGTGATATTAGTAATGAGTTTGGTCTTGATTCCCAAAGTATTGCCAGCTATTTTAAGGCCTTTGCCTCTTACATTGAAATTCCAAAAAGAAGTGGAATAAGTACCATGCTCCTTATAAAGATGTTGTTAGTCATGTTCCAGTTAGAAGTACTCAAGTTTGTACTACTAATCATATTGTGCCTGAACCTCATGTTGAGAAAATGCCTTTCCTAGCTAAGGTAAAGGAGTATTCTATGATTATTAGTGCAAATAACAAAGGTACAAAGAAAACCATGGTAGCTATTATGAAAGACCCTGTCACTAGAAATATAGAGGATGAGCACATTGTCTTCTGTGAAGATGCCTCTAATATTATCTCTCATCCAAGTAAGACTGGAAAAGCTAGTGTTCATGTGCTTTCTGTTAAAATTGGTGATCATTGCTACTATGGTTTATGTGATATTGGTGCTAGTTCTAGTTCTATTCCTTATGAGCTTCAGGGAAATTATGCATGAGATTGGTCCTTGTGAAATTGAGGACATTGATGTGGTTATCCACCTTTCTAATAAGGAGACCATTTGCTCCATTGGCATTGTAAGAGATGTGGAGGTTCTCTGTGGTAAGATTAAGTATCCTTCTGATTTTCTAGTGCTTAATTCAGCATCTAGCAAAACTTGTCCTATCATTTTTAGTAGACATTTCTTGAAAACTTGTGGAGATATTATTGATTGTAAGAAGGAAAAAGTTTAAACTAAGTTTGATGGAGATTTTAATGAGTTTAACTTTTCCAAATTTGTGAAATCTCCTTGTGAAAACAGCTTGCCTAATAAAGATTTCAGGATGGAACAACTTGCTTCTATTGATCCAGTCTATGACCTTGGACCTCTTTTTGGTGACTATAAGTATGCTTATTCTAATGATAAAGTTGTTTCCAGTGACAGTTATATTATCAACTTTATTCAAAGTTCTACTGAAAGTTATTTTGAAAGAGGGAAACATGGTTTTATGCATCTCAATGATGTTAAGTTTCCTTGTTTTATTTTGAAAGCTTTAAAGTTGCATCTGTTTTGTCTTTCTATGCTTGTGGATTTTTGTTTCAATAATTCGTTTTCTCATGATACCCCCATGCATAGGAAGTGGGTTAGACTTAAGTGTGTTGGTTATTTGCTTCTTGATGCTCTCTTTCATTTCAGATATATATATCCTATGTGAGCATCTTTGGAAGTTTCAGGGCCTAACTTAAAGGAAATAAAGAAAAGTACTTGTTGGGAGATAACCCAAGAGTTTTGTCGAGTCTTGGAAGTTATTGCCTCTGTAATAACCGCTCCTTATCCTTTTTTGTTTTGGTTTTTGTGTCAAGTTCAACTACTTTTGTGAAGTAGAGGAGTTGTGAAAAGTGGTTGTCCTGGGATAGATTTTTGTGTTGTATTGTAAAAATTCGTGAGGACGCTCAGTACTTTGTATGGAGCTGCATTTTTCTGAGCTTGTTCTCCAAGTTGTTACCCAACTTTCATCAGATCTGCACTTTTTTATTTGAGCAACAGAAGGTCTTCGAAAAAAATCAATCTTTACCTGCTGGTCTGTTTTGACAGATTTCTACCATCATTTGCATTTGCCTTTTATAGAAGCTTTTGTTGTGATGGGTTTTCAGTTGAAGCATTTACAAAAGGTTTATTGTTTTTGCTTCCACTAATGTTGTCATTGAGTTTGTGAAAGGGTTTTTGCAAGAAGGAAATTTTCAGGAGAAAGAGAAAAGGAATCTACAGAGTTCGTCTTTGAATAGGTAAAAGTGGTGAAAACATAAGGTTTGTGAAACTCCAATATTTTTATATTTTTGATGTTTTCAATACTTAAGGGAAGTTACGAGATAAAACTGAAGAGTAAACGAAGCCCAGCCTGGCCGCGCCTGAGGGGGGTGTCCCCACCTCAGACTCTGTCTCCGCTTCATTTCCGTGTCAAGACCTGTAGGGTTCGCAGCATAGAAAACAAAAAAATTTCCTACGATGGGAACAACTATGTACCAAGATCTATCTACTAGATACAAACAACGGGCGGATGTACATCCGTAGAGAACATACCCTTAAAGACCGACAAAGCTTAACGAGTCCAAACTCGTGGTTGATGTAGACGATCTCTTGTCGATCTCAAGATCGAGAGGAAGTCCTAGCGCCGCAAAACAGCAGCGCATCCGTGCTCGCACACACGTTCGAGGCACCGAGCAACCTCCGCCTCCTCGCTCCAGCGATGCAGCGGAAGAACACCTCTTTCTTGCCGAATAGCCACTGGGAACATGTATCTCGCTAGTCCGAGACCATGGGGGATAAATTCTAGAGGGGGAGAGAGATCCTTCACGAGGAGGTGTGAGTGAGAAGTGAGAGGAGGGGCTCCTTATATAGGGGAGGGGGAAGCCCAAGGGGGCATGGCCGCCGGCCATGGAGGGTGCCCCCACCTCTCCCTCATTCATGTGGGTGGAAACTCCACTCACAAAATGGCCCTTCAATTTTCTCCACTCAAAAACCCACTCAAATTCCCATTAAATTTCCACCAAATTTAATGCAAACTCTCATTAAATAAAACTCCTTTTATTTATTCAGAATTTTGTCAATTACTTTAATGAAAAACATTCACATATAACCCCTTGCTAGTATTTCATTTCACATGCAGAAACACTTTCTGCAATTTCACCCGAAAACCCGTTTCGGTATCTAGTGAAATAAATTCCTGCGCTTGTTATTCTTTTCGGCATGAAACTTTTGCTCCAAATGGATGCCGGTGTCTCTTAAGTGTGTCACCCTACGGTTCGTGAATAATGCGGACATGATCGAGACCCCTCTCAGATCAATAATCAGAAGCGGGATCTGGAGACCCATACTGACTCCCACACATTCAACGATGACTTTCTTGTGATCGTCGAAACCTTTTACGCTAGTATCTTAATCCTTTTGTTTGGCGATATATTACATGTCCGAGATTCGATCATCGGTATCTCCATACCTAGTTTGATCTCGTTACTGACATGTACTCTTTTCTTGTTCCCGTGATATAACATTCTAGTGATCAAATCACTTGCTTTCAAGCTAATAAATGTGATATCACAGAGAGGGCCCAGAGCATATCTATCCGTCATCGGGATGAACAAATTCCACTCTCGATCCATGGGCCTCAACATAACACTTTAGTAGTTATGAATCCATCTTTATAATCACCCTGTTACGGTGTGACGTTTGATGTTATCAAGAAACTCTTCCGGTGTTAGTGATTGACATGATCTCATGGTCTAAGGATTAGGATCACTTCGTAAGTTGTTATAGCAATATAAACTCAATGACTTTTATCGTAATGCTATACTTCGGATGAATGTTCATCACATCATTACACTAATGTTGTGATATCGTTATTAACAACATCCAATGTCCATGATCAGGAAACCTTGATCATCTTGTTAATCAACGAGCTAGTTTATGAGAGAGGCATAACTAGGAACTTCCTTTTTGTTTATTAAACACACATGTATTAACGTTTCCGTATTAATACAATTATAGCATGTAAAATAAACATTTATCATAAATAAGGAAGACGATAATAACCACTTTATTACTGCCTCTCGGGCATATTCCCTTCAGTCTCCCACTTGCACTAGAGACAATAATCTAGTTTGAAAACTTTGCGTATTGAACACGTATGGCTTTACGGTGTTCCATATACGCAATTGCAAGTGGTTAACATAATCTACGGATCTGACGCTTCAGGTCCCTATGTATTTGCATGTCTTTGCGTCTTCACGCATCACTCATTTGGTCTTTCGGTGAGACCTTTAGTTCCTTGGGGTTAAATCATGTCGATTCTATTGTCATACAATATATCTTTAGTGTTAGCCCGTTGCGAACCACACCTTAGTTTGATAACCAACTTCTTGACACAAATTCCCTCCTTTGCTGCTACTATAGCAGTCATATACTTAGCCTTTTTGTTGTAGTATTCGTCACAATGTCTTAACTTTGGAACTCTTCCAAATCCATCATGGAAACTCCTTTCCATTACATTGTGCCACCCATAGTTTAAATTGAGATAAACTTAATTTGTATCTTGTGACAAAACTAGTATCAATGTAATGCTTTACAATGAACTATTTGTAATTGTTTGTCACCTCTACACAAATGTATTCTTAGTTCTTCCAAAAGATCATAAGAATATCCTCACTATCGTCCAATGATCATTTTATGATTCATTCTGGTATATTCTCATAACACTTAGAGCATAGGACATATCTGGATGTGTACATATCATGGTATGATTGATCAAAACATTCTCGTGATTTCACTCATCAAGTGTCAAAGCACTTGAATCTTGTTTCACTTATCAAGTGTCGATACCCATGAATCTTGATTCAATTCCTTTCCATGCAACAAGAACTGTTTCTTGTCGTTTCTATATTGAACTCCTTCAATATCTCATATATGTACGTTTGGCACAACCATATTGGCGTCACAGTCTATCCACTATAGACATTCACGCTAAATATTCGAGTTTTGCCTAAGTATTTCATCGAAATGAAATTCTTAACCTTTGTCAATAAAATATACATCATTTCTAATCAACAAGATGTAATCCACATAATGTATTAGAAATATGTCTCAGCGCTCCCACTTAATTTCTTGCAAATGCAAGCATCTTCATCGTCTCCTGATGAAAAACTCATTTTTCATCATGGATTAGATTCCAACTCTGCGATGCTTTTTCAACCATTGAAATTTGCATGCCCTTTTAGCATCCTTTGAATTTAACAAAACCCTTTGGACCGTGTCATGTACACGTCCTAGGTAACCATTCTATTAGAAGAATTTTGTTTTGTTTATTCATCTACCATATATGTAAAGGGTCCCAACCTTTAATAAGGTAGAGTCCCCTGTGTTTATAATGCTAGTCCCTGGATCAATAGCTAGCATCCACAGTTAAGATGTAATATCAAGAAACAAAGGTCATAATACAACTTTATAACCAGGAATAACATAATTTTATTACATCTTACATAGCTCATTTGGCTATTACATTACATTGCAGCAGAATATCTATAGCATGGGGTCCTTCATCTTCAAAGTGCCACAGGCAAACATGTTGGTTGTAGACTTTGTAATCCTATTCAATCAACTTCACTAAATCAATCAAACCTGCAACATACAAGTTACAGCCACAAGGGTCAATACATTTGAATTGTATTGGCAAGTGATACTATGGTAGTATGGTGGAGTCTATCATCTATATGCATTTGGCTACGTGGAGTTGAGGCTTGCATTGCTCAAAATAGATTTTCCTTATCATTTTGAAAACACTAAGATTTTGCTTACAAAACATTTCTCCCAATCAAAGATTGAAGATCCTTTAACCCTTGTTCAAACCACAAGATTTTAACTTAGAAATTTGAATGATGAGATTCTTGATTGCTTCCATGTCTTGATGCTCAAATTGTCCTTTACCAGGGACATGGCTAAGTACTTAGATTTTACACTCTGCTGAGGTGGTGCACTTTCCCCACAAGACTTGGTTTCCCAAGACAAGATCTTTCAGAATCCTTCCCTTAGACCAAAATGGACACGCTCCAACCTGTCAAACTCTACCACCAACTGTCCATATGGCTAAGTTCTTGCAACCTATATGATCCAGGCAGAGCCCATAATGCCAAGTGGCTGCACTTGAAGCTTCTCAACATTTGACATCTCAAATCTCTTTGTTCCTGGGTGGCCATCCACAAGTGAGATACACAAGGTCAACCATAGACATGGGCCTTGTGAACCACTCAACCAAAAACCACCAAGCAATTACCATTCCACCCAGGTGATTCATTAACTTAGTTGTTTTATTAAACAAAAACACAAGTCCTCAGACTTAGAAATTTTCCATAGTGTGAATATATTTCCACCCTTGTTTTCTATTATCTAGGCTAAGCATGATAGTAGTAAGTATCTTGACTTAGGAATTTCTACTAAGGTTTCATCTACTAGGATTTCCTATAGCAAGGTTTATACTTAGCAAAATTCCATGCAAGTTTTACTTAGAGAAAATCACTAATGCATAGTGAAAGTAATGGGACAAAAAGTATGAAGTATCACTTGCCTTTTTGGTAGAGTATAGGTTCACTCCTTGTCCTTGCTACAATCACACTCTTCAAGTCACTACAATTCAATCAAGCAAGGCACAAGTTCAATCTACCAATCAAGCAAAACAACACATAAAATCATAGAACTAAGATAATGCATGCAAGCATGCCAAACTTTGTTTTATTTGGAAAAGTGGTTCCTAATGGGTCATGAACATTGGAAAACACCTAATGGTCATTTTGTAAAGTGGCAAAGTCATTTGCAAAAGGTTTCACCTCATTAACCATTTTCAAAACAAAGTATCATTTTATGTGGTGTAGAAATATTTTTACTAAGGCATTAATCTATATGGTTCACCAAATATGTTTTTCAAACCATGAAACTAGGTGTTTGGGGTCAGAGAGTTTAAGACAAAACATTTTCCTAAGGTGTTCTTCCAAAACCATTTTTAATAAATAAACCATATTTCTATTTGACTAGAAATGGTTTTAAAACAAAGAATCATTATTTTGTTTCACCAAATACATTTTTGAATTCGCAAAGTGTTTACTATGGTCAGTAGGTTCAAATCACACCATTTGCCAAAGATTTTAACCCCAAAATCATTTTTGAACAATTTTTATAACCTAAACAAGAATACAAATGTTTCTGCAAAAACAATCATTTTACCAGAGGCTTTTTACTAAACAAAGGGCATGGTTGGCTAGGGCTTGTTCCACTGATTCCATTGATATAAAGTTTGCAAATTTTGGACGTGTGGTTTAAAAGTTACAAGGGTTTCAAAATGGCATCTAAATCTGATTTCAAATTCTATTTTAAATCGTCTGGTGCCACGCGTCCTATTCTCATTCGTTCGTAACGCTTCACTCGGATCGGCTATTCTGGCGCGTTGGATCAAGTTGAATCATGCGGCTCAGAAGCGTGCGTACCCATTCGCTTACTTTCTATCCTATCCACCAGATCGAGATCGGACGGTTGCTGTGAGCTCGACCTTAAACGAGCGGCGCTGCGGCGGTGGCTGGCGGCGGAGCGTCCAGACGGTGGCGGCGCCGGCGATACAGGAAGCAAGGGTGGCTGGGGAGGTACTCACAGCGTTCGCAGAGGCCTGGGGAAGCTCAAGGTGATGCCGTCTTGTCGAGGGGCGCACTGGAGCGGGCTTGATTGCTCGCCGGAGATGAGCTGGGCCTCGGGCGGCTCTGGAGGTCGTCGAGGGCGAGGATGGGGGGCACCCTAGGACAAAAGGGAGACACTGTTAGGTTCGCAAGAGCATGGCGATCATCATCGTGTCCACGGGGAAGAGAGGGGAGGTCTGGTTTACCGGGAGACGTCGCCGCAGTTGAAGACAGACGGCGGCGCTGGCTCGGGGAAGACGTTGCCGACGCTCAGGGACGCGCGCGAGTGAGCTGCGGCTGCAGAAAGGTCCGCCAGGTGATGGAGATCACGGCTGGGTGCTCGAGGAGGCAAGAGGTGGCGTGGGGCTGCTGGATTCCTTGCCGGAGCGTCGTCGGAGTCAGTGGCGGTTTGGAGACGATTCGAGCAACCTGGTGGCGTTTAGAGCGTGGAGTCTGAGGGGAAAGGAGGAGAAGGGCGAGGCGATTAAGACAGCGTGGTTGCAGGAGCGATTAACTGCTGTGATAACGCGAATTGATGCTCGCGAATTCATCGCAGAAACGGGAGAGAGGGGGGGGGAAGAACTGGTCGCGTGGTTGAAGACAGGTGAGCTGGCGGTGGGGTCTACCTGGCAGTGAGGAAGTGAGAGGGAAATAGGTCCACTAGTCATTGGCTTAGTGGGTGTGAGTTCGAGTGAGAAAACGTTTCGCTGAGGGAAAGAAAGGTGGGCTGGAGTTGGGCCTAAACTGGGCTGCTGGGTTGGGTCGACCAGATTCCTATTTTTTCCAGTTCTGAATCTTTTTCTTTTTCCAAATCAATTTCTGTTTTGGATTTCAATCAACTATTCAAACATTCAAACAATTCAAACAATCACCACACTTGTAATGAGTTTTTGGTTCTGTTTATCAACATAAACCAAATCCCAAAATAAAATAATATTTTTATTGTTTTTAGGATCCATTCATTGATTAAATAAAATGGACCTTTAGTTATTTAATCAAATAGGGTTTGATTTATTTAATAAAATCTCCATTTGAAATCCAAATATTTTCAAAACCAAATCAGTAGGTTTTATTTGGAAATAAAGAATACTTGGAAACTTGTTTAAAATAAAATAACCTTTTATTTTAGGGTCCATTAATAATTAAATACAATAGACCTTAGTCATTAAATCAAATAGGATTTGTTTTATTAAAATCTTTATTTTGAAAACTAAAAAAAACCAAAAACACTCAGTAGGTTTTATTTGAGAATAAAAAATACTTGGAAAACTTATTTAAAATAAATAAATAAGTTTTAGTGTTTATTTAAAATAGGAAAAGCCTTTTCTTAAATAAAATTGGATATTAAATCCTTATTATTTTATTTAAATAAATTTTTACTATTTTTATTTAAAACAAAATGTTTTATTTCAAAAGCTTGGCCAAGGTTTAATTTGGCTCTATAAAATAATCTTTATTTATAAATCCACCTTTTCTTTTTATAACCAAAACCTTTTATTTAAAAGATCCAAAATAGTAATTTTAAATATTTTGAAGTTTATTGTTTATTTAACTTTTTAAATCCCTTTAGGATTTTATTTGATCAAAATAGGTGTAGGGGTCCCAACCTAATAAGGTTGATCCCTCCTGTGTTTTACAATGCTAGTCCCTGGATCAATAGCTAGCATCCACAGTTTAGATGTAATATCAAGAAACAAGGGTCATAATATAACTTTATAACCAGGAATAACATAATTTTATTACATCAAACATAGCTCATTAGGCTATTACATTACATTGCAGCGGAATAAATATAGTCATGGGTCCTTCATCTTCAAAGTGCCACAGGCAGATGTTGGTTGTAGACTTTGTAATCCTAAACAATCAATCTTCACTAAAATCAATCAAACCTGCAACATACAAGTTACAGCCACAAAGGGTCAATACATTTTGAATTGTATTGGCAAGTGATATTATGGTAGTATAATGGAGTCTATCATCTATATGCATTTGGCTAAGTGGAGTTGAGGCTTGCATTGCTCAAAATAGATTTTTCTTATCATTTTGAAAATACTAAGTTTTTGCTTGACAAAATCATTTTTCTCAATCAAAGATTTCAAGATCCTTGTACCAAGCCATCTCTCCATCAATGATTGAAGAATTCAAACAATCCCTTGTTCAAACCACAAGATTTTAACTTAGAAATTGGAATGATGAGATTCTTGATTGCTTCCATGTCTTGATGCTCAAATTGTCCTTTACCAGGGACATGGCTAAGTACTTAGATTTTACACTCTGTAGAGGTGGTGCACTTTCCCCACAAGACTTGGTTTCCCAAGACAAGATCTTTCAGAAGCTTTCCCTTAGACCAAAATGGACGCGTTCCAACCTATCAAACACTACCACCCACTGTCCATTTGGCTAAGTTCTTGTAACCTATATGATCATGGTAGAGCCCATATTGCCAAATGGTTGCACTTGAAGCTTCTCAACATTTGACATCTCAAATCCCTTTGTTTCCTGGGTGGCATACCACAAGTGAGATACACAATCCAAGTCCATGGCATTGTGAACCACTCAACCATTCTCCACCAAGCTATTCCATTCCACCCAGGTGATTCATTAACTTAGTTGTTTTATTAGACAAAATCACAAGTCCTTAGACTTAGAATATTTTTCCATAGTGTGAATATATATTCCACCCATGTTTTCTATTAGCTAGGCTAAGCTTGGTAGTAGTAGGAATCTCTAACTTAGGAAAATCCTACTAAGGATTCATCTATTAGGTTTTCCTATAGTAAGATCTATACTTAGCAAAATCCATGCAAGTTTACTTAGCAAAATCACTAATGCATAGTGAAAGTATTGGGATAGAAAGTATGAAGCATCACTTGCCTTTTTGGTAGGGAATGGTGGTTCACTCCTTGATCTTTCTAGTCTCACACTTCACTACAAATCAATCAAGTAAACACAAATTCAATTTACATTCCAAACCAAAGTCAAACAAACAATCCTTCACACACACAAAGTAATGGAATCTAAATCATGCATGGGAGCATGCACAAGATAGTTTTATTTTGCAAAGAGGGCCTCTATTGGGTTTCTAAACTTTTTAAGTTCCAAATTGGTCATTTACCAAAGTGGCAAAGTCATTAGTTAGAGGTTTTTGCCCAAAACCATTTTTAAATCCATTCATCATTTCATGTGGTGAAAAATGTTTTTATCAAGGCAAAACTCTTGAGTTGTTCACCAAATGAGTTGCCAATTTGCAAAACTTGGTGTTTTGGGTCAGTGGGTTTGATCAAACCATTTTCTTAAAGTTTTCTTTCCATAAACATTTTTATAACAAAAACCATTCTTTTTATTTGGCTAGAAAATGACTAAGTCAAGTAATCCAACCTAAATCTTTCCAAAATCATTTTTAACACCATGGGTTGGTTCCTAGGGTCAATAAGGTCACAACAATCCAATTTGCAAAGGTTTTAATCCAAAAATCATTTTTAAACAATTTTTATACTCTAAACAAGATCACAAAAGTTTCTGCAAATTCAAACAAGCTAACAGATACTATTTGCTAAACTAAGGCCATGGTTGGCTAGGTCTTGTTCTTCTGAATTCATTGATATAAAATTTGCCAAATTTGGACGTGTGGTTTGAAAGTTATAGGGTTTTGAAAATGGTATTTCAATCTGATTTCAAAATCTGTTTTTAATCAGAACCTGGCCACGTGGCTTGCTCCTATTCGCCAGTACCGGTTCGCACGGATCAGTCGCTGGGGAGCGTTGGATTTAAATTAGATCGAGCGGCTCAGGATCTATCTTACCCCTTCGTTTAAGTCATCTGTTTCTACGCGTCTGATCTAAATCGAACGGTCCTGATCAATCAACCACGAAGTGGCGGCGCTGGCGGCGGTGGTTGGCGGCGGAGCGGCCAGACGGTGGCGAAGCCGACGCTACAGAAAGCGAGGAAGAAGGAGAGGGGGCTCACTGTGATCGTCGTGGCACGGGGATGCTCAACCTGCCACTGGTTGATGAAGGGGCACACAGGATTGGGCGGAATTCCTCACCGAAGTTAGGGCCGGCGCCAGGAGCTTCTGCCTGACAACGGGGATGGGGCTGCTGTCCACCAAAGGGCAAGAAACCGATGTGGTTAGATGCGCAAGGACACAGCAAATGTGCGTGCGTGAATGAGAAGGCGCGGGGTGGTCAGATACTACCTGTGGGCTTCGCCGGAGATGAAGCAGACGGTGGCGACGGTGGTCGTTGTCGAAGGCGAGGTTACAGGGTACCCGCGGTCGAGTTTGCTGCACTAGCAGATGTGCCTAAGAGTGGGAAATCTGTGAGCTTGGTCGGGGAGGAGAGGGGCGGTGAGGGGCTGCCGAAATTGATGAGAATGGTCGCCGGAGACAGAGACAGTGGCTGACAAAATACGGCAGCCTGGGGGCGTGCTTGGGGAAGGAGGCAGAGGGGAACGAGAGAGGACGTGCTGGCGTTTTATCGAGCTTGATCACTGCGAGTTAAGGTGGCCGCGTTAAGGAGAATTGATGCCGCGAAATTAAGTCTGCAACGGCCGGCGAGGGGGAAGAAGGGGTCGTGCGGGGTGGAGAGGAAGAACAGGAGGAGTGGGGCCGGTCAGTCAGTGGGAAAAGAGCGAGGAGGAGGTCCACCAGTCAGTGAGGGTGCGGGTCGCCTCTGTGGTGTAGAAAAACGGTTCGAGGGTGAGGTGGGCTAGGTGGGCTGCTGCTGGGTTAGTTGGGCCAGATTGGTGGGCTGTTCTATTTTTTTTTCTGTCTGAATTCTTTTTCCTTTTCTATTTCTTATTTTTCTGTTTTGAATTTCCAAACAAACAAATATCAACCAAATCAATTCAAACAACACCACACTTCATAATTTGAACTTGGTTCTGTTTAGTAGCATAAACCTAAATTCCAAAATAAAATAATATTTTATTCTTTTTAGGATCTCATTTAATAATTAAATAAAATAGACCAAAGTTATTTAATCAAATTGGGTTTGATTTATTTAATAAAATCTTCACTTGAAAACCAAATACTTTCAAAACAAAATCAGTAGGTTTTATTTGGAAATAAAGAATATTTGAAAAACTTGTTTAAAACAAAATAACCTTTTATTTTAGGGTCCATTAATAATTAAATAAAATGGGCCTTAGTTATTAAATCAAATAGAGTTTGTTTTTATTAATAAAATATTTATTTGAAATCTAAATATTTCCAAAACCAAATAGTGGGTTGTATTTGAAATAAGGTATATCTAAAAAGCTTGTTTAAAATAAATAACAATTTTGTTAAAGGTTCCATTTATAATTAAATAAAATGGACCATGGTTTATTAATAAAATAGGGTTTGATATAATTAATAAAATCCCCATTTGAAACCTAAATATTTTTCAAAACCAAATCAGTAGGTTTTATTTGGGAAACTTTGAATACTTGGAAATTTGTTTAAAACAAAATATCATTAAATATAATTAGACTTTCATTATTAAATCAAGTAGGATTTGTTTTATTGAGAATATTTATTTTAAAATCTAAAATAAAGCCAAAACACTTTAGTAGGTTTTATCTGAGAATATAAAGTACTTGGAAAACTTATTTAAATTAAACAAATAAGTTTTTGATGGTTTATAAATGATAGAACCTTTATTAATAAAACTTGGATATTAAATCCTTATTAATTTATTTTAAATAAACCTTTGCTAATTTTATTTAGAATAAAATGTTTTAATTCCAAAGCTTGGCCAAGGTTTAATTTGGGTTTTATAAAATGTTCTTTTATTTATAAAACTTCTATTTCATTTGAAAACAAATCTTTTCATTTAATTGTTTCAAAATAGTATTTCCAAATGTTTTTATTTTCCTTTTATTAAATGTTAATCTTTTAAAATCCCTTTAGGTTTTTATTTAATTCAAATGGGTTTGAAGTTCCAATTGAATTCAAAAAGTTTCTTCTGGCCCTGAAAATCAAACAAAGTTTTATTTTATTCATTTATTTTCACATTACAAGATTTGGAAAATCTTGGGATGTGACAGGCTACCACCCTTAAAATAAATCTCATCCCGAGATTTGGGAAGGCTAGGGTTACAAGCAAGTTCAAAACAACTAGGGTACTACCATCCTTAAAAAAATTTCAAACAAAAATTACACATTGTCCTTCTTGGGATCCTGGGTAAAACTTCTCTAAGCAACAGTTGCATTTTTGTCCTTAATTTCCATGCTTGACTCATGGGCCAAGGTTGAGATCCTTCATAGACTTGTTTAACTTGTTCTCCATCCTTTCTGGACAATTGTTTGCATAGTGGCCTAGTTCCTTGCATTTGAAACATGTGACAAGGTTGATATCCCTCATAGGCTTGTTTATCTTATGCTTCATCTTTTCTGGACAGTAGTTTGCATAATGTCCCAACTCTTTGCAGTATTTGCACATCACTTGGCTGATATCTTTCTTTTCCTTTGGTATCATTGCTTTTTGTTTGTTTCTTTGGTTCTTCTTCTTTTCTGGGCATTCATTGGCATAGTGTCCCATCTCTTTGCAATTGTAACATTGCAACTGGCTTATGTCTTTCTTCTTCTTTTTGGGTCTCTCCAAAGCTAGGAGTTCTTCTAGTTCATGTTCTTCATAGGTGGGAGATCTTTCTCTCTTCTTGGGGCATTGATCTTCATGCTCCTTGGATGCATGATCCTTGTATCTGAAAATATTGCTAGCTTGGGTTCCTTCTAGATTAACATCTTTGTCATCCTTGTTGTCATTGGCTCTTGGGAGAAAGTTTTCTCTCATGTTGATCATTTGAGTAACCAATCCTTGCAACATTTGGGATTGAAGTTTCAAAATCCTTTGTATGGCTGGGTCTAGTCCATTGTTGTTGGCTAAAAGCTGAGTTGTCTCTTGGATCAACTGGTTTTGAGTTGCTATAATATCTCTCATGTTGTCCTCTTGGTTGTTGTTGATGTCATCTACCTTGGAGTCTTTTGGGGTAGTCATCTGTTTGGGTTGAAGGGATTAGAATAGGCATGATATTCCTAAGGAATCAATTCTAATCACTCACATCGCAATTCACACAAGCAAGGTGCATGCAATCACAAACTAAACATTCACAAACAACTTTGCACTCAACAACAAAGTTCAAGCACGTACTTAGGCAATAAAATATTTTTATTACACCTCACAAGTTGGTGGTTTTGACTTAACTAAAATATGGTGGTCCATCTATATGGTTCACTTGTGATCTTTCCTTCCTTCATGATTCTTCTTACTTGAGATCATGGTTTCCTTGAGAAAAACTCTTGGTTGCAATACTTCAAAGTTGTTGATGGCTCCTTCTTATTTTGCATTCCCTTAGTCTCTAAATCTTGAGTAAGATTTCCTTGTTTCACTTGTGGTCCTTAGTAGTTTCCAAGTTGGAAGTCCTTGGTGAAAATGCTGAAGATGTTGAAGTCATTAGAGTTGAAGATGTTGAAGTCATTAGAGTTGAAGATGTTGAAGTCATTAGAGTTGAAGAAGTTGAAGAAGTCCCTTACACATGGTGTAGTCTTGAGCCATGGGTAGGTTTTTCCATCAAGTTGAAATAGAAGAGATGTAGAGTTGAAGCCAAAATGTTGGAGGAAAGAGTTTACAAGTGTTTTTGTAAATAAGTTTTTGTATCAAAATATAACTCCTATTTTTCTAAGGGTTTTTGTCCAATCCTAGGTTTACAAATCCTACAGGCAACACAATGCTCTGATACCATCTGTAGGGGTCCCGACCTAATAAGGTTGATCCCTCCTGTGTTTTACAATGCTAGTCCCTGGATCAATAGCTAGCATCCACAGTTTAGATGTAATATCAAGAAACAAGGGTCATAATATAACTTTATAACCAGGAATAACATAATTTTATTACATCAAACATAGCTCATTAGGCTATTACATTACATTGCAGCGGAATAAATATAGTCATGGGTCCTTCATCTTCAAAGTGCCACAGGCAGATGTTGGTTGTAGACTTTGTAATCCTAAACAATCAATCTTCACTAAAATCAATCAAACCTCCAACATACAAGTTACAGCCACAAAGGGTCAATACATTTTGAATTGTATTGGCAAGTGATATTATGGTAGTATAATGGAGTCTATCATCTATATGCATTTGGCTAAGTGGAGTTGAGGCTTGCATTGCTCAAAATAGATTTTTCTTATCATTTTGAAAATACTAAGTTTTTGCTTGACAAAATCATTTTTCTCAATCAAAGATTTCAAGATCCTTGTACCAAGCCATCTCTCCATCAATGATTGAAGAATTCAAACAATCCCTTGTTCAAACCACAAGATTTTAACTTAGAAATTGGAATGATGAGATTCTTGATTGCTTCCATGTCTTGATGCTCAAATTGTCCTTTACCAGGGACATGGCTAAGTACTTAGATTTTACACTCTGCAGAGGTGGTGCACTTTCCCCACAAGACTTGGTTTCCCAAGACAAGATCTTTCAGAAGCTTTCCCTTAGACCAAAATGGACGCGTTCCAACCTATCAAACACTACCACCCACTGTCCATTTGGCTAAGTTCTTGCAACCTATATGATCATGGCAGAGCCCATATTGCCAAGTGGTTGCACTTGAAGCTTCTCAACATTTGACATCTCAAATCCCTTTGTTTCCTGGGTGGCATACCACAAGTGAGATACACAATCCAAGTCCATGGCATTGTGAACCACTCAACCATTCTCCACCAAGCTATTCCATTCCACCCAGGTGATTCATTAACTTAGTTGTTTTATTAGACAAAATCACAAGTCCTTAGACTTAGAATATTTTTCCATAGTGTGAATATATATTCCACCCATGTTTTCTATTAGCTAGGCTAAGCTTGGTAGTAGTAGGAATCTCTAACTTAGGAAAATCCTACTAAGGATTCATCTATTAGGTTTTCCTATAGTAAGATCTATACTTAGCAAAATCCATGCAAGTTTACTTAGCAAAATCACTAATGCATAGTGAAAGTATTGGGATAGAAAGTATGAAGCATCACTTGCCTTTTTGGTAGGGAATGGTGGTTCACTCCTTGATCTTTCTAGTCTCACACTTCACTACAAATCAATCAAGTAAACACAAATTCAATTTACATTCCAAACCAAAGTCAAACAAACAATCCTTCACACACACAAAGTAATGGAATCTAAATCATGCATGGGAGCATGCACAAGATAGTTTTATTTTGCAAAGAGGGCCTCTATTGGGTTTCTAAACTTTTTAAGTTCCAAATTGGTCATTTACCAAAGTGGCAAAGTCATTAGTTAGAGGTTTTTGCCCAAAACCATTTTTAAATCCATTCATCATTTCATGTGGTGAAAAATGTTTTTATCAAGGCAAAACTCTTGAGTTGTTCACCAAATGAGTTGCCAATTTTCAAAACTTGGTGTTTTGGGTCAGTGGGTTTGATCAAACCATTTTCTTAAAGTTTTCTTTCCATAAACATTTTTATAACAAAAACCATTCTTTTTATTTGGCTAGAAAATGACTAAGTCAAGTAATCCAACCTAAATCTTTCCAAAATCATTTTTAACACCATGGGTTGGTTCCTAGGGTCAATAAGGTCACAACAATCCAATTTGCAAAGGTTTTAATCCAAAAATCATTTTTAAACAATTTTTATACTCTAAACAAGCTCACAAAAGTTTCTGCAAATTCAAACAAGCTAACAGATACTATTTGCTAAACTAAGGCCATGGTTGGCTAGGTCTTGTTCTTCTGAATTCATTGATATAAAATTTGCCAAATTTGGACGTGTGGTTTGAAAGTTATAGGGTTTTCAAAATGGTATTTCAATCTGATTTCAAAATCTGTTTTTAATCAGAACCTGGCCACGTGGCTTGCTCCTATTCGCCAGTACCGGTTCGCACGGATCAGTCGCTGGGGAGCGTTGGATTTAAATTAGATCGAGCGGCTCAGGATCTATCTTACCCCTTCGTTTAAGTCATCTGTTTCTACGCGTCTGATCTAAATCGAACGGTCCTGATCAATCAACCACGAAGTGGCGGCGCTGGCGGCGGTGGTTGGCAGCGGAGTGGCCAGACGGTGGCGAAGCCGACGCTACAGAAAGCGAGGAAGAAGGAGAGGGGGCTCACTGTGATCGTCGTGGCACGGGGATGCTCAACCTGCCACTGGTTGATGAAGGGGTGCACAGGATTGGGCGGAATTCCTCACCGAAGTTAGGGCCGGCGCCAGGAGCTTCTGCCTGACAACGGGGATGGGGCTGCTGTCCACCAAAGGGCAAGAAACCGATGTGGTTAGATGCGCAAGGACACAGCAAATGTGCGTGCGTGAATGAGAAGGCGCGGGGTGGTCAGATACTACCTGTGGGCTTCGCCAGAGATGAAGCAGACGGTGGCGACGGTGGTCGTTGTCGAAGGCGAGGTTACAGGGTACCCGCGGTCGAGTTTGCTGCACTAGCAGATGCGCCTGAGAGTGGGAAAGCTCTGAGCTTGGTCGGGGAGGAGAGGGGCGGTGAGGGGCTGCTGGAATTGATGAGAATGGTCGCCGGAGACAGAGACAGTGGCTGACGAAATACGGCAGCCTGGGGGCGTGCTTGGGGAAGGAGGCAGAGGGGAACGAGAGAGGACGTGCTGGCGTTTTATCGAGCTTGATCACTGCGAGTTAAGGTGGCCGCATTAAGGAGAATTGATGCCGCGAAATTAAGTCTGCAACGGCCGGCGAGGGGGAAGAAGGGGTCGTGCGGGGTGGAGAGGAAGAACAGGAGGAGTGGGGCCGGTCAGTCAGTGAGGGTGCGGGTCGCCTCTGTGGTGTACAAAAACGGTTCGAGGGTGAGGTGGGCTAGGTGGGCTGCTGCTGGGTTAGTTGGGCCAGATTGGTGGGCTGTTCTATTTTTTTTTTGTCTGAATTCTTTTTCCTTTTCTATTTCTTATTTTTCTGTTTTGAACTTCCAAACAAACAAATATCAACCAAATCAATTCAAACAACACCACACTTCATAATTTGAACTTGGTTCTGTTTAGTAGCATAAACCTAAATTCCAAAATAAAATAATATTTTATTCTTTTTAGGATCTCATTTAATAATTAAATAAAATAGACCAAAGTTATTTAATCAAATTGGGTTTGATTTATTTAATAAAATCTTCACTTGAAAACCAAATACTTTCAAAATAAAATCAGTAGGTTTTATTTGGAAATAAAGAATATTTGAAAAACTTGTTTAAAACAAAATAACCTTTTATTTTAGGGTCCATTAATAATTAAATAAAATGGGCCTTAGTTATTAAATCAAATAGAGTTTGTTTTTATTAATAAAATATTTATTTGAAATCTAAATATTTCCAAAACCAAATAGTGGGTTGTATTTGAAATAAGGTATATCTAAAAAGCTTGTTTAAAATAAATAACAATTTTGTTAAAGGTTCCATTTATAATTAAATAAAATGGACCATGGTTTATTAATAAAATAGTGTTTGATATAATTAATAAAATCCCCATTTGAAACCTAAATATTTTTCAAAACCAAATCAGTAGGTTTTATTTGGGAAACTTTGAATACTTGGAAATTTGTTTAAAACAAAATATCATTAAATATAATTAGACTTTCATTATTAAATCAAGTAGGATTTGTTTTATTGAGAATATTTATTTTAAAATCTAAAATAAAGCCAAAACACTTTAGTAGGTTTTATCTGAGAATATAAAGTACTTGGAAAACTTATTTAAATTAAACAAATAAGTTTTTGATGGTTTATAAATGATAGAACCTTTATTAATAAAACTTGGATATTAAATCCTTATTAATTTATTTTAAATAAACCTTTGCTAATTTTATTTAGAATAAAATGTTTTAATTCCAAAGCTTGGCCAAGGTTTAATTTGGGTTTTATAAAATGTTCTTTTATTTATAAAACTTCTATTTCATTTGAAAACAAATCTTTTCATTTAATTGTTTCAAAATAGTATTTCCAAATGTTTTTATTTTCCTTTTATTAAATGTTAATATTTTTAAATCCCTTTAGGTTTTTATTTAATTCAAATGGGTTTGAAGTTCCAATTGAATTCAAAAAGTTTCTTCTGGCCCTGAAAATCAAACAAAGTTTTATTTTATTCATTTATTTTCACATTACAAGATTTGGAAAATCTTGGGATGTGACAATAGGTTTGAAAGTTCCCAATTGGATTCAAAAAGTTTCTTCTTACCCTGAAAAATCAACAAAGTTTTGTTTTATTCATTTATTTTTCACATTACAAGATTTGGAAAATCTTGGGATGTGACAGGCTACCACCCTTAAAATAAATCTCGTCCCGAGATTTGGGGAGGCTAGGGGTTACAAGTTGGCTCAAAACATCTAGGGTACTACCACCCTTAAGAATTTTCCAACTAAATTACATATTGGCCTTCTTGGGATCCTGGGGAAACTCCTCTAGGCAAACATCTGCATAGTGTCCTTTGTTTTCACACTTGAAACATATGACAAGGCTGAGATCTTTTATAGGTTAGTTTATCTTGTGCTTCCTCTTTCCTGGACAGAAGTTTACATAGTGGCCTAGTTCCTTGCATTTGAAACACATCACTTGGCTGATATCTTTCTTTTCCTTTGGTATCATTGTCTCTTGTTTGTTTCCTTGATTCTTCTTCTTTTCCGGGCATTCATTGGCATAGTGTCCCATCTCTTTGCAATTGTAACATTGCACTTGAGTAATATCCTTCTTGTTAGGGTTGGGGCATTTCTTCTTCTTCTTGGGTCTCTCCAAAGTTAGGAGTTCTTCTAGTTCATGTTCTTCATAGGTGGAAAATATTTTTCTCTTCTTGGGGAAGTTACTAGAGATATGATCTTCTTCTTCACAATTAGGTAATTGATCTTCATGCTCCTTGCATGTATGATCCTTGTCTCCATAAATATTTCTAGCTGGGGTTCCTTCTAGAATAGCATCTTTGTCATCCTTGTTGTCATTAGCTCTTTGGGAATAGTTTTCTCCCATGTTGATCACTTGAGTAACCAATCCTTGCAACAATTGGGATTGAAGTTTCAAAATCCTTTGTATGGCTGGGTCTAGTCCATTGTTGTTGGCTAAAAGCTGAGTTGTATCTTGGCTCAACTGGTTTTGGGTTGCTATAAGTTCTCTCATGTTGTCCTCTTGGTTGTTGTTGGTGTCACCATCCTTGATGTTGGAGTCTCTTGGAGAAGTCATCTGTTTGGGTTGAATTGGGATTAGATTAGGCAAAATATTTCTAAGGGAATAATTCTGTTCACACACATCACAATTCACACAAGCAATGTGCAATCAATCTCAAACAACTTTTCACTCAAACAACAAAGTTCAAGCAGATACTTAGGCAACCAAAAATATTTTTGTTACACCACATAAGTTGGTGGGTTTGACTTAAACAAAATATGGTGGTCCATCTATATGGTTCTCTTGAGATCTTTCCATCTTTCTTGGTTGATTCTTCTTGCATGAGATCATGGTTTCCTTGAGAAAAATTCTTGTCACAAAAACTTCAAAGGTGATGATGATTCCTTCTAAGTTGTGTTTCCTTAGGCTCCAAATCCTTGAGCAAGATTTCTTGTCTCACTTGTAGTCCTTAGTGGTATCCAAGTTGGAAGTCCTTGGTGAATATGCTGAAGATGCTGAAGTCATTAGAGTTGAAGAAGTTGAAGTCATTAGAGTTGATGGAATCCTTTGCACATGGTGTTGTCTTTGGTCACGGGGTAGGTTTTTCCATCAAGTTGAATTAGAAGAGATGTAGAGTTGATACCAAAATGGTTAAGGAAAGGGTTTACAAGATTGTTTGTAAATAAGTTTTGGAACAAAACAACTCCTATTTTTCTAAGGGTTTTTGTCCAATCCTAGGTTTACGAATCCTACAGGCAACACAATGCTCTGATACCATCTGTAAAGGGTCCCAACCTTTAATAAGGTAGAGTCCCCTGTGTTTACAATGCTAGTCCCTGGATCAATAGCTAGCATCCACAGTTAAGATGTAATATCAAGAAACAAAGGTCATAATACAACTTTATAACCAGGAATAACATAATTTTATTACATCTTACATAGCTCATTTGGCTATTACATTACATTGCAGCAGAATATCTATAGCATGGGGTCCTTCATCTTCAAAGTGCCACAGGCAAACATGTTGGTTGTAGACTTTGTAATTCTATTCAATAAACTTCACTAAATCAATCAAACCTGCAACATACAAGTTACAGCCACAAGGGTCAATACATTTGAATTGTATTGGCAAGTGATACTATGGTAGTATGGTGGAGTCTATCATCTATATGCATTTGGCTAAGTGGAGTTGAGGCTTGCATTGCTCAAAATAGATTTTCCTTATCATTTTGAAAACACTAAGTTTTTGCTTGACAAAACATTTCTCCCAATCAAAGATTGAAGATCCTTTAACCCTTGTTCAAACCACAAGATTTTAACTTAGAAATTTGAATGATGAGATTCTTGATTGCTTCCATGTCTTGATGCTCAAATTGTCCTTTACCAGGGACATGGCTAAGTACTTATATTTTACACTCTGCAGAGGTGGTCCACTTTCCCCACAAGACTTGGTTTCCCAAGACAAGATCTTTCAGAAGCCTTCCCTTAGACCAAAATGGACGCGCTCCAACCTATCAAACTCTACCACCAACTGTCCATATGGCTAAGTTCTTGCAACCTATATGATCCAGGCAGAGCCCATAATGCCAAGTGGCTGCACTTGAAGCTTCTCAACATTTGACATCTCAAATCTCTTTGTTCCTGGGTGGCCATCCACAAGTGAGATACACAAGGTCAACCATAGACATGGGCCTTGTGAACCACTCAACCAAAAACCACCAAGCAATTACCATTCCACCCAGGTGATTCATTAACTTAGTTGTTTTATTAAACAAAAACACAAGTCCTCAGACTTAGAAATTTTCCATAGTGTGAATACATTTCCACCCTTGTTTTCTATTAGCTAGGCTAAGCATGATAGTAGTAAGTATCTTGACTTAGGAATTTCTACTAAGGTTTCATCTACTAGGATTTCCTATAGCAAGGTTTATACTTAGCAAAATTCCATGCAAGTTTTACTTAGAGAAAATCACTAATGCATAGTGAAAGTAATGGGACAAAAAGTATGAAGTATCACTTGCCTTTTTGGTAGAGTATAGGTTCACTCCTTGTCCTTGCTACAATCACACTCTTCAAGTCACTACAATTCAATCAAGCAAGGCACAAGTTCAATCTACCAATCAAGCAAAACAACACATAAAATCATAGAACTAAGATAATGCATGCAAGCATGCCAAACTTTGTTTTATTTGGAAAAGTGGTTCCTAATGGGTCATGAACATTTGAAAACACCTAATGGTCATTTTGTAAAGTGGCAAAGTCATTTGCAAAAGGTTTCACCTCATAAACCATTTTCAAAACAAAGTATCATTTTATGTGGTGTAGAAATATTTTTACTAAGGCATTAATCTATAGGGTTCACCAAATATGTTTTCCAAACCATGAAACTTGCTGTTTGGGGTCAGAGAGTTTAAAACAAAACATTTTCCAAAGGTTTTCTTCCAAAACCATTTTTAATAAATAAACCATATTTCTATTTGACTAGAAATGGTTTCAAAACAAAGAATCATTATTTTGTTTCACCAAATACATTTTTGAATTCACAAAGTGTTTCCTATGTTCAGTAGGTTCAAATCACACCATTTGCCAAAGATTTTAACCCCAAAATCATTTTGAACAATTTTTATAACCTAAACAAGCATACAAATGTTTCTGCAAAAACAATCATTTTACCAGAGGCTTTTTAATTAACAAATGGCATGGTTGGCTAGGGCTTGTTCCACTGATTCCATTGATATAAAGTTTGAAAATTTTGGACGTGTGGTTTAAAAGTTACAAGGGTTTCAAAATGGCATCTAAATCTGATTTCAAATTCTATTTTAAATCGTCTGGTGCCACGCGTCCTATTCTCATTCGTCGGTACCGCTTCACTCGGATCGGCTATTCTGGCGCGTTGGATCAAGTTGAATCATGCGGCTCAGAAGCGTGCGTACCCATTCGCTTACTTTCTATCCTATCCACCAGATCGAGATCGGACGGTTGCTGTGAGCTCGACCTTAAACGAGCGGCGCTGCGGCGGTGGCTGGCGGCGGAGCGGCCAGACGGTGGCGGCGCCGGCGATACAGGAAGCAAGGGTGGCTGGGGAGGTACTCACAGCATTCGCAGAGGCCTGGGGAAGCTCAAGGTGATGCCGTCTTGTCGAGGGGCGCACTGGAGCGGGCTTGATTGATCCCCGGAAATGAGCTGGGCCTCGGGCGGCTCTGGAGGTCATCGAGGGCGAGGATGGGGGGCACCCTAGGACAAAAGGGAGACACTGTTAGGTTCGCAAGAGCATGGCGATCATCATCGTGTCCACGGGGAAGATAGGGGAGGTCTGGTTTCCCGGGGAGACGTCGCCGCAGTTGAAGACAGACGGCGGCGCTGGCTCGGGGAAGACGTTGCCGACGCTCAGGGACGCGCGCGAGTGAGCTGCGGCTGCAGAAAGGTCCGCCAGGTGATGGAGATCACGGCTGGGTGCTCGAGGAGGCAAGAGGTGGCATGGGGCTGCTGGATTCCTTGCCGGAGCGTCGTCGGAGTCAGTGGCGGTTTGGAGACGATTCGAGCAGCCTGGTGGCGTTCAGAGCGTGGAGTCTGAGGGGAAAGGAGGAGAAGGGCGAGGCGATTAAGACAGCGTGGTTGCAGGAGCGATTAACTGCTGTGTTAACGCAAATTGATGCTCACGAATTCATCGCAGAAACGGGAGAGAGGGGGAGGAAGAACTGGTCGCGTGGTTGAAGACAGGTGAGCTGGCGGTGGGGTCTACCTGGCAGTGAGGAAGTGAGAGGGAAAGAGGTCCACCAGTCATTGGCTTAGTGGGTGTGAGTTCGAGTGAGAAAATGTTTCGCTGAGGGAAAGAAAGGTGGGCTGGAGTTGGGCCTAAACTGGGCTGCTGGGTTGGGTCTACCAGATTCCTATTTTTTCTAGTTCTGAATCTTTTTCTTTTTCGAAATCAATTTCTGTTTTGAATTTCAATCAACTATTCAAACATTCAAACAATTCAAACAATCACCATACTTGTAATGAGTTTTTGGTTCTGTTTATCAACATAACCAAATCCCAAAATAAAATATTATTTTTATTCTTTTTAGGATCCATTCATTGATTAAATAAAATGGACCTTTAGTTATTTAATCAAATAGGGTTTGATTTATTTAATAAAATCTCCTTTTCAAATCCAAATATTTTCAAAACCAAATCAGTAGGTTTTATTTGGAAATAAAGAATACTTGGAAACTTGTTTAAAATAAAATAACCTTTTATTTTAGGGTCCATTAATAATTAAATACAATAGACCTTAGTCATTAAATCAAATAGGATTTGTTTTATTAAAATCTTTATTTTGAAAACTAAAAAAAACCAAAAACACTCAGTAGGTTTTATTTGAGAATATAAAATACTGGGAAAACTTATTTAAAATAAATAAATAAGTTTTAGTGTTTATTTAAAATAGGAAAATCCTTTTCTTAAATAAAATTGGATATTAAATCCTTATTATTTTATTTAAATAAATTTTTACTATTTTTATTTAAAACAAAATGTTTTATTTCAAAAGCTTGGCCAAGGTTTAATTTGGCTCTATAAAATAATCTTTATTTATAAATCCACCTTTTCTTTTTATAACCAAAAACTTTTATTTAAAAGATCCAAAATAGTAATTTTAAATATTTTGAAGTTTATTGTTTATTTAACTTTTTAAATCCCTTTAGGATTTTATTTGATCAAATAGGTTTGAAAGTTCCCAATTGGATTCAAAAAGTTTCTTCTTACCCTAAAAAATCAACAAAGTTTTGTTTTATTCATTTATTTTTCACATTACAAGATTTGGAAAATCTTGGGATGTGACAATATACCAAATTATATATAGTGGTTGCTACTTTAATCCGTCCAGACTAAATATCGCTATGAAAGATCAAATCTTGTCATAGTCAACTCTTTGAACATTGTCGTAAAATACTTTACCGATATGTCGACTATTTCATAGATGTAAAACATCCATGTCTGTTTCTTTATAGATCCAAATACGACCGATAGGTTTTTACACCTTTCCGGAGGGTCTTCCAAGTTCAAAACTTGATTTCTCGTGTATGGAACTATCACGGATTTTATGGCTTCAAGCCATTTGACGGAGTCAGGGCCCATCATCGCTTCTTTGTAGTCGGTTCATCATTGTCAAACATTAATGATTTACTCTCAAATCTCAATCATTTGATTGTTTATCCGACCTTCTTGGTTCAATAGGAACTTTAGACTTCCGTGACCGCAACCTTTGAGCCACATAAGCTATGAGCATTATGGCAGCCTCCAGAACCATTTCCGGCGCTGCCCAACTCAGCACATTTAGCTAAGGTTCGTTAACCTTATCAAAGTTCTATTGTCCTCCCACTTAACATTTATGAAAAATTCCTTCTTCAAGAAACTTCATGTTTCAAGCGACAAACACTTTTGTCCTTGGTGTTATGGAGGAATAACCAATTGTTATTCGAAATAACCTACAAAGACATGCTCATCCGACTTCGGTTGTAAACATATTACTTATGTTTAGCATACCAAAATTTAAGAAATGACAACTTGAGTTTTACCCCAAACCATAACTTCCATGGTGTCATTTCAACGGATCAAGATGGAGCTCTTTTCAGTGTAAAAGCGGAAGTCTCTAAAGCTTTAATCATTTAAAACATAATGGCAGTTTTATCAATAACACCTTTGATCCAACCATGTCAAACAAGGTTTCATTACAAATCTCAAACACTCCATATTCCTATGGTGTTTCGTGAGATGTAAATCTAGGTGTTTTGCTAAACTTGTAACTCAAATAAATCCCTTTTTATGATAAAATCATAATTCATTTATTTTTCTTGTTACACTTGTAACTCAAATAAATCCCATATGATAAAATCATTAACCATTTATTTTCTTGTTACAATGATTTTCCACTTCATCTTGAAAGTCTTTGAACATTTTCAAATATTTCATACTTCTTTCTCATTAAGTGAACATTCACTCAAATTCCCGGAGAAAGCATATGAAGATGAAATCCGTCGCTTACGACTATACATAATGGACTACATACATCGATATTTATAAATTCCAATATTTTAGTCGTTCATTCTTCTTTGGCCTTTGAACAAAGTTTTAATTATCCCGAGGAAAGTCTCACAAGTGTCACTTGATCAAATCAAAGACTCCAAAAATCCATGAATATGGAGATTCTTCATGTTTTCTTTAAAATATAATTTAAACGGCGATGTCACTTCGTAAGTGATCTTTCAATCATTTGTCTTGCGACATTTTAGCATTAGGTTTTATGGATGTGATTTCTCCAACTAGATTTGTAAATCATACATCTTATATGGAATACGGTAATTATTTGAACAACCTTTGTTTTCATAATACCTGATTCAAATAACAATTATTAAAATAAATCTTGAAGTCAAGCTTTGATGTCAGCGAGAAATACAAACAACGGTTTGTTTGTTTTCGAAGAACATCATCACATATTCTCTTGCTAGTTACTTAGGCCATTGTGGTTCATGAATTGCGTTGTTCCGTATGAAATTTCATACCAACCAATTCGGTATCCAATACCCAAGAACCACATTGTTTAACAAGCAAAGAATACAACCATAACATGTATATCATATATATACCTAAATTGGATATTTCCAATCTTTTCTTTTCTGCCAAATATATTTTATAGATTCTCTTTCAGCATTTCCTTTTCCATTTTAAAAGAATCTATCAACATCAAAAGTGGCGCCATATACATGACACATAGTCCAAAGCGTGTATATTCAAATAATAATACCTTTGGACTTGCACTTTAAAGTGGATCACCATCATCAAATGATCGGTATTCTTTCAAAATCCATTCTTTAGTAATCTTTTAGTGTAGTAAACACTTTACATGCATCTTCTATTCATCCTTATCATGACGACTTTCATGATCAAGCTACTGTATCTTATAAAGACGAATCGTGAGTATAACATTACTTTCCAAAACCCTTTTGGATGATTAGGATG
The DNA here is from genome assembly GCA_916181665.1 of Avena sativa. NCBI lineage: Eukaryota > Viridiplantae > Streptophyta > Magnoliopsida > Poales > Poaceae > Avena > Avena sativa. The sequence continues at coordinate 122,318,523 of OV702281.1, forward strand.
TCTAGCATCTCCAACCTTCATAAATTCTCATCCAATATGAGAACATATATTATAATCTATCATTTTGCAACCAAAACATTGTTTCAGATATCATTATATCTGCCACACATGATGGTTTCTGAAAAAATTCTTTCAGCTCCTAGATAACCTTGATATTTAAATCAAGAATCATGGAGGCAAACATGATACTTTAGATACTAACACTGGAATTGTTACTCTCGATTTAATACTAACTATTAAATTTCAAAGAGTAAACAAAGTTTGAAATAGGACTTTAAACTTTATATTGACACTCAACACAATACGATACCAGTTCGTAAAGTATATATCCAAAATTCTATAGTTCTATTATCTCAATTACAACTAAGCATAAGGTGGTGAACGAATGCCAATGACTACAACAAATTATGCAAATTCACTTTGATTTAATTTATGATAAATTGAGTTCTACTAATCCAAATTAGAAATGAACTCCCACTCAAAAACGACATCCCTCGTGTCTTTTTGGTGATTACATGAACCAAATCCACTACACCAAGTCCGATCATCACGTGAGTCGGTGTAGCTTCAAAGGCGAGCATCCATATGGTCATCATATCAAAACATATGACTAATGCTTAACCTTTTGGTCCGTGTTCCGAGGCCATGTATGTACATGCTAGGCTCGCCAAGTAAGAACCTTAGTATTCGCGTGTGTAACTGTCTTACACCCGAGATATGCTCGTGGATTCAAGTACACCCGATCATCACGTGATGTCTTGAAGCGACGAAACATTGTCGGTGCATACTTAAGGAAGAACACATTTTTATCTTGATATCTAAATGAGGGATCATCTTATTATGCTAATAAAATGCCAAACAAGCAATATAAGATGCAATCAAACATCACATGTTTATAAGTGAAATGATATGGTTCCCGCATATGATCTCCATGTGCACCATGGTATGATCTCTATCATACCTTTATGTGTAAGGCCAAGGCCTATGGAACTTACACGCTATGTGTGTTGTAAGAGTATCATCTCATACTTCTACTTACAACATCACCATATCATAACACTAGCCTAGCAACAATCTAAACTAGACGCCTCTAATTTATCCATTGCAAGTTTTACGTGGCTTAGGGCTTTCGAAGATAGAACCGTTCTTACCTACGAACATGAACCACAACGAGGATAACCAAATTGTTGACAACTCGTTGCAAATTAGATATTGACTATAGTAGGAGAGACAGACACCCGCTAGCCACTTATGCAAAACTAGTTGCATGTCAAGCATGGAACATGTCTCATGTGCGAGGACATGTAAAGTTGGTCCGGGCCGCTTCATCCCACTATCCAAAGTACAACTAAGAAGCAATAAAATGATCATCATTGCCCACATACTCATATGTGTACTACCCGTGCAAAGCATCTACGCATAGATCCGGCTCTGATACCACTGTAGAGTTCGCAGCATAGAAAACAAAAAAAAATCCTACGATGGGAACAACTATGTACCAAGGTCTATCTACTAGATACAAACAACGGGCGGATGTAGATCCTTAGAGAACATACCCTTAAAGACCGACAAAGCTTAACGAGTCCAAACTCGTGGTTGATGTAGACGATCTCTTGCCGATCTCAAGATCGAGAGGAAGTCCTAGCGCCGCAAAACAGCAGCGCATCCGTGCTCGCACACACGTTTGAGGCACCGAGCAACCTCCGCCTCCTCTCTCCAGTGATGCAGCGGAAGCACAACTCTTTCTTGCCGAATAGCCACCGGGAACATGTATCTCGCTAGTCCGACACCATGGGGAATAAATTCTAGAGGGGGAAAGAGATCCTTCACGAGGAGGTGTGAGTGAGAAGTGAGAGGAGGGGCTCCTTATATAGGGTAGGGGGAAGCCCAAGGGGGCATGGCCGCCGGCCATGGAGGGTGCCCCCACCTCTCCCTCATTCATGTGGGTGGAAACTCCACTCACAAAATGGCCCTTCAATTTTCTCCACTCAAAAACCCACTCAAATTCCCATTAAATTTCCACCAAATTTAATGCAAACTCTCATTAAATAAAACTCCTTTTATTTATTCAGAATTTTGTCAATTACTTTAATGAAAAACATTCACATATAACCCCTTGCTAGTATTTCATTTCACATGCAGAAACACTTTCTGCAATTTCACCCGAAAACCCGTTTCGGTATCTAGTGAAATAAATTCCTGCGCTTGTTATTCTTTTCGGCATGAAACTTTTGCTCCAAGTGGATGTCGGTGTCTCTTAAGTGTGTCACCCTACGGTTCACGAATAATGCGGACATGATCGAGACCCCTCTCAGATCAATAATCAGATGCGGGATCTTGAGACCCATACTGACTCCCACACATTCAACGATGACTTTCTTGTGATCGTCGGAACCTTTTACGCTAGTATCTTAATCCTTTTGTTTCGCGGTATATTACATGTCTGAGATTCGATCATCGGTATCTCCATACCTAGTTTGATCTCGTTACTAACATGTACTCTTTTCTTGTTCCCGTGATATAACATTCTAGTGATCAAATCACTTGCTTGCAAGCTAATCAATGTGATATCACCGAGAGGGCCCAGAGCATATCTATCCGTCATCGGGTTGAACAAATTCCACTCTCGATCCATGGGCCTCAACATAACACTTTAGTAGTTCTGAATCCATCTTTATAATTTTTTTGAGGGTAAAACAGTAGGGTAAAGCACCCCACTGCAATTTTTATAGATCATAGAGAGTTACAGAAAAGGTATTTACAAGTTCAGGCCACCTCAAAAGAGGGATTTCATTCTAAGCAGCTATCTCCTATCTAAATTATTCTCAATCCAATCTTTGAGGCCCTGATAATTCTTTTTCTTAATTCTATACAAGACCCATCTTAATTCCTGGGCAACAGTAGCCCTCCATTCCTGAAGCGAAGCATGCTTGTTGTTGAAGATTTCATTGTTTCTGCACATCCATATGCCCCAAGCTCCTAATATAATAATTTCCATTGCAAAAGGAACTTTAAGATCTTTTTTTATACTGGTTAAAGCTTCAAAAAGATTTTGATCAGCCACTTGGACATGTTAGATTTCATTCCAGCAAGCTCTTGCAAAAGGACAGTCCCAAAATAAGTGTAATATGGTTTCTTCACTGATGCAGCCATGAAACACACATTCATAAGAAGCCAGAGTAAAACATTTCCTTTTCAGAAGGTTTCTTGTGTTTAGCCTATCAAGAAGAAGAACTTGTGCTTTGGTTGACAAGAGGACTTCCACAACCAGGAGAAATGTGGCTGTACAGGTTGGTAACCAGATAAAGAATAATAAGCCTTTTGGACTAAAAAATTACTGCCCCAAATGTAGCTCCAGTTGTCAGCTTCCCCCTGTATACCAATACTAAGGATTTGCTCAAGGTTTTGATATTCCTGGTAAGCTTGCTATGAGAGAGGTAGAAAAAAATGATCTTGAATGTTATCTGTCTGCAGAAACTCATTGACAGAGATGTGTGGGTTTTTTGCATAGGAAAGTAGACGAGGAAGCTTATGCTGCAGACATCCATCTTTCCACATATCAGACCAGAGAAGGGTTGATTGTCCATCGCCCACCGAGCACTTTGCAATTCCTTTAAATATGTCAACCAATTTCAGATGAGCTTTCCACCAAAAGGATCCCTCCAGACTTCTTCCAGGAAGTTTACCATTACATTAATAAGTGTTCCAGATAAGGTGAACCCATGGGATATCCTTGTGATTGTAAAATTTATCCAAATTCTTCAAAAGAAGTGCAGAGTTTTGAACATTAAGGTCAAGCACCCCCAATCCCCCATGGTTCTTGGGTCGACAAACTTTCTTCCATGCAACAAGAGCTTGACCCCTAGCTTGAACATCATATGTTTTCTTTCTCCACAGGCATTGTCTCATATACTTAATCAACTGATCTTTAATAGTGACAGGAAGCTCAAAACAACTCATGTAATATATGGGAAGGGAAGATAAAATAGATTTAACTAACTGTAGTTTCCCCCCATAATTAAGAAAATCAGCAATCCCACACAACCTTCTCTCAACTCTCTGAACAATAGGCAGGAAATGTTCCACTGCAGGCTTATTAATGCTTAAAGGCAGTCCAAGGTAGGTGAATGGCAATGAGCCAGGGAGGCAAGATAGAGTATTGGAAAAGTGATCAAGCCTCACAGATTCCATGTTAATTGGCATCATACTAGATTTAGCATAATTAAATTTGAGTCCAGTGGAGAGTGCAAAAGTATGAAGAAGAGCCTTGAGGCACAAAAGTTGTTCAGAGTCAGCTTTAATGATTAATAAAGTGTCATCAGCATACTGCACCACAGGGAAATCAGGACAGAACACTCCTTCAATGGGAAGGTAAAGAAGACCAAAATTCATTGCTTTATTGAGGATGCTTTGGAGAAGATCAGCAGCCAAGACAAACAGAAGAGGAGATAAAGGATCACCTTGTCTTACACCTCTTCTGCAATAATTTTTTTTCCCAGGCACTCCATTTAAAAGAACAGAGGAAGCTGAACCAAAGATTAACTGAATCCAAGAAATCCATTTATCACCAAAACCTTTGGCTTTGAGGATATTGATAATTGTAGAGTGCTCAATTCTACCAAAAGCCTTTTCAAAGTCAAGCTTAAGAATTAAAATTTCTTCTTTGGATTTGTGGCATTGGTCAAGGAACTCAAATGCCCAACCTAAACAATCTTGAATAGACCTTTGTTTGAGAAAACCATATTGATTCTTGTGGACAAGCTTAAGGATGAACTTCTGCAGTCTATTAGCCAGAATTTTGGTTATAATCTTGAAGACACTGTTGAGCAGAGAAATAGGCCTAAAATCAGCAGGTGTCAGAGGAGCTTCAGTTTTGTAATCACCCTGTTACGGTGTGACGTTTGATGTTATCACCCTGTTACGGTGTGACATTTGGTGTTATCAATAAACTCTTCCGGTGTTAGTGATTGACATGATCTCATGGTCTAAGGATTGGGATCACTTCGTAAGTTGTTATAGCAATATAAACTCAATGACTTTGATCGTAATGCTATACTTCGGATGAATGTTCATCACATCATTACACTAATGTTGTGATCCCGTTATTAACAACATCCAATGTCCATGATCAGGAAACCTTGATCATCTTGTTAATCAACGAGCTAGTTTATGAGAGAGGCATAACTAGGAACTTCCTTTTTGTTTATTAAACACACATGTATTAACGTTTCCGTATTAATACAATTATAGAATGTAAAATAAACATTTATCATAAATAAGGAATACGATAATAACCACTTTATTATTGCCTCTCGGGCATATTCCCTTCAAGACCTTCCTTATGCATTGTAACTTCGTAATATATAACCCCCCCGGATCCCCCGAGGTTCGTGCATCGTGTTCTCGTCGTGTTTTCGTTTTGATTTGTTTCTGTTAGGAAATCTTCTCAAGTTTAGAGCACCATGTCCTCCGCCAACGGTCCGAGGAGGAAGAACCTCAAGTCCCCAAGTAAGAGGAGATTCCGGTAGGTTATGAAGGAGGACAAGCAACTGGACACCCGCGCCACCGTCGCAAGCATTGGTTTGGTGGCACAACCTAGCCAGCTTAAGAGGACAACACGGATGTCCACAAGAGGGAAACCTCCACGTCTCTTCTACAATCCACGGCCATCTCCTCCATGTAAAAAGAGACCCTTCCATACACTTATGCATGAATATCAATACCAACATGTGCCCAAAGGGAATTTGCCTTCGGTTTGGGATTTGCCTCGTTCTAACAATGCAGAGAAGGAGCATGCTAAGGCTGAAGAGTGGGGAAAGAATAACAAGAACTAGGATTCTCGGACTGACATGATCATGAACCGTATAGAGCAAAACTCAGAGCTGATCCGTACTCTTACTTTTGAGTTCGAGGAATTGAAGAAACTTATTGAAGAGCTTATCAAGAGAACACCACCACCGAAGGAGTAATTCTTCATCAGGTTTGGCATCCCATTGCCTTGTTCCAAGCTTGGGGGAGTGCCGCGGTATCACCACCATTATCTTTTATCTTTTACCTTTTTAGTGGATTCACATCTGTGGTAGATAGGTTATCTCTTAGTTTGGTTTGCATGTGGAAGTATCTCTCCTTTAGTTGATTATCTATGTATCCCTTGGTGCAAGTTCCTTTATTGAATATTAATGAGAAGTCTCATCTTTTACTTTTTACACTTCTTATTTTTAGTTTGCAATCTCTATTATATGATGGATCTTGTTGATCAGTATTGGCACCACTCTAGGATCATCAAGTGGATCTAAATTGGTTTTGGCAAACCAAGTTCTGGTCAGTGGCTTTAGTTTGAAAGAAAAAGAAAGAAAGAAAAAATCTTACAGGTATTTGGTATCATTTGTTTTCTTTCTTGTTGTCTCAGAAGCTTGGTATTCTTTACTTAAGATTCTTTTGTGTCTTCAAGGAAGATTGCATGTTTGGCTTTATTACTTGTATGTTTTCTTGTTTCTTCTAACTCTCTTGCTTGCTACCCAGCCTTGCTAGCCAAAAACCTGTTTTGAGAAGGCATACTTCTCATGTTTCCAAAATCCTTTGAACCAAAACTTTTGCCACTTATGTCCACCATATCTACCTAGTAGCTGTTGCTATTCCAAGCAAATTCTCAAGTTTCATCTACCTTTCGAATTAAAAAGTATTTTGTTATGAGAAAACTAGTTAGTAAAGCTCTCACGAACTTGATGGCACACTTTATTTCTTGCCCCTAATAAACTTGAATCATTGTGAACATCGAAGTTGTATATGCTTGCATCTATACATTGGAACTAGCAGAACCGTGCTGTCACGGGGAACGTTTTCAACATTGCACTTGTACTCTATACAAAGTTGATATCGTGCTCTTTTGTCTATGGATGTCAACGGTGTGAAATAAAGAGGGAACTTGTAAGTCCATGGAGTCTGTATTCTGTGTTAGAGAAACGCTTGGGCCGCTAGCCTAAGCCATGCTTAATCATGGTGGAAACTTGCAGCATCACCATAGTGAGTCATCTATGAAGCATCCTCAATAAAAAGCTATACATATAGTAAATAAAAAGATTGCTGAGATGCTCATTGTCTGCTTGCCTTGTCATTTTGGTTATGGGAAAGCTCCTGTACCATGTGCAAGGGGTACCCCGTTGGCGGTTCTCAATGATATGCAAATACTTACAATGACAAGAACTTACCTGGAACCAAAGTTGAGTATGCATGAGGAGTGGCCCTCATATTCAAGGGACATGAGATTGCCAACTTATATTTCGTCAAGCATATACTCCATCTTTGTTCACTTTAAACTTAATCATCTCAAGATGCTTATGATAGGGGCAATGAGGGCTCAAAGCTAGTAAGTACCATAATATTTTGGAAGCTCTTTATGACTTGTAATCCATGTTACCCTCTAAGAAGGGACCTTTCTCCTAGTTACCAGTTGAGTCAGTAAACCTACTTCCTCTCTATCTCCAGCAAGCTTTTCAGTTGTTGTGTTTTAAGCTTTCATATGGTGATTTATTCAATCATGTTCTTTATCTTCCTTGTTTGCCCGAAACTCTTATCTATTGAGTATTACTTTGAAAGCTTTCACTTGTGAAAAACCTTTTTGAGCAAAGAGTGCTCCTGTTTTTAAACTTCTACAAAAAGCCTTTGTGAAACTGTTTACCAGGTGTTCTCTGACCAAGAACAAGTTTTCCAATTCCAATTATGATTTACCTTTATGCATCTCTATTGTGACTGATGTACTTGGTTGCAAGCTAAGTTATATAATGGTGAGTTGCTTTCTTCTATGAGTTGTGCAATGGTAAGTGTGATGCTTCTTGTTCGTATTCTTTTATCGACACTTCACTCCATAAACCTGTGGACATGTTTACTGGGCTCAGTATTCGCTTGGGGACAAGCGAAGTCTAAGCTTGGGGGAGTTGATACGCCCAATTTGCATCACCCTTCTATATCATAATTTACCTCTATTTATTGATATTTGTCTTATTATGAGGTATTGCTTATGGCTTTTTCATCTGTTTATGCATGTTGGATGATTCCTGGAGGATGGACTGCCGGGGTCTGGATTCTAATGGAAAAGAAGGCGTTTTGGTGCAATTTTGCGAAGATCATAAAAATACCAGAAAAATCTGGAAACATATTATTTTACCAGAAGACGAAGGAAGCCAGAAGGAGGGACGGAGATGGGCCTCAAGGGGCCCACACCCCCTTAGGCGCGGGCCCACCTGACCCCGCGCCTAGGGCTGGTGTGGCCCACCTGCCCGGCCTCTAACTCTGCCCCTTCGCCTATATATTCCCTACGAAACCCTAAGGTTCGGGGAGCGACCACAGATAGATTTCCGCCGCCTCTGGGGTGGGAAAACACCGACAGAGAAAGATCTCTCTGGCAGACAGATTTCTGCCGGGGAATTCCTTCCTGGAGAGGGGAGACCGTCGCCATCAACACCGTCATCAAGCTAGGCTTCATCAGGATCATCATCATCATCCACACCATCATTTCCACCAGCACCATCACCACCACTCCGTCCCGCTGTAACAATTGTGTTGGATATTGCTTAGTTCATTAGGGGAAACTTTCCCGGTGTTGATTACTATTGTAGTTGATGCTTGTGAGTGGAACCATTGGATTATTGTTTATCTTCAGATTGTTATCCATTACCATATCATCTTTGATCTTGATCCATATGATGTCTTGTGAGTACTTCATCTAGTTCTTGAGGACATGGGAGAAGTCATGTTGTTAGTAGTGAATCTGTGATGAGTTATTATTCAATGGTTTAGTATTTAAGTTGTGGTGCTATTCTTCTAGTGGAGTCATGTGAACGTCGACTACATGATACTTCACCATTTATGGGCCTAGGGGAATGCATTGTGTATTTGGCTACTAATCGCGGGGTTGCCGGAGTGACAGAAACCTGAAATCCCGTTAGGACACCTTTGCACAAGGGAGTGTAGGATCTCAGAGTTTAAGGCTGTGGTTAGATTTATATCTTAATTTATTTCCTGTAGTTACGGATGTTTGCAGGGGGTTTAATCATAAGTATGTATTAGTCCTAGGAAGGGAGGTATGTTAGCACAGGTTCACCCACACAACACTTGCCAACACCAGAGAAGAGTACCCAGCTATTTGAAGTGAAAGCACTTGACAGAATTCCCATGTGTCCTCGAGAACGTTTGGTCCTTATAAGTATTTCCACTGGCTTGTCCTTTGCTAATAAAGGATTGGGCCACTTGCTCCATTTGTTCGTTACTTCTGTTACTTGCTCTTTGTTTTGTTGCCTTGTCAAAAAACCACTAAAAATCTGTTTGCTAAGTATTCACAGTTCAGCACCTGCTCCATACCACTGTTCAGCACCATCTGCTCCTCGTTGGGATTAACACTCCTATTTATCGAAAGTACTACGATACACCCCCTATACTTGTGGGTCATCAGTAAGCCATAGAGGGAACAAGGTTGGCCAAATTACTGCTCACAATAGTGTTTGTTGTTTGTTTGATTTGTGTTTGCAAGGTGTTTGATGAAATGACCGAAAGAGATTTGAATTTGAATTTTTGATGCAAACTTGGTGGGTGAACTAGTTACATACTAGGTAGTCTCTAGTTAGTTGGAAAGGTCAAGGTGAATTGGTTTGGTTGGTTTTTGAGAATTGGTGATCTTCACATATGTTAAAGATTCAATTTTGAATTGTCATTTGAATCAAGTTGCCAAATGTTTCTGTAAGTTTGAAAGGTGGGATTGGGTTCACTTTTACTTGGTCTAGCAAGGGGTGAAAATAAATGGAATTGTTTCTGTTTGAAATCTTGGACTAGAAACACTCAAAGTGGCCTAGTGATCAAGATTGGCAAAAAAGACCATTTGCTTGTTTTTGATTTTTTTTCTTGATTTTTTCTGCTTGGAAAAGTTTTAGATGATGTTGTTTTCATCTTTAAACCATACCTTTATATTTACAACAATCAAACAAGTTCATTCATGCATTCATACAATCATCACATAGACACATGCATTCATATGATGTTGATTAACAAAAGTTTTTGTTAACCCTAATTTTGATGATTGGAATTTGACAATCATTGTTCAATATTTTTGGGATGTTAAAAACCTTCCCTCCTTAAACAAAGTCTCATCCCGAGATTTGAGAAAGAAGAAAGAAGAAAACTAGGATTTAAAAAGATCGGGAAACTCCGTCTTGATGTAGTCTTCTCGTTCATAGGTAGCTTGTTCTTTAGTGTGGTTGCTCCACTGAATCTTGAGAAACTTGATGGTTCGGGTTCTGGTGGTTCTAAAAGCTTCCTCCAAATTACGTATGGGTACTTCTGGATACGCCAGGTCATCATTGATCTCTATGGTGCGGTGATCAATGTTCTTGAAAACTTCAGTCTTTTCCGGGACTTCTAGGCATTTGCAAAGTAACGATATATGGAACACATTATGTACTGCTGGCATCTCCTCCGGCAGTACCAATTGATATGATACTTCTCCTCGAAGATTCAGAATCTTGAAAGGTCCGATATACTTGGGGGATAACTTTCCTTTGAGCTGGAAACACTGCATTCCCTTCAAAGGCAACACTTTGAGATACACAAAATCTTCGATATTGAAAGCGAGGTCCCGACATCTCTTGTTGGCATAACTCTTCTGTCTGGATTGGGCGGTCTTGAGGTGATCACGGATCTTGTGAACTTTCTCTTCGGCTTCTCGTAGTATGTCGGGTCCGAAAATCTGACTCTCTCCTACTTCTGACCAATTCGAAGGGGTACGACACTTCCTTCCATACATGAATTCAAATGGGAACATTTGCAAACTGGCTTGGTAACTTTTGTTGTATGAAAATTCTACGAACAACAGACAGTCTTCCCATTTAGATCCATATTCTAACACATAAGCTCTTAACATATCTTCGAGTAACTGATTTACTCGCTCCGTTTGTTCATCAGTTTGAGGGTGCTAAGCTATGCTGAAATCCAGTCGGGTTCCTACTCCTTCTTGGACTTTCTTCCAAAATCTCGAGGTAAACTGGGTTCCTCGATCAGACACGATGTTCTTGGGGACTCCATGCAAACTGGCGATTGTAGAAATTTACAACTCTTCTAGCTTCGAACTCTGGTAAGTGGTCTTGACTGGTAAGAAATGGGAGAATTTGGACAGTCTATCTACTATGACCCAAATAGAGTCATTTCCCCTACTAGAAGTAGGCAAACCGGTGATAAAGTCCATTCCAACAGAATCACATTTCCATTCTAGAATCTGCAGTGGTTGCAACAGTCCTGCAGGTCTCTGATGTCCCGCCTTGAATCTCTGACAAATATCACACTTGGCGATGTAGCTTCCGATTTCTCTCTTCATCTTATGCCATCAAAATTGCTCCTTCAAGTCCTGATACACCTTTGTCCCTCCGAGGTGGATAGAATAAAGGGTATCATGGGCCTCTTTCAAAATATCTTCCTTCAACTCTAAATCTTCTAGTGCACAGAGACGTCCTTTGTACTACAAAACTCCTTCTTCATCTTCGGTGAATCCGAATACTTTGCCTGTACCGATGCGACGTTTGATTCCGTCAATACTAGCATTTACTTTCTTCGCCTCCTTGATCTGACTGATCAAAGTGGGTTGAAGTTCTATGCTAGCCAAAAATCCTTCACTTACTAATTCCATTCTAAAATATTCCATCTCCTTGTGCAAACTTGGTTGCTCCTTCAAAATCATGGAGTTCAAGCGACACGTCAATCTGCTACCACATTGGCTTTACCGGGGTGATAGTGAATGTCCAGATCATAGTCCTTGATTATCTCAATCCATCTTCTCTGCTTCATATTCAGCTCCTTCTGAGTGAAAATATGCTTCAGGCTCTTGTGATCTGAATAAATCTCACAGCGGTTTCCCATCAGGTAATGCCTCCACGTATTCAGGGCTAGAACTACGGCTACTAGTTCAAGGTCATGGGTAGGATAATTTTTCTCATGTTGCTTCAGTTGTCGGGATAGATAAGATATTACTTTGCCTTCTTGCATAAGCACACATCCGAAACCAATCTTGGATGCGTCACAATACACATAAAACGGCTTCGTGATATCCGGCATGATCAAGATTGGGGCTGAAATCAATCTCCTCTTGAGTTCCCGAAAACTCGCTTCACATTTCTCCGTCCATTCAAACTTCTTGTCCTTCTTCAGCAATTGGGTCATGGGTCTTGCAATACTCGAGAATTCTTCTACGAACTTGCAGTAATATCCCGCCAATCCGAGAAAAGCACGAACTTGGGTTTGAGTGGTTGGGGCTGGCCAATCTTCAACATCCTTCACCTTTGCAGGGTCAACGGCGAATCTCCTGGTACCGGCGGCTTCTCCTGGGGCGGCTCCAATCGCTGGCTCCTTTCTTCCTCCTCCACGGCAGACTCCGGCCAAATTCTGGTGACCTGCTGCTCGTATTGCTCCGAGGATGAGTGGGGGTGGTTCTGAGAGAGAGGGGAATGTGTTGGTGTGAAGAAATCGAACGCGGGTGGCCTCTATTTATAGTGCAGCGAGGGGACCGAAGGGCGCGGGTGGAGCTCGTCGTGGTTGTGGGCACAGTGGGCTAATGGCATGGGTGACGGTAGGGGGCGATGCTGTGCTCCCTAGCGAAGCTCAACGACGTGGTATCGAGGTGTGGGGCGGTGCGAGATGGTTGGAACGTTGCGGTGCTCTAGGCGGGTCCAACGGGCATTTTAATGGAGCACCGCGGCTACGGGTCGTGCGGCGGTGAACGGGGTTGTCTAGCGGTCTCCTGGGATGGTGGTGATCACGCTTGCACGCGGCAAGGGCAACACGTGGTCTGTGGGCACGTGTCGAGTGCGGCGCTCTAGCGCGCTCTCGGCATGGTGCAGAGGCATAGGGCACGGCGATTCTAGGGTTGTCCAGTGGCTGGCAGGGCATTGGCGCTGGAGAGGGGGTGGCGGTGGACGGTGGTCAATGTCTTAGACAAGGTTGCTAGGCTTGATGCTGCTCCTAGCTTGCTGTCAAAGAGGTGGCAAGGTGAGGCTCGGCATGCTCACCATTGATGGCAATGGCAAGCTCACAGTGGTGCTAGAGCTTGATAACTAAGCTAGATAATCTACTAATAGCCTGTTGTGAGCCAGAGAGAGAACAAGGTTGGCCAAATCACTGCTCACAATAGTGTTTGTTGTTTGTTTGATATGTGTTTGCAAGGTGTTTGATGAAATGGCCGAAAGAGATTTGAATTTTTTATGCAAATTTGGTGGGTGCACTAGTTACATACTAGGTAGTCTCTAGTTAGTTGGAAAGGTCATGGTGAATTGGTTTGGTTGGTTTTTGAGAATTGGGGATCTTCACATATGTTAAAGATTCAATTTTGAATTGTCATTTGAATCCAGTTGCCAAATGTTTCTGTAAGTTTGAAAGGTGGTCTTGGGTTCACTTTACTTTGTCTAGCAAGGGGTGAAAAGAAATGGAATTGTTTCTGTTTGAAATCTTGGACTAGAAACACTGAAAGTGGCCTAGTGAGCAAGATTGGCAAAAATGATCATTTGCTTGTTTTGTTTGTTTTTGATTTTTTTTTCTTGATTTGTTTCTGCTTGGAAAAGTTTTAGATGATGTTGTTTTCATATTTAAACCATTCCTTGATATTTACAACAATCAAACAAGTCCATTCATGCATTCATACAATCATCACATACACACATGCATTCATATGATGTTGATTAACAAAAGTTTTTGTTAACCCTAATTTTGGTGATTGGAATTTTATAATCATTGTTCAATATTTTTGTTAAGCAACAAACGAAAGAGCAATAACTGTCATAATTATACTTGCAACGAAACAAGACTAATTATGGCATGAAAGTGATACAAGAACTTTGAGGTAAAATAAATCATCGAGGCTTACTGACTATTGTTTAGTCATATGCATGCATGAGCATGTGCCAAGTCGATTCACATGAAACATTCAAAGGAGGATACCACAATATCATACCAAGTTATGAATAGAACAATGCAAGCAAACATTCATATGACATGCTACAAACTATTAGCAAGCTGGAGCTAATCATAAGAAAGCAAGAACTACTAAGCATCCATAATTAACATACACCTTACATGAAAAAACTAAGCATGCTCACAATGATGAGTATATGTACAAAAATTAAAACAAATATAGTTTATTACCAGCCTCTTACCACACCTCAAGTTGTCTTAATATTCATTATTTCCCTTCACTTGTGTGGCTTGAATAATAACATGAAACCAAACTCCACTGAGGACCGTTGAACCCTGCAAACAACTTTACAAAAACAAAGAAGAACAACCAATATTTTTGGTGTTTTCGATTTTTCAAAGCAAGCACACCAAGAAAAAATGAACAAAGAAAAAACAAACAAAGCAAAATCTTTTTGGATTTTTCTTTAAGGCAAACCAAAGCTAAAAAGCAAAGAAACAAACCAAGAGAAACAACGAAAATATTTTTGGTATTTTTATGTTTTTAGAAAGAAGAAACAAAAACCAAATAGAAAGCGAAACATGGATATACAAAGAACTGACAAAACATGATATATAGATGAGTGTGATGTCGGTATACCTCCCCCCAAGCTTAGGCTTTTGGCCTAAGTGGGGCTCAATAGCGCGGGTAGTAACCCCAACCTGGTGGGTCATCATAGGAATGATCATAATCAGGTCCTTGCGATGAAGAAGAAGATGCGCTCCAATCATAGGAGGTCTGCTGGTATGAAGACTCCCCCGTGTTGGAGGGATGAACCGAATCATCTTAGGCATCCTCTCCAACATTCTCCTCTTGCTGGGAGAGTCCCGCCACGTATGTGTCAAACTCTTCCTCCGTGAGCGACCATCCTTGCGTGTTATCAAAATTAAACAAAGCAGGTGCAAGAAAATAGACTACTTTCTCAGTCCTACCCCCTCTCCAACCACGCTTGACAAAGGATATCTCATATGGTAAATTTATCACAGTAGCCCAAGAAGAAACAAAAGTATGCTGAACCATGGAATCGAGATCAAGTCTCTCTATGGGGAACAGATAATATGAATGGTGAGGCTCTAACCCATGGAAAGCTAGCAACCTAGAGGCAATGAGACCTCCACAAATTCCACCCTTCTCGCGGTTAGTGGTAAGACGGTAAGCTATCAAAGCACCCAAGTTATAAGACCTATCCCTATTCAAAGCAGCTGAGATAAAAGCTAGATCGAATGAAGATAACTTTCTAGCAAGAACACACTTGGTAATGAAATAGGCAAAATATCTAATGGATGGGAACTGAATGTTCAGAATTTTACCACTTTCCTTCGACAAGTCGAAACCTTGGCAAATTTTAGCATATAAATCCATAAGTGGCTCAGGCCTCTCCTTGATCTTCTCACAAGATCCCCAATGCGGCACTCTAATAGCTGCACAAAAATTGGCAAAAGGTAGGTCGACAACTATATTGTAGATTTTATAATGGACCATGGGGTTAGACGAGGACCAAGTAAATCTGAAGTCCTGCACCACAGCCATGGTTAGCTTAACATATTGATATGGTTCTTATTCAACAAAGTGTTCCAACCCTGCATTAGTAATCATAGTCTGGAAATCCTGGAAGATTCCCATGGCTCTCATAAATTCAAGGCATGGGTATATGGAAGGGAAGACTCCTTCCTCTCGATGGACTTTCATTGGCTCAGGTACCATCAAATCATGTTGATGCAATGGGTATGCACTCATCTTCTTTTCTAAAAAATTTAGACAAACATCAAACCAAGTGATTTCCAAGTTGATAAATGATGAGGAACTAATATAGGAACTTGCTAGAGGGATACACATGCATCAAAATGAAATCTCTAAGCATAGAACAAGCATGCAAGCTCACACAACCTGACACCTATAGTAGCAAAATACTTAAGATACAATCTATCAATCACAAGTCTAATTGGACAAGCGGAGGAGGCACATACCAAGGAACAATCCCTCCAAAAATCAGCAGCAAAGATGGTCTAAGCAAGGAAATCAAAAATCAGGAGCAAGAACAGCAGGAACTCGAGCTTGAGAAATTTTTACGGTGTTTTTGGAAGAGAGAAAGAAGTGGCTGGAATAGGCAACTTGGAGGGCCACAGGTGGGCCCCACCCAGGACAGGCGTGCCCTGGGGATGGCCGTGCCACTAGGGGGTGTGATGGCCAGGTGGGTCCCCCTGGGCCACTCCAGGTGGCCCTCTGCCCCTTTTTCGAGGAAAAATTTAATATGAATTTTCTGGAATTTTTCGGGAAACTTTTTTTTGGCCAATTTTCAGGGTATGAAAATTGATTTTCTCGCAGAAAAAGAATTTTTAGAAGAAGCAAAAAAGCAAACCAAAACCAAAACTACAGAAGTTCTAAGACTCCCTAACAAGCAAACAACTAGCAAAATTAAAGATAACAAGAGAAAGAGCAAAGACTAGGAAGGAGAAAAATAAATGTGAGCAAGTATAACCAATGTGAAAGCGGTGTTTTGTTCATTAAAATCCCTTTGTTAACAAGGTTGATCGGGTCTTGTTACCAAAACAATATTATATGAAACAAAACTTTGCATTCGACAAATTGATTATGTTACATCAAACTTGATAGCAATAGTCCCAATCATAATAGTTTCAAAACTTTCTTGTGGAATGGGACAATATATTTCTCCAACTTTGATGCTCTCAATATTTTCAATGGAATTCAGGCAATAGCTCTTATCAATCTTCTTGGGGAAATAGACAGTATGCTCTTTGTCATTAATATTAAAAGTTACTTTCCTTGATTACAATTGGTGACAGCACCTGCAGTATTAAGAAAAGGTCTTCCAAGAATAATGGACATATTATCATCTTCAGGCATCTCAAGCACAACAAAATCAGCTAAAACCAAAAAATTATGAGCCACTTGAACAGGAACATCCTCACATATACCAACATGAATAGTAGTTGACTTATCAGTCATTTGCAAAGATATATCAGTTGGTATCAACTTTTCTAACTAGAGTATCTTGTAGAGAGAAAAAGGCATAACACTAACTAGCTCCCAAATCACATAAAGCAGTTCTAACCTAATTATTCTTAATAGAGCAAGGAATAGTTGGTATATCTGGATCTCCAAGTTTCTTTGGAACCTTACCATTGAAGGAATAATTGGCAAGCAAAGTAGAAATTTTCTTATTAGGAATCTTCCTTTTATTAGAGATAATATCCTTCATATAGTTTGAATAAGGTGGCAACTTAATAGCATCAGTCAAAGGAATTTGAAAAAATAAAGGTTTCATCCACTCACAAAACTTGTTATAGTGTTCTTCCTCCTTTGACATGTTTTTCTTATTGGGAAAAGTCATAGGTTTCTGCACCCAAGGTTCTATTTCACTACCATGTTTATTAGGAATAAAATCTTCCTTAGTGTACCTAGTGTTCTTAGTGCGCTTCTCAGATTCTTCCTCAACTTCTTTATCAGGAGCATCATTGTTATTATTACCACTCTCCGTTTCAGCATCAGAGATAGATATACTATTAGGATCTACAACAGGTTCAGGTGGTTCCTCAACTATTTTGTGTTTATTTTTATTTCTCTTATGAGTAATACCACTACTTTCACCTTGTTGAGAATCCTACTCAATTCTTTTAGGATTTCCTTTAGGATATAAAGGATCTTGAGTAGTTATACCACTCCTAGTTCTAATTCCAAAAGCATGTTTATCTCCTAAGGCATTAACTAGCATATCCTTCTGTACCTTAGCAAGTTGATCAATTTGAGTTTGAACCATTTGAAAGTGTTTACAAAGAATTTTAACATCATTAGCAGTTCTTTCCACAATATCTTTCAACTCATTAATAGCTCTAGAGTTTTGAAATAAATGATTCTGAACTTGTTTATTAAAATTACCTTGTTTAATAATAAAGGTGTCAAGTTCATCTAAGAATTGATCAGGAGGCTTACCATAGGGAATATCACCTTCATCAAAGTGGAGAGAGTGTACCTCAATAGTAGATGAGTGGGGAATTGGCTTACATAATTCTTCTATAGGAGGTAGGTTCTTCACATCTTTAGCTCTAATATCTTTCTCCTTAAGACATTTATTAGCTTCCTTCATCACTTCATCATTTAATGCAATTATTCCCCTCTTCTTTGGTATTGGTGTTGGAACTGGTCCAGGCACAATTGGTTCAGGAGTAATAGACTCAGGTGTATTTAGCTCAGCTAAAGTCCAATCATCATAATGCTTGCTTATTTTAGCCATTAATTCTTCAGCATATGAAGGAGTTCTTTTCCTGAAAAGACAATCAGCAAAACTATCTAGGTATGTCCTAGAATCATCAGTTAGTCCATTATAATAAATATCAAGAAGATCATTTTTTAGGCAGTGGACATCCAGGATGTGCATGAATAAAGTCACAGAACCTTGTCGATGACTCAGGCAATTTCTCTTCTTCTCCCTGTTTAAAATAAAAAAAATTCTGCAAAGCAACATGTCTAGCACTAGGAGGAAAATATTTCTAGAAGAAAGAAGCAATCAAACAATCAAGGCTATCAATGGATCCAGGAGGTAATCTATTAAACCAAATTTTAGCTTCTCCTTTTAGTGAAAAAGAGAAGATCTTAGTAACAAAGTACTTGCGCATCCTAAAATCATTAGAGAATAAGGCACTCATAGTGGAAAGCTCATTCATATGTGCCACAACACTCTCACTCTCGGTCCCACAAAAAGGTTCTTTCTCAACAATTTCTAAATAGGATAAATCAAGAGAGAAATAATAATCTTCATCTTTAATATCTATGGGAGAAGTGGCAAACTTAGGATCAGAAGATAGTTTAGTAATAATGGTACGTCTCTCAAGGAGACTCCTAATAGCACTAGCACCATGTGTGTTTTGATACTCTTCAATAAATTCATCAGTCATTTCAATGTAACCATCACTAATATCATATCTCTCTCTAGACCTAGGTGAGCTACCAGGTGTAATAGTGTCTTCACTAGGAGTTTTAGTGTTTCCCAAAATAGTTCTAGCAATAGTAGCATCTAGGAAAGGACCTAATGAACCACTTGCATCAAGCACAGTAGAAGTAACATCATAGGTATCAGAAGCAATTTCAGATTCAGAACTAGTAGCAGTGTGTGTAGCATGTGTATGTGGTGGTCGTGTAACAAGCTTACTTATAACAAACGGTGAATCAAGAGCAGCAGAGGTGTTTAGGATTGTACCTCTTCTTGTAGTGGATGGTAAAATAGGAAACTTTCCATCAAGAGACTTACCCATGATGAAAGGAGTAGCAGTGAACAATAATAGATCCAAGTGAACTTACAAATAAAGCTATGCTCCCCGGCAATGGCGCCAGAAAATAGTCTTGATGACCCACAAGTATAGGGGATCGCAACAGTCTTCGAGGGTAGTATTACCCAATTTATTGATTCGACACAAGGGGAGCCAAAGAATACTTGCAAGCCTTAACAAATGAGTTTTCAATTCAGCTGCACCTGAAAATAGTTCTTGCTCATAGTAGTTTATCAGTAGCGACAATTTCGTAGTATCAATAGCAAAGTAATAGCAATAGTAGAATAAGAGCAATATTAACAGTAGCAGCAAACAGTAGGATATGAGCGCGGTAGGCATAGGGATGGATGGACGGACATTGCATGGACGAGACTAAACATGTAACTTCAAGACCTATGGAAATTGCAGATAAATAAGATAAAGAATCCAAGTACTAAAAAATCATAGGCATGTGTTCCATATATAGTCATGCGTGCTCGCAATGAGAACTTGCACAGCATCTTTTGTCCTGCCAGCCCATTGCAGCGGGGCCTCAAGGGAACTACTGGCAATTAAGGTGCTCCTTTTAATAGAGCACCGGAGCAAAGCATTAACACTCCGTGAACACATGTGATCCTCCCATCACAACCATCCCCTCCGGCTGTCCCAATTTCTGTCACTTTGGGGCCTTTGGATCCGGACAATGATATGTGTACACTACTTGCAGATAAGATCACAAACAATACTATCATAATGAATCAATAATAAGTTCAAATATTAGATCATGGCACTCGGGCCCTAGTGACAATCATTAAGAACAACAAGTTGCAACAAAGTCCAATATAACTAATAGAGATACTTGGCACCATGCCCTAACAATCTTATTTGATTACATGATAGAACTCATCCAATCCCTACCATCCCGATATCCTACAGCGGGGGATTACTCACTCATGGATGGAGGAAGCATGGATGGTTGATGGAGAGGCGTTGGTGATGATGATGGCGATGATCCTCTCCAAATTCCCCGTCTCGGCAGGGTGCCAGAACAGAGTTTCTGGTTCCGAATCACGGTTTCTGGTGGTGGCGGTGCAGTAGAACTCTTTCTAGAAAAACGTCGAACCCCCCTGAGTTTTTAGGTCAAGAGGCAACTTATAGGCAAAGAGGGAGGCCAAGGGGGTGCCCGAGGCGGCCACACCCCCTCCAGGCGCGGCCAGGCCTGGCCCGCACGGCAGGGGGTGTGGGCTCCCCAGGCCTCCAATCCGTCTCGTATTCTGACTTTGTGAGTCTTCTGGTGAAATAGCATTTTTGGAATATTATCCGGTATTTTTCCTGATAGTTGATTTTCTGCACAAAAACTAGACACCAAGGTAATTCTGCTGAAAACAACATCAGTCTGTGTTAGTTGTATCCAAATCACATAAGTTTAGAGGAGAAACAATAGCAAAAGTGTTCGGAAAAGTAGATACGATTTGGACGTATCACTCCTGTATCATGTGAAAGGGGTACCCAGTTGGTGGTTCTCTATGATACACATGTACTTACTATGACAAGAACTTCCAGGTGACTAAAGTTGAGTAGCATGAGGAGTGACCATCGTATTTAAGGGACATGAGATTGCCAACTTATACTCTGTCAAGCATATACTCCATAGTTTGTTCACTTTAACCTTAATCACTTCAAGATTCTTATGATAGGGGCAATGAGAGCTGAACGCTAACAAGTACCATAATTTTTGGAAGCTCTTTTTGAGACTTGAAATCCCCGCTTCCCTTTATGAAGGGCCTTTCTTCCACCATTATATTGAGTCTGCACCTTCTATCCTTAGGCACCAGTTAAGAGAGCATAGTTGCCATTCATAGTTCTATGTGCATTGTCCCAAAACTTATTGATTGATGCATATTGTTGATGTTACTTATTCTTGTGCTATTTGTATCTAGTCACTCTTATGAACTTTTAAGGTGTCATATGCATCTATTTGCTACTCCATGAGGGACAAGCTAAATGCCACTATGCCATATTTTCTGTATGTGAAACAAACAAACGTTTTTTAATGCATGTTATTCATGATGTTTGTTTGTAGCCTTTCATGTTTCATGCATAGTTACTTTGTCTTACTGTTAAACTCCATATTTCATGCTCATGTTTAGAGTTCTTTGATCCCAGCTTTCAATGCTTGCAAATGGTTTGATCTTGCTTTTGATGGTGCATGTCACCTCAAAATTTATTCTTTTTATCACTTACCTACTCAAGGACGAGCAGGTGTTAAGCTTGGGGATGCTTGATACGTCGGAAACATATCTATAATTTTTGATGTTCCATGCTTGTTTAGTATCTACTTTCATTTGCTTTGTCTACACTTTGAGGTTTTTTTATCTGTTTTCTGGTACTAACATATTAACAAGTTGCCACAGTGCCAGTCGCATGTTTTCTTCTGTTTTTGGTTCCAGAAAGGTAGAAAATCAATATTCTCGGAACTGGACGGGACAAAAGCCAAAGTCAATATTTTACCGTGGGGAACACAGAGCCAGAATACAAGACGGAGGGAAGGCACCAGGGGGCCAACCCCTGGCGGCGCGGGCTAGGGTTAGCCGCGCCTGGGGGCTGTGTGATTACCCTGGCCTCGCCCTGCCTTGCCTCTTCGCTTATAAAGACCCCCCGATGCCTAAACCCTAAGGACCCAATCAATATTCCACGAAACCGTCTATAGCCGACACCACCATCGTCTCTAGATCGGGGGGATCTGAAGCTCTTCCCTGCACCCTGCCAGAGGGGAGATCATCCCGGAGGCCTTCTTCTTCATCATGCCAGCCTCCGGTATGAAGCGTGAGTAGTTCCACCTTGGACTACGGGTCCATGTAGTAGCTAGATGGTTGTATCTCCTCATTTGTGCTATCATGTTTAGATCTTGTGAGCTCCATTCATGATCAGGATCATATCTATTTGTAATCATGCATGTTGTGTTTGCGGGGATCCGATGGATATTGAGATTACTATGTCAGATTGATTAATGGTTTTGTCTTATTGATTCTATCATGTCTGTGTTGTTTGTGATCTTGCATGCTCTCTGTTTCTAGTAGCTATCTTGGCCAAGTAGATGCTAGTGACTCCAAGAGGGGGTATTTATGCTAGATAGTGGGTCCATGCCTCTATTTAATCTAAGGGAAGTGACAAAAATCTCTAAGGTTGTAGATGTGATGTTACCACTAGAGAGAAAACAACGGTCTCTTGTTCATGGAACAAGTGGATTGTTTACCTTATACACTTTGCTTAAAGCAGTTATCTGTTGCTTGCAACTTAATACTGGAGGGGGTTCGGATGATAACCTGAAGGTGGATTTCTAGTCATGGATGCAGTTGGATGGCAGTCTATGTATCTTGTTATATTGCCCAATCGAAACTCATAGGATCATGAATGTCTAGTATTGCATTGTTATGCCTTGCTTAGTCCTGTTAATTGCCCTGCTGTAATTTGTTTATCCAGCATGCCATGTTTGTTTATCTAACGAGAACACCTCTAGTAAACTATGGACCCTGGTCCAATATTTATCATTGATACATCTTCCATTGTTACTGTTTACTTTCATCTAACCACTATTACCTTCCATACCATACATTTAATTCTTTGTTACAGCAACCGGTGAGATTGACAACCTCACTGTTCGTTGGGGCAAAGTCTTGAGTTTGTGTTGTCCAGGTTTCCAAGTTGCTTGCAACATATTTGAGACGCTTCCTTCCTCCTACTGGTTCGATAACCTCGGTTTCTTACCGAGGGAAGACTTGATGCTATGCTCTTCACACCTTGCTCTTGGGGTTTCCCGACGAAGCGCTTTCAGGCGCCATCACTTCTGTCACGTCCTTCCTTTGTGCTATGTTATACAGCCCCAGGTATTGATGAGAAAGAGGGGTAGTGCCCAGCCAAGTATCTTACCAAAATCGTGTATGCTCGTCGTTTCCTATTTGAAAATATCCTCTGTTGAAAAAATCGTCTTTAACTTTCATTAGTCCTTTCCATAAAGGAGAATCCGAAGGTTTTGCCTGAACTTGAGACAAAGACTTACAGTGGAGCTATTTATTTTGAATGATCTCTTGCCATACTCCCTTTTTGGTTAAAAAATTATATAGCCATTTGCTTAAAAGGAATTTGTTTTTTATATCCAGTACTTCCACCCCTAGTCCCCCTGGTCTTGTGGTTGGCAAATAATGTTCCATCGAGTTAGTCTATACTTCCTCTTATGACCATCGGTTTGCCAAAAAATCATGAACGGAAATAGTCCAATCTTTTCCTTACCCCCTTGGGTGTTTCAAAAAAGGATAGCATGAACATCGGTAGACTCGTTAATACTGAATTAATAAGTATTAGGCGGTCTCCATAAGATAACAACTTTCTCATCCAACTAGCAAGTTTACGCTCAAACCGGTCCTCTACCGGTTTCCATTCACCATTTTAAAGTTTTCGATAATGGATGGGTATTCCCAAATACCTAAAAGGGAAGGACCCAACCTCGCAACCAAACAAGTTTATATACTCCCCCTGTTGTTCTTTTGCTTTGCCGAAACAGAATACTTCGCTCTTATGAAAGTTTATTTTGAGTCCCGATAATTGCTCAAAAATGCATAGGATTAGCTTCATATTTAGAGCTTTTTCCAAATCGTGTTCCATAAATATTATGGTGCCATCCGCGTATTGCAATATGGAAATCCCACCCTCGACTAGATGAGGTATAAGACCTCATAATTGTCCTTCCTCTTTGGCACGTGCTACCAAAACAGCCAACATATCCGCGACAAGGTTGAAAAGCAGAGGAGACAACGGATCCCCCTGCATTAAACCTTTGAAAGTTTGACAATAATGACCTATATCTCCATTTACTTTAATTCCAACACTCCCACGTCTCACAAAATCATCTATCCAACGACACCACATAGGATCAAACCCTTTCATGCGCATTACTTGTTGTAGAAAAAGCCATTTTACTTTGTCATATGCCTTTTCAAGTCTATATTTAATAACACTCCGTCCATTTTCTTCCTATGAAGTTCATGAATTGTTTCATGTAGGGTTAGTACCCTTCTAAAATATGTATCCCCGGCATAGGGCCGTTTGTGTAGGTCTAATAACATTTTGTGCTACACTTGTTACTCGATTCGTTCCTACCTTTGTGAAAATCTTGAAGCTGACGTTGAGTAAACAGATGGGCCTATATTGCTGAATTTGTACCGCATTTTCTTTCTTAGGTAGAAGAATGATAGTACCATAATTAAGTTGGAATAAAGGTAGTTCTCATCGTTGAAAACATTCAAAACATATTTATCAAATCAAGTTTAATAATCTCCCAGTAACTTTGGTAAAACTCAGCGGGGAACCCGTCAGGCCCCGGCGCTTTATTCTTTTCCATTTGTATCATAGCATCATACACCTCCTTTTCTGCAAAGTCGGCTATGAGAATTTCGTTTTCTGATTCATAAAGTTGTGGGATGTCACCGATTTCAGACTCAACCAGAGAAAAATTATTTTGTGTAGGTGCGCCGAACAGTTTTTTGTAGAAATCGGTGACATAATTTTTAATACTCTCGTGCCCAATAAAGGTTCCTTCCTCTTGTTCAAGTTGAAAAATCGTTTTCCTTCTATGTTTACCGTTAGCAACTAGATGAAAATATTTGGTATTGTTGCCACTCTCTTGGACATGCTTCACTTTTGCATGTTGAGCCCATTTCATTTCCTCATCCCGTCTAAGTTTGGCCATTTCATTATTAGCCTTACTCAATACCTCTCTCTCGGGCTATTAAGAGGAGCGCTTTTGGCTTTGACATCTAAAGTATCAATAATGCTAAGTAGCCTTTGTTTTTTAATTCTATATATTCCACTTAAATTTCTCACCCATCCCCTTAAGAAATTACGGAGGTGGCGAATCTTGTTCTGCCATATTTCCATGAGACTTCTCACGTGATTTATGGCACCCCACTCTCTAGATATCAACTCGCGAAAGCCCTCTTGGCTTATCCATGATAGCTCAAAAGAAAAAATCTTTATTACAACGGTGGGCTTGTTCAGCCGAGTCCATAAGTATTGGTGTGTGATCCGAACCAGTTCTAGTAAGTGCTCTTACATTTACCAGCGGAAATTTTTGTTTCCACGTCACGCTTGCTAGAACTCTATCCATCTTTTCATAGGTAGGGTTTTTAGATCTACTTGCCCAAGTAAATTGCCTTCCAAACAGAACTATTTCTCTAAGATCTAGACTTTCAATAATCGCGTTGAAAATAAAAGGCCATCTAGCGCCAAACTTATCATTATTCTTTTCTTCTCTTTGTCTTATAATATTAAAATCTCCCCCAACAAACATCGGCCTATCGTCGTTCTCACACATACGAACCAGCTCCGCCAAGAACTCACCTTTCTTGGCATCTTGAGCTGCTCCATAAACTACCACTAGGGACCACTCGAAGTTATCAGATTTGTTGGATAAATGGAACTTAACACACCTATCACCTAAAATGACATTTTTTTACTAATAAAGTTTGAGAATTTATGCCCACTAAAATACCACTAGATCTCCCTATGGGTGGTAAACATTACCAAACAAAATCCCGGCCTCTTGATAAGTTACTCAAAAAAGGTGCGGAAAACTTATCCCTGCCCGTTTCCAAAACAGCAAAAAAGTCCAACTTATACTCACTAATAGTTTCATGAACAACAGCGTGCTTGGCTGGGTCCCTAAAACCGTCGATGTTCCAAAACCATCCTTTCATTATGCTTTTCTACTAGAGTTAATTCTCACACTCCGCCTGACCGTATTGCCCTCAGGGGCTCATTTTCTATAAGCGCGTTTGTGTTTTTGTACGGAAGGATGAGGTCCTTATGACCTATAAATCCTTGTTGCTCTTCTTCCTCAAGGTCTAATGAGAGGTCTTTTGCTTCATTTACTACTAGATTACTTACCCAAGCTTCTCCATTTTTAATCTTATCCTCATTCTTTTTTAGCATCACTAAAGTACGTTGTAGGTCCACTTCTTTGACAGAGTTAATCGAATTTGTAACTTGGCTAGGAGAGACACCTAACGAGACGCCTAACTTCGCTGTCCTAGAGACAATCACGTCGTTCGGAATGGATGCAATAGAAAATTTAGACATAAATTTATTACCTGAATCCTTGGCATCCCGACTATGCGCGAGCTGTTGCTCCCTCTCCATTTAAGTGGCCTCGGCATTAGGCTGGGCGCGGATGCGGTCGCTAGACTGAAGCCCAGCCACCTGAATGCCCCCAAAGGCCATCACGTCGGCCTGCGAGTAGCGACCGCCTAGGAACACTCCTGTTCCACGGGGCGTACGCGGGGACGAGCTGCGACACGCACTCCCTCCTAGAGTTTGTGTCAACAGCGTGCATGTCAGAGAAGGGGCCCTAGCGTCGTCAGCCTACTGCCGTATCTTGCTGGAGTTTGAGTTGTACATGCACGTCACAAATGGAAAAAAAAGCTCTAAGCAACACTGGACGCTAAATTGGATTTAACATATGCATGTAGTGAACTATAGATCATGTAGAGCTTCAATGACATTAGGATGGTGAATAACCGTTCATGTGAGGCACATGGCTTAATAGGATTAATAGTTTTATCCATATCAATAAGTTGCAACTTCTTTTATAAAAGATTATCTGAAAAGAACTATGAGGTTAAGCGTGCTTGGCGTAGATAAATTCGAGGATAGGTGACCGGCCGAAAGTTGGTACCGTCTGCACACGAGTAAGAACAAAGTACGCAGAAAAGACTAGTGTTAGTATGTGGGGTAGTCTAGAGATCATATTGAGCTTCCAGGAGTGACATCCGTTAGTCCGAAGAGGCCGGGGTGTTACAAGTGCTATCAGAGCCGGCCCTCACGGTTACATGGGCGTGTATGGGTCAGCGGCGTACATGTGAAGTACGACGTATGTGGCCCAGAGTGGATACGGCATGGCACATGTATCGGCACTAGATGCACAGACGTAGGCCAAGAGGGAATGTTCCTGGCTTGTGGTTGATCGACGAGGGCGTAGATCTTTTAAGGGTGGGTGTATGTGAGACCCTAGCGCATGGCTTAATAGGATTGATAGTATATTCATACCAACAAGTTGCAACTTTTTTCCGGAAGCTCATCTGAAAAGAATTCTAAGATTAAGCATGCTTGGCCTAGAGCAATTTGAGGATAGGTAACCGACCAAGAAGTGGATACCGGATACACATGAGTGAGGACAAAATACGCAGAAAAGGCTAGTGTTGATTTGTCGGGTAGTCTAGAGATACTATTGAGCTATCAGGAGTGATAGCCACTGGTCCGGAGAGGCCGGATGTTATAGTTCTGTAGTTGATCAACCTCATGAGATACAATGCATTGCAAAAGAGTTTGAATTCCTAAAGTGTGTCTTACCCGACATGTTTGTGGTTGGGTGCATTATTGCATAGTTACCGTTTAAAGGAGGAACTTCACCAAAACTCTCAAACACAAGAGATAGAAAATATCGATTGAAAACCTAATAGTGTATCTTTATATTGAGGAAAAGGCTCGAGCTATGGACATTACTGAGAAAGGAAGCGAGGGCCAGTCTAGAGCCAACATGGTGTAGAAGAAAACCTTCGGCAAATACAAAAGGAACAACAAGCCCTCCTTCAACAAGCATGTAAAGACTACAACCTTCCACAAGAAGAAGTCGAACAAGACTGAGCTAGGTTAGTTTACTTGTGGACAGCTCGACCATTTTCCAAGGACTACATAGGACATACAGAATGCAGAGGGAAAATGGTAAAACTATCAACGTCATGACCGCTAGCAATACCGATAGGAATAATAATTTATTTATTTATTATTCTTTCTGTATTTAAAACTCTATGTTGGTGGATTTATACGAGTGCTAATTTTCATGTTTATAGCGACATCTCTATGTTCACTTTTTATCAGGTCGTCCGATATTCATCCATCCTATTAGGAAATGGGTTACATGCTTCTATTTGTATTTGAAGTTCATTGTTAGCATGTTCCTACTACGAGCAAAAATCTTGTTAGCGGCTCCCTTCTAATCAGAGGTGGGTTTAAGGTTGTTTTAGAGTCTAATAAAATCATTATTTCAAAACATGGACAACTTATTGGTTATGAGTTCGGAGCCTTGTCTATATTTTCTCTTTCAGAGTTTTATAATAAACCCGTTAATCGTATTTACAGTGGTGTTAATGATGATACCTATGTTTGGCACCCTTGTGTACGTTCTGCACACGCGCATAGCATACATAGCGTGCTATCGACGCTTTCGTCTTTCATGCTTACTTCCTAATATATATATATAGATTAATACATGCAAAAATGAAACAAGATCTATATTCATGTTAAATACATTCTCTATTTTTGATGATTTTTTTATCACCATGTATGACCAATATAATTATCAAAGTTTTACCTTTCGAAATATTCATATGCATAATAATTGCAAAACAAAAATGCCGAGGAGAATGCTCCGTATCCAAGAAAAATGAAATAATTACATGAATAGGTTATAAGCAAAGTGAACAAAATTACTATATAGTTTAGTTGGACTACATTTTAATGAGAACGTTTCTTTTATTTAACTTCTATCTGAACATTTGGATATACTATTCATGAGATCACATTAAATTATCAAGTAATTTATCAAATGTGCTCTAACCTTTGTTTGGGTAGTCAAAATTTTGTTTGTAGTTGAAGATCTAATACCAATGACCAAAACACTGAATATTAGTTTCGCAAAGGAATCCAATACCACATAAAACAACCATGTTTCTTGATGTTAGAACGTATGTCTATTTACATTTAGTATCATGTATCACAGTTATGGTCATTTGTGCATGTTTTTTTTGGAAAATTAAATATGTTGCCCTCGCAAATGAATGTGTTTTTTTAGAAATTAAATATATGATGCCCTCGCATTTGCGAGAGGCACCTGGCTAGCTGAAAAAAGACAGAGAAAAGCATGAGGGACGCGTGAGCCTGATAGAAGCCCATCCGAAAGAGGGAGCAACAATCGAAAAATAAAATACGGGACAGGGCCATCGCGACAGCAAACAGAAACCGAGATTCTTCCCGCACGGGAACATCACGAGCGAGCTGACCGGAAAGGAGGAAATTCGCCTTGAGCAACCCACAAGATAGCAGTCCAACAACTAGTCTGTTTTTTGCTGAACAACTAGTCCGTTTTGGGGTAACACTACTCCATCACTAGGGGTCTGTTTGGTAGTCTGCATCCATTTTCTGGCCCAGTCCGGCGATGTTGTGGCTGGCACTACCAGCCTCATACAGGTCTTGGGCTATGAATGGCAGTCCGTTTGGTAGCATGCATGTCTTTTTTGCATCGACGAAAAATAGAAATGTTTCTTTTTAGTTGCCTGCATGCATCTATGAACATAAGCAAGCCATATGTTTGGTTGTCTATAGCATTGTTGATAGGATCACCTCTTTTGGAGAGAGGTGGGGATACCACATAAACACAAATGGTGATCAACGACAGTTCACGACAATGCAAGAAAAATGTCTAGTTTATCGGTAACACACAAATTAGAAATACTTTTCATGTAGACAGAATTCATTGCTGCTCCATGATCCTCCTAAAAGCTTCAGGGTGCTCAAGACACCTCTTGACAACCTTGGCTTTACTGTAGTCGTATATGACCACCTTGTAAACCTTTGGGTAGATCTTTTTGAAGGTAATTAAGTAACCGAACTTCAGGTCATGAGCTACTACAAAAGCTGCCCAACCTTGATTGAAGCAAGCTTTACCGGTGACATCTGAGATCATGATGTCCCATTGGTATCTAGTCGTCAGCTTCAGAGTGACCGTGTCAGGGACACTGTCCAAGTATGGACTGAATGCGTCTGGGATAGGGAGCAATCCCAGTGCAGGTGCTACCAACACCTTGCAGAACTGGGTAGGGATCGCTACCTCATCCTAGTTGCCAACATTGGGAGGCATCCTTGATTTATTTTCCCTCTTGTTAGATCCATCGGCATGCTCCTTTCCCCGGCCACCGATGTTGACATCCTGCAATGAACACAATCCGAAGCAATGAACACAATCCGAAGAAATGAACATAATGAAAAGCAAAGAACACAATCCGAAGCAATGAACATAATGCAAAGAAATGAACAGAAAGCAAAGCAATGTGTCAGAAATTTGGTGCCTCATAGTTGGCAATGTTGATCACACATAATATGGCAATTGCATGTCACCTTCAGGGATGGCGTAAGTGAACCAAATCATATGCACAAATACAGTGGTTATACATACAACAAGGTTCGATCAGACATCCCTGAAGTTACAATGTGTGACAAATGTAATCATCTGCGTAGCACTTATAGCAGGGACATAAAGATCACAACAATTTAACATGTCTTGATATATGATCCTTAGTACCAAGGATCTTTCATAAATTTCCTCTTTTGGCAAAAATACTAGGTACTAAATCCCTTCTATAGAAACTTGTTGCATGTGGAACGATCCTAATAATTGGTAGTTCGTAAAGGTGGAAGCATTGCCTCATATGGCCTGAATTGCACTTATCAGTACTACTGCATGTGGCAAAAGACGAACACGAGTTTCAGGGACGAGGTGAGTCAACGTGTAGAAATGCACGAACCCTTGAACACTCATCCTGGTTCAATCACCTCGTCCTAAAAGTGTCCTTAGCCATTTTAATCATCGGAAAATGTTCATCCAAGCACCATTGTCAGGTCCTGGTTCAATACTAGCAAAGAAATGTAGCACAAATCGAACGAACTAGTCCTGATAATGGTACAACAGTAAACCCCCAAAATAAATAAATAAACCTTGGGCAGGGGATATCTGGGCAGATCTATAACACATGCCATGTAAAACCCTAACCATGAACTCCTATGTAACATCCCAAAAATATGAAACAATGATCATCAAACTCTAATCACTAAAATTAGGGTTAACAAAAACTTTGATTAAATAAAAACCAAATGAATGCATGTGTGGATGTGATGATTTGATAAATGCATGAGTGGACTTGTGTGATTCAACTAAATAGTAAGGAATGGTTCAAAGATGAATATAACATCATCTAAAACATTTCCAAGAAGAAACAAATCAAGAGAAAATCAAAAACAAATCAAATAAGGCAAGTGGTCATTTTTGCCAATCTTGCTAACTAGGTCACTTTGAGTGTTTCTAGTCCAAGGTTTCAAACAGAAACTTTTCCAATTCTTTTCACCCCTTGCAAGACCAAGTAAAAGTGAAGCAAAGCCCACCTTTCAAACTTGCAGAAACATTTGGCAACTTGATTTAAATCACATTTAAAAATTGAATCTTTAACATATGTGAAGATCACACATTTTCAAAACCCAACCAAACCAGTGCCTCTTGACCAATCCAACTAACCAGGTACTCCCTAGTATGTGCCTAGCCAACCCACCAAGTTTGAATCCAAAATTCAAATTTGAATTTCTTTCGGCCATTTCATCAAACACCTTCTGGGCACAAATCAAATTAAACCACAAACACTATAGTGAGCAGTGTTGTGCCAACCTTGTCCCCTCTCTATCTCACTCTATACTCTCAATAGATGATCTAGCCCAATTAACAAGCCTTAGCACAACTGTGAGCTTGGCATAGCCATCAATGGTGACCATGTCGAGCCTAACTTGCCACCCACATGTCGACAGCAAGCTACAAGCCTAACTAGCCTCGCCAAACTTGTCTAGTAGGCACTCCACCGTCCATCGTCACTCCCTGTGTAGGCCTCGAGCGCAGCCAGCAACTGGACCACCCAGAACGCGCGCGACCATTCTCTCTGCGACCATGCCGAGAGCACGCCAAAGCGCCGCGCTCGACACGCTCGCACAAACCACGCCCCGCCTTCGCCGCTCGCGTACGTGATCACCACCGCACCAGGAACCGCCCAGACATGCTTGTTCACCACCGCGCGACCAGGAGCTCCTGTGCGCCATTAAGACTTCCGTCGGAGCCGCCCAGAGCATCAACGTGTTCCGACCGATTCACACCGCCCCACGCCTCGCCATCAAGCCGTTGAGCTTCGCCAGGAGGCAATGCACCGTCCCCTACCTTCGGCCATGCCGTTAGCTCGTTGTGGATCCGACCCCGACGAGCTCAACCCGTGCCATTCGGACCCCTTCAGCCACTATAAAAGGAGGCCTCCCCGCTCGTTTTCTTCACACCAGTTCACTCCCCACCTCTCACTGATACCCCCCACTCACTCCCGGAGCAAGGCGAGCACCAGGTGGCCGGGATTTCACCGGAGTTTGCCGCTGCAGAGGAGGAGAGGCACCGTCGATTGGAGCCACCCCAGGAGAAGCTGCCGGTATCAGGAGAATCGCCATCGTCAACTTCATCGTTCGCCCCGTCGCCGAACATCGCTCAGCCCGGTGAGCCTCCCACGACCCCCACCGGCCGCGCTAGGTTTCTGTCTCCCCGGCACTACCCGACGTGGACGATGAACTAGAACTGTTCGATTAGAGTTAGATCGTGCGGCCTAGATCACCCTGTATCGCTTCGCCCCTTGTTGTTTCACTGACGAGTGGGGTCAATCACTTAACCAGCCCGCCCGTGCGCTGTGCGTAGTGGGTCGGCCCAGTTAAACCTCCCACGCAACCCAACAATTCAAATTTAGTTTTATTCATTTAGTTCTAAACTTAGTTCTGTACCTAGATTCAAAAATCAACCCATCTCGATTCACAGAACCAAAATGCATGAAACTAATTTTGTTAGAAAGGTACTGGAATGCTTAATCCAATCCCATTGGATTCAAACCATTTAGAGTTTTAGATCATCCCTGGTAAAAATAATAAGGCAAAAGCTTTTCTGCATTCAAACATTTTTCAAAATTCAACCATAAGAGCTTTTGAGTTTATTCCAACTCTCAAAAATCACATTTAACCATACCTTTCAGAATATATAAAAATATATAGGTTTACTTACAGAAATAATGATCAAGTAATAAAAGAATGCCACATAGGAATTTCTAGTCACTTTAATTAATTAAAATAAAAAGGTTAAACCTTATTAAATTATGACACCACTTTAAATCACTTTCCCATGTACTGAAATATGTGGCGATGACATGTGTCAACATGATCCCATGTTTGAGTTGGAGAATATTAAATCTTAAGTAGTTTTTCAATGAGTACAAATTACTTTTCTCAAATAAAATAAATGAGACAAGTACTTTAATCTTGTAATGTTAGTGATGATGCTAGATCATCTAGTATGAACCTTTGTGTGATGATTAGAAATAATTAAGTATTGTTTGGTGATTGTGTACCTCGTATTTATTTATAGACGCTAGTACCGACCAAGGATACGAGGAGGAAGGAGGATACTACGAGGAAGAAGCCGAGGAGAACTTCAACCACTGCTCTGCACAAGGCAAGCTTATACTAATATCCTAACAAGCCAATACTTGCAAGATACTCATCAAGCAAGCTACCACTTGGAAGCTCTACTTGCAAACTTATACCCATTGAATGATACCCCATCCTAGTTTTACTTGCAAAGCTTAATACTTTATTTCTTTATCAAAGCTTTCTCTTAGAGTTGACTTAGTGACTTGTAGATTATGGAAAGATAACTGGAGGTAGCATAAAGATCATAAAATTTGGCCTAAGTTAGATAACCTTGATCTCATCCTAAGGCATGAGATTGAACTTAGTTAATCCCCACTTGTTTATTACCCATCATTAGTATTTACCCCCACTTGTAGAGGCTAGTGCTAAGCATAAAACTTGATCAACTTTAGATGGGAATACTGGGTGAAAATGGTTATGAAAACCTTAGAATGATGAGTCATTCTACTGAAATGTTTTGACATGTGTTTCCGAACACCAAATGATTTTGATGATGAAAATGTTAAGGCATGAGCCTTAGCCCTTTACAAAATTGATGGTTCTCTGGATGCGATACCATTCCAATTTTACCGTACAACCACAATACCCGGAAATTGGGTAGGGCTTGACTGGAAATTTATATACCTTAGTATGGGTTCCCTTGCAGCCAAGGTCTGAGCTGAGGCTACCTTGTGAAGATTGTCCACCTGTGCAGTACCCAAGATGACAGTTAGTCATGGTTGGCAGGCCAAACTCACAGGAGAGGTGCCTATATTAGGGCGTGTAATTGAAAGGTTAGGATTGACTATCCGCATACTGAGTACGGGAATTCAGGATTGTTCCTGACGGATGTATTGAATGTTGTGGTGAAAGTGTACAATCTCTACAGAGTGTCAAACTATTCGAATAGCCGTGTCCGCGGTTATGGACAGTTGGAGTGGCCATACTGTTCTATCGTCAGATGTTTTCAAAAGAACTTGTGAAATGATTTGTGACTTTGACTTGACCACAACAGAGTTGTGACATGAAATTCAAGTTCCCACTTAGGTGTTATAAAAAATTTCAACTAGCTTTCTTTGTTTCTGAACTTAGTAAAGGTATATATGGCTTTTTGCAAAACAACCCTAGAGCTTAGTATATCCTATTCAAAACCACTTCACTTGTTAGTATTAGGTTGCGAGTACTTAAAGAGTACTCGTGGCTTTGTCCTTGGCTATTCCTGTGGCCAGACTATGAAGATGAGTATCAGGAGAAAGGGCAGCAGGAAGGTTACGACAACTAGGATCATCTCTCGTCGTCAGCATTGCCTATGACCCTGAAGATGGAGCTTCGCCTATGCTATCGTTACTATTACGTTATTCCGCTGCTTGAATTGTACTAAGAACTGGATCATGAGATCCTTATTTGTGTAAGACCTTATGTATGGTTTGTAATGGATGATGTACTGTGATATCCAATCTGTTATGTCTCGCAAAAATGGTAATCCTAGGATTGGGATGTATGGCATAACAGGCTGTCAGAGATGATGGAGCGTCCGCACCCCGAGTTCTTCGGAGCTTAGCTCAATTATCAGGAAGGAGAAGATTTGCAGTGGCTAGTTGTTGCAAGTCTCCGAGGAAAGATTGAACCGCCCACTGCAGAGGGAATTCAGTTCACCTTAAGAGAGAACAACTGGCTCGATGGACTTGCCAGGGCCATGCAGGAAGCTCTTGCCCGTCTGTGTGGGCAGAGTATCAATCAAATCAAGGGTACCCACTTTGAGTTCTACCCAAGGCGTGATGTTATGGGACAGCCACTGGAGGCCCCATACCACCACGAGCTGAAGAGTCAACTGGACCACCTTAGCTTCATGATGTATGACCGTCAGAAGGAGTTGTACAATGCGTATTCCTACGCCAACCACAAGTACGCCATCGCCAAGAAGAAGGATCAGACCATCGCCATGCTAGTGAAGGATCGCAAGTCTCGTTGTCGTTAGCTTGACAAGAAGGAGCGCATCATTGCCCGTCTTCACCACCGGATCACTGATTTGGAGGAGACCATCCACGAGAGAGACATGCAGTTGGAGGAGAGGGAGAATGCAGGGGAAGACCTTCGTGGAGACCCCTACTCCTATTTCAACGATGATGATGACTTTCTGGAGGATCAGGCCAGGGACTTCTTCATCGATGAGGATGACTTCTCCTTCATTGATGATGATGATGAGGAGGAGGAGGATGATGAGGACACTGACTCAAAGGAGTAGTAGCACTTGAGCACTAGTGTTAGTGAGTTGTATTCGGTCCCATTGTATCATAGCTTTACAGAATGGTTCTTAAAACCATTTGTTTTTCTTTCTTTGTGTGGTGTGTGTTTGTATCGTGTGCTATGTAGGAATGAAAAGCAAGTTGCTAGAAAAATATGAGTCAAAACTTGAAAACTTTAAAAACTTTTCAAAAACCCTGAACCTTAGAAATTTCCCTCTTTTCTCATAGTCTACCTCAATCTTCAGATGCCTCGTGGAGGAAGCAACTCATCCCCGGACCCGATGTTGAAACTCTTGCAAAGGTTGGTTTCTGACCGCGAAGCTGAAAGAGCCAAACGTCAAGCCAACTTAGCCACCCTTCAACAGATAGCCCAGATGGACAACAACAATCAAGGCCATGGAAATCAGGACAACCATGGATCTAAGCTCAAGAATTTCCAGAACACCAATCCACATGTTTTCACTAAGTCAGAAGAGCCCCTAGATGCAGATGATTGGTTGCAAACCATGGAGAACAATCTAGAAGTTGAAGGAGTGGAAGCGAACGAGAAAGTGTTGTTTGCTACCCACTATCTGGCTGGAGATGCAAGAGCATGGTGGAACAGCGTTCGCGCAATGACAGGAGGTCAGCTGATGACTTGGGAAGAGTTCAAAGTCAAGTTCAGCAGAACCCATGTGCCACCGGGTTTGATCAAGAGGATGAGAGATGAATTCAGGGAACTGAAGCAAGGAAGGATGACAGTATTGGAATACCGTGACAAATTCTTGTCATTGGCTAGGTATGCACCGGATGAGATAGACACTGAAGCCAAGAAGAAGGAGAGATTCCTGAATGGTCTGCATGATGAGATGCAGACAGTGTTAGTCAATATCCCCTTTGCTGATATTGAAGCCTTAGTTGACTCTGCCATTCATATGGAAGGAAAGATCAACCAAGCTAATGAGAACCGCAAGCGTCGCATGATGCATCAACTAGGAACCCATAATACACCAAAGTATCGCCCCAACCCATCTCCAGGATTTGCCTCAAGAACCAACAGACCCCCGATGAACCGTCCGACCTATCCCAACCGTGGAAACCCAAGGCCCGGAGGAAACTACAACAACCCTGGCAATCCCAATTTCAACCGTGCCCCACCCAAGTTCAACAATAACAATCCCGCCACCAACACCAACACTTCCCCATGGACTAGAAGCAATGATATGCCTATTGCAGCAAAGGACAAGTCGCATGTGACTTGTTATGAATGTAGAACCAAGGGTCACTATTCCAATGAGTGCCCCAAGAATATTGCCGCAACCCCCAATGTGAATGCCCCAGCTCAGCAGCAGCGTCGTGTTCAGCCTGGAAGAAGGTTTGCCCCAGGAAATTCGCTCAACCGCAACGGTCGTCTATTTCTCATGCATGCTGAAGAAGCCCAAGAAGCGCCAGATGTCATGCTGGGTATGCTTTCTGTTAACTCAGTACTTGCAAGAGTGTTGTTTGATTCTGGAGCATCGCACTCATTTGTTACTGAAGAATTTGCATGCACTAGTAAGATTCAACCAACCAAATTGAAGCATGTTATGATTGTTCAAATACCTGGTTCAACCACCAAAGCTAGGCAAATTTGCAAAGCCATCCCTATCTGAATTCATGGCATAGATTTTTATGCTAATCTAATATTACTCGGAACTAAAGGTTTGGAAGTAGTACTAGGAATGGATTGGATGTCCAAACACAAAGGACTAATTGACTGTGCCAAGAAAGCTATAACCATGACCAGTACAGCCGGAATATCAGTCGAGCATGTATCTGAAACCTTACCCCGTCAATTCAAGTGCAACAAGATTATAGCCTACCAACCATTGACCAAGTCCGGATAGTCTTTGAATACCCCGATGTATTTCTAGATGTTTTTCCCGGTATGCCCCAGATCGGGATATCGAGTTTATCATTGAACTAATACCAGGAACCGGACCCATAGCCCAGAGACCATATAGTATGAACCCGTCTGAACTAGTGGAGCTGAAGAAGCAACTGGATGCTATGCTAGAGATAGGATTGATTCAACCAAGTGCGTCGCCATGGAGATCACCTGTATTGTTTGTGGACAAGAAGGATGGAGGTAATCGTTTGTGTACGGATTATCGGAAGTTGAATGATGTCACCATCAAGAACAAGTACCCCCTGCAAAAGATAGTAGATCTGTTTGACCAGTTGACTGGTGCCAAAGTGTTTTCTAAGATTGATCTTAGAACTGGTTATCATCAACTCAAAATTCGCGTAGAGGATATTCCAAAGACTACCTTTACCACCAGATATGGATTGTATGAGTACACTGCCATGTCTTTTGGATTAACCAATGCTCCCGCTTATTTCATGAACCTCATGAATAAGATTTTTATGGACTTCCTGGATAAGTTTGTTGTTGTTTTTATCGATGGCATTCTGATTTATTCCAATTCAGAAGAAGAACATGAGATACACCTAAGAACCATCCTTGTAACTCTTAGGGAGCATCAGGTATATGCCAAGTTTAGCAAATGTGAATTCTGGTTACAGGAGGTAGGATTTCTCGGACATATCGTATCGGCCGGAGGAATTGCCGTTGACCCTGTGAAGGTGAAGGATGTTGAAGATTGGCAAGCTCCAACCACTCAAACCCATGTTCGTGCATTTCTCGGATTAGTGGGATATTACCGCAAGTTTGTAGAAGGATTATCGAGTATTGCAAGACCCATGATCCAATTGTTGAAGAAGGACAAGAAGTTTGAATGGACGGACAAATGTGAAGCGAGTTTTCAGGAACTCGAGAGGAGATTGATTTCAGCCCCAATCTTGATCATGCCGGATATCACGAAGCCCTTCGATGTGTATTGTGAAGCATCCAAGATCGGTCTCGGATGTGTGTTGATGCAAGAGGGAAAAGTTATATCTTACCTATCCCGACAACTGAAACAGCATGAACAGAATTATCCAACCCATGACCTTGA
The DNA here is from genome assembly GCA_916181665.1 of Avena sativa. Lineage (NCBI taxonomy): Eukaryota > Viridiplantae > Streptophyta > Magnoliopsida > Poales > Poaceae > Avena > Avena sativa. Next base: position 122,357,347 of record OV702281.1, read on the forward strand.
ACTCGCAGCCGTAGTTCTAACCCTGAAGACATGGAGGCATTATCTTATGGGAAACCGTTGTGAGATTTATTCGGATCACAAGAGCCTTAAGTATATATTCACTCAGAAGGAGCTGAATATGAGGCAGAGAAGATGGATTGAGATAATCAAGGACTATGATCTAGACATTCACTATCACCCTGGTAAAGCCAATGTGGTAGCAGATGCCCTTAGCAAATTGCCGTGCCGCTTGAACTCCATGATTTTGAAGGAGCAACCAAGTTTGCACAAAGAGATGGAAGATTTCTGAATGGAATTAGTGAGTGAAGGATTTTTGGCTAGCATAGAACTTCAACCCACTTTGATCAGCCAGATCAAGGAGGCGTAGAAAGCAAATGCTAGTATCGATAGAATCAAACATCGTATCGGTACAGGCAAAGTACCCGGATTCACCGAAGACGAAGTAGGAGTTCTGTGGTACAAAGGACGCCTGTGTGTACCCGCAGATTCAGAGTTGAAAGAAGTTATTTTGAAAGAGGCCCATGATACTCTTTATTCTATACACCCCAGAGGAACGAAGATGTATCAGGATTTGAAGGAGCAATTTTGGTGGCATAAGATGAAGAGAGAAATCGGAAGCTATATCGCCAAGTGTGATATATGTCAGAGAGTCAAGGCGGGACATCAAAGACCCGCAGGACTGTTGCAACCATTACAGATTCCGGAATGGAAATGGGATTCAGTTGGAATGGACTTTATCACCAGATTTCCTACTTCTAGTAGGGGAAATGACTCTATTTGGGTCATAGTGGACAGATTGTCCAAAGTCGCCCATTTCTTACCAGTCAAGACCACTTACCAGAGTTCGAAGCTAGCAGAGTTGTACATCGCTAGAATAGTCAGTTTGCACGGAGTCCCCAAGAACATCGTATCGGATCAAGGAACTCAGTTTACCTCGAGATTCTAGAAGAAAGTACAGGAAGGTTTAGGAACCCGACTGGATTTTAGCACAGCGTATCACCCTCAGACCGATGGTCAAACGGAGCGAGTAAATCAAATACTCGAAGATATGTTGAGAGCATGTGTGCTAGATTATGGATCTAAATGGGAAGACTGTCTGCCTTTCGCAGAATTTTCATACAACAACAGTTATCAAGCTAGTTTTCAAATGGCCCCATTTGAGTTCATGTATGGAAGGAAGTGTCGCACCCCTTTGAATTGGTCGGAAGTGGGAGAGAGTTAGATTTTCGGACCCGACATCCTACAAGAAGCAGAAGAGAAAGTTCACAAGATTCGTGAGCACCTTAAGACCGTCCAGTCAAGACAGAAGAGTTACGCCGACAAGAGACGTCAAGACCTCGCTTTCAATATCGGAGATTTTGTGTATCTCAAAGTGTCGCCTTTGAATGGAATGCAGCGTTTCCAACTCAAAGGAAAGTTATCCCCTAGATATATCAGACCCTTCAAGAGTCTGAATCATCGAGGAGAAGTATCATATCAATTGGAACTGCCAGAGGAAATGTTAGCAGTACACAATGTGTTCCATATATCGTTACTTCGCAAATGCCTTGAAGTTCCGGAGAAGACTGAAGTTTTCAAGAACATTGATCACCGGACCATACAGATCAACGATGACCTGACGTATCCTGAAGTACCCATCCGTATTTTGGAAGAAGCTTTCAGAACCACCAGAACCTGAAGCATCAAATTTCTCAAGATCTAGTGGAGAAACCACACTGAAAGAAGAAGCTACCTGGCAGCAAGAAGATCACATCAGGACGGAGTTTCCCGATCTCTTTAAATCCTAGGTAATCTTTTTCTTCTTTTTAAAATCTCGGGATGAGATTTCGTTTAAGGAGGGAAGGTTTTTAACATCCCAAAAATATGAAACAATGATCATCAAACTCTAATCACTAAAATTAGGGTTAACAAAAACTTTGATTAAATAAAAACCAAATGAATGCATGTGTGGATGTGATGATTTGATAAATGCATGAATGGACTTATGTGATTAAACTAAATAGTAAGGAATGGTTCAAAGATGAATATAACATCATCTAAAACATTTCCAAGTAGAAACAAATCAAGAGAAAATCAAAAACAAATCAAATAAGGCAAGTGGTCATTTTTGCCAATCTTGCTAACTAGGTCACTTTGAGTGTTTCTAGTCCAAGGTTTCAAACAGAAACTTTTCCAATTCTTTTCACCCCTTGCAAGAACAAGTAAAAGTGAAGCAAATCCCACCTTTCAAACTTGCAGAAACATTTGGCAACTTGATTCAAATCACATTTCAAAATTTAATCTTTAACATATGTGAAGATCACACATTTTCAAAACCCAACCAAACCAGTGCCCCTTGACCAATCCAACTAACCAGGTACTCCCTAGTATGTGCCTAGCCAACCCACCAAGTTTGAATCCAATATTCAAATTTGAATTTCTTTCGGCCATTTCATCAAACACCTTCTGGGCACAAATCAAATTAAACCACAAACACTATAGTGAGCAGTGTTGTGCCAACCTTGTCCCCTCTCTAGCTCACTCTATACTCTCAATAGATGATCTAGCCCAATTAACAAGCCTTAGCACCACTGTGAGCTTGGCATAGCCATCAATGGTGACCATGCCGAGCCTAACTTGCCACCGACATGTCGACAGCAAGCTACAAGCCTAACTAGCCTCGCCAACATTGTCTAGGAGGCACTCCACCGTCCACCGCCACTCCCTGTCTAGGCCCCGAGCACAGCCAACAACTCGACCACCCAGAAAGCGCGCGACATTCTCTCTGCGACCATGCCGAGAGCATGCCAGAGCACCGCGCTCGACATGCTCGCACAAACCGCGCCCCGCCTTTGCCGCTCGCGTACGTGATCACCATCGCACCAGGAACCGCCCAGACATGCTCGTTCACCGCCGCGCGACCAGGAGCGCCTGTGCGCCATTAAGACTTCCGTCGGAGCCGCCCAGAGCGTCGACGTGTTCCGACCGATTCGTACCGCCCCACACCTTGCCATCAAGCCGTTGAGCTTCGCCATGAGGCAATGCACAGTCCCCTACCTTTGGCCATGTCGTTAGCTTGTTGTATAGCCGCCATTTGGTCCCCTTCAGCCACTATAAAAGGAGGCCTCCCCCGCTCGTTTTCTTCACACCAGTTTACTCCCCACCTCTCACTGATACCCCCCACTCACTCCCGGAGCAAGGCGAGCACCAGGTGGCCGGAATTTCACCGGAGTTTGCCGCTGCAGAGGAGGAGAGGCGTCGTCGATTGGAGCCACCCCAGGAGAAGCTACCGGCACCAGGAGAATCGCCGTTGTCGACTTCTTCGTTCGCCCCCATCGCCGACCATCGCCAGAGCCCCGGTGAGCCTCCCATGAACCCCACCGGCCGCGCTAGGGTTCTGTCTCGCCGGCACTGCCCGACTTGGACGATGAACCAGAACCGTTCGATTAGAGTTAGATCGTGCGGCCTAGATCACCCTGTACCGCTTCGCCCCTCGTTGTCTCACTGACGAGTGGGTTCACTCACTTAACCTGCCCGCTCGTGCGCTGTGCGTAGTGGGCTGGCCCAGTTAAACCTCCCGCGCAACCCAATAATTCAAATTTAGTTTTATTCATTTAGTTCTAAACTTAGTTCTGTACCTAGATTCAAAAATCAACCCAGCTCGATTCACTGAACCAAAATGCATGAAACAAATTTTGTTAGAAAGGTACTGGAATGCTTAATCCAATCCCATTGGATTCAAACCATTTAGAGTTTTAGATCATCCCTGGTAAAAATAATAAGGCAAAAGCTTTTCTGCATTCAAACATTTTTCAAAATTCAACCATAAGAGCTTTTGAGTTGATTCCAACTCTCAAAAATCACATTTAACCATACCTTTCAGAATATATAAAAATATATAGGTTTACTTACAGAAATAATGATCAAGTAATAAAAGAATGCCACATAGGCATTTCTAGTCACTTTAATTAATTAAAATAAAAAGGTTAAACCTTATAAAATTGTGACACCACTTTAAATCACCTTCCCATGTACTGAAATATGTGGTGATGACATGTGTCAACATGATCCCATGTTTGAGTTGGAGAATATTAAATCTTAAGTAGTTTTTCAATGTGTAGAAATTACTTTTCTTAAATAAAATAAATGAGATAGGTACTTTAATCTTGTAATGTTAGTGATGATGCTAGATCATCTAGTATGAACCTTTGTGTGATGATTAGAAATAATTAAGTATTGTTTGGTGATTGTGTACCTCGTATTTATAGACGCTAGTACCGACCAAGGATACGAGGAGAAAGGAGGATACTACGAGGAAGAAGCCGAGAAGAACTTCAACCACTGCTCTGCACAAGTCAAGCTTATACTAATATCCTAACAATCCAATACTTGCAAGCTACTCATCAAGCAAGCTACCACTTGCAAGCTCTACTTGCAAATCTTAATACTTTATTTCTTTATCAAAGCTTTCTCTTAGAGTTTACTTAGTGACTTGTAGATTATGGAAAGATAACTGAAGGTAGCATAAAGAGCATAAAATTTCGCCTAAGTTAGATAACCTTGATGTCATCCTAAGGCATGAGATTGAACTTAGTTAATCCCCACTTGTTTATTACCCATCATTAGTATTTACCCCCACTTGTAGAGGCTAGTGCTAAGCATAAAACTTGATCAACTTTAGATGGGAATACTGGGTGAAAATGGTTATGAAAACCTTAGAATGATGAGTCATTCTACTGAAATATTTTGACATGTGTTTCCGAAAACCAAATGATTTTGATGATGAAAATTTTAAGGCATGAGCCTTAGCCCTTTACAAAACTGATGGTTGTCTGGATGCGATACCGTTCCAATTTTACCGTACAACCACAATACCTGAAAATTGGGTAGAGCTTGACTGGAAATTTATATACCTTAGTATGGGTTCCCTTGCGGCCAAGGTCTAAGCTGAGGCTACCTTGTGAAGATTGTCCACCTGTGCAGTACCCAAGATGACAGTTGGTCATGGCTGGGAGGCCAAACTTACAGGAGAGGTGCCTATACTAGGGCGTGTAATTGAAAGGTTAGGATTGACTATCCGCATACTGAGTACGGGAATTCAGGATTGTTCCTGACGGATGTATCGAATGTTGTGGTGAAAGTGTACAATCTCTGCAGAGTGTCAAACTATTCGAATAGCCGCGTCCGCGGTTATGGACAGTTGGAGTGGCCATACTGTTCTATCGTCAGATGTTTTCAAAAGAACTTGTGAAATGATTTGTGACTTTGACTTGACCACAACAGAGTTGTGACATGAAATTCAAGTTCCCACTTGGGTGTTATAAAAAATTTCAACTAGCTTTCTTTGTTTCTGAACTTAGTAAAGGAAAATCTGGCTTTTTGCAAAACAATCCTAGAGCTTAGTATATCCTATTCAAAACCACTTCACTTGTTAGTATTAGTTTGCGAGTACTTAAAGAGTACTCATGGCTTTGTACTCATGGCTTTGTCCCTTTCTATTCCCGTGGACAGACTATGAAGAGGAGTATCAGGAGGAAGGACAGCAGGAAGGTTACGACAATTAGGATTATCTCCCATCGTCAGCATTGCCTGTGACCCCGAAGATGGAGCTTCGCCTACGCTATTGTTACTATTACGTTATTCCGCTGCTTGAATTGTATTAAGAATTGGATCATGAGATCCTTATTTGTGTAAGACCTTATGTATGATTTGTAATGGGTGATGTACTGTGATATCCAATCTGGTATGTCTCGCAAAAATGGTAATCCTGGGATTACGATGTATGGCATAACAGACATCTGTGATTAAAAATCCGGGTGTTGACATCCTACGAGCAGATCTATTGTCTAGATGCCTCGAGGAAAAAAAGGAAGAAAAGCTTACCACCATGGTTCGGATTTGCGGTTGTTTATCGTACGAATATCGTCGCCTCCGATGGTGAGCGACAGCCTCGACGCCAGAGTCTCCTTCTTCCAAGCCCTTCACCGCCAGAGTCTCCTCCCTCTAAGCCCTTCACCTCCGCCTCCGGGAACAGCACCGTCGAATAGGGGAGAATCACCGCAGCGTACAAAGGAGAGTGAACGAGAAGGGTGGGCGGTGAGAAGATTTATGGCGGTGGGCGAGAAGCAATGTGGCGTCTCCCTCCCTGTCTCCCACCAATACACCACTTCGGTTCTTTTTCGCTGGCCTGAGCCAGGCCCTAGAAAAACGACTGATTTGAGCATTGTCCCTGGCCTGACTTTAGCCTGCTTTAAGACGCGCGCGGGCCACAACATAGAGAGGCTACAGGCAACCAAACGGACCGATTTCTGTCTAATTCGGCCTGTCCGGGAAACTGCAGCTACCAAACGCGTCCTAGACAGACAACCTAGGATATATTTGCTCCCGAATATCGCACAACAACGAATCACGCAAACAACAACCAAAAGCATTGCTCCATCTCGTCGACCGATCGATCTACTAGTAGCATTTTCAGCAGCTAGTGCACGTTATCTCTGCCGATCGACATGGCGGGACTAAAGCCGAGCGTCAGCTACTTCGCGTTCCTCGACAAGAGCGACCCCGACGTCAAACACCTCAGCGACTTGGACGCAGCCAAGAACACGGCGACGCCAGCTGTCAGTCTCACCCAGGAACTATTCGGCAACGCCTGCCCTTCTCGGGATTACATTATCAGGCAAAATCAGCTGGACAAACAGGCAAAGGTGAAGAAACGAGCCGCCAACAGTCCCAACCAGGTCTAGGCTGACAGCGCAAAGCCAACTGAATATAACAACAACAGCGGATCATCTTGGCAGCAACAACCAGGCGGCATGTCGGGTGGATATAGGCGTCAAGGAGGCAGCAACCTGGCTTGGCAGAGAACAACAAGGGCTAAGGTTCACAGTGCCCACCAACACGCCAACACCCAAACACACTTAGGGAAAGCGAAAAACAGATAACTGGTAAACACGTAGGGAGGATCGTCCGTCGCTGGAGGGTGCACAGCAGGAGGTGAGTAAGTCTTGGAGAAAGTCGCTCTATGCATCAGAATCAGCTTCTCTAGTACTCCCTCCGTTCCAAAATATAAGACGTTTTAGCTTTGTGAATCAAATGTATCTAGACTTATTTTAGTATATAGGTTCACTCAACTTTAGGGTGAATCTAAACACTAAACGAAGTCTAGATTCATTTTCTTCACAAACCTAAAACATCTTATATTTTAAAACGGAGGGAGTAGAAGCAACAGCTTGCGGCTTTAAATAGGATCTACAGGGTTATAGTAAATTTAAAAATTACATCAGCAGATTGCTTAGAAAAAACCGATTCGATAGTAAACTTATTATAGATAGTCTAGAGGACCCAACATTGAGCGGCAAAGAATGCCCAAATCGCATTGCGTCCACGCCCCTGCAATTCTCCCACATCATGTTCATCTTTGTGCGTGCCTAGTTTGCTTGTGTACTCAATCTATTTTATATGAGACAAAATATTTTTAAGTAATCAGTACTTTATTTTACATGGGAAAGTACTCATTGCTCTTGATACTCCGCTCAATATTAAAAAGTCATATATTCTCTTTGGTCTATACTAATTTCTTAACTTTGTTTAGATACAAATGTATTTAGTTATTTGAACTTAATCAGATGTATTCATATCTATACAAAGTTGAGACCACTAATATAGACCAGAGATAATAGCTAACTTTCATTATTCACGGTGTCAGAACACACTCCAGTAATGCTCTCTAACAAAAATACACTCGACTACGTATTGTCAAATCCCTCATATCCGCTGGTGACGGAAGTGTGCTCTTCCTTTGCAAGTTGCTTTTTTTTTAGAATACCCAATCGTGTACCATATTTTTATAGAACGTAGATTCAAATTAATAGATTAATGGGGTGGTAACACGTTTTTGCCCTCTAGAGTGTTCGAGATCGAACATTGGCAACTGGTTTCCTCCTACTGTGCTATCCCTTCCTTCCCATCTCTCTAATAGTTGTTGTAATGATCTATTCTCTCTGTTTTAGAATAGATATCACAGATTTATTAAAATTTTAAATAAATATAAACATTATTTAGTATATAGAATTATTTAAATTTTGATAAACCTGACATCTATTTTGAGACGAAAGGAGTATATTTATTTTCGTTGAGCAACTAATGGAAAAGGACCTAGCCCCATTGGAAAAAGTTACGATATTGACATCAACATTGTGAACAACCTGTGTCAAAGATACAATCCCATACACCTAGAAGACATAATGGACTACTCTCGGGAAAACATTACACCCGCCAAAACAGACTCTCGTTTTTTTCTAATGATTATTTTCTTTCAAAATAGACTACCAGTTTTCCTTGATCCTGACGTTTCTGAAATTACCAAGGGACAAAAGAGGATTTCATGATTCCAAAAATAATAGTAGTAATAGTAGTAGTTTGCAAACCAACCTGTGATTGAGTGGCTAGGAGTCTGGTTGTACCCCTAGTCCATCAGAGTTTAAATCCTAGGTTTGTCACTGTGTGTTGCATAAAAGGCGGAATATTTTTTTAGTGGGAGGCGACGTTCTCGTCGACAGCGAGGCGTCCGTGGTGACTTCGTCAATCTCAAGACCCGATCCGCCGACTCGGTCTATCGGAGGTGCTCATAGGGGTAGGGTGTGCGTGTGTGCGTTTATAAGGATGGGTGCATGTACGTGTTGTGAGCGTTTACGATTGTACTGTGTTTTTTCAAAAAAAAATTAATAGTAGTTTAGTCAAAATAATTAACAAAATTGGTAACTAGCACTAAAAATATGACATTCAACTTCAAAGAGAATTAAATCTTTACACACATTATCACCTTTGATGAGGCATGCCACATCGTGGACGAGTTCTCGTCAACTCAGGGTGCAAATGACCTTGTTAGAGAAAGAAGGTAAGCCCGGATGAGAGTAAATTGCAAGAAGTTACGAGAATTGAGGCTAGGGTTTTAAAAAACAACGACTTTTCAGGTTTGCTTCAAAAAACTACAACTTTTCTGTCTGATAGTCGCAAAAAACTACTACTTCGGTCTAACCGGTCATCTTAAGTCAGTTAACGCTGTTTCTGACAAGCCGGGCCCGCTGTCAGGCTAAGATGGCATAACAAGCATGTATGCTTTTGCAAAAAAACACCTCAATATATTGTATCTCTCAATTTTCTATCCCATTTTTATTATTTTTTTGCCACTCACGCGCCTTGATGCTTAAGGCCAGAGGCTGTGCGTGAAAGCCATCAGCGCTAACCGCCCCCGCGCATGAGCTGCTTTAGGCACCGCGCATTCGCCGGCAGCCCCCGCGTTCGCCGCACAGAAGCAGGGAAGCCACTCGCCGGCCGTCCCGCGCGCTCACCGGCAAGCTCACCGCCCAACTGCAGGAATCCACTCGCCGCGCCGCGTGCTCTCTGATGGGGCTACGTCTCCGCAGCCCCTGATCCTCTTCTTCTCACTCAAGCAAAGGTAGAAGAAAGACACTGGATTTTCCCGGCGACGAACGCCGCGGCGACAAACGTCTGTATCTTGGCCTATTATTTCACTAAACTTGAAACTCTGGCACTGAAACAGACGATTACATCGGCTTATATAGCCCAGCAAGTACACTGCCTAAACCAACTAACCTGGCCATGTCTTCAGCGCACGCACGCAGAGGCTCTAACCACTTCTGCATGAGCCACACTCCTGCACTACGAAATACACGCGCACCCACACGTATGATCCGCAAGAAGCGGTCTAGCAAGATGACCACGGACTGGCTTCATGCATGCAACTCCTAGCTGGACTACTAATGCCTCATATTAACAAAACAAGATTATTCCTAGCAAGTCAGGATTAGTGCTAACAATGCCTCCCATAATCTTGACTTGCATCGCCCAGAGAGGTTGTAGCTCCCGTCGTTGTTGTCGCCGTGGGCCGCTGCTACGGCCTTCCGTCTTGACACGACCACCGCTGCGTGCCCCACCTCCGCACAAACGCCGTAGCCTTCACTTTCTTTCTCAGCGACACACGCCGAGCTCCTTGATGACGCCACGCCCTGCACGCCCCGGCTCACGCACATGCCGCGCCCTGACGCAAGCAACGTGGCCGCTCGAGCTGCCTCACCCGCCGCATGAATGGCTTCTCCATGCTGCCGAGCCACGCCGCGCCATCACAGCCTCTGCGCCACCACGCAGGTCCGCCGCGGTCGCCACGCTCCCCGCATGCACGGCATGGCCATGCTCCACGGCCTCATGCCATGAAGGCTCTGATACCAAATGATGGGGCTACGTCTCCGCAGCCCCTGATCCTCTTCTTCTCACTCAAGCAAAGGTAGAAGAAAGACACTGGATTTTCCCAGTGACGAACGCCGCGGCGACAAACGTCTGTATCTTGGCCTATTATTTCACTAAACTTGAAACTCTGGCACTGAACCAGACGATTACATCGGCTTATATAGCCCAGCAAGTACACTGCCTAAACCAACTAACCTGGCCATGTCTTCAGCGCATGCACGCAGAGCCTCTAACCACTTCTGCATGAGCCACACTCCTGCACTACGAGATACACGCGCACCCACACGTATGATCCGCAAGAAGCGGTCTAGCAAGATGACCACGGACTGGCTTCATGCATGCAACTCCTAGCTGGACTACTAATGCCTCATATTAATAAAACAAGATTATTCCTAGCAAGTCATGATTAGTGCTAACACTCTCTGCCGAGCTCGCTGTCCAGCTACAGGCAGCCGCTCTCGCCGGCCAGCTCGTTGCCCGCGCGCTCGCCGCTCCGTCGACGAGTCCGACCTGCGCGACCGTCGTGGGTGGGGCACAAACCCTCTACTCGTGAGCAGCTGTAGCTCGCCGGCCGCCGCATTCGTCGGCTTCTGCCGCAGGCATGGTCACCGCCGCCCGTGAGCAGCAGCAGCTAGCCGGTCGCCGCGTTCGCCGGCTGCTGCTGCTCTGCCGTGGATCCTGCAGCTCGCCAGCCGCAGGTTGACGCCACGCTCGACGGCCGCCACGTTTGCCCTCCCGCCGCGAAGACCGCAGGTCGCTGTCGCACGTGAAGCCCATAGGTCGCCGCCGCGTTCGTTGTCCCGTCGTGAAGCTCCCAGGTCGCTGCCGCGCATGAAGCCCACAGCTCACCGCCACGCTCGCATGCAGCCACGCGTGAAGCCTGCAGGTCGCTGCGGCGTTCGTGTACCCGCACGTGAAGCCAGCAGGTCGCCGGCATGCGCGCTCGCGGCTTGCCACCCGACGCGTGAAGCCCACAGCTCGCCGGTGAGTGCCGCCGCCATCTGTTGCGCTCGACGCCCCGCCTGTGATGAGCAGCCGCTAGTGCCCCGCGACAGGGAGGAGAGGAGCTCCGCCGACCGAGCAAATCGATGGCCGAGTCCACGGCCGTGAAGTCGCGGCTCCCTCGCGTCCTGCCTCCGCATTGACAACGCACGAAAAGAATAGAAAAAGAAAAAATAAAATAAATAAAATGAGCGTCTCTAAGTTTGAATTTGGAATAGCAATAGACTATTTTACAAAATATACATGCCACGTTAGCCAGACAATGGGCCATCCCTGTTAGAAATACGATCAACTGGTGTTAAAACGACGCTTATGCAGAGTTGGTACTTCTTTGAAATAATCAGGCGCAAAGTTGGTATTTTTTTTTAAGCAAACCCGAAAAATCGTAGTTTTTTAAAGTCCTAGCCCCAATTGTTATAGCTTTTTGCAATTTATTCCCCGGATGATGGTGTCGGGTTTGATGATATATGTTGAAGCCAATGATCATGTCATACACATTGACTTCTTCCGTCAGAACTAGACCCCGACCAACCTTTAGGCTATCGCTGCCCATTTTGTGTAGGCCTCCCACGACGTTGCCTTTTGATGAGATTTCAAGGACGGCTGTGATGCGGTCGTAGAACCAAGCCTCCATGTCATCATCGGTCCTTCTTTCGCCTCATCATAGCTTTTCTCATGTACTTTCGAATTATTTTATACTACGAGCATAGAAATTAGAAAATAAATTTATTGCACCAAAAGATCTCAGATTTAATAGGCTTTTCCCAATATATTTATATGCTATTCTTTCATAATATTAACGAAAGAAGTGAGGGTTTTAGTCATATGTTGTAGTTGTACCGCAAAAAGACATTATAGGCGAGCCAAAGTTCTTTCAATCCTCGGGACACCTAGCCCAAGAGGCACATGCTTTGGTTACGGGCGCTTGCCCGGGCTTTAGGTCGGCGCGTGGCTTCCGAGAGATCGATTTTACCGAGAAAACAGGGACTGAGCGTGGGCAAAATTCTATGGACGTGAATGTTCCTTTGGCTTGGGCCGGGTTGAGATGTCCAAGTCCAGCCAAGAAACGAATCATGGATTCCTTCTGCCTCCCATCGTTCGTGGACTTGTAAAATCCACCGTAGGTAAGGTTTAAAAGAAAAAATCCATCACAGCTAGTTAAACTTGGTACCCTTTTTTATACAGTATCTCAGAAACAATGGACTTCTGTACAGCGGTGTTTCGCTGGCGTGGCATCCTTTGACCAATCTATAACGATAATTTTTTGCAAAAAAAACATCGATTAAACCTATTTGGCATATGCGAGTGCCTTTGTTGTTGGAGCCGTCGGCAGCCAGCCGACGCTGGTGGCATTTTTCATGGACAGGCTGCGGGTCACCTTCCTACCATCTCACAGCTTCCCCGCCGCCTGATTTGTTACCGCTGGCGGCTGACCGTCGCCCAATTCATCGCCTTTGGCCACTCCCCTCTTTCCCGCCGCCCGATTCGTCGCCTCCGGATGCTCCCTCGCCGTCTGATTCGTCACGCTGGTGGCTGCCCGTCGCCTAATTCACCGCTTCTGGTCGATCATTGTATTTTTATTAATTTGGTGTGAACAGTATAATGTACTCCCTCTGTCTCAAAATAGATGTTTTAGATTTGACAATATTTAAATGAATTTAGACACTATTTAGTATATAAATTCATTCTTTTTTTAAAGACGAGACATCTATTTCGAGACGAAGAGAGTATTGTTTTTCATTTCCACAATAAAACTATTGTAAAAACTATATTTTCTCCATATGATGCTTATAGTTGTCCAAGAAATTTTTTAGTTTCCTTGCGTCGCCGATTAAATTTTTATTACCTTGTGACACGCCTAGGCTTCGATAAATTCCTAGGTCCGCCTCTGCTTTGGTAAACAACCCTATTGTGTGGGCCATGTGCACTTAGACTCATGGGGTCCTCCCTTGGTTCAAATCCTATTTCGGTTTTACGAAAATAGTCGGTTGTAGCCCTATGGTAGCGGTTCAATTCCAAGAATGAAAAACTAGACGTATATAGGGTGTTAAGGAGATCCTAGTTCAAGGTAATCAACTATGTGTTTTGCGACTTAACACAATTTGTGGCAAAGTGATAAGCGCAATGCATGGAAAGTATACAAGGCGTGTTGTGTAGAGAAAGTGTTCCACATCATTGTGTCAAGCTTTCATGTACACCACACTTGTGTTGTCTTTCATCGCCCTCTATCTTAATCGATTTGGCACCATCAAGCATATACATTACATTGATTTGCCCCAATCATCCTTTCTCTAAAGTTTCCGGATGCATCGAACTCACGTCCCAACAACATGTTAACATTTTTTCATGTTGAGGGAGGGGGGATAGGAGGGAATGCAAACTCATGAATTTACACAAGATTTCAACACGTTGAGGGCATGTTCCGTTAATCCACTCCTCAATTGGACTGGAACAGATCGGAGAGGATTTACAGAAATTTTGACTTTGATGAGATCTAATCTTCGTCAATCCATGTCAATCCATTTCAATTCCTAGCAAACCGAACAAGCCTTGAGGGGGCAAGGCCCTGCTGGTGGAGCTAGTGAGCGAGCACGGATCTCACTGTAAAGTTCGATGGTCTAGGTAGAAGGTGCACGAGTACATGGGGATCATAAAATCTACTCTCGTGTTTCTCCCATAGAGTATGGTTCAGCTGATGTGGCTTTGATCGCAAGATAATCAGCTGGTCTTGGGTACTCATGAACCCATGAAGTAACGGCCCCAAATAGTATTTATAAGTTCTAGAAATATTTGAGGTAGATCTCGAGGGTACAATCTTACTTGTGTAAATTTTAAGAGAAAATACAATGGCCTACACAAAAAAAAGAAAATGAAACTCGCACAGTGAAAATATGAGTCCTTGCAATGTTCCTTGGTCACTTCGTCATTTTTGCACAAGTTATATTTTCGTATTTAAGTTATAAACTTGGTAAGCACATACCTGCATACATCACCAAATGCAAAAAATTACTTCGTATTTTCACTGCACTCCTTCCAATCCACAATAAGCTAATATGAATACCTACTGCTTTCATCGGTAAATGAACGAGTCCCATTTTCCACGAGAAGCTAATATGACAGCATAGTTTAGCTTTGTGCATTAGAGTATCCGGGGAATAGACTGTTTGTGATGTCCAGTGGGACGATTCTCAACAAAAAAAAAATTGAATATATACATTCGTGGATATACATTACTTATATTTATTGCTTATATTTATAACTGTAGGAATATAAAGATGATACAAATACAAACAAATGAAAACAAAGAGAAAACAAACTGTTAGACAGTTGTAGACTGTTCTCGCTGCAACTACTAAGAACTCAAATCTTTCATCGTCGCCGGAGAAGAAGATCACCAGCAGCTGGTCCATACTTTGGCCCTAAAAAAAACCCTAACCATGTGGCGTTAATGAGCCGTAATAACCATCAGCCCGTAAGACTGGATGTAGCCTGCTGATAAGGAACATCGCCCGAAGGAGCCCTCTGAGCATCTTCAACGCCAGATCCAGAGCCAACACCACCCCGCCTATCAAGTGACCGGATCCTCCACCATCCACCACAAACCAGCAGTAATCTGTATTGTCGCACTCCAAGGCCGCCAGGACCAGATCGGTGACGAGATCAACACCATACAAAGCCGGAGCACACGCCCGGTGAAGACCATATCCCACAGGCTTCTCGACGTCGTAAACGTCGTCGAGATGGGGTTGAAGCCAAGGTACCTTTATTCGATGTAGCGCATCCACCGTCATCTGAGTTGTGCCACCACGACACCATAAAAACACTAACTTTAGCGATCTTGATGAACGCCGAGTGTAGGTCCTGGGTCCCCACCCCATCCCGCCCGCATGAGCGAAAGCGGAGGAAGCGAGAACCCATCGATCACCGGTGGGGAAGAGACGGCGGCTAGGTTTTTCTTGAGGCGGTGGTTGTTTGTTCGAGCGGAACGGAACGATTCTCCAAAAATTTAGTGCTCCTTCCAAAGTGGCATTATGGATCAGAGGGGTATCACAGACCGTGGATAATGTAACTCTATTCAATTATTTAAGGTTGCTTACGCATTGATAAATACACCTCAAGATGCTTATCAGAAAAAAAAAGTTATACTCCATCGCAAATCTCAGCTGTTATTACTGCAGCCAGAATTGTGCCATTTGGAGGTGTAGGATCGAAAGGGATCTCAACTTCTCGTCTATATATATACTAAGAAATTATGCGCGGCGTCACGCCGCGCCTGTGTTGTTCATTCAGTAGCTGTCACTGGATGTTCTGGTCGTCATGTTAGCATAGAGAGTGCATCAGTGATTGCTGTAATGAGAGTACAACATGGTTTGATCAATGCTTTATAGTATCCTTGAAAATATGCAAATAGAATCTACTCTTAATATGTACCTGTCAAAGTCAAGTTTTCTGTCTAAGCGTGCTTCTTTGTCACTGTTTGTACTGCATATTAAGTAGGTAGCAGCGTCAATAATATCACAGGTTCGTGTAATTGACTTATCATTAGGTTGAGTTCAGATATTTTTTACCTGCACGGACAGGCAGAGTGTAAGCTGCAAAAGTGCGCTTGGCTGCTATGAACTGAGGTAGTGTCGTTTTGTTATTGGTTTACAACAGAAGTTCAAAATAAAAGGCTTACAACAATGTCGTCAGTGTCTTGCTTTCCTCGTGCATACAACGTAGTGTGGAGGGCGTCAGCTCGCACGGCGTTTTGACCATCACGTTCGACAATATAGTGCTGTCCTTGGAAGCTGTAGAAGAATATAAATCATATATTAGATTACAGTATGTTATATTACTGATGAATGGACAGACGTCATGGCGCAGACACCTGTTATGGAGGAACTCAGTTTCAGGAATTGGTGGGTTAAAGTGCCAGCGAGTGACAAAGATGCTCTTACATGGAAGTAACATAAGCCTGTGGCATTATATGCAGCTAGTTGGAATACAAAAGATCAATTCACAAACTAGCATCATATTGTTGGACAAAAGATCAATCCGTAAAGTAGCACCATATTGCGTGGATGTACAGAATGTAACTACCTTGGAAATTAAAGGCCGTCATTCCCGTAAATAGAGTGACCATGTTGTGTTCAAGGACTCTAATTCTATGGGAATGATTTGTTGTTCCATGCTTTCTTTTTTGACCGGCGAGTACTAAACGTTCAATCTTATATATTAGACTTTCTCTGTTTCTGAACGTGAATATCTGATCCTGTGCTACAAAGCCTTCTATCATATTGCCCTGGAGAATGAATTGGATGTAAATGTGTATTCCATAAAGATGGATGTAAAATGAACATCCAAGTAGTAATATAATATAGAAAAATAAATTTTGCAATTCACCAATAAGTAAAACGAAATAAGACACTTGCAAGTAGAAGTAATGAAATTTACCGTTAGTGATTACGGCAGGTAAATTAATACTTGGATCATAAGGGTTGGATCATATGCTGGACGTGTACACAAAGCAGACAATGTATGTAGGTTGATAATAAAAAAATTACTCAACATCCGAGAAAAAAAATTAGGTGAGTATATATCGGAAATATACCTGCTGATCGAAAAACACCAGTCCCACCTCGTACACCTCTTGGGCTCGATTCTTGTTGGCCAAAACATGGGTGAGCCGGTGGATAATTCTCAATACAGATCTGAGCCAGACAAATCATTCATTGATCTAACTTGCATTCTTGATCCGATAAATCTGCTGCATAAAAGAATGACAAAAACCAGAAAGATTAGACATGAGGCGATGATCTGCAGTACATAATAATGAAACGGAGAGATCCGGGACAATGGTTCAGCGAAGGCACATGTTGAATCAATTGTAAGGGAAAATATACCACGCGGGCGAGCTGGCGGTACATAAATTACCTTGCAGATTCTAGTTTGTTCTTCTTAGACACGCCGCCTTAGGCAAATGAGTAGACGGCCCGGCATGAAAACCAGAGGAATCAGGTCAAACATTTCCATCTAGATACGATAAACCCGAAGAATGAACACACGGGAAAGGAACCCAAAAATACGATCCATATAGCTGCGGCACTTAATTAGAATTCGTATGCCGACCATCACTGAAAGCGTCGTAGTCTTTAAAAAACTTATGATCCATGGATGGCCAGCTAGCATGAAACTTGTCATCAGAAGAATCAGTAAGCTGAACTGCAGACAACACGCAAAGAAGATCAAATAAGGGAACACTAATCTCATTCGGATGCTAAGTAAACCATAGCAAATAGAGAGCCAAAATGTCTCTCTTGGCCACTAAATAAACCATACCAAATAAATAGCCAAAGAGCATAAGAGCAGATCATGAGCAGAAGAGCTTTGTAACATCCCAAAAATACCAAACTTAGATCATCAAACACTAATCATCAAGATTAGGGTTAACAAAAAACTTTTCTAAATGAATTCATGAATGCATGTATATGTGTATGCATGGATTTTGAATTTCATTAAAAACCACCTTGTTTGTGTGATCCATTGCTTTTAAAATGTTTCTTAGGTGAAAAGAACATCATCTAAAACATTTCCCACACTTTTCCTAAAGACAAGTAAATCAAAACAAATATATTAAGTGAATGGTCATTTTGACCAATTTAACTCCCATGCCTACTTTGGCTGTCTCAAACTTTCAAAACCTAACAGAAACTTTTCTGGATCTTTGCACCCCTTGAATATACTCATAACAAAGTATCAAGGCCCACTTTGTGATCATCCAGAAACTTTCAAATGCATAGTTTAAATGACAATTCAAAATTGAATCTTCTTCATATGGGAAGATCCCACTTTTTCAAAACCCACTCAAACAAGCTCAACTTTCAAAACCCAAGCATCTGCAGACACACCAGCACCAATCTAGCAAACCCACCAAAAATCATTTCAAAATTCAAAACTTGATTTCATGCGGCCATTTCATCAAACAGGTTGTAGACACAAATCAAACAAAACATCAAACACTATAGTGTGCAGTGTTTTGAGCCTAACTTGTTCCCTAGTTAGCTCACACACAACCCAGTAGATCATCTAGACAGATTATCCCAACACTAGCACCCCTGTGAGCTTGCCATTATCATTAATGGTGAACAGCCGAGCACCCCCATGCCACCCCATTGTGGACAGCAAGCTAGGAGCAGCAGCAAGCCTAGCCAGCATGTCTGGGAGGCAGCCCACCATCCACCGCCACTGCCTGTCCCAGCCTCGAGCGTTGCCAAGCCCTGGACCACGCGCACGAGACACGCCCAGACCATGCCGAGCGTGCGCCAGAGCGCCACCCTCGACCAGCGTCCACAGACCGCGCGCCGCCCTCACCGCGTGCACACACGATCACCATCGACCCAGGAGACCGCCAGACATCCCCGTTTGCCGCCCCGTGCCATACAGCCACCGCCCGTCGTCGAAGACGCCGCCTCTGCCGCGCAGAGCATCGCCCGTTCCAGACCAAACCACACCGCCCCATGCCTCGCGACCATGTCGTTGAGCATCGCCAGGAGACACAGCACCGTCCCCTACCCTTGCCCATGCCTTTAGCCGCCTGTAACGTCGCCCCCGACGAGCTCACCGTGCGCCCCGACGGTCCCCTCGCTCGACTATAAATAGAGGCCACCCCCGCACGATTTCTTCACACCATCTCACTCACCTCTCCCCACTGACCGTGCCACACCATCCTTAGAGCAAGCCGAGCACCACCTCGCCGGAATTTCACTGGAGCCTGCCGCTGCCGGAGAAGAAGGGAGCCAGCGATTGGAGCCGCCCCAGGAGAAGCCACCGGTACCAGGAGGTTCGCTGTCGTCGACTTCGTCGTTCGCCCGCCTCTCCGACCCTCGCCCGTACCCCGGTGAGCCCCTAGCACCCCTCACTGGCCGCGCTAGGTTTCGTTCTCGCCGGAGTTATCTCGCGTCGATGATGACCCCTAGCCGTTGGATTAGAACTAGATCGAACGATCCATGTTGCCCCATACCGCTTCGCCCAGCCCCGTGTCACTGACGAGTGGGGACACCCACTTAAGCAGCCCGCGGAAGCGCTACGCTTAGCAGGCCGGCCCGTTAGATTTTCCCGCGCAGCCCAGCAATTCAAATTAAACCTTTTCCTTTTAATTTCAAAGACACTTCTGTACCCAACTTCAAAAATCAACCCAGATCGATTCAGTACACCAAATTGAATGAAACCAATTTTGTTAGAAAGGTCTGTGAATGCTTAATCCAAGACCGTTGGATTCAAGTCATTTGGATCTGTAGATCACCCATAGTAAAAATAACAAGGCAGAAGCTTTTCTGCATTCAAACTTTTTTCAAATTCAAACCATAAAAGCTTT
Source organism: Avena sativa (assembly GCA_916181665.1). Classification (NCBI taxonomy): domain Eukaryota; kingdom Viridiplantae; phylum Streptophyta; class Magnoliopsida; order Poales; family Poaceae; genus Avena; species Avena sativa. The sequence goes on from OV702281.1 coordinate 122,376,950, forward strand.
TGAGGTGATTCCAACTCTCAAAAATCACATTTAACCATACCTTTCAGAATATATAAAAATATATAGGTTTACTTGCAGAAATAATGTTCAAGTAATAAAAGAATGCTTCATAAGCATTTCTAGCCACTTTAATTAATTAAAATAAAAGGGTAAAACCTTATTAAATTGTGACACCACTTTAAATCACATTCCCATGGACTACAATATGTGGTGATGACATGTGTCAACATGATCCCATGTTTAGTTTGGAGAATATTAAATCTTAAGTAGTTTTTCATGAGTAGAAATTACTTTTCTAAAAATAAAATAAAAAGGATTTAAACCAAGCCTTAACCTTGTAATGTTAGAGATGATGCTAGATCATCTATAGGACCCTTGTGTGTGATGATTGCAAGTAGTTAAGTATTGTTTGGTGATTGTGTACCTCGTATGTATTCATAGACGCTAGTACCGACCAAGGATACGAGGAGGAAGGAGGATACTACGAAGAGGAAGCCGAGGAGAACTTCAACCACTGCTCTGCACAAGGAAAGATAAAACTTGCAAGACACTCTACTTTAGCAAGCTTATATTGACCTTGATGCAAGCCTTACTAATCAAGTTGACCTATGCAAGCTAACACTTGCAAGATACCCTACTGATGCCACAAACCCATACTTGTGAGATGACTACTTTATGCCTTAAGCATATGTGATCATACCCACTTGCTAAACCAAATCCTAGTTTTATGGCAAGCTTCTTACTTTTTTTTTCTTTATCAAAGCTTACTTAGAGTCTACCTAAGAGTTTGGTAGATACTAGACAGTTGTGCTGAAGGTTGCATAAAGAGCATAAAATTTGGCCTAAGCTAGAAACCTTGATATCATTCTAAGATATAAGGTTGGACTTAGTGAAACCCCACCAGTTTACCACCCCTCATCATTACTACCCCCACCTGTAGATGCTAGTGCTAAGCATAAAACTTGATCAACTTTTAGATGGGAATACTTGGTGGAAAAATGGTTATGAAAACCTTGGAATGATGGATCATTCTATTGAAATGTTTTGGACATGTGTTTCCAAACACTTGATGATTTTGGTGATGAAAATGTTGAGGCATGAGCCTTAGCCCTTTATAAAACTGATGGTTTTCTGGATGCGATACCATTCCAATTTTTGCGTACAACCACAATACCCGAATATTGGGTAGGGCATGACTGGAAACTTATATACCTTAGTATTAGTTCCCTCACGGCCAAGGTCTGAGCTGAGGCTACCTTGTGAAGATTGTCCACCTATGCAGTACCCAAGATGACAGTGGTCATGGTTGGGAGGCCAAACTCACAGGAGAGGTGCTTATACTAGGGAGTGTAATTGAAAGGTTAGGATTGATTATCCGCATACTGAGTATGGTGAATTCAGGATTTGTTCCTGACGGATGTATCGAATGTTGTGGTGAAAGTGTACAATCTCTGCAGAGTGTCAAACTATTCGAATAGCCGCGTCCGCGGTTATGGACAGTTGGAGTGGCCATACTGTTCCCCCGTCAGACTTTTTCAAAATTACGTGTGAAATGAAGTGAGACTTTGACTTGAACACAACAGAGTTGTGACCTGGATTACAAGATCCCATTTAGGAATTATAAAATTGTGACTAGCTTTGGAACTTAGTAGAGATAAACCTGGCTTTTTGCAAAACAACCCTAGAGCCTAGTGTCCTATTATCCAAAAACCCCCTTTACTTGTTAGTATTAGTTTGCGTGTACTTAAAGAGTACTCATGGCTTTGTCCCTGGCTATTCCCATGGCCAGACTATGAAGAGGAGTACCTGGAGGATGGACTCCAGGAAGGTTACGACAACTAGGATCATCTCCCATCGTCAGCATTGCCTGTGACCCCGAAGATGGAGCTTCGCCTACGCTACTGTTATTATTACGTATTCCGCTTCTTGATGTTGTATTAAGAACTGGATCATGAGATCCCTATTTGTGTAAGAACTTATGTATCGTTTTTAATGGATGAAGTACTATGGTATCCAATTCTGTTATGTCTCGCAAAAATGGTAATCCTGGGATTGCGATGTATGGCATAACAGGCATCTAGGATTGAAAAATCCGGGTGTTGACAAGTTGGTATCAGAGCCATCCTGACAATAGGAGTCCCTAGTTAGATTGGACGTTGAACCAAAAACTTAGTTTCAAAACCAAAGAACAAAAATATTTATGAAAACTTATTCTCATTCTTACCTCTTTAATTCTTTAATAAAACTTCATGTTCCTCAAAAACTTTTGCAAAATAGATAAAATTTTGACACACTTGATCACTCTGCTAATCTACTCATCCTCTATTTTTATAGATGGACGTGAAGTACAGCAAGTTTTATCAACTCGGGAATGGAGGAGACCTTATCTTTGAGAGGGATCTGGATCAGCTTTCGGAACTTCTGGAGCGTCCGCATCCCGAGTTCTTATGAGCTCAGCTCAATGATCAAGGAGGAGAATATCTGCAGTGGCTAATTGTTGCAAGTCTCCGAGGAAAAATTGAACCTCCCACTGCGGAGGGAATTCAGTTTACCTTGAGGGAAAACAACTGGCTCGATGGACTTGCCAGAGCAATGCAGGAAGCTCTTTCCCGTCTGTGTGGGCAGAGCATCAATCAGATCAAGGGTACTCGCTTTGAGTTTTGCCCAAGACGTGATGCAAATGGACAACCACTGGAAGCCCCATACCACCCCGAGCTGAAGACTCAATTGGACCACCTTAGCTTCATGATGTATGATCGTCAGCAGGAGTTGGACAACTGCCGTGACTATTGCAACCACAAGTCTGCCATCATCAAGACGAAGGACCAGACCATCGCCATGCTAGCAAAGGATCGCAAGTCTCGCCGCCGTCAGCTCGACAAGAAGGAGCGCATTATTGCCCGTCTTCGCCATCGCATCTCATCTCTGGAAGAGACCATCCACGAGAGAGACATGCAGCTAGAGGAAAGGGAAAATGCCGGAGAAGATCTTCGTGGAGACCCTTACTCCTATCTCAGCGATGACGATGATTTTCTGGAGGATCAGGCCATGGACTTCTTCACCGATGAGGATGATTTCGCCTTCATCGATGATGCGGAAGATGATGAAGCCACAGACTCCAAGCAGTAGTAGCACTGAGCACTAGCGTAGTGAGTAGTAGTCGGTCACACTGTATCGTAGTTTCCAGAATGGTTCTTAAAACCATCTGTTTTTCCTTGTTATGGTGTGTGTTGTACTGTGTGCTATGAGTGAATGAATGAAAAAGCAAGTTGCTAGAAAACCTGAGTCAAACTCTAAAAACTTTTCAAAAACCCAAAACCTTAGAAATTTCCCTCTTTTCTCATGATCTATAGCAATCTTCAGATGCCACGTGGAGGAAGTGGTTCAGCCCCGGACCCGATGTTGCAGATCCTGCAAATGTTGACTTCTGACTGCGAAGCTGAAAGAGCGGAACGTCAAGCCAACCTAGCCACTCTGCAATAGATAGCCCAGCTAGCCCACAACAACCAAGGCCATGGAAATCAGGACAACCACGGATCTAAGCTCAAGAATTTCCAGAATACCAACCCACCCGTTTTCACCAAGTCAGAAGAACCCCTAGACGCTGATGATTGGCTGCAAACCATGGAAAATAACTTAGAAGTAGCCAGAGTAGAAGCCAACGAGAAAGTCTTGTTCGCCACCCATTATCTAGTCGGAGATGCCAGGGCATGGTGGAACAGTGTTCGTGCAATGACCGGAGGCCAAATGATGACCTGGGAGGAATTCAAGGTCAAGTTCAGCAGAACCCATGTGCCCCCAGGTTTGTGTAGGGGTTCGTAGCATGGAAAACAAAAATTTTCTATCGCATACAAACAAACAAGCCAAGATCTATCTACTAGATTGTAGCAACGAGTCGATGGAATAACTTACCCTCGAAGATTCCAAAGTGTTTAACGAGAGAGGATTCTCGTGGGTGATGTAGTCGTACTCTTCCCGATCTCAAGGTCGTGTAGACGATCCTTCCGGCGCTGCGTTCCGGCAGCGCTCCCGCAGTCGGTCACACGTTCGGTACTCGACGAAGACCTTCCTCTCCCTTGTTCCAGCAGGCAGCGGAGGTTGTAGCACTCTCCTCGCGATTCCGGCAGCACAACAGCGTGGTACCGGAAGTAGAGGGGAGATCCCGCAGGGCTTCGCCTTAAGCCGGAGCGAGTATGGTGGAGTATGAGAGAGGGCTATTAGTGGTCTAGGGATTAGACACACCAATTAGAAGGCTCTAAACCGAAGGCTAGGGCAATTAGAAGCTCTAAACCAAAACGGCTCTAAACCGGTGATTAGAGGATAGGAACTTGTGTGTTTAGAGGAGGAGGCCCTGCCCCTCCTCTTATAGGTGGGAGGCGCGGCCAAGGGGAGGGGAGTCCCTCCCCAAGTCGGCCTTGGGTGGCGCACCGGCTTGGAGAGGAGGGACTCCTCCCCCAAGTCGGTTTTGCCTCCTCTTGCTTGTTTCCCACAGTTTCCTGTTTTAGCCGTTTGACTTTCAAACTGGACATTTGACTTTTCTGTTTTAGGATTCAATTTAATCCTTTATTTGTAACAGCAAGAACACTTAGTACATGATGCAATCATTCCAATATGTAATGACACATTCATGTACCCCTCCCCTTTCCCGGAGTGCCGGACATTCCGGAACCTTCTAGAACATTCACCGGAATCATTTCCGAACTCCGAAACGGGACTTTCTTTATATGAATCTTATTCTCCGGACCATTCCGGATCACCTCGTGATATCCCGGATCCCATCCGAGACTCCGAACAACATTCGGTCTCTTTCTCATAATACCATAACTACTCAAAACAACGTCGAATCCTTAAGTGTGTCTCCCTACGGTTCGTGAATTATGCAGACATGATCGAGACACTTCTCCGAACAATAACCAATAGAGGAATCTGGAAATTCATATGGCTCCCACATATTTCTACGATTACTTTGCGATCGAATGAACCACTTACATACGATACCAATTTCCCTTTGTCTCACGATATGTTACTTATCCGAGGTTATGATCGTCGGTATCTCTGCATACCTAGTTCAACCTCGTTACTGATAAGTACTCTTTTCTCGTTCCCGTGATATGTGATCCCTTGTGAGCCAGTCACATGCTTGCAAGCTAATTGGATGACATTCCACCGAGAGGGCCCAGAGTATATCTATCCGTCATATGGATGGACAAATCCCACTCTTGATCCATGTGTCTCGACTAATACTTTCCGAACACTCAATGCCACCTTTATAGCCACCCAGTTACGGTGTGGTGTTTGATGTCATCAAAGCATCCATCCGGTAAAGGTGATATGCATGATCTCATGGTCGAAGGAATTAGGTTACTATGTATCAGAAAGCATATAGCAATTGAACTATTGAAATGACTTGATCTTTATGCTACGCTTATCTATAGGAGTATGTCCACCATATCATTCTCCTAACGATATGATCTTGTTGTTGATAACATCTCAATGTTCATGATAGGGAAACCACAATCATTTATCAACCAACAAGCTAGTGATGTATAGAGGCTATACTAGGGACTTCAAATTAAGTTTACAAATCACACAAGTATCAATGTTTCCTTGTTAATACTATTATAGCATGAATGTAAACATTTATCATAAACACAAAGATATAATAATAACTATATTTATTATTGCCTCTAGGGCATATCTCCAACAGTCTCCCACTTGCACTAGAGTCATCTAATCTAGATTACATGGTAATATACCGAACACCCATGGCAGTTTGGTGTTGGTCATGTTTTGCCCTCGGGAGAGGTTTAGTCAACGGATCCGCCACATTCAGATCTGTGTGTACTTTGCAAATCTTTATATCCCCATCCTGGATATGTTCTCGAATAGCGTGAAAACGTAGCTTGATATGCTTCAGCTTCTTGTGTGACCTTGGTTCTTGCGCATTGGCTATGGCACCCATGTTATCACAGTAGATAGACATTGGGTCCAGCGCACTAGGAACCACACCCAGCTCTGTAATGAACTCTTTCATCCATATCGCTTCTTGTGAAGCCTCCGAAGCAGCCATGTATTCCGATTCAGTTGAAGATCTCGCCACAACGCTTTGCTTTGCACTCCTCCAGCTAACTGCTGCACCATTCAAAATAAATACGTATCCGGATTGTGATTTAGAATCATCCGGATCGGTGTTCCAACTAGCATCGGTGTAACCATTAACAACGAGCTGTTCATCACCTCCATAAGAAAGAACCATATCCTTAGTTCTTCTCAAGTACTTAAGGATGTTTTTGACCACTGTCCAATGATCCACGCCTAGATCACTTTGATATCTGCTAGTTAAACTAACAGCATATGCAATGTCGGGTCTAGTACATAGCATGGCATACATTAGAGATCCTATGGCTGATGCATAGGGAGTCTTACTCATCCTTTCTCTATCTTCTGCCGATGTCGGACTTTGAGTTTTACTCAAGGTCGTATTGGGCAACATGGGCAAGAACCCTTTCTTGCTTTCTTCCATTCCAAACCTCTTTAGAATTTTGTCCAAATATGTACTCTGTGACAATGATATTTGGCGTTTCGATCTATCTCTGTAAATCTTTATGCCTAATATGTAAGCTGCTTCGCCAAGATCCTTCATTGAAAAACTATTATTCAAATATTCCTTGACACTATTAAGAAGGTCTACATCATTCCCAATCAACAATATGTCATCCACATATAGTATTAAGAATGCTACAGAGCTCCCACTCACTTTCTTGTAAATACAAGCTTCTCCATAAGTTTGTATAAAACCAAAACTTTTGATTACCTTATCAAAACGTTGATTCCAACTTCGGGATGCTTGCTTCAATCCATAGATGGACCGTTGAAGTTTGCATACCTTGTTAGCATCTTTAGGATCGACAAAACCTTTGGGTTGCATCATATACAACTCTTCATCAATATCTCCATTGAGGAATGCTGCTTTGACATCCATCTGCCATATCTCATAATCATAATATGCAGCGATTGCTAACGTAATCCTCACAGACTTTAGCTTCACTACCGGTGAGAAAGTCTCATCGTAGTCAACTCCTTGAATTTGTCGAAACCCTTTTGCGACAAGTCGAGCTTTATAGACAGTAACATTACCATCAGCATCTGTTTTCTTCTTGAAAATCCATTTGTTCTCGACAGCCTTTCGGCCATCCGGTAAGTCCACCAAAGTCCATACTTGGTTTTCGTACATGGATCCAATCTCGGATTTCATGGCTTCTTGCCATTTATTGGAATCTGGGCTCATCATCGCTTCCTCATATGTCTCGGGGTCATCGGTGTTGTCCACCAACATGACACTCATAACGGGATCATACCAATCTGGAGTGGTACGAGTTCTCGTTGACCTCCGAGGCTCTGTAGCAACTTCAACCGAAGTTTCATGATCACCATCATTAGCTTCCTCTCTTATTGGTGCAGGCACCATAGGAATTTCTTCCGGTGCTGCGCTACTCGCAATTTCGAGAGAAGGTTCGACAACCTCGTCGAGTTCTACTTTCCTTCCAGTCACTTCTTTCGAGAGAAATTCCTTCTCTAGAAAGGATCCATTCTTGGCAACGAAGATTTTGCCTTCGGATCTATGATAGAAGGTATACCCAATAGTTTCCTTTGGGTATCCTATGAAGACGCATTTTTCCGCTTTGGGTTCAAGCTTGTCCGGCTGTAACTTCTTTACATAGGCTTCGCATCCCCAAACTTTAAGGAACGACAATTTAGGTTTCTTCCCAAACCATAATTCATACGGTGTCGTTTCAACGGATTTAGATGGTGCCCTATTTAAAGTGAATGCGGCTGTTTCTAATGCATAACCCCAAAATGATAGCGGTAAATCTGTAAGTGACATCATAGAATGAACCATATCTAAGAGAGTTCGATTACGACGTTCGGACACACCATTACGCTGTGGTGTTCCCGGCGGTGTCAATTGTGAAAGTATTCCGCATTTCTTCAAATGCTCGCCAAACTCGTAACTTAGATATTCACCTCCACGATCAGAACGTAGAAATTTAATCTTCTTGTTACGTTGATTCTCTACCTCACTTTAAAACTCCATAAACTTCTCAAAAGTTTCGGACTTATGTTTCATGAAATAGATATACCCATATCTACTCAAGTCATCCGTGAAGGTAAGAACATAACGATAACCACCGCGCGATGCTACACTCATTGGACCACACACATCGGTATGTATGATTTCCAATAAGTCCGTAGCTCGCTCCATCATACCAGAAAATGGAGTCTTAGTCATTTTTCCCATCAGACATGCTTCGCATCTTTCAAGTGATTCAAAATCAAGTGATTCAAGAAGTCCATCGGAATGGAGTTTCTTCATACGCTTCACTCCAATGTGACCAAGACGACAGTGCCACATATAGGTCGAATTATCGCTTGATTTCAAACGTTTAGCCTCAATGTTGTTGATATGTGTATTTCCACTATCGAGATTCAATAAGAATAGACCATCTATCAAAGGTGCATGTGCGTAAAACATATTACTCATATAAATCGAACAACCATTATTCTCGGACTTAAACAAGTAACCGTCTCGCAATAAACAAGATCCCGATATAATGTTCATGCTCAACGCAGGCACCAAATAACAATTATTTAAGTATAAAACTAATCCCGATGGTAGATGAAGAGGTAGCGTGCCGACCGCGATCACATCAACCTTTGATCCGTTTCCCACGCGCATCGTCACTTCGTTCTTCGCTAGCTTCCGTTTATTCTGCAGCACCTGTTTCGAGTTACAAATATGAGCAACCGAACCAGTATCAAATACCCAGGCACTACTACGAGTACTAGTGAGATACACATCAATAACATGTATATCAGATATACCTTTCTTCTTGATGTTGCCGTTCTTCAAATCCGCCAAGTACTTTGGGCAATTTCGCTTCCAGTGACCTTCTCACTTGCAGTAAAAGCACTCAGTATCAGGCTTAGGTCCAGCCTTGGTCTTCTTCGCCGGTGTCGTAACTTTCTTACCACCCTTCTTGAAGTGTCCCTTTTGCTTAGACTTGCCTTTCTTGAATTTGGTGGTCTTATTGACCAACAACACTTGGTGCTCTTTCTTGATCTCCACTTCTGCAGATTTCAACATGGCAAAGAGTTCTGGCAACGTCTTGTTCATGTTCTGCATGTTGTAGTTCATCACAAAGTTCTTGTAACTTGGTGGTAGTGATTGGAGGACACGGTAAATCCCCAAAGCATTAGGAATCACTATACCCAAGCTTTGAAGTTTGTTTGCGTGCCCAGACATCTTAAGCACATGCTCACTGACGGAGCTGCCCTCTTCCATCTTGCAGTTAAAGAACTTTTCAGAAGCCTCATAGCTTTCAATTGCCGCATGAGTCTCAAAAATCAATTTGAGATCCTCGACAATATCATATGGGTCTAAATCCTCAAACCTTTCTGAAGCTCCAATTCCAAACCATACAAGATAGCACACTGAACTATGGAGTACTGATTCTTCCGAGCGAGGTAAACATTCTTTACTTCATCGGGAGCATCATCTGCAGGTGGGTCACCCAGCGGTGCATCCAGCACATAGGTCAAATTACCAGCTGTGAGGAAAATCCTCAAATTGCGGAACCAATCCGCGAAGTTGCTTCCATTGTTTTTCAACTTTTCTTTCTCTAGGAACGCATTAAAATTGATGGTAGGGGCTGCCATTGATCTACAACATATTTGTAATTGTTTAGACTAATTTTATGACAAATTGAGTTCAAATTAATAATGAAATTAAACTAGGTGAACTCCCACTCAAAACAATATCCCTCACATTGTTTTAGTGATCACACGAACCAAATCCACCATATCAACACCGATCATCACGAGAGTTGACATAGTTTCAATGGCGAACAATCGACATGTTCATCATATCTACTATATGATTCATGCTTTACCTTTCGGTGATCCGTGTTCCGAGACCATGTCTGTACATGCTAGGCTCATCAAGATCAAACCTTAGTTTCCGCATGAGCAAATCTGGCTTGCTCACATTGTATACACTTGCAGAATCTAACACACCCGATCATCACGTGGTGCTTCGAAACAACAAGCTTTAGCAACGGTGCTAACTAAGGGTGAACACTTTATGACTTGAAATTGATGTGCATGAGGGATCATCTTATAATGCTACCGTCGTCTACTAAGCAATACAAGATGCATAAAGGATTAACATCACATGCAATTCAATATATATGTGATATGATATGGCCTTTCTTCTTTGTGCTTCCGATCTCCATCTTCAAGCACGAACATGATCTCCATCATCACCGGCATTGCATCAAGGTCAATGACGCTTCTCCATGGTTGTCGTCCACCGGCTTCAACTATTACAACTACTTTGAATAGACACGCGGGTCTTAACATAAATTAAAGACAACCATCTGGCTCCTGCCGGTTGCCAACTTACAATAAGGAACATTGCACACATCAAATATAATCACAATCATGGCCATATCACATCACTGCACACCCCTGCAAAACAAAGTTAGACGCCTCTACTTTCTTTGCATATTTTACGTGGTTTGGGGCTTTCAATAAGTGTCGTTCTAACTTACGAACAAGAACCACAACATTGATACTAGCATTGTTGATCACCCGTTGTAAATTGGATCTTAACTATGCTAGGAGAAACAGGCACCCGCAAAGCCACTTATGCAATACAAGTTGCATGTCAAGCGTGGAGCAAGTCTCATGAACGATGTCATGTAAGGTTAGCCCGGGCCGCTTCATCCCAACATACCGCAAGATGCAAAGTACACAAGAAGCAATCGACAATAAAAGCATCAACGCCCACAATGACCATTGTGTTTTACTCGTGCAACAGATCTACATATAGACACGGCTCTGATACCACTGTAGGGGTTCGTAGCATGGAAAACAAAAAATTTCTATCGCATACAAACAAACAAGCCAAGATCTATCTACTAGATTGTAGCAACGAGTCGATGGAATAACTTACCCTCGAAGATTCCAAAGTGTTTAACGAGAGCGGATTCTCGTGGGTGATGTAGTCGTACTCTTCCCGATCTCAAGATCGTGTAGACGATCCTTCCGGCGCTGCGTTCCGGCAGCGATCCCGCAGTCGGTCACACATTCGGTACTCGACGAAGACCTTCCTCTCCCTTGTTCCAGCAGGCAGCGGAGGTTGTAGCACTCTCCTCGCGATTCCGGCAGCACAACGGCGTGGTATCGGAAGTAGAGGGGAGATCCCGCAGGGCTTCGCCTTAAGCTGGAGCGAGTATGGTGGAGTATGAGAGAGGGCTATTAGTGGTCTAGGGATTAGACACACCAATTAGAAGGCTCTAAACCGAAGGCTAGGGCAATTAGAAGCTCTAAACCAAAATGGCTCTAAACCGGTGATTAGAGGATAGGAACTTGTGTGTCTAGAGGAGGAGGCCCTGCCCCTCCTCTTATAGGTGGGAGGCGTGGCCAAGGGGAGGGGAGTCCCTCCCCAAGTCGGCCTTGGGTGGCGCGCCGGCTTGGAGAGGAGGGACTCCTCCCCCAAGTCGGGTTTGCCTCCTCTTGCTTGTTTCCCACAGTTTCCTGTTTTAGCCGTTTGACTTTCAAACTGGACATTTGACTTTTCTGTTTTAGGATTCAATTTAATCCTTTATTTGGAACAGCAAGAACACTTAGTACATGATGCAATCATTCCAATATGTAATGACACATTCATGTACCCCTCCCCTTTCCCAGAGTCCCGGACATTCCGGAACCTTCTAGAACATTCACTGGAATCATTTCCGAACTCCGAAACGGGACTTTCCTTATATGAATCTTATTCTCCGGACCATTCCGGATCACCTCGTGATATCCCGGATCCCATCCGAGACTCCGAACAACATTCGGTCTCTTTCTCATAATACCATAACTACTCAAAACAACGTCGAATCCTTAAGTGTGTCTCCCTACGGTTCGTGAATTATGCGGACATGATCGAGACATTTCTCCGAACAATAACCAATAGAGGAATCTGGAAATTCATATGGCTCCCACATATTTCTACGATTACTTTGCGATCGAATGAACCACTTACATACGATACCAATTTCCCTTTGTCTCACGATATGTTACTTATCCGAGGTTATGATCGTCGGTATCTCTGCATACCTAGTTCAACCTCGTTACTGATAAGTACTCTTTTCTCGTTCCCGTGATATGTGATCCCTTGTGAGCCAGTCACATGCTTGCAAGCTAATTGGATGACATTCCACCGAGAGGGCCCAGAGTATATCTATCCGTCATATGGATGGACAAATCCCACTCTTGATCCATGTGTCTCAACCAATACTTTCCGAACACTCAATGCCACCTTTATAGCCACCCAGTTACGGTGTGGTGTTTGATGTCATCAAAGCATCCATCCGGTAAAGGTGATATGCATGATCTCATGGTCGAAGGAATTAGGTTACTATGTATCAGAAAGCATATAGCAATTGAACTATTGAAATGACTTGATCTTTATGCTACGCTTATCTATAGGAGTATGTCCACCATATCATTCTCCTAACGATATGATCTTGTTGTTGATAACATCTCAATGTTCATGATAGGGAAACCACAATCATTTATCAACCAACAAGCTAGTGATGTATAGAGGCTATACTAGGGACTTCAAATTAAGTTTACAAATCACACAAGTATCAATGTTTCCTTGTTAATACTATTATAGCATGAATGTAAACATTTATCATAAACACAAAGATATAATAATAACTATATTTATTATTGCCTCTAGGGCATATCTCCAACAGTTTGATCAAGAGAATGAGAGACGAGTTCAGGGTGTTGAAGCAAGGAAGGATGACTGTAGTGGAATACTGTGACAAATTTTTGTCATTAGCTAGGTATGCCCCGGACGAGATAGACACCGAAGCCAAGAAGAAAGAAAGATTCCTGAATGGTCTGCATGACGAGATGCAGACAGTGTTAGTCAATATCCCCTTTGTTGATATTGAAGCCCTTGTCGACTCTGCTATCCAAATGGAAGGAAATATCAACCAGGCCAATGAGAACCGCAATTGTCGCATGATGCATCAACCAGGAACCCATCAGACCCCAAAGTATCGCCCCAACCCATCTCCAGGATTTGCCCCAAGAACCAACAGACCCCCTATGACCCGTCCGACCTATCCCAACCGTGGAAACCCTAGAACCGGAGGGAATCACCACAACCCCGGCAACTCTAGTAATTTCACCCGTGCCCCACCCAAGTTCAACACCAACAATGCTACCGCCAACCCCAACACTGCCCCGAGGACTGGAAGCAATGTTGTGCCTGTCGCAGCCAAGGACAAGTCACAAGTGACCTGTTATGACTGTGGAAATAAAGGCCACTATTCCAACGAGTGCCCTAACAAGAAGAATGCTACAGCCCCCAACGCCAATGTCCCAGCTCAGCAGCAGCGTCGTGTCCAGCCAGGGAGAAGATTTTCCCCAGGGAATTCACTCAACCGCAATGGTCGTCTTTTTCTCATGCATGCTAAAGAAGCTCAGGAAGCGCCAGACGTCGTGCTGGGTATGTTTTCTGTTAATTCAGTACTTGCAAGAGTGTTGTTTGATTCTGGTGCATCGCATTCATTTGTCACCGAAGAATTTGCCTGCACTAGTAAAATTCAACCAACCAAATTGAAGCACGTGATGATTGTACAAATTCCCGGATCAACCACCAAGGCTAGGAAAATTTGCAAGGCCGTCCCTATCCGAATCCATGGCATCGATTTTTATGCTAATCTAATAGTACTCGGAACTAAAGGTTTGGAAGTAGTACTAGGAATGGATTGGATGTCCAAACATAAAGGATTGATTGACTGTGCCAAGAAAGCCATTACCATGACCAGTACCGCCGGAATATCAGTCGAGCATATATCTGAAACCTTACCTCGTCAATTCAAGTGTAACAAGAGTATAGCCCAACCTACCATTGACCAAGTTCGGATAGTCTGTGAATACCCCGATGTATTTCCAGATGTTTTGCCCGGTATGCCCCCAGATCGGGATATCGAGTTTATCATCGAACTAATCCCCGGAACAGGACCCATAGCCCAGAGACCCTATAGTATGAACCCGTCAGAACTAGAAGAACTGAAGAAGCAACTGGATTCCATGTTAGAAATCGGATTGATTCAACCGAGTGCGTCCCCATGGAGATCACCTGTCTTGTTTGTGGACAAGAAGGATGGAGGTAACCGTTTGTGTACGGATTATCGAAAGTTGAATGATGTCACCATCAAGAACAAGTACCCCTTGCCTAAGATAGAAGATTTGTTTGATCAGTTGACCGGTGCCCAGGTGTTTTCTAAGATTGATCTTAGGGCTGGCTATCATCAACTCAAAATTCGTGCAGAGGATATTCCCAAGACTGCCTTTACCACCAGATATGGATTGTATGAGTATACAGTCATGTCTTTTGGATTAACCAATGCCCCCGCTTATTTCATGAACCTCATGAATAAGATTTTTATGGACTTTCTGGATAAGTTTGTCGTTGTTTTCATCGATGACATTCTGATTTATTCCAAATCAGAAGAAGAACATGAGCTACACCTAAGGACCATTCTTGGAACCCTTAGAGAGCATCAATTGTATGCAAAGTTTAGCAAATGCGAATTCTGGTTACAGGAGGTAGGATTCCTCGGTCACATTGTATCAGCCGGAGGAATTGCCGTTGACCCTGCCAAAGTGAAAGATGTAGAAGATTGGCAAGCCCCAACGACTCAAATCCAAGTTCGTGCTTTTCTCGGATTGGCGGGATATTACCGCAAATTCGTGGAAGGATTCTTGAGTATCACCCGACCCATGACCCAATTGCTGAAGAAGGACAAGAAGTTTGAATGGACCGACAAATGTGAAGCGAGTTTTCAAGAACTCAAGAGGAGATTGATTTCAGCCCCAATCTTGATCATGCCGGATATCACGAAGCCCTTCGATGTGTATTGTGACGCATCCAAGATTGGTGTCGGATGTTTGCTAATGCAAGAAGGCAAAGTTATATCTTATCTATCGCGACAATTGAAGCAACATGAACAAAATTACCCAACCCATGACCTCGAACTCGCAGCCGTAGTTCTAGCCCTGAAGACATGGAGACATTACCTGATGGGAAACCGTTGTGAGATTTATTCGGATCACAAGAGCCTAAATTATATATTCACTCAGAAGGAGCTGAATATGAGGCAGAGAAGATGGATTGAGCTAATCAAGGATTACGACCTGGACATTCACTATCACCTTGGTAAAGCCAATGTGGTAGCCGATGCCCTTAGCAGATTGCCGTGCCGCTTGAACTCCATGATTTTGAAGGAGCAACCAAGTTTGCACAAAGAGATGGTAGATTTTCGAGTGGAATTAGTAAGTGAAGGATTTTTGGCTAGCATAGAACTTCAGCCCACTTTGATCAGTCAGATTAAAGAGGCGCAGAAGGAAAATGCCAGTATCGACGGAATCAAACGTCGTATCGGTACATGCAAAGTACCCGGATTCACCGAGGACGAAGAAGGAGTTTTGTGGTACAAAGGACGCCTTTGTGTAACAGCAGATTCGGAGTTGAAAGAAGTTATCTTGAAGGAGGCTCACGATACTCTTTATTCTATCCATCCCGGAGGAACTAAGATGTATCAAGATTTGAAAGAGAAATTTTGGTGGCATAAGATGAAGAGAGAAATCGAAAGCTATATCGCCAAGTGTGATATATGTCAGCGAGTCAAGGCAGGACATCAAAGACCCGCTGGATTGTTGCAACCTTTGCAAATTCCGGAATGGAAATGGGATTCTGTAGGAATGGACTTTATCACTGGACTACCTACTTCTAGTAGGGGAAATGACTCTATTTGGGTCATAGTGGACAGATTGTCCAAAGTCGCCCATTTCTTGCCCGTCAAAACTACCTATCAGAGTTCGAAGCTAGCGGAGTTGTACATCGCTAGAATCGTTAGTTTGCATGGAGTCCCCAAGAACATAGTATCGGATCGAGGAACTCAGTTTACCTCGAGATTCTGGAAGAAAGTCCAAGAAGGTTTAGGAACCCGCCTAGATTTCAGTACCGCGTATCACCCTCAGACCGATGGACAAACGGAGCGAGTAAATCAAATACTCGAAGATATGCTTAGAGCATGTGTGCTAGAATATGGATCCAAGTGGGAAGACTGTCTGCCGTGTGCAGAATTTTCCTACAACAACAGTTACCAAGCCAGTTTGCAAATGGCCCCATTTGAATTTATGTACGGAAGAAAGTGCCGCACCCCTTTGAACTGGTCGGAAGTAGGAGAGAGTCAGATTTTCGGACCCGACATCCTACGAGAAGCAGAAGAGAAGGTTCACAAGATTCGCGAACACCTCAAGACAGCCCAATCCAGACAAAAGAGTTACGCCGACAAGAGACGTCGAGACCTCGCCTTCAACATCGGAGATTTTGTTTATTTGAAAGTGTCGCCATTGAAGGGAATGCAGCGTTTCCAACTCAAAGGAAAGTTAGCCCCCAGATATATCGGACGTTTCAAAATTTTGAACCGTCGAGGAGAAGTATCGTATCAACTGGAACTACCTGAAGAGATGTCAGCTGTGCACAATGTGTTCCATATCTCGTTACTTCGCAAATGTCTCGAAGTCCCCGATAAGACCGAAGTGTTCAAAAATATCGATCACCGGACCATAGAGATCAATGATGACCTGACTTATCCCGAAGTACCCATCCGTATATTGGAAGAAGCCTTTCGAACTACCAGAACCCGAAGCATCAAGTTTCTCAAGATTCAATGGAGCAATCACACAGAAGAGGAAGCTACCTGGGAACGCAAAGATCACATCAGGACGGAGTTTCCCGATCTCTTCAAATCCTAGGTAATCTTTTCGTCTTTTTTCAAATCTCAGGACGAGATTTTGTTTAAGGGGGGAAGGTTTGTAACATCCCAAAAATACCAAACTTAGATCATCAAACACTAATCATCAAGATTAGGGTTAACAAAAAACTTTTCTAAATGAATTCATGAATGCATGTATATGTGTATGCATGGATTTTGAATTTCTTTAAAAACCACCTTGTTTGTGTGATCCATTGCTTGTAAAATGTTTCTAAGGTGAAAAGAACATCATCTAAAACATTTCCCACACTTTTCCTAAAGACAAGTAAATCAAAACAAATATATTAAGTGAATGGTCATTTTGACCAATTTAACTCCCATGCCTACTTTGGTTGTCTCAAACTTTCAAAACCTAACAGAAACTTTTCTGGATCTTTGCACCCCTTGAATGTACTCATAACAAAGTATCAAGGCCCACTTTGTGATCATCCAGAAACTTTCAAATGCATAGTTTAAATGACAATTCAAAATTGAATCATCTTCATATGGGAAGATCCCACTTTTTCAAAACCCACTCAAACAAACTCAACTTTCAAAACCCACGCATCTGCAGACTCACCAGCACCAATCTAGCAAACCCACCAAAAATCATTTCAAAATTCAAAACTTGATTTCATGCGGCCATTTCATCAAACAGGTTGCAGACACAAATCAAACAAAACATCAAACACTATAGTGTGCAGTGTTTTGAGCCTAACTTGTTCCCTAGTTAGCTCACACAGAACCCAGTAGATCATCTAGAAAGATTAGCCCAACACTAGCACCCCTGTGAGCTTGCCATTGTCATTAATGGTGAACAGCCGAGCACCCCCATGCCACCCCATTGTGGACAACAAGCTAGGAGCAGCATCAAGCCTAGCCAGCATGTTTGGGAGGCAGCCCACCGTCCACCGCCACTACCTGTCCCAGCCTCGAGCGTTGCCAAGCCCTGGACCACGCGCACGAGACACGCCCAGACCATGCCGAGCGTGCGCCAGAGCGCCACCCTCAACCAGCGTCCACAGACCGCGCGCCGCCCTCACCGCGTGCACACACGATCACCACCGACCCAGGAGACCGCCAGACATCCCCGTTTGCCGCCCCGTGCCATACAGCCACCGCCCGTCGTCGAAGACGCCGCCTCTGCCGCGCAGAGCATCGCCCGTTCCAGACCAAACCACACCGCCCCATGCCTCGCAACCATGTCGTTGAGCATCGCCAGGAGACACAGCACCGTCCCCTACCCTTGCCCATGCCTTTAGCCGCCTGTAACGTCGCCCCCGATGATCTCACCGTGCGCCCCGACGGTCCCCTCGCTCGACTATAAATAGAGGCCACCCCCGCACGATTTCTTCACACCATCTCACTCACCTCTCCCCACTGACCGTGCCACACCATCCTTAGAGCAAGCCGAGCACCACCTCGCCGGAATTTCACTGGAGCCTGCCGCTGCCGGAGAAGAAGGGAGCCAGCGATTGGAGCCGCCCCAAGAGAAGCCACCTGTACCAGGAGGTTCGCTGTCGTCGACTTCGTCGTTCGCCCGCCTCTCCGACCCTCGCCCGTACCCCGGTGAGCCCCTAGCACCCCTCACTGGCCGCGCTAGGTTTCGTTCTCGCCGGAGTTATCTCGCGTCGATGATGACCCCTAGCCGTTGGACTAGAACTAGATCGAACGATCCACGTTGCCCCATACCGCTTCGCCCAGCCCCGTGTCACTGACGAGTGGGGACACCCACTTAAGCAGCCCGCGGAAGCGCTACGCTTAGCAGGCCGGCCCGTTAGATTTTCCCGCGCAGCCCAGCAATTCAAATTAAACCTTTTCCTTTTAATTTCAAACACACTTCTGTACCCAACTTCAAAAATCAACCCAGATCGATTCAGTACACCAAATTGAATGAAACCAATTTTGTTAGAAAGGTCTGTGAATGCTTAATCCAAGCCCGTTGGATTCAAGTCATTTGGATCTGTAGATCACCCATAGTAAAAATAACAAGGCAGAAGCTTTTCTGCATTTAAACTTTTTTCAAATTCAAACCATAAAAGCTTTTGAGTTGATTCCAACTCTCAAAAATCACATTTAACCATACCTTTCAGAATATATAAAAATATATAGGTTTACTTGCAGAAATAATATTCAAGTAATAAAAGAATGCTTCATAAGCATTTCTAGCCACTTTAATTAATTAAAATAAAAGGGTAAAACCTTATTAAATTGTGACACCACTTTAAATCACATTCCCATGGACTACAATATGTGGTGATGACATGTGTCAACATGATCCCATGTTTAGTTTGGAGAATATTAAATCTTAAGTAGTTTTTCATGAGTAGAAATTACTTTTCTAAAAATAAAATAAAAAGGATTTAAACCAAGCCTTAACCTTGTAATGTTAGAGATGATGCTAGATCATCTATAGGACCCTTGTGTGTGATGATTGCAAGTAGTTAAGTATTGTTTGGTGATTGTGTACCTCGTATGTATTCATAGACGCTAGTATCGACCAAGGATACGAGGAGGAAGGAGGATACTACGAAGAGGAAGCCGAGGAGAACTTCAACCACTGCTCTGCACAAGGCAAGCTAAAACTTGCAAGACACTCTACTTTAGCAAGCTTATATTGACCTTGATGCAAGCCTTACTAATCAAGTTGACCTATGCAAGCTAACACTTGCAAGATACCCTACTGATGCCACAAACCCATACTTGTGAGATGACTACTTTATGCCTTAAGCATATGTGATCATACCCACTTGCTAAACCAAATCCTAGTTTTATGGCAAGCTTCTTACTTTTTTTTTCTTTATCAAAGCTTACTTAGAGTCTACCTAAGAGTTTGGTAGATACTAGACAGTTGTGCTGAAGGTTGCATAAAGAGCATAAATTTTGGCCTAAGCTAGAAACCTTGATATCATCCTAAGATATAAGGTTGGATTAGTGAAACCCCACCAGTTTACCACCCCTCATCATTACTACCCCCACCTGTAGATGCTAGTGCTACGCATAAAACTTGATCAACTTTTAGATGGGAATACTTGGTGGAAAAATGGTTATGAAAACCTTGGAATGATGGATCATTCTATTGAAATGTTTTGG
Organism: Avena sativa; assembly: GCA_916181665.1. Classification (NCBI taxonomy): domain Eukaryota; kingdom Viridiplantae; phylum Streptophyta; class Magnoliopsida; order Poales; family Poaceae; genus Avena; species Avena sativa. The sequence goes on from OV702281.1 coordinate 122,396,935, forward strand.
ACATGTGTTTCCAAACACTTGATGATTTTGGTGATGAAAATGTTGAGGCATGAGCCTTAGACCTTTATAAAACTGATGGTTGTCTAGATGCGATACTATTCCAATTTTTGCGTACAACCACAATACCCGAATATTGGGTAGGGCTTGACTGGAAACTTATATACTTTAGTATTAGTTCTGTAACTACCTCGGTGAATTACGCTCCTAGTTACAAGCCTGGATGAGCGGAAATGGTTAAAATAGTACGGTGGGGCCCAAATGCCACTCACAGGTAGACCTTTCGGCCGTCCTAACCATTTCCAAACATCGGGACAAGAACGGGCGGCGTAATCGGCAGGCGAAGGGATCAACTACATACACAAATGAGTATGTATGCAAGCCACCATACAACAGTCCTCAGAGCCATTCCATCTAAAAGAAATAGAAATATTGCAATGCCATACGGCAAGATCCAAATGTCCTAGGTAGATATAATAGTTTAGGATATCTCCTCATACATCAAACATCAGAGTATCAGGCGAAAGCGGCAAACAAGATCCGAGTACGGATAAGAAGCAAATCGGCATAAGATGCCCCATAATAAACACATCCCGCCCACAGATCTCACGGATCCCCGTTTCCGGAATCTCTACACCGAATGATCATTGCCCACATCGTCCGTCTCCTCCACCCAGTATCCATCTTGTGAGTGTACCTGTTCATCTGAATCAAATAATTTATCGTGTGAGACCCTAGGGGTACTCAGCAAGTATTTATGCCTCTAAAGGGGACACAACCTGGGGTGACGCAATTGCAGCAAAAGATAATACCTATCAATTCTATAGATACTCGCTAACCATCCGCCTAACCAAAGATAGACGGATGTCCGTGAATAAATAACAACAGTTATAACAGTAATATTAACAGATCCATCCTCCTCCTCGCTTAACAACGAGGAAGCGGACGAACACCCCCCATCCGTTGGCAGTTTTATTGTCCATTCCATGAGTGTTGCACTATTTACTAGTCAGTTACTTAGTCAAATTAAAAGCGGTACTTTAGTTATACTTGTCTATGATCGAGAAACTGTGCTCCAAGTCGTCCATAACCGCGGACACGGCTTTCAGAAAGTTTTACCCTGCAGGGGTGCACAAATAGCAACACACACTCGATCAACCTCGGAAAAACCAAATCAAAACCCAACGAGGCATTCACGACAAAGCAATCACAGGATTCAGAAATATTTCAGGGGGCCACCCCATTAAGCTACCCGCAACGAAGTTGGCCGGCTCCGAGACGAACTCAAGGTTTGCGTCAATGGTTGTAAACGACTGGGAACCCGAAAGTGTGACTGGGCTTGTCGATACCACGAAAACACTCCGCTTACCTAAACAGTACAAGTGCAGTACCTCGCACAATTTAAATTAAGCAGTAAAGCATGGCATAAGTACAGAATAGTAATAAAGCCCCAAACTACTTGTGGCCCCAAGAAATAAGAATGAATCAAGCTCTGGCTCAGGAGGGTCCCATAAGCCTCCCGGATGTGGATAGCACGAATATTCAAGGAACAGGAATCAAGTACTCGGGGTCCTACGGGACACAAGTGAGCATGAAAAACCAAATAGAAGATATTGCTCACCGGTGCCACTTTCATTAGTTATCCCATTACTACTCAGGTTAAGTTGTTTAGGTACCTCGTTATCCATCAGACACTCACATACCCTACACATGTTGTTCTACGACCCGCATGGCTCAAACAACTCCTGTAGTAATGGCTCATGGGATGGAGGAACAAGCTCCGGTGGGGTTTAAAAGTAAAGGCTATGCAGTACTTGGGATTCAGTTTAATGCGATCGCGACTCAATGATGCAAGAATAAGATAGAGGCAATAGGTACTATATGTATGCAAGCATGTGGTAGTGCTTGCCTGGCAGCTCAGTTGAAGCGAGAGAAGGATCTGGGTAGTGCTCCTGGGTTTCTTGATATATCCCTTGCTCAGCGTCTATTCGAAGAAGAACCAAACAAACACGGGCCAACATAAATAAAGTGCACAAGCATATGAATAAAATGCGACAAGCAACAATCATGCCATGATGAATGATGCACAATTTGCATGGCAACAATGTAGCATGGCATGGGTGAGGTGTAGAATACAAGAAATAAACATTTTATTGAGTTTTGGTCACATTTTATTCTCGAATAAGTTGCTGTATACTTTATATTTATATGATGCATGCTTCAAATCAGAACATGGAATGCATAAACAGAAAGGTCTCGTCGAGCTGATCATTTTAGACATATCATTTGTTAAATTTGGAGTTATAAAACAGAAGTTGTTAATTAATTAAGGAAAAAGGGAATTTTATTGTAATTTTAATTATCTCCAAAATTTAAAGTGTTCCAAAATATATTTTGAATGGAAGATTTGAATTCCTCACATTTTTCTGATTTAAAAACATATATTACATGTTTAAATTGGAATTATATTTTAAAAGTTATTTGTAAACAGATTTGAAATTTGAATTTAATTTAATTTGAAAAGGTTGGAATTAAAACAGAAATACGGAAATATTTTTCTCACTCACTCAGATCCAGCCACAGTCAATGACAGGTGGGGCCTGGCTGACTGGACGCCACAGCGCTCAGAAAACCCCCTGTCACCGCGAGCACACCCAGCCACAGTGGATGACAGGTGGGGTCCGAGGCTTTGCTGACCCACACGCCAGTGGGCAGATGCGAGGCTGCCACGCGGCACAGCGGGGGATTGCGGGTTGAGGCGGTGTAAAACCCAGGCGCCTAACTGCAAAGTGGTACTACAGCTGACAGGTGGGCTCGGGCGGACCGCGGGTTAGGAGTAAAAAAGCTGGGGGGTTTTGTGCAAAAGGCGACGCGGCACTGTGCTTCTTCTATGAATCTCTGACGACAAAACGGTGTTCGACAGGCGGGGCTCGATGCAGGGGTCGATCCCGCGACCTCGCGTGCACGCGCGGCGGCGGTTACCGCTGCGGTAGGCTAGGGGAGTTGATAGGAGAGGGCAACGCGGCTAGGTAAGGTTCTCGGTGGCGTAGGGAACTGGCTGACACCGACGAGCCCGACGCACTGACGGCGCTCGACGAAAGGAACGGCGGCGCTAGACGGTGGTGATGACGCGGAGGATGTCAGGAAGAAGGAGATGCTCACCGCGGAGTGATCGGTGTGGTCGGATCGGCTAGGGAAGCAGCGGATCGTCGGCGAAGCAGAGGCCAGCGGAGCTAGGGTTTGGCGTCGGTGGCGGCGATGTTCTTCGGCTCTAGCCCTTCTCCTCCTCGACGGCGTGTCCAGGATGAAGCAGAGGGATGCCCTTGGTCTTCCAGTCCACCTCCTCGATGCGCTTGACGGCCGGAACGACAAAGACGACGACGTGTTGGCGGCGGCCGGCGAGAGAGGGTGGGCGTCGGTGGAGAGGGAGGAGAGGAGCGGCAGGGCTCTGGGCGGATCTGGGAGGGGCAGAGGAGACGTGTGGATGAGGGCAAGCGAGAGAGAGGTAGGAGGTGGCGTGCGGTAGTGGGTAGAGGAAAAAGGTGGTCTCGGCCACCTTTTCTTCCCTCCTCTCACGTGCTTGTCGTGAGGCTAGGGCAGGGAAGGCGCATGGGGCTGCCAGGTGGGACCAGAGAGCGTCCAAGGAGGGGTAGGCTCGGGTGGGGCTGCTGGGAGAGAGAAGGAGAGAGGGGAGGTAGGCTCGGGTGAGCTAGGGTTGGGGCTAGAGGGGGCTCGGGTTAGGGTTGGTGCTAGGGTTGGGGTAGGAGGGTAGCTCGGCCAGGAGGGGTAGGGTGGCTAGGTGGGACCTGCAAGGGGAGGCTCGGCATGGTTGGAGGAGAGGGTGAGAAGAGAGGGGGGTTAGGGTTAGATTAGGTGATCCACTAAGATCAAGCAAGGGTGGAGGATGTGATGATGGATAAGGAGAGTGAGATGAGAGAAGAGGTGGTGTGGGGTTTTAACATGATCCAAACACAAGATCAAGATGAGGGGGTTTAGAATAAGAGAGAAAGGAAGCTCACAAAGAAAGGATCCACTCATAAACCAAAGAGAAACCAAAGGAGAAAGAATGGTGGTGCTTTGCATGGCCCATGCAAAAAACATTAAATGCCATGTTCTAACCTTGTGAAAACAAAATAATAAACATGGCATTATTCTTATGCATTTCCAAAAGTGGAATGAAAGCCAAGCAAAAGAATTTAAAGGAAAGTTCCAGATGGAGTAGATGGAGAATGATCACATTTGATTGTAATTGGGACTTGCTAGTGTGTATATTCCACTAGACATTTAGTAAGACCCAAAAATACCCCAACATGATAATAACCCCAAAACAACCCACATGGAAGCTAGGGAAAGGTTCCACTCACAAGGCATGCAAAGGTGGCCATGTGGCTCTCATAAACCAATAATGTGGAAACAATATGGTGCATATATGAGAGCAAGTGGAGATAGAATGGACCCACACCAACACATATGAGCTAGATTTAAATAGCAAAGAAAAGCAATGGCTCATATATGACTAGGGTGGTGGAATTTAGATGGAGCCAAAGAAAGGTGGTGGAGTGGAATAAAAGACATGCCCCCAACTCAACTTGGGCATTTAAACAATATATCAATAACCAAATACAATATCAAAAGGCAAATACAATTAATAATGCATATGAGAGAAGAACCAAAACAAAAAGGGTTTTATATGATGCTCAAATGCAAGGTGGCATGATGACATGAGCATGATATAATTATGATGCAATAATTATATGTATGAAGTAGCCATTATATTACTAGGCTAGTAGCATTGCAATTGTTAGACAATTGGGATGCTACAACTCTCCCCCACTAAACAAGAATCTCACCCCGAGATTCCTAGGAAAAAGAAAACAACACAAGGAGAGGCGGGTGTTCGAACGAAGGTGACCCTCACGTTCCCAAGTTGATGAAGAACGGAATGGTGCGACCACTACACCTTGCAAAACTTGCTAGACTTGTTGCGAGTCTTGCGTTTTGCTTGAGAAACAACGGGTTAGAAGAGTTGAAGGATTGTCGTGAGACAAGAAGGATAGGATGAACCTAGCTCTGGTTTTCTCAAGAAACATGATAAAAGAAAAGATCCACTGGTGAAAGAAAGGACAAGATGATGCATCATGTATATAGAAAGGCACACCGTTAAGATTAAAGATTTACTGATACTAGAGAGGATGAATCTTTATCTCGCCGGAAGACTAGGTTGGGGAGGTTTGAACCACTATGACAATAGCATCGTATCTTCTCTCGGATTTGAGAAATGAAGTACGGAAACAATATTGCCTTCAAACAATCGAGTCCCTTGATAACAACAGAAAGATTTAGTTAGACATCGTCGGATTAGATTCTTGTTGCGCCGGTAAGACCCAACGGATCACGCAATTGAGGTGCGCGGATATAACTTCCAGAGACGGATGAGAAGCCAGATCATGATGGAATCCCTAGAAGCAAAGAATATGGAGGATCTGGAGTTTATTGTAGAGATACTTATTGCTTTCTTTAGCCTTGAGGCTAACGCAATAGATTTGCGGTTGATGGCATCAACCATAATTGGCTTTACCACAGAAAAAGAATTGATGAAACAAAGAGAGAGATAGTTTCCTTTAATCTTGTTTGGGGATGTCGAGCATCGGTAGAAAGACGAGGATAGAAAAAGGTTTGCGTTTGTTTCCACTAGATACTTGAAGATTTTGCTCCATCTAGAATAGACAGACCACCAACAAGAGATTATTGATTACTTACTTCGAGAGAGCACTCCGGAAAAACAAGGACGGAAGTAAAAGTATCGAGGGATAAAGGCCACTTCTAACTTCCGTGGAATGAGTGAAATCACATTAATTCACCAATTCAATGTACAAGAGCGAATGATAAGAGTAGTGGTATGGTCGCGACTCCATCCCGCACTCAAAGCATTACTCCGCACATGAATAAGAAAATCATGCAACCCAACTACCGAAACAGACTGAAGGTGTTGGCAAAACTCATAGAACTCCGTTAGAAAACAAGGACAGATGCAAACGATTCACCGGATTCATAGATAGATAAAGATGATGATGTTGTCGTTATGTCAGAAGTACCAAGCCACCGGAAAGATATAAAGGAAGATCACGGAGACAACTGCAAAATTCCACAGCTACAGAAAAGATAGCACCAACTTGAACGAAAGGAATACAAGATCTGGAAGGTCTTCATGGCCTCCGGTGGATTGAGCATAGACGATAGAGCGAGGGGGTTTCAAGAGATTACTTAACGATATTGAGGTGAAAGAACTCCATGTTCTTCTTGAAATGATTGAGAGAGATTTAGCAGCCTTGAGGAAATCTTCAGCGGAACGACGATGATAACTTGCCAACAAGGAACAACTCCGGATTGGTTGAAGATGGAGGATGGAATTAACAATGGACTTGCTGATTCCAGAGTTAAAGTAATGTATTTAGCAGAAGGACGTGGTCGAGATATGTGACTTCAAAAAGTCAGAATTCTCACTTTGAGACTTTGCACACAAGCAGTGCTCACGAAGCTCGAGAGAAAGAGACACAGATGATCTTCCATGTCCTTCCATAGATATCGAATAGGCAAGCATATTATCAACATATACCACCATGGATTAACAAGATATTCCCAGAATACCAAGTTCAAGAGGCGGGAGAACGAACAAATGCTCGAAACACTTTCTGAGCTCAACGCTCTTTGAAAGATCAACATTACGAGTAAGGATTCCTGTTGAAGAAGATGCGCTGACAGAATAGGTTAACTGGTCCTTCGGAAGAAAAAGAGATGTCACCTGGTTCACGTTGTCGATCGGATCACCGGTTACAAAGATAAAGAGATCTTGGATAAGAACCGATGATAGCTCATACCTTAAGCAAAGCTATCAGAGACGAAAAGATGCAATTCCCTCGTATCCAGGAGAATTGTGCAGATATGGGGTTCAAAAGGATGAGCAGCATGATGGACAGATGATAGACCGCCATAGTGCTTGGAGAAACTCTGGATTGCCAAAGATGCTTGAATATGCATAGATATGATCGCGGTGTACTCAAAATCACAGGAGATAACCGTCACCATTTGGAGGATAGTGGTGATTGCATTTTCCATATTCCACTCAAGATAAGTGTCATATAGCTATGCCGAGAACCAAATTACAATCACCAGCATCGGATCGACACATGTTATGTAATTAGCCCAAGAGAATTGGAGATGAAATGAAACTCTAGGATTAAGCGCCGGTGACAAAAGAATGAGTTAGCATGGACATGCTGATAAAAGGGAGATAGATAATGTTTCACACACGACTGAAAATGAGTGTGGAAGCACATATGTATCAAAGAAAAATTTTCCGCATTTTTCGGCATTAAAATACCAATAGATGCGCAAAAACACTTATCAGGTAGCGATTAGCAACTGATGGTTTCACAGAATGTGGAGTTGCTAGAAGGAAGGACACCCTTAAGAAGATGGCACCGGTTAACAAGGAGTCAGATAGATCGCGCCGGTATTCAAAAGCCTGTCAGTATGGAATGTACCAACAGTTGATAACCAAAGGCAAATAAAGATAACATGTTGGATACAACAGATATACAAGGAATTACACACACACACACACACACACTCAACCTATGGTACTACGGAAACCCTGAACACGTGAATCCTAGTTTGAACTTTTAAGAAGAGGATTGAAAACGTTACACTTCCTTACCAGAAAAGGGTGGGTGGGTGGGTAAGAAGAAAAGTGGAAGCAGTCCTACTCTCGCGTTTTGTTTTTCCCTAGTATACATAGCTACCAAAAATATTTGCTAGACTGACAACGACCATTTGGCTGAGACCCTGAAGGGCGGGATGGCTCTGATACCAATTGTAACTACCTCGGTGAATTACGCTCCTAGTTACAAGCCTGGATGAGCGGAAATGGTTAAAATAGTACCGTGGGGCCCAAATGCCACTCACAGGTAGACCTTTCGGCCGTCCTAACCATTTCCAAATATCGGGACAAGAACGGGCGGCGTAATCGGCAGGCGAAGGGATCAACTACATACACAAATGAGTATGTATGCAAGCCACCATACAACAGTCCTCAGAGCCATTCCATCTAAAAGAAATAGAAATATTGCAACGCCATACGGCAAGATCCAAATGTCCTAGATAGATATAATAGTTTAGGATATCTCCTCATACATCAAACATCAGAGTATCAGGCGGAAGCGGCAAACAAGATCCGAGTACGGATAAGAAGCAAATCGGCATAAGATGCCCCATAATAAACACATCCCGCCCACAGATCTCACGGATCTCCGTTCCCGGAATCTCTACACCGAATGATCGTTGCCCACATCGTCCGTCTCCTCCACCCAGTATCCATCTTGTGAGTGTACCTGTTCATCTGAATCAAATAATTTATCGTGTGAGACCCTAGGGGTACTCAGCAAGTCTTTATGCCTCTAAAGGGGACACAACCTGGGGTGACGCAATTGCAGCAAAAGATAATACCTATCAATTCTATAGATACTCGCTAACCATCCGCCTAACCAAAGATAGACGGATGTCCGTGAATAAATAACAACAGTTATAACAGTAATATTAACAGATCCATCCTCCTCCTCGCTTACCAACGAGGAAGCGGACGAACACCCCCCATCCGTTGGTAGTTTTATTGTCCATTCCATGAGTGTTGCACTATTTACTATTCAGTTACTTAGTCAAATTAAAAGCGGTACTTTAGTTATACTTGTCTATGATCGAGAAACTGTGCTCCAAGTCGTCCATAACCGTGGACACGGCTTTTAGAAAGTTTTACCCTGCAGGGGTGCACAAATAGCAACACACACTCGATCAACCTCGGAAAAACCAAATCAAAACCCAACGAGGCATTCACGACAAAGCAATCACAGGATTCAGAAATATTTCAGGGGGCCACCCCTTTAAGCTACCCGCAACGAAGTTGGCCGGCTCCGAGATGGACTCAAGGTTTGCGTCAATGGCTGTAAACGACTGGGAACCCGAAAGTGTGACTGGGCTTGTCGATACCGCGAAAACACTCCGCTTACCTAAACAGTACAAGTGCAGTACCTTGCACAATTTAAATTAAGCAGTAAAGCATGGCATAAGTACAGAATAGTAATAAAGCCCCAAACTACTTGTGGCCCCAAGAAATAAGAATGAATCAAGCTCTGGCTCAGGGGGGTCCCATAAGCCTCCCGGATGTGGATAGCGCGAATATTCAAGGAACAGGAATCAAGTACTCGGGGTCCTACGGGACACAAGTGAGCATGAAAAACCAAATAGCAGATATTGCTCACTGGTGCCACTTTCATTAGTTATCCCATTACTACTCAGGTTAAGTTGTTTAGGTACCTCGTTATCCATCAGACACTCACATACCCTACACATGCTGTTCTACGACCCGCATGGCTCAAACAACTCCTGTAGTAATGGCTCATGGGATGGAGGAACAAGTTCCGGTGGGGTTTAAAAGTAAAGGCTATGCAGTACTTGGGATTCAGTTTAATGCGATCGCGACTCAGTGATGCAAGAATAAGATAGAGGCAATAGGTACTATATGTATGCAAGCATGTGGTAGTGCTTGCCTGGCAATTCAGTTGAAGCGAGAGAAGGATCTGGGTAGTGCTCCTGGGTTTCTTGATATATCCCCTGCTCAGCGTCTATTCGAAGAAGAACCAAACAAACAAGGGCCAACATAAATAAAGTGCACAAGCATATGAATAAAATGCGACAAGCAACAATCATGCCATGATGAATGATGCACAATTTGCATGGCAACAATGTAGCATGGCATGGGTGAGGTGTAGAATACAAGAAATAAACATTTTATTGAGTTTTGGTCACATTTTATTCTCTAATAAGTTGCTGTATACTTTATATTTATATGATGCATGCTGCAAATCAGAACATGGAATGCATAAACAGAAAGTTCTCGTCGAGCTGATCATTTTAGACATATCATTTGTTAAATTTGGAGTTATAAAACAAAAGTTGTTAATTAATTAAGGAAAAAGGGCATTTTATTGTAATTTTAATTATCTCGAAAATTTAAAGTGTTCTAAAATATATTTTGAATGGAAGATTTGAATTCCTCACATTTTTCTGATTTAAAAACATATATTACATGTTTAAATTGGAATTATATTTTAAAAGTTATTTGTAAACAGATTTGAAATTTGAATTTAATTTAATTTGAAAAAGTTGGAATTAAAACAGAAATACGGAAATATTTTTCTCACTCACTCAGTGGGGCCTGGCTGACTGGACGCCACAGCGCTCAGAAAACCCCCTGTCACCACGAGCACGCCCAGCCACAGTGGATGACAGGTGGGGTCCGAGGCTTTGCTGACCCACACGCCAGTGGGCGGATGCGAGGCTGCCACGCGGCACAGCGGGGGATTGCGGGTTGAGGCGGTGTAAAACCCAGGCGCCTAACTGCAAAGTGGTACTACAGCTGACAGGTGGGCTCGGGCGGACCGCGGGTTAGGAGTAAAAAAGCTGGGGGGTTTTGTGCAAAAGGCGACGCGGCACTGTGCTTCTTCTCTGAATCTCTGACGACAAAATGGTGTTCGACAGGCGGGGCTCGATGGAGGGGTCGATCCCGCGACCTCGCGTGCGCGCGCGGCGGCGGTTACCGCTGCGGTAGGCTAGGGGAGTTGATAGGAGAGGGCAACACGGCTAGGTAAGGTTCTCGGTGGCGTAGGGAACTGGCTGACACCGACGAGCCCGACGCACTGACGGCGCTCGACGAAAGGAACGGCGGCGCTAGACGGTGGTGATGACGCGGAGGATGTCAGGAAGAAGGAGATGCTCACCGCGGAGTGATCGGTGTGGTCGGATCGGCTAGGGAAGCAGCGGATCGTCGGCGAAGCAGAGGCCAGCGGAGCTAGGGTTTGGCGTCGGTGGCGGCGATGTTCTTTGGCTCTAGCCCTTCTCCTCCTCGACGGCGTGTCTAGGGTGAAGCAGAGGGATGCCCTTGGTCTTCCAGTCCACCTCCTCGACGCGCTTGACGGCCGGAACGACAAAGACGACGACGTGCTGGCGGCGGCCGGCGAGAGAGGGTGGGCGTCGGTGGAGAGGGAGGAGAGGAGCGGCAGGGCTCTGGGCGGATCTGGGAGGGGCAGAGGAGACATGTGGATGAGGGCAAGCGAGAGAGAGGGAGGAGGTGGCGTGCGGGAGTGGGTAGAGGAAAAAGGTGGTCTTGGCCACCTTTTCTTCCCTCCTCTCACGTGCTTGTCGTGAGGCTAGGGCAGGGAAGGCGCATGGGGCTGCCAGGTGGGACCAGAGAGCGTCCAAGGAGGGGTAGGCTCGGGTGGGGCTGCTGGCAGAGAGAAGGAGAGAGGGGAGGTAGGATCGGGTGAGCTAGGGTTGGGGCTAGAGGGGGCTCGGGTTAGGGTTGGTGCTAGGGTTAGGGTAGGAGGGTAGCTCGGCCAGGAGGGGTAGGGTGGCTAGGTGGGACCTGCAAGGGGAGGCTCGGCATGGTTGGAGGAGAGGGTGAGAAGAGAGGGGGGTTAGGGTTAGATTAGGTGATCCACTAAGATCAAGCAAGGGTGGAGGATGTGATGATGGATAAGGAGAGTGAGATGAGAGAAGAGGTGGTGTGGGGTTTTAACATGATCCAAACACAAGATCAAGATGAGGGGGTTTAGAATAAGAGAGAAAGGAAGCTCACAAAGAAAGGATCCACTCATAAACCAAAGAGAAACCAAAGGAGAAAGAATGGTGGTGCTATGCATGGCCCATGCAAAAACATTAAATGCCATGTTCTAACCTTGTGAAAACAAAATAATAAACATGGCATTATTCTTATGCATTTCCAAAAGTGGAATGAAAGCCAAGCAAAAGAATTTAAAGGAAAGTTCCAGATGGAGTTGATGGAGAATGATCACATTTGATTGTAATTGGGACTTGCTAGTGTGTATATTCCACTAGACATTTAGTAAGACCCAAAAATACCCCAACATGATAATAACCCCAAAACAACCCACATGGAAGCTAGGGAAAGGTTCCACTCACAAGGCATGCAAAGGTGGCCATGTGGCTCTCATAAACCAATAATGTGGAAACAATATGGTGCATATATGAGAGCAAGTGGAGATAGAATGGACCCACACCAACACATATGAGCTAGATTTAAATAGCAAAGAAAAGCAATGGCTCATATATGACTAGGGTGGTGGAATTTAGATGGAGCCAAAGAAAGGTGGTGGAGTGGAATAAAAGACATGCCCCCAACTCAACTTGGGCATTTAAACAATATATCAATAACCAAATACAATATCAAAAGGCAAATACAATTAATAATGCATATGAGAGAAGAGCCAAAACAAAAAGGGTTTTATATGATGCTCAAATGCAAGGTGGCATGATGATATGAGCATGATATAATTATGATGCAACAATTATATGTATGAAGTAGCCATTATATTACTAGGCTAGTAGCATTGCAATTGTTAGACAATTGGGATGCTACAAGTTCCCTCACGACCAAGGTCTGAGCTGAGGCTACCTTGTGAAGATTGTCCACCTATGCAGTACCCAAGATGACAGTGGTCATGGTTGGGAGGCCAAACTCACAGGAGAGGTGCTTATACTAGGGAGTGTAATTGAAAGGTTAGGATTGATTATCCGCATACTAAGTATGGTGAATTCAGGATTTGTTCCTGACGGATGTATCGAATGTTGTGGTGAAAGTGTACAATCTCTGCAGAGTGTCAAACTATTCGAATACCGCGTCCGCGGTTATAGACAGTTGGAGTGGCCATACTGTTCCCCCGTCAGACTTTTTCAAAATGACGTGTGAAATAAAGTGAGACTTTGACTTGAACACAACAGAGTTGTGACCTGGATTACAAGATCCCATTTAGGAATTATAAAATTGTGACTAGCTTTGGAACTTAGTAGAGATAAACCTGGCTTTTTGCAAAACAACCCTAGAGCCTAGTGTCCTATTATCCAAAAACCCCCTTTACTTGTTAGTATTAGTTTGCGAGTACTTAAAGAGTACTCATGGCTTTGTCCCTGGCTATTCCCATGGCCAGACTATGAAGAGGAATACCTGGAGGATGGACCCCAGGAAGGTTACGACAACTAGGATCATCTCCCATCGTCAGCATTGCCTGTGACCCCGAAGATGGAGCTTCGCCTATGCTACCGTTATTATTCGTATTCCGCTGCTTGATGTTGTATTAAGAACTGGATCATGAGATCCCTATTTGTGTAAAACTTATGTATCGTTTGTAATGGATGAAGTACTATGGTATCCAATTCTGTTATGTCTCGCAAAAATGGTAATCCTGGGATTGCGATGTATGGCATAACAGGCATCTAGGATTGAAAAATCCGGGTGTTGACAAGCTTGCAGCGAATAAAGCAGCCCGGACCGAATGACCGGCCACTCCAAGCCGGATGAATATCAGCTGCAAAGGAGCAAGGAGGTGTCAGAAATCAAACAGTAGAAAACCAGCAGCACGCTCGCTCGCCAGACAGCCCGGTTGAGCAGTACCAGTTATATCATGCAGAGGTTGTCGAGAACAGAATGATCACGAATTGTACCAGTTTTCCCAACCTAATCTTGTGTCTCCGTGCAGCCTGTGCAGCCTGTTCTTCAGAGAGAAAACCAGCTGCACGCTCGCCAGACAGCCCGGACGCATGCCGTCAGTAGAAACGCTAGACGGGCCGAGTTCCTGAACGCAATCCAGATGAAGAAGAAATACTGCCGGCAGACCAGAAGGTGCACATAAGTAGGAAGAGTAAACCCGCTAGCACGGCACCCGCCACCACAAAGAGAACATAAATTCAGTTAAAACAAAATCTGACCTCTTTTGCACCACAGGAATTTTTTAGAAGGAAAACCATGGCACTTCTAGAGAGGAACAAAACATGGACTTCCTATGGGCAGCAAGATCCAGGAAGGAGAATGAAGATTTTCATGTCCAGCTGCCAGGAAATGGAACGAATCATATGCTCTGAATCCTTTCTTCACCAGACCTAATTATATAAGATTTGTTACCAAAGAAAGCTATGGCAGCGACCAAACCTAATGGATACATGTGATTTGTGGGATTTGTTCGAAAAGGAAGTTACAGTTGCAATTATCACAATTCGTAAGTAATCATATTAGCTTCTTCTTGTAGTGGCATGGTTGATCTAGAAAATAGCATATACAACTAAGATGCCACATCCATTCGAAAGTTAAATAAAACCAAGAAAATCACTTAAATCTGAATGTCAACAAAACTCACCAGATTTAGCATGAGGAAAAGACTGCCCCATATGCACACATCCTTCTATACCGTGCCACGGATCCCTTGCAAGCGTGCAGATTAAGCTGGACCGCTGGAGCGCCCGCCGACGACCTCGTCTAGCCAGCCCTCTCGCCCACACCCGGACCTCCCTGGAGGGCAGAGTGGTCGAGCGGTCCCATGGCGTGGCTACGCCGGAGCATGGGGAGGCTGATGGCGGTGCGAATGGAGCAGAGAACGTAACGGGGCAGGGGCTCCGGAAAGGCAGTCACCGGCAGGAACGACGCTGAGGAGGCAGCCGGTTGAGCGGAGATGTGGTAGGATGGGGGCAGCCGCAACACCGGGAGGAGCCGACCCAGGCACGGCCGCTGGGCAGGGAGGCCGGTGCAGGAAGATCAGCCAGGGAAGCCGATGGATGGGTCGGTTAAACAGCTCTAGGAAGATGCGGACTTGCGGAGGCGATTCCAGAGAGATCCCTAGGCGGCGGAGCCTGAATAAGCGGCGGCAGAAAAGAAAAATAAAATAATCGTTCACGGTTACTGTAGATGCGCGGTACTGTAGCTATCTACAGTATCAAAACTGATTTGGCATGCTTAACTGATTGCTGAACTGCTTCACTTTCATATATGTAGTGATAGGCTATAACGGCGATGCCTCAAATTGACCATAGCTACAGTTACCTATTTTTCCGCAATCTGATAAGGGGCCTACTCTGGAGATAACTGCCCAATATCTTCGGTCCTTTAAACAGCACGTGTTACTAAAACTGGCCCTTAATCCTGCTTTTATAATAACTGACTCAATTTTGCTATAACTAATCCAATTTATGAGACAAACATGAAAAAGACAGATCTCGTCAGAGACCTCGCCAAAGACTATGTAGCAATAATATTATGCTAATGTAATCTGATTTCACCGGAGACTTTCGCTGGGAGATCTCGCTGGAGACTTTGTCGCAAAAAATTTACGCTATTGTAGCAAAACCATAAAACGGTGGTAGCAAAAAAATGCTAATGTAGCAAAAAAGACGACCTCGCCGGAGACACTGTGGGTGGCTTGGTAGCAAAACAAACAAGTTGGGATGCGACTTTGCTAAGGACTTTCCTCGAAAATGTCGTAGCAAATATTTTGTATTATTGTAGCAAAAACATAGAACAAAAATAGCAAAAAAATGCTACTATTGTAGCATCGTCCTGTAGCAAAATCTCAAAACGCATTCATTGTCCAGGTAGCATCGCGATCCTTCATTTGTAGCAACAACGACCACTTATAGTAGCATCGATCATGCATGTGTAGCATCTTGCCAGTAGCCGTCTGTTGGGGAGGTAACCCCGGATAGGGTAAAGACGGGGAAAGACAAGAGTATAATCCCCGTCTGGTTTCCGAGTTACAGCCTAGGTCGGCCGAATCCCGTAGAAGTCGGCCGAGATATGAAGAGGAGAGACCCATGTATTTACGCTAAGACATTACCCGGCCGAGATATTGCGTAAGTCGGCCGGGTTAGACAGAGTGATCTTGATGCAGGTAAAGGACGATCCGAGTTATGCGAGGAGGGACCGAATGATATGAAGCTTGCAGGAGAAGGAGAAGCCTAAAGTCAAACCCTAGCAGCAAGCTAGGGAGAATCTGAGCGGAGCCAAGCGCTAGGGACAAAGGCGCAGAGCGACAGAGAGGCAGAAGGAGGTCACGGAGGTGACAGTCAAGAAGCCCGAGGCGCACAGGAGGGGCCCTCTGGAACCTTGCCATCATTAGGGGAGCGACAGGGAAAGGGGGACACCGAACTACTATATTGGGACAAGCATATTCCTCGAATATGCTTGCCGCGTCAGCCCTAGAGGAACCCAAGGCCCTCCTTTATAAGGAGAGGCATGGACTCTGAAGGGGGATCTAAGAAAGTTAGAGCCGTTAGGCTGGTAAAGTTCTTCTCTTCTCCCTGTATACAGCTCAAGGAGCACTTGTAGCCCAAGGAAGAAGAAATAAAGATCTTTGCCTTGGTCTTCTGTGCGTAGAATCAACTACATCTTCCCTCTCCAGATCCCTCTAGCATCCATTGGCCCCATACTTTAGCCTACCCATGGCATCTGCCGTGATACCACCACGACAGTTGGCGCCCACCGTGGGGCCAGCAGCGGTGCTAGCTGGAGTTATGATCCGGACGGGAAACTTCATCAACACGGGCGAGCGCGTTGTTTCTGGCTTGGTCCAGAGATTTGGTCTCTGTGACTACGTCGGTGACAATGCGGGCAGCTTCAGGGGAAAAACTCCCCCGCACAACGGCGTCTTCATCAACCTGGGCGGGCACAAGGTCTACGTCGGCATCGACACCTCCGACGTTTATCCTCGCAAAGTTGTTGTTGCAGGGGAGCCACCTCTTAACACTGCGAGCCGTCCGCCCGGAGCACATCCTGCAGGCAGCGTCGAGGTGATGGTCGCGGCCGAAGTGCAAGTTGGAGTAGCAGCTGCCGGGTCAACCAGAGAACCCGCCACCGGTGTACAGGGCGTACCCAGGCAGACGGCACCATTATCCACCGAGGTAATCCCTCCAGCGACCAACCCGACCGAGGTGCAGGACACCACCCCAAAGGCACCAAGAGTAAGGGGGCTACCTCTGGAAAGGCCAGAGAACATTCTTCAGGCGACCATAGAAAACTTGACTACGCATGTAGCGCCGATACTTGATCCGGCAAATGCTCAGGCAGAATTAGAGGAAACCAGGCAAAAGGTGCTGGTAGAGGCCAAAAAAGTGTCGGCCTTGCGGGAGTCCTTAAACAGGACCCTGCGGGAATATGCCAGAGCTAATAAGCTTGACATCGCGCCCGAACGGGTGGACGAATTAAGATTGGGAGGGAAAAACCTCATAGATGATATCAACAGAGAGCATGATGCTCATAAAGCAGAATCAGTGGATTTGGGATTGCCGAGGTACAGTACCCCGGCAAAGAACCTAAGAGCGGCAAATGTCGCAGCATTAGAATTGGAAGGGTTGACCGGCGAAGCCCGGCAAAAACAGCAAGAAAGAGTGAACGAGCTGGTGCGCATCGCGAACCAGCAAAACGAAGAAATGCTCAGGGCAGACCCGGCGAGGCCGGGGGCCTCGCGAATGGTTCACTCGGCAGGAGCAGCACCTGCCTTGTCAGTAGCAGCAGCATCTTCACCCCGGAAATAATGCGAGAAGGGACAAAGCAGTAACCTCAGGAAAGAGAAACAAGCAAATTGTTCCGTATGATCCGGTGATGGCCGGAAAGGAAAATGAGAACAGAGGCAATGCAAGCCGAGGTAACAGTGGGGAGAGGAACCCCGGCCGTATCGAGAAAGACGGCGGAAGCCGAGGCAATGGAGACCTCGGCAGAAGAGAACCTGGAAGAGGCAATCATGAGAACAATACCCCGGTCGAAGTGAGGAGAGAACTGCCACTCAACCCGCAACAGAGGCATGAACCTCGGCAGGAAAGAGAAACGAGGCCAGCTTGCCACAATCAAGTTAATGAAAGATATAATGATGGTTACTCCGAGATGGAATATGCGATCCATGGCAGAAACAACCACTATGGAATACAAGACAGAGTTCAGTACAGAGATTTGCCATCAAATGATGCAAGAGTGAAGCTGGACCGGCTATACCGGTCCGAGTTGTTGGAAGAACAGGGTCCACCAGGGCCAACGTGCTTTGGACCACGGATCATGGGCGAACCACCTGTGCCGAACTTTCAGCTGGCAAGGGGCACGAAAACATATAATGGGAGTACCAAACCACAAGACTGGTTGATTGACTATGCCACTGCTGTGAAAATAGCGGGTGGAAACTTACAATGGGCAGTACGGTATGTCCCACAGATGCTGGAAGGACCAGCTAGGGTGTGGCTGAATAATCTACCAGCGGGCAGTATCAACTGTTGGTTGGATTTTGAGGAAATGTTTGTCAGCAACTTTACCATCACATACAAGAGGCCAAATAGGCCACAACAGTTAGCCATGTGCAAGCAGAGGCCAAATGAAACAGATAGGGAATTTTTAACTCGGTGGTGCAACCTGAGAAACTCATGCGAAGGAGTTATAGAATCACAAGCAATAGCTTGGTTTGCACAAGGATGCCGTTATGGCAGCGTATTGTGGCAACGCCTGCAAAGAGATATGCCGACCACCCTGGCGGAAACTATCAGAATAGTGGACTCCTACGCATTAGGAGACCCAACGCAACCAGAATTGATGTCGGCGGATCATCGCGAGCAACAGGACCATTATGCAAGAGATTTGGCTGGTTCATCCAGGCGCAACGACTTCAGAGGGATAAGAAGAGAGGAAAGGTCGGATTATAGATACAATTCGGCCTAAGTGGCGGCAGTAGCGCAAGATCCGCCGAGTCACGGAGCAACACAACGGCAAAAGAATGGTCCTCAGCAATGGACACCAAGGAATGAAGGAAAAAGGCAGTGGACCCCAGAGCAAAAGAAACAGTGGCAGGAGAGGCCGAAGTACACGTTCGAATCTATGTTAGATCAGCCATGCAAATTTCACACGTCAAACCCATCCAGGCCAGCCAACCATACGACCCGCCAATGTGCATGGACGAAAAATGCAATGGGGAACCCCGCAGGAATTCAGGCGCCACATCAAGTGCATCAGCAGCATCAGCCACAGTTGACTGGAGAAAATGCACAGCAACTGATGTTACCGCCCCCACCCCCGAGGTACGATAATTCGGATCGGAGAGACGCGGTACATCAAGTGATGAACCAGGTCCAGGATGGAAGAACAAATCCGGTGAATACCGGACGCAATGATTATAGAGAACATCATCAGTCTTATTGCGTGTTCACAACGGAACAGCAAGACAAGCAGAGTGTGCAACGCCGGCATATGGAAGTAAATGCAGTTATGCCGGCAGTACCAAGATATGTGCCTTGGTCGGATCAGGAGGTAACTTGGAGCATAAAGGATCATCCCAAGATAATGCCGAATCCCGGATCATATGCACTCGTGTTGGATCCGACATTTGTTGGACCGAGCATCAATGTGAAATTCTCAAAGGTACTCATTGACAATGGAAGCAGTATCAACATCATGTACAAATATACCATGCATAAACTCGGAATATCACAGAACATGTTGCAATCCACGAGGACCACCTTCCATGGGATAGTGCCGGGGCTTTCATGTGAACCCATTGGTAAAGTCAGAGTGGATGTGTTATTCGGCACAAGAGATAACTGCAGAGCAGAAAATTTAGAGTTTGAAGTGGTGGATCTAGAGAGTTGTTATCATGCTTTACTCGGACGGCCAGCATTGGCCAAATTCATGGGCAGCTGTCATATAAGTTATCTGAAAATGAAGCTACCCGGACCACAAGGAGTGATAACAATAGCAGGGGATTACAAGAAGTCAATGGAGTGTGCTTCAGCCGGGTCAAATTTGGCCGAATCATTGGTTATAGCAAGAGAAAAAATAAGAATTCAGGAGGTAGGAGCCCTCGCTCAGTCGGCACAGCTGAACATGCCGGCACTAGCCAACCCGCATGGCAATGTCTCTTTTCAGCCGACTAAAGAAACTAAGAAGTTTTAGATAGATGAGCAATTTCCGGAGCGTACTGTTACTATTGGTGCAGGCCTGGACGCTAAATAGGAAAGCGAGCTCACCAACTTCCTCCGTGAGAATCGGGACATATTTGCATGGTCAACTCAGGATCTGCAAGGTGTTCCGAGGGAGTTGGCTGAGCACTCTTTGAATGTAAGACCAGGAGCAAGGCCGGTGAAGCAACCTCTCCGCCGCTTCGCCGAAGACAGGAGAAAAATAATAGGGGATGAAATAGCTCGGCTCCTCGCAGCCGGGTTCATCATGGAGGTGCTGTATCCGGATTGGTTGTCAAATCTGGTGCTAGTAGAAAAGAAGAAAGATGATCCCAATGTGGCTATTGTGTGGCGAATGTGTATCGATTACACGAACTTGAACAAGGCGTGTCCAAAATATCCTTTTCCATTACCTAGAATAGACCAAGTCATTGATTCGACCGCTGGTTGCGAGTTATTGTCATTTGTAGACGCGTATTCTGGTTTCCACCATATACCGTTAAATCCAGCCACCTGCGTTAAATCCAGCCACCTGCGTTAAATCCGGCTGATCAAATAAAGACTGCGTTTATTACCCCGTAGGGGGCTTATTGCTATCGCACAATGCCATTTGGCCTGCGAAACGCAGGAGCAACATATCAGAGATGCATGCAAAAATTTCTACACGATCAAATAGGAAAAAATGTACAAGTATACGTAGATGACGTAGTCATCAAAACCAAGGAAAGCAAAACGTTACTAGAAGATATACGGCAGACTTTCGCGAACCTGAGAAGGTTCTGAATGAAGCTTAATCCGGAAAAATGCACGTTTGGCGTGACGGCAGGAAAACTACTCGGTTTTCTTGTATCTAACCGAGGTATAGAGGCTAACCCAACAAAGATAAAGGCAGTAGAAAGAATGGAATTGCCAAGATGTTTAAATGATGTACAAAAATTCACGGGTTGTCTAGCCTCCCTCAGCCGGTTTGTATGTCGGCTGGGAGAGAAGGCACTACCACTATATCAGCTGATGAAGAAATCAGATAAATTCATTTGGACTCCACAAGCGGACAGCGCATTTCATGAGTTGAAAAAGATGTTGGTCATAGCACCCATTTTGGCTTCTCCACTGTCAAAGGAGCCTATGTTTCTCTATATATCGGCTACCAACAGAGTAGTAAGTGCTGTAGTTGTAGTAGAACGACTTGAAGATAATAGGTCGGTACAGAGGCCGGTGTATTATTTAAGTGAGGTGTTATCCACTTCAAAGAAGAATTACCCACATTATCAGAAGATGGCTTATGGAGTGTATATGTCGGCAAAAAAGCTTAAACACTACTTTGAAGAGCATCCCATCAAAGTGATCTGTGAAGCGCCCATAGCCGACATATTGAGCAACAAAGATGCAAGTGGCCGAATAGCAAAATGGGCAATCGAGTTGTCACCGTACGCTCCACAATTTGATAGGAGAGATGCAATCAAATCTCAAGCGGTCGCCGACTTCTTCGTAGACTGGGCCGAAGTGCAGTATGAGCCACCATTACCAGACCCGAATTATTGGACGATGCATTTCGATGGTTCCAAATTAAGAAATGGTTTGGGGGCAGGAATAGTGTTAACCTCGCCTAAAAGAGATCAGCTGAAATATGTGCTACAAATACATTTTGCCGCATCCAACAACGTAGCCGAATATGAAGCACTGGTCCATGGACTGAAAGTAGCAAAAGAGATTGGCATACGCCGAATCTTATGCTATGGGGATTCGGATCTAGTAGTACAGCAAGTCTCAGGCAATTGGGATGCATTAGATGCCAATATGGCTTTATACAGATTTCATGTGCAAAAGATCAGTGGATACTTCGAAGGATGTGAATTTCACCACATACCTCGGGCAGAAAATGATGCCGCAGACACGTTGTCAAAACTCGGATCAACCCGGCAGTCAATTCCCCCGGGTATTGCCCTGGAACACCTCAGGAAACCATCAATAATCCCATCACCAGAATCCGAATCCATCTTTATTCCGGCAAACTCAGCAGAAGATAATGCGCCGATGGAAGTAGACCAGCAATATGACTCGGAACCCCCCAAGAGGAGGACAGCAGAAGTAAGCACAATTATGGAGGAGGCCGAGGTAGATATGTCAGCAGGAAACATGGAAATAGACAGTGAGATCACACCAGAAAAAGTCACACCGCTATGGGCGCAACCCATATTCTCTTACCTTAAAGACGGGATGTTGCCGAGTAATGAAATATTAGCAAGACAAACTGTAAGGAGAGCAAAAGCTTACACGATCATAAACAATGAGCTGTATAAAAGAAGCGTCACAAGCGTATTGCAAAAGTGTGTGAGTTCGGCAGAAGGCCAGGAGATCCTCCTAGATATACATCAAGGAGAATGTGGACACCATGCCTCATCTCGTGCCTTGGTAGCAAAAGCATTCAGACATGGATTTTATTGGCCGACGACCCTGAAAGAAGCCAAAGAGTTGGTTGAAAAATGCAATGGTTGTCAGAGATATGCAACCAAAATACATATGCCGTCGGCCGAGTTGAAAACAATACCCATCACTTTGCCATTTTCTGTGTGGGGCTTAGATATGGTGGGACCATTTAAGCCGGCACGAGGGGGAATGACCCACATATTGGTTATGGTGGACAAGTTCACAAATTGGATTGAAGTAAAACCAATAAAAAATGCGATGGTCCCTCAGCAGTGAAATTTCTCAAAGATATTATTTTAAGATATGGGTATCCGCACAGTATTATTACAGATAATGGCACAAACTTTGCAGAAGGAGCTTTCGCCAGATTTTGCAGAGAGAAACACATAAGACTAGATGTTGCCTCCGTGGCTCACCCAGCATCTAATGGGCAAGTGGAAAGGTCTAATGGCCTAGTATTGTCAGGAATAAAACCACGACTTATTGAACCGCTGCAAAGGTCGGCAGGATGTTGGATTGAGGAACTCCCAGCCGTATTATGGAGCCTCAGGACTACCCCGAATAGATGACAGGTTATACACCATTCTTTCTGGTATACGGGGCAGAGGCCGTGCTTCCAGCCGACATAATACATGACTCGCCAAGAGTTACTCAATATACAACCTCAGAGGTGAATGAAATAGCTCGGCAAGATACTGTAGACCTGCTAGAAGAAGCCAGAGAACTGGCACTATCACGATCAGCTATTTATTAGCAGAACTTGCGACGATATCACAGCAAGAAGGTGAATCCAAGGGTGTTCAAAGAAGGGGATTTAGTCCTTTGACTGGTACAACGCACGGCCGGCATGCACAAGCTGTCACCCCCATGGGAGGGACCATTCATCATGAGCAAAGCATTGCATAACGACGCCTATTATCTAATCGACGCTCAATCCTCCGGAAGGAACAAGGCAGACAAAGCTGGCGAAGAAACGAAGCGGCCATGGAATGTAGCTTTGCTTCGTCCATTTTACTCATAGCATAGTATCTCGAGGTCAAGAACCAATTATGTATTAAACCTCGGTATCCAGAGCAGTGACTCGGGGACTGCCATATGTTATTTCAATTTCATGTTATGTATTTGAACCTCGGCACCCAGAGCAGTGACTCGGGGACTGCCGTATGTTATTTCAATATCATCTTATGTATTAAACCTCGGCATCCAGAGCAGTGACTCGGAGACTGCCATATGTTATTTCAGTTTCATGTTATGTATTTGAACCTCGGCACCCAGAGCAGTAACTCGGGGACTGCCGTATGTTATTTCAATATCACCTTATGTATTAAACCTCAGCACTCAGAGAAGTGACTCGGGGACTGCCATATGATACCCAGTGTTATGTTGAGCGTTAGAACTCGACACCCTGGGCAGCACCTCAATAATGGTCTTACATTATTTCTGAAATTTGCTTTACACATTAGACTTCGACGCAATAGGCAGTAACTCAGGATAAGAGCAGAGCAATGTGGTATGCTATTCGAGGCTCACACCCAGATTACTCGGCTAAACCACGAGAAAACAAAGACAAAGATACATCCTAAAAACAGGAAATCGCGGGTCACCAAAGCAAGAATTCGGATGAAAACCACTTAAACAAAATTATAGCAACTGCAAACATATATGTCGCAGCAGTACACGGCAAAAGAAATTCAGGTCATACAGGAAATGGTAACTTGTTCCACATAAATCATACGCCCGGCATGCCAGGGATAAGGAATAACTTAAGAGGCAGTAACTTGGCCAGGTGCTGGATGCTCCGAAGTAGGCGGAGCCTCGGCCGAGGTTGCCTCGCCCTCCGTAGACCCAGGTGCAACTTCAGCAGAAGCCCGAGGATGCTCAGGAGCATCAGTTTGTGCAGTTGAATGCCCAGTACCTTTGGAGGAGGACCGCGCATCACCGTCACTGTCCGAGCTTGAACTGGAGCTCCCAGATGTGGCCGAGTCATCCTCACCCTCCCCTTGCTTAGCTGAATTGTTATCCGAGGCATCTTCAACTATAACCTCGTCGTCCGGGTTTGGAAGGAAACTCGGACCTTCATTCCAGGTATGCACATCGGCATACTCAACAAGCTGGAAGGCGCGAGCTTGCCGAAGAGCAACAAAAGTGGGGTCCTCAACCCAGCGGGAACCAGTGCGCAAATTTCTCAGGATATCAAGAGAAATGTCTTCATACCATGACATGATGACAATAAGGGCCATATCAGCGCCAGCGCGCCCGGCTGATTCCCTCCAGAGACTTAGTTGCCTCTCAGATGCCATCAGTCTTTTTACCAGTAATTCGACCTCGTTGATATTAGGAGTCCCAGAAGTGTTCGGCCAAAGAACGTGGTAAGCTCGAATAGCTGCTTGCACCAAATCCCGGCCCATAATCTTCATTGGACCAACTGCAGCACCAACAGCAACCAGGAAATCCTCCATTGAATACTCCGAGTCAGCGGCAACAGGAACACCTCGGCGCACACGAGCTGCAAGAACCGCTTTAGAACTCACAGGCTTAGCTTCGGGAAAATGATCTGCGCAAAACACGAACGTGTCAGGTGGCAGCATGGACAAAAAAGAAAAATATAATTCGACCGTGCTAAGAAGCTTATGATGAATGTAACTCATCATTATCTGAAGGTCTTTGGCCCAATCGATCTTTCTCTTCTCAAAACGAGCAATTTCCTCGCTCAATCCCTGAGTTTTCAGTTCGGCAGCCTCGAGGAGTTCTTTATTCTTCTGCAGCTCCAAAGCTAGCCGATTCTTCTCCTCGGAAAATTCCTGGTCGACCTTTTCTAGTTCGGATTTCTGAGAGAGCTTAAGGGTATCCACCTCGGCTCGCAGGCGAGCTATTTCATCATCTTTTTCTTGTAGCTGCGCCGAATGAATAGCGCTTTGTTCTAAAAAATGCAGCATCACGTCAGGCATGGGCATGCAATCTTGGTGGGACGCTGCAAAGGGTTTGCAACTCGGCTTTACCAAAGCCAAACGAAATACAAAAGCTTAGCACACATGTTAAAGGGGAAAAGGTGTAAGATAAAAGGGAAACTAACCTTCCAAGCTCTTGACTTTCTTCTCAAGACGAATGTTGAGGTTATTAATATTACCTGTTCACCAAAAAAGTGAGCCGGCATCTCGCGGACAAATCAATAAGAACGTCGAGAATAACGAAAAGGAACTATCGACTTACCAGCCTTTTTTACCACAAGAAGGATTTTCTCATACTTTTCCTCCAGTTTGCGGTGCGAAAAAAGCAACCTCTGAAATTCGGCAGTTCGTCGGTCATGTGCAACCTGAACAATGGAGCAAAACGATAAATGAATACTCAAAGCTAAACCAGATCCGAGTCAAGCGAAACTTAACTCGGATCTAGGTGGCTGGATATTCGAAGCTAAACCAGATCCGAGTCAAGCAAAACTTAACTCGGATCTAGGTGGCTGGATATTCGAAGCTAAACCAGATCTGAGTCAAGCGAAACTTAACTCGGATCTAGGTGGCTGGATATAAAACAAATCTAGTCGGATATAAATTCGAACTCTAGAAATGAAGTTAGATTAAGTAAAGCATCATTAAACTTCCAAGCATATAACAAGTTATTTCCTTGCAAGTTTCGGGGACTAGAGCATATAGTAACATCTGGGTAACTAATCTAAAAACTACGCAAAACATCAATTACCTCATTCATCTTGTTGGTATCAAGGATGAACTTGGCAGCTTGATCGAAACGGCCACTGATGTCGGAAAGCTGAAAGGGCTGGCTGATTGGATTACCCTCAAACTGATCAGCAGCATTCCAATTATTGGCGTACTCCACCAGTGAGCCGAGACTGTTCCCACTGGCCGTCCGAGTTAGGACTTTACCCCGAGTATGTTGTGTAACCACTGCGGCCGCAGGGCTTTTATGAAGAGCAAGTTGGGTGCTGACAGCCGAGGTAACGGGGGCTTTGGTAGGCGCAGTTCCTTTGCGCAGCACGTCGGCAATACTCGGCTGAGAAGAGCCGACAAGACCTTTCTGGGAAGAGGGGGCCTTGGTGGCAACAGTTTTCCTTGCCTTAGAAGAGGCATCAGCCGGAGCCGATACCTCGGTAATGGGAACAGTGTCTTTAGGAGCAGCAGGAGACACGGTCGCAAAAGGCACCGAGATAATGACCTCTTCGGCCAGGGCTGGAGTTGATGTAGAGATTGCTGGGGCAGATAGAGGCTCAGTAGAGGTGCTCGGACCCACAGAGGCGGCAACGGGTTCGACGGGAGTCTCGGAGTGCCGAATGGAATCGATGTCGACAAAAAGACTTTCAGGCACGTCGCGACGAGGGGGCGACTGATTCGGAGCTGAAGGAGAGGCAGCACGAGCAGGACTAGGAATCCTAGTATCTTCAACGGGCGGAGGAGACGGCGGCCGAATCGGACGGCTGGTCATGCTAGGACCACCGGGCTTAACAGAAAGCGGAACGCTGCAAAAATAAAAAAGAAAAAAGGGTGTCAGGATGAAAAACAAAAAGAGAGAAACAAGAAATACGAGCAAAAGGAACTTACCCTGCGACCCCAGGCATGGTCTTGCGCCTGGGAGGATTCGGAGCAGATTTCTTCATTCGTTTCTTGGGGACCGCCTCTGAGGCACTAGCAGAAGCCCCGCGTTTCCCCGAGATAACAGGAGGTCGGGAAGCAATAGGCTCGGCGTCGTGAACCTGACCGACCGGATTAGCTGGGAAAGTAGAAGCCGGAAATGCATAAGAAATAGGCATTGCGGCAACTACCTCAAGAACTTGGACCTCGTCTGAATCACCTTCCTCCTCGTGGGCCGAGGTCTTGCCACGAGCTCGAGCCGGGGCAGGATCCGACTTAGGGACGAACTCCTCCGACTCAGGCTCACCAGTATCCGGGGTGCTCCGGTCCGCAGGCCACGGAAGCAACAAAACTTCGGCA
The DNA here is from genome assembly GCA_916181665.1 of Avena sativa. Lineage (NCBI taxonomy): Eukaryota > Viridiplantae > Streptophyta > Magnoliopsida > Poales > Poaceae > Avena > Avena sativa. Next base: position 122,424,126 of record OV702281.1, read on the forward strand.
TCCTCATTCTTCTGCTCTGCAAACCTCTGCAAGACAAGAAAAAAGAAAATTAGCGAAAACCGTTACGAAAACAATTGAATAGCAGAGCGTTATTGATTAAGCTTACTTCGGGAGGAGGACGATCGCGGGTGAACGGTTTCAATCCCCAAGCCCAATCCTCAGGCATCTCCGTCTTGAAGATAGCTTGGACACGCTGATAGATAAGATAATTGTCCAGCTCCACGGTCGAGACTCGGTTAGGGTCAAGAGGACCGCTCATATAGCACAGTTTGTGAGTCCGCTTCTGGAATGGGCAGATTCGGCTACTGATAAAGGTAGCCATCAGGTCTTCGCCGCATAACCCGGCACGAATCAGCTCTTTAAGCCGAATCTCAAAGGCCTCGGCCAAGGCATGACTTTTCCTCGGATTGTAAGTCCAATTCACCTTAGAAGGCGGACCAATGGAGAAGGCAGGGAGCCGAATCTTGTCCTCCGTCCCTCTGTTCTTGACGTAAAAGAAGGATTTGTGCCACTTCTTGCACGACTCTAGCCCGGTGACACGAGGAAATACGGATTTCCTCCGAGGTGTAATGGACGCTGCCCCACATTGAGTAAGCAGTTTCTCGGAAGGGTGCAGAGACTTGTCAGGGACTACGTTAGAACGAATCTGGAAGAACTTCGACCAGACGTGCACGGACGGCCATAGGCCGAAGTATCCCTCCGAGGCGGAGATAAAAGCAGAAAGAGAAGCGATGGCATTCGCAGGAAGATGATGCGGCTGAAGGCCGAAGTAGTCGAGAAACTCTCTAGCAAAATCACTGAGAGGGAGACCAAAGCCACGCGCGAAGTGCGGCATAAAAACTACATACTCGCCCTCCCCAACATCCGGAGAGGACTCGCTGCCGGGTAAGCGACAGGAGACCTCGGCGGGAATCCTCCGAGTTCGGATAAGCCACTCAATCTCGCGGCGTGTAACAGAGGAGACTTTCCACGAGCCTCGCTCGGGCCCAGAGCCAGCATCATCATCCTCTACCAAAGCACCACTAAAGGAGCTAGACATGGGTTCGCCAGAAAGATCGACGGAGGAAGAGCTGGCGGCGGAGGAAAGTTTAGAGCTACGAGGCCCCGTCGTGATTTTGCACGGGAGCGGCGGCGGAGGAACAGAGGAACCGCCGCACGAATACAAAATCGAAACAGAGAAATCTAGGATAAAACCTAGGCAATGCGGCCGGGAAGAACTTACCGGCAACGGCGCCGGAGCTGGCGAGCGCGGACCAGGCGAACAGAACAACACGGCGGAGTCCTCGCCGTCGGAAGTTCTGATGAGCGCGCGGCGGCGGAGCTGCAAGAGGGCACGGAAGAGAGGAAGAAGAAGGGCACAGGCGAATGAGAAGGGGAAAAGTGAATTCCCAGACACCGCGCCCCCTCTTTATAATCGAGCCACAAACGAGGTAGTGGGATCGTGGGTGCGGCGGTTGACCGTGTAGATCGTGGGTGCGGCGCAAACGCACGTCATTAAGTGGAACCGCACCAAGGGCCACACAGTAGTGAAGAAGGTCGCGATCCCCAAGGGAAGCGGCACACGAGGCGTCGTAGCGCCGGCGCGACAGGCACAGTGTTAACTGTAGCCTGTCAGTAAATATAGAAGAGGAACAAAAAACTAGAGGAACAATGATGGGGGTGACACGTAGGACAAGGCATACGAGAGAAGGAACGTGGGTACCTCGAACGAGAGAGAGATAACTCGGAAACAATATAGAAAGAATGTGATGAAACTGATACGGCCCGGCCGAGGTTATCGGCAGGGCCACACCAGCTTCGGGGACTAATGTTGGGGAGGTAACCCCGGATAGGGTAAAGACGGGGAAAGACAAGAGTATAATCCCCGTCTGGTTTCCGAGTTACAGCCTAGGTCGGCTGAATCCCGTAGAAGTCGGCCGAGATATGAAGAGGAGAGACCCATGTATTTACGCTAAGACATTACCCGGCCGAGATATTGCGTAAGTCGGCCGGGTTAGCCAGAGTGATCTTGATGCAGGTAAAGGACGATCCGAGTTATGCGAGGAGGGACCGAATGATATGAAGCTTGCAGGAGAAGGAGAAGCCTAAAGTCAAACCCTAGCAGCAAGCTAGGGAGAATCTGAGCGGAGCCAAGCGCTAGGGACAAAGGCGCAGAGCGACAGAGAGGCAGAAGGAGGTCACGGAGGTGACAGTCCAGAAGCCCGAGGCGCACAGGAGGCGCACAGGAGAGGCGAACCTTGCCGTCATTAGGGGAGCGACAGGGAAAGGGGGCACCGAACTACTATATTGGGACAAGCATATTCCTCGAATATGCTTGCCGCGTCAGCCCTAGAGGAACCCAAGGCCCTCCTTTATAAGGAGAGGCATGGACTCTGAAGGGGGATCTAAGAAAGTTAGAGCCGTTAGACTGGTAAAGTTCTTCTCTTCTCCCTGTATACAGCTCAAGGAGCACTTGTAGCCCAAGGAAGAAGAAATAAAGATCTTTGCCTTGGTCTTCTGTGCGTAGAATCAACTACATTTTCCCTCCCCAGATCCCTCTAGCATCCATTGGCCCCATACTTTAGCCTACCCATGGCATCTGCCGTGATACCACCACGACACCGTCGTCGTCTCCGCGCGTAGTGGTCGCCGCTTTGCACGGAGGTGCGAAGGGGTGGAGGCGGAGCAGCAGGGTGACCTAGGCACGGCTGCAATGTAGGTGGCCTCCATCTCCGATGGCCGGCGACGCTGGTGTGGAGTGGAGGCGGAGCAGCATGGCGCCCTCGAGCGTTAGCCATGGTGGGTGGCCTCGAAGGACCTCCCCTCGCCGGAGGTGGGAGAGAGGGGAGCGATGGAGCGGCGTCCGGTTGAAGGTGGGGCGCGGGGCACAACGAGAGAGGAGAACGGACGGGTGTAAGGCATGGGACAGCGTCCGCTACCAGGAGCACCGCAGGACGCGGGAGCTGAAGGTCGCAGCGGCGCGAGCAATGCTCAGAGATGCGGCGCAGGGAAAACAGACGAGGGGATGCGAAGCGAGCGGGCCCGCATCATGCGGTCACGGAGTCAACAACCCAGGGGATCAAATGGATCGAACCCCAGGAGACTAGAGAATTACAGCGTGGCTTCCGGATGCTACACACCCCAATACCTAGAAAAATTATATAATAATTAAAAAGGTTAAAAAATTCAAACTCTTTTGGAAATCAAAGATGACTAGGTATGCTACTTGTATAAAAATATTTTCCTACAAAATTACTCTAATTACATCCTGGGTAAAAAAAACAAATTCGAAACGCTCCATGAAAAGGTACTGTTCAACTTTGATTCGTCATTTTTTTCCCTAAAGACCATGCAAATCATTTCCTTCCAAATATTTTATTTGCGGTGGTGCAACATGATCTGTGGTTCGGCTGTTTGTGTGCTCTCGGGCTCTCAGTAGTGCATTTTACTTGTGCTATTCCAGACCTGACTAGTGACTTGCCACTCTCAGTAGCATATTCAAAGAAAAACTACAAGAATATGCAAATACTCTTTCCATATATGCGACAGCAATACAGAACAGGAGAAGACATGTCCCATCTGGTAGCGGTAGTAAGCTACCACGGCGGTACTACAAACTCAACATATAGGCATAGCATAACCAAACGTACTGCAGCTTAAAGAGCGGCAGATGCAGAGGGTAATTATACAACAGGCAACCTGGCTTGCTTCAACCACTTCACTCGTCCTGGATCGCCTCCTCCTCGTCCTCATACTCACCCTCCTCGTCGGCTGTCGCGTCCTGATACTGCTGGTACTCGGAGACCAGGTCATTCATGTTGCTCTCAGCTTCGGTGAACTCCATCTCGTCCATGCCCTCACCCGTGTACCAATGCAAGAAAGCCTTCCTCCTGAACATAGCAGTGAACTGCTCGCTCACACGGCAGAACATCTCCTGGATGGAGGTCGAGTTGCCAACAAAGGTGGAAGACATGGAGAGGCCACGCGGAGGGATGTCGCAGACGCTGGACTTGACGTTGTGCGGGATCCACTCCACAAAGTATGACGAGTTCTTGTTCTGCACATTGATCATCTGCTCGTCAACCTCCTTGGTGCTCATCTTCCCACGGAACATAGCAGAGGCCGTCAGGTAGCGACCGTGGCGCGGATCGGCGGCACACATCATGTTCTTCGAGTCCCACATTTGCTGAGTGAGCTCAGGAACGGTGAGAGCACGGTACATCTGGGAGCCACGGGAGGTGAGTGGCGCAAAGCCAACCATGAAAAAGTGAAGCCTTGGGAACGGGATCAAGTTGACTGCAAGCTTCCGGAGATCAGAGTTCAGCTGGCCTGGGAAGCGAAGGCAGCATGTGACACCGCTCATTGTAGCACTGATCAAGTGGTTAAGGTCTCCAACTGTTGGGTTCACAAATAGACCAAGTCAGTAAAAAAGGAAAATTTGACACAAAATTCACAATTCTGCAACCAGTAGTTGTGAGACAAACTAATTTTGCATTTCTAATGTGTGATGCCGTCATGACAACCACAAGGACAGTAATGTGTGAAACAGGGAATATACTTGTTTGACGTGTACAGATGGGTACAATAGACAGCCAGGACAACCAGATGAAAACAAGTTAGCATGTGCTCCTAGATGCATAGTACAAGTTCAAACATAAAGTATCGCTTGCTCTTGGGGCCATAAACCTGGCAATGGTCCCGTAACTGAACCAAACTCAAACCATATCCAATCAAGGTGGGGTTGAAAACAAGAACTAAACTACCCCATAAATCCTCCCGTAAAACCAAAACTAAACCAAACTGTAAGCTATGTTCACCAAAACTAAAACCAAACCACTCATCCATTTATGGGTTCAACCCGATTCTTACTTTTGGGTTGGAACCAAATCAAACTGCCACGACGTGCGGCTTGACTGCAGGGGCCGTGCGGCAAACTCGAGCGTGCGTACTACAAACTAGTGACGTGCGGCTCCTATGACTGCACAGGCGAGGCGCGTCGTATTCCTATAGCACGGCTCGTACAGGCTGGCCTGTTGCCACTGTGGGCCCGATAGATTCCTTTATTAAAGCAATCAAGAAATCTCGCGTGAGTGAAACGGACACCTCGTTTTACTCGCTCTACCTTCGATGCGACGGAACCATTCTAATAACCGGTTCCAGATCACGGTTCTTAACCGTTAGCGACCGAACTAATTAGGCCTATACCCAACCATAACCAACCCGTTCCTATGTAAAACTAAACCAAACTTAACTGACAACAGTCTGGGCCCATAACAAACCGAACCAATCAAGCCCAGACGAGAAACCAAACTATTTTACCCAGTTAAATAAAAACCATTATGGGCCATACAACTGAGCAGCTTAAAAAAGTTGCATTCATAGATCTACCAATACGAGCTAACAGTGAAACTGGGCTACCAGATGCGACTATGAACATTCAGGCAAAACTCAAGCTATAATGAGCTAACTGTACTGCATGATTGAGTAAACATCAGAATCTGAAAAAACTTACAGCTGGGAGTCGTCAGCTTCAGGGTACGGAAGCAGATGTCGTAAAGCGCCTCATTGTCAAGAACCATACACTCATCGGCGTTCTCAACCAACTGATGGACAGAGAGTGTAGCATTGTAGGGTTCAACAACTGTGTCTGAGACTTTTGGTGAAGGGAAGACAGAAAATGTGAGCATCATCCTGTCAGGGTACTCCTCCCTGATCTTGGAGATCAAGAGTGTGCCCATTCCAGACCCAGTGCCTCCTCCGAGGGAATGGCAAACCTGAAAACCTGATCACAAAAATAATAATAAAATTCATAAGGTGTCACAAACACACTATACTAATTTCACTAAGCAGCTTTGAGATTGTACCAAAAGGCATATAACAGAATGGCAATCATCTGCAATAAACTAGAAACAACCGAGCTCATTTGCATGCTTTGGATTATCAAAAAAGAAAACGAACTAATTAAATACATATGCCTGATCTCATTCACAAACCCGGACTTATGACAGATCTTTATATTTGAAGACCAACCCCATTACACCATTCAAATTTACATATATGCCATAATTACACAGACCAAGACTTATGCTCGGTGAGTCTGGACAGTTTTCCAGTGCAAAAATAATAAAAGTTGATCATGGTGCGCACTAACTGTATAAGTTGGACTTACGAGAATTAGCAGTGTCCAAATATGCACATCCAGTTTACTAGATGCAGAACAGCAAAAGGCAGTGAAAAAGTTCCTTCTGGAACCGTCAAAGGTGAGTAACATAATGAGTAATACAGATTAGTTTAACAAAATCGAGATGACCATTTGGGAATCAAGACTATAGTAAGTAACAAAAAGGTACAGCTAGAAATAGGAAGACAGCATACATAAAGCTAAATCATCACATGATTCAATCTTCCAAATATTCTTAAAACAGCAGAGCAGATCTAACACTTATCGTAGCAGTCGCACATGCACAATTAACAGTAATTAACAGTAAAGAGAGGAGAAAGAAATTGACCTTGGAGGCAGTCGCAGTTCTCCGCCTCCTTCCTCACGACATCCATTACCGAGTCGATGAGCTCAGCTCCCTCGGTGTAGTGCCCCTTGGCCCAGTTGTTGCCGGCGCCGGACTGGCCGAAGACGAAATTGTCAGGGCGGAAGATCTGGCCATAGGGCCCGGTGCGGACGCTGTCCATGGTGCCGGGCTCAAGGTCCATGAGCACGGCGCGGGGCACAAAGCGGCCGCAGGAGGCTTCATTGTAGTAGACGTTGACGCGCTCGAGCTGGAGATCGGCGGTGCCGACGTAGCGGCCAGTGGGGTCGATGCCGTGCTCGTCGCAGACCACCTCCCAGAACTTGGAACCGATCTGGTTTCCGCACTGGCCGCCCTGGATGTGCAGGATCTCCCTCATGGCTGCTTGATCTTCGCGGACGGTGTGCCTGTTAGGTGGAAAGGGAGCAAACAATTGCGCTGTTATGTGCAGGAAAACGACGGACTGATAACTTCGGACTGCTAAGTGGATGACAAGATCTGCGAAGAAAAAACACTAGCGCCACCACAAGCCGATGATTTAGGAGATTTACCGGAAATTCAGGAGAGAAATTAAGCATATGACCGACCCCAAACTCTACAGGGAAAACAAAAATCATTTCGTCGAACGAAAAAACAACAAATTAATATCGACTCGTTCAGATCCCAAAATAACACCATATAAACCTTCACTATCCCCTAAATGGAGACCAAATAAAGCAGAAACCTGACGGTAAACCGTAATACGGAGATCCTCACAGATGTATGACAGATCTAGCCACACCAGCATCAAATTGTTCCACAAAACCACCGAAAAAATCAAGCTATCCCCAAGCAAAATTCAACAACATAAGAACTGAAAAAAAATCACAAACTCCTACCGCCCACCGAAAATCCTCCGCAGCAACACCAATCAAACGCACCACACATAACCAAAATCTACTGTTGGGGTGGGAGATCTCGCGTCATTACCTCACAGAAGAGAGCAGGCCGTCGGTGGGAGTTGGAGGGAGCTGAATGCAAAGGAAACGCGAGAAATTACCCTAGAAAGGAAGGGGCCTTTATAGCGACCGAGGGGGCTAGGGCGTCGCATCGGAGGGCCGATACGCGTTCCCTCCAACGACAACAGGCGGCCACCATTGGCCGTCAGATCGCTGCCATCGGACGGCCGCCCGCATCCGCTTCGAAAACGGCCCGTTGGGAGTTTTACATTTTTTACTTTGTGTGGGGACTGCGGTGTCCGTTTGCCGGCCGCCGCGGAATGACTGCTTTGCCCCTATATGGAAGAGAACGACCGGAGATTGTGGATTTGTGGTGTAAACCAAAATGCACTCGCACCGTGTTTGTTTGTTTTCTTCTTTTCCTTTTACCGCGCCCCGGGCGTGTTTGTTTATTTCTGCCGGCTGTCACGGAGTGTTTTTCTTGCGTGTAATTACTAACAACTACCATGTTTTTCAATTACTAACAACTACCATGTTTTTTTTGGCACGTACAATACTGTGACATCAGCCTTCCCTTATGCTCGCTACGATGAATTTTTCTTAATTGGAGGAGTGAGAAACAAAAGAGAAGGGGGTTGTCTTTCCTTAAACTAAAGAATGATATCTTAGCAATAAGACCATATGACTTCCCTTAGCCAACCAATTTTTTACTAAAAATAATTAATCCTTATTAATGTTAGAGATAGTAATAAGAGATAATGCATTGTACAAATTATATTGTGTCTTTTCTAAATGATGTGAAGAGCTAAGAGAATGCATGCCTTCTCTAGCATTATACGTGCCCTTATAACTAGAAAAACGTCTATATAGTATTTTTTATTAGAAAGCAGGAAAATGTCTATGGGTTGCTACTTCTTTATTTTTATTACCCTTTCGATCCAAATTAATGGAATCAGATTTATTTAATTATAAAAAAAATCTAGTCATATTTTAGTATGTGCTAGATAAATCTGAATCTAGACAAAAATTCGAATCCATTAATTTAAATTGAATGGAGCAATAGTGTTTAATCCATGGACAATTTTAATATTGAAACCCAAACAATCCAACATTACTATTCAAGTCTCTCTGATTTGGGAATATTTCTTACTTTAACAACATTTTTTATTTGATTGCTATACCATTAATTCGAAACCTTGGCCGAGTTATAAGACTGACAAACATTTATGAACACTTAAAATTTGGGTTATTCTAGCATCTAAACTAAATTTGCAAGAATTTTGGAGGCCTATTTAACATACTCGGAATTCAAAACCATATTTGGGCAGATTTGAGTTGAAACTAAATTGTTGTGTATGCAGAGCGGTCCACGCTGTCGCGTTGCGGGTGGTGATGGACCTTAGCGCATCTTCACCAGCATGACCCAAACAGTTCGATTGCGTCCGAACCGGTCCGTGCGGAACGGCAGACAGTTGCGCCCCGGCCCAGCGGGACGACCCATCCGGACCTACTCACGCGGACTGATCCATCCATGCACCAAATTTGGGCCACAGTTGCGTCGGCCCAGACAACGCTCTTGTCCAACCCTAATCCGCCCCGGCTCTCTCGCCAGTGGCACAAGAGGCACTCTCCTTCCCCAAACCCTCGCCCTACGTATCCACGACCACAGCAGGCACAACTGTTGCCGCCTCCACTGCCCTTTTCCATCGTCGCCCTCGCAGTATCGAGTGACACCGCAAGCCACACACGTTGCCGGAGTTGAGCGTGTCCATCCCGCCGCCTATGGACTGGACATGCAACAATATATAGGGTGTGTCACGCACAACCTGCTCGGCCGTTTGCCTGACCACGGTTGAGGTACGTTCGCCGGTCATTTTTAGGTTAGTTGGTCTCTACGGGAGTTGGCATGGACATTGATGGCTAATACTTTAGCAGATGGATAGCAGTCGAAGGGCAATCTCGTTCTTCTACAAGAATTCCGTTGAGACATCGTCCGAAGAGGAGTCCGACGGTGAGACTGAAGTTCTGCTGGCCGCTGCACAGATGCTGCACGACCAGTACCTCCTACCTCCGTGTAGAGGTGGTCCAGCGAAGCGGCACGAAGCCAACCATGAACACGACCGAGAAGCTGGCCATATGCGCCTTTACAAGGACTATTTCTACCCAACTAATCCGGTCTTCAAAGAGAAGGCATTCCGTCGCCTCTATTGGATGTCTAGGAACCTGTTTTTCGACATTCTCAATTGGTTGAGGGAGTACGATGACTACTTCGAGGCCAAGTACGATTGTACCGGTAAGATTGGCTTCTTATTTTACTATTCCGTTACCATTCGGCAGCTTGCATATGGAGTTTCCGGTGATCTCCTCGATGATTACATGTGCATGAGCGAATCCATATGCCATGAGGCCATGTACCAGTTTTGCAGTGCAATTATTGCGATGTTTGGCAAAGTTTACCTGAGAGAGCCAAACACTGAAAATACTGCTCGCCTTTTGTCCATCAACGAGAGTAGGGGGTATCCTGGGATGCTTGGCAGCTTCGACTGCATGCATTGGTAGTGGAAGAACTGTCCTTTTGGTTGGCAAGTGCAGTTCAAAAGGGCATGCAAAGGGGTGCATCGTCATACTATAGGCTGTTGCAATGTAGGATCTCTGGATTTGGCAGTCTTTTTTTTAGAATGGCTGAATCAAACAATGACATCAATGTGATGCAGTGGTCTCTGGTGTTTGCTAGGCTGGCAGAAGGCAATTTCCCATAAGTTTCCTCTAAGATCAATGGCAACTATCTAGCTGGCGGTATTTTCCCTCCTAGTCCACCTTTGTGAATACAATCCGCATCACTGAAGATGAGAAATGCAAGAGGTTTGCGAATGAGCAAGAGGCCGCTAGGAAGAATGTGGAGCGAGCATTTGGTGTTCTTTAATCAAAGAGGGCTATTATTTGATACCCTGTTAGAACCTATAGCACAAAAAGGATATGGGATATGATGACTGCTTGTGTGATCATGCATAACATGATCGTCGTGGACGAGCGTGATGGCAGCATCTTGGACCAAGGCTGGGATTTTCAGGATCAGTTGGTTGAGCCAGAGCCAGTTCTAGCGTCTTGAGAAGATTTCATGCAAGTACATAAAAAATTGCGTCACAGGCACACCCATGACCGACTTCAACTAGATTTAATTGAGCATATATGGGCTCGTGCGGAAAATTGAAAGTTGTAATTTGAATAACGTTTGGTTATTTTTATCGAACCATGTGAGTGTGAACTATTCATAGTAAGAACTGTTTTAATTTGATTACCTAATCTGGTTTATTTGCTTTTCAAATTTATTTATTTATGTACTTTGTGCTAAAATGTGAAAAAGGATGAAATTCTGGTAAACGCGGACATATGGGTTGCGTAGCTGGATGCAGCTGGCCGGACAGGCCGAACCACGATTAAAAAAAAACAGAATCGAACCATTTGAGTCATATCGGTGAAGATGCCCTTACCGATAGCGTGCACGTGGAACACACATCTTAAAATAACTAGAGGATTCCCTACGCGATTGCTGCGGAAAATTAAGAACTAATATTTTGAAGAGATTATATTTTGACTACACAGTGCCTATATCAAAATGAATAGTGAAATTCTTGTTTTAATTAGCCCTGAATATTTATACCCGTCCATCCTCCACAAATCCTAGAACATCCGATAATTACTATAAAATGTTTTGCGTTGTTCAAACATGCTTTATTAGTAACGAAATCGCCATGCTTGTTGTGTTCAAAATGTTTTTTGCTTGAAAAATAACTCATATGAAACAATTACATGTAGCAGATATGATTTTAATTAAAAGGTGAATGTTTAGAATGCATAATCTATAGGATAAGCTAAATCAATTTATAAATGTTGACACAAAAATTAATAGCTATATAATTATTTGCGTCTCTCATTTACAGAACGTATACTGCTATATATGATTGCACCGTATCCTTATTCGTGAGTACAAAATCCATGAATTCCCTTGCAGAAATTGCTACTCAGAGATGGATCTGAAGACACTAACAATAACAGAAACCGATCTTTCCCTGTGGTAGTTTCTTGTGAGGCGATCTATGCATAATGCAACTTCAAGGTAAATTTCAGAAAGATACATATCTTCTTTGCCAGTTACCTGCAGTAGAATAAAAAAGGCTTCTAGAATAAACAAGGTAATAAGAGGGAGAGTAGTCATGTAAAAAATAATGAAAAATAACTACGAATGAACAACGAAGTGTTTGATTTGCATGCGAGAATTAGAATAATATACAAAGATACTGTAGAGGATTAAGCATAATAAATTAGAATTATTGCTGAGCATACAAAATTGTAAAGAAAGTCGTTTGCATAACCAATTGACTGAGTAGTCATCTCCAAGAGAAAATTGGTTCCATTGAACTTCTCAAGAGGCGAACACAAACGGTACACTGCAATTTAGTCATAGTAATGTTGATATATGCATGCAAGATGGGGTGAGGGTGGCTCATGATTGAATATGCATCATGCTATGTCTTGGTGCAGCACCGATGGCACATCAACCAAGGAAGTTTGAGTAGAAGCTGTATCCATTTATACAGAGAGAGGTAGAAGAATTCGAATGGGCCACTAGGTAGAGAAATGGACGGGGATATTAGTTAATCACCCTTTGTAGTTTGCAATCCGTGGACGGGACTGTTTCAGTTTCCAATCCAATAGTAATATTACTCCATGCATATGTATTAATTGTAGTGTAAGTGGTGGGTGAAGAGCATGAGTCATATAGGAGGACCAGGATCCATAGAGAAGACGAGCTCTTTGGGAAAAAATATAAGTGGATTAGGCCACTTAGGAAAAAAATGATATGGACCAATTAGATGCTTGCTGATATGTATAGCTTGCATGTAGAGAGAAATAGGATAGCGCGGGACTCCTATTTAGATATACTAGATGATACCCCGCGCGTTGCTGCGGGTTATTTTGGTAAATCTGTTGCTAATTATACTTCGGCAAATGTTAACGTAGAATCCATAATTTGGTACATAAAAGGCACCTACCAAATTTTGGGAAGACATTTAAATAGAACCTTCAAAAAAAAATTGTAGGCCTACTTTATGTCGAACAAAGAGGCAAGAGCACATAGTTTACACATAGACTATTATTTATTAACCACTAAAAATGCCAACTTATACACTGGAATTAAAATGCCTTTTCATCCAACTATACATGAGTGTAAAATTCGAGATGAAGGGTATGTTGTATCTGTGACTCTCCAAAATCTTTAAAATTGTGTAGCATTTCAACCAGAGAACTCAAATGGCAAGACCATAGAGTAAAAAAATCAGGACTTGTTAACAACATGAGAAGCTAAAAAATCCTTAGAATTGCACCTAGCACACACTTTCTTTGTAGAACTGGAGCTTGATTATGAGATGCCCCAACTAAGAAAGAGATACACGTACCTGAAAAATAGGAAACTAATTAACTATAGTCAAGGAAATGTGCATATATTTTAAGAGGCATTTATATTGCAATGCAAAAACATGTTCAGATATTTTCTTACCATACGAAAATAACTCATCAAAGTTAGAAGACAAAGCTTCCATGAGATGAACGGGAATGTGTACGTTCAGGTTTATAAAAAAAGAAATGAGTTTGTACTTCAGACCAAATTAGACTGCACAAAGGTTTCAGTTACTTGAATAAAATGGGAGGACATATCGATTGACCAAAATACCTAACCAGCTTGCGACTGCAGATGTTTAGTACGGCTTGAGTATGTACACGCCATGCACAATTAATATGGTAAGATGAATCATAAATAATTTTGGGGTAACTTTATGTTATCGCGACTATAGAGTCTGGCGAGACAGATTGATCTGATATGCAAGAGGAGATCAAAGCAAAATTCATAGGCAATGGGTGAAATACACCCTCCGCCGCAGGCCCACAAAGACCAACTCATGGAAAAATCCTCCCACGGAGACCAACTCATGGTTGTGCACAATAGCATATCTATGTTGGCATGAACATCATTGCTCCAACATTCACGAATCCACTCGACGAAAAGTACTCCTTGAGATCATAGCAGATACCATTGTAGAAAAATTTGAAGTTGCAGATATGAATCGCCTCAATCAGGTACAGAGTTGGAAGAATGGTCTATTTTCTTGTGTTTTGCTGCTAACCAATCGTAGTCCTGTTTAAAGAAAGTGGTCTTATAGTCAATCCAGCCAATAATCTAATAGTAAAGAAATAACATAATGATCACAATCACATGCTGCATCTACAGAAACATGTCTCACATCAAAATTCTTGACAAAAGAATGCCTCACATCAAATTAATCAAAGTCCACTTAAAAATGTGCAATACATTTAATACTACAAACGAAGAAATATGTAATGACTTGTACCAGTAACAGGGATGACCTTGTAGGAGCGTTGGATGCTAGTATGTAGGAGTCGCCACTTCACATGCTCCAGCCAAAGGTGGGCTCCTATCTTCGTTCTTATGCTGGTATGTTGCATTGGATACGGGAGAACCTGGATTTAAGAAGAGTCGAGCGTGGCAGAGAGGAGCTTATGAAAATGGATGAGCATGGCTCCGACGACGCGCAGACAAGACGCCGATGGGTGGCAATGTCGCTCCTGATTATTAGTGCAGATCCATAAAGAAAAATCAGATGACAACAAAAGAGAAGCAATTAGATCGCATATAATTTAGCAGATCTTGAAATATATTGCAGTTAGGAGAGGAAGAGGAAAACAATAAAATCGCCCACCCATACTGAGGACAATGCGAGTAAGGTCGACGTGGATCTGGGAGTTTAAATCGGGAGGAAATCTCCACGGGCTCTTCATATGCCTCTGATATCGGACGAGAAAAAAAGCACCATCTGAGGAATTAATGCGAAGGGGAAGCGGAAATGGCATAGTCGATGGACACACGATGTTATTGTTCGGTGGAGTTAGGCCATCAGTCGTGCATTGAAGAGGATGTAGTAATGGGCTGCATTGCTTGTGGTGCTTTGATAAAGGCTAAACAAAACCTAAGCAAAATTAGGATATCCCAAGATGGAAAACGAACCAATAATTTTGTGTCATAGCCTGACACGCTGCGGGGCTTACCAGGAAAAAGGAGGCGACGTGGACGCTCGAGAGGGCAGAGAAATCAGCTAGTGAGGGACTCCTATTTAGATATAGAAGATAAGATACATAAGTGGAGCTAACACCGAAAGTTTGAGTGAGCAGCCACGACCACTATTAGTTTGTGTCACTTTTTTCCTCATGATTTTTGTTGTTGCTTGTTGTATGCAGCCGCACATTCATAGTTCTGAACTATGTATTTCCTCCGTCTCAAAATAGATGTCACAGATTATTAAATTTTAAATAAATCTAGACAGTTTAGTATATAGATTAAATTAATTTTTGATAAACCTATGACATTTATTTTAAGATGGAAGGAGTAGATTACATGTGGAAGCATGGCTCTTGCGGTCGAACTATGTAGATTTATCCTCTTGTGTATTCTTCTCGTCAGCCGCTCCTAGAGCAGGAGTAGGAGGACAACCAGGAGGAGTTGAGCCGCATAGAGGCGTGGAAGAGAACTTTTTTTTAATGGGATGATCACCCCGACATCTGCATTCAAGAGATGCACACAGATTTTTTATTAGATTATTCACAACACCTTACAAGAGACTAGGGTTTGGTAGGGGCGTGATAGCAGAGGAATGGTGGAATCAATGTCAAGAGGTACGAAAGAGAGGCGTGGGTTCCTTCGCCGCCATCCATGGCGTTCTGGTGGTCGGTTCTTGTCAAATCAAGGCGGGAGGCGGGGAGGCGCACTGGAGCAGCAAGCTTCAAACCGACAATTGGCCTCTCGGCTCTCACACACGTGGAGAATTTGTTTTGCTGCAGCCAGGACTTAATGCAAATATACATCACACGGGATCAAAATTTGGGGCTTACCAAAGTTGTGTACATCACTAAAACGTTTTAGGATACCTGTGGTTGGAGACCATTTTTCCTCATATGAAAGCACCAAGCCTATTTTACATCATTTATTAGAGATGATCTTAATATGGTTATAGCAAGGATTAACATAAACTAGTAGCATGCATATTCTATTTTTCTATGCTAATAACTCCAGAGTGGGTAGTATCATAGATTTAATAACACAAAAAGTCTCATTTGTTACTTTATAAACTCATTATATCTTGGGAAGCGCAATGTGATGGTAACATAGTATGTTTCCATAAAATCTCTCTTTGCTCATCTAGTAAGTTTCGTGTCATCAAAATATTTAGTTTCGCATGTGGTTTCATGTTACTATCTATATTATCGCTAGATAAGAGCCTTAGTGAAACTACACTTCCCTTCATGGCATTTATATTTTTTATACTTCTCTTGAACATAATACCTGCTTTACTCTACAACCTAGTACAATGTATGGACAGTAAATTTGCATGGTCGGATTAGGCCTCTCAGACTATCCATAGTAGGGATAGTATGATGCATCTTATGCATGTAAAATGCTGATTTACCACCACAATCAGTAATGAGAGACACGTTTGTTGTGTCACAGGTAGATATCGTATCGTAGCACATCAAATTAAAAATAAATAAGATTTAATAGATTTTTTTCATAATTTTTGTATTAAGATTTTATAATTCAATAAATACTACTCCTAGTACAAGACTATGAATCTACTATCAGCCTCATAGAGCATTGGCTCTCACGCTATCCTAGAAGATATTACTCCCTCCATTCCAAAGCTTAAGGTTTTTTTTTTAAGTTAAGTCACAGAAATTTGATCAAACTTTTAGAAAAAATTATCAAAACTATTATATTATATAGATATCATGTGAAAATATGTTTTATGATGTATGAAAGAGTATGAATTACGTATTGTAAATATTAATATTTTTCTCTAAAAACTTGGTCAAACTTTAGGTTATTTAACTTTTTCAAAAAATACACCTTAAGCCTTGCGACAAGCAAACAAATATACACCTTATGCCTTAAGCCTAGGGAAATGTTGCCTTTTAAAAATACTAGCAGAAAAGCCCGTGCGCTACACCGGGAATAAAAGCGATCCATATCCTACTCCACGTGACGGTAGAACGAACCATCCTTGATGACATTTCTATTTTATGCCATCATCCTTGGCGACGCTTTTAGCCCGACCATCCGTTACACTCGGACACAAGAGCTATATGTCGCCATCTCTAGTTCACCCCGCTCCTTAGAGGACTTCACCTTCCTCGACATAGGGGATTAGAGGAAGCAGCAAAAAGCGGAGAAAAGGAGTCATAATGCGTACAGCGGATTGAATGGATCGACCTTAATTGTAAGGGTAGTTCGATTTTTTTGAACTATTTTTCTGAACATTTTTCCGGGCTAGACACACATCCACCTCCTCCTTCAAATTATGCACTATCCACAAGCATGTTTGACTTTTCTATCATGCACCATCCTCGACTCCGCCACATAATTCGTTGGGTACTCGCGTGTCTTCCTTTTTAGTAATGCCCTCCTCCTTTAATTGTGCACAACATGCATATTGTGTGGGTTGCTAGCTGTCAACACCCGGATTTTTAATCCCAGATGCCTGTTATGCCATACATCGCAATCCCAGGATTACCATTTTTGCGAAACATAACAGATTGGATATCATAGTATATCATCCATTACAAACCATACATAAGGTCTTACAACAAATAAATGATCTCATGATCCAGTCTTAATAGAAATCAAGCAGCGGAATAACGTAATGATAATGGTAGCGTGGGCGAACCTTCATCTTCATGGTCACAGGCAATGCTGACGATGGGAGATGATCCTAGTTGTCGTAACCTTCCTGCTGTCCGTCCTCCTGATACTCCTCTTCATAGTCTGGCCACGGGAATAGCCAGGGACAAAGCCATGAGTACTCTTTAAGTACTCGCAAACTAATACTAACAAGTGAAGTGATTTTTGAGTAGGAGATACTAAGCTCTAGGTTGTTTTGCAAAAATCTAGATTTATCCCTACTGAGTTCAGTAGCAAAGAAAGCTAGCTGAAAGTTTTATAACACCTAAGTGGGAACTTGAATTTCATATCACAACCCTGTTGTGGTCAAGTCAAGTCATGAATCATTTCACAAGTTATTTTGAACACATCTGACGATGGAACAGTATGGCCACTCTAACTGTCCATAACCGCGGACGCGGCTATTCGAATAGTTTGACACTCTGTAGAGTTGTACACTTTCACCACAATATTGGATACATCCGTCAGGAATAATCCTGAATTCACCATACTCAGTATGCGTATAATCAATCCTAACCTTTCAATTACACGCCCTAGTATAGGCACCTCTCCTGTGAGTTTGGCCTCCCAACCATCACCAACTGTCATCTTGGGAACTACACAGGTGGACAATCTTCACAAGGTAGCCTCAGCTCAAACCTTGGCCGCAAGGGAACCAATACTAAGGTATATAAATTTCCAGTCAAGCCCTACCCAAATTTCGGGTATTGTGATTGTACGGTAAAATTGGAATGGTATCGCATCCAGACAACCATCAGTTTTATAAAGGGCTAAGGCTCATGCCTTAACATTTTCATGATTAAAATCATCTGGTGTTCAAGAACACATGTCAAAACATTTCAGTAGAATGACTCATCATTCTAAGGTTTTAATAACCATTTCACCAAGTATTCCCATCTAAAGTTGATAAAGTTTTATGCTTAGCACTAGAATCTACAAGTGGGGTAAATACTAATGAGGGGTGGTAAACAAGTGTATCTTATCTAAGTTCAATCTCATGCCTCAGGATGACATCAAGATTATCTAACTTAGGCCAAGTTTTATGCTCTTCATGCTACCTCTAAATATCTTTCTAGAATCTACAAGTCACTAAGTAAACTCTAACATAAAGTAAAATACTAAGCTTGCAAGTAAAACTAAGAAATAAAATACTAAGCTTGCAAGTAAAACTAGGATTGAGTAGCAACTGGTGTAAGCTTGCAAGTAAAACTTGCATGGTTTAGCTTGCTAAGATGGTAGTATAAGCTTGCTAAGTTGCAAGAGTTAGCTTGCTAAGTCAACTTGTATAGTGAGGCTTGCAAGATTGCAAGTATAGGCTTGCTATGGTAGTAGTATAAGCTTGCAAGGTTTAGCTTGCTCAGTTAATAGCTTGACTTGTGCAGAGCAGTGGTTGAAGTTCTCCTTGACTTCTTCCTCGTAGTATTCTCCTTCCTCCTCGTATCCTTGGTCGATACTAGAGTCTATAAATAAATACGAGGTACACAATCACAAAACAATACTTAACTACTTCTATTTATCACACCAAGGTTTTCACTAGATGATCTAGGATCATCACAAACATCATAAAGATTAAGGCAATAGTTTTATTTCCTTTATTTTAGAAAAGTAATTTCTACTCATTGAAAAACTACTTAAGATTTAATATTCTCCAACTAAAACATGGGATCATGTTGACACATGTCATCACCACATATTTCAGTACTTGGGAATGTGATTTAAAGTGGTATCACAATTTAATAAGGTTTAACCTTGTTATTTTAATTATTTAAAGTGACTAGAATGGCCTATGAGGCATTCTTTTATTGCTTGTCCAATAT
Source organism: Avena sativa (assembly GCA_916181665.1). Lineage (NCBI taxonomy): Eukaryota > Viridiplantae > Streptophyta > Magnoliopsida > Poales > Poaceae > Avena > Avena sativa. The sequence goes on from OV702281.1 coordinate 122,443,192, forward strand.
TTCTGTAAGTAAACCTATATATTTTGATATATTCCGAAAGGTCTTGTTAAATGTGATTTTTGAGAGTTGGAATCAACTCAAAAGCTTTTTTGGTTGAATTTGAAAAATGTTTGAATACAGAAAAGCTTCTGCCTTGTTATTTTTACTATAGGTGATCTACAATTCTAAATGGTTTGAATCCAACAGGATTGGATTAAGAATTTCAGTACCTTTCTAAAAAAATTGGTTTCATGCAATTTGTCTTAGTGAATCGACCTGGGTTGATTTTTGAATCTAGGTACAGAACTAGGTTTGAAATAAATTGGAAAATATAAATTCAAACTAACTGGGTTGCGCGGGATGTTAACTGGGTCGGCCCACGGTGCACAGCGCACGCGCGGGTGGGTTTAAGTGGATGACCCACCAGTCACCGAGATAGGAGGGTGCGAAGCGGTACGGGGTGATCTAGACCGCACAATCAAACTCTAATCCAACGACCACGACCTATCGTCTCCGTAGGGCAACGCCGACGAGACAGAACCCTAGCACGACCAGTGGGGGTTTACGGGGGCTCAGGGAGGGTCGACGATGGGGAGAACGACGAAGTCGACGACGGCGAACCTCCTGGTACCGGCGGATTCTCCTGGGGCGACTCCAATCCCTGGCTCCTTTCTCCTTCCTCTGCGGCAGGCTCCGGACAAATTCTGGCGACCTGCTGCTCGCCTTGCTCCGGGGATGAGTGGGGGTGCTTCTGAGAGGGAGGGGAGTGAGATGGTGTGCTGAGTTCGAATGATGGTGGCCTCTATTTATAGTGCAATGAGGGGGCCGAAGGGCGCGGGTGGAGATCGTCATGGTCATCGGCACAACGAGCTAAAGGTATGGGCGACGATAGGGGGAGGTGATGTGCTCCCTGGAGACGCTCAACAACATGGTTATGCGGCGTGGGGCGGTGCGAGACAGTCGGAACGCGTCGACGCTCTGGACGGCACCGACGGCTATTTTAATGGCGCACTACGGCTACGGGTCGCTCGGCAGCAAACGAGCATGTCTGGGTTGTTCCTGGGGCGGTGGTGATCACGCACGCGGGCGGCGAAGGCGGTACGCGGTCTGTGCGAGCTTGTCGAGCGCGACGCTCTGGCGCGCTCTCGGCATGGTTGCAGAGACATTGGGCGCGAGCGTTCCGTGTGGTCCAGTGGCTGGCAGGGCTCGAGCGCTGGACACGGGGTGGCGATGGACGGTGGCTCGTGTCCTAGACAAGGTTGGCGAGGCTAGAGCTGCTCCTAGCTGGTTGGCGACATTGGGGTGGCAAGGGTGGTCTCGGCATGCTTGCCATTGATGGTGTGGTCGGTTTTACAGTGAGCTAGAGGGGTTAATTTAGTTGGATGATCTACTGAGGGTGTAGTGTGAGCTATATAGGGAACAAGTTAGGCACAAACACTGCTCACTATAGTGTTTGATGTTTTGTTTGATTTATGTTTGCAAGGTGTTTGATGAAATCGCCGCAAGAATTTCAAATTTGAATTTTTGGTTCAAACATGGTGGGTGTGTTAGTTACATACTAGGGAGTCTATGGTTAGTTGGAAATGTCAAGGGGAATTGGTTTGGTTGATTTTTGAAAATGGGTGATCTTCACATATGTTAAAGATTCAATTTTGTATTGCCATTTGAATCAAGTTGCCAAATGTTTCTGTAAGTTTGTAAGGTGGGCTTGGGTTCAATTTTACTTGGTCTAGTAAGGGGTAAAAAGAAATGGAAATGTTTCTGTTTGAAATCTTGGACTAGAAACACTCAAAGTGGTCTAGTGAGCAAGATTGGCAAAAATGACCATTTGCTTATTTTGTTTGTTTTTGAATTTCTCTTGATTTGTTTATGCTTGGAAATGATTTAGATGATGTTGTTTTCATCTTTAAACCATTCCTTGCTATTTATAACAATCACACAAGTCCATTCATGCATTCACACAATCATCACATACACACATGCATTCATATGATTTAATTAACCAAAGTTTTTGTTAACCCTAATTTTGATGATTGGAGTTTGATAATCATTGTTAAATATTTTTGGGATGTTACAAATCGTCCGAAGAAAACTAGGATTTAAAGAGATCGGGAAACTCCGTCTTGATGTAGTCTTCTCGTTTCCAGGTAGCTTCTTCTTCAGTATGGTTGCTCCGCTAAATATTGAGAAACTTGATTCTTCGGGTCCTGGTGGTTCTGAAAGCTTCCTCCAAAATACGGATGGGTACTTCGGGATATGTCAGGTCATCGTTGATCTCTATGGTGTAGTGATCAATGTTCTTGAAAACTTCAGTCTTTTCCGGGACTTCAAGGCATTTGTGAATTAACGATATATGGAACACATTATGCACTGCTGACATCTCCTCTAGCAGTTCGAATTGATACGATACTTCTCCTCGACGATTCAGAATCTTGAAAGGTCCGATATATCTGGGGGTTAATTTTCCTTTGAGTTGGAAACGCTGGATTCCCTTCAAAGGCGACACTTTGAGATACACAAAATCTCCGATATTGAAAGCGAGGTCTCGATGTCTTTTGTCGGCATAACTCTTCTGTCTTGACTGGGCGGTCTTGAGGTGCTCACAAATCTTGTGAACTTTCTCTTTTGCTTCTCGTAGAATGTCGAGTCCGAAAATTTGACTCTCTCCTACTTCCGACCAATTCAAAGGGGTACGACACTTCCTTCCATACATGAATTCAAATGGGGCCATTTGCAGACTGGCTTGATAACTGTTGTTGTACGAAAATTCTGCGAAAGGCAGACAGTCTTCCCATTTATATCCATACTCTAGCACACAGGCTCTCAACATATCTTCGAGTATTTTATTTACTTGCTCCGTTTGTCCATTTGTCTGAGGGTGATAAGCTGTGGTGAAATCCAGTTGGGTTCCCAATCCTTCTTAGACTTTCTTCCAAAATCTTGAGGTAAACTGAGTTCCTCGGTCTGACACAATGTTCTTGGGGACTTCGTGCAAACTGACGATTCTAGCGATGTATAACTCCGCTAGCTTCAAGCTCTGGTAAGTGGCCTTGACTGGTAAGAAATGGGCGACTTTGGACAATCTATCAACTATGACTCAAATAGTCATTTCCCCTACTAGAAGTAGGCAATCCTGTGATAAAATCCATTCCAACGGAATCCCATTTCCATTCTAGAATTTGCAGTGGTTGCAATAGTCCTGCGGGTCTCTGATGTCCCGCCTTGACTCTCTGACAAATATCACACTTGGCGATGTAGCTTCCGATTTCTCTCTTCATCCTATGCCACCAAAATTGTTCCTTCAAATCCTGATACATCTTTGTCCCTACAGGGTGGATAGAATGAAGAGTATCATGGGCTTCTTTCAAAATATCCTGCTTCAATTCAGAGACCGCTGGTACACAAAGACGTCCTTTGTACCACAAACTCCTTCTTCGTCCTCTGTGAATCCAGGTACTTTGCCTGTAGCGATGCGACGTTTGATTCCGTCAATACTAGCATTTCCTTTCTGCGCCTCCTTGATCTGGCTGATCAAAGTGGGTTGAATTTCTATGCTAGCCAAAAATCCTTCACTTACTAATTCCATTCTTAAATCCTCCATCTCTTTGTGCAAACTTGGTTGCTCCTTCAGAATCATGGAGTTCAAGCGGCACGACAATCTGCTAAGGGCATCTGCAACCACATTGGCTTTACCGGGGTGATAGTGGATGTCCAGATCATAGTCCTTGATTAGCTCTATCAATCTTCTCTGCCTCATATTCATCTCCTTCTGAGTGAATAAATACTTCAGGCTCTTGTGATCCGAATAAATGGTTTCCCATGAGGTAATGCCTCCATGTCTTCAGGGCTAAAACTACAGCTGCTAGTTCAAGGTCATGGGTTGGATAATTCTGTTCATGCTGCTTCAGTTGTCAGGATAGATAAGATATAACTTTGCCTTCTTGCATCAACACACATCCGAGACCGATATTGGATGTGTCACAATACACATCGAAGGGCTCTGTGATATCCAACATGATCAAGATTGGGGCTGAAATCAATCTTCTCTTGAGTTCTTGAAAACTCGCTTCACATTTGTCTGTCCATTCGAACTTCTTATCCTTCTTCAACAATTGGGTAATGGGTCTTGGATGCTCGAAAATCCTTCTACAAACTTGCGGTAATATCCCGCTAATCCGAGAAATGCACGAACTTGGATTTGAGTGGTTGGGGCTTTCCAATCTTCAACATCCTTCACCTTTGCAGGGTCAACGGCAATTCCTCCGGCTGATACAATATGTCCGAGGAATCCTACCTCCTGTAACCAAAATTCACATTTGCTAAACTTGGCATATAACTGATGCTCCCTAAGGGTTCGAAGGATGGTACTTAGGTGTAGCTCATGTTCTTCTTCTGATTTAGAATAGATCACAATGTCATTGATGAAAACAACGACAAACTTATCCAGGAAGTCCATAAAAATCTTATTCATGAGGTTCATGAAAAAGCTGGGGCATTGGTTAATCCAAAAGACATGATGGTGTACTCATACAGTCCATATCTGGTGGTAAAGGCAGTCTTTGGAATATACTCTGCACGAATCTTGAGTTGATGATAACCAGTTCTAAGATCAATCTTAGAAAACACTTTGGCACCAGTCAAATGGTCAAACAGGTCTTCGATCTTCAGCAGTGGGTACTTGTTCTTGATGGTGACATCATTCAACTTTCGATAATCCGTACACAAACGGCTACCTCCATCTTTCTTATCCACAAATAAAATAGGTGATCTCCATGGCGACGCACTTGGTTGGATCAATCCTATCTCCAGCATAGCATCCAATTGCTTCTTTAGCTCCACTAATTCAGAAGGGTTTATACTATATGGTCTCTCGGCTATGGGTCCGGTTCCAGGGATTAGTTCAATGATAAACTCGATATCCCGATCTGGGGGCATACCGGGCAAAACATCTGGAAATACATCGGGGTATTCACAGACTACTCTGGCTTGGTCAATGGTTGGTTGGGATAGACTCTTGTTGCATTTGAATTGGCGGGGCAAGGTTTCTGATACATGCTCTACTAGTACTCCGGCTGTACTGGTCATGGTTATGTCTTTCTTGGCACAGTCGATTAATCCTTTATGTTTCGACATCCAATCCATTCCTAGTACTACTTCCAAAACTTTAGTTCCGAGTATTATTAGATTAGCATAAAAATCTATGCCATGGATTCGGATAGGCACGTCCTTGCAAATTTGTCTAGCTTTGGTGGTTGAACCAGGTATTTGAACTATCATAACATGCTTCAATTTGGTGGGTTGAATTTTACTAGTGCATGCAAATTCTTCAGTAACAAACGAGTGCGATGCTCTAGAATCAACAACACTCTGGCAAGTACCGAGGTAACATAAAACATGTCCATCACGACATCTGGCGCTTCTTGGGCTTCTTCAGCATGCATGAGAAAGAGACGGCCATTGCGTTTGAGCGAGTTCCCTAGGGCAAACCTTCTTCCAGGCTGAACACTACGCTGCTCCTAAGCTAGGGCATTTGCATTGGGGGCTACGGCAAACTTCTTGGGGCACTCATTGGAATAGTGAAAGGATAGAGATGTCGCCTAGAGCGGGGTGAATAGGAAATTTGAAAACTATTACGGTTTTGGCTTGATAGAAAGCGGAATTAAACTAACGTTTATTTTACAAGCACAAAACCTAAATACACTAGGCTCAACTAAGTGCACCAACAACAAATTAAGCTAAGCAAGATAGCACAAGATAAATAAACCACAATTGATAAGCAAGATATAAGTACTTCAAGCTCGATGGCTATCACAAGGAAAGTAAGCTCGGATATAGAGATAGCCGAGGCACGCGGAGACGAAGATGTATTCTCGTGTTCACCACCTTTGGGAAGGGGGCTATGTCACGTTGGAGAGGTGTGAGGTTCCACGAAGGATTCCTCACGTGCCACAAAGGCTCACCTTCTTCTCCGAGTCTATCCCACGAAGGAATAGGCCCTTTCCTTATGGCTAGCTCTTCCTCCACTCTAGAGATGGCAAGCTCCACAACCACTTCACAAGATCCACGAAGGAGAAGCCCGGGTCTCTTCACAATCTTCCACGAAGAGAACACCGTGGCAGCAACCGCCAAGCCAACTAGGAGGTCACCCTCCAAGAGTAACAAGCTCACGGTCTCTCACTCAAACAAATCGTAATGAAGAGCTCAACACTTATGCAAGAATGCGAAGCAAGAACACCAAGGGTGCTCAAATCCTTCATTCTCAAATCCCACCAAAGCAACAAGTTCTAGGGAGGAATTAGAGAGGAAGAACAATGGTGGAAACCAACAAATGACTCCAAGATCTAGATCCAATGGGTTCCCCTCACTTAGAGGAGGAATTGGTTGGTGGGGATTATAGATCTAGATCTCCTCTTCCAAAGCCCTCAAAAAGATGCAAGAATCATAGGAGGGAAGGGGGAGGAAGCAAGCTCAATAGGTTCAACAATGGAGGTCAATTGGTCAAGAACCCTCTAAAACGTTGGGGGAAGAACCCCCTTTTATAGTGGAAAGCAAATATGGCCGTTAGAAGAAATCTGTGTGAACTCGGTTGAAAGTTCGGTTGGACCAGCTCCAGAACCGGACGGTCTGGTTCCTAGACCGGAAAACCGAACATAAAACCGGAATTAGGGTCAGTACAGAGTCTCGGATAGAATCGGTATAGAAAAACCGAAAATCCTGGTTTCAGATCCGGTTTTTCGGTCCTGGCACCGGACCACCCGGTCAGGGAGCCGGTTGAACTGAATCCACAACCGGGATGAAACAGGCTTCACGAAAAACGCAATAACTTTTGCATACAGACTCCGATTTCGATGATCTTGGGCTTTTTTTTGACGAGGACAACAAGCTATACAAGATTGTGCATAGAAACATCATAGACCAACAAAGGAGGATAAAACCAAATGAAGAAAGGTAATAAGCCTCCCTAAATAAGAACCGATAGAACCATCAAACTCGAAAACACCATAGAAGATGCATACAAATTCCATTTTTGATGAACTTGGGCTTGTTGAAGAGCTAGCAACAATCTCAAGAACCTCACATGGAGAAACACCAAGAATCAACAAGATAGGAAGATGCAAAGTATGCAAAGGATTGAGTTTCCTATGACGATGTGATCAAGTTACACAACCGGAAGCCCCTCTTGATAGTGCGGCTATCTATCCTATAACCCGGTCTCCCAAAAACCACCTTGAGACCGGTAAAGGGAAAACCTAGCAAGGCCATACCTTTGCCTTGCGCATCCTGCTTGATCTTGATGACAACGCTTCAAGCTGCACCCAAGCCTGAATGTAACACTTGATCATTGTTGCTTCGTGAAGACTCCTAATTTGCTCCCCCATACACCACTATGGGATAGCTTCATTAATAAATGTCTTCACATGTCCATTATCACCAATATGGACGGCAAACTTCAAGCAAATGATCTTCTCGAGATGCTTATCTTGAACTTGCCCTTCTCAACCTTGATGACGATCACCACTTGATGACATCCTTTCATGGGCTATATAAGATCTTCACTTTTGAAGCATTCCCATGGAAAGATACCTATCCCATATAGAAAACACAAAGGCACACATATAATGGGTTAGTTCATGATGCATAATTGACAAGGCTTACCATACCACAAGATCCATGTGGTACATTCTTTATGCTTCATGTGTTGACCAACTTGAAATCACTCTTCGTATTGGTCAACCAAGTATCTTCTCGTGCTCCATCTTAATATCTTGAGGTACATAAGTAACTCTTCATTTTATTACATGCTCTAAATCTTAGTCAGCCATAGCTCAACTAATGAGGCTATCATGACACCGACTTAGAGCCATATCTTGAATTCTTCTATTGAGATCACACTCTCAAGATCTTGATCATATCATATTCTTCTCTTCAACTCGATGATTTTGATTCCAATACTCAAGGTATATCTTTATATTCATGGCATCCATACTTGAATCCAACACATGGACTACAAGCATGACCTATGGAATATTCCTTCATATAAAACTCAGTGAAAACATTAGTCCATAGGGATTGTCATTAATCACCAAAACCACACATAGGGGCAATTACCCTTTCAAATAGTGACCCTTGGTTCCACACTCATAACAAGTCACCCGAGACTTCTCCTTTGCTGCAACAGGCACATCATTGCTTCCAATCCTCGGGGAAGTGTTGGTGTTGGTGGCGACATTGTTGTTGTTCAACTTAGGCGGTGCACGGTTGAAATTGTTGGAGTTGCCGGGGTTGTTGTGATTTCCTCTGGGCCTTGGGTTTCCTCCTCCACGCCTGGGATAGGTTGGACGGTTCATCGGGGGTCTGTTGTTTCCTGGGGCAAATCCTGGAGATGGGTTGGGGTGATACTTTGGTGTATGATGGGTTCCTGGTTGATGCATCATGCGACACTTGCGGTTCTCATTGGCTTTGTTGATCTTGCCTTCCATCTGAATGGCAGAATACACTAAGGCTTCAATATCAGCAAATGGAATATTGACTAACACCGTCTGCATCTCATCATGCAGACCATTCAGGAATCTCTCCTTCTTCTTGGCTTCAGTGTCTATCACATCCGGTGCATACCTAGCCAATGACAAAAAATTGTCACGGTACTCAACTACTGTCATTCTCCCTTGCTTCAGTTCTCTGAATTCATCTCTCATCCTCTTGATCAAACCCGGTGGCACATGGGTTCTGCTGAACTTGATTTTGAACTCTTCCCAAGTCATCATCTGACCTCCATTCATGGCACGAACGCTGTTCCACCATGCTCTTGCATCTCTGGACAGATAGTGGGTGGCAAAGAGTACCTCCTCATTGGCTTCCACTCCTGCAACTTATAGGTTGTTCTCCATGGTTTGCAGCGAATCATCTGCATCTAGGGGCTCTTCAGACTTAGTGAAAATGGGTGGATTGGTGTTCTGGAAATTCTTGAGCTTGGATCCATGGTTGTCCTGATTTCCATGGCCTTGATTGTTGTTGGCCATCTGAGCTATGTGCTGAAGGGTGGCTAAGTTGGCTTAACGTTCGACTCTTTCAGCTTCACGGTCTGGAACCAACATTTGCAAGATTTGCAGCATCGGGTCCGGGGATGAAGTGCTTCCTTCGCGAGGCATCTGAAGATTGAGGTAGATCATGAGAAAAGAGGGATTTTCTAAGGTTCGGGGTTTTGAAAAGTTTTTGAAGTTTGACTCAGATTTTTCTAGCAACTTGCTTTTCATTCATTCATAACACACGATACAAACACACACCACAACAAAGGAAAACATATGGTTTTAAGAACCATTCTGTGAAACTACGATATAGTGGGACTGGATACAACTCACTAACGCTAGTGCTCAAGTGATACTACTCCTTGGAGTTGGTGTCCTCATCCTCCTCCTCCTCCTCCTCCTCATCATCATCATCATCAATGAAGGAAAAGTCATCCTCATCGGTGAAGAAGTCCATGGCCCGATCCTCTAGAAAGACATCATCGTCACTGAGATAGGTGTAGGGGTCTCCACGAAGGTCTTCCCCTGCATTCTCCCTCTCCTCTAGATGCATGTCTCTCTCGTGGACAGTCTCCTCCAACTCTGTGATCCTGTGGCGGAGACAGGCAATGATGTGCTCCTTCTTGTCGAGCTGACGGCGACGAGACTAGAGATCCTTCACTAGCATGGCAATGGTTTGATCCTTCTTTGCGGCGATGGTGTACTTGTGGTTGGCGTAGGAGCGGGCATTGTCCAACTCCTTCTGCCGGTCATACATCATGAAGCTGAGGTGGTCCAACTGAGTCTTCATCTCATGGTGATACAGGGCCTCCAGTGGCTATCCCATAACATCTCGCCTTGGGTAGAACTCAAAGCGGCTACCCTTGATCTGATTAATACTCTACCCACATAGAAGGGCAAGAGCTTCCTGCATGGCCCTGGCAAGTCCATCGAGCCAGTTGTTCTCTCTCAAGGTGAACTAAATTCCCTCTGAAGTGGGGGCTTCAATTTTTCCTCGGAGACTCGCAACAACTAGCCATTGCAACTCCTCTCCTTCTTGATAGTTGAGCTGAGCTCCGAAGAACTCAGGGTGCGGACGCTCCAGCATTTCCAATAGTTGGTCCAAGTCACTCTCAAAGATGAGGTCTCCTCTATTCCCCAACTGATAAAACTTGCTATGTTTCACGTCCATCTATAAGAATATAGGATGAGTAAGTTAGTAGAGTGATCAAGTGTGTCGAATTTTATGTAAGTTTGCAAGAATTTTTGAGGAACATAAATTTTCATGAAAGAGTCTGAGTGATAAGAATGAGAATAAGTTTTCATAAATACTCACTTTTTTTTTGAAACTAAGTTTGTGATTCAAACGTCCATTCTAAACTAGGGTCTCCTATGGTCAGGATGGCTCTGATACCAACTTGTCAATGCCCGAATTTTTAATCCCAGATGCCTGTTATGCCATACATCGCAATCCCAGGATTACCATTTTTGTGAGACATAAAAGACTGGATATCACAGTACATCATCCATTACAAACCATACATAAGGTCTTACAACAAATAAAGTATCTCATGATCTAGTCTTAATACAAATTAATGATAATGGTAGCATGGGCGAAGCTCCATCTTCATGGTCACAGGCAATGCTGACGATGGGAGATGATCCTAGTTGTCGTAACCTTCCTGCTGTCCGTCCTCCTGATACTCCTCTTCATAGTCTGGCCACGGGAATATCCAGGGACAAAGCCATGAGTACTCTTTAAGTACTTGCAAACTAATAGTAACAAGTGAAGTGGTTTTTGAGTAGGAGATACTAAGCTCTAGGTTGTTTTGCAAAAAGCTAGATTTATCCCTACTGAGTTCAGAAGCAAAGAAAGCTAGTTGAAAGTTTTATAACACCTAAGTGGGAACTTGAATTTCATATCACAACCCTGTTGTGGTCAAGTCAAGTCATGAATCATTTCACAAGTCATTTTGAAAACATCTGACGATGGAGTAGTATGGCCACTCCAACTGTCCATAACCGCGGACGCGGCTATTCGAATAGTTTGACACTCTATAGAGGTGGTACACTTTCACCATAATATTTGATATATCTGTCGGGAACAATCCTGAATTCACCATACTCAGTATGTGGATAATCAATCCTAACCTTTCAATTACACGCCCTAGTATAGGCACCTCTCCTGTGAGTTTGGCCTCCCAACCATGACCAACTGTCATCTTGGGAACTGCATAGGTGGACAATCTTCACAAGGTTTCCTTAGCTCAAACCTTGGTCGCAAGGGAACCCATACTAAGGTATATAAATTTCTAGTCAAGCCCTACCCAAATTTCGGGTATTGTGGTTATACGGTAAAATTGGAATGGTATTGCATCCAGACAACCATCAGTTTTATAAAGGGCTAAGGCTCATGCCTTAACATTTTCATCATCAAAATCATCTGGTGTTCAAGAACACATGTCAAAACATTTCAGTAGAATGACTCATCATTCTAAGGTTTTAAACCATTTTCACCAAGTATTCCCATCTAAAGTTGATAAAATTTTATGCTTAGCACTAGCATCTACAAGTGGGGGTAAATACTAATGAGGGGTGGTAAACAGGTGTATCTTATCTAAGTTCAATCTCATGCCTCAGGATGACATCAAGATTATCTAACTTAGGGCAAGTTTTATGCTCTTTATGCTACCTCTAAATATCTTTCTAGAATCTAAAGTCACTAAGTAAACTCTAAAAGAAAGCTTTGATAAAGAAATAAAATACTAAGCTTGCAGGTAAAACTAGGATTGAGTAGCAAGTGGTGTAAGCTTGCAAGTAAAACTTGCATGGTTTATCTTGCTAAGATGGTAGTATAAGCTTGCTAAGTTGCAAGAGTTAGCTTGCTAAGTCAACTTGTATAGTGAGGCTTGCAAGATTGCAAGTATAGGCTTGCTATGGTAGTAGTACAAGCTTGCAAGGTTTAGCTTGCTCAGTTAATAGCTTGCCTTGTGCAGAGCGGTGGTTGAAGTTCTCCTCGGCTTCTTCCTCATAGTATTCTCCTTCCTCCTCGTATCCTTGGTCGGTACTAGCGTCTATAAATAAATACGAGGTACACAATCACCAAACAATACTTAACTACTTATATTTATCACACCAAGTTTTTCACTAGATGTTCTAGGATCATCACAAACATCACAAGATTAAGGCAATAGTTTTATTTCCTTTATTTTAGAAAAGTAATTTCTACTCATTGAAAAACTACTTAAGATTTAATATTCTCCAACTAAAACATGGGATCATGTTGACACATGTCATCACCACATATTTCAGTACTTGGGAATGTGATTTAAAGTGGTGTCACAATTTAATAAGGTTTAACCTTGTGATTTTAATTAATTAAAGTGAATAGAATGGCCTATGAGGCATTCTTTTATTGCTTGTCCAATATTTCTAGAAGTAAACCTATATATTTTTATATATTCTGAAAGGTCTTGTTAAATGTGATTTTTGAGAGTTGGAATCAACTCAAAAGATTTTGTGGTTGAATTTTGAAAAAAAATTGAATGTAGAAAAGCTTCTGCCTCGTTATTTTTACTATAGGTGATCTACAATTCTAAATGGTTTGAATCCAACGGGCTTGGATTAGAATTCCAGTATCTTTCTAACAAAATTGGTTTCATGCAATTTGGGTTAGTGAATCTACTTATGTTGATTTTTGAATCTAGGTACAGAACTAGGTTTGAATTAAATTGGAAAATATAAATTCAAACTAACTGGGTTCCGCGGGATGTTAAATGGGCCGGCCCACGGTGCAAAGCGCACGCGCGGGTGGGTTTAAGTGGATGAACCCACCAGTCAGCGAGACAGGGGGATGCGAATCGGTACGGGGTGATCTAGACCGCACAATCAAACTCTAATCCAACGGCCATGACCTATCGTCTCCATCGGGCAACGCCAGCAAGACAGAACCCTAGCGCGACCAGTGGGGGTCTACGGGGGCTCACCGTGGCTCAAGCGAGGGTCGACGATGGGGGCGAATGACGAAGTCGACGACGGCGAACCTCCTGGTACCAGCGGCTTCTCCTGGGGCGGCTCCAATCACTGGCTCCTTTCTCCTTTCTCCGCGGCAGACTCCGTCCAAATTCCGGCAACCTGCTGCTCGCCTTGCTCCGGGGGTGAGTGGGGGTGCTTCTGAGAGAGAGGGGAGTGAGATGGTGTGCTGAGTTCGAACGAGGATGGCCTCTATTTATAGTGCAACGAGGGGACCAAAGGGCGCAGGTGGAGCTCATCGTGGTCGTCGGCACATCGAGCTAAAGGCATGGGCGACGATAGGGGGCGGTGCTGTGCTCCCTGAAGAAGCTCAACGGCATGGTTAAGCGGCGTGGGGCGGTGCGAGACGGTCGGAGCGCGTCGACGCTCTAGGCGGCACCGACGGGTCGCGCGGTGGCGAACGGGCATGTCTGGGTTGTTCCTGGGGCGGTGGTGATCACGCACGCGGGCGGCGAAGGTGGGGCATGGTCTGTGCAAGCATGTCGAGCGCGGCGCTCTGGCTCGCTCTCGGCATGGTTGCAAATACATTGGGCGCGAGAATTCCGTGTGGTCCAGTGGCCGGCAGGGCTCGAGCGCTGGACAGGGGGTGGCGGTGGACGGTGGCTCCTGTCCCAGACAAGGTTGGCGAGGCTAGAGCTGCTCCTAGCTGGCTGGCGATATTGGTGTGGCAAGGGTGCTCTCGGCATGCTTGCCATTGATGGCATGGTCGGTTTTACAGTGAGCTAGAGGGGTTAATTTAGTTGTATGATGTACTAAGGGTGTAGTGTGAGCTAGATAGGAAACAAGTTAGGCACAAACACTGCTCACTATAGTGTTTGATGTTTTGTTTGATTTGTGTTTTTAAGGTGTTTTATGAAATGGCCGCAAGAAATTCAAATTTGAATTTTTGGTTCAAACTTGGTGGGTGTGTTAGTTACATACTAGGGATTCTCTGGTTAGTTAGAAAGGTCAAGGGGAATTGGTTTGGTTGGTTTTTGAAAATGGGTGATCTTCACATATGTTAAAGATTCAGTTTTGTATTGCCATTTGAATCAAGTTGCCAAATGTGTCTGTAAGTTTGTAAGGTGGTCTTGGGTTCACTTTTACTTGGTCTAGCAAGGGGTGAAAAGAAATGGAAATGTTTCCGTTTGAAATCTTGTGCTAGAAACACTCAAAGTGGTCTAGTGAGCAAGATTGGCAAAAATGACCATTTGCTTGTTTTGTTTGTTTTTGAATTTCTCTTGATTTGTTTCTGCTTGAAAATAATTTAGATGATGTTGTTTTCATCTTTAAACCATTCCTTGCTATTTATAACAATCACACAAGTCCAATCATGCATTCACACAATCATCACATACACACATGCATTCATATGATTTAATTAACCAAAGTTTTTGTTAACCCTAATTTTGATGATTGGATTTGATAATCATTGTTCAATATTTTTGGGATGTTACGCTAGCCAACATAATCATCACATAGACTTCTTTAATCATGCATCATGCACAGATATGGTCAGCATGCAGCCCGCAATCCCTTAATTAGCTCACACTGTAAGGCAACATATCATCAATCAAATCAAACAACGGTGCGTCCAGTTCTATTTTCCGACTTGGCTTGCTGATATCAAGGTAATTTAGAAACGTATATAAATCAGTGAGGCATACGTCAAGGGATCAAGGTGAGACTAAACCTGAGTCGTACATCCTATCGAGAGGTATTTTTAGAATTGTACGGTGCGTTTTACCGGCCCAACTTCGGCCTGCTGTGTTTGACAGACGAGACTAAGCCAGCTGATCATGCAAGCTAGACAAGGACCAAACAAATCCCGCTATCGTCCAGGCAAAAAAGCTGGTTGAAACGTTTTATTACTTACGTATGGCACGATGGATATATAGGTTTTGATGGAAGAGCAACCCTGTCCAAAAAAATGTTGGATAGGAAGAAACACTTCGTGCTTTATTATTAGATATAGATACGCCTCGAACTGGTCCTATATTAGCTAATATTCATTTTTCTAGCTCCACCTCCGAAAATTTAGCCTATGATGAATAAGGCATGCTAGGCTTTCCTCGGACAATGGGAAGCCTCCCATAGTTCTTGTCCTCTGCTCTCCCTGTGTTTTTGTTGCCCAAATTCAGTTTTTTCTAGAAAATGTCATGTTTTTGCTACATGTAGAAAAAAGTGGTTCGGCCTAAAAATAGAATAAAAATACTATATATCATCGAAGATTTTATAGCAAAAAAATTATGCTAATGTAGCAAACCCGACTTCGTCGAAGACTCGTCGAAGACTTTCGTGGGAGACCTCGTAGCAAAAAAATTATGCTACTGTAGCAAAACCATAAAACGGTTGTAGCAAATTAAATGTCCTATTATAGCAAATCTGACTTTGCCGGAGACCTCGTCGGAGACCTCACCGGAGATGTCATAGCAAAACATATATATTGTTGTAGCCTCTCCCGGGTACCACGGGGCGAGGGCTCACTACCTAAGGGGACTCGGTTGCCAACCCTAGAGCCCGTTTTTCTCCGGGTCCCTCGGAAAAAACGAACTCCCAACCCCCAGGGAAAGAACGTCTTCACCCGCTCGAGGCTAAGGATGGGACATGTAGCATCAAAAGGCAACGCTTCCTCCTCACCTTGCTGCCTAGCGATGAGGGCGTAGGAAAGCGGGTTGTACGTAGTGGGCGGACTCCCCCGCAAAAAGTGTTCCCTACTCGTGGATGGCACAAGCCACCCCAAGAGCACGACACGCTCATTGAGTAGAACTGGGAAGCTAGACCCGGAGAACTCAATGCGCACTACCACTTTCCTACTCGAGGGCTCCAGAAAACTTGGGCATCGTGACTCAGGATGACCCAAGGAAAATGTGCATGGTAGAGGCAACCCTCCCGACCGTGCTACGTTTGGTGACTTACGGATCACCACTCGGGATGCCTCTCCGGGTTTGCCTGCGGTTGGTCATACGAGGTGGAAGAATCCACCCGTGAGAAGATCCCTAGGGGGTGTACCCCTCGAAAACAATATTGCGCTAGTGACGAGGGGTAACCTCGGCAATGCCCATTGTTATGGACTTAGGTTTCAGGGAAAATGGATTGTTGGTGATTTTTTCGGCTTATCAGACAAACGAGGGAGGCAAGATTTACCTAGGTTCAGGCCCTCATAGAGGGAACCCTACTCCTGCTTGTCTGATCTTTATTGATGGAGAGTACAAAGTCGCTAGTTTGCCAGATGCGATCTAGCTTACGACAGATTGCTATGACAATGTTACAGGTGACCTCTCCATCGGCTCCTCCCAGCCTTTATATGAGAGACCGGGTGTCAGAGTCCTCTATGACTATGTCAGTTACAACTTGGTCTTCTTCCTTGATCATCATGTATGGTTCCTGGCCTCAGATGCTTATAGGATTCTTAGTTTCTAGTGGGCCTTACATGCCTTAGTTCAGGTCTATACCAGGTATACCAATCATGGGAACCCGATAAGTCATATCCATGTAAGTAGCCCCCGAGGCTGCACCTAAATCGTAGATTCGGTTTGAGTCCCCAAGACATTTTAGCATCCACATATTATGAACTCCAAGATTCTTTGGAGTAATGTGAACTATAAGTTCAATAGTTTTGCCTGGGGATTTTGGTATAGCAAGTCTGGTGCACCCGACGGATCGGGAACCAGTTAATTATTCTTGGGCAAAAACAACATGAACCTTATCAAGCTCAAGTCCCTAGAATCGAACCTGGTATATGCTGGCGTAATTCAATTTAGGTTGTAGAGGTCTTATCGAATACCGAATTCTAGTTTTGTGTTTTGGATACCCAACGCGTCCATCCGGATTTTTCATCGTATCATAGATATGGAAATTTCTAGCATAGAACATTCGTGTGTGATTACTAGGCCCAGGGGACGGATCCCAGGGTCTTTCCTTTGTGTCGTAAACATGGCATTTAGACTTGTTATCACAGCAGACACAGTCTGAGAACTCGAAGCTTTTTATCGACTATCCTGTTTGGTTGTTGAAATTGCTAAAGTTGTCACTTTGTTGAAATAATGTTGATATTTTCATCGGGTGCATTATTAACGATCCCGATGGGAGTAATCATTGAGGCTACACTTAGGTAGGCTCATAGGTTTTCGTCCGTCAACTCCGTAGGAGGATATTTGCTTTTTCTATCGGGTGCTCGGCTAGAGCTCCAGATGGGAGTAACCTCCGAGGCTACATTCGAATGCTTAGAGTTGCTCTTCTTATACTTTCGTTGTTATGTCAACTCCATAGGAGGAATTATTTTTTATCTGGTGCACGTCCAGCTCTCTCGATGGGAGTAGCCCTCGAGGCTATTTTCGGGTGCTTGCACTAGAGCATAGGCTCAAAGTTGTCATCTGAGGAGGTACTCGACTCAGGCCTTGTATTTCCTTAGCTAGCAATTTTACATTCTCTTGTAAAATTATTTTATCGGATGCGCGGCCAATGCTCCCGATGGGAGTAGCCCCTGAGGCTATGTTTGGGTGCTTGCACCAAAGTATAGGCTCAAAGATCTTCATCATCCAAGGAGATATTAGACTCGTGTCTTGGTTCTTGAGATATCGATACTTTTTGTCGAGTTATTGTTGGAAAACCCAATGCTTTTTTCTTCCTCACACATGAAGTCATTGTTGATGATGATGGCATGCTTGAGTCACGATGGAGAGGACGTGATGGGACACATCAATAGTGGGCACACGATGTAGGATGACCGGCATGTGGGTAGCCCGTCAGCGGCGAATTTGACTACACGACCCCATGTGCGCCCATGTCGCATAGAAATCGAGGTGCCACGCGATTTACCTCTGTAATTATCGTAGTGATGGATTATTATTACTATTGGTACTTCATTATATTTAGCCATATGGAAATACGAATTCGCTACATACGAAATGACGCTTGGATCCAATGGTCCTCCTCTGTCGGTGATTCTTTATAAACGACGAGGGAAGTTACTTCTTATTCTCCCTTTTGCCTCTAGTCTTCATCTTCTTCCTCCCGCTCATCTTCTCCATTGCCATTGTTCCTGTGCTACATTGTTCTGTCTCTGCTCTGATGACCGTGGCTTACTCGCCATGGGGAAAATCAAGGGTGCAAGTTCCACCGTTGATGTTACGATGGCCAAGGCGAAGATGGTGGGTGGAGCCAGTCAAAGTGTAACACCCTAGAGCTCTGTGAGGCCCATAAGTACGGAGTTCTTTGGGATAGAACCTCATTCAAGCTCCCTGGAGATGAAGCCACACCTACACCTGCGGGGGGATGGCAGGTATTTTTTTTGTCTTTCTTGTACCATGGCCTTTCTCTTCTTTCACACGAATTTCTTTGTGGGCTTCTCTTTGTCTATGGCATGCAGCTACACCAACTGACGCCAAATTCCATCATGCACATCGCCTATTTTATCACTTTGTGCGAGTGTTTCCTCGGAATCCATCCCTACTGGGGCCTATGGAAACGTCTCTACTTTGTGAGGAGGAATGCAAATAAAAACACTATATATGATGTTGGCGGTGTCATCATTTCCATTCGTTTGGATATCGATTATTTCGACTTCAAGATGGCTGACTCTATCCAAGACTGGTGGAGGAAGTGGTTTTACATCAAAGATGAGAAACTCAAAGGTCAATGCTATGGGCTTGCTCCTTTCGATCCAAAGAACGACATGAAGAATCTCAAATCTTGGGAGCAACATGCGACTCCGATGGAGACTGAGGAGACGAACCCGCTGATGGATAGGATCCACGACCTTCAGTGTGAGAAGGGGAAGGAGGACCCAGGTCTCTAAATCATGTCCTACTTCCTTCCACTATGCATCCAGCCTATTTAGGCAATAATTTTATCTATGTGGATGTACGCCAAGAAGGACCCGACGAGGATTTCTCCATAAAACTTCTCCTTTGTTGAAATCGAGAAGAAAGTGTGGTCCTTCACCGAACTCACTCGAGAGGACGCCATACCGTCGACTTGTCAAGTTGAACTGTTCTACAAGAAGAAACTGCCACCATTAGTAAGTGTTTGATCCTTTGACTTATTTAAGTATTGCCTTTCTATTGGTTCTTGTTCACTTATATTGGATTCATCTATTGATAGGACCATGTATCTTTGTACTCCCTTCCTTCCCTGCCTCGGGAACGTGAAGTACCCAAAGCCGCCGCAAAATCTAAGGGAGATACAAGAGTTGGGGTTGTTGGAGACAAAGAACAGGGTTCCAGCGTGGAATCTTCTCATAATGTAACAACAATCCCCTCCGTGAACTCTTGAGATTTGAAAGTTATTGTTGTCCAGGGTAATAGGAAGCGTCTTGTCACATCCCAAAATTTTCCAAATTTTGTAATGTGAAAAATAAATAAACAAAATAAATAAATGTTGAAATTTAGGGTGAAAAGAAACTTTTTGCTTCTAAATGGAAACTTCAAAACCCTTCTTGAACAAATTTGAATGAAAAGGGAATCCAACAAAATTTCAATCAAGTGAAATGCATTCATCAATGAATGTATCTTGAAATTTAAACACTTGGAAAAGTTAAACCAAAACCCTAAAACCCTAATGGAAGAAAATCATTTCCAAGATCTCTCTAAGACTATGGATTTGATCCATATAAAAATTTATCAACAAACATTTATAAATGATAAACAAAAATATTATAAAACCATAGGAATTGGTTTCATTTAATTTAGAGCCATGGATAAAAACTTATGAATTTAATAAGATAAAAGGAAATAATTTCCAAGGCTATTAAAACTCCTAGCTAAAATCCATGCCAAATATGTGAGCAAAATAATCCTAAAAGGATTTAAAAAGATAAACAAATATTAAATAAAATTATACAAATTGGAATCACCAATTTTGGATCTATAAATAAAAAGATAGGTATTTTATAAGGCAAAGAAATAAATAAATAAGTAAGGAGTATTTAAAAGCCAAATTAAATCTTGGCCAAAATCTATAAACAAATGAAAGTATATTGAATAATAAAAAGGAGTAAAATATTATTTAAATAAAATCATAAGGATTGAACAATATCCAATTTTATTTAAATAAAGACAAATTGCCTAAAATAAATAATAAATCCCAAGAAAAATCATTTAGAAGACAATTTAAAACTTGAATTAAATCCATAAGAAAATGGAATAAAGATAATCCAAATCCAAATAAAATAAGGGATAAAGAATATTCAAATAAAAGTATATGGGATTAAAACATATTCTAATTATATTTAAATGGAGACAAAATCCCTAATGTAAATGATTAATTAAATCATGAGAAAATAATAAATTGGAAATTGCCAAAGTGGATTAAAATTTATCCAATTAACTTAAAAGGAATAAAATAATTATTTGAATAAAATTTATATGGGTTTAAAACCATATTTGATTTTATTTGAATAAAGACAAATGCCCAATTTAAATAAATATTGAATCACATTTAAATATTTTAAATAATTCATAATAAATAAATAAAACCTAGTGAAAAAGGTTTGGTTAAATTTGGAATTCAAATAGAAGTTTGAAAACATATTTAAAATCTTATTTGAATAAAGACAAATGTCTATTTTAAATAAATATTTAACTATAAGAGAATATAATAAATATTCAAAAATGAAATTTAAAACACATTGTTAAACAGTATAAAAACCTACTAAAAATTTGGGAGAGATTTGAAAATAAATGAGAGTTCAAATCATTTAATTCAAATCAAAACATAAAATGAAATTAGAAAAAGAAAACAGAGAAAAATAAATAGAAAAGGGGAGCCCGTCTAACCCTACCCAACTAACCCCAGCCCAGTAGGCCCAGCGAAGCCCACCTCCCTCTCCCCCGAAACGTTCTTTCTCACCCGAGAACTAACCCGCGCCCTCACTGACCAAGAGACCCCACATGTAACCCTCCACCTCGCTGACATCGCAACCCCACTGCCAGCTCATCATCTTCAACCCCACGACTAGTTCCTCCCAAAATCCTCACTGCCGTTTCTGGCGCAATTCAATCGCTTCAATTCACGTTATTGTGGGATTAAACCTCACCAGCAACCACGCCCTAATAAACGTGCCCCTCTCCTCTCCCTTTCCCCTCAAACGCCACACCCTCTCCCCTCCTAGGCTGCACGAATTGCCCCACGCACCACCACTGTCTCTGGCGAGCTTCTCCGTCGATTTCGGCCAGCCCCGACCTCCCCACTGCCCCTTGACCACACGAGCTTGATCGCCATCGCCAGGCGCACCTACAAGTAGCTGCAGCTTGCCCGCGCGTTCCCTAGAGCGTCGGCAACGACCTCGCCCGAGCACCACCGCCGTCTGTGTCAACTCCGACGACCTCCCCCGGTAAACCTTGACCGTGCCTCTCCCCCTCAAAGACACTCTTGCACTCTCCTTCGTCTTGTGCATATAACGCCACCATTTTAGTGTCCTAGCGCGCCTTGTAGCCTCGTCATCGATGACGCCAGAGCACGCCCGTCGCCAGCAGTCACTCCGGCGAGAAATTGCTGTCACGTCCGAGCACCCCTCGACCAATGAAGACCTCCTCGAGCATCCCCTCGCCACGGCGAACCCGGTAAGCCTCTTACCCCTCACCCTCGCTTCCTGTAGACACCGAACACCGCAGGAAGAGCGCCGCCGCCGCGTGTCAGTCGCCAGCGCCGCCAGATCTTGGCTGTTTTGTTGTCAGCCGTTAGATGCAGATCGTAGAGCCACGATAGATCATTTAAATCGACTGGGTATGTTGCTTATGTGCCGTGGGATTCACTTTAGATCCAACGTCCCACACTACGTGATTCGTGCGAACCGGTATGATCCAATAGAAACAAGACACATGGCCTGAATCTGTCTGTTTAAAATCCAGAAAATGAATTTGATTGATTAAACTTGTAAAATCTATAACTTTTAATCTACACGTCCAAAATTTGCAAATTTTATATCATTGGAATTAGGAAAAAGAAATCTTTACAACCATGCCCTAAGTTTAGTGTTTTTCTTCTGGAAAATTTGTTGTTTTTTTAGAAACATTTCTAGGCCTATTTTGAGTATAAAAATTATTCTAAAAATGATTTTAGGGTAAAATCTTTTGCAAATGATTTTTTTGAACCTACTGACCAGAAACACAAACTTTTGGGTTTAGAAATATATCTTGTTAAACAAAGGAATTATTCCTTGAATAAAAGCATTTCTAGTAAAACAAAAATTGTTGATTATGTTTTAAAAATAATTTTTGAGTAAAACCTTTTGCAAATGGTTTGATTTAACCTCTCTGAACCTAAACACTAAGTTATGTATTTAAAAATGTATTTGATTAACCCTAGAAAATTATTACTTTGATTAAAGGCATTTCTAGTAAAATAAAATGTTGCTTTGATTTAAAAATGATTTTTGGGTGAAACCTCTTGTAAATGGATTTGATTTAAACACTTTGATCCGAAACACTAACATTGTGTTTAAAATATATTTGGCTACCTCTACAAAATATTACTTTGATTTAAATCATTCTAGCAAAACAAAAATGATTTAAATGGCCCATTTTCACTAACTTGAATTTAAATGGTTTTACCACTTTTACAAATGACCAATAGGTGTTTTAAAATGTTTATAGCCTTAGTCGAAACCATTTTTTCAATAAAACAATCTTTTGCATGCTTGCATGCATTGTTTTGTTTTCTTTATTTTATGTGGTGAATTGTTTGAATGCTAGTTTTGAATATGTGCTTGCTTGATTGAATTGTAGTGAACTTTGAAGAGTGTGAAAATTGCAATATCAAGGAGTGAACCTATATTCTATACCAAAAAGGCAAGTGGTGCATCATACATTTTGTCCTATTATTTTCACTATGCATTAGTGATATTTTTAGTAGGACTTGCATGTAATTTTTACTAAGTATACTATGCCTTGGGAAATCCTAATAGATGATGCCTTAGTAGAATTTTCCCTAAGTTAAGATCCTTACTACTATCATGCTTAGCCTATCTAGTAGAAAACAAGGGTGGATTATATTCATGCTATGAAATATTTCTAAGTCTATGACTTTTGTTTTGTTTAATAAAACAACCGTGTGAATGAATCACCTGGGTGGAATGGAAAGAATGGTTTGTGTTGAGTAGTTACATAGGGCCCCATATTTATGGCCTACCCTAGTGTATCACACTTGTGGAAAGCCACCCAGGAACAAAGAGATTTGAGATGTCAAATGTTGAGAAGCTTCTAGTGCAACCACATGGTATATGGGCTCTGCCAGGGTCATATAGGTTGCAATAACTTAGCCAGATGGACAGAAGGTGGTAGGGGTTGTTAGGATGGAGCGCGTCCATTTGGTCTAAGGGAAGGCTTCTGAAAGATCTTGTCTCGATGCATGTCGAGTGTTGTGGGGAAAGTGCACCACCTCTCGAGAGAGTAAAATCTAAGTACTTAGCCGTGTCCCCGGCAATGGACAATTTGAGCATCAAGACATGGAAGCTATCAAGGATCTCCTCATACCAATTTCTAAGTTAAAAACTTGTGGTTGAACAAGGGTTAAAGGATCACCAATTTCTATTGGTAGATGCCTAGGTGATTTTGACAAACAAAAACTTAGTGTTTTCAACTTATAGGGAAAACCTTATTTAGAGCAAAGCAAGCCTAAGCTCCACTTAGCCAAATGCATATAGATGATAGATACCACTACTCTACCATAGTATCACTTGCCAATACAATTAAAATGTATTGACCCTTGTGGCTGTAACTTATTATGTTGCAGGTTTGTTTGATGTTAGTGAAGTGTGTTGAATAAGATTACAAGTCTACAACCAACATGTTTGCCTATGGCACTTTGAAGATGAATGACTCCATGCTATATAGTTATTTTTGCTGCATTGTAATGAGATAGCCAAATGAGCTATGTAAGATGTAATGAATTATTTTATTCCTGGTTATAAAGTTGTATTATGACCTTTGTTTCTTGATATTACATCTTAAACTGTGGATGCTAGCTATTGATCCAGGTACTAGCATTGTAAACATAGGGATCTCTACCTTATAAAGGCTGGACCTCTACAGATGGTATAAGAGCACTATGTGTAGGGTTTCGTAGCATGGAAAACAAAAATTTTCTATCGCATACAAACAAACAAGCCAAGATCTATCTACTAGATTGTAGCAACGAGTCGATGGAATAACTCACCCTCGAAGATTCCAAAGTGTTTCACGAGAGCAGATTCTCGTGGGTGATGTAGTCGTACTCTTCCCGATCTCAAGATCGCGTAGACGATCCTTCCGGCGCTGCGTTCCGGCAGCGCTCCCGCAGTCGGTCACACGTTCGGTACTCGACGAAGACCTTCCTCTCCCTTGTTCCAGCAGGCAGCGGAGGTTGTAGCACTCTCCTCGCAATTCCGGTAGCACACCGGCGTGGTACCGGAAGTAGAGGGGAGATCTCGCAGGGCTTCGCCTCAAGCCGGAGCGAGTATGGTGGGGTATGAGAGAGTCCCTCGACGATCTAGGGTTTAGACATGCCGAGGAGGAAGCTTGGCCGGCGGCTAGGGTTGCTAGGCGGCGGCGGCTTGACCTAGGTCGGCGGCGGCGGCAGTGGTGGTGGCGGCGCCGGCGGCTAGGGTTTAGAGGAGAGGATCTTGTGTGTCTCTAGGAGGGAGCCCTGCCCCTCCTTATATAGGTGGAGGGGCCGGCCGGCCAAGGGGAGGGAGGGGAGTCCCTCCCCAACTCGGCTTGGGTGGTGCGCCGCCGGTTGGAGGAGGGAAACCCTCCCCAACTCGGTTTCCCACTCCTCCTCCTCTTTCCAAAACTTGCCGTTTGACTTTCAAACTAGCCGTTTGACTTTTCAAACTAGGATTTGAATAAACCCTTTATTTTGGACAGCGAAGACACTTAGTACATGATGCAATCATACCAACTTGGTATAACACATTCATGTACCCTCCCCCCCCCGGAGTGCCGGACATTCCAGAACCTTCTAGAACATTCCCGATGAAAACACCGGAACCATTCTCCAACTCCGAAACGGGACTTTCCTTATATGAATCTTATTCTCCGGACTATTCCGGATCTCCTCGTGATATCCCGAATCCCATTCGAGACTCCGAACAACATTCGGTCTCTTTCTCATCATTCCATAACTACTCAAACAACGTCGAATCCTTAAGTGTGTCTCCCTACGGTTCGTGAATTATGCGGACATGATCGAGACACGTCTCCGATCAATAACCAATAGAGGAATCTGGAAATTCATATGGCTCCCACATATTTCTACGATTACTTTGCGATCGAATGAACCACTTACATACGATATCAATTTCCCTTTGTCTCACGATAGTTTACTTATCCGAGGTTATGATCGTCGGTATCTCTGCATACCTAGTTCAACCTTGTTACCGATAAGTACTCTTTTCTCGTTCCCGTGATATGTGATCCCTTGTGAGCCAGTCACATGCTTGCAAGCTAATTGGATGACATTTCACCGAGAGGGCCCAGAGTATATCTATCCGTCATATGGATGGACAAATCCCACTCTTGATCCATGTGTTTCAACCAATACTTTCCGAACACTCAATGCCACCTTTATAGCCACCTAGTTACGGTGTGGTGTTTGATGTCATCAAAGCATCCATCCGGTAAAGGTGATATGCATGATCTCATGGTCGAAGGAATTAGATTACTATGTATCAGAAAGCATATAGCAATTGAACTATTAAAATGACTTGATCTTTATGCTACGCTTATCTATAGGAGTATGTCCACCATATCATTCTCCTAACGATATGATCCTGTTGTTAATAACATCTCAATGTTCATGATATGGAAACCACAATCATCTATTAACCAACAAGCTAGTATTATAAAGAGGCTTTACTAGGGATTTCAAATTAAGTTTACAAATCACACAAGTATCAATGTTTCCTTGTTAATACTATTATAGCATGAATGTAAACATTTATTATAAACACAAAGATATAATAATAACTACATTTATTATTGCCTCTAGGGCATATCTCCAACAGTCTCCCACTTGCACTAGATTCATCTAATCTAGATTACATGGTAATATACCGAACACCCATGGCAGTTTGGTGTTGGTCATGTTTTGCCCTCGGGAGAGATTTAGTCAACGGATCCGCCACATTCAGATCTGTGTGTACTTTGCAAATCTTTATATCCCCATCTTGGATATGTTCTCGAATAGCGTGAAAACGTAGCTTGATGTGCTTCAGCTTCTTGTGTGACCTTGGTTCTTGCGCATTGGCTATGGCGCCCATGTTATCACAGCAGATAGACATTGGGTCCAGCGCACTAGGAACCACACCCAGCTCTGTAATGAACTCTTTCATCCATATCGCTTCTTGTGAAGCTTCCGAAGCAGCCATGTATTCCGATTCAGTTGAAGATCTCGCCACAACGATTTGCTTTGCACTCCTCCAGCTAACTGCTGCACCATTCAAAATAAATACGTATCCAGATTGTGATTTAGAATCATCCGGATCGGTGTTCCAACCAGCATCAGTGTAACCATTAACAACGAGCTGTTCATCACCTCCATAAGAAAGAACCATATCCTTAGTTCTTCTCAAGTACTTAAGGATGTTTTTGACCGCTGTCCAATGATCCACTCCTGGATCACTTTGATATCTGCTAGTTAAACTAACAGCATATGCAATGTCGGGTCTAGTACATAGCATGGCATACATTAGAGATCCTATGGCTGAGGCATAGGGAGTCTTACTCATCCTTTCTCTATCTTCTGCCGATGTCGGACTTTGAGTTTTACTCAAGGTCGTATTGGGCAACATGGGCAAGAACCCTTTCTTGCTATCTTCCATTCCAAACCTCTTTAGAACTTTGTCCAAATATGTACTTTGTGACAATGATATTTGGCGTTTTGATCTATCTCTATAAATCTTTATGCCTAATATGTAAGCTGCTTCGCCAAGATCCTTCATTGAAAAACTATTATTCAAATATTCCTTGACACTATTAAGAAGGTCTACATTATTCCCAATCAACAATATGTCATCCACATATAGTATTAAGAATGCTACAGAGCTCCCACTCACTTTCTTGTAAATACAAGCTTCTCCATAAGTTTGTATAAAACCAAAACTTTTGATCACCTTATCAAAACGTTGATTCCAACTTCGGGATGCTTGCTTCAATCCATAGATGGACCGTTGAAGTTTGCATACCTTGTTAGCATCTTTAGGATCGACAAAACCTTTGGGTTGCATCATATACAACTCTTCATCAATGTCTCCATTGAGGAATGCTGTTTTGACATCCATCTGCCATATCTCATAATCATAATATGCAGCGATTGCTAACATAATCCTCACAGACTTTAGCTTCGCTACTGGTGAGAAAGTCTCATCGTAGTCAACTCCTTGAATTTGTCGAAACCCTTTTGCGACAAGTCAAGCTTTATAGACAGTAACATTACCATCAACATCTGTTTTCTTCTTGAAAATCCATTTGTTCTCGACAGCCTTCCGGCCATCCGGTAAGTCCACCAAAGTCCATACTTGGTTTTCGTACATGGATCCAATCTCGGATTTCATGGATTCTTGCCATTTATTGGAATCTGGGCTCATCATTGCTTCCTCATATGTCTCAGGGTCATCGGTGTTGTCCACCAACATGACACTCATAACGGGATCATACCAATCTGGAGTGGTACGAGTTCTCGTTGACCTGCGAGGCTCTGTAGCAACTTCAACCGAAGTTTCATGATCATCATCATTAGCTTCCTCTCTTATTGGTGCAGGCACCACAGGAACTTCTTCCGGTGCTGCGCTACTCGCAATTTCGAGAGAAGGTTCGACAACCTCGTCAAGTTCTACTTTCCTTCCAGTCACTTCTTTCAAGAGAAATTCCTTCTCTAGAAAGGATCCATTCTTGGCAACGAAGATTTTGCCTTCGGATCTATGATAGAAGGTATACCCAATAGTTTCCTTCGGGTATCCTATGAAGACGCATTTTTCCGCTTTGGGTTCAAGCTTGTCCGGCTGTAACTTCTTTACATAGGCTTCGCACCCCCAAACTTTAAGGAACGACAATCTAGGTTTCTTCCCAAACCATAATTCATACGGTGTCGTTTCAACGGATTTAGACGGTGCCCTATTTAAAGTGAATGCGGCTGTTTCTAATGCATAACCCCAAAATGATAGCGGTAAATCTGTAAGTGACATCATAGAACGAACCATATCTAGGAGAGTTCGATTACGACGTTCGGACACACCATTACGCTGTGGTGTTCCCGGCGGTGTCAATTGTGAACGTATTCCGCATTTCTTCAAATGCTCGCCAAACTCGTAACTTAGATATTCACCTCCACGATCAGATCGTAGAAATTTAATCTTCTTGTTACGTTGATTCTCTACCTCACTTTGAAATTCCTTAAACTTCTCGAAAGTTTCAGACTTATGTTTCATGAAATAGATATACCCATATCTACTCAAGTCATCCGTGAAGGTAAGAACATAACGATAACCACCGCGCGATGCTACACTCATTGGACCACACACATCGGTATGTATGATTTCCAATAAGTCCGTAGCTCGCTCCATCATACCAGAAAATGGAGTCTTAGTCATTTTACCCATCGGACATGCTTCGCATCTATCAAGTGATTCGAAATCAAGTGATTCAAGAAGTCCATCGGAATGGAGTTTCTTCATCCGCTTCACTCCAATATGACCAAGACGACAGTGCCACATATAGGTCGAGTTATCGCTCGATTTCAAACGTTTAGCCTCAATGTTATTAATATGTGTATTTCCACTATCGAGATTCAACAAGAATAGACCATCTATCAAAGGTGCATGTGTATAAAACATATTACTCTTATAAATCGAACAACCATTATTCTCGGATTTAAACAAGTAACCGTCTCGCAATAAACAAGATCCTGATATAATGTTCATGCTCAACGCAGGCACCAAATAACAATTATTTAAGTATAAAACTAATCCCGATGGTAGATGAAGGGGTAGCGTGCCGACCGCGATCACATCAACCTTTGATCCGTTTCCAACGTGCATCGTCACCTCGTTCTTCGCTAGCTTCCGTTTATTCTGTAGCACCTGTTTCGAGTTACAAATATGAGCAACCGAACCAGTATCAAATACCCAGGCACTACTACGAGTACTAGTGAGATACACATCAATAACATGTATATTAGATATACCTTTCTTCTTGATGTTGCCGTTCTTCAAATCCGCCAAGTACTTTGGGAAATTCCGCTTCCAGTGACCTTCTCCCTTGCAGTAAAAGCACTCAGTATCAGGCTTAGGTCCAGCCTTGGTCTTCTTCGTCGGTGTGGTAACTTTCTTACCACCCTTCTTGAAGTGTCCCTTCTGCTTAGACTTGCCTTTCTTGAATTTGGTGGTCTTATTGACCAACAACACTTGGTGCTCTTTCTTGATCTCCACTTCTGCAGATTTCAACATGGGAAAGAGTTCTGGCAACGTCTTGTTCATGTTTTGCATGTTGTAGTTCATCACAAAGTTCTTGTAACTTGGTGGTAGTGATTGGAGGACACGGTAAATCCCCAAAGCATTAGGAATCACTATAACCAAGCTTTGAAGTTTGTTTGCGTGCCCAGACATCTTAAGCACATGCTCACTGACGGAGCTGCCCTCTTCCATCTTGCAGTTAAAGAACTTTTCAGAAGCCTCATAGCTTTCAATTGCCGCATGAGTCTCAAAAATCAATTTGACATCCTCGACAATATCATATGGGTCTGAATTCTCAAACCTTTTCTGAAGCTCCGATTCTAAACCATACAAGATAGCACACTGAACTATGGAGTACTGATTCTTCCGAGCGAGGTAAACATTCTTTACTTCATCGGTAGCATCAGCTGCAGGTGGGTCACCCAGCGGTGCATCCAGCACATAGGTCAAATTACCAGCTGTGAGGACAATCCTCAAATTGCGGAACCAATCCGCGAAGTTGCTTCCATTGTTTTTCAACTTTTCTTTCTCTAGGAACGCATTAAAATTGATGGTAGGGGCTGCCATTGATCTACAACATATTTGCAATAGTTTAGACTAAGTTTATGACAAATTGAGTTCAAATTAATAATAAAATTAATCTAGGTGAACTCCCACTCAAAACAATATCCCTCACATTGTTTTAGTGATCACACGAACCAAATCCACCACATCAACACCGATCATCACGAGAGTTGATATAGTTTCAATGGCGAACAATCGACATGTTCATCATATCTACTATATGATTCATGCTTTACCTTTCGGTGATCCGTGTTCCGAGACCATGTCTGTACATGCTAGGCTCGTCAAGATCAAACCTTAGTTTCCGCATGAGCAAATCTGGCTTGCTCACGTTGTATACACTTGCGGAATCTAACACACCCGATCATCACGTGGTGCTTCGAAACAACAAGCTTTAGCAACGGTGCTAACTAAGGGTGAACACTTTATGACTTGAAATTCATGTGCATGAGGGATCACCTTATAATGCTACCGTCGTCTACTAAGCAATACAAGATGCATAAAGGATTAACATCACATGCAATTCATAATATGTGATATGATATGGCCTTTATTCTTTGTGCTTCCGATCTCCATCTTCTAGCACGAACATGATCTCCATCATCACCGGCATTGCATCAAGGTCAATGACGCTTCTCCATGGTTGTCGTCCACCGGCTTCAACTATTACAACTACTTTGAATAGACACGCGGGTCTTAACATAAATTAAAGACAACCATATGGCTCCTGCCGGTTGCCAACTTACAATAAGGAACATTGCATACATCAAATATAATCACAATCATGGCCATATCACATCACAGCACACCCCTGCAAAACAAAGTTAGACGCTTCTACTTTCTTTGCATATTTTACGTGGTTTGGGGCTTTCAATAAGTGTCGTTCTAACTTACGAACAAGAACCACAACATTGATACTAGTATTGTTAATCACCCGTTGTAAATTGGATCTTAACTATGCTAGGAGAAACAGGCACCCGCAAAGCCACTTATGCAATACAAGTTGCATGTCAAGCGTGGAGCAAGTCTCATGAACGATGTCATGTAAGGTTAGCCTGGGCCGCTTCATCCCAACATACCGCAAGATGCAAAGTACACAAGAAGCAATCGACAATAAAAGCATCAACGCCCACAATGACCATTGTGTTCTACTCGTGCAACAGATCTACATATAGACACGGCTCTGATACCATTGTAGGGTTTCGTAGCATGGAAAACAAAAATTTTCTATCGCATACAAACAAACAAGCCAAGATCTATCTACTAGATTGTAGCAACGAGTCGATGGAATAACTCACCCTCGAAGATTCCAAAGTGTTTAACGAGAGCAGATTCTCGTGGGTGATGTAGTCGTACTCTTCCCGATCTCAAGATCGCGTAGACGATCCTTCCGGCGCTGCGTTCCGGCAGCGCTCCCGCAGTCGGTCACACGTTCGGTACTCGACGAAGACCTTCCTCTCCCTTGTTCCAGCAGGCAGCGGAGGTTGTAGCACTCTCCTCACGATTCCGGCAGCACAACGGCGTGGTACCGGAAGTAGAGGGGAGATCTCGCAGGGCTTCGCCTCAAGCCGGAGCGAGTATGGTGGGGTATGAGAGAGTCCCTCGACGATCTAGGGTTTAGACACGCTGAGGAGGAAGCTTGGCCGGCGGCTAGGTTTGCTAGGCGGCGGCGGCTTGACCTAGGTCGGCGGCAGCGGCAGTGGTGGTGGCGGCGCCGGCGGCTAGGGTTTAGAGGAGAGGATCTTGTGTGTCTCTAGGAGGGAGCCCTGCCCCTCCTTATATAGGTGGAGGGGCCGGCGGCCAAGGGGAGGGA
Organism: Avena sativa; assembly: GCA_916181665.1. Taxonomy (NCBI): domain Eukaryota; kingdom Viridiplantae; phylum Streptophyta; class Magnoliopsida; order Poales; family Poaceae; genus Avena; species Avena sativa. The sequence goes on from OV702281.1 coordinate 122,474,993, forward strand.
GGGGAGTCCCTCCCCAACTCAGCTTGGGTGGTGCGCCGCCGGTTGGAGGAGGGAAACCCTCCCCAACTCGGTTTCCCACTCCTCCTCCTCTTTCCAAAACTTGTCGTTTGACTTTCAAACTAGCCGTGTGACTTTTCAAACTAGGATTTGAATAAACCCTTTATTTTGGACAGCGAAGACACTTAGTACATGATTCAATCATACCAACTTGGTATAACACATTCATGTACGCTCCCCCCCCGGAGTGCCGGACATTCCGGAACCTTCTAGAACATTCCCGATGAAAACACCGGAACCATTCTCCAACTCCGAAACGGGACTTTCCTTATATGAATCTTATTCTCCGGACTATTCCGGATCTTCTCGTGATATCCCGAATCCCATTCGAGACTCCGAACAACATTCGGTCTCTTTCTCATCATTCCATAACTACTCAAACAACGTCGAATCCTTAAGTGTGTCTCCCTACGGTTCGTGAATTATGCGGACATGATCGAGACACTTCTCCGATCAATAACCAATAGAGGAATCTGGAAATTCATATGGCTCCCACATATTTCTACGATTACTTTGCGATCGAATGAACCACTTACATACGATATCAATTTCCCTTTGTCTCACGATAGTTTACTTATCCGAGGTTATGATCGTCGGTATCTCTGCATACCTAGTTCAACCTTGTTACCGATAAGTACTTTTTTCTCGTTCCCGTGATATGTGATCCCTTGTGAGCCAGTCACATGCTTGCAAGCTAATTGGATGACATTTCACCGAGAGGGCCCAGAGTATATCTATCCGTCATATGGATGGACAAATCCCACTCTTGATCAATGTGTTTCAACCAATACTTTCCGAACACTCAATGCCACCTTTATAGCTACCCAGTTACGGTGTGGTGTTTGATGTCATCAAAGCATCCATCCGGTAAAGGTGATATGCATGATCTCATGGTCGAAGGAATTAGATTACTATGTATCAGAAAGCATATAGCAATTGAACTATTAAAATGACTTGATCTTTATGCTACGCTTATCTATAGGAGTATGTCCACCATATCATTCTCCTAACGATATGATCCTGTTGTTAATAACATCTCAATGTTCATGATATGGAAACCACAATCATCTATAAACCAACAAGCTAGTATTATAAAGAGGATTTACTAGGGACTTCAAATTAAGTTTACAAATCACACAAGTATCAATGTTTCCTTGTTAATACTATTATAGCATGAATGTAAACATTTATCATAAACACAAAGATATAATAATAACTACATTTATTATTGCCTCTAGGGCATATCTCCAACACTATGTTGCCTGTAGGATTGTAACCCTAGGATTGGACAAAACCCATTAGAAAAATAGGAGTTGTGTTTGTTCCAAAACTTATTTACAAACAATCTTGTAAACTCTTTCCTCAACCTTTTTGGTTTTGATTCTACATCTCTCCCTTTTTCAAACTTGATGGACAAAGACTTGAACATGAGCAAAGACTTCAACATCACAAATGACTTCAACTACAATATCACTAAGGACTTCAACTTAGATATCACTAAGGACTACAAGTGAGACAAGAAATAATACTCAAGACTTGAAGATTAAGGAAACACAACTTAGAAGGAACCATCATCATCTTTGAAGATTTGTGACCAAGATGCAAGAATTTTTCCAAGGATACCATGATCTTATTCATGAAGAAACAACTAAGAAGAATGGATTGATCTCAAGTGATAACCATAGTTGGACCACCATACTAGTGTTTAATTTAGATCATATATTGATCACACCAACTTATGTGGTATAGCAAAAATATTTTTATGCCTAAAAATATGTTGAACCTTGTTGTTTGAGTGGAATGTTTGATTGTGATTGCTTGCACATTGCTTGTGTGATTTGTTGTGTGTGAGTAGAATTCTTCTCTAGAAATATTTTGCCTATTCTAATCACAATATAACCCAAACAGATGACTTCTCCAAGAGACCACAACTCCAACATCAAGAATGGTGACAACAACAACAACCAAGAGATACACATGACAGAACAACTTCTAGAAACCCAAGCCCAGTTGAATCAAGTGACAAATCAGTTTTTGGCCAACAACATTGAGTTAGGCCCAACCATGCAAAAGTTCTTGGAAACCCAATCCCAATTGTTGCAAATGATGACCAACCAAATGATCAACATGATAAACAACCTTTCCCAAAGTGATTGTGACAACAATGATATCAATGATGATATTATAGAAGGAACTCAAGCTTGCAATATTTATGGAGACATAGGACACACTTATAAAGAGCATGTGGATTAATGCCCAAATTATGAAGAGAAACATCCAACTAAACTATACCCCACATATGAAGTTACATGTTTCCTATGTGAAGGAAATGATCATGTCCCTATACAATGCCCCATCTATACCATAGTTCAAAAAATGAAACAAGATGGAATGCATCAAATGTTTGGAAACCTCCATAAGGGAACAACTTCTAGCAAGAAGGATAAAGACAAAGTTAGAACCGTGCCTCATAAATCCACACCCAAAGAGACCACAAAGTGTTGTTACTCATGTGGAGAAGAAGGTCACATCTCTAGTGGCTGCCCCAAGAAGAGAGAAAGATTTCCCACCTTTGTGGTGAAATATGAAGAACATGAACTACAAGAACTCCTAGCTTTGGAGAGACCCAAAAAGGAGAAATGTCCCAACCCCAGCAAGAAGGACAAAGGCCAAGTGTAATGTTTCAATTGCAAAGAGATGGGACACTATGCCAATGATTGTCCAGAAAAGAAGAAGAACCAAGGAAACAAACAAGAGGCAATGATATCAAAGAAGAAGAAGGACATTATCCAATTTATGTCTTTCAAATGCAAAGAGCTAGGCCATTATGCAAAAAACTGTCCAGAGAAGCTACATCAAGATCCCAAGTAAGCCAAGATGTAATCTAGTTAAAAATCTTTTAAGGGTGGTAGTACCCTAGTTGTCTTGAAGCCAACTTGTAACCTCTAGCCTTCCCAAATCTCGGGACGATATTTCTTTTAAGGGTGGTAGCCTGTCACATCCCAAAATTTTCCAAATTTTGAAATGTGAATAATAAATAAAATATAATAAATAATTGTTGAAATTTAGGGTGAAAAGAAACTTTTTTCTTCTAAATGGAAACTTCAACACCCTTCTTGAACAAATTTGAATGAAAAGGGAATCCAAAAAAATTTCAATCAAGTGAAATGCATTCATCAATGAATGTATCTTGAAATTTAAATACTTGGAAAAGTTAAACCAAAAGCCTAAAACCCTAATGGCAGAAAATCATTTCCAAGATCTCTCTAAGACTATGGATTTGATCCATATAAAAATCTATCAACAAACATTTATAAATGATCAAAAAATGATAAACAAAAATATTATAAAACCATAGGAATTAGTTTCATTTAATTTGGAGCCATGGATAAAAACTTATGAATTTAATAAGATAAAAGGAAATAATTTCCAAGGCTATTAAAACTCCTAGCTAAAATCCATGCCAAATATGTGAGCAAAATAATCCTAAAAGGATTTAAAAAGATAAACAAATATTAAATAAAATTATACAAATTGGAATCACCAATTTTGGATCTATAAATAAAAAGATAGGGATTTTTTAAGGCAAAGAAATAAATAAATAAGGAGTATTCAAAAGCCAAATTAAATCTTGGCCAAAATCTATAAACAAATGAAAGTTTATTGAATAATAAAAAGGAGTAAAAGATTATTTAAATAAAATCATAAGGATTGAACAATATCCAATTTTATTTAAATAAAGACAAATTGCCTAAACTAAATAATAAATCCGATTTTTTTATTTAGAAGACAATTTAAAACTTGAATTATATCCATAAGCAAATGGAATAAATATAATCCAAATCCAAATAAAATAAGGGATAAAGAATATTAAAATAAAAGTATATGGGATTAAAACATATTCTAATTATATTTAAATGGAGACTAAATCCCTAATGTAAATGATTAATTAAATCATGAGAAAATAATAAATTGGAAATTGCCAAAGTGGATTAAAAGTTATCCAATTAACTTAAAAGGAAGAAAAGAATTATTTGAATAAAATTTATATGGGTTTAAAACCATATTTGATTTTATTATAATAAATACAAATGCCCAATTTAAATGAATATTGAATCATATTTAAATATTTTAAATAATTCAAAGTGAATTATTTAACACACTAATGAATAAATAAAACCTAATGAAAAAGGTTTGGTAAAATTTGGAATTCAAATAGAAGTTTGAAAACATATTTAAAATCTTATTTAAATAAAGACAAATGTCTATTTTAAATAAATATTTAACCATAAGAGAATATAATAAATATTCAAAAATGAAATTTAAAATACATTGTTAAATAGTATAAAAACCTACAGAAAAATTTGGGAGAGATCTAAAAATTAATGAGAGTTTAAATCATTTGATTCAAATCTAAACAGAAAATGAAATCAAAAAATAAAAAGAAAATAGAGAAGAAGAAAAAATAGAAAAGGGGAGCCCATGTAACCATACCCAACTAACCCCAGCTCAGTAGGCCCAGCGAAGCCCACCTCCCTCTCCACCGAACCGTTCTTTCTCATCCACGAACTAACCCGCGCCCTCACTGACCAAGAGAACCCACATGTAACCCTCCACCTCGCTGACAGCGCAACCCCACTGCTAGCTCATCATCTTCAACCCCGCGACTAGTTCCTCCCAAAATCCTCGCTGTCGTTTATGGCGCAATTCAATCGCTTCAATTCGCGTTATTGTGGGATTAAACCTCGCCAGCAACCACAACATACTAAACGTGCCCCTCTCCTCGCCCTTTCCCCTCAGACGCCACACCCTCTCTGTCCCTAGGCTGCACGAATTTCCCCTCACACCACTAGTGTCTCCGGCAAGCTTCTCCACCGATTTCGGCAATCCTCGACCTCCCCACTGCCCCTAGACCACACGAGGTTGATCGCTATTGCCAGGTGCACCTGCCAGTAGCTCCAGCTCGCCCGCGCGTGCCCTAGAGCGTCGACAACGACCTCGCCCGAGCACCACCGTCGTCTGCGTCAACTCCGACGACCTCCCCCGGTAAATATTGACCGTGCCTCTCCCCCTCAAAGACACTCTCACACTCTCCTTCGTCTTGCGCATCTAATGCCACCATTTTCGTGTCCTAGCGCGCCTTATAGCCTCGTCATCGACGATGCCAGAGCACACCCGTCGCTAGCAGTCACTCTGGCAAGAAATTGCTGTCACGTCCGAGCACCCCTCGACCAACGACGACCTCCTTGAGCATCCCCTCGCCATGGAGAACCCGGTAAGCCTCTTCCCCTATCCCTCCCTTCCTGTAGTCATCAGAACACCGCGAGCAGAGTGCTGCCGCCGTGCGTCAGTCACCAGCGCCGCCAGATCTTGGCCGTTTTGTTATGAACCGTTAGATGCAGATCGTAGAGACACAATAGATCATTTAAATCGAAGTGGTATGTTGCTTCTGTTCCGTGCAATTCACTTTAGATCCAACGTCCCACACTACGTGATCTGTGCGAACTAGTTTGCTCCAATAGAAACAAGACACGTGGCCTGAATCTGTCTATTTAAAATCCAGAAAATGAATTAGATTGATTAAACTTGTAAAATCTATAAATTTTAATCTACACGTCCAAAATTTGCAAATTTTATATCATTGGAATTAGGAAAAAGAAATCTTTACAACCATGCACTTAGTTTAGTGTTTTTCTTCTGGAAAATTTGTTGCTTTTGAAAAAACATTTCTAGGTCTATTTTGAGTATAAAAATTATTCTAAAAATGATTTTAGGGTAAAATCTTTTGCAAATGATTTATTTTGAACCTACTGATGAGAAACACAAACTTTTGGGTTGAGAAATATATCTTGTTAAACACAAGGAATTATTCCTGGAATAAAAGCATTTCTAGTAAAACAAAAATTGTTGATTATGTTTTAAAAATAATTTTTGAGTAAAACCTTTTGCAAATGGTTTGATTTAAACTCTCTAACCCTAAACACTAAGTTATGGATTTAAAAATGTATTTGATTAACCCTAGAAAATTATTACTTTGATTAAAGGCATTTCTAGTAAAATAAAATGTTGCTTTGATTTAAAAATGTTTTTGGGTGAAACCTCTTGTAAATGGATTTGATTTAAACACTTTGATCCTAAACACTAACATTGTGTTTAAAAACATATTTGGCTAACTCTACAAAATATTACTTTGATTTAAATCATTCTAGCAAAACAAAAATGATTTAAATGGCCCATTTTCACTAACTTGAATTTAAATGGTTTTACCACTTTTACAAATGACCAATAGGTGTTTTAAAATGTTTATAGCCTTAGTAGAAACCACTTTTTCAATAAAACAATCTTTTGCATTCTTGCATGCATTGTTTTGTTTTCTTTATTTCTATGTGGTGAATTGTTTGAATGCTAGTTTTGAATATGTGCTTGCTTGATTTAATTGTAGTGAACTTTGAAGAGTGTGACAATTGCAAGATCAAGGAGTGAACCTATATTCTCTACCAAAAAGGCAAGTGGTGCTTCATACATTTTGTCCTATTATTTTCACTATGCATTAGTGATATTTTGAGTAGGAATTGCATGGAATTTTTACTAAGTATACTATGCCTTGGGAAATCCTAATAGATGATGCCTTAGTAGAATTTTCCCTAAGTTAATATCCTTACTACTATCATGCTTAGCCTAGCTAGTAGAAAACAAGGGTGGATTATATTCATGCTATGAAATATTTCTAAGTCTATGACTTGTGTTTTGTTTAAGAAAACAACTGTGTGAATGAATCACCTGGGTGGAATGGAAAGAATGGTTTGTGTTGAGTGGTTACACAGGGCCCCATATTTATGGCCTACCCTAGTGTATCACACTTGTGGAAAGCCACCGAGGAACAAAGAGATTTGAGATGTCAAATGTTGAGAAGTTTCTAGTGCAACCACATGGTATATGGGCTCTGCCAGGATCATATAGGTTGCAATAACTTAGCCAGATGGACAGAAGGTGGTAGGGGGTGTTAGGATGGAGCGCGTCCATTTGGTCTAAGGGAAGGCTTCTGAAAGATCTTGTCTCGATGCATGTCGAGTGTTGTGGGGAAAGTGCACCACCTCTCGAGAGAGTAAAATCTAAGTACTTAGCCGTGTCCCCGGCAATGGACAATTTGAGCATCAAGACATGGAAGCTATCAAGGATCTCCTCATACCAATTTCTAAGTTAAAAACTTGTGGTTGAACAAGGGTTAAAGGATCACCAATTTCTATTGGTAGATGCCTTGGGTGATTTTAACAAACAAAAACTTAGTGTTTTCAACTTATAAGGAAAACCTTATTTGGAGAAAAGCAAGCCTAAGCTCCACTTAGACAAATGCATATAGATGATAGATACCACTACTCTACCATAGTATCACTTGCCAATACAATTCAAATATATTGATCCTTATGGCTGTAACTTATTATGTTAAAGGTTTGTTTGATGTTAATGAAGTGTGTTGAATAGGATTACAAGTCTACAACCAACATGTTTGCCTATGTCACTTTGAAGATGAAGGACTACATGCTATATAGTTATTTTTGGTGCATTGTAATGAAATAGACAAATGAGCTATGTAAGATGTAATGAATTATTTTATTCCTAGTTATAAAGTTGTATTATGACCTTTGTTTCTTGATATTACATCTTAAACTGTAGATGCTAGCTATTGATCCAGGGACTAGCATTGTAAACACAGGGATCTCTACCTTATAAAGGTTGGGACCTCTACACGTATCGAAGAAGACATCGAGGCTATCAAAGACTCTGATGATTTGAGTGCTTCGAAACTAAAGATGGTCCTTCCGATAAGGACAGCTCCTCCTCCCAAGAAAGGATTTTTTTGGTTTTCTCAAAACATTAGCTCGTAAGTCCCAACTTCTTTGATTTATTTCAAAAATCCAATATTTTTTCCTTGATCTGAATCTTACATTTTTCTCCCATAGTTGCGAGCACGAGGAAACTCCTCCAAAGTCACATGTTGCTGAAGGAGCCAAACAGATGGATGCCACCGCCAAGTCACCAATGAAACCGACAGAACCAAAGGACCCGCGGGATTTGTTGGTACCCAAGGACCTAGCGGGTTCTCATGACGCTCCCTAGAATAAGAAAAATAAGAATGTCGAAAGATGCATAATTCTTTCTAAAAACCCCGTTGAGCCTCCCATGAATGATGTAGGTTGTTCCTTTGTTTTCGTTATTAACTGGTTCTTTTTTCTTTTAGCCGATAATGCACGAGATGGTCAACATGGCCACTCGATTTACTAGGATCTGAGATGATTCTTCCGCCGGCAAAGGTCTGTTTATTGGCAGTTCCTTTTTCTTGCTAACATTCTGTTTTGTGAGTTGTTGTACCCGATAATTTCCCCTATTTTTGCAGCCACCGCCAAAGAATCTGAGATCATCCGCGAAGATTCTTTGAAGCATGTGGAGGATCTGGAAATCAAGCTTAAGGCCGCTGAAAAGGCACTCAAAAAGGCTCGTGTTGCGGCCAAATACAAGGCAGAACGTCTTGAAGAAGAAGCCACTGCTCTTGTAGAAAGAGAGGAGATTCTCCAAAAAAAGGCTTGAATCCTGAATGCCTTCCTCATGAGTAAGTTGTTTCTTTTGAAATTCCTTGTTTATTACTGAATCTGATACTCCTATTCATTTCCTTACTTTGGCATTGTTCTTAGACTGTAGATATCATGAACCACTCCTTAGCACTGGAAGAGGATTAGTGATCTGATCCACTATTGGATGTTGTGAGTGTCTTCGAAGGGAACAACGTTCAAGATAGGAACCGACTGACCCGGTCTTGTCGTGCTTTTAAGCGTCTTCACACATAAATCTTTCTTGACAAGGAGGTACCAACATATTTTAATGACCTCGCCGCTATTTTCAATGCCGAGCCAAACCCACTGACGGGTAATAGCCTGGTCCAAGCGAAGAGCGGCGCGAAGAGTTCAATGGCATTGGTTTTGGATCATGGCGCGAAGGTCGACTGGGAGAAATTAGCTCCTTTCTTCCAATCAACGATGTGGGCGAAGAGGTGCCACTCAAGCCCTTCTTTAAGAAATCCAAGAGATTTTCTAAGCTTCTCCTCTCCATGGTGGAGGCACAAGATGCCCCTGTTGCGAAAGCTTCGGGTGATGTGCCTTCGTCTAGTGTTACTACTGCTGGCGATGTTGTTTAGATTAGTTGTGGCTCTACCTTACTATGTGCCTGTAATGAACCCTTCCATATGTATGGCTTTAGTCTAGCAACTGAAGTAGTCCTCCTTTGTAATTCATAACTTTGGAGTTCAAATATCATATTCTTAAAATTTTCCTAAAACTTTTTGCTTCTTTTCCTTCAGAAGATGAATGCGGATTTATCCAATCCTTCGGCTGCTCCTGGTCCTTTGGGTCAACAACTGTCACTAAAAGAGATAGGCACACCAAAGGTGTTAACATTATTACGTGAATTTCCAACCCTTCTTTGTATGATGATAAAATTCATCGTATAAAACAATTGGAGGATGAGCTTCGGGTCGTGAGGGCCCATGTAGATGTATCCAACTCAAAAACCCAAAGAGACACATAACCCGAGGCTTTTTGCTGGAAGATATTTCAAGGGCAAGCGAGAGTATGATGTGTAATTTTTCTCATAAAGCCCCCGGGTCCTTGCCCCATACTCAAAGATGACTTCTTCTATGATTTTTTAGGCATCCGATTAAGTGTTGTGGATGCAATCCAACGCTGAAAGACTCGAATGAACGCCCTACTAGAAGCTTCCTCGGGTGGAACCACATATTTCTAGACCCACAAGTGAACATATACCTTGGCGCTTCTTCGGGATCGAGTTTCTGAGGTTAGTTTGTTTGTTGAGTGCTGCTGTTCTAAACTGACATTGATCTACAATGCAATGTTTCCCCACTTTTGCTTCGGTCCCCTATCCCCTCCCCCTCCCCCTCTTTCAATTTTTGACAAAAAAACTCGATTCCGATTGTTTAGAGGACCGTATGAATCCACCCGAACTCCGTATGGTCCCCTTAAACGTATACTCACCATATACGTATACTCATGTGCCTACGGAAGGTGAAAATCAGAAGTTATATAACAACAACAACAACAAAAAATTAAAAATATGACATACAAAGACGTAGATCGCGATAATAGGGGATGGGTTCAGCCGACCGGAACGTGAATTATATCCAATTCAACTGAGTACATATATACATAGATAGACGTGATCTCGATATGGGTTTCGACCGGTCAAAAAAATAAGACAACCCATATAGCTTAAGTTTAGGGGTGGGGGACCGAAGCACACCTCTTCCCCAGGGATCCGTAACCTCAAGGGCTAGCGGCCTTGATGCGAAGGTTTTAGCAAGGTGAGGTGATTCACCACTTCATCAAGTTGCATCTTATCGTAGGTGCCAAGGTTTCTCTTTCTTGGGTGCGCGTGCATCACCCGACGATAAACCTTGACGCCGTTTCAGAGTCTTCCAACTCCAGGGGATGGTCTAATATCTACGGCTCCTCACTACGAGGCTGCTTGTAAGCCAGCTATCCGAATAATCGCATGTGTATTGATGCTGATCAGGATTTTTCATGAACATTCCCGTGTAATTGTCAGATTGGTCCCTGTAAAGAACATGTAAAATTTGTATTTTTTTTGGAGTGAACCGCACTAGCGGTCCTAATTCTTTTGCGTACCTTCAGTTTGGTCCTAGTTCTTCCAAAATGCATATCTAGATCCTAAATCTTTCGTAAGTGATTCACGCGATGTCCTAAATCGGTTTGACCAACCTTGACCGGTGCCACGTCAGAAGTGAGGCCCACGTGGCATACCAGCCACCCTTTATATTTGCGAATAGGCCTATGAGATTGTATTTATTCATCTCCAAATCCCCTGTCTTTGCACCGTAGACCGGCGGTGGAGGTGCAGCTCCGATGAGACGATTGCCGTGAGGATGGAGCCCATGAGTTGTGCCCCCTTGCTCACCCATGTACCCGCCTCATCCATCGTGCCCACACAAGCAACGCTAGTGTAACATCCCAAAAATATTAAACTAGAATCATCAAACTCTAATCATCAAAATTAGGGCTAACAAAAATTTTCTAAAATAAAATGAGAAAGCATTCATGTATGTATGCATCCTATTTGGAATTCTTTTGAATTGCCTTGTTTATGTGTTTCTTTGCTTGTAAAATGATTCTTAGGTTAAATAAACATCATCTAAACAATCCCCACACTTTTCCCAAAGACAAATAAATCAAAACAAACCAAAATGAGTGAATGGTCATTTTGGCCAAATTAACTCCCATGCCTACTTTGGCTGTCTCTAACTTTCAAAACTTAACAGAAACTTGTTTGGATCTTTGCACCCCTTGATAGTACTCATAACAAGGTATCGAGACCCACTTTGTGATCATCCAGAAACATTCAAATGCATAGTTTAAAGGACATTTCAAAATTGAATCTTTATCATATGGGAAGATCCCACTTTTTCAAAAAGCCACTCAAACAAGCTCAACTTTCAAAACCCAAGCATCTGCAGACTCACCAGCACCAACCTAGCACACCCACCAACAATCTTTTCAAAATTCAAAACTTGAATTCTTGCGGCCATTTCATCAAACACCTTGCAGATACAAATCAAACAAAATCTAAACACTATTTGGAGCAGTGATTGGAGCCTAACTTGTTCCCTCTCTGGACACCACTAGCCTTAGTAGATCATCTAACAACCTAAACTAATCTCTAGCACTACTGTAAGCTAGCTATTGTCATCAATGGTGAGCAAGCCGAGTGCACCCTTGCCACCCACATCTCGACAGTGAGCTAGGAGAAGCACCAAGCCTAGCCAACATGTCTGGGAGCAAGCTAACAACCCACCGCCACTCCCTGTCCAGCGCTCGAACCTTGCCAGCCCCTGGACCACACGCACAGACCATGCCAAGCTCGGCAGCAACCATGCCGAGAGCGCGCCCCGTGCACCACGCTCGACAGACGCCCACAGACCGCACGCCGCCCTCGCCGCATGCATACGTGATCACCACCGTCCCAACAACCCCACAGACACGCTCGTTCACCGCCGCGCGGACCACGCACGCTGTGCGCCATAAAAACTTCCGTCGGGCACGCGTAGAGCACCGCCGGGTTCCGACCAATCCACACCGCCCCACGCCTTGCCACCACGTCGTTGAGCTTCGCCAGGGAGCACAGCACCGCCCCTACCGTCGCCCACGCCGATAGCCCTCTGTGCCATCGACCACGACGAGCTTACCTTGCGCCCGTCGGTTCCCTCTCGCCACTATAAAAGGAGACGACCCCCAGCCGAATTGAGCACACCATCTCACTCCCCTCTCCTCACTGATCGTTCCATCCTGTTCCTGGAGCAAGGCGAGCAGCGCATCGCCAGAATTTCACCGGAGCCCGCCGCTGCTGGAGAAGAAGGGGGCCAGCGATAGGAGCCGCCACAGGAGAAGTTGCCGGTACCAGGAGGTTCGCCGTTGTCGACTTCGTCGTTCGCCCGCATCGCCGACCTTCGTCTGAGCCCCGGTGAGCCCCCGACGACCCCCACCTGCCGCGTTAGGTTTCTATCTCGCCGGCGCTGCCCGACATGGACGATGAACCAGGGCTGTTAGATTAGAACAAGATCCCACGGCTCACGTTGCCCCGTATCGCTTCGCACCCCCTCGTCTCACTGACATGTGGGGACAGCAACTTAACTAGCCCGCGTGAGCGCTGTGCTTAGCGGCCGGCCCAGTATTGTTTCCCGCGCAGCCCAGTCGTTTGAATTTAACTTTTTTCCATTTTATTTCAAACACAGTTCTGTACCCAGTTTCAAAAATCAACACAGCTTGATTCAGTGCACCAAATTGAATGAAACCAATTTTGTTAGAAAGGTCTTGAAATGCTGAATCCAAGCCCGTTGGAGTTAAATCATTTGAATCTATAGATCAACCTTGGTAAAAATAACAAGGCAAAACCTTTTCTGCATTCAAACATTTTTCAAATTTAAACCATAAAATCTTTTGAGTTGATTCCAACTCTCAAAAATCACATTTGATCATACCTTTCAGAATATATAAAAACATTTGGGTTTACTTACAGAAATATTGTTCAAGTAATAAAAGAATACCACATAGGCATTTCTAGTCACCTTGTTTAAGTAAAATAAAAGGTTAAACCTTATTAAATTGTGAAACCACTTTAAATCACATTCCCATGGATTAAAATATGTGGTGATGACATGTGTCAACATGATCCCATGTTTGGTTTGGAGAATATTAAATCTTAAGTAGTTTTTCAATGAGTAGAAATTACTTTTATAAAAATAAAAGGAATTAAACCAAGCTTTAATCTTGTAATGTTAGTGATGATGCTAGATCATCTATAGGACCCTTTTGTGTGATGATTGAAATTAGTTAAGTATTGTTTGGTGATTTTGTACCTCATATTTATTTATAGAGGCTAGTATCGACCAAGGATACGAGGAGGAAGGAGGATACTACGAAGAAGAAGCCGAGGAGAACTTCAACCACTTCTCTGCACAAGGCAAGCCTTACTAATCAAGTTGACCTATGCAAGCTAACACTTGCAATTTAGCAAGCTTATACTGATATTGATGCAAGCCAATACTTGCTTGTTACCATGCCAACTATATGCCTTAAGCATATATGATCATAACGACTTGATAAACCATACTAGTTTTTACTTACAAGCTTTATACTTTATTTATTTATCAAAGCGATTACTTAGAGTTTACTTAAGTGAATTGTAGATACTAGAAAGATAATTGAAGGTTGCATAAAGAGCATAAAATTTGGCCTAAGCTAGATAATCTTTATGTCATCCTAAGGCATGAGATTGAACTTAGTTGAAACTCCACTAGTTTACCACCCCTCATTAGTACTTACCCCCACTTGTAGATGCTAGTGATAAGCATAAAACCTGATCAACTTAGATGGTAATACTTGGGTGGAAAAATGGTTAAGAAAACCTTGAAATGATGGATCATTCTATTGAAATGTTTTGGACATGTGTTTCCGAACACCAGATGATTTATGGTGATAAAAATGTTGAGGCATGAGCCTTAACCCTTTATAAAACTGATGGTTGTCTGGATGCGAAGCATTCCAATTTTATCGTACAACCACAATACCCGAAGATTGGGTAGGGCTTGACTAGAAACTTATATACCTTAGTATTGGTTCCCTCATGGCCATGGTCTGAGCTGAGGCTACCTTGTGAAGATTGTCCACCTGTGCAGTACCCAAGATGACAGTTGGTCATGGTTGGGAGGCCAAACTCACAGGAGAGGTGCTTATACTAGGGCGTGTAATTGAAAGGTTAGGATTGATTATCCGCATACTGAGTATGGTGAATTCAGGATTTGTTCCTGACGGATGTATCGAATGTTGTGGTGAAAGTGTACAATCTCTGCAGAGTGTCAAACTATTCAAATAGCCGCGTTCGCGGTTATGGACAGTTGGAGTGGCCATACTGTTCCCCCATCAGATGTTTTCAAAATGACTTGTGAAATGGATTGAGATTTTGACTTGACCACAACAGAGTTGTGGCATGAGATACAAGTTCCCACTTGGGTGTTATAAAATTTCAACTAGCTTTTCTTACTTCTGAACTTAGTAGATGTAAATCTGGCTTTTTGCAAAACAACCCTAGAGCCTAGTGCCCTATTACAAAAACCCCCTTCACTTGTTACTATTAGTTTCCGAGTACTTAAAGAGTACTCATGGCTTTGTCCCTGGCTATTCCCGTGGCCAGACTATGAAGAGGAGTACCTGGAGGATGGACCCCAGGAAGGTTACGACAACTAGGATCATCTCCCATCGTCAGCATTGCCTGTGACCCTGAAGATGGAGCTTTGCCTACGCTACCGTTATTATTACGTATTCCGTTGCTTGAGTTGTATTAAGAACTGGATCATGAGCTCCTTATTTGTGTAAGACCTTATGTATGGTTTGTAATGGATGATGTACTGTGATATCCAAATCTGTTATGTCTCGCAAAAATGGTAATCCTGGGATTGCGATGTATGGCATAACAGGCATCTGGGATTAAAAATCCGGGTGTTGACAGCTAGATCCCAACAAATGTGTGTCGCTATCCTGCCTTGTCGGGCTGCACGCCACTCCCATGCGTGTGGTGCCGACGGGTTGCATGTCGCTCCCATGTTGGCACCCAGGCTTGTTGCGTCATTGAGTTAGACCTGGAATTTACCGCTGCTCGTGCGGCGGCGAGGTGCATGTCACGGCTCCGCTTATGCCACACTCATGTATTGTCTTCGCTTACGCCGCATGGCGGCGAGTTCCTACGCGGGGCCGAGGGGGCGTGCTCTCCAGGTTCAAGTCATAGGCGGCAAGGACATCGGTGAGCGCATGCGTAGCATAACGACATGATGTGGTCCTACGCCATGAACATCAGCGACAAAGAGCGGAAATGGAGAAGAACTAGAGGCACAGGAATTAGAACCTCACATCTTATAAGGGTACATCCGTAAATTTTTCCAACTGCCACATGTCTGATGTCGACGTGGCACCGGTAAATGTAGGTCAAACCGATTTAGGACCTCATGTGAATCACGTATGAAAGATTTAGGACCTAGATATGCGTTTTGGAAGAACTAGGACCAAACTGATGGCACACAAAAAGAATTACGATCATATGTTCTTGTTGTGAAGTCAATTTTATATGTTTATGCTGATGACCATTGCATTTGCACCCTACGTGAGACATTTTTGTTAGCCTGATGCCCGTTAGGATGAATTAGCTACTCGGGTCATTGATGGTGCCCAATACTTGTCGTGGAACGCTTCGTTGGAAACCCTAAGAGCAAGGTATGAAGCAGCACAACATCAAGTTTCCCTCAGTAAGAAACCGAGGTTATCGAACCAGTAGGAGGAAGAAAACGTCACACATGTGTTGCTAGCAACGCGGAGACCTGCACAACACAGACTCAAGACTTTTCCCCAACGAATCACTGAGGTTGTCAAGCTCACCGGTTTGCTGTAACAAAGGATTAAACGTATGATGTGGAAGGTAATGGTTTGCAGCAAGTAAACAGATAACAACGGAAGATGTATCAATGGTAAAGATTGGACCGGGGTCCATAGTTCACTAGAGGTGCTCTCCTTAGATAAACAACATGGCATTAAGGGTAAACATATTACAGCAAGACAATTAACAGAAACTGAGAAAGGCATAACAATGCAATTACTAGCCAGAAAGATCCTATGAGGTTTATGGGCAATACAACAATATACATAGAACGCCATCCAACAGCATCTGTGACTAGAAGTCCACCTTCAGGTTATCATTCGAACCCCCTCCAGTATGAAGTTGCAAGCAACAGAAAACTGCTTTAAGCAAAGTGTGTAAGGTAAACAGTCCACATGTTCCATGAACAAGGGACCGTTGTTTTCTCCCTAGTAGCCACAACAAATCTACAACCGAAGAGACTTCTGTCACTTCCCTTGGAAACTAGAGGCATGAACTCACTATCGAGCATAAATACCCCCTCTTGGAGTCACTAGCAACTACTTGGCCAAGATAGCCACTAGCAACGGAGAGCATGCAAGATCACAAACAACACAAACATGATAGAATCATAATGATAAAACAATTAATCAAACCAACATAATAATCTCAATATCCATCGGATCCCCGCAAACACAACATGCATGATTACAAATAGATTAGATTTTGATCATGAATGGAGCTCACAAGATCTATACATGAAAGCACAAAGGAGGAGATACAACCATCTAGCTACTACATGGACCCATAGTCCAAGGTGGAACTACTCACGCATCATACCGGGGAGAAGGCCTCCGGGATGATCTCCCCTCTGGCAGGGTGTCGGGAAGAACTTCAGATCCCCCCGATCTAGGGACGATGGTGGTGGCGGCTCTAGAAGGTTTCGTGGATTTCTGATCGGGTACTCAGGATTTCTGCATCTGGGGCTTCTTATAGGCGAAGGGGCGAGACTGGGAGGCGGCCAGGGCCACCAAACCCTAGCCAGGCACGGGCCCACCTACCCCCGCGCTTGGGGTGGGTCTGGCCCCATGGCCGACCCCTCCGTCTCTCCTCTGGACTTCTTGTTCCCCATGGAAAGTAATTGACATTGATGTTTGTCCCATCCAATTCCGAGAATATTTCTTTACTAACTTTTCTGAAACCAAAAACTGCAGAAAATAGGCATCTGGCACTGTTGCAATTTGTTAATAGGTTAGTACCAGAAAACATGTAAAAAGCACCTCAAAGTGTAGACAAGAAAAGAAAAGTAGATACAAAACAATCATGGATCATAAAAAATTATAGATACGTTTCCAACATATCAGCATCCCCAAGCTTAACTCCTGCTCGTCCTCGAGTAGGTAAGTGATAAAAGAATAATTTTTTAGGTGACATGCACCCTCACAATAAAGATCCAACCATTTGCAAGCATTGAAAGCTGGGATACTCTAAACATGTGCATGAAAGATGGAGTTCTAACAATAGGACATAGTAACTATGCATGCAACATGACAAGCTACAAATAAAGATCATGAATAACATGCATTGAAAAAATGTTTGTTTGTTTCACATACAGAAAACATAGCATATTGGCATTCAACTTGTCCCTCATAGAGTAGCAATATAATGCATAGACACCTTCAAAGTTCACAAGGGTGACTAGGAACAAGTAGCACAAGAACAAGTAATAACACAATATGCATTAATTAATAAGCTTTGGAACACTGCACATAGAATGACAACTATGCTCTCTTAATGGTGCCTAAAGGTAGAAGGTGGAGACTCAATAGTGGTGGAAGAAAGGCCTTTTAGTAAAGGAAGTAGGGATTACAAGGTTCAAAAAGAGCTTCCAAAAATTATGGTACTTGTTAGCTTTTAGCCCTCATTGCCCCTATCATAAGCATCTTGAAGTGGTTAAGGTTAAAGTGGAAAATCTGGAGTATATGCTTGATGAAGTATAAGTTGGCAATCTCATGCCCCTTGAATACGAGGGCCACACCTCATGCATACTCAACTTTGGGTCCAGGTAAGTTCTTGTCACTGTAAGTATTTGCATATCATTGAGAACCGCCAACGGGGTACCCCTTGAACATGGTACAGGAGCTTTCCCATAACCAAAATGACAAGGCAAGCAAACAATGAGCATCTCAACAATTCTTCTTATGTTCCATGGGAATATGGTGCTTTTTTCTCTCTTTCCTCTTTTCAATGTGTAGAAGTCCCAACCTGATAAGGTAGAGATCCCTGTGTTTACAATGCTAGTCCCTGGATCAATAGCTAGCATCCACAGTTTAAGATGTAATATCAAGAAACAAAGGTCATAATACAACTTTATAACCAGGAATAAAGTAATTCATTACATCTTACATAGCTCATTTGGCTATCTCATTACAATGCAGCAGAAATATCTATATAGCATGGAGTCCTTCATCCTCAAAGTGCCACATGCAATCATGTTGGTTGTAGACTTGTAATCCTATTCAACGCACTTCACTAACATCAAACAAACCTGCAACATATTAAGTTACAGCCACAAGGGTCAATACATTTGAATTGTATTGGAAAGTGTCACTACTATGTGGAAATAAGTTGGAGACTATCAATACATGCATATATGGATAAGTAGAGTTTAGGATCATTTGCAGAAAGCAATATGGTTTATCCTATCTTTTCAAAATAATTTTGATCTTTTAACAAACTTTTTGAACAACTTGGCAAACTCCAAGTGCTTCTAATCCCTTGTTGACACCATCAAGTTTTACTTTGAGAAATTGGAATGTCGAGATCTTCCATAGCTCCAGGCCTTAGTTGCTTAGAGTTGTCCATAACCGGGGACACGGCTAAGTACTTAGAATTTCTTCTGCAGAATTTGTACACTTTACCCACATGACACAATCTCGTCTTGATGCCACCAGTGGCCGCTGGATAAGTACACACCAAATGGAGTACCGGCAAATCGATAATGTGACAAAGTCTTTCCATAGAAGTCCTCCCAATACATTATGCTAGCACAACTACCAGGCACCAATATAAGGATATATTTCCAATACATAGTTCTAGTTAACCTGAATGGGTGCCAATGTAAGGGTCTTCCACTATGTAATTGACTAAGCCAATGCCCATTTAGCATGTGGATGTACATGGAAGCCACTGTACGAGAAACATGTTCAATATCTAAGTCCCTGGGTGGTTTTCTTCTAGTGCACACATGAAAAGATAGCCATATATACATGGTTCCCTTCATTGCCACCTTATCCACAATTGAGTATCCACATTCCACCCAGGTGATTCATTGAGTACTTGTTTTATTATATAAAACATATATTTTTCCAACACTTCATATAATCATAACATGGTATTCCACCCCAAATATATAGCAAGGCTAAGCATACTACAACTATGGTGTTTTCACTAAGGAAGATATAAATGATATCCTAGTAGGACATAGCATAGCATAGTAACATAGTAGCCCTACCATGCATACTACAAAAATTCCACTAAGTGTATTGAAAATAGTAGGACATGGATGACAGTGTCAGTTGCCTTTTTAGTAGAGAATATAGGTTCACTCCTTGATCTTGCAATAGTCTCACTCTTCAAATTCCACTACAATTCAATCAAGGCACAAATTCAAACTAGCATTCAAACAATTCACTACAGAAAATAAAGAAAACAAATCAATGCATGCAAGCATGCAAAAGATTGTTTTATTTGGAAAAGTGGTTTCTAATAGGCTATAAACATTTTAAAACACCTATTGGTCATTTATAAAAGTGGCAAAACCATTTAAAATTAAGTTAGTGAAAATAGGCCATTTAAATCATTTTTGTCTTGCTAGAAATGATTTAAATCAAAGTAATAATTTCTAGTGTTAGCCAAATATATTTTTGAACACCAATGTTAGTGTTTACGATCAAAGTGTTTTAAACAAATCCATTTTCAAAAGGTTTTACTCAAAGACCATTTTTAATTCAAAGCAACTTTCTATTTTGCTAAAATGCCTTTAATCAAAGTAATAATTTTCTAGGGTTAATCAAATATATTTTTAAATCCAAAACTTAATGTTTAGGGTAAGAGAGTTTAAATCAAACCATTTGCAAAAGGTTTTACTCAAAAAGCAGTTTTAAACCATAACAAATATTTTTGTTTTACTAGAAATGTCTTTATTCAAAGAATAATTCCTTAAATTTAACAAAATATAATTCTAAACCCAAAAGTTGGTTTTTATGGTCAGTAGGTTCAAAACAAAACATTTGCAAAAGATTTTCTCAAAAATCATTTCTAGAATAATTCTTATACTCAAAATAGACCTAGAAATGTTTCTGCTAAAACAACCAATTTTCCAAAAGCAAAATGCTAAACTAAGGGCATGGTTGCAAAGTTCACATTTTTTGAATCCATTGATATAAAGTTTGAAAATTTTGGCCAAGCAGATTAATATTTATGATTTTTGCAAGTTTAAACAACCAAAAATCATTTCTGGAATTTAATCAAATAGAACATGCCACGTGTCTTAACCTTATTGGATGATACCGGTTCGTCTGGATCGACTGATGTGGTGTGTTGGATCTAACTGAAATCGTACGGTGCGGATCAGTACATACCACTTCGTTAATGAATCTATCGTATCCCTACGATCTGCATCTAACGACTATCAGCATCTCGACCAAGAACTGGCGGCGCTGCGACGATGGACGGCGGCGGCGCGCTCGGGCAGAAGCGTTGCGGCGGCTATAGGTAGCGAGGGAGTGAACGGAGAGGCTCACCAGATTCGAAGGAGTGTGACAATGCTCAACATGGCCGTGGTTGACGAAGGGGCACACGGGGACGATGGGAATTCCTCATCGGAGCTAGCGTCAGCGTCGGGCTCGTACTGTCGTTGTTGGGTGCAAGCTCCTGGGGCGTAAGAAGGCAAGGCAACATGTCAGGGAGATGCACACTGTTGCAGATGTTGCGAGGGGACCTACCAGAGGGCAAGGGGGGCGATGAATCGTTGGAAACCTCTCACCGGAGTTGAAGTAGTCGACGGTGGTGTGCATGCGATGACGGAGCCGACGCTTCGGTGCACGAGAAAGCACGAGGTTGAGGTCAGTAGATGCGCACGGGGATGACAAACCAACTAGCTTGAACCAGAGGGTCAGGGGAGGCGTGTGCTCACCGGAATTTGCCGACGAGCTCGTCGGAGACAGTAGCTGTTCGAGCAAGGATTCGTGCAGCCTGGGGGCTCTCGAGGTGTGGCGTCTGAGGGGAAGTGGAGAGGAGAGGTAGACGATTAAGATAGCTTGGACGTTGGCGAGAATTATGCCGGCAGTAATGCGAATTTACACCACGAAATCAAACACAGAAAACCGACGTGGAAAGGGGGGAACGGTCGCGCGAGGTTGATGATGATGCCAAGCTAGTGGTGGGTCACGCTGTCAGCGAGGTGGAGGGTTGCGCGTGGGGCCCAAGCGTCAGCGACTGAGGGGGTAGGGTTTGCGATAAGAAAACATTTTGCGCGGGGAAGAAAGAGAGGCTGCTGTTGGGCCTGTTGGGCCAAGTCTAGGGTAGGGTTAGTGGGCTTGGTCCTTTTCATTTTTTTTCTTTCTGGTTTCTTTTTCTTTTTATATTTTTGATTTCTGTTTTGGTTTTATTCAAATGATTTCAAACCCTTATTTGAATTCAAACTTTTCCCAACTTTCAGTAAGCTTTTAATACTATTTATTAATATATTCTAAAGTCCATTTTAGAATATTTATTTTATTCTATTATGGTTTATTATTCATTTAAAATATACTTTTGTCTTTATTTTAAATAAGATTTAAATATGGTTCTAATCCATTTTTTATTCATAAAATTATTTTATTCTTTTTTAAGTCAATTAGATAGCTTTTAATCCTCTTGGCAATTTCCATTATTTTTCCCATGATTTAATTAATCATTTACCTTAGGGACTTTATCCCCATTTAAATATAATTAGAATATGGTTTAATCCCATATACTTTTATTTGAATATTCTTTATCCCTTTATTTTATTTGGATTATCTTTATTCCATTTGCTTATGAATTTGGCCAAGATTTAATTTGGCTTTTAAATATTCCTTATTTATTTCTTTCTTTGTCTTATAAAATCCATATCTTTTTATTTAAAGATCCAAAATTGGTGTTTCCAATTTGTATAACTTTATTTAATATTTGTTTATCTTTTTAAATCCCTTTAGTATTTATTTGCTCAAGATTTTTTATGGATTTTAGATAGGGGCTTTATTAGCTTTGGAAATTAACTCCTTTTATCTTATTAAATTCCTAAGTTTTTATCCAAGGTTCCAAATTAAATGAAACCAATTTCTATGGTTTTATAATATTTTTATTTATCATTCTTGATCATTTATAAATGTTTGTTGACAAATTTTTATATGGATCAAATCCATAGTCTTAGAGAGATCTTGGAAATGACTTATTCCATTAGGGTTTTTGGGATTTTGATTTAACTTTTCAAGTGTTTAAATTTCAAGATACATTCATTGATGAATGCATTTCACTTGATTGAAATTTTGTTGGATTCCCTTTTATTCAAATTTTGTTCAAGAAGGGTTTTGATGTTTCCATTCAGAAGAAAAAAGTTTCTTTTCACCCTAAATTTCAACAATTATTTATTTTGTTTATTTATTTTTCACGTTTCAAAATTTGGAAATTTTTGGGATGTGACACAATGTGTCTCTTTTTTAAGAAGAATGCTTCATAGATGTCATTATGGTGATGCTGCAAGTTTCCACCATGATTAGGCATGGCTTAGGCTAGCGGCCCAGGCCTTTCTCTAACACAGGATACAAACTCCTTGGACTTACAAATTCCCTCTTTATTTCACAACGGTGACATTCATAGACAAAAGAACATGATATCAACTGAGTACAACAAGGTACAAGTGCAATGTTGAAAACGTTCCCCGTGACAGCACGGTTCTGCTAATTCCAACTTATAAGTGCAAGAACATACAACAAAGTTGTCACAATGGTTCAAGTTTATTAGGGGCAAAGAATAAAGTGTGCCATCAAGTTCGTGAGGGCTTTAATCACTAAGTTTTCACATAACAAAATAGTTTTTAATTGGAAGATAGATGAAAACAACAATATACTTGGAATGGTGTAACACACCATGCATAGGAGTTTATAGTGGACACTTTGGAATAACTTGGTTTCTTGGGAGCTGGAAGCATGAGTAGAGCTTACTCATACAAGTGGAGGCTAGCAAAAGACTGGGAGAAACCAACTAAGAGAGCATAATGGCCATAATCATGCAGTGCAACAAAACATTACTAATCAAAGCATAGAGTGGTACTACAAGTCAAGGACTAAATTATCATAGAGGCCATGGTGACTTGTTCATAGGCATAACATGGTGTGATCATGTGCCAAGTCAACCCATGCAAAGCATCAAAGGAGAATACCAGATGCTTTTGCATACTAAAGCAACGCATAATTTCTTCAAGGCACACTAAGCAATCCAAATTGTTTGGAACAAGATATGCTACAACAATAATCACTAATCATAAGGTCAAAACAACACCTAGCATGTCATGCTAAAGTCTAAGTCACAGTCAATGCAAGCTCCTCTTGCACTTGTCAAGCAAGAACTTCCTACTCCTTTACAACACCAAGCAACTTATTTGCAAACAACACAGCGAGAACGGGGGTCCAAACTACTTTATTCAAGCAAACTAAACAACCTAATAAAAGCAAACGAAAACTAAGACGCTCCAAGAACAACATAACTATGCATGAACAATAAAAACGAAGTGTCTAGAGAGACGTGAGGTTTTTATTGATGAAGAAGGGGATGCCTTGGGCATCCCCAAGCTTTTACGCTTGTACCTCTTGGATATTTCTTGGGGTGACACCATGGTGTCATCCCCAAGCTTGAGCTTTTGTCCATTCTTCATCTCATTGTATCATTCTCTCTCTACACCTGAAATTTTTTCCTTCATACAAAACTTCACACAATCTTCATTAGCAACATTAGCTTATTCAAAAGATATTAGACCTCTAGAAAAGCTTTGGAACAACAAGGCTTTTCACTAAAAACACAAGCTACAGTAGTAAATCCTTCAAAAATCTCAATTTACCTAAAGAGAACTCAAAAAGGAATCAATAAGAAGCAAATGCAAATAATGGCAGAAATCTTTCAAAACAGACTAGTAGGCAGAAATCGATTTTTTTCGAACATCTTCTATTGCTCAAATCAAAATGTGTTGAACTAACTAAAGTTATCTAACATACTGGGGGTTTTATTCGTAAATTTTGAGCTCAATCCGAGTTACAGAGCCTGCTCACGAATTTTTTGGTGGAGGACAGAAATCTATTTCCGGACAGCAACTCCCCAAATCTTACTTCCCTCTCATTAGAGGTCATTCTTGGCACAAAAAGCAAACAAAAAGGATAAGGAGAGGTCATTATAGAAGTAATAACTTCCAAGACTCAAGGAAACTCTTGGGTTATCTCCCAACAAGTACTTTTCTTTAACGCCTTTAAGTTAGGCTTGATAGCTTGAAAAGATGCTCACATAAGAATTATGAATTGAAGGCCAAGAGAGCATCAAGAAGCAAATTCAAAACACATTTAAGTCTAACCCACTTCCTATGCATAGGAATCTTGTATGCAAATAAATTCACAAAGAACAAAGTGAAAGGCATAGAAATATGAAACAAGAGCAACTTCAAAACTTTCAGCACATAGAGAGGTGTTTCAGTACCATGAAAACTTCTACAACCATACTTTCCTCTCTCATAATAATTTTCAGTAGCATCATGAATAAACTCAAAAAAATACCTATCACATGAAGCATGCTTTTCATGATCTACAAACACATAATTTCTATCAATCTCAAAAATAGTGGGGTTAAAACCTTCACAGGTTTTACCCAAAGTAGATATTTCAAAAGAATCAACAGGAACATAACATTCATCCTCCTTTTGTAAGCATGGGGGGCAATCAAATAATATAAGAGGTAAAGAGTTACTCTCATTGTAAGGTAGGAATGGGTAGATCCATTCTCCCTCCTTTTGTTCATCACTCTTCTCCTCTTTTTCATCTAATGAGCTTCCAGTTTCAACAATTTCTTCTTTCATAGGCTCTTGCAAGGCATTAGTCTCTTCCAAATGTGGAAAGCATCTATTAAAATATTCAAGAATATAGCCATTTGCTTCCTTGTAATTATCAAAGCAAAATTTAAGTATCTCATAAACCGCACATTCATAAGGTGCAACATCAGTATTTTCAAGCAAACTAGCGAGCTCAAATGCACCCTTGAAAGCAATAAATTCTTCAATTTGTTCCACATCAAAAAAGTCATAATTTCCTTTAACATAGGAAGATATGGTAACATTATCATTATACTCACATTGAAAGGGTAGGTGTTTATACCTCCTGCAGCAACAATATTTATCAAAGCAATAAGTAAAATTATAAGTAGAGCACACGTCTCTAGCAATAGTATTCAACCTATCAATTTGTTCCCATAAGTGTTTCCCTTTTTGTGACAAACGGTGTTCCTTATAATAATACTTTTGTTCTTCTGTGAACCCACCTTGCCAATAAGAACTAGTTTCAAAGAAACCATTCATTGATAGAAAGCATGACCAACTAAGGCAACAACATACCAGCAATTAGAGGAGAACTAATTTTTTTGTGTTTTGAATAAAGCAAGCAAACCAAACTAGACTAATTTTTTTTTGATTTTTTTGAAAAGAGGGAAATAAAACCAAGCAAAAGAAACAAAGCAAACTAAAAATAAAGTAAATAGAAAGGAAGTGAAGGACTCCCCTTGTGAAGACGTCCTTAGCCTCCTCGGCAAAGGCGCCAGAAAATAGCTTGATGGCGCCCAGTACTTTCAAGAGCAAGGTATGAAGTAGCACATCAGCAAGTTTACCTCAGTAAGAAACAGAGGTTATCGAACCAGTAGGAGGAAGGAAACGTCACACAGGTGTTGCTAGCAACGCGAAGACCTGCACAACACAAACTCGAGACTTTGCCCCAATGAATCAGTGAGGTTGTCAAGCTCATCAGTTTTCTGTAACGAAGTATTAAACGTATGGTGTGGAAGGTAATGGTTTGCAGCAAATAAACATGTAAGAAGATGTATCAATGGTAAAGATTGGACCGGGGGTCCATAGTTCACTAGAGGTGCTCTCCTTAGATAAACAACATGGCATGAAGGGTGAACAAATTACAACGTGGCAATTGACAGGAATTGAGCAAGGAATAACAATGCAATTACTAGCTAGAAAGATCCTATGAGGTTGATTGGGCAATACAACAATATATATAGACCGCCATCCAACTGCATCTATGACTAGAAGTCCACCTTCAGGTTATCATCCGAACCCCCTCCAGTATTAAGTTGCAAGCAACAAACAACTGCTTTAAGCAAAGTGTGTAAGGTAAACAGTCCACATGTTCCATGAACAAGGGACCATTGTTTTCCCCCTAGTAGCAACAACACATCTACAACCGGAGATATTTCTATCACTTCCCTTGGAAACTAGAGGCATGAACCCACTATTGATCATAAATACCCCCTCTTGGAGTCACTAGCAACTACTTGTCCAAGATAGCCACTAGCAATTGAGAGCATGGAAGATCACAAACAACACAGACATGATAGAATCATAAAGATAAAACCATTAATCAAACCAACATAATAATCTCAATATCCATCGGATCCCCGCAACACAACATGCATGATTACAAATAGATTAGATCTTGGTCATGAATGGAGCTCACAAGATCTATACATGAAAGCACAAAGGAGGAGATACAACCATCTAACTACTACATGGACCCATAGTCCAAGGTGGAACTACTCACGCATCATACTGGAGAGAAGGCCTCCGGGATGATATCCCCTCCGGCAGGGTGCCGGGAAGAACTTCAGATCCTCCCGATCTAGGGACGATGGTGGTGGTGGCTATAGACGGTTTCATGGATTTCTGATCGGGTACTCAGGGTTTTTGCATCGGGGGCTTCTTATAGGCGAAGGGGCAAGACCGGGAGGTGGCCAGGGCCACCAAACCCTAGCCAGGCACGGGCCCACCTGCCCCCGCACCCGGGGTGGGTCTGGCCCCCATGGCCGGCCCCTCCAGCTCTCCTCTGGACTTCTTGTTCCCCACGGAAAGTAATTGACTTTGACGTTTGTCCCGTTCAATTCCGAGAATATTTCTTCACTAACTTTTCTGAAACCAAAAACAGCAGAAAATAGGCATCTCGCACTGTTGCAACTTGTTAATAGGTTAGTACCAGAAAACATGTAAAAAGCACCTCAAAGGGTAGACAAGCAAAGCAAAGTAGATACAAAACAAGCATGGAGCATCAAAAATTATAGATACGTTTCCAACGTATCAGTCATGGTGTGTTTGGATGTTTAGATAGCGAAGTTTATGACTTATTAAGTTTTCACTGATTAGCGAAGCCCCTAGGTATTGAGTGTGATTTTATAATTAGCTAATTAGCTTAGTCCCCGAGTATCGGGTACGGTGTATCAAAGGTAAAGAATTGAAATTGAGACTCGGTTGAGAGAACTTATCTTTATTAATACTATGTATGGATGTACATGGTTTGGCATAGTCGCCTGGCCGTAGGCCTTATTGGAAGTAAGTATGAGTATCGGTGAAGTATCCTGGCTGTAGGACTTATTGAAAGTAAAATGCTAGAAAATAAATATTCTAAGCATAAAAACATCGTAGCTGCGCAACGTTCCACGGATTGGAGTACTTAACTCCTGTCTTATTGTCTTGGAGGCGATATGCTCCTCTAGGGATTACTTCTGTGATGATATAGGGTCCTTCCCATGGAGAATCCATCTTGTGATGCCATCTTGTTTGAGGCGAAGGAAAATGTCCCCCACACTAAAGGATATTGGACACAGTCGAAGACTATGATAGTTTCACAGGTTTTGCTGGTACATGGTTGATCTGGCGAGTGCGATATCTCGAGCTTCATCTAGTATGCCAACATCGTCTCGAGTAACTCTATAGAGGTGGCTTCTTTGTATGCAACAACTCGCGGAGCTTCGTGAGTTATCTCCACTAGATAAGTTTGAGACGCGATGATGGCATCTTGTAGCGTCTTGGCCTTTATGTTACCCGCTATATCCACTGCCATGATGGATAGATCCGAGTATCGAGTTATCTCGCACCTTTCACTTTCGGGTATGTTGTTCAGGAGAGATCCGCCCCTCCTTGGTTGCGAGCCTCCAGCGATGCTTCTGGAATTGCGGGTTGATCTTAAATGCTCCCGTTGTAAACTTGACGCATCGGCTGCCCTCTTGCCTCTATCTAATTATCTCTGCATCTTGACAAATTCCCTCTTCTAACGATGAAGTAGGTACTGGCCGACCCTCTTGATTCCTTTGACGCCATCATCGAGTTCGTGATCGACGATGTTGATTGAATCCATGATGTGGAGTGTTAGAGCCGATGGCGCTATCGTTAAGATCAGCGAAATGCTCCCGGTCTGTGGTGTAGTCGCGATTGTCCATGGCTGCTGTTGGGGACAAGATTGCGCCTCTAGTTGAGCCGACGAAAGATGTCGGTGTTGCTGTTAGCGCCACATTTCCTGCTGACGGACCGAAATAGATCGGATCCCAAAGGAAGAAAGTTCCCGCTAATATGATGCGCAAGATCAGGCTTCCGATTATCAGATCTATCTCCTAGTTGAAGTTTTAGAAGTCAGGAAGAAGGGTGGGCGGGTGTGGAAAGAGATCGATGGAACCGAATGGATCTGACCACTCCCGATCGTCGAGTTGCTGCTTGATGAGGGAGACATCAAACTCATGAGTCCAACGCCTAGGTTTACCTTAGACAATGCCAATTGACGAGGGGTAACCTTGGAAATTCCCATTGTTATGGACTCATGGGTTTCAGGGAAAAGGGAGCGCTGGTGATTTAAATGGCTTATCACATGAACAAGGGAGGCAAGATTTACCTAGGTTAAGGCCCTCATAGAGGAAAACCTACTCATGCTTGTCTGATCTTTATTGATGGAGAGTACAAAGTTGCTGGTTTGCCAGATGCGATCTAGCTTACGGCGGATTTCTATGACATTGTTATGACTGACCCCTCCATAGGATCCTCCCATCCTTTATATGAGAGGTCGGGACTCAGAGTCCTGTATGGTTCGGATTACAGTGTGAAAGATAACTCTATCAGTATGTCGGTTACAACTTGGGCTTCTACCTTGATCATCATGTCTGGTTCTTGGGACTCGGATGATTCTAGGACTCTTAGTTTCTTGTCGCTTTACGGGCCTTAGTTCAGATCTATAATAGTTATACTAGTCATGGGAACCTGATAAGTCATACCCATGTTAGCAAGCGGAATGAGTTTCCCAATGCAAGTACTGACTCTAGAGGAAAATCCCGTGGATGGACACGAGTACGTGGTTTTTCATGCACTCATCTTGATTATCGTCCATCCGGGATGCCTCACTAATGGAGAATCATGTTGAATTGTTCGCATCTTTCTCGGAAACGCTCTCCCGAGGACACCATCGTGGACGAGCATGCGTACAGAATCTCGAGGCCCTCGTTGTGTTTCATCAGACAACCCTAGGGTATCCAGGATTCGAGCCTCCCCCACCATGCGGCTGGAGAGAGGCCTCGAGCAAGCCTCATGAATGGGGTCCAGGCCATGGTATTCCTATCTCTGGTGAGTGGTGACCTTGCAGGTCGCCAGGATCTGCACCTCCCCACGAAGCGTCTGGAGAGAGACAACAGCTGGATCCAAAGAACAAAAGCAAAACCGTCCCTCACCTACCTTCCTTGGGATGGGAAGTGGTGTCGGGAGGGCTTGTGGCAAGAAACAATGGCTAGGATGATGCCTATCCATAGGCACCTCCCCGCGTTGCGGTTGGAGAGAGGCGAAAGTCGGGCTAACTGAACGGGTAGTGGTTGTGACCTACCTACCTCCCCGCCTCAGCCGGGAGAAAGGATACAACTTTACACCCTCCGAACAAGACAATTCCAACCCATGCATGCCCCTATTCCTAGAGATCAACATCGCTTGTCGGGATCTACCCTTCCCCATGATTAGGGTCAGGCAATGGTTGGACTCCGAACCAGAAAGAGCGCCGGGCCACCCCTGGGCTCCCTGATGTAAGCATCTCCGCGCATAGCGGCCAGAGAGGTCTCGATCAGACTCCATTCAAGCCCTAAGAAGACATAGTGCTATACAAAGAAGGAGTTTATAATAGCTGTGAATGTGTGAACATAAGAACAACCCTACTACCAGCTACAAGAAAAAGAAGCATCAAGAGATGCGCCCTAACAAGGTGGCGCAACCTTGCAGATATAAGGAGCTGCCGGGACGCTGATAAATCAGTGGATTGACGCCCCATCGTCTGCACCATCTTGGACATCGTAGGCTTCAAAGCAGCCACGGAGGCTCCCAAGTCTGTTTGAGGAGCAAGAAGTTTGATGTTGATCTCCACATCGAACCCGGGGAGGTGGTAGTAAAGTGATACCTTTGATCCGGATTTACGGATGAAGTATAGTAGCTTTTTCCCTAGTAGACCTAGGTTTAATTGAACCTTGGGAAACAATGCTAAATGGAAATTAAATGAGACATGTCTACAAGACTTGTTTGTTTGTTTTACCTTCGTTTATCGGACATTAATTTCTAGTTTACTTTATATCATTGTTTGTTTCAATGGATGGAGATAGGCCAGGGTTGAAGATTCACCTGCATTTGCACATCATATGGGATAAAGATAGTAATATGCATATTCAAATTACACTTCACAAACCAGTCTCGATCCGAAGATCGTAAAGTTGGCTCAGGCCACTAATCACAGAATACCGCCAAGATCCAAATTGCAACACTTGGGTAGCAAGAACAAGATTAAAAATCCCGGAATTCCATGATTCCTCTATCCATACTTGTTCCTATGTATAGACCGCTCCGATACCACTGTTGGGGAGCACGCTATGGAAAACAAAAAAATCCAGCACATAACCAAGAACAAATGCAAGGGTGATGTAACAGAACATACCCTCGTAGATCAAACTAGTGAAAGTTTGTCGATGACAAGGTAGATCGTGTGTCAATCCCCGCAAAAAGCCTTAGAAAGTCACGAGGATATGTATTATCCCACGAATGTCTCCGAAGAACTAGTGCTCCAAGTGTCGTACCTCCATCGATATCCACACGTACAACGAGGAAGGCACCGCGTTGCAACGAGATCAAGAACTCGCGGACGAAGCAGGAACGTGTCGATGAAGATTCGGCAGCACTCCGTCGTCTATCAAGATTATATCTACATGGGGTAGAAGAGGAGATACTGCGGGCATTGGTGAAGATATCCTCCAGGTGACGAAGATGACGACATGAGGAAGAGGACCGAGGCCGAGGTGGCAGAGACCGGCAGCAGCATGGTGGCGGCGGTGGCTTGGACTAGGGCGTGGATTTGTGAGTCTTTCCCTTGGACCTCTCCCCTCAATATATAGGCGGATTCCCTCCTCCATATAGGAGAGTAGGAAGATGATTCATATCCTACAAGGACCTCCTACTTTTCCTTTCTTCCACCACTATGAGAGAGAGGAAGTCTATATCCAATACGGAGTCCGCATCAAATACGGAGTACTTCCCAAAACCAACTTGGGGGAAAATTTGAGACCGGGGAGGACTCCTCCCCTCGAACAGCCTTGCCCCACCCCACCTCCTCCACCCTCCGGCCTAGGGAGAGCCCTGGCCGATTCGGCCAGGGTCTCCTCCCCCACCCCCGCGAGCGTGTGGGCCCAGTGGTCCCATGCGGCCCTCTGTCCCATGGGACCCACAAGGATATTAATAAATAATATATTATTTAGTATTAATATAAATATTTATTCCGAAGTTTTCTGAATTAACTTTCGGACACCTCCGAATTAATTCGAAACCTTCCTAAAATATTCCCAGCATCCTCTTTTCATGTCCGAAACCATTCCGTCCACTCTAGTTGATATCCCAGACTCCTCCAGAATATTCTGAGACACTTTGAAACATCCTCTCAGAATTACTTCATCCAACTATCTCATTCGGACTCACATTCTAAAATGCAACGTCTTAAGTGTGTGACCCGGTATGTTTGGATATTTGCGGACTTGTCCAGAACTCATTGTGTTGACAATGATTACTATCACTATCTTGATACAACTAGCCACCCCCACAAACAACACGAAGTTCTTTATCATGTGAACCATAGTATTGAGTCTGATACATATTCGTTGTCCAAAATGAAACACTAGGTTATTCTTCTTACCTGGCATGTACTCTTTAGTCATCCCGTACTAACGATGTTACTATTTTCAACAACTTGATCACGTGTCCAGCCAGATGATGATGGACATCATAGTACATGAGCGGGCCGAGAGTGTATCTCTCCATCGTCAGGAGTATCAATTCCCACAAGCACACTTTGTGAATGATTGGCGAACCATTCGGTATGAACAAGCATCAACTTTATAATTACTCTGTTAAGAGCAATGTTTGGATAATATTGCCATGTTCATATTGTCCCCAAGTTCTCATGTGTCTCGTGGTCAAACGATTTCTAGTGAAGGCAATACAATGTCTTATGAGATTAAACAGACAACTATATTAATGATGCGTTTCACGGTATCTCATGTTTGGGTCTATCCATCATCGTTGTTCTCCAATAACTCCAATTATATATATCACCGGCAACACCACAATCATATTGTCACTTTGACCATAGTTAGGAAACCAAAACTATCGTTGACATACATACTAGTCACAAAGGTATGAATAGGGATATCTCTGTATGGTGTTTATCACCCCACACATGTATTAGGGTTTTCCTCCAAATACACATTATTCGGAACTAATACAATATAGCATAGGACGATAAACTTAATTATGAAACAAAAATATGAATAATAACACATTAATTATTGCCTCTAGGGCATATTTCCATCACCTTCATCATCAACCGCTGCCTACATCACCATTACCATTTCTCTTCCATACTTTAGATCTTGTTGTGATTCCAAATACAATTGTGGTT
Source organism: Avena sativa (assembly GCA_916181665.1). Lineage (NCBI taxonomy): Eukaryota > Viridiplantae > Streptophyta > Magnoliopsida > Poales > Poaceae > Avena > Avena sativa. Next base: position 122,508,103 of record OV702281.1, read on the forward strand.
TGCACTAGATTTATCTCCATACTTTTATCCATCCATTTGAATGATGTTGTTGATTGCTTCCATGTGTGAGTAGTTCCCTTTGTTCTTGGGGAGATGGAGAAACCCTATTATTATTATGAAATGAAATAAATATGATCTATTAGTTTGGTCCATGATCTATTGATCTATGATATTGCGTTTGATATATCTCTGTAGATGGTATGTGTAGTCGGCCACATATCATTTGCCTCCGGGTCTAAAGAGAGGCTAATACCCTTAGGAAGTGTATGGGAGTATGTCCAGTGTTACTTTTGTGACTAAAAGCATTGGTGAAAAAGCATGTGGGCCCCATGTGGGGTTTTAGTAATTAATGGCAATCTCTATGGACTAATGTTTGCATTAAGTTGCTCTTGTAGGAATTGTTCATTGGCATCACTTGGATCATGTTTTGGCTTCAAGGTAGAATAAATGAAGAAGAAGAAGCAATGTCCAAGGGATTTAGGCCTATTGGAATCATGTAGAAGAAGAGGAATAAAGAAAAGAAGATCAAGAGTGTCTTGAAGAAGAAGATGGAGTTCCTCTTGTGTATATTTAAGACATCATCCAAATGAAGTTAGGAGAAATGAAGTGCAAGCTCAAGATGCGCCATCTCTATAAGATCTCAAGCTTGAAGCTTTCCATCCTTGGTGATCATGGATCGATGAAGAAAAGTACAAAGAAGAGGTTTCCACATGGTTTATGGGGGAGCAAGTTACAAGTCTTCATCAAGCGTGCGCAAGAAAGAGCAATCAAGAAAGGTGTTCCATCTTGAGGAGGAAATGATCATCTACATTGAGCTCAAGTGGAATGCTCAAGGCAAAGGTATAATCTTGATAGATTTTGCCTTTTGCTAGTCTCATGTTGTTAGTTGGGAGACTGGGTTTAGGATAGATGGATGTACTATCAAGAAGGGCTCTCGAGTGAGTAACTCAATCGTATCTTTCAGAGAGATCTCAAATATTTTCATACTTGGCATAATATTTCATGGTTGTTATTTGGATCTTATCCAAGTGAGGTTCTATAGCTTGTGGTATCTTCATAACAAGCTCTAGTTCATAAAAAACGGATTTCTCTTGTATATCTTATTGCATTTTTGATCTTGGAGGTTTTTTGGATCCACACCAAGGGAGGTATCTCATATAATATTACTTGATATTTTCTCACTTGGTGGTATCCAATATTTCCTACACGTCATTACCTTTCCAACAAAATTGCTCTCATCCCATTCGGAGTTCGGTTGCTTAAGTTATTTGCGTTTTGCTTCTACTGCATGCGTTGTTTGTACCAACCAGTAGTACCGGATATTCCATCCGGTACTACCACTTGGCACCGGTAGTACCGCCCATCAGTACTGGACGGGTCTGAGCCCACTGGCAAGCTGAGGTTCCCTCTTAGGCCCGGTGGGTACCACCAGCCTGGCACTACCGCAGTGTCTGGTAGTACCGTTGTATTTTCTGGTACTACCGCTATGCGGTACTACCGGTTCATGCGACGTGTCCTACCGGTGGAAAAAAAGGTTCTTCTCGACTCATTTTTGCCTGGTACCTATTCCAGTACTAGTCCGGTAGTATTGGTTATTGCCGGTACTACCGCTGCCTAGTCCAATAGTATCGCTCGTCGCAGCAGGAAATGGTCAGATTTTGGTCCCCCTATAAATGGGACCTTCTTCTCCATTGAACCTATCCATTTGAGCTCTTTGCCACCTCCATTGTTGATTTACTTGAGCTTGTTTCCTCCCTCTCCCTCTCATGATTCTTGCATCCTTTTGAGGGAAAAGAGAGGATATCTAGATCCACAATCCCACTAATCCATCTCTCCTATAAGTGAGGGAATATCTTGGGATCTAGATCTTGGAGACTTGTGGGGTTTTCCTCTTGTGTTATTCCTCTCTTATTCTCCCAATAGCTTTTGTATCTTTGGTGGAATTTGGGAGTGAAGGACTTGCCATTGCATTAGGTGCATCGATTTGAGTTCTCCTTAGATGATTTGGTTAGTGAAATCAAGAAGCTTGTTACTCTTGGGTTCTTGGAACCCTAGACGGTTGTGTGGACTTTGTGGTGAGTTCTTGGGGCCTCCAATTAAGTTGTGGATATCTCCCCAATTTAGTGGCCTTGGTGGTGATTACTGGGAGCCTCCAATTAAGTTGTGGAGATTGCCCCAATCTTGTATGGATTTGGTGTCCGTCCTCAAGCGTCCCATAGTGGATCGAGTGCTTGCCGTACGGTGGGTGCTCGGGAGAATAGGGTGAGGCCTCTTATGGTGTTGGTGTTCTTAGTACCGCCCACCCTTCCAACGAGACGCACTCCCTTGTAGGGAGGAACTCGGTAAAACATCATCGTCTCTATGTGCCTCGGTTATCTCTATACCCAAGCCCTTAACTTATGCACTTTACATTGTGATAGCTTTCATGCTTGAAGTAATCTATCTTGCTATCACCTTGTTGCTTATCTTGCTTAGCATAAGTTGTTGGTGCACATAGGTGAACCATAGTTTTTATATAGGCTTTGTTCTTGACAAAAGAAAATGCTAGCTTTATTCCACCTTTGTTAAGCCCATCTCTTAAAAGTTTTTAACCTCCTATTCATCCTCCTCTAGGCGACATCTGTGATATTTCAATTGGATTATAACCTACACGGTCAAAGGGGGAATTAAGAGAGATTCACTAACCTCATTACAATATCCATGGGGAAACCCTTAATTGTGGTAGTCTGTATGAGTGTATTTCTCTCAGGACTCGGAGTGGTTATTTAGAGATGACCTCATAACCTGACTCAAGAAAGCGACTGCCCACGAGTCTTGTAGAGAACATCTTATTAGGATATCTCTCCACATATATCATGAAGAAAGAAATATACTATCCTAATTTTGAGTAATTACCCCATGCTAGTGGTGTATCCTACATCCCTGAGAACGCTTTAGCCTTATTGAGTTCCAATAAAATTTCCAACATGTCACATCCCAAGATTTTCCAAATCTTGTAATGTGAAAAATAAATAAACAAAATAAATTATTGTTGAAAATCAGGGTGAAAAGAAACTTTTGTTTCTAAATGAAAACTTAAAAATACCATCTTGAACAAACTTTAATTAAAGTTTTAATTCAACAAAATTCAAATAAAATGCATTCATCATAAAATGCATCTGGAAATTTAAACACTTGGAAAATAAAACCAAACCCTAAACCCTAATGGAATAAAAATCATTTCCAAGTTATCTCCAAGCTTATGGATTTGATCCATATAAAAATTTGTCAACAAACATTTACAAATGATCAAAAAGGACAAATAGAAATATTATAAGATCATAGAAATTGGTTTCACTTAAATTGGAACCACAAATAAAAACTTATGAATTTAATAAGATAAGGAAAAGTAATTTCCAAAGCTAATAAAGAATCTGTCTAAAATCCAAACCAAATGGTGAGCAAATAATCCTGAAGGTATTTAAAAGGATAAACAAATAATAAACAAGATTTTATAAATTGGAATCACCAAGTTTGGATCTCTAAATAAAAAGATATGGATTTTATAAGGAGAAGAAAGAAATAATAATTAAAGAATATTTAAAGACCAAATTAAACCTTAGCAAAGACCATAAGCAAATGGAATGATTGGAATCCAAATCCAAATAAAATAAAAGGATAAATAATTTCCAAAATAAAATAAAAGGGCTTAAACCAAATTCCATTTGAATAAAGACAAAATCCCAATTAGAAATAATTGACTAAATCATGGGAAAATAATATTTTGGAATTTACCCAAGTGAAATAAAAGTTGTTTAATTCAACCTAATTAAGATTAAAGAAAACTTCCAAATAAAAAAAATGGGGAAATAAAACTATATTTAATCCCATTGGAATTAAAACAAATATCCAATTCAAATGATTTATGAATCATATTAAAGACTTTCCAAATAATTCAAGATGAATTATTTGAACCCAAATAAACAAATAAAAACCTACTGAAAGGATTTGGAAAGTTTAAAAATTTAAATGGAGATTTAAAAATATTATTAGATCTTATCTAATTAAAACTAGAGCCTATTTTGAATAATTAAAAGACTTAAAAAGAATAAATAAATTATTCTAAAAATGATTTCAGAATGTGCTACTAATCAATATTTAAATCTACACAAAATTTGCTAAAGGTTTGAATCCAAATGAGTGTTTGATTTGCTTATTCAAAATCAAAACAGAATTAAAGATATGGAAAAAGGAAAAAAAACAAACGGAATAAAAAAATGTAAAGGACCCAGCCCAACTAGCCTGGCCCAACTAAGCCCAGCCAGCCCACCGCTCCTCTCCCACAGAAAAACGCTTCAGACCAAATATCCTACCCGTACAGTGTATGACGCGTGGACCCCATCTCCCCACCCCTCTCTCACACTGCCAAGCAGACCCCACCGCCACGCAGGCTTCTTCCTCGCTGCGACCCTTTCTTCCTTCCCTCGTCGCCGTTTCTGGCTGTAATTCCGCGGGCTTAATTCGCCTTAACGCTGCAGCCATTACTCGCTGTGATCACGCACACTTAAACGCCCATGCCCCCTCTCCATTTCCCCTAGTCGCCTCACCCTAGCGCGCCCCCAGGCTACCCAATTGCTCTCTGCACCGTCCTCTGTCCGACGATGCTCCGACGGTGATTCCGGCCAAGTCTCGCCTCCCCTTGCACCCTAGCCACGACGAGACTACTCCCCATTTCCTTGCGCACACTCCAGTGCCGCCAGCTCGCTCGCGCTCACACTGCAACCTCGACTGCGTCTTCGCCAAGCAGCGCTGCCGTCTGCCTCCACTCCGGCGACACCCCCTAGTAACCTCTGACCGCCCCATCCCCTCTAACTGATGCTCACGTACTCGCCTATCCCGTACGCATCTAACTGCATGGTTTGTTTGGTCTGGCGTGAACCGTAGCCTCGCCTCCAACATCGACTAAGCGCACCCGACGCGGACAAGAACTCCGGCGAGCGATTCAAGCCAGCACAGTGCACCCATGTCTCCGCGACGACAAGCTTGAGCATCAGCAACGTGCTGCGAACTCGGCGAGAACCTTCCCTTTCCTTCTCGCCTCCTGTAACCTCGGCAACCTCACTGCCAGAGCCGCGCCGCCGCCAGCCACCGTCAAGCGCCGCCAGTCTTTGGTCTAGTTGGTCTGAGCCATTGGATTTCGATCGTGTGTACGCGATAGATTGACTAAACGAACCGGTACGCTCGCCTCTGTGCTGCACGATCTAACTTAGATCCAACGCCTCTGAGTGCTTGATCCAACCGAAGCGGTACCGGCGAATTAAAACACGACACGTGGCCTCTGTTTGATTTAAAAACCAGAAACTTATCTAATTGATGTTCCAATTTGAATAATTCATAACTTTTAATCTACACGTCCAAATTTTGCAAACTTTATATCAATGGATTCAGCAAGACAAGCCCTAGCCAACCATGCACTTTGTTTAGTAAAAAGCTTCTGTTAAATTGTTTGTTTTTGCAGAAACTTGTGTATGCTTGTTTAGGATATAAAAATTGTTCTAAAATGATTTTGGGGGTAAAATCTTTGGCAAATGGTGTGTTTTGAACCTACTGACCATAGGAAACAAATTGTGGTTTCAAAAATGTATTTGGTGAAACAAAAGAATAAACTTTGGATTTAAACCATTTCTAGTCAAACAAAAGTAATGCTTATTTATTTAAAAAGGCTTTTAGTAGAAAATCTTTGGGAAATGTTTTAGAATAAACTCTCTGACCCCAAAACACCAAGTTTTATGATTTGAAAATGTATTTGGTGAACCCTATAAAATTATTGCTTTGCTAAAGAAATTTTCTACCACATAAAATAATGACTTGATTTGAAAATGGTTTATGAAGTGAAAACTTTAGCAAATTATTTTGCCACCTTATAAAATGACCATTAGGTGTTTTCAAATGTTTATGACCCATTAGAAACCACTTTTACAAATAAAACAATCTCTTGCATGCTTGCATGTATTGTTTAGTTTCTATCATTTTATGTGATGAATTGCTTGAATGGTGGATTGAAATATTGTTTGCTTGATTGAAATGTAGTGATTTGAAGTGAGTGAACATTGCAAAGATCAAGGAGTGAACATATACTCTCTACCAAAAAGGCAAGTGATGCTTCATACTTTTGTCCCATTATTTTCACTATGCATTAGTGATATTTCTAAGTAGGACTTGCATGGAATTTTTGCTAAGTATAAACTATGCTATGGGAAATCCTAGTAGATGAAACCTTAGTAGAATTTTCCTAAGTTAAGATTCCTACTACTATCATGCTTAGCTTAGCTAATAGAAAACAAGGGTGGAATATATATTCATACTATGGAAAAATTTCTAAGTCTGAGGACTTGTGTTTAGTTTAATAAAACAACTAAGTGAATGAATCACCTGGGTGGAATGGAAGGAATGGTTTGTGTTGAGTGGTCATGCAAGTCCAGTATGCTAGGGAAAACTTGGTGTCTCACTTGTGGATGGCCACCCAGGAACAAAGAGATTTGAGATGTCAAATGTTGAGAAGCTTCAAGTGCAGCCACATGGCATTATGGGCTCTGCCTGGTTCATATAGGTTGCAATAACTTAGCCAAAATGGACAGTTGGTGGTAGGGGATTGATTGGTTGGAGCGCGTCCATTTTGGTCTAAGGGAAGGCTTCTGAAAGATCTTGTCTTGGGAAACCAAGTCTTGTGGGTAAAGTGCACCACCTCTGCAGAGTGTAAAATCTAAGTACTTAGCCATGTCCCTGGCAAAGGACAATTTGAGCATCAAGACTTGGAAGCTATCAAGAATCTCATCATCCAAATTTCTAAGTTAAAAACTTGTGGTTGAACAAGGGATTGAAAGGATCACAAATTTCTATTAGGGGATGCCTTGGGAAAGATTTTTTCAAGGTAAAACTTAGTATTTTCAAATGATAAGGAAAATTTATTTTGAGAAAAGCAAGCCTAAGCTCCACTTAGCCAAATGCATATAGATGATAGACTCCACTATACTACCATAGTATCACTTGCCAATACAATTCAAATGTATTGACCCTTGTGGCTGTAACTTGTTATGTTGCAGGTTTGTTTGATATTAGTGAAGTTTAATGATTAGGATTACAAGTCTACAACCAACATGTCGGCCTGTGGCACTTTGAAGATGAAGGACCCCATGCTATTGTATTATTCTGCTGCATTGTAATGAGATAGCCAAATGAGCTATGTAAGATGTAATAATTTATTTTATTCCTGGTTATAAAGTTGTATTATGACCTTTGTTTCTTGATATTACATCTTAACTGTGGATGCTAGCTATTGATCCAGGGACTAGCATTGTAAACACAGGGATCTCTACCTTATTAAAGGTTGGGAACCTTACAGATGGTATCAGAGCACTGTGTTGCCTGTAGGATTTGTAAACCTAGGATTGGACAAAACCCTTAGAAAAATAGGAGTTGTATTTGTTCCAAAACTTAGTTACAAACAATCATGTAAACTCTTTCCTCAACCATTTTGGTTTCAACTCTACATCTTTTCTATTTCAAACTTGATGGACAAAACCTACCCCATGGCCAAAGACTTCACCATGAGCAAAGGACTTCATCAACTCTAATGACTTCAACATCTTCAACTATAATGACTTCAACATCTTCATCATTTTCACCAAGGACCTCAACCTTGGATATTCACTAAAGACTACAAGTGAGACAAGAAATATTACTCAAGACTTGAAGACTAAGGAAGCACAACTTAGAAGGAACCATCATCACTTTGAAGTTTTTGTAACCAAGATGCAAGAAATTCTCCAAGGGTACAAAGATCTTGTTCATGAAGAATCAACTAAGAAGGATGTAAAGATTTCAAGTGAACCATATAGATGGACCACCATATTTAGTTTAAGTCAAACCCACCAACTTATGTGGTGTAACAAAAATATTTTTGGTTGCCTAAAAATATGCTTGAAACTTGTTGTTTGAGTGGAATGATTGTTTGTGATTGTTTGCACATTGCTTGTGTGAATTGTGATGTGTGTGATTGGAATTATTCCCTTATAAATATTTTGCCTATTCTAATCCCAATCCAACCCAAACAGATGACTTCTCCAAGAGACTCCAACATCAAGGATGGTGACAACAATAACAACCAAGAGGTCAACATGAGAGACCAACTGCTTGCAAGACAAACCCAGTTGAACCAAGTGACAACTCAGTTTTTAGCCAACAACAATGAGATAGACCCAACCATGCAAAAAGTTTTGGAAACTCAATCCCAATTGTTGCAAGGGATGGCTACTCAAATGGTCAACATGGGAGACAACTCTTCCAAAGGAGTTTGTGACAACAAGGATGACAAAGATGTTATTCTAGAAGGAACCCAAGCTTGCAATATTTGTGGAGACAAGGATCACACTTCCAAGGAGCATGAAGATCAATGCTCCAACTGTGAAGAGAAACATCCAATTGACCAATGCCCCACATCTCAAGCTACTTGTTACCTATGTGAAGGAAACAATCATGTCCCTATCTAATGCCCCATCTATTCCATAGTTGAACAAAGGAAACAAGGTGGAGTGCAACAACTGATTGCATACTACCATGAGAGATCCAAGTCTACCAAGAAGGATGAAGACAAAGGAAAATCTCAGCTTGTACCTCCCAGCAACATGACTCAATTTAAAGGACCCAAGAGGAGGCATATGTATTATCCAAGGAGTAATAGAAGGTCAAGGAGACCAGGAGCTGTTCCTACCTTTGAGATAACATATGAAGAACATGAATTAGAAGCACTCTTAGCTTTGGAGAAACCCAAGAAAAAGAAGCACAAAAGCCATGTGCAATGTGGTCATTGCAAAGAAATGGGACACTATGCCAGTGAATGTCTAGAGAAGCAGAAGTATAAGGAGATTAGCCAAGTGTGGTGCAACAACTGCAAAGAGCTAGGCCATTATGTAGCAACTTGTCCATAGAAGATACGCGATGAACTCAATCTTATCACATGTTACAATTGTGGTAATCAAGGACATTATGCAAGCAATTGTCCAGAAAAGATGAAGCACAAGATAAACAAGCCTATGAAGGATCTCAGCCTTGTCACATGTTTCAAGTGTGGAAACAAAGGACACTATGCAGATGTTTGTCCAGAGAGATTTCAGCAAGATCCCAAGCAAGCCAAGATGTAATTTAGTTGGAAATTTTTTAAGGGTGGTAGTACCCTAGATGCTTTGAGCCAACTTGTAACCCCTAGCCTCCCCAAATCTCGGGACGAGATTTATTTTAAGGGTGGTAGCCTGTCACATCCCAAGATTTTCCAAATCTTGTAATGTGAAAAATAAATAAAGAAAATAAATTATTGTTGAAAATCAGGGTGAAAAGAAACTTTTGTTTCTAAATGAAAACTTAAAAATCCCATCTTGAACAAACTTTAATTAAAGTTTGAATTCAACAAAATTCAAATAAAATGCATTCATCATAAAATGCATCTGGAAATTTAAACACTTGGAAAATAAAACCAAACCCTAAACCCTAATGGAATAAAAGTCATTTCCAAGTTATCTCCAAGCTTATGGATTTGATCCATATAAAAATTTGTCAACAAACATTTACAAATGATCAAAAAGGACAAATAGAAATATTATAAGATCATAGAAATTGGTTTCACTTAAATTGGAACCACAAATAAAAATATATGAATTTAATAAGATAAGGAAAAGTAATTTCCAAAGCTAATAAAGAATCTGTCTAAAATCCAAACCAAATGGTGAGCAAATAATCCTAAAGGTATTTAAAAGGATAAACAAATAATAAACAAGATTTTATAAATTGGAATCACCAAGTTTGGATCTCTAAATAAAAAGATATGGATTTTATAAGGAGAAGAAAGAAATATTAATTAAAGAATATTTAAAGACCAAATTAAACCTTGGCAAAGACCATAAGAAAATGGAATGAATGGAATCCAAATCCAAATAAAATAAAAGGATAAATAATTTCCAAAATAAAATAAAAGGGCTTAAACCAAATTCCATTTGAATAAAGACAAAATCCCAATTAGAAATAATTGACTAAATCATGGGAAAATAATATTTTGGAATTTACCCAAGTGAAATAAAAGTTGTTTAATTCAACCTAATTAAGATTAAAGAAAACTTCCAAATAAAAAAATTGGGGAAATAAAACTATATTTAATCCCATTGGAATTAAAACAAATATCCAATTCAAATGATTTATGAATCATATTAAATACTTTCCAAATAATTCAAGATGAATTATTTGTACCCAAATAAACAAATAAAAACCTACTGAAAGGATTTGGAAAGTTTAAAATTTTTAATGGAGATTTAAAAATATTATTAGATCTTATCTAATTAAAACTAGAGCCTATTTTTGAATAATTAAAAGAATTAAAAAGAATAAATAAATTATTCTAAAAATGATTTCAGAATGTGCTACTAATCAATATTTAAATCTACACAAAATTTGGTAAAGGTTTGAATCCAAATGAGTGTTTGATTTGCTTATTCAAAATCAAAACAGAATTAAAGATATGGAAAAAGGAAAAAAACGGAATAAAAAAATGTAAAGGACCCAGCCCAACTAGCCTGGCCCAACTAAGCCCAGCCAGCCCACCGCTCCTCTCCCGCAGAAAAACGCTTCAGACCAAATATCCTACCCGCACAGCGTATGACGCGTGGACCCCATCTCCCCACCCCTCTCTCACACTGCCAAGCAGACTCCACCGCCACGCAGGCTTCTTCCTCGCCGCGACCCTTTCTTCCTTCCCTCGTCGCCGTTTCTGGCTGTAATTCTGCGGGCTTAATTCGCCTTAACGCTGCAGCCATTACTCGTTGTGATCACGCACACTTAAGCGCCCACGCCCCCTCTCCATTTCCCCCAGTCGCCTCACCCTAGCGCGCCCCCAGGCTACCCAATTGCTCTCTGCACCGTCCTCTGTCCGACGACGCTCCGACGGCGATTCCGGCCAAGTCTCGCCTCCCCTTGCACCCTAGCCATGACGAGACTACTGCCCATTTCCTGGCGCACACTCCAGTGCCGCCAGCTCGCTCGCGCTCACACTGCAGCCTCGATTGTGTCTTCGCCAAGCAGCGCCGCCGTCTGCCTCCACTCCGGCGACACCCCTGGTAACCTCTGACCGCCCCATCCCCTCTGACCGATGCTCACGTACTCACCTATCCCGTACGCATCTAACTGCCTGGTTCCTTTGGTCTAGCGTGAACCGTAGCCTTGCCTCCAACGTCGACTGAGCGCACCCGACGCGGACAAGAACTCCGGCGAGTGATTCAAGCCAGCACAGTGCACCCATGTCTCCGCGACGACAAGCTTGAGCATCAGCAACGTGCTGCGAACTCGGTGAGCACCTTCCCTTTCCTTCTCGCCTCCTATAACCCCGGCAACCTCACCGCCAGAGCCGCGCCGCCGCCAGCCACCGTCAAGCGCCGCCAGTCTTTGTTCTAGTTGGTCTGAGCCGTTGGATTTCGATCGTGTGTACGCGATAGATTGACTAGACAAACCGGTACGCTCGCCTCTGTGCCGCACGATCTAACTTAGATCCAACGCCTCTGAGTGCTTGATCCAACCGAAGCGGTACCGGCGAATTAAAACACGACACGTGGCCTCTGTTTGATTTAAAAACCAGAAACTTATCTAATTGATGTTCCAATTTGAATAATTCATAACTTTTAATCTACACGTCCAAATTTTGCAAACTTTATATCAATGGATTCAGCAAGACAAGCCCTAGCCAACCATGCACTTTGTTTAGTAAAAAGCTTCTGTTAAATTGTTTGTTTTTTCAGAAACTTGCATATGCTTGTTTAGGATATAAAAATTGTTCTAAAATGATTTTGGGGGTAAAATCTTTGGCAAATGGTGTGTTTTGAACCTACTGACCATAGGAAACAAATTGTGGTTTCAAAAATGTATTTGGTGAAACAAAAGAATAAAATTTGGATTTAAACCATTTCTACTCAAACAAAAGTAATGTTTATTTATTTAAAAAGGCTTTTAGTAGAAAATCTTTGGGAAATGTTTTAGAATAAACTCTTTGTCCCCAAAACACCAAGTTTTTATGATTTGAAAATGTATTTGGTGAACCCTATAAAATTATTGCTTTGCTAAAGACATTTTCAACCACATAAAATAATGACTGGATTTGAAAATGGTTTATGAAGTGAAAACTTTAGCAAATGATTTTGCCACCTTATAAAATGACCATTAGGTGTTTTCAAATGTTTATGACCCATTAGAAACCACTTTTACAAATAAAACAATCTCTTGCATGCTTGCATGTATTGTTTAGTTTCTATCATTTTATGTGATGAATTGCTTGAATGGTGGATTGAAATATTGTTTGCTTGATTGAAATGTAGTGATTTGAAGTGAGTGAACATTGCAAAGATCAAGGAGTGAACATATACTCTCTACCAAAAAGGCAAGTGATGCTTCATACTTTTGTCCCATTATTTTCACTATGCATTAGTGATATTTCTAAGTAGGACTTGCATGGAATTTTTGCTAAGTATAAACTATGCTATGGGAAATCCTAGTAGATGAGACCTTAGTAGAATTTTCCTAAGTTAAGATTCCTACTACTATCATGCTTAGCTTAGCTAATAGAAAACAAGGGTGGAATATATATTCATACTATGGAAAAATTTCTAAGTCTGAGGACTTGTGTTTAGTTTAATAAAACAACTAAGTGAATGAATCACCTGGGTGGAATGGAAGGAATGGTTTGTGTTGATTGGTCATGCAAGTCCAGTATGCTAGGGAAAACTTGGGCATCACCAAGTCCAGTATGCTGGGGAAAACTTGGTGTCTCACTTGTGGATGGCCACCCAGGAACAAAGAGATTTGAGATGTCAAATGTTGAGAAGCTTCAAGTGCAGCCACATGGCATTATGGGCTCTGCCTAGATCATATAGGCTGCAATAACTTAGCCAAATGGATAGTTGGTGGTAGGGGATTAATAGGTTGGAGCGCGTCCATTTTGGTCTAAGGGAAGGCTTCTGAAAGATCTTGTCTTGGGAAACCAAGTCTTGTGGGGAAAGTGCACCACCTCTGCAGAGTGTAAAATCTAAGTACTTAGCCATGTCCCTGTCAAAGGACAATTTGAGCATCAAGACATGGAAGCTATCAAGAATCTCATCATCCAAATTTCTAAGTTAAAAACTTTTGGTTGAACAAGGGATTTAAAGGATCACCAATTTCTATTGGGGGATGCCTTGGGAAAGATTTTGTCAAGCAAAAACTTAGTATTTTCAAATGATAAGGAAAATCTATTTTGAGCAAAGCAAGCCTAAGCTCCACTTAGCCAAATGCATATAGATGATAGACTCCACTATACTACCATAGTATCACTTGCCAATACAATTCAAATGTATTGACCCTTGTGGCTGTAACTTGTTATGTTGCAGGTTTGTTTGATATTAGTGAAGTTTAATGATTAGGATTACAAGTCTACAACCAACATGTCTGCCTGTGGCACTTTGAAGATGAAGGACCCCATGCTATTGTATTATTCTGCTGCATTGTAATGAGATAGCCAAATGAGCTATGTAAGATGTAATAATTTATTTTATTCCTGGTTATAAAGTTGTATTATGACCTTTGTTTCTTGATATTACATCTTAACTGTGGATGCTAGCTATTGATCCAGGGACTAGCATTGTAAACACAGGGATCTCTACCCTATTAAAGGTTGGGAACCTTACACAACACTTTTGTTACTTGTTTTACTTTACTTGTTTTACTTTACTTTTGTGCATGCAAACAAAAACCTTTCAAACACCCTTTACTTGAAATCAAAGATGTCTTACAAGTATCCTTTGGTAGACAGTGACGAGGGGAATAAATGCCTCAACCAAATAGCTCTCTGCAGGTTCGATATCTTATTTTGAAACTAGCTACAATTGATCTATCCACTTGCAGTCATCATGCTATTTTCTGGTGCTGTTGCCGGGGAGCTAAGCGCTTTTGGTCTTTGTTTTTAGTTGCTATTTCTACTAATTGTTTTACTAAAGTTTTTTACTAGTTTTAGGTAAGCATCACGACTGCACTCGGACTGATGAATCAGATTGATGCAACTAAATACCTCGGGAAATTCAATAGAAGACTTGTTAAGCAATTCTCGAGTGGGATAAAACCAGAATATAAGGTTAACCCTCATTTTATCGATATTATTAAAGAGATTTTTTTGCAGAAGATGATCTAGATGAGAATCTGTACACTCATTTAGTACATTTTGCCGAGTTATGTTGGACACTTAAATTGAGAGGCTATTCTGATGATGAATTGAAACTTAAACTGTTTAGCCAATCTCTATCCAACACTGTTTAGCTTGGTATAGAATTTTCCTAGCAGAGAAAATTGATACCTGGGAAAAGCTCAAAGGAGAATTTGTATTTCGATTCTTTCCCAAAGTAAAAACTACTGAAGTAAGGAGGGCGATCACGAACTTCAAGAACTGCCCAAGTGAAGGTTTTGTAAGAGACTTCAAAAGGTATAAATCCATCCTTAATATATGCCCCATCATGATTTACCTGAATGGTATGTTCTACATATTTTCTATACGGGACTTAACCAAGAGATTAAGCATGAAATTGACAGTAATTCTTGAGGTTCTTTTATGGACTTAACTATAACTAAAGCTTGGGAACTCTTGGAACAAATTCGTCGCAATAGAGAAACTTGTGGATTTTATTTAGGTGGCAAATGAGGGATAAAATTGAATATAATTGTTTTAATGCTTATAAGGAATCCGGTAAAGTTAAGGAAACCACTAATGAACTTCAACTTGATGATGATATTATTCTAAAAATCCTCTAGTCTTTTACAGAACATTTTGAAACTCCCAAGAAAGATTGGCTTCAATACACTCCACCACCTGTGAAAGTTGAAGATCTTAAGTAAAAATGTTGGACCCTATAGAGCCATTAAAGAAGGAAGCACCTTATGTTGAACCCTTTCCTTTTCCAAGGATGACAAGAAAACATATGATGGCTCAACAACTCGAAGAACAGTTGGAAGAGGAAAGAATGTTCCTCAAAAAGTATGCAAGATATGGGTGAGCCAAATAAAGAAGATATATTAACCATGTTTGCACATTGCAATGTGATCGAGCTAGACACCAAAGCTTCACAATTTTTTGAAGGAAAGGGAAAAGCTAAATATGTTGGTAAGACCATTCTCCCTTGCATGTTTGGTGAGCCTTCTTATTATGACCTCTGTGTTATCAGAACAGCTGATAATGTAATTCCTTACACTTTTTACTTAAAAATCCAAAATGAGCTCATCCATCTGAATTAGAAGATACTAATATGACAATAATATTAGCAGATAAGACACTCAGAATTCCAATGGCGATAATTAGAGATGTTCCAATCTGTATCAGACCTTACAATTACGCTATCGATTTTGTACTTGTTGATATGCCTACTGATGTTTATTGTCCAACTTTTGGAAGAACTTTTCTGAACACCGCAGGAGCAAACATTGACTGCAACAAAGAAACAATATCTCTAAAGTTTGGTGAGGATAAAATGAATTTCCATCTGTCCAAATTTCATCATAGGCCAATGATTTAAGAGTTTGATGTATATGAGCAAGGGCAATAAGAAGAAGGTAAAAATCAGTAGTCTTGATGCTGTATTTATTGAAACTCCCAACAATAATTTAGCAAGAAGCCTAGTTGATAATTATAACCTTCAGAAAGATATAGATAATATGGAAATTGATGAATATCTTAATTTAACCCCTATGGTTGATTCCGAAATGAATCAAATTTATGAGATACCCATAAGAAAGGGGGATTGTAACATCCCAAAAATATTAAACTAGAATCATCAAACTCTAATCATCAAAATTAGGGTTAACAAAAACTTTTCTAAATAAAAATATGAAAGCATTCATATGTGTATGCATCCTAATTTGGATTCTTTTGAATTGCCTTGTTTATGTGTTTCTTTGCTTGCAAAAGGATTCTTAGGTGAAATAAACATCATCTAAACAATCCCCACACTTTTCCCAAAGACAAATAAATCAAAACAAATAAAATAAAGGAAGGGTCATTTTGGCCAATTTAACTCCCATGCCTACTTTGGCTGTCTCAAACTTTTAGAACTTAACAGAAACTTGTTTGGATCTTTACACCCCTTGATTGTACTCATAACAAAGTATCAAGGACCACTTTGTGATCATCCAGAAACTTTCAAATGCATAGTTTAAATGACAATTCAAAATTGAATCTTTATCATATGGGAAGATCCCACTTTTTCAAAAACCACTCAAACAAGCTCAAATTTCAAAACCCAAGAATCTGCAGACTCACCAGCACCAATCTAGCACACCCACCAAAAATCTTTTCAAAATTCAAAACTTGAATTCTTGCGGCCATTTCATCAAACACCTTGCAGATTCAAATCTAACAAAATCAAAACACTATAGTGTGCAGTGTTTTGAGCCTAACTGGTTCCCTCTCTAGCTCACAATAGCCTCAGTAGATCATCTAACGAACTTAACTAATCACTAGCACCACTGTGAGCTCGCCAATGCCATCAATGGTGAACAGCCGAAGCACACCATGCCACCCCAGTGTAGACAACAAGCTAGGAGAGAAACTAGTCGTGCCAACCTTGTCTAGAAGATCACCCATGCCTCACCGCCCCCTCTCAACCAGCCCAACCTCGAAGACATCGACCAGAGCACCCAGGAACTCCGTGCCCGTGCCTCTGTCAACCATGCCGAGCGTGCGCCAGAGCGCCACCCTCGACACACGCCCACAGACCGCGCGCCGCCCTCACCGCGTGCATACATGATCGCCACCGACCCAGGAGACTGCCAGACACCCCTGTTCGCCGCCCCATGCCTCACAGCCACCGCTCGCCGTCGAAGACGCCGCCTCTGCCGCGCAGAGCATCGCGTGTTCCAGACCATTTGCCACCGCCCCTACATGCGCATTAAAGCCATAGAGCATCGCCAGGAGACCACCAAGCGATCGCCACCGCCAGCCATGCCTCTAGCAGCCCGTAGCCATGTCTCCACCGTCGCCTGCCCATCCCATTCGGTCTCGTCGTCGCCACTATAAATAGAGGCCACCCCCAGCCGAATTGAGCACACCATCTCACTCCCCTCTCCTCACTGATCGTTCCACCCCGTTCCCGGAGCAAGGCGAGCAGCACTTCGCCGGAATTTCACTGGAGCCCGCCGCCTCTGGAGAAGAAGGGAGCCAGCGATTGGAGCCGCTCCAGGAGAAGCTGTCGGTAATAGGAGGTTCGCCGTCATCGACTTCGTCGTTCGCTCGCCTCGTCGACCCTCGCCTGAGCCCTGGTGAGCCCCCAACGACCCCCACCTGCCGCGTTAGGTTTCTGTCTCGCCGGCGTTGCCCAACGTCGATGATGACCCACGGCCATTAGGTTAGAACTAGATCGAACGCACCACATCACCCCATATCGCTTCGCACCCCCTCGACTCACTAACGCGTGGGGACAACCACTTAACCAGCCCTCGTAAGCGCTGTGCTTAGTAGGTCGGCCCAGTATCGCTTCCCGCGCAGCCCAGTCATTTGAATTTAACATTTTCCATTTTATTTCAAACACAGTTCTGTACCTAGTTTCAAAAATCAACCCAGATCGATTCAGTGAACCAAATTGAATGAAACCAATTTTGTTAGAAAGGTCTGGGAGTGCTGAATCCAAGCCCGTTGGATTCAAGTCATTTGGATCTGTAGATCACCCTTGGTAAAAATAACAAGGCAGAACCTTTTCTGCATTCAAACATTTTTCAAATTTAAACCATAATAGCTTTTGAGTTTATTCCAACTCTAAAAAATCACAATTGATCATACCTTTCAGAATATATAAAAATATATGTTTACTTACAGAAATAATGTTCAAGTAATAAAAGAATGCTACATAGGCATTTCTAGCCACTTTATTTAATTAAAATAAAAGGGTGAAACCTTATTAAATTGTGACACCACTTTAAATCATATTCCCATGGACTAAAATATGTGGTGATGACATGTGTCAACATGATCCCATGTTTAGTTTGGAGAATATTAAATCTTAAGTAGTTTTTCAATGAGTAGAAATTACTTTTCTAAAAAAAGGAATTAAACCAAGCTTTAATCTTGTAATGTTAGTGATGATGCTAGATCATCTATAGGACCCTTTTGTGTGATGCTTGCAAGTAGTTAAGTATTGTTTGGTGATTGTGTACCTCGTATTTATTTATAGACGCTAGTACCGACCAAGGATACGAGGAAGAAGGAGGATACTACGAAGAAGAAGCCGAGGAGAACTTCAACCACTGCTGTACATAAGGCAAGCCTTACTAATAAAGTTGACCTATGCAAGCCAATACTTGCTTGTCACCATGACAACTATATGCCTTAAGCATATATGATCCTACCCACTTGATAAACCAATCCTAGTTTTTACTTACAAGCTTTATACTTTATTTCTTTATCAAAGCTATTACTTAGAGTTACTTAAGTGAATTGTAGATTCTAGAAAGATAATTGAAGGTTGCATAAAGAGCATAAAATTTGGCCTAAGCTAGATAATCTTGATGTCATCCTAAGGCATGAGATTGAACTTAGTTGAAACTCCACTAGTTTACCACCCCTCATTAGTACTTACCCCCACTTGTAGATGCTAGTGCTAAGCATAAAACTTGATCAAACTTTGGATGGGAATACTTGGTGGAAAAATGGTTATGAAAACCTTGGAATGATGGATCATTCTATTGAAATGTTTTGGACATGTGTTTCCGAACACCAGATGATTTTGGTGATGAAAATGTTAAGGCATGAGCCTTAGCCCTTTATAAAACTGATGGTTGTATGGATGCGATACCATTCCAATTTTATCGTACAACCACAATATCCGAAGATTGGGTAGGGCTTGACTGGAAACTTATATACCTTAGTATTAGTTCCCTCACGGCCAAGGTCTGAGCTGAGGCTACCTTGTGAAGATTGCTCTTGGTGATTTGTTCCTTTAAGAAGGCAGTTTTACCCTTTTCGGCTTCCAAATCCGCGCGCATCTTCTGGTACTTGTCGTTGGCCACGCCCCTCCGAGCATTCTCATTCTATGGAAGAAGAAAGTTACATGTTGTTCTGTCTACTTGGAGCATCTAGCCAGAAAATTTCCACCTAGAAGCTCGAGGGCTACAGCGAGAGTTTTTTAACTTAGCACTATGCTTAGTCTTTCTTTAAGCATCTAGTCGGAACTAATTCAGTTTTTGATTAGAAGCCTGGGGGCTACAGTATAAAGTTTTTAACTCAGTCATATGCTTAGCTTCTCTTTAAGCATCTAGTCGGAACTAAATCAGTTACAACTAGAAGCTTGGGGGCTACAGTATTGAAATTTATACACACTGTGTATGCTACTCTGAAAGCATCTAGTCGGAATAATTCATTCAAACTATATGCTTCGGGGCTACAGTGAGAAGTTTTCTAGCTTAGTCACTCTTAGAGCATTTAGATGCAAAGACCTATGGTTTTTCGTCTAAATCCTCGGGGGCTACAGTGGGATACTCATATGAAATGCAAAAGGCAAATAAAACTTACAAGTGCGATGATCTTGAGGTTTGTAGCACTCTCAGCAAGCAACTTGCCGAAGGATAAACTGTTTCCTTGCAAGATTTCTGCTTGCCGGAGAAGCTCCTCAAGACCGCATGTTGGAGATGTCAGCACCGCACCAGGAACCAGAGCGGTGCTACTCGGCGTAAGTCCCGGATAGACTATCTTCGGGAACTCTATGGTCTTCTTGGGTGCGGAGGCACCGCCGTCGTCACACGTACCACCTTCCACCACCGCCTTACCGCTAGCGATGGCATCCTTAGCCGAAGCTTCAGCCATTTGGTTTGCGGCACTTTCCTGCGTCGCATGTTCGCTGACAACGACAAGCTCCGTAGAGGCACCTGAGTCCACTTCCATGGCGGAAGGTCCAGATGCTACTTTGGCTTGTGAGCTTGTTGGAGCGGGCGAAGGATGGACGCTAGGATTGACAGGGGCGATGGCGGGAGATGCGTGGGGAGACACATCACGATGCAACATATCCTTGATGTTTCTAGAAGCCCCCAGAGTTTTGGAGGTCTTCTTCAAACTAGTAGTGGCGGGACAATGTCGGAGAGAAAGAAGCTTACACAAGAGGGGGTGCTTTGGCAAAGGGGATCCCAGTAACCTTTCTTTTCTCCGCCTCCAGGGCGGCGGTTGTCTTCTTGGAGGCTCCACCCTCCGTCTTCTTCTTCTTGCCTCCGTCGGCAGAGTCAGAGGTGGAGCTCTTCCGCTTTCGCGCCAACGGGACCTCGTCGTCGAACACGACGGTGATTTCCCTCATCTTTGGATCATAGATTTGGACAGCCATGCTATCCTCATCTATACCGCTGAGCTGTTAAGTGAAAATCCACCGTTTTAGATGATATGGTAATGGCTAGACGGAAGAACTAGAGTATATGTCATACACGGAAAATAAACAGATACCTTTGGGCACTTGCTCTCTACGAACATGTCGTAGGTGATGGTGAAGCCACGCTTCCTATCCTTCACCTTGACGATGTCCTTGAGGCGGAGCTTGACAGATTCTCTCGAGAAATTGTCCTCGGAGATACGGAGGCTATCCTTCCTCTTGTTGGTATACTCGTGCATCAACTTCAAGCGGTGCTGCAGAGGTTGGATCCGCCTGACGAACCAGCACATGGCCAGGTCCAATCCGGTCAGACCCGTATCTACGAACCACTCTATCTGCCTTATAGCGCGGGAAGCGTCGATGTCAGAGGGAATGGAGGCCTGGGATCTCCATGTCGGGGCTTTAGCGGCAGCTCCATCGACGAAGTCCGGGTACGTCACTTCTCGGCCAGCCAGAGGGATATCTGGGCCGTAGAAGTACGTCTGTTGCCAGTTCTTGCAGGAGTCATGGCCGACGATGTCGGGGAACCGTGAAAGAACATTTCATAATCCCTAGTGTTTTGTGTGTTAGATAACAATATCAAGGATTATTTAATGTGTGTTGAAGTGTTGCAGCTCTCTCTAAGGTTAAAAGGAGAAGGAATCTGCCTTTGGGGGGCGGATAATCCGCCTCCACCAGGGGCGG
This sequence comes from Avena sativa, assembly GCA_916181665.1. Classification (NCBI taxonomy): domain Eukaryota; kingdom Viridiplantae; phylum Streptophyta; class Magnoliopsida; order Poales; family Poaceae; genus Avena; species Avena sativa. The sequence continues at coordinate 122,529,216 of OV702281.1, forward strand.
ATAATCCGCCCCTCACTATTCCAAAGTGTGCGCGAGCCCCAGAGAGGGGGCGGAGTTTGTGGCCGGATTTTCTGGCCACACCGGATAGTCCGCCCCCAAGGGGCGGACAGTCCGCCCCCTCGAGGATTTCCTTCAAGCCAAGCATGCATCGCTCTCTGTATGGGGGGCGGAGTTTCCCTCGGACTTTCCGGTCCTTGGGCGGACTTTATCCCAAGGCCGGATAGTCCGCCCCCAGCAGGGGCGGATAATCCGCCCCCCACAGGATTTTTCTCCAAGTCAAGGCTGCGTTGCTCTCTGTTTGGGGGCGGAGTTTTCCCCGTAGTTTCCGTCCTGGGGGGCGGATTTTCTCCCCAGGGCGGATAGTCCACCCCAAAGGGGGGCGAATAATCCGCCCCAAAATTTCTCCAACGGCTTGTTCTGGGCAGGGGTATTTAAGCCAGTCTCCCCCTCTGTCCAGAACTCTTGATTGATTCGAAAAAGAAAGGACCTGACCTGCAACCTTCATCCAAGAGAACTCCACCTAGATCCACTCAAAGGCTCCGTCCATTGGGGAATCAAGGGAGGAGGACTCGACCATCATCAACTACAATCAAGCGCTTCATCTCCTCTCCATTCATTTGGAGAACCACCGATCTAGTTTTCTTCCAAATACCTAGATCCTTGTTTTTGTTTATATTGATAAACCTTGTTCTTGTGGCAGCTTGTTGTCATCTCGGGAGCCCCCAATTCGGTTGTGGGTGTGTGCCCCGGTAGTGTTGTAAAAGGCACCGGTTCCCACCTCGAAGGGATCCAATAGTGGAGAAGGTGGATCAGGCCTCTCGTGGCGAGATCCATCGGAGAATAGGGTGAGGCCTATTGTGGCGTGGTGGTCTTAGAACCGCCCACCCCTCCAAAGCATATGTACTTCCCTTAACAAGGAAGGAACTGCGGTAAAACAAATCCCTGTGTCTCAGCGTGCTCCACTACGGTTCCTTCGCTCCTCTCTTTACGTGCTTAGTAGTTAGGGTTGCATATAGGGAAATTCTCGTAGTTGCATATCTAGAGAATTTACTTTGTGTCAAGCCTAAAATTGAAAAAGTATTAAAAATTGGTTAGCACCTATTCACCCCCCCCTCTAGGTGCCCATACGATCCATTTCAATTGGTATCAGAGCCCCGGCTCTTATTTCGGGCTTAACCGCCTAAGAGAAGTATGGGTTCCAAGGTATATGGGAGTGATTCTCCGGAGGTAGTCACCATGAACGATCTCAAGACGTTGGAAACAACCTTGGTGAGTTCAATGGAGGCTAAAATGGAAGAGATGCGTCAATTAATAATGCGTCTCTCCACATCCGCAGCATCACCTCCATCTAACTCGGAGGATACCACTCCGCAATCCAAGGAGACGGGTAAAACTGTTTCCAAAGATAACGAAGTGGTTGGTGATGACATTAGTAAGAGATCCTCCTCGAAAAGGGATAGCGGTAAGGATGGATACAATGAGGTTTCTCATGTGTATTCCCCTGATCCACCTATCCCTCACCCACATATACATAATAGGGGTGATCCACCCAAACTTTCTGCATCTAATTTTACTTAATGGCAATTTTTGATGAAATCTCATGTGTGCAGTTCCTCCATAGAGTTGTGGAAGATCATCGAAAATGGTCTTCATGTTGGAAATCCCAACAATCTTACAAGAAGAGAAGTTGTCAATAGCCAACTCAACGCTACAGCTCTACACATGATACAGCTTGGTGTGGGTGACAAAGATATTCCACACATTCAGCATCTTAGTACAGCTAAGGAAGCTTGGGATGCTCTCACCGAGCTATTCATCGGAAATGAGAGTATGAAAAGGAATAGATATGATGCATTGAGCAATGAAGCTGAAGGATTCTATATGTTGGATGGAGAATACCATGAAGACATGTATATGAGGCTTAAGGCAATAGCCACAAATTTCAGAAACCATGGTGCTGCTCATGTTGATGATGCATGGATCAAACGCAAGTATGTCAGTGCTCTTATGCCATTTGAGCCCATAGATTTGAAAAGTCTCCAAGGTAGGCATAACTATCACCTCATGACATCCAATGAGGTAATGCAAGAAATTGCCGCTTTCAAAGTGGCTGCCAAGAATGTCGAAGATGCTCGTGCTCGAGCTATGGGGATGAAAAAGGGAGTCAACGTGGCCTTGAAGACTAGTGTGATTGATCATGATGAGTATGCCATAGAAGGTCTGGACTGTCCTAAGGATATAAAAAGGATCCACGGACAATACTTGGCCCTTTATGCTAGAAACTTTTGGAAAGATCTAGCCAAGGCTAAAGCTGAACTAGAACGCAAGAGTGGAGCCTATGGAAGAAAAGAAAATGGTCCCAAGCTGAGAACATGTTTCAACTGTGGAGACCGGCTGCACTGCTTAGCTGAGTGTCCATATCAAATTAGGGAAGATAATGGAGGAAGACTCATTTTCAAGGACAAGTCAAAGGCTCCACGCAAGAAACATTTTGTAAAGAAGAATGCTTCTTTCAAGAAGCAACCAAATATTGTTCTAGTGGCTCAAGAAGAATATTCATCAGGAAGTGAAGATGAGGACGAGGATGATAGCTCTCAAGAGGTGGATGCTATAGCCACCACATCTACATCAACATCTCTCTTCGATTCTCCGAACGAAAACATCATCAACAAGAATGCTACTTGTCTCATGGCAAGAAGCTCTGAGGGCTATGCTTCCGGTGGGTCAAAATGGGTGCTGGATAGTGGATGCACTAGTCATATGACCGGAATCAAGGAGATCATCACGGAGATGCGTCCAAATCATGATAATATCACAGTCTCCTATGGTGATAAGTCTAAATCTCAGGTATTGGATCTTGGCAAGGTTGTGGTTGCCCACGATATCTCTCTCGTGGACGTCATGCTTGTTGAGACCCTCGGTTACAACCTTCTTTATGTTCGTGCCCTTGGCAAGATGGGTTTTGCTTTTTTTATCGATGATGATTTGGTGGTACTCTTGTGGAGCAAGTCTCTAAAGGTCGCTTTCATTGGATACGTCGAAAATGACCTGTATGTGCTGGACTTCTCGGGGAAAACCACTTCGGGTCCGATGTGTCTTTTCGGAAAGGCCAACGTGGGCTGGTGTAACATCCCAAAAATAATAAGCTTGGATCATCAAATTCTAATCATCAAGATTAGGGTTAACAAAAACTTTTCTAAATAAAATCATGAATGCATGCATATGTGTATGCATTGATTTTGAAATTCTTTTAAACCACCTTGTTTGTGTGATCCATTGCTTGTAAAATGTTTCTTAGGTGAAATAAACATCATCTAAAACATTTCCCACACTTTTCCTAAAGACAAGTAAATCAAAACAAATATATGAAATGAATGGTCATTTTGGCCAATTTAACTCCCATGCCTACTTTGGCTGTCTCAAACTTTCAGAACCTAACAGAAACTTTTCTGGATCTTTGCACCCCTTGAATATACTCATAACAAGGTATCAATGCCCACCTTGTGATCATCCAGAAACTTTCAAATGCATAGTTTAAATGACAATTCAAAATTGAATATTTATCATATGGGAAGATCCCACTTTTTCAAAAAACCATTCAAACAAGCTCAACTTTCAAAACCCAAACATCTGCAGACTCACCAGCACCAATCTAGCAAACCCACCAAAAATCTTTTCAAAATTCAAAACTTGATTTCATGCGGCCATTTCATCAAACAGGTTGCAGACACAAATCAAACAAAACATCAAACACTATAGTGTGCAGTGTTTGAGCCTAACTTGTTCCCTAGTTAGCTCACACACAGCTCAGTAGATCATCTAGAAAGATTAGCCCAACACTAGCACCCCTGTGAGCTTGCCGTTGCCATTAATGGTGAACAGCCGAGCACCCCCATGTCACCCCATTGTGGACAGCAGGCTAGAGGAAGAACTAGCCGTGCCAACCTTGTCTGGGAGGCAGCCCACCATCCACCGCCACTCCCTGTCCTAGCCGCGAGCGTTGCCAAGACATGGACCACGCGCACAAGCCGCGCCCAGACCATGCCGAGCGTGCGCCAGAGAGCCACCCTCGACCATCACCCACAGACCGCGCGCCGCCCTCACCGCGTGCACACACGATCGCCATCAACCCAGGAGACCGCCAGACATCCCCGTTTTCCGCCCCGTGCCGCACAGCCACCGCCCACCGTTGAAGACGCCGCCTCTGCTGTGCAGAGCACCGCCCGTTCCAGACCAAACCACACTGCCCCATGCCTCGAGACCATGTCGTTGAGCATCGCCAGGAGACACCGCACTGTCCCCTACCCTTGCCCATGCCATTAGCCGCCTATGACCTCGCCCCCGACGAGCTCACCGTGCGCCCCGACGGTCCCCTCGCTCGACTATAAATAGAGGCCACCCCCGCACGAATTCTTCACACCATCTCACTCCCCTCTCCTCACTGATCGTGCCACACCGTTCTCAGAGCAAGGCGAGCACCACCTCGCCATAATTTCACTGGAGCCTGCCGCTGCCGGAGAAGAAAGGAGCCAGCAATTGGAGCCACCCCAGGAGCTGCCGCGACCACCCCTGAGTTCGCCGTCGTTGACTTCGTCGTTCGCCCGCCTCGCCGACCCTCTCCAGTACCCCGGTGAGCCCCCAGCGACCCTCACTGGCCGCGCTAGGTTTTGTTCTCGCCGGAGTTGTCTCACGTCGACGATGACTCCCAGCCGTTAGATTAGAACTAGATCGAACGATCCACGTCGCCCCATACCGCTTCGCCCAGCCCCGTGTCACTGACGAGTGGGGACACCCACTTAAGCAGCCCGCGGGAGCACTACGCTTAGCAGGCCGGCCCAGTAACTTTTCCCGCGCAAGCCCAGTTATTCAAATTAAACTTTTTCTATTTCAATTCAAACACACTTCTGTACCCAACTTCAAAAATCAATCCAGATTGTTTCAGTGCACCAAATTGAATGAAACCAATTTTGTTGGAAAGGTCTGTGAATGCTGAATCCAAGCCCGTTAGATTCAAGTCATTTGGATCTATATATCACCCCATGGTAAAAATAACAAGGCAGAAGCTTTTCTGCATTCAAACTTTTTCAAATTTAAACCATAATAGCTTTTGAGTTGATTCCAACTCTCAAAAATCACATTTAACCATACCTTTCAGAATATATAAAAATATATAGGTTTACTTGTAGAAATAATGTTCAATTAAAAAAAGAATGCTACATAAGCATTTCTAGCCACTTTAAGTAATTAAAATAAAAGGGTAAAACCTTATTAAATTGTGACACCACTTTAAATCGCATTCCCATGAACTACAATATGTGGTGATGACATGTGTCAACATGATCCCATACTTGGTTTGGAGAATATTAAATCTTAAGTAGTTTTTCACTGAGTAGAAATTACTTTTCTAAAAATAAAAGGAATTAAATCAAGCCTTAACCTTGTAATGTTAGGGATGATGCTAGATCATCCATAGGACCCTTGTGTGTGATGATTGCAAGTAGTTAAGTATTGTTTGGTGATTGTGTACCTCGTATTTATTCATAGACGCAAGTACCGACCAAGGATACGAGGAGGAAGGAGGATACTACGAAGAAGAAGCCGAGGAGAACTTCAACCACTACTCTGCACAAGGCAAGCTAAAACTTGCAAGACACTCTAATTTAGCAAGCTTATACTGATATTGATGCAAGCCTAATGCTACTAGTGGATTATGCAAGCTAACCCTTGCAAGATACCCTACTGATGCAACAAACCCATACCTGTTCTATGACTACTATATGCCTTAAGCATATATGATCATACCCACTTGATAAACCAATCCTAGTTTTACTCGCAAGCTTCTTACTTTATTCCTTTATCAAAGCTTACTTAGAGTTTACCCAAGTGACTGGTAGATTTGGAAAGATGCTGAAGGTTGCATAAAGAGCATAAAATTTGGCCTAAGTTAGAAACCTTGATATCAGCCTGAGACATAAGGTTGTACTTAGTTGAAATTCGACTAGTTACCACCCCTCATTAGTACTACCCCCACCTGTAGATGCTAGTGCTAAGCATAAAACTTGATCAACTTTTAGATGGGAATACTTGGTGGAAAAATGGTTATGAAAACCTTGGAATGATGGATCATTCTATTGAAATGTTTTGGACATGTGTTTCCAAACAATTAAGAATTTTGGTGATAAAAATGTTGAGGCATGAGCCTTAGACCTTTATAAAACTGATGGTTGTCTGGATGCGATACCATTCCAATTTTATCGTACAACCACAATACCCGAATATTGGGTAGGGCTTGACTGGAAACTTATGTACCTTAGTATTAGTGCCCTCACGACCAAGGTATGAGCTTAGGCTACCTTGTGAAGATTGTCCACCTGTGCAGTACCCAAGATGACAGTTGGTCGTGGTTGGGAGGCCAAACTCATAGGAGAGGTGCTTATACTAGGGCGTGTAATCGAAAGGTTAGGATTGATTATCCGCATACTGAGTATGGTGAATTCAGGATTTGTTCCTGACGGATGTTTCGAATGTTGTGGTGAAAGTGTACAATCTCTGCAGAGTGTCAAACTATTCGGATAGCCGTGTCCGCGGTTATGGACAGTTGGAGTGGCCATACTGTTCCCCCGTCAGATATATTCAAAATGACTTGTGAAATAAATTGAGACTTTGACTTGACCACAACAGAGTTGTGATATGAAATACAATTTCCCACTTAGGAGACTAGCTTCTCTTGTTTCTGAACTTAGTAGAGATAAATCTGGCTTCTTGCAAAACAACCCTAGAGCTTAGTGTCCTATTACAAAAAACCCCTTCACTTGTTAGTATTAGTTTGCTGATCGCATGTGTATTGATGCTGATCAGGATTTTTGATGAACTTTCCCGTGTAATTGTCAGATTGGTCCCTGTAAAGAACTTGTAAAATTTGTATTTTTTTTGGAGTAAACCGCACTAGCGGTCCTAATTCTTTTCTCGTACCTTCAGTTTGGTCCTAGTTCTTCCAAAATGCATATCTATATCCTAAATCTTTCGTAAGTGATTCACGCGATGTCCTAAATCGTTTTGACCAACCTTGACCGGTGCCACGTCAGAAGTGAGGCCCACGTGGCATACCAGCCACCCTTTATATTTGCGAATAGACCCATGAGATTGTATTTATTCATCTCCAAATCCCCTGTCTTTGCACCGTAGACCGGTTGTGGAGGTGCAGCTCCGATGAGACGATTGCCGTGAGGATGGAGCCCATGAGTTGTGCCCCCTTGCTCACCCATGTACCCGCCTCATCCATCGTGCCCACACAAGCAACGCTAGTGTAACATCCCAAAAATATTAAACTAGAATCATCAAACTCTAATCATCAAAATTAGGGCTAACAAAAAAATTTCTAAAATAAAATGAGAAAGCATTCATGTGTGTATGCATCCTATTTGAAATTCTTTTGAATTGCCTTGTTTATGTGTTTCTTTGCTTGTAAAATGATTCTTAGGTTAAATAAACATCATCTAAACAATCCCCACACTTTTCCCAAAGACAAATAAATCAAAACAAACCAAAATGAGTGAATGGTCATTTGGCCAAATTAACTTCCATGCCTACTTTGGCTGTCTCTAAGTTTCAAAACTTAACAGAAACTTGTTTGGATCTTTGCACCCCTTGATAGTACTCATAACAAGGTATCAAGGCCCACTTTGTGATCATCCAGAAACATTCAAATGCATAGTTTAAAGGACAGTTCAAAATTGAATCTTTATCATATGGGAAGATCCCACTTTTTCAAAAAACCACTCAAACAAGCTCAACTTTCAAAACCCAAGCATATGCAGACTCACCAGCACCAACCTAGCACACCCACCAAAAATATTTTCAAAATTCAAAACTTGAATTCTTGCGGCCATTTCGTCAAACACCTTGCAGATATAAATCAAACAAAATCTGAACACTATTTGGAGCAGTGATTGGAGCCTAACTTGTTCCCTCTTTGGACACCACTAGCCTTAGTAGATCATCTAACAACCTAAACTAATCTCTAGCACTACTGTAAGCTATCCATTGTCATCAATGGTGAGCAAGCCGAGTGCACCCTTGCCACCCACATGTCGACAGCGAGCTAGGAGAAGCACCAAGCCTAGCCAACATGTCTGGGAGAAATCTAACAACCCACCGCCACTCCCTGTCCAGCGCTCGAACCTTGCCAGCCCCTGGACCACACGCACAGACCATGCCAAGCTCGCCAGCAACCATGCCGAGAGCGCGCCCCGTGCACCACGCTCTACATACGCCCACAGACTTCACTCCGCCCTTGCCGCGTGCATACGTGATCACCACCGTCCCAGCAACCCCGCAGACATGCTCGTTCGCCGCCGCGCGGACCATGCACGCTGTGCGCCATAAAAACTTCCGTCGGGCACGCGCAAAGCACCGCCGGGTTCCGACCAATCCGCACCGCCCCACGCCTTGCCACCACGTCATTGAGCTTCGCCAGGGAGCACATCACCGCCCCCTACCGTCGCCCACGCCGATAGCCCTCTGTGTCGTCGACCACGACGAGCTTACCTTGCACCCATCGGTTCCCTCTCGCCACTATAAAAGGAGACGACCCCCAGCCGAATTGAGCACACCATCTCACTCCCCTCTCCTCACTGATCGTTCCATCCTGTTCCCGGAGCAAGGCGAGCAGTGCATCGCCAGAATTTCACCAGAGCCCGCCGCTGCTGGAGAAGAAGGGGGGCCAGCGATTGGAGCTGCCCCAGGAGAAGCTGTCGGTACCAGGAGGTTCGTCATCGTCGACTTCGTCGTTCGCCCGCATCGCCGACCTTCGTCTGAGCCCCGGTGAGCCCCCGACGACCCCCACCCGCCGCGTTAGGTTTTTGTCTCGCCGGCGCTGCCCGACATGGACGATGAACCAGGGTCGTTAGATTAGAACAAGATCCCACGGCTCACGTTGCCCCGTATCGCTTCGCACCCCCTCGTCTCACTGACGCGTGGGGAAAGCAACTTAACCAGCCCGCGTGAGCGCTGTGCTTAGCAGGCCGGCCCAGTATCGTTTCCCGTGCAGCCCAGTCGTTTGAATTTAACTTTTTCCATTTTATTTCAAACATAGTTCTGTACCCAGTTTCAAAAATCAACCCAGCTTGATTCAGTGCACCAAATTGAATGAAACCAATTTTGTTAGAAAGGTCTTGAAATGCTCAATCCAATCCCGTTGGATTTAAATCATTTGAATCTATAGATCAACCTTGGTAAAAATAACAAGGAAGAACATTTTCTACATTCAAACATTTTTCAAATTTAAACCATAAAAGATTTTGAGTTGATTCCAACTCTCAAAAATCACATTTGATCATACCTTTCAGAATATATAAAAACATTTGGGTTTACTTACATAAATATTGTTCAAGTAATAAAAGAATGCCACATAGGCATTTCTAGTCACCTTGCTTAAGTAAAATAAAAGGTTAAACCTTATTAAATTGTGACACCACTTTAAATCACATTCCCATGGACTAAAATATGTGGTGATGACATGTGTCAACATGATCCCATGTTTGGTTTGGAGAATATTAAATCTTAAGTAGTTTTTCAATGAGTAGAAATTACTTTTCTAAAAATAAAAGGAATTAAACCAAGCTTTAATCTTGTAATGTTAGTGATGATGCTAGATCATCTATAGGACCCTTTTGTGTGATGATTGAAATTAGTTAAGTATTGTTTGGTGATTTTGTACCTCGTATTTATTTATAGACGCTAGTATCGACCAAGGATACGAGGAAGAAGGAGGATACTACAAAGAAGAAGCCGAGGAGAACTTCAACCACTGCTCTACACAAGGCAAGCCTTACTAATCAAGTTGACCTATGCAAGCTAACACTTGCAATTTAGCAAGCTTATACTGATATTGATGCAAGCCAATACTTGCTTGTTACCATGCCAACTATATGCCTTAAGCATATATGATCATAACGACTTGATAAACCAATACTAGTTTTTACTTACAAGCTTTATACTCTATTTCTTTATCAAAGCGATTACTTAGAGTTTACTTAAGTGAATTGTAGATACTAGAAAGATAATTGAAGGTTGCATAAAGAGCATAAAATTTGGCCTAAGCTAGATAATCTTTATGTCATCCTAAGGCATGCGACTGAACTTAGTAGAAACTCCACTAGTTTACCACCCCTCATTAGTACTTACCCCCACTTGTAGATGCTAGTGATAAGCATAAAACCTGATCAACTTAGATGGGAATACTTGGTGGAAAATGTTTATGAAAACCTTGGAATGATGGATCATTCTATTGAAATGTTTTGGACATGTGTTTCCGAACACCAGATGATTTATGGTGATAAAACTGTTGAGGCATGAGCCTTAGACCTTTATAAAACTGATGGTTGTCTGGATGCGATACCATTCCAATTTTATCGTACAACCACAATACCCGAAGATTGGGTAGGGCTTGACTGGAAACTTATATACCTTAGTATTGGTTCCCTCACGGCCAAGGTCTGAGCTGAGGCTACCTTGTGAAGATTGTCCACCTGTGCAGTACCCAAGATGACAGTTGGTCATGGTTGGGAGGCCAAACTCACAGGAGAGGTGCTTATACTAGGGCGTGTAATTGAAAGGTTAGGATTGATTATCCGCATACTGAGTATGGTGAATTCAGGATTTGTTCCTGACGGATGTATCGAATGTTGTGGTGAAAGTGTACAATCTCTGCAGAGTGTCAAACTATTCGAATAGCCGTGTCCGCGGTTATGGACAGTTGGAGTGGCCATACTGTTCCCTCGTCAGATGTTTTCAAAATGACTTGTGAAATGGATTGAGATTTTGACTTGACCACAACAGAGTTGTGGCATGAGATACAAGTTCCCACTTGGGTGTTATAAAATTTCAACTAGCTTTTCTTACTTCTGAACTTAGTAGATGTAAATCTGGCTTTTTGCAAAACAACCCTAGAGCCTAGTGCCCTATTACAAAAAAACCTTCACTTGTTAGTATTAGTTTGCGAGTACTTAAAGAGTACTCATGGCTTTGTCCCTGGCTATTCCCGTGGCCAGACTATGAAGAAGAGTACCTGGAGGATGGACCCCAGGAAGGTTACGACAACTAGGATCATCTCCCATCGTCAGCATTGCCTGTGACCCCGAAGATGGAGGTTCGCCTACGCTACCGTTATTATTACGTATTCCGCTGCTTGTGTTGTATTAAGAACTGGATCATGAGATCCTTATTTGTGTAAAACCTTATGTATGGTTTGTAATGGATGATGTACTTTGGTATCCAATTCTGTTATGTCTCGCAAAAATGGTAATCCTGGGATTGCGATGTATGGCATAACAGGCATCTGGGATTAAAAATCCGGGTGTTGAGAGGGATGAGGCGCTTCCACCTCCTACACTCAAAGTACTTCCCAATGAATTAAAATACAGGTTTCTTGAAGGAACTAATAATTATCCTGTTATTCTAAGCTCTAATATTGCAGAAAAAGAGGAGAATTATTTAATGATGGTCCTAAGAATGCATCGAAAGGCTCTCAGATATTCAACGGATGACTTGAAAGGGATTAGTCCCTCGATAGCCACCCATAGAATATTTATTGAAGAAGGAGCTCAGCCAGTTGTAGACTTTCAAAGGCGACTTAAACCTCATATTAAATAAGAGGTACTACGCTTACTAGATGCAGGTATAATATTTCATGTCGAGGAAAGCGATTGGGTAAGTCATGTTCATTGTGTTCCAAACAAAGGTGGGTTCACTGTTGTCCCAAACGAACATAATGAGATGGTCCCAACTCGAACCTTCATTGGCCACATGATGTGCATTGATTATAGAAAACTTAATAAGGAAACTAGAAAGGATCAGTACACTTTACCAATTATAGATCAACCTCTAGAGAAACTTGTTATGCACTCTCATTTTTGTTACTTAGATGGTTATTCCAGGTTTTTATCAAATATCTATGCATCCCGATGACCAATTAAAGACAACTTTCACTTGTCATTTTTGTTTACATGCTTACCATCATATGCCTTTTGTCCTTTGTAATGCTCCTACTACCTTCCGAAGGTGTATGACTGCTATATTTGTTGATTATGTTGAAAATATTATGGAAGTATTCATGGATGATTTCTCAGTATATGGAACTTCATTTAACCATTTTCTCCATAATATTCATAAAGTTTTGTAGAGGTGCGAAGATACTAACCTGATCTTGAATTGGGAGAAGTGTCACTTCATGGTTCAAGAAGGTATAGTACTTGGTCATAAAATTGTAGGCAAAGGCATAGAAGTCGACAAAGAAAAGATAGAAGCAATAGAAAGGCTTCCCCTCCTCGTGTTGTGAAAAGTATAAGGAGTTTCTTAGGTCATCCTGGATTTTATAGACGGATCATTAAGAACCTCTCTAAGACTTCTAGACCATTAACTAACCTTTTACAAAAGGGCGTTACTTTTAGTTTTGATGAAAATTGTCTTACTAATTTCACCATATTAAACCAAGCTCTTCTTGACACTCCTGTCATTAAACCACCTAATTAGAAAAAAGTCTTTTGACTTGTTCTGTGAAGCCATTCATGAAGAAGTGGAAGCTATTCTTTGCTAGCATGATGGTGATGAACTTAATATCATTCATCATGCCAGTCATACCTTGAATGGTGCTCAAAATAATTATCCTACGGCGAAAAAGGAACTTTTTGTTGTTGTTGTTGTTGTTGTTTTTTTTTTGTTGTTGTTTTTGTTGTTTTTGTTGTTGTTGTTGTTGTTGTTTTCTCCCGTGATAAGTTTAGATTTTACATAATTGATTCAAATGTAAGAGTGTTTTCTCCCATCAACACATAATGTCACCCCCTCTCTCGCAATCAACTCTCATGCAGGAACTATTTTCATAAAACAGAACAAGTATCATATACTTCGATACAGCAACAAGTGTTTGCATGATTATAACATATATAAACTTTGTATATCATATATACCTTCGCTGTTGATGACTTATCTAGCAATGCGCTCAACCTTCACACTTCTTAATCATGATATGAAATCGTGGAAATTGAATGTTTCCATATCACCTCTCTTGATGCACCCCTTGGCATACTCCTGGTAGCTGGGTGTAGTGATCATAGAAGTTCCCCATTTGCAAAAGCATCATCCATCCAATGGTCCACAAAATAAACCATCATCATATAAGCATCATGTATGCGAATCAGGTAGCTCTCCATGCAGGTATTTTTCCCCCATCGGTATGGCAAGTAAATCTTCAACCAACTCGTGCCTCCAAAGACGCACTTGGTATTCAAACTGTGCGCTCAGCAGATCCACCATCTCATTGGGGTCAAGATCACCCATGAGTGGCTTCAGTTCGTCAACCATCCCGTAGACCATAACTAAGTGGATGAACAATGGCATGTCATAGTGAAAATAGCGGTCTATCCGCTACTGTCGGGTTTCCATAACATCTTTTGGCGGCTCCAAATCTATACCATAGCGTATGCAGTCTACCATGTCATGCTTGGCAAGGAGAGAGTTCAGACGCACTAGCCAATCTAGGAAGTTGGATCCATCTAACTTGTGTTTCTCGGCAACTACCCACTCATCAACATCAAAATAGGCTTTGCGGTTGAGCATGATCTACATTTAAAGTTTGCAAAGGTTTCAGACTAAGTTTATGAAAATATCAGTTCAAATAACTCCTCTAAAAACATTATCCCTAACAAATGTCTTAGTGATTACACAATCCTCATTCAATATATCACCCCCGATCGTCATGGCCGAAAATATAGTTGCAAAGGTGGACGCTTCACGTCGATCGCATCATTCATGTGACTCATGCTCAATCTTTCGATTATCTTGTGTTCCGAGGAATGTCTACACGTGCTAGGCTCGCCAACTCTAACTCATGTGTATTGCAGTGCAACGCTTACACCCACTGTATGAAAACGTAGGTATGTCTGACACCCGATCGTCATGGCCTGTCTCATACCGAAGAACTTTATTGGTGTGCACACACAAGGGGAACACTATCATTGGAATTCAGTTGTTTAGGGATCATCTTATTAATGCTACTGTTGAGTATCTAATACTAAGAACACAATAACACACACACAACAATCATACATCAAATGTAAGTGAGATGTGATATGGTCTTCGTGCTGTGATCTCCATCTTGGTGCCTTGGATCCGGCGTCGCGGGTCCGGCGGCAGGGAGCCGGCACCTCCGGGTCCTGCGCCATGGCCCTAGTGCCTCCGACTTCTTAGTCCACCATCATGATGATGACCATTACTATGACTTAGCAACAAAGAGTAAACTTGTTTACCTTGATTATAACCATATCACATCACAATGCCCCTGCAAAACAAAGTTAGACGCCTCTACTTTATCTTTTGCAAGTTTTACGTGGATGTATGGGCTTTCGTGCAAGAACCGTTTCTTACCAATGAACTTCAACCACAACACCGATTAAATAATTGTCTTTACAAACCCCTCTCGGGGCCATCCTTTGTAAATTCTGTATCAACTACTGAAAGAGAGACGTACACCCTCTAGCCACTTATACGGAACACACAGCATGTTGAGCGTGGAACCAGTCTCGCGTAAGAGTACGCATAAGTTCGGTCCGGGCAGCTTCATCAATCAATACCGTGATATAAACAAGACACATGGAGGGTAACAATTATAAAATCAACACCCACACGTCACAACTCATGTGTTCTACCTGTACTAGCAGTACTACGCATAGATCAACTCTAATACCACTGTTGGGGTTCGAGGGCAGAAAACAAAAAAAATCCTATTATCGAAACCGTAATGCTAGGATCTATCTACTAGTAATGCGGTAACATGCGGGGATACGGTATTGATACCTTTGAAGATCGAGCACGGTTAACGTACCACGAGGAACGTGGATGAAGAAGATGCCCTGACGCTGACCTTGACGTCACGAAGTCCTGTGGCTCCCTCACAACTCCTAGCACCGAAAGCACAGTGTCGTTAGAGGGAGTCACACATGTACGATGCTTGATGACGACCCCTGCTTCTCTCCGATCCAGCCGATATTGCGGAAGTAGATCTCCCGGATCTGAATCTCGCAGGGCGATGGAGCTCCACGATGAAGAACTCCTTGCTCGCACAACCCTAACAAGGGGGCCACAATCACAAGAGAGAGAAGAGATAGGCAACACAGGTATTTTATTTATTTCCAGGTGGAAATTGATGTGTTTTAATCCTCTTATGGGCACCCCTTTATGTTGGCGGAGGGAGGGGTACCTCCACCTTAGGGTTCCTATGTGGGACTAAATAACAAAGGAAAAAAGGGGGCAACCCACCGGCTGGCAGGGTGCACCACCTTCCCACCCACGCATAGCCCAGCAGGGTAAGGCAGTGGAGGCGAATGGGCCCCGGGTGGGCCAGGCTGCCTGCGAGGATGCGGCTGTTGCGGCAGTGCACAGCGCCAGGCCCCAAGTGGGCCGCCCTTCGGCCCATGTGCGTAGCGCGTACGCCCGTGTGGCGGCAAGCGGTGGTGCCCTCGGGTGGGCCGGCTCGACCCAGCTACTACGGCGCGTCGGTGGCGACGTGTCGCCTCCCACGTGCGGCACACACTAAGTGCCGCCCATGTGGGCTCTTTCAAAAACAGCTTCCCTTTGCCTTTTTTGTCTATTTCGTTTTAGGTAAAATACCTCTAGGATTTTTCCTAACTTATAAGATGCCTTTTATAAATACTTATTTACAATATATTAATTCATAATTAATATATAATAAACATATTTAAATAACCATTTATCTAAAACCCTTTTTGGTTCTTTTTCCTTATGCTTTCCCCGAACACCTTCGGATCTCCCCCGAACTTTTCTGGTATATTTGTTCTCACTTCTTTAGTGATTCCAAACTAGTCATTAATGATCTCCAAGCTTCATCAAGCCCTTAACTGTGCTACCCAACAGTTCGAGCATACTACAGACATGGTCAAGTCTCCTCTCTGACCAATGATCAGACCTGGATGACCATAATTACCACCTATGTACTCAACGAAATTTGTCGTTGAACCGTAAAAACTATGTCTTATTCCTTTTGTCTCTATGATACTATATTGTCCGAGTCTTTGATCAAATAATATATCCATGTCAATGTTCAACCTTGTTACTGACAATGCCTTCTTTACTCAATCCGATAGGTGACATCCCCGTGACCTAGTCACACGATGCATAGCTTATGGATATAACTTATCCGAGTGGGCCCAGAGTATCTTCCGTCACGCGGATAGATAAATACCGCTCTTGACATAGTCTCCTCAACCTATTCCTCCGGATACCTAATGACACCCTTATGGTCATCGTTCTACCGAGTGACGTTAAGTGCCATCAAAGTAACCTCAGAAGACAGTGATTTGATATGGTCACACGGTCTAAGGAAAGAGTCATTATGTTTCCTAATCATCATAACCTGAACTCTGTGACACAATCATGATACGATGCTATAGATAGGTTATGTTTACCATCTCATTCCCTAATGAAATAACCCCATTGTCAATTAGGGGCCAAGTCTCCAGCATGATCAAGAAACCTTTGATCATCAGTTGACCAATGAACCAGTGACTAGAGTTTCACCGGGAACTACTGGTTGTTTGAATATCACATGTGTATTGATGTTTCCTGATCAATATAGTTATAGCATGATATAAAACTTAATCAAAAACTTTATGAAATATGCCATTAACATTTGTCTCTAGGGCATATTCCCATCAATTGCTTCATCAACTTCCTTTGGATCAAGGAAATAATTATATTCGTTGAGTTTTGTAAGACCTCACCCTTTTAAGGTAAAGGCCCCTGTGATTGCAATGCTAGTCCCTGGATCGAATTGCTAGCATCAGTACACATATACAAAGGTCATTATTACAACATAATATCCAGAGATACATAGTTCTTACAACTCATTAGCTCAAGGATAATACATAGAGTTCACAATACTTAACAAAATAAATAAAGTCTTCATCTTCATTTGCCACAGGCAAACATGTTGAGTGTAGACTCATAACCCTAGTCACCATCAGAGTAACCTGCAACATCATAAGTTACAACCACAGAGGGTCAATACATTTGGAATTGTATTGGCAAGTGATACCATAGTAGTATAGTAACATCTATAAACTATATGAATTTGGCTAAGTGTAGTTCAGGCTGGCTTTTCTCAAAATAAGGATTTTCTTATGAGTTAAAAAACTCTAAGTTTTTTTTGACAAAAACACCCAAGGAACCACCAATAGACATTGGTGAACCTTTACCCTTGTTCAACCACAAGTTTTAACTTAGAGAAATTGGGATGAGGAGATCCTTGATCATTTCAATGTCTTTGAGGCTCAAAATGTCTGTTACCGGGGACACGGCTAAGTACTTAGGTTTTACCCCCTCGAGAGGTGGTGCACTTTCCCCACAAGACTCGACATGCATCGAGACGAGACCTTTCAGAAGCATTCCCTTAGACCACCATGGACGTGTTCCATCGTATCAACCCTACCACCAACTTTCCATCTGGCTAAGTTCTTGCAACCTAGTTAGTCAAGGCAGAGCCCATATTCCATGTGGTTGCACTAGAAGCTTCTCAACACTAAACATCTCAAATCTCTTTGTTCCTGGGTGGCCATCCACAAGTGTGATACACAAGGTAAACCATAGACATGGGCCTTATGTAACTACTCAACATAAACAAATCTTTCCATTCCACCCAGGTGATTCATTAACATGTTGTTTTATTAATCAAAACATAGGCATAACTTTGCATAGTATCATAACATGAATATTCCACCCTTGTATTCTACTATCTAGGCTAAGCATGCTAACATAAGAAGTCTCTTAACTTAGGGAAAATTCCTACCAAGATATTATCTATAGGATCCACCATAGCATAGAATATACTTTGAAATTTACCATGCAAATCCTACTCAAAATATCACTAGTGCATAGTTAAAATGGTAGGACAAAAGATGAAGCATCACTTAGGAAATAGGTACAATCCTCACAATCACACTCTCCACAATCACCAATATCTACACATAAAATCATACCACCAAATTCACATTCAATATAGAAACAAAAATGTATATGAATGCATGCTATAACATCCCAAAAATATTGATCATGCTTATCAAATTCTAATCACTAAAATTAAGGTTAACAAAAACTTCTATTAAATACAAACCATATGAATGCATGTGTGTATGTGATGATTGTATGAATGCATGCTTGGACATGTGTGATTGATCTAAATAGCAATGAATGGTTCAAATATGAAAACAATATCATCTAAAACATTTCCAAGCAGAAACAAATCAAGAGAAAATAAAAAACAAATAAAATAAAGCAAATGGTGATTTTTGCCAATCTTGCTCACTAGGCCACTTTGAGTGTTTCTAGTCCAATATTTCAAACATAAACTTTTACAATTCTTTTCACCCCTTGCTAGACCAAGTAAAAGTTTAATCAAAGCCCACCTTTCAAACTTGCAGAAACATTTGGCAACCCCATTCAAATGACAATTCAAAATTGGATCTTTATCATATGTTAAGATCACACATTTTCAAAACCCAACCAAACCAGTGCTCCTTGACCAATCCAACTAACCAGATACTCCCTATATGTACCTAGCAAACCCACCAATTTTGAATCCAAAGTTCAAATCTGAATTTCTTTCGGCCATTTCATCAAACACCTTGTGATCAGCAAACAAAAAAACATCAAACACTTTTTGTAGCAGTGATTGTGGCCAACCTTGGTCCCTCTCTAGTTGCATCAAGCTCTCAGTAGATCATCTAGCCTCTTTAACAATCCTTAGCACCACTGTGAGCAAGCATATCCATCGATGAGGACCATGCCGAGAGCACCATTGCCACCCCCCATGTCACCAGCAAGCTAGAGGAAGCACTAGCCTCGCCAACCTTGTCTGGGACACGCAACACCGTCCACCGCCACCCCCTGTCCAAGCCCCGAGCGCAGCCAGCCATTGGACCACACGCCAAGCTCATACCCAGTCTCTATGTGTGCGAGCCGAGAGCGCACAAGAGTGCTGCACGCGACACCAGCCCACAGACCGCGCGCCGCCCTCGCCATTTGCATACGTGATCGCCAGCACCCCATCACCCCGCCAGACAACCTTGTTCTCCGCCGCACGGACCATGCATGTTGTGCGCCATTAAAATCCCCGTTGGACCCGCCCAGAGCGTCGGAACATTCCGACCGTTTAGCACCGCCCCACTCCGCGTGACCATGCCGTTGAGCTTCGCCAGGGAGCACAGCACCGCCCCCCTATCGTCGCCCATGCCATTAGCACGATGTGCCGACGACCACGACGAGCTCAGCCTGCGCCATTCGATCCCCTTTAGGCACTATAAATAGAGGCCTTCCCAGCTCAAACTCTTCACACCATCTGATAAAGTGGTTAACCTCTTGGGTGTCCCAATCTTCACGGATCTCGCGGTCAAATCAATGGGAAAGCGAGGGGAAAGGGAGAAGGTAGCAGAAGAGAACACACACCTCTCGAAGAACACGATGAACACACGCAAAACTCACATGATACAAGGCCGATTGCTCCCGAACGGCGGCCACCGGTCCGATAGAATCCTCGCAAGGAAAGATTGGTCAACGTGCTCCCTCAAATCCACATCGGAGAGGTAAGAACACCTTGGGGAGGGTCTTGACAACTTGGAGACGAGACATCAAACTCCAAGGCCTTGTTCAACGATGGATGCGTCATGCAAAGTCCAATCGAGGTTGGTGACGATAGTCGGTCCCCTTGGTAAAGGGGATGAGGCAAAACTAGAGATTCCACAATGGGGGTTGTCTTTAGTCTATCATCTATGCCTAAGGGATACATGAGGGGTGGGGGCTCTATTTATAGGCCAGCCACTAAACAAGGGTAGTTTGGGGATAAACTAGGCGAATAGGAAAGTAAAGGGGAATACATGGGCTGTGGCCCAACAGGTGCTCGCAGGCACATACATGCCCGGTAGTACCGGACTCAGGACCGGTAGTACTGGTCGTAACCGGTAGTACCGCTCTGGGACCGGTAGTACCGCTTGCGGTCCTGGAGCGTCAGTTGAAGCCGTCAGTAGCAAGCGGTATTAGGGGCGGTAGTACCGCTGACCGGTAGTACCGGTTCTGCCGACCGTTAGTACCGCCGGGACCTGGCAGCTGCTGATCTGTCTTCTTCCTCCTCCTCTTCCAAGCTTCCGTCTTGTCAGGCTTGATGCTCCGGGCTTCCTCCCTTGCCTCCGTACTGGTCGGTGTGAACCTATCATGCATATGTGATGGAGTATGAAGTAGCATACCATTCAATAGGGTAGGAAGTGGGCTCGCATAGAGGAACGGATTCACCTTTGGAGTCCATGACGACTTGGCGTAAGTTGGAGACCTTGATGTAGTAACGACCGTAGGTCATCCTGCATCATCTCCCCCCTTCAAAAATAGTCGTCCTCGACTCTCCATGTTCATCACGAAGTAGAAGAGGTCGAAGGACATCCTTGATCCTGGGGTTCACCATATAGTTGTCCTCGGGAAGATTGACTTGACAACACTTCAATGTTCCTTCACCCTCCATGAAGCCTACAAAGCTCACGACAAAACCGAAGCAACACTCAAAGCGTAGCCAATTCATGAACATTATAGCATGAGTCCTCAAGTAGAAGGAAGTCACCTTATCTTGTAGAGATAGCTCGATGATGGGTATCCATAGGTGACTCTCTTCGGTTCTTCTTGTCAACACATGGTTGGTAGAGGTTGACGTGTATGCATTTGTACCTTCATACAACAAAGACCAAGCAACATATGTTTGTGTGTGATAGAGGAGCATGTCATTTGTGGCATGTCCATTATTGTTCACAACACTATTAGGACAACTCAAATATAGCAAATGGGATGCATATGCAAGGTCAAAGTGCATGGAAATCGGTTGAACATCATCCAAATGTGAGAACTCAAAAACTCCATAGAATGTCTTAGTGTGGCATTCAAAGCAATCGAATAGAAATTTGAGAAACATGTTTGATGCAAAACTAGGAGAATTTGGCAAAAACACAAAAGGAGGAATATCCAAAACAACATCATTATGTGTGCAAACCAACCATTGGAAAGAGAAATTGTTCGACATGTTGGATGTCACACACAAATCATCGAAAGCAAATATCATGGGATATGAGTATCCCAAGCGGAAGCAAAAACAACACGTTTGCAAAAAAAACCAAATGAAAGAGCAAGTGGTCGTTATGTTTGTTGTAACAACAAGACGAGATTCTTGGAAGCTCTCATGACAATACATGCTCTTAATGGCATTATGGTTGCACACAAAACATCAGAAAGTGAAATTGTTCAACATTTTTGTTGCAACACACAAAGCATCAATATCCAAAAGCAAAGAAACATGAATGTCACAAGGTGAGATAGTACCATCAACATGCTTGCAATCAAACCATAGGAAAGAGCAATTTGCCAACATGAAAGATGCAAAGCATGCAAAAGGTATTAGAGCTGGGCTCAATTTTGAACTCACTTGTGGGATGCTCTCAAGAGATCTTTTTGTCAACTCGTGCTCAACCGAGGTTGACATGATAATGCGGGTACCTACACACATCATACACAAAAGGAAGAATGTGTGTGCATGGTAGAGATACACATCATCCATCATGACGTATCTCTTCTTGTACACATCACCATTAATGTCAATCAAGTATGAAATAGATGCATGGTGAGTATGCAAGTGGGGAACATGCTTATCATGGCAATCATCAAAATCTCCAAAAATTGAGAAAGCTATGGGGGACATCTCATTATAACGCATATGATCAATATTGTTGCAAGCAAAACAAGTGAAATAACAAGCATTCATCTTATCGCAAGCAACGGGAGAAATTGAATGACTAGCATGACAAGACAAGTCCGAAGCAATTGGAGGATACACACAAGATGCATAGCATGGCATGTTTATGGCAATGATATCGCAATCAAACAATTCCACATGATCAATATTAGGCAAAGGGAAAGCATCACATGGGAATGTGGATGAAGCATATGTAATGTCACAAGTATCATCCATAGCATGCATATCCTCACAATTCATCATGTCCACTAGTGGGATCATGGCATCATCAACCCCCTTATTGTTACCTTGTTCATACCTCTCATATGAAGTGGGTGTTGTGGAAGTAGTGGTATCCTTGTGGACGACTTCGTCTTCTTGATGTAGCCATGGCGTAGCATCATCTTCGTGCACCATGTACATATTCTCGCATTGAGGCATCATTGCTTCATGGCTTGGCGTGTATTCCTCCATGGAACCTAGCACAACACAATAGAACACACTAGAGGTAGAGGGTAAGTTGTTAGAAATCGAAATGGTCTCACTTGACCTATCAACTACCACTCTCAACTCACTAGGAGTATCACTCATGCCCTCCAAGTGGAAGCACTCAATATCACATAAGGTGGAGTCACTCATCTCACTCTTGTTCTCACTCAAGTGGGCTAAGTGGCTCTCATACTCACATGGGATTGGTACCACATCATCACTCAAGCATATGGGGATAGGCTCGGTTTCCTCAACTCCAAGCGCCTCCTTTGGTGAAGGGAAAATCCCATGCTCACCATTCTTGACCTTGTCGCCTTCAAGGTTGGATGCCATAAGATGGGCATCATCGCTCTACTCCATGTTCGAAGGGAAAATCCCATGCTCGACCGTCTTGTGGCCATCTCGTAGTAGTGGTGGAGGTAGGCTCATGCTATCCAAC
The DNA here is from genome assembly GCA_916181665.1 of Avena sativa. Taxonomy (NCBI): domain Eukaryota; kingdom Viridiplantae; phylum Streptophyta; class Magnoliopsida; order Poales; family Poaceae; genus Avena; species Avena sativa. Next base: position 122,551,973 of record OV702281.1, read on the forward strand.
TTGGCGAAGTGGAGGTTTACATTTTCCTCGTTTGCGAGGTCGTGGAAGTCAAGCGTAGGCGTTGAAGCTTGATGGCGTGGAGGAAGGCTTGCTCTTGGTGCCATTGTGGTGGTGGCACGAGTAGTTGAAGGTGCCCTATGATGGTGTCGACGGAGGTCATTGGCGTGCCTTGCCGATGGTTGATGTCGGTGAAGCACTTGGTCATCCACATGACTCTCACGACGGTGATCATTTGCATTGGCACTCTTCTTGTGCTTGCGGTGCCTTCTTGAGCTTGCTTGAGCATTATGGTTGGTGCTCATCACGAATTCTTCGTCTTGGTGGCGAAGATGCCTTTGACGATGTCTTGTATCCTCTTTATGGTGGCGATGCTCATGAGAGGATGTTTTTCGATGAATATTCTTGTTTCTTGGCGCCTCTTGATGTATATGATGTTTGGACGCCACTCTTCTTTGGATAGGAGGTGGAGCTTGTCGCCTTGGAGGTGATGGAGCTTGGCGCCTTGGAGATGGTGGAGCTTGACGCCTTGGAGGTGATGGAGCTTGGCGCCTTGGAGATGGTGGCGCTTGACGCCATCTAGGTGGTGGCGCTTGTCACCTTGGAGGTGGATCATCGAAGTAGATGGTGCCCTTTGGTGTGGCACGCTTGGCCTTGAAGGTCATGGAATATTGATGATGCGCCTCCTCTTGCTTGGCATAGTAAGCTTCCATCTCCACACGATGGAGGAATTCTTCATGGCTCATGGAGGAGCCATCAAAGTCGATGAAGTTCTCCGTGTCCTCCATGCTTGGCGAGGCGTCATCGATGTCGCACTCGAAGTCGTCCATGCTTGGGGAGTAATTGTTGGTGTAGTACTCCATATCACCCAAGCATGTGGAGCCATTGTCGGTGTTGTGCTCCATATCCTCCATGCATGAGGAGCCATTGTCGATGTAGAGCTCCAAGCCTTCCATGCTTGAGGAGCCATAGTTGATTTCATGCTCCATGTCTTCCATGCATGTGGAGCCATTGTCGATGTAGTGCTCCGTCATGTCCTCTATACTTGTGGAGTCGTAGTCATGGTGGCTCATCATGGATTCTTCATAGATATAATCTTCGGTTTCGGAGTCCCTAGACATGATTCACAAGACCAAGTGTTGTATATGGAAGTGGTAGAGGGTGTTGGGATGCAACGCCAAACCTTGCTTTACCTTGGAAGATAGTATCGTCCAAGTGGCCACACTTGAGAGCAATAAACCAAGCAAAGTGAAGTTCACGCGGAACACCAAAAACAACTACTAACCAAAAAAAATACACACACGCACACACACAAGGCCTATGGTGGATAGGTATGGAAAGTGGCATGTCAAGAACCAATCCGAAATCAAGATGTTGTATTGTCAAGTAAAGAACCACAATGATCACAAAGCAAACAAGTCAATCCACAAGATAGGAAATATGTACAAGGAAACACACACGGTGGGATAAATGGGACTTGTGCGACGGAGAAAGTGAGCTAAGAACCAAATGATTACCTAGCGAAGACTATAAGCTCGTGTCACACAAGTACAAGGAGAGACGCTAGTTCGATTGCACAAAATTGGTGGGCTACAAGATATGCACAATAAGTACCACCTATATGATGTTCATCGAGCTTGCGCTTCCTATTCTATCAGGCACATGTATATTTATTTCTTTTTATCTTTTCCTTTTTCTATTTTTTCTTTCTTTTTCTTTCTATTTTTCACTTGCCTCTTCCTTGTGCCAACAACTATACAAGATAACTATATGAGATAGCGCTCACAACGTTTGCTCGGAATCTACAAGGTATCAAATGTGCATAGCCCAAGCAATCATAAGAGTAACTAGTCTCAATAGGTGTTTGTTGCTCGCAAAGATAGTGGGGTTCACAAAGGAATGCAAGTGGGGAGAAGTCGCGGAATGTTTATACCTTTCATCGACGATCTTCACCCTTTATTGTTGGATTCTGCCTTGATCATGGAATTTGGATGGAGTAGATAGCATGAACAACGTGTATGATGATGTAGAGATCCTTCTCCTCTTCGAAACGAGCTAAAGAACACCAAAATCCGAGTTCGAATGCAAAAGTTATGCTCAAAACGGTGAGCGGCTGAAATCTGGGAACCTGCTGTTTTTTTCTGTACTGGGGTTAGTACCGGTTTGCTAAGAGGTAGTACCGGATTTTGAGCCCGGTAGTACCGGTTGGTCCAGAAAATCCCAGTTTAACGCGTTTTCGCGATTTTGGGGCGATTTGGGCGGAAAATCTTCAAGAAAAACACCAAATCGAAGGGGGAAATCAAGGAATTAGGCTATGGAAATGCAAAGGAAGGTAGATCAACAAGTTTTCCAAGTAATCCACGGATCAAAACCTACCAAAACGCACCCAAATGACAGATTGATCCAAAACACAAATTGGGGCTATTTTTGGTGGAATTTTCGAATTTATGGGGAAAATACCAAATCGATGAGAAATCCGTGGCAACCAAAAGCTGCTGATACCAGATGATAAAGGGGGTTAACCTCTTGGGTGGCCCGATCTTCACGGATCTCGCGGTCAAATCGATGGGAAAGCGAGGGGAAAGGAAGAAGGTAGCGGAAGCAAACACACACCTCGCGAAGAACACGATGAACACACGCAAAACTCACACGATACAAGTCCGATTGCTCCCGAACGGCGGCCACCGGTCCGATAGAATCCTCGCAAGGAAAGATCGGTCAACGTGCTCCCTCAAATCCACATCGGAGAGGGAAGAACACCTTGGGGAGGGTCTTGACAACTTGGAGACGAGACATCGAACTCCAAGGCCTTGTTCAACGATGGATGCGTCATGCAAAGTCCAATCGAGGTTGGTGACGATAGTCAGTCCCCTTGGTAAAGGGGATGAGGCAAAACTAGAGATTCCACAATGGGGGTTGTCTTTAGTCTATCATCTATGCCTAAGGGATACATGAGGGGTGGGGGCTCTATTTATAGGCCAGCCACTAAACATGGGTAGTTTGGGGATAAAATAGGCGAATAGGTAAGTAAAGGGGAATACATGGGCTATGGCCCAACAGGTGCGCGCAGGCACATACATGACCGGTAGTACCGGACTCAGGACCGGTAGTACCGGTCGTAACCGGTAGTACCGCTCTGGGACGGGTAGTACCGCTTGCAGTCCTGGAGCGTCAGTTGGAGCCGTCAGTAGCGAGAGGTATCAGGGGCGGTAGTACCGCTGACCGGTAGTACCGGTTCCGCCGACCGGTAGTACCGCCGGGACCTGGCAGCTGCTGATCTGTCTTCTTCCTCCTCCTCTTCCAAGCTTCCGTCTTGTCAGGCTTGATGCTCCGGGCTTCCTCCCTTGCCTCCGTACTGGTCGGTGTGAACCTATCATGCATATGTGACGGAGTATGAAGTAGCATACCATTCAATAGGGTAGGAAGCGGGCTCGCATAGAGGAACGGATTCACCTTTGGAGTCCATGACGACTTGGCGTAAGTTGGAGACCTTGGATCCATAGATTGATCAAGCCCTCTATCATTTTTTCCAAGCTTTGATTCAATAAAGAATAGCTGGTACCACTACCAGGACTATCTAGATGAACCAATTAGATAAGATTTGAATCCCTAAGCCTCAGACCAACATCATTTGTCTTAGGGAATTCAAATAAGAGCATCTTTATTTATCTTTCAAAGCCAGGATTGTCTTAAGCATAAACTAACCAAATCCATGGTTTAGAGTTATTCTTGTGTGCCATACCATGATGGTGTCACAAGAACAATCCATGATGAATCAGGAAAGACAGTAAATCATCATAGATTCAGACAATCAACTAACTAATCATTTTCCTATTAACACAGGAATCATAACTAGGATATTCCTATGATGATCTCAAACCACATGTTAATTTCCAAGCTAACAACACTAATACAGTAGCTGTATCTTATCATAATCATGACCATGAATCAAATAAACAGTGGAAAGCTATCAAGTCATTGGCTTTACCAAGCATGTTTCCCAAACAACTACATCATCTGAATCAGATGCAATCCAAGCATCAAATCATCTAGTAAGCCACCAGAAACATCATAGATCATTTTAAGCAACAAGCCTCAGGCCAATAAGCATTTAGCATGTGTACAGACCATCCAAACATGAATCAATTCATCTATTTTGACTATGCATTAGAGATATTCTGTATAGGGCTTGCATGATAATTTTTGCTAAGTATCTATATGCTATGCTTGGGAAATCCTAGTAATTGTAGAATTGTTAGATTTTTCTCTAAGTTAAGATACTTGCTATTGCCATGCTTATCCTAGCTAGTAGCAACCAAGGGTGGATTATATACATGCTATGGAAAAATATTTCTAAGTCTTTGACTTATGTTTTTTCTTAATAAAACAACTAAGTGAATGAAACACCTGGATGGAATGGTAATTGCTTGGTTGGATTTTTGTTGAGTGGTTACCAGGGCCCATTTTTCAATGGTTTACCCTGTGTATCTCACTTGTGGAATGCCACCCAAGAACAAAGGGATTTGAGATGCCATATGTTAAGAAGCTTCTAGTGCAACCACATGGCATTATGGGATCTGCCTGGATCATACAGGTTGCAATAACTTAGTCAAATGGATAGTTGGTGGTAGGGGGTGATAGGTTTGGAACGCGTCCATTTTGGTCTAAGGGAAGGCTTCTGAAAGATCTTGTCACGATGCATGTCGAGTCTTGTGGGGAAGTGCACCACCTCTGCAGAAGGAAGAATCTAAGTACTTAGCCGTGTCCCTGGAAATGGACAAATTGAGCATCAAGACATGGAAGCTATCAAGAATTTCCTCATCCCAATTTCTAAGTTAAAAACTTGTGGGTGAACAAGGGTAAAGGTCCACCAATGTCTATTGGTGGTTTCTTGGGAGTTTTTCCAAACAAAAACTTAGTGTTTTCAACTGATAGGTAAAACCTATTTTGAGCAAAGCAAGCCTAAGCTACACTTAGCCAAATTCATGTAGAAGCTAGATACTATTATTCTACTAAGGTATCACTTGCCAATACTATTCCAATGTATTAAACCACTGTGGCTGTAACTTGTGATGTTGCAGGTTACTCTGATGAGGATTAGGGTTATGAGTCTACACTCAACATGCTTGCTTGTGGCACATGTTTATATTGTTAAGTTAAACTCTTGTACTAGCCTATGGCTATGGAGTTGTAAAAGACTATGTTATCTCTGGAATGACGATGTAATAATGACCTTTGTTTCTGTGTACTTCATCTTAAACTGTGGATGCTAGCATTTGATCCAGGGACTAGCATTGCAATCACAGGGACCTTTACCTTTATAAAGGTGGGGTCTTACATAGACAATATTACGTATTGTATTGTTTGAGAGGCTAGTGTACTTAAATAAGTGAGGTAACATCCACATGAGTTTGTAGTACCTATATGGTACGGGCTTGTAATGATACTGTACCAACTATATTGTTTGGAATGTATAATATGTATAATGCATATTGGTTCTTATTTGGATTTTGTTTTCCATTGTGTGACTAGTTCTGTGAATGAAGTTGAACTCAAAACACATATGCATGATGTAATTATGAGTATTCGCTTTATGTTGCGAGACTATGGGGTCATGGAATCGGGTGTAGATGCAGAATCTGAACAATAGTGCATGGAGCGTGAGGTGAAGGAAAAGGCGGACGCAGATGCCGGAAATCAAGGAACAATACCACCTCCACCAATGAGGTTGTTAATGGACAATAATTTCATGCAGTATATAAAGATGATGCAAGAATCTCAAAACAAGTTCATGGAAGAATTATTGGGATGAGCCGGAGATCATAGATATCCTAAAGGTCGAGGTGTGAGTCTATCTGACTTTCAGAATGCAAGGCCGTTACCTTTCGCATCAGCTCCTAAAACAATGGATGCAGAGGATTGGTTGGTAGATACAGAGAGAAAGATGAAGACTATAGGTTGCAATGATGAGGAAAAGCTGAGGTATGCAACCCATCTTTTGACCGGACCTGCAGCATCTTGGTGGGAGAATCAGTTAGCTATGCAACTTCCAGGAAGAGAGTATAACTGGGAAGAGTTCAAACAGAGATTCCGTGAATATAATATTTCAGAAAGTGTAATGGAGTTGAAGTGTAGAGAGTTTGAGGAACTTCATCAAGGATATACCAGCGTCATGAAGTACATCCGGGAGTTTAGTCAATTATCTCGTTATGTTGAGGATGAGGTGAACACGCAGGAGAAAAGAAAGAAGCATTTTCTACGCGGGTTAAATCCATTCGTGAAGATGCAGCCAAGGCTTGCCAATAAGCAGACTTTTCAGCAGTTACTTGATGCATCCATAACCTTTGAGGATGATTACAAGAATGTTCAAGAGGATCGAATGAAGAGGGCGAAGAAGGAAACAAAGAGGATTCAGGCAAGTATGCCTAAGACTAATTTGGAGTTCAAACCAACGAATAGACCCTTCAATAGTAAGAATAATAACCCCAATCAAAATGCAAATCCAACTGGAAGAAATGGCATATGTCACAATTGCAAACTTCCAGGGCACATTAGTAAGGATTGCAAGAAAACAGTAATTATTTGTTATGGATGTGGTCAGAAGGGTCATATAAAGCCAGAATGCCCAAACAAACCACAAGGTGGTTGTCCTACAAAATGTGAAGGAAAAGTAAGTGGAGGCAGTGATCAGCCTAACAGGGGAGGAAATGTTGCCATGAATGCTAACGGCAAGCTGAGCATGCCTATTGGAAATTTGAACTGTGCAACCTTGGAGGAGGTGGATAACTCTGAGCATGCATTAATAGGTAAGCTCAACATTCTTACTAATCTCAGAAAAGTTTTATTTGATACGGGTGCAACTACTTTCTTCATATCTGAACAATTCTGTGATAAATTTTGGATTAGAAGGGAACCGTTAGCAAACCCAATGACCATAGTGATGGCTGGAGGAAATGTAGTTGTACGCCACATTAAGCAAGATCAAGTTATCTCGATCTGTGGTTGTACATATTTTGTGGACCTATATGTGATTCCGTTGAAGGGAATTGCAGTAGTTCTGGGTATGGACTAGATGACGGAACATGGAGCCCAGATAAATTGTGAGGATAAAATTGTTTCAATTAAGTCTTCAAGTGGAGGAAGAATATTTTATCAAGCTTAAAAACACAGTCATATCATGGTAGATCTTCAATTAAACTCAATGAAGGAGGTTAAGTTGAAGGATATTCTAGTGGTAAATGAGTTTCAAGATGTTTTTCCAGCAGAAATACTAGGAATGCCACCAGATCAGGAAATAGAATTCACAATTGACCTGATACCTGGTACAACACCAATATCCCAAGCACCATATAAAATGGGTCCTAACAATCTAAAAGAGCTTAAAGAGCAAATTGATGAGTTAGCCAGGAAAGGATTTATTCAGAAAAGTGTATCCCCATGGGGAACTCCAGTAATTTTTGTGGATAAGAGAAATGGAGGACGATGAATGTGTGGATATTATAGAAATCTAAACAATGTCACCATAAAGAACAAGTACCCATTGCCAAGAATTCAAGATCTATTTGATCAAGTTAAAGGAGATGGAGTATTTTCCAAGATTGATTTAAGATCAAGATACCATCAGATAAAAATCAAAGCTGAAGATGTTCCAAAAACAACATTTGTGTTAATATATGGTCATCATGAGTATCTCGCTGTACCTTTTGGATTGACTAATGCACCGGCAATATTTATGAATTAACAAAATCTTCCTGCCTTATCTGGAAAAGTTTGTTATAGTGTTCATTGATGATATTTTGATTTATTCCAAGAATCAAGAGGACCATGCATATCATTTGAGGATATCCTTGCAAATTCTAGGACAACATAAGCTATATGCTAAGTTCAGCAAGTGTGAATTTTGGTTGGACAAGGTAGAATTTCTTGTTCATGTGATCAGTAAAGATGGAATTGCAGTAAATCAGTCCAAAGTTCAATCAGTGTTGGAATGGAATGCACTAACTAATGTGAACCAAATCAGAGGTTTCTTAGACATGGCAGGTTATTATCGGAGATTCATTGAAGGTTTTCCCAAAATAGCTGGACCAATGACCAAATTGCTAAGAAAGAATACATCATTCATATGGGATGAGAAGTGCGAAGCAAGTTTTCAGGAGTTGAAAACCAGGTTAACCACAACACTAGTTTTAGCACTACCTGAAACAGGAAAGGATTACACGGTATATTGTGATGCATCCAAGGAGGGATTAGGGTGTGTGTTAATGCAAGATCATAAGGTAATAGCTTATGGATCTAGACAATTGAAACCACATGAAGTTAATTATCCAACTCATGATTTGGAATTAGCAGCGGTAGTCTTTGCTTTAAAAGGATGGAGACATTTTATCTATGGAGCAAGGTGCTAGTTATACATTGATCATAAAAGTCTCAAATATTTATTCACACAAAAGGAATTGAATATGAGACCTAGTGCATGGCTGTGATGTATAGCAGCAAGGGATCCCTCTCCTTTGGTGTTACCAGTATAGGAGATGTGGACAGCAGACGCTTGAGGGAACGGCGGCGACACCATATCGCCATGAAAGGGAACAAGAGAAAGAGAACACGGGTGCGCGTGGGAGAGAGAGGGGTACTGGGCCGGTTTGGGCCAATACCAAGTGAGCCAAGGGGGTTTGACCCAAAACCCAGATGGCATCTTGATGCCAAAGGGGGAGAAGTTGCACATTAGGTATGTGGTATTTGCTAGGGAAAAGTCACAAGCTCGTTCTTGCCATTGATTTTATTCGCTTGTGAACTTTATTTGTTTGCCTCTTATTATGTGTGACTTACTATGTGTGAACTAACTATGTGTGCTATGTATGGGAAGACTATGTGGTTATCGTATGGATCCATCTTGTGTGTAATGTGGCTATTCTTGTTTGGATCCATCCTTTGTGACGACCTTCCCCATTCCTAATCAATATTGGTCATCACATGTTATTTAGCAAAGGTATGTGCTCTATGTGCGACTTCTACTCCCAGGTAGTTTGTTGGTGTGTATGGGGCTTGTTTCTACATATCTAGGGGGAGCCCCATCTATATCTTGTCATTACTAGATTTCCCTGCAAAATGTGTGTTGTCATCAAACACCAAAAAGGGGGGGATTGAAAGAACATTTGCTATCCCCAGTGATTTTGGTGTTTGATAACAACTCACATATCGGACTAATGATTTGCTAAGTGTGTCGCAGGTGCATTAAAAAGGATTTGCAATGTTCAAAAACTGTCTGCCTGGCACGGTACCAAAAAGCGGTAGTACCGCTTTTTGCTACCGGATGCGACAGAAGGCTGTGACTAACTGTCAAAAAGCTTCTGCCTGCTCCGGTACTAAAATGCGGTACTACCGCATTTTAGTACCGCACCATGCAGAGACTTTTTGGATGTTGTCAAAAGCTTCTGCCTGCTCCGGTACTAAAATGCGGTAGACTAGTACCGCTCGAGGCAGAGACTTTTGTATATTGGCAAAAAGCTTCTGTCTGCCTAGGTAGCAAAATGCGGTAGTACCGCATTTTACTACCTGGCATGACATAGAGTTTTTTCGTCTAAAAACTGCTAATTCCTCTATGTCCGGTAGTACCAGTTGCCACTTGCGGTACTACCGCTTCCCGGTAGCATCAATAGTAGTATCGCTGTGGGCAGGACTTGATGAAGTTTGAAAAAAAGGTGGTCCGGTACCAGGTCCGGTAGTACCGGAGTTCTCCAGTAGTACCAGAGTTCTCCGGTAGTACCGCTTGAACTTCCGGTACTACCGCTTCAATAAATGCTCCAACGACCAGATTTTGTGGAGGGGTATAAATACCCCTCCACCTACCTTGGGACAAGTTGCTCAAACACATTAAAGTCAAGACCACCATTGGATCCACTCAATCTTCAAGATCTCCTCATTCCACCACCCAAAGTCCTTGATCTTTGGGGAATCAAAGGAGGAGGCCCCGATCTACTACTTCACCAAAAGAGATTTTCATTTCCCCCTCATTTCATTGAGGACCCCTTTGCTCTAGTGTTTTCTTGGAAACCCTAGTTCTTGTTTTGGTTCTTACAAGCTTGTCTTTGATTGCTTTGACAGCTTGCTTGTATTTGGGAGCCTCCGATTAAGTTGTGGATGTGTGCCCCAAACTTGTAACGGTGCCGGCTTCCACCTTGAAGGTTGTCGATATAGTGGAAGGTGAATCGATCCCGTTGGGGTGAGATTCATCGGAGAACAAGGGAGGCCTTTCGTGGCGTTGGTGGTTTGAAACCACCCCCTCTCCAAACGTAGACGTACTTCCCCTCAAAAGGAAGGAACTACGGGAAACAAATCCTTGTGTCTCCGCGTCCACTTTTCGGTTACTTCTATCCTTTACCGCACCTTACTTACTCGTTACTACTTTGTGTTGTGGTGGCTCTTGCATAATTGTCATATAGGTAAATTCACCATAGTTGCATTATCTAGAGAATTTACCTTATTGTCAAACCTTAATTTGAAAAAGAAGAAAATTTGAAGTAGCACCTATTCACCCCCCCCCCCCTCTAGGTGCCCATACGATCCTTTCAATAAGATTGGCAATGGAACTTAGGTTTCCATCTACAGTGAGATTCATCACATAGGAATTAATAACTCATGACATCAGTGATTCTAGCGTCGTATAATACGCGTTAACCATGAGATTTGGAATGGGACGGAGAACTTAGCTAGATCTTTTTCCTTTTATATGTAGGAAAGATGACCTTAACGTGACACTGTGATTCTTGTGCGGATCCAGTATATGGGTGGGCACCCTTAGGCCCCATGATTTTGGTGTCTAGATTATCTATGAGCGGTTGCCGAAGGTATAGTCAGACCTTCATGGAGATTTCTAGGGGCATAACCGGCTCATAGAGTCTTCGGGAACTCATCAGGGTTATAGCTTGCCCGAAAGGGAGCTTAAAGGCTATGTAGCTCAGCCCGGAGGATCGTGTAGACATATGTGGTCACGAAGAAGGACAGTGATTGGCTTGGATCATATAGTGGGCCCCACATCATGGAATTGTGGATGGGAAAGTACGCCTAGTTGTGCAACAAGGATTTGATCTCTCATGGGTAAAGCAACGCACCTCTGCAGAGTGTAAAAACTATAACTTGTTACTCCCTGTTCCGGGAAGGAACTGCGAACCTGGCAGGAAAGGAACTCCATGAAGTTCTGGTCAACCTGTGAAGGCTGATGGGCATTGTATTCGATATTAAATAAAATCAACCTTTGAAGAAATGTTTACAAAAACTGCATAGTGCCAAGGACAGTTAGTCCGAGGTGGTAGTTAGAGCATCAAACTTCCCACCTTGCATATAATGAACTTGTTGGGTAATGATATTACTCACTCTTTCCTTTGAACCCCTGCTTAGAATCTGAGGAGCCGAAAGACACTCCCATGTATGCTGATGAAGGACAAGAGGATGTCTACTACGAGGAGCCAGACCTATCCGGAGGAGTGGAAGGGGTGCATTACGAGATACGCTACAGAGTGGAGAGCAATGAGTCTGAGTAGTTTCCTTAATTAGATAATCCAGAGGGTCCGAGCAACACAAACTTTATATAATAAGTTGTTGAGCTTAATTCTGGGTATGAGTTTGAAACTTTGATCTCCCGCTGAAACTTCGTAAGTTGTTTTGTAAATTTGAATAACTTTTAGTATTGATCCTTTGGTGTTGTAATAATAATGATATGTGTATGTTTGTAATATGGACCTACAATGTTTCTGTTGTACCACTCTAAGGGATGTGATATTTGCAGAATGGTGTTCTATCAGTATCATATCAACGACTATAGTATACTACACATGCAGTGGTATGCTGGGTCACCGCAATATCGACTCTGTATCGTAGCCAGATAGATCTCTCCTATAAACCCTAGGTCGGATGACTATATAAGCCATCCTAGGGACAAGCCTTTAACCACAACCTACTCGCATAGGCAAACATCTCTTGTAATCCGTTGTAACATCTGGATCTGCCGATATATTACTGGGTTGCTAGCAGGAGTAAAATCCGATCACTGCTGTCGGATTGGAACCTGGGTAAACTTGTGTGCTTACCATCCCCGGAACACCGAACGTCCCACACCCCACCTATCTCAATGCTCTTAGGACCCCCTTATGGCGTACTTGTCATCAATCCAACGACAAGTGGTGGATTGCTCAAGAAAGCCAATGGCTCGGTGAAAGCCTAGCCCAGCATGTCCGGTGCCGATAACGATGACGCCCTCAGGTGCCATTCCCCTCCTTGGAGGCGTCTTTGAAGAGCATCAGCTTTCTCCCCGTCATGGCTTGATGTCTCGGTGAAAACATAGACCTTTGTTTGGTCGAACAATGGTGTCACTTCTGTGCCGTTCCCTTCCTGAAGGCATTTGCTTCTTGAGGCCTCGATCTGCGTCTGTCTCCTGGCTCCCCGCTGTGCGAGATCTCCTTGTGACTAGAGGCTGCACCTATGAAGTCAGTTTGGAGTGGATTTTGACGCTTCGTCTGCCGACGACTTCCCATGCTCTTCATTTGATCGAGACGAAGACCTCAAGCATCCAAGCATCAACTTATCTTAGCTTGTCGTGCTCATCTTGTTTTTGGATGTCGTTTTTTCTCCGTTGTGTGCGTGTATTGTAAACTGGTAACCCGGCGTCGATCAGTGTTGTAATCTGAACCTGAGGATTTTATTAATTTAAAATCATGTTCTAGGAGCCTTTTGTCTAAAAAAAATTGGTTTACCAAGTCCTGTAGGAGGGTGGATTTGTCATTTCCCCTTATAGCAGACTGAAGTGACAAAGTTTGCGATTTATACGGGGTAGAGCAGAAGGTCGAGCATCCATTTGCATCCATTTGGCTTGATCATTGTAGTCAAGGAGCAGATTTGACCATTCAGCATAAGTTGATGAGGTTGTTCCAAGTTTATTTTATCAGCCGTCGTCCGGCCCGCGACATTGTCATCCGCTGTCACATGAAAACAAACACTAACAACCACTCCAAGTTGTCAATACACTGAGTAGTACTACTAGTATATATGCTACGTGCACTCTCGGTCGTAGCACGTAACCGCCATGTGCATTTTGGAAGGCCGGTCATCAAAACTTTAGGAGTAGTGCCAAGATGAAGATGAAATATGAAAGCAGTTTTTCAACTGATATTTTACACTGGTTTGCTTGTCATACGTTGTAAACATTAGCCAAAAGAGCGTACGCATGCTAATTGAGTGTATTTGGACCGTCCGGACCGATATTCAGGATACAAAACCGAAAAATTCATGTAAGACGCATAGAGACTGTTATCTGTGGTTAGTCGAGTCTCTTAAAATTCCAGCCAGGGTGGTACTGACCACCAGTAAGTTTCACCTGTATCATATTATTGGTGGTTCACAAAACCAATGGCATCAGATCCAGATCAGAGATAGATGCGAGGCTGGGTGGGTATTTCTCCCCCCCCCCCCCCCCCTCTAATAATGCATGAAACGGCTGGTCACTCATCACAAGCCTGGCAGTGTCTGGACGCCCACGGTACAAGCCAAGATCCCGTCCTGCCCAAACACAAGACAGTGCACTGCAAATCGTGTCACTGGTACTCGCTGTTTTTTGCCTGCCTTTGCGTGTTCATTAGCTCGGACGTATCTTGTCTCCTCCGACGATCTCTACGCATGTGCCCATCTCAGCAGCTTTCGTGGTCCATATGGATTTTCTCGGGGCGCAAAAATAGTTGCGGTGACAACAAGGAAGGAGGCCACGAGCACTTCACATGCATAGGCATCGCGGCTGCTACTGTTGGTTGGCGATTGGCATCTCCATCTATACACCTCACTGCCTCTTCAGATGAGGATACGGTTGGTCGCTGGCCATCGATCGATCCATCTCCCTTGCCCGAACAAGATTGCCTCGCTAGCTTCCGGTTAGTCGTTGTACCGTCCATGCTCAATAATGCATAGTAGTACTGTACTTTTTCTTCCACCGATCTGCCTACGTGTCATATTGACTGGTAATTAAAGATAGCAGGGCGGGGACCTGTGTAAGAAAAGCCTTAATTACTCGTACAAGGTTAGATCCGCCACTTCTTCGTTTTGCTTGGACCCTGACACCAGGTACAAAAACCGACCCTGACGCATCGGAAGGAACAGTACCCAGAACATAGGATCCTGGGTTACATCGGAGCTCCAGAGAGCGCTGTACTGTATCACCCATGTGATGCATGGCACGGCGGCTGGAGCAGGTAGGGACTCTCACGTTCTGCTGCTGCTGCTGCCGCCCCCGTTGTGGGTGCAAGAGGGACAACCAGACGAGCCTTGCTTTGCTCTCTATGGCCACAGGCTCATCGATCGGCAGGAGAGAAACATGTGAGCACTGAGCAACCAGCGAGCCAGCGTCCCTAGCCGTGGTTGGGGAAAAGGGATCCCAATTAATCTGTGATAATGCTCTGATCCGCACCCGGGTTGAAAGGAGCAAGTTCACCTGCCGAGTGCCGATCGCATTGCATTTGCGGCTCAGCCGTCGCCTGCCGACAGTCCCGACATATTATTTCCTAACTCCAGAGTGCCCCGCACTCGGCAGTGCTCACTGCTACTGACCGTCAGATTGCAATTGCTGCCTTGTTGTGGCTAGTATTAGTTCAGGATTATGAGCCCAGCTGGCTGAACCCCAACTTGCCCTCCTTGTGCACTATATTCCAGCTGTAGGTTTACTTGACTAGAGCATTTTCGTTGAAGACAGAAAAAAATGGCTTGGCAACTGCAACTGCAACTGCAGGACTAACAACGGACCAACTGAATGCAGGAATTTCATACGAATCCCCCCTCCCGAGACTTTCGACACATGATATCAAGGGGCTCAGGGCATACATTAATGTATTAGATAGATAATTTCCAGCAAGCTTTCACAATTCATGTGAGTTTGCCGAGTAATGTGAACCAAAGCCATTATCCATTCAATCCCAAATATGCTACTCCCTCCGATCCATATTAATTGACTTTGATTTGTCAAAATTTGAATGAACCTATATCCTAAATAGTGTCTAGATTCATTCAAATCTAGACAAATTTGAGTCAACTAATATGGGCCGGAGGGAGTACTCCAAGGGTCAAAAATAAACAGTGAGATGGCACGTACGCATGGGTTGGTTGTACATCTATCGCAGGGCCAGAAAAAAACAGTGAGATGGCACATACACATGGGTTTGGTTGTACATCTATCGCAGTTCTGGTCTCCAAGGGGGCTATTGGCAAGCCAGCACTGTTCCTGTGCTCAGCCCCCCGTGACAGACTGCCATGAGAGTCCAAAGGGTTCTAAGGTGGCGTGATTAAGACTTGCATAAGGAGATATCCTGTATCTTTTTATTGTTTGGTAGACCTAATTAGTTGACGTGTCCTTTCACTTGACGAAGGAGACAGCTGTTCTCCTTATGATAATAAAAAGGTCAGAAAAAAGGGGTATGCTTACAACAATAACAATTACAGCTAATCTTAAAGGCGATAGAAGCACTTCATGAAGTGTAAGATCATAAATAGGATAGCAAAATGGCTGTCTTTAACAAACATGCTTAACTGTTATAGATATTAGCCTACGCGCTAGTAATAATATCATAGATGCTCTAAATGAGATCCTAATGAGGCGTGTCCCTAGGCCATGGTAGGTGTTTGTCACTTGCACTGCTACGAGTGTGGAGATGTTTCTACCAGACATGGGCTATGCAATAAGCAAACCAATAAATGAAGGATTGTCTACTAAACATGATTGAGCTGTTGACTACAATTTAATCCATCCATGAGAATAAGGTATCATGCAGAACAGACATCACACTCATGTGGCCATCTCATCCTGTAAGGATGCAATGATATATAGATCTTTTAAGTTGTTATACGCAAGGATGCACATTGAACAATTTGGATGTCATCATCCATGCTCCACTTTGTCACACCTACATGCTTAGCTCGCATTCCAAGATGGATCCAGTGACAGGTAATCCTACCTCTTTCAAGTGGATGAACGTTGTGCTACTAGGAATTTTCAACTGTAGTTGGGAAGTCTCTTCCGATCGATGATGCTATCTGCCAGTAAAATTTGCCTAACCACTTTACAGTTGAATATCCTTACTTCACCACCAACCGCATCTACTAGTTTGTCTTCAGATACACACTTTCTACATCTCTTTCATTTGCAAGTGGTCAGAAACTCTGGTTACCTAAAAGGACACAGGCATTAATGATGCACCAAAAGTTTGCAAGAACTTTAGGAAAACTAAAGTACAAGCAAATTCCCCAGATACTGAGAAAAACAAAACAAGCACAAGCAAATTTCTGACAGTATTTCACTGCAGCTTCCCACAACTAAATGAATTGCAATACAGAAAACGTTGTTGCTACATAAGTATAATAGATAGTTTGTTGTTACTTGGGACAGGAGAATCATACCAAGTTCAGTCTTCAAAGTCCGAGGTCTGTCAGGATTATAGTTGAGATGCTGATATAAGTATATAACAGGGAGAGCACCAGGAAACATTCATCACAAAACTGCCCCATTGAATGGGAACTAGCAGCATAGCTAACTGAATACTTCAAACTCACCAAACAATCAGAATGATCAACACCTCAAGACTCCATATAAGTACTGAATATATGTGGCTCCAAAGACCAGCAGGGATCAACATCAAAAGCTATTGAAGGCCACAAATATCACAAAGAAATAACCCATGCATCCGAATATAAGTTGCTCCCAAGATTTCTTGGATGAGTACCGGGGCAGGTCCTAATCTCATAAATAATTGATATTACCATGGATCCGTTAATGATGTCAATGTTAACAAAGAACATGTATCAGATTACAAAGGCTACTTCTGTTTTTGGCTACAAACAACAGCACTACAGGATAAATCTGAGTCAATTAACCACAAATTCACATTTTGGAGTTGCCTTTGAACTGAATCTGAAGCCATATTATGAGACCAGAAAAGCATTTTACTTTGACCATCTGACAATGATCTATTCGACATGTTAGGCCCTAGTTCCATAACCATTATCCCCTCGTTAAGTTTCCCCAGCCTCACAACACCATTGTTTTCCAACACTTCAGTAAGTATGTGAACAAAATTCACATGTTTCAGGGAAGGACCAAAATCACTTTTTGGAGACATCACATTATCTGCTACTCTTGATATAATACGGTCATTCCATGTTTTTCTAGAGCCCTGTGAGCTTCTTATAAACATCAAGTCCACAGACTCTGCAGTAAAAAGGTCAACTGATTTATCTGACGGCTCGGCCAACTTACTGCCAAGTGAAATCACATTTGCATTTAGTACCCACAGACTGTAACCCAGATCCAAGCAATATTGTATCACATAAGCTTTAGCCAATATTTCCATAACAAAACCATCAGAAGTCATAGAACTACTCATTTTGATGCTGCGCAGCAACTCAGTAGCATCAATGACAGCATGCCCTCTATGAGCAAGGTCATCCAAAAACTCTGCATTGTCACCAATGAAAATGTAATTCCGCGTGCCCGCCTTCTCAAGATGGCAAATGAGGTTTCTCACAATCCTCTGTTCCACCGAGTACAAACTTATGAGCACAACATTGTTTTCTAGTTGCACAGACTTGAGCACAGAACCAAGTTCACTAAGTTTCCTAACAGCCCTTCCTGGAAGAATTCTAGCGAAGCAAAAATCATACCATTTTAGCTCTTTGAGAGGTTGCAATTGCCATATATTGAAATCGAGATTATTCCCATCTAACAGTGTAGAATCTGGTCCAGCACTTCTTCCATAGTTGACACCTGCATCCCTATGAGAGATACTAAGGGCCCTTTCCTTCAGGAAGTTTGTGTAGATGTTGAAGTATCCATGTGAGTGGACAAATTTAATGAACCAAGGAGTCCATATTCTATCACCCATCTTTTTATACCATCCTGTAGTTTTCTGCAGAGGATGAGAGTGGAAGAACAGTTACTAACAAGCTAAAAATCCAACAGGGCATAGACATCAAAATAATCCCAATGATACTCCTTCCATCCCAAAAAAGAATGTCGCAGATTTGTGTAGATTCGCATGTATCTATACACTAAAACGGGTCTAGAACTCTAGATACATGCGAATTTAGAAAAATCTGCGACATCCCTTTTGGGACGAGGGAGTACTAAACATAATACATAAGTTAGTACATATTTACTAAACGCATAAACTGAAGAAGCACACTGTAATTTAATTAAGAAGAGAGTTTACCATTCCTTGGAGAATAGGTTTGATTCCTTTGACTTTCTGTTCATCATACCATAACCGAAATTCTTTCCATGGTTTGGGGAACAGAAGTTGTCCCCATGTACCAACCATCTGGTACAAGAATATTCTAGTTTCACTGTCCAGCTCTATCTTGTTTCCATGCTTACCTATTTAGTTCAAAGTCAACTAGTTATAACTGAACCATTGCCAGTACTTAATGTAATAACTAATTAGTATGGAAGTAACAGTTGTCCCTGTTCGTCTGTTGGGACTTTTGTTAGGGTTTAGTTTAAATCTCCTTTAACTCTAAAATCAACTCGTAATGCCAAATCCAAATTGAGCTATAACACATAATAACCATTAGGTTAAACATATGTTTTGATTACACACCTTTTATTTTAAAGGATGCAAATTATTTTGATGAGAAGGCACATCTGCATGACACCCTTTGGAGATTACGAATAGTCTGTGAACACATTTATTAGCGCTAATAAAAGAAATTATCATCAAACAAACCGACAGCAAAGTGTAGTTGATAATACTAGTATAAACTGAACCTCAAACCTCTTCTCATCCAATACACAGCCCAAAGAACTAGTGTGATAACTTACACTCAGTGCAAGTTTCATTCAGGGTCATAGAAATTTGATAATAAGATACGAATAATAAGAAAAATGCAAGGAAATAATAACTGCTATCAGTTCACCTCAAAGTCTAACTGCTGTGTATTTTACCAAAGATAGTCTATGGCTTTATGCCCACATAATATGACACTACATAAATGACAAAGTGACTGTATGGACAATGATCACATCTACCTATTCCCTAGCTAAACCTTCACAATATGAGAACCGACTATAGTCATCGAAAACAAATGAAACAACAACGCCAGGAGAAATTAGTCCTAGCATTTTCTTTATGGGAAATCAAGAACCGAAAGATACATACAAAAGGACATGACCTGAAAAGGAAGAAAACAACAATAATGGGGTTCAGAGAATCCCAAAGCTCCTATACACTCCAGCTACCAAGCCAATTACACAGGGGCTCTAGCAACTTAAAGCACATTTCTATCTTTTATCAGTCAGAAAAGAGATTATTAGCTCAAACTCTTCAAGAAAATTCTGAATCAATGCCTAAAGGCCAGCTTGTGGATGGGCTAATGAAGAAACTGATAAGTTGACAACAGTTGATACACGAGATGACAATAAAATGTAAAATAGCATGGTCTCATTCAGTTCATCTTATCTATCTTAAATTCTCTTTAAGCTCTAGCAAACACTAGCTGGTTCTGTGGTCACAAATTTAGCAACACAAAGTCCAAAAAGGCAATGGACTTTACAATACCTAAAACCCCTCTTTGATCTCGGTAGCTCCCAGGATCCCCATACATCATGATAACGCACCCCCACAAAAAAGAATGATTGTAACAACCGAAAACACTTCCATGTCCCACCTCATAGTCTTCTAACCAAACCTAAGGTCCTAACAATATAACAATGACCAAAGAGCGGTACACATTTACACAAATGCATTAAGCCACAAGATGCTCTATGTAGCTTAGCAACCGCAACACGGCATGCATTCAAGGATCTATTGCTTTCTAACTAAGCTAGAAGAGCAGCAAGCATTCACACTACTTCCTAAGCTCTCACCTGCGACGAACCGGGGGCGCTGCAGTGACGCTCCGAAGACGTAGGGACTGTAGTTCTCCCTGTCGTAGTAGTACCTCATGACCACCTGCTTTAGGAACCTGTAATAGAGGGGTGAGACCTCGAGGTCATCCTCAACGACGAAGGCAAACTCGTCGTCCGAGCCGGGCCACCATGCCTCGATCCATTGCGCCTGGAGCCCCGCATTAACTGCGCGGTAGTGGAGGCGCTTCTCCCCGTGCGGCCAGCGGAAGGTGTCGACCGCGTGGAGGATCTCGTGGGACACGCCGAGGAGTGGGGCGGACGAATTGAGCGGGCGGTGGTCGAGTAGAACGTGCAACGCGACGCGGTCGCCTTCGTAGTCGGCGGCTGCGAGGGAACGGAGGCAGCGAAGGAGAGGAGCGGGGCGGTCGTAGGCGAGGAGTTTGATGAGGAGGGAGAACCGGCGGGGATCCGGAGCGCGGCCAGTGGCGGGGAGCAGATGTACGGGGTAGGAGGAGCGGCGAAGGAGGAGTATGACGGATATGGAGACGGAGAAGATGACGAGGAGGAGGAGAGGGAACGGGAGAGAGCGGCGGCGAGGCGACGCCATGGTTTTTGGGGGCGACGGCGTGGCAGTGGTGGTGGAGATCGACGGAGTTGAGTGAGAGAAAGAGAGAGCAGTGGGCCGAGGTTTTTTTTTTTTGAGGGTAAGCAGTGGGCCGAGTTGTGGAGCCAGGTTTTGGGTGTGTTCTATGGGTTCTAAACTGGACTTCTGGGCTTGCGCCTTAAAAAAAGTTAATTCATCGGTCAGAACTAGCTTATTTAGGGGTCATTTGGATGCACCGGGAACCCCGGGATCCCCGTCCTTTCCCAGGGTGAGAGGCCCACGTGGAAACTTCACCCTGGTTTTTTTAGAGACTCATTTGGTTGTATCGGACATAGAATTTTCGCCCCAATCCGCGTGAAATCCCCGGGCCGCTTCACCCACCCCGCACATCGGGACGATTCTCCCCGTCTATCTCGCGACGATAGGAGCTCTGCTGTATCGTCCTCCTCCGCCTCCTACCCCACCTCCGTTCTTCCACATCCACCCCCTGCCTCGCCCTGCTCCACCACTTTCCTGTTGCCAAACCACCATAGGGGAGGGGTAGATCTCCCCCATGGAAGGAGGGGATCCCGTATGCACCCTGATTTTCCCTCCAGGGGTACGTTTTCCTGGTTTTCCCTCCCCTGGCAACCAAACTAGCCCTTAGCGTACAAATGGGCTACGAAATTAGCATCGCATTCAATCTATACCTACTAATAAAAGCAAAACAGTTTCTTTGGTTTTGATCCATTTTGGACCGTTTTGCCCCTCCACCTATGGCATTTTACAGACTATGCCACCGCTTATGAAAAAACGCGAAAAACAAAGGACATAGTGTCAAACACATCCTCTCCTCGGAGGAGCCCCACCACTCCTGTCCCCTGCAGGACCGGCGTTGTCCCTGCCTTTCCTCGCGACCAGCGACGCCCCTGCCTTTCCTCGCGACCGGCGGCGCCCCTGCCCTTCCTCGCGACCATGGAGTACCAAAACCTCCCGGTACTGCGCCACGGTGTTCCCCGCCGCAACCACCGGCCGCCATAGCCCCTTCCCACCCTACAGCGTACGCGAACCATGCCTCAACCGTCAGCCGTGTTCCCACGTGGGCCTCTCTCCTCCCGCTCTGAGCTAATCGAGCCAAAGGAGACCGCGGGACAGGCTGGAGGAAGAATAAGATGAAGGGGCGGAGCAGCCACCAACAAGCATGACCCGATGACGGTGGATGCAAGCACCGCTCATGGATGTTCGTGGCACGGCTTCGAAAATAATTAGAGCCACAATTGATAACTATTGTTTAGATTTGTTCAAATTAGATTCAGTATCCGAAGTGAACGTTGAGCAGTATGTCAGAAAGGCTCGAAAGCAAGCACATGAAGGATAGCATCCTGAGCGAATTGATGTGCTCTCAAGTTTCTTTGTTTTCTGTTCATATAGATTTAGCCTGATTGGGTGGAAAGTCGGTCTAGAAAAATATTATGTACCACATAAAACTGATAATGGTGAGGCAGACAATGCAAATGTTTAATCTTCTGAAGTTTAATGCTGAAATACAAGACAATGTTTTCTTGCCTTACATCGATATGAATATTTGGAGCTCTTCCATCTATTGTTTTCTGCATGTATTCTAATTTTAAGTTTTCTATAGAGATGAAGAGAACCCTAAACTAACAAATTATATATTATCAGTGGCAGCGTCCTCTGTAGAGTAAAAACATTCAGAGATAGCTCATAGATAACAATATTCAGCAAGAGATAGCTCATAGCTAACAATATTCAGCAACAACAATCAGACTCATTGCTCTATTGTGATCCATGAGACAAAGATGGCTGACTCTTGGATGTATTATCCTAGCTACTTGATGTGCATTACGTACTGTACTGGTGAAAAGGTATGGACGGCGAGCAGCCACAAACTGGCCGTTCAAAACAAGGATACTCCTGAACACAGAATGCATAAAAATGAATATTGCCATAGCAAGGGAATGATAAGCAGAACTGGAAGCTTTGGCAAGCAGTGTTATTTTTAGTTTAAATCAAACCACACGGATGACACATTTAATGAAGAAAAACACGAAACAGAAGAAAATTAAAGAGTGTATGTCCTGGAGTAGAAAATCAGCCCACAAATGTGTTGGAATTTGGTGTATATTGGGCTGTTGGCCCATTAGACAAATTCTGAAATTCTCTTTGGCCCACTTGTATATGGCAGCATATGGCTGTGCTAGTGGTGCTAAAGTTTAGTCACACATTGCTAGCTGAAGAGGACTTGGACTACCTTATATAGTAGAGTGTTGCACCACTCACTAAGGTGTGACAAGAAGAGTAGCCCTCACGCACTCCTCCTCCGACGCCGCCCGCCTCGCCACGCCTCGCCTCGTCACGACGCGCGCGCGTCGTGGGTTGCGGGTTGCGGGAATCTCGCCGAGCCGAGCTTTATTTTGCTGGTTGGAAAAACGGATTATGAGTCATTAATGGACGCGTTAATTATAGCCGTTTCTAGTTTTTATGGACGTGGCTGTTACCGACTCGGACGTGGGACGAGCCCACGATCTTCCTAACCTGCACTATATATAAGCGTCCGGACTAAACCTAATCGGCACCGAACCAATCCACACACGCGCCTATCCTTCAGTACCTTGCGCCGCCGCTTTCGTCTTTCCCATCCCGGCTTGCGGCGTGCACCGCAGATCGGGACAGTAGGCCTCCGGAACCCCGCCTCTCGTAAACCTGTACGGGTGAGGGGCGATCAGGTTTTTGGGGAGCGCTCAAGCACGACTACTGGCAACCACAACATCGTCCGACGACGAGTTCCCGAATGACGACTTCTTCCCGGACGTCAGCGACCTCTTCGACAACCTCAACATGGGTGACGCTGCTGCGGCTGCTATTTAGCCTACACTGTACGTGATCCTCAATTATCTTTTTCGGATTATGCTAGAGTTCTTTGTTCTAGCGTTTGGTGTAGATGTGATAGGTTTATCTCCTATAGATGTAATATGTTCATCTACTTTGTTGATCTGCATAATTGGTTTTAGTACCGTTTGTATGATCATGCTTTATCAATTTATTATTCGGATTAAATCATATGGATTATTGCTTATATTTCCAACAATCTAAAAACCTCATTATAGGCAACTAAATTCCACTGGTGTAGCCGCGGCTACTAGGCCGCCTCCTTTTGATGGCATGGACTATAAGAGATGGCGCAAGAGAGCAGTTCTCTGGTTTGAAAACCTAAACTGCTATAGCGCCACTCTTGGCAAGCCTAAAGGAGATCTTTCTGCTGAGCAGGAAGCGAACTTTAAGAAAGTCGATACCATGTTTATGTCGGCTTTGTTCAGTGTTCTTGGGGACAACATTGTTGACCCTTATATGTCATTTGATAATGGCAAGGACACGTGGGAAGCGCTCGAGGCCAAGTTTGGGGTCTCGGACGCTGGCACTGAGCTGTATGTCATGGAGCAATTCTATGACTACAAGATGGTTGATGAGCGCTCTGTCGTTGAGCAAGCTCATGAGATACAATCACTTGCCAAAAAACTTGAGCAGTTCAAGTGTTCCTTACTGGACAAATTTGTGGCTGGTGGCATTATTGCCAAGCTTCCTCCTTCGTGGAGGAACTTTGCTACTTCTCTAAAACATAAGAGACAAGAGTTTTCCGTTACGGATCTCATTGGGTCTCTTCATGTGGAAGAGAAGGCGAGAGCAAAGGACAAAACTGCTCGAGGACTTGAGGGAGGTTCTACTGCCAATTTAGTGCAGAGGAAAAACTTCCAATCCCACAAGTTTAAGAATAAGAACAAAACTGAAGGAAAGGGAAAGTTCGATGGCAAGAACAAGGCCACACACTCAACCAACTTCAAGAAGAAAAATGATAAGAGGAAAGGCTCTTGCCACGTCTGTGGTGATCCTGATCATTGGGCTCCTAGCTGCCCTAATCGCTTTAACAAGCGTCAACATGGAAACAACGGCAAGACCGCTAATGTTGTTATTAGCGATACTGAGATGAAGGATGCTGGGTACGGTATTTTACCTACTATCCTTTCAGTATGTCATTCTCCCGATTGGTGGATAGACACGGGTGCTAATACACATGTATGTTCTGATATTTCCATGTTTTCCTCTTATCAGGTCTCAAGGACCTCTTCCGTGCTGATGGGAAACGGCTCACGTGCTTCTGTTCATGGTGTTGGTACGGTAAATCTAAAGTTAACTTCGGGAAAGACCGTACAGCTGAAGAATGTGCAGCACGTTCCCTCCATCAATAAGAATCTCGTCAGCGGATCGCTTTTATGTCGAGATGACTTTAAGTTGGTTTTTGAGTCCAATAAAGTTGTAATTTCTAAGTATGTACAATTTGTTGGAAATGGTTATGAGTGCGGAGGTATGTTTCGCTTGTCTTTGTCAGACTCATGTACTAAAGTTATTAATCATGTTTGCAATGATAATGAGTCCAATGTTTGGCATTCATGAATCTGTCATATTAACTTTGGTTGCATGACGCGGCTAGCCAATATGAGTTTAATTCCGAAATTTACCACTGTCAAAGGTTCTAAGTGTCAAGTTTGTGTGCAAGCAAAGCAACCCCGCAAGTCTCATACGACTGCGGAACCGAGAAACTTAGCACCGCTAGAACTTATACATTCAGATCTTTGTGAGATGAATGGTGTGTTGACAAAAGGTGGAAAAGGATACTTTATGACGTTGATTGATGACTCCACTAGATACAGCTATTTTTATCTCCTGAAATCTAAAGATGAAGCTTTGAACTACTTCAAAATCTATAAAGCTGAGGCAGAAAACCAACTTGATCTTAAAATCAAGCGGCTAAGGTCGGATCGTGGTGGAGAGTAATTTTCAAATGAATTTGATTTATTCTATATGGAACACGGTATTATACATGAGAGGACGCGTCCCTACTCACCTCAGTCAAATGGGATGGCCGAAAGAAAGAACCGCACTCTAACTGATTTGGTTAATGCCATGTTAGATACATCGGGTCTTTCCAAGGAATGGTGGGGGGAGGTGCTAATGACTGCGTGTCATGTCCTAAACCGTGTTCCTGTAAAGGATAAAACCATGACTCCATTTGAGGAATGGGAAAAGAAAAGGCTTAAACTCTCTTACTTACGAACTTGGGGTTGTTTGGCGAAAGTCAATATTCCAATACCCAAGAAGCGAAAGCTTGGACCAAAAACCGTTGATTGTGTTTTTCTAGGATATGCTTTTCATAGCATTGGCTATAGATTTTTGATAGTAAAATCTGAGGTATCCGACATGCATGTTGGTACAATTATGGATTCGAATGATGCGACTTTCTTTGAGGACATCTTTCCTATGAAAGGTATGTCTAGCTCATCAAATCAGGAGATGACTAGTTCATCTAGTCAGGAATTTTCTATAATTCCTGAACCCACTATGCCGATAGAACACTCTGATGATCCTGTGGAGGATGACAATGAAGCTCCCAAAAGGAGCAAGAGACAAAGCACTGCAAAGTCATTTGGTGATGATTTCATTGTGTACCTTGTGGATGATACTCCCACTTCTATTTCAGAAGCCTATGCATCTCAAGATGCTGACTACTGGAAGGAAGCTGTCCGAAGCGAGATGGACTCCATCTTAGCTAATGGTACTTGGGAAATCACTGATCGTCCTTATGGGTGTAAACCTGTAGGATGTAAATGGGTGTTCAAGAAAAAGCTTAGACCTGATGGTACTATTGAAAAGTACAAGGCACGTCTTATGGCTAAGGGTTATACCCAAAAGGAAGGTGAAGACTTCTTCGATACCTACTCACCTGTAGCCAGATTGACCACTATTCGAGTACTATTTTCCTTGGCTGCCTCACATGGTCTTCTCGTTCATCAAATGGACGTTAAGACAGCTTTTCTAAATGGAGAGCTAGATGAGGAAATTTATATGGAGCAGCCTGATGGATTTATAGTAGATGGTCATGAAGGAAAGGTGTGTAAGTTAGTGAAGTCTTTATATGGTCTTAAGCAAGCTCCTAAGCAGTGGCACGAGAAGTTTGAAAGAACTTTAACTACTGAAGGCTTTGTTGTAAATGAAGCTGACAAATGTGTGTACTATCGCCATGGTGGGGGCGAGGGAGTTATTATGTGTCTCTACGTTGATGACATATTGATATTCGGGACCAACCTTACCGTTATCGAGGAGGTCAAAGAGTTCCTATCTCACTTCTTTGAGATGAAGGACTTGGGAGTGGCTGATGTAATTTTAAACATCAAGCTACTAAAGGATGACAATGGTGGGATTACACTGCTTCAGTCTCACTATGTGGAAAAAGATATTGAGTCACTTTGGGTATAGCGACTGCAATTCTTCTCCAACGCCTTATGATCCGAGTGTGCTACTTTGAAAGAATCGAAGGACTGCTAAAGATCAATTGAGATATTCTCAAATTATTGGCTTGCTCATGTATTTAGCCGGCGCTACTAGGCCTGACATCTCCTTCGTTGTAAGCAAACTGAGTCGATTTGTGTCAAATCCTGGAGATGATCATTGGCATGCTCTTGAAAGAGTTTGCGCTATTTGAAAGGCACTGCGAGTTACAGTATTCACTATACTAGGTATCCACGGGTACTTGAGGGTTATAGTGATTCAAACTGGATATCTGATGCTGATGAGATTAAGGCCACAAGTGGTTATTTGTTTACACTTGGTGGTGGCGCTGTTTCCCGGAAGTCTTGCAAGCAGACCATCTTAACGAGGTCAACAATGGAAGCAGAACTCACAGCATTAGACACAGCCACTGTTGAAGCAGAGTGGCTTCGTGAGCTCTTGATGGACTTACCTGTGGTTGAAAAAACAATACCCGCCATACCGATGAACTGTGATAACCAAACTATGATCGTCAAAGTAAACAGTTCTAAGGATAATATGAAGTCATCAAGGCATGTGAAGAGGAGGTTGAAATCTGTCAGGAAACTGAGAAACTCCGGAGTTATTGCGTTGGATTATATCCAAACATCTAAAAACCTGGCAGATCCCTTCACAAAGGGTCTATCACGCAATGTGATAGATAATGCATCGAGGGAGATGGGTTTGAGACCCACATTATGAGTTGATCCCAGTGGCAACCCACTCTATGTGATCGGAGATCCCGTGAATTAGAGCTGGGAGACAAGCTGTTGGTCAGCTGAGAGGAGAGTATCCCCATATTATATTTACATCTCCATAAAGATGCAATACTCTCTTAATCTGCATGGCAGGTTGATATTTATCTTAATATGTTCCAAGTGGCTTTTTATAAGCGGAGATGTTGTCCTGCAGAACATCTCTTGAGGAACACACCTATGTGAGTCTGACTATCAAACGTCGCAGTCCGTGAGAGTTGGGTGCTCTCTAATAAACTCATGAAAGGCCCTGGAGTATGACGCATAAGCTCCAAACCGCGGGGAAGCTGACGGTAGCCCTGTACCGGTCTAGATTTTGTGTGAAACTAGCGCGCAGAAAACTTGTAGTTCAAGGCATAGTCCACTATTCAAGTTGCTAGCTAGTGTAGCATGAAGTTTAATGTGGAAGTTAAACTTAACAGTCTCCACTACACACCGGTATATAAAACAATGTTCTGGAAGAAAAGTGTTGTGATGTGCCAATGAGACTTTGTGGGGAATTGTTGAAATTTGGTGTATATTGGGCTGTTGGCCCATTAGACAAATTCTGAAATTCTCTTTGGCCCACTTGTATATGGCAGCATATGGCTGTGCTAGTGGTGCTAAAGTTTAGTCCCACATTGCTAGCTAAAGGGGACTTGGACCACCTTATATAGTAGACTGTTGCACCACTCACTAAGGTGTGACAAGAAGAGTAGCCTTCGCGCACTCCTCCTCCGACGCCGCCCGCCTCGCCTCGTCTCGTCACGACGCGCGCGAGCCACGAGTTGCGGGTTGCGGGAATCTCGCCGAGCCGAGCTTTATTTTGCTGGATGGGAAAACGGATTATAAGTTATTAACAGACGCGTTAATTACAGCCGTTTCCAGTTTTTATGGACGTGGCTGTTACCGACTCGGACGTGGGCTAAGCCCACGATCTTCCTAACCTACACTATATATAAGCGTCCGGGCTAAACCTAATCGGCACCGAACCAATCCACACATGCGCCTATCCTCCAGTACCTTGCGCCGCCGCTTTCGTCTTCCCCATCCCGGCTTGCGGCGTGCACCGCAGATTGGGACAGTAGGGCTTTGGAACCCTGCCTCTCGTGAACCTGTACGGGTGAGGGGCGATCAAGTTTTTGGGGAGCGCTCAAGCGCGACTACTGGCAACCATAACATCGTTCGACGACGAGTTCTCGAACGACGACTTCTTCCCGGACATCAGCGACCTCTTCGACAACCTCAACATGGACGACGCTGCTGCGGCTGCTATTGAGCCTACACTGTACGTGATCCTCAATTATCTTTTTCGGATTATGCTACAGTTATTTGTTCTAGCGTTTGGTGTAGATGTGATAGGTTTATCTTCTATAGATGTAATCTGTTCATCTACTTTGTTAATCTGCATAACTGGTTTTAGTACCGTTTGTATGATCATGCTTTATTAATTTATTATTCGGATTAAATCATATGGATTATTGCTTATATTTCCAACAAATTGTTTCCGACGATGTTCAACCAAACCACAACGTCGATCGGAGGCCATCTTTTTTTCGATAAAAGGCGCATTTATTACTTGAAGTAAGTATTACACACGGCCTCTGCATATCTAAGATGTACATAGCCGACACCAGTCCATAAGGTCTAATATGATCGTAGGTCATCTAGAGAGGAAGATATTATCTATGTATTAAGAACGAATATGTGGAATATTTTTCATAAATTATCAACCAAATGCCCGACTGTAGAGCACGCCGTGGGTGTGTTGAAGCCACCTGGTTTTTGTGACATGTCACGACCGCTCCTACAAGAATTTGCATTTTATGTTTCCGTACTCATATAAACATATTGTTTTCCCTTCCGCCGCAACGCGCGGGCATTTTGCTAGTAAAACTAATGCTTGAGCTAGGTGCAGTATAGATAGGGAAATGATCTTCCGCTCAAAAAAATAGGGAAATGATCATAGATAGACTCCTCGACAAGTTTGTTGTCGATAAGATCAATTCACCATGAATCTCGATGCACAACAGGAATTTCATACTACTGAATCCTTCATGTAGTCTAAAAATAACCAAGACTAGGTGCAATCAAATAGTGTGTGATAAATAGATTCTTCCTCAAAAACCACACACTTCATAAGAGAAATCTTATACATGTGCCTATGTGCCGCTTTATAAATAAAGCATAATCCAAATACATAGTTTGCTAGTAAGACCAACGCTAAAGTGCCAAATAGAAAGAAAAAAAGGAAAAGATCCGCTGGGACAACATCACAACAACGCCCAAAGCCAAAAAAAAAACAAAAAAAGGAAGGGGAGCTCGGCACCTAGACCTGCCCCTCAGAGGCGATACAATCAGGAGTCGTGAAGCGCTGCGCCGACGCCCTCAGCGTCTGAAGGATGTTGTCCAAACGCTCCCGGTCCCGTATTGATAGAGGGTATTGTAACCTCCCAGGATTAGCACCTAGAAATGAAGGGGACACAGAGTTGTGCATTGCATTCATGCATAAGAGAATCCGGGGAATTTTCACGCAATACTACAAGAGGTATAGAGGGATCGAGATCTTCCTTGTTCTGATGGAAACACCAAGACAGGTGCGATGGAATTCGACATGACCTCTATTGTACTTTTGTATTTTAGGGGAAGACAATTCAAATCTGAATATTTACTTGATAGATTTGAATATTAAAAGAATTTGAAATAGAATAATAAATGAATTCCTATAATATAGAGATAATGGAATTCTTATTTATAAATAAAATATAATTATCTACAAGTTCTAGTTACATTAAGGAAGAAGGTGTTTACTTTGTTATCATCATATACATAATCTTACAAGAATAAGCTACAAATACTACTTATAAATATTACCCTAAGAATATTTTATAACATTTATTGAACACTAATATGAGTAAAGAATGAAACTTTACTTTAACAAAAAGAATACCTTTATACAAAAATAGCATTACTCAATATTATGATATTTTTACACTTTTGAATAAAATGAAATCATACAATAATAATCCATACATATATACATATAGTATTGTTGTTCTTTTACAATAAAAAAATAAAGCATATTACAGGAGACAAATAAATTAAAAAAGAAATTTCTTAAGTGAAATAATATTTATTACAAGGAAATATATATACAATGTCCTTTACAGATGATAAAGTAAATTACAAAAGAAGTAAGTAAAAATCTAAAACTAAACTAATCTTCACTTTCACCATCTTTTGAATCTTTCATTTATATTTCTGATCTTACACCTGCAATTAAAAAAAAAGAAAAATAACAAAGAGAAAAATAAGAAATGGATTAGTGGTTAATCTTTGCTCTGAGTCTGACAGTGAAATGCACTGTTGGACACATCATTGAGCTTTTAAATTGAAGGGGCAAGTTTCACCAATGTGTGTATCTGATCTTATCATAAAAAGAGGCTTCAGGCTTAGCATCATAAGCCAGGGGGCAAGTTTCACCTTGGTTTCATATAGTAAACAGATAAGAAGTAAAAAACCATCCAGAAATATCAAGGAAGTACTTGATCTGATCAATGATTCACAGCAAGCAAGCAAGCTGCTCACACAACCATGCATATGGGTGTGCTATCAACACAGCAGCAACCCAGGAAGGAGACAAGAAAGCCAGCTTATGTACACAAAGGGGGTGAACCAGCCGTAGCAGCAAGCTACCATTTCCCCTCCACACTTCAAAGCACATTCCCCATCCCATCCTCTCATCATCAAACCAAGAATGCTCAGATCATCCCCCAAATCCACCACTTAATCATTATCTGGTTGCTTACTTAAGCCTTCCAAGAAAAGATCAAGTGAGCACAAGGAGGAGTAGATCAAGATCAATAGCATCACAAGTAGGAGTAGATCAAGATCAGCAGCATCACAAGTAGTAGTAGACCATGATCCCCAATAGGCCACCAACAACAGGTACCAGTCCAAAAATATCACTTAGATCATGCAGTACCTGTTCTTATTAGCTTGCATCATCTGATTCAAAAGAAATAATGGCTAGGATACAAATCATCCTAATCCAGCTACCCTTCAACTAGAGGTTGTCTAGGAGGATTAGAAGGAGACTTCTCTCAATCTTCATAGGGTTGCTATGCAAGGCTCATCACAGAGAAGTGTAGAAGACCAAAAAGAAAACCATAGTATCCGTTCTTAATAAATATCCACCTCAGACTGAGCATCATAGGTCAGGGGCAAATCCATCTAAAACTTTAAGGGCATCTAGATGAATGAAACTATGTTCAGGGCATTCCATAGTAGCAACTCAATAAGTAGTAGATCACAGTAGATGGAATAGCAAAAGAAGAAATCATTTGCTAACAAGCAGAATATGTGTCCATATCATTTCCCCAGACACAGAATCTAAAAATCATCTGTTAGCTCACCTTATTTATACACATCAATAGGTGTATTTAAGCCTCAACCTTTTGCATCACTGGCTAGAGAATTTTAGATCATTAGCAACATATAAATTCATCTCAAATCAGTGGTTCCATTTCCATTTTATACAAGTACTGGAAATGCAGCAGATCATTCTAGTTATAAAACCACTAGGCACACTCAAATCAGAGGTACCACAGTGACATCTACACCAACATAAGCCACCACTTGATCTTTCCACATCATTTTCCTAACAGATGTTCTAGGAATCAGGTGTGTAAATTATTTCATTATAGAAAAGTTCTATAAAATAGATCCTTTCTTAAAACCTCAAGCAATAATTCCTTCATCATTTGCTTCTACAAAACTTAAGCCTCCACTTAAGATATCATGGACTAGGGAGGGTCCAAACTTCTAACCAAGAATGTTGTAGCATGGATGTATATATAATCTAGTTCATGTGCATCCTCCACCACATCAGCCAGAACAGTTGCTTAAAGCCAAGTATGGCATATATGCAATAGCCAGGAATCCAAAGAGGCACCACTAGCCTAGATGGCAGCAAGTCATACTACAACAAGTGTCTTAATCCAAGTCCATCTACTGCAAGCTAGCTGATGCATAACATCTATACCTGGATTACATCAATAAACCCAAATCAACCCAGGCTGATTACAAGTTAATCAACCACCACATAGCATCAGCCAGTAGCAAGACGAAGTCAACATATAAATGACAAATCAAGAAGTCATTTAGCTTAAATCAAACTAAGCAAATACCCATAGATAATTTCAGCAGTAAAATTGACCCTAGAACAGAGTCTCGGCATTAATACGGATAGTCGTATCACCACTAATAGAGATCTAGATATAAACCGAGAAAGGAAGAAGCAGTATGACTTACAGATGGTCCTTGCTAGATACTAGAAGAAGAAGCAGAGATTGGACAGCGATGAAACACCCAGCGGCACGGGGAGCACCCGAGGGCGCTGCAACCCGCGCAAAGCCGTGGTCGCGGTGGCCATAGGAGAAGAAAGCAGCAACATCACCAGCGCCGCACCACCATCAGTACCACCACCATGGGAAAGATGAGCAAGCCAGGTCGAGCAGAAGCACCGGAAGGCGAGATAGTTGGAGAGGGGCTCACGTTCTTCCACGAGCCTCAACCGAAGGCGATGGCGCGAGAGATGCACCATGACCTTGAGCCATGGCGGCTAGGGTTTCGACCAGAAGCGCACATAGCCTCGATTGAACCCAATCGTCAGAGAAAAAGGGGAAGAGGGGGCGGTGGCGAGGAAAAGAGGGAGGTGGCCGGGACGGAGTTTGGCCGGCGAGTGGCTGCGAAGGAGGCGGCCAGCGGCGGTCGAAGTGGCTGGCGGCGGCGACATCGCATGGGATCAAGGCGGAGAGGATAAGGTCTGTGTGTGTGTGGAGTGGGGGTAGGCCGGGGGTGAGGGGTCTGGCAGGGTCCAGTTGGGCCAGGCCAGCCCACATATACAACCTAATGTCCCAGGTTGATTAGGTTTAGAAATAAAATAAAAAATAAATTATTAAAATAACCTCGAAACATTTTTAGCTATAGAAAATTATAAAAAAATCCTAAAAATACATATGATATATCAAAATGACCACAAAAATAATATCTACCTAATAAAAATATAATTTTAAGTGTTTAAAATAAATTTAAAGTAAAATAATTATTAACACCATTAAATCTTAAATGAAATTTTATAAAATAAAACAAAAACCCTAAAAATAAATGAAAAATCATTTTTGTGTATCAAAATAACTCTATTATTTTATAAAAATACTCACTTAGAGTTTTACAAATAAAATATAAAGCAAATATTTAAAGACAATTAATTCTTTGATGAATTGTATAAAAATAAAGATAATACTTAAAAATAAATAAAATTCATTTTTAGGTCTTGAATAAATATATTACACCAGAAAAATATTAAATATATTATTAGAAAAATCTTTAATATTTTAAATAATAAATCTTTATCTAATACCTATTTTGTGAATTCTTTAAAAGTAATTGTTAAGTAAGAAATAATCACAATTCTTATAAAACCTTGAGAAATTAGTGTCTTTGTACTAAATTCCAAACCCATAACTTAAATTCATAATCAAATTTAAGTATAACTCTTAACTTTAAAATATTCTTTTAAAAATCTTATTAAGGATCCTTTTAAATAAACATTGGGTATCACTCATTTATATAATATGGTGAATAATCATTATATTTTAACCATTATTAACATAACTTCAAATTCTAACAAATTACTAAGATCATCTAATTATGCTTCCATTAAATAAATACATATTCTTTTCATAATAGCAAAACAAATTTAATCTAATCATTCACTTAAATAGAAAGTGAATAATTCCACACCTTAGTTACACCTATCATAAATCTAAAACTTGGGAATAATTAAAACATATTACATCTTAAGTTTACTTATCCTTTTAAAGTTAACTTTAGTCTCAAATTTTATAAACATCATGTCTAATACACTACTTATGTTTTTATAGTTAACTTTGGTCTATTTCGATCAAGACATAATGCATCTCAAGTCCAAACTAATCAATCGAATACTATAAGGCATTGATCACATTCTATTAAAGATTTCTTAAACATTATAAAGGAAATATTTTCTTCAAATGTTATTCTTTTTGCCACTTCAAATAACAATCTTATATTAAGTTCTTCAAATCTTAACAACTCAATCCCAAGGACTTTTATCATAGTCACAACCTGACAATTAACCATAATCACATCATTTTATACTTTACTTACATATTTTGGATTATTAACACTTAGGTTCCTTATAAAGGTCATTACTTATAAGGTAAAATTTGAAGATAAACCAACTCTTAAAAGAATCCCTTGAATTCACTTCACTCAAAATATTGGGGATTCAATTTGGGAATTTTACAAAATGCATATCATTACTTATGCATAATTGCATCTTGCTTCTTTAAACATTAGTCCTTACCGGACCAATGATGCTGATTTCAGATATTGGATCTTATGTCGTCTCGAAGACCATGAGTGCATAATCTTGCAATCACAAAAGGCAAGTTCACACTTGCTCATGTCCTTTGATTATCTTCTGTAAAGTATTTTACAAATCCAGTGTTGTCATCACTTGAATTTGAAAAAGGTCAGAAAACACTATTTTCATAATAATGTGATTATAGGTTATTTACCATGAGGTAATAACTGTAGGGTTCGCAGCATAGAAAACAAAAAAATTTCTACGATGGGAACAACTATGTACCAAGATCTATATACTAGATACAAACAACGGGTGGATGTACATCCGTAGAGAACATACCCTTGAAGACCGACAAATCTTAACGAGTCCAAACTCGTGGTTGATGTAGATGATCTCTTGCCGATCTCAAGATCGAGAGGAAGTCCTAGCGCCGCAAAACAGCAGCGCATCCGTGCTCGCACACACGTTCGAGGCACCGAGCAACCTCCGCCTCCTCGCTCCAGCGATGCAGCGGAAGCACAACTCTCTCTTGCCAAAAAGCCACCGGGAACCTGTATCTCGCTAGTCCGAGACCATGGGGGATAAATACTAGAGGGGGAGAGAGATCCTTCACGAGGAGGTGTGCGTGAGAGAGAGGGAGGGGGCTCCTTTTATAGGGAGAGTGGGCACCCAAGGGGCCATGCGCCCAGCCATGGGGCTGCCCCCACCTCTTCCACATTCATGTGGGTGGACACTCCACTCACTCAAATGCCTTTCAATTCCCTCCACTCAAAAACCCACTCAAATTCCCATTAAATTTCCACCAAATTTAATGCAAACTCTCATTAAATAAAACTCCTTTTATTTATTCATAATTTTGTCAATTACTTTAATGACAAACATTCACATATAACCCCTTGCTAGTATTTCATTTCACATGCAGAAACACTTTCTGCAATTTCACCCGAAAACCCGTTTCGGTATCTAGTGAAATAAATTCCTGCGCTTGTTATTCTTTTCGGCATGAAACTTTTGCTCCAAATGGATGTCGGTGTCTCTTAAGTGTGTCACCCTACGGTTCGCGAATAATGCGGACATGATCGAGACCCCTCTTGGATCAATAATCAGAAGCGGGATCTGGAGACCCATACTGACTCCCACACTTTCAACGATGACTTTCTTGTGATCGTCAGAACCTTTTACGCTAGTATCTTAATCCCTTTGTTTCGCGATATATTACATGTCCGAGATTCAATCATCGGTATCTCCATACCTAGTTTGATCTCGTTACTGACATGCACTCTTTTCTCGTTCCCGTGATATAACATTCTAGTGATCAAATCACTTTCTTGCAAGCTAATCAATGTGATATCACCGAGAGGCCCCAGAGCATATCTATCCGTCATCGGGATGAACAAATTCCACTCTCGATCCATGGGCCTCAACATAACACTTTAGTAGTTCTGAACCCATCTTTATAATCACCCTGTTACGGTGTGACGTTTGATGTTATCAAGAAACTCTTCCGGTGTTAGTGATTGACATGATCTCATGGTCTAAGGATTAGGATCACTTCGTAAGTTGTTATAGCAATATAAACTCAATGACTTTGATCGTAATGCTATACTTTGGATGAATGTTCATCACACCATTACACTAATGTTGTGACCTCGTTATTAACAACATCCAATGTCCATGATCAGGAAACCTATGATCATCTTGTTAATCAACGAGCTAGTTTATAAGAGAGGCATAACTAGGAACTTCCTTTTTTTTGTTTATTAAACACACATGTATTAACGTTTCCGTATTAATACAATTATAGCATGTAAAATAAACATTTATCATAAACAAGGAATACGATAATAACCACTTTATTATTGCCACTCGGGCATATTCCCTTCAGTCTCCCACTTGCACTAGAGACAATAATCTAGTTTGAAAACTTTGCGTATTGAACACCTATGGCTTTCTGGTGTTTCATATACACAATTGCAAGTGGTTAACATAATCTACGGATCTGACGCTTCAGGTCCGTGTGTATTTGCATGTCTTTGCGTCTTCACACATCACTCATTCTCCAATGAGATGGCATTGTATAAATTTGGTCTTTCGGTGAGACCTTTAGTTTCTTGGGGTTAAATCATGTCGATACTATTGTCATACAATATATCTTTAGTGTTAGCCTGTTGCGAACCACACCTTTGTTTGATAACAAACTTCTTGACACAAATTCCCTCCTTTGCTGCTACTATAGCAGTCATATACTTAGCCTTTTTGTTGTAGTATTCGTCACAATGTCTTAACTATGGATTTCATCCAAATCCATCATGGAATCTTCTTTCCATTACATTGTGCCACCCATAGTTTAAATTGAGATAAACTTAATTTGTATCTTTTGACAAACCTAGTATCAATGTAACGCTTTACAATGAACTATTTGTAATTGTTTGTCACCTCTACACAAATATATTCTTAGTTCTTTCAAAAAGATCATAAGAATATCCTCACTATCGTCCAATGATCATTTTATGATTCATTCTGGTATATGCTCATAACACTTAGAGCATAGGACATATCTGGATGTGTACATATCATGGTATGATTGATCAAAAACATTCTCGTGATTTCACTCATCAAGTGTCAAAGCACTTGAATCTTGTTTCACTTATCAAGTGTCGATACACTTGAATCTTGATTCAATTCCTTTCTATGCGACAAGAACTATTTCTTGTCGTTTCTATATTGAACTCCTTCAATATCTCATATATGTACGTTTGGCACAACCATATTGGCGTCACAGTCTATCCACTATAGACATTCATGCTAAATATTCGGGTTTTGCCTAAGTTTTTCATCGAAATGAAATTCTTAACCTTTGTAAATAAAAGATACATCATTTCTAATCAACAAGATGTCATCCACATAATGTATTAGAAATATGGCTCAGCGCTCCCACTTAATTTCTTGCAAATGCAAGCATCTTCATCGTCTCCTGATGAAAAACTCCTTTTCATCACGGTGAAGATTCCAACTCCGCGATGCTTACTTCAACCATTGAAGTTTGCATGCCCTTTTTAGCATCCTTTGAATTTTAACAAAACCCTTTGGACCATGTCATGTACACGTCCTAGGTAACCATTCTATTAGAAGAACTTTGTTTTGTTTATTCATATACCATATACCAAATTATATGTAGTGGTTGCTACTTTAATCCGTCCAGACTAAATATCGCTATGAAAGATCAAATCTTGTCATATTAAACTCCTTGAACATTGTCATAAAATACTTTACGACATGTCGACTATTTCATAGATGTGAAACATCCATGTCTGTTTCTTTATAGATCCAAATACGACCGATAGGTTTTTACACCTTTCCGGAGGGTCTTCCAAGTTCAAAACTTGATTTCTCGTGTATGGAACTATCACGGATTTTATGGCTTCAAGCCATTTGACGGAGTCAGGGCCCATCATCGCTTCTTTGCATATAGTCGGTTCATCATTGTCAAACAATAATGATTTACTCTCAAATCTTAGTATTTGATTGTTTATCCGACCGACTTGGTTCAATAAGAACTTAGATCTCCATGACCACAACCTTTGAGGCACATAAGCTATGATCATTTTTGCAGCCTCCGGAACCATTTCCGGCGCTGCGCAACTCAGCACATTTAGCTAAGGTTCGTTAACCTTATCAAAGTTCTATTGTCCTCCCACTTAACATTTATGAAAAATTCCTTCTTCAAGAAACTTCACGTTTCAAGCGACAAACCCTTTTGTCCTTGGTGTTATGGAGGAATAACCAATTGTTATTCGAAATAACCTACAAAGACATGCTCATCCGACTATGGTTGTAAACATCTCACTTATGTTTAGCATACCAAAATTTAAGAAATGACAACTTGGGTTTTACTCCAAACCATAACTTCCATGGTGTCATTTCAACGGATCAAGATGGAGCTCTTTTCAGTGTAAAAGCGGTAGTCTCTAAAGCTTTAATCTTTTTAAAACATAATGGCCGTTTTATCAATAACACCTTTGATCCAACCATGTCAAAAAAGGTTTCATTACAAATCTCAAACACTCCATATTCCTATGGTGTTTCGTGAGATGTAAATCTAGGTGTTTTGCTAAACTTGTAACTCAAATAAATCCCTTTATGATAAAATCATAATTCATTTATTTTCTTGTTACACTTGTAACTCAAATAAATCCCTTTATGATCAAATCATAAATCATTTATTTTCTTGTTACAATGATTTTGCACTTCATCTTGAAAGTCATTGAAACATTTTCAAATATTTCATACTTCTTTCTCATTAAGTGAACATTCACTCAAACTTCCGGAGAAAGCATATGAAGTTGAAACCCATCGCTTACGACTACACATAATGGACTACATACATCGATATGTATAAATTCCAATAATTTAGTCGTTCGTTCTTCTTTGGGCTTTGAACGAAGTTTTAATTATCACGTGGAAAGTCTCACAAGCGTCACTTGATCAAATCAAAGACTCCAAAAATCCATGAATATGTAGATTCATGTTTTCTTTCCAATATAATTTAAACAGCGATGTCACTTCGTAAGTGATCTTTCAATCATTTGTCTTGCGACATTTTAGCATTAGGTTTTATGGATGTGATTTCTCCAACTAGATTTGTAAATCATCCATCTTATATGGAATACGGTAACTATTTGAACAACCTTTGTTCTCATAATACCTGATTCAAATAACAATTATTAAAACAAATCTTGAAGTCAAGCTTTGATGTCAACGAGAAATACAAACAACGGTTTGTTTGTTTTCGATGAACATCATCACATATTCTCTTGCTAGTTACTTAGGCCATTGTGGTTCATGAATTGCGTCGCTCTGTATGAAATTTCATACCAACCAATTCGGTATCCAATACCCAAGAACCACATTGTTTAACAAGCAAAGAATACAACCATAACATATATATATCATCCATATACCTAAATTGGATATTTCCAATCTTTTCTTTTCTGCCAAATATATTTTATAGATTCTCTTTCAGCATTTCCTTTTCCTTTTTAAAAGAATCTATCAACATCAAAAGTGGATCCATATACATGACACATAGTCCAAAGCGTGTATATTCAAATAATAATACCTTTGGACTTGCACTTTGAAGTAGATCACCATCATCAAAATGATCGGTATTCTTTCAAAATCCATTCTTTAGTAATTTTTTAGTGTAGTAAACATTTTACATACATATTCTATTCACCCTTATCATGACGACATTCATGATCAAGCTACTATAGCTTATAAAGGCGAATCGTGAGTATAACATTACTTTCCAAAACCCTTTTGGATGATTAGGATGTCTAGCATCTCCAACCTACGTAAACTCTCATACAATATGAGAACATATATTATACTCTATCATATTGCAACCAAAACATTGTTTCAGATATCGTTATATCTGCCACACATGATGGTTTCTGAAACAATTCTTTCAGCTCCTAGATAAACTTGATATTAAAACAATCAAGAATCATGGAGGCAAACATGATACTTAAGATACTAACACTGGAATTATTACTCTTGATTTAATACCAACTATTAAATTTCACGGAGTAAATAGAGTTTGCTGAAAGTTTGCAATAGGACTTTAAACTTTAGATTGACACTCAACACAATACGATACCAGTTCGTAAAGTATATATCCAGAATTCTATAGTTCTATTATCTCAATTACAACTATGCATAAGGTGGTGAACGAATGCCAATGACTACAACAAATTATGCAAATTCACTTTGATTTAATTTATGATAAATTGAGTTCTACTAATCCAAATTAGAAATGAACTCCCACTCAAAAACGACATCCCTCGTGTCTTTTTGGTGATTACATGAACCAAATCCACTACACCAAGTCCGATCATCACGTGAGTCGGTGTAGCTTCAAAGGCGAGCATCCATATGGTCATCATATCAAAACATATAAATCATGCTTAACCTTTCGGTCCGTGTTCCGAGGCCATGTCTGTACATGCTAGGCTCACCAAGTAAGAACCTTAGTATTCGCGTGTGTAACTGTCTTTCACCCGAGATATGCTCGTGGATTCAAGTACACCCGATCATCACGTGATGTCTTGAAGCGACGAAACATTTTCGGTGCATACTTAAGGAAGAACACATTTTTATCTTGATATCTAAATGAGGGATCATCTTAGTATGCTAATAAAACGCCAAACAAGAAATATAAGATGCAATCAAACATCACATGTTTGTAAGTGAAATGATATGGTTCCCGCATATGATCTCCATCATGTGCACCGTGGTATGATCTCTATCATACCTTTATGTGTAAGGCCAAGGTCTATGGAACTTACACGCTATGTGTGTTGTAAGAGTATCATATCATACTTCTACTTACAACATCACCATATCATAACACTAGCCCAGCAACAATCTAAACTAGACGCCTCTAATTTATCCATTGCAAGTTTTACGTGGCTTAGGGCTTTCGAAGATAGAACCGTTCTTACCTACGAACATGAACCACAACAAGGATAACCAAATTGTTGACAACTCCTTGCAAATTAGATATTGACTATAGTAGGAGAGACAGACACCCGCTAGCCACTTATGCAAAACTAGTTGCATGTCAAGCGTGGAACAGGTCTCATGTGCGAGAACATGTAAAGTTTGTCCGGGCCGCTTCATCCCACTATCCCACTAATATCCAAAGTACAACTAAGAAGCAATAAAATGATCATCATCGCCCACATACTCATATGTGTACTACCCGTGCAAAGTATCTACGCATAGATCCGGCTCTGATACCACTGTAGGGTTCGCAGCATAGAAAACAAAAAATTTCCTACGATGGGAACAACTATGTACCAAGATCTATCTACTAGATACAAACAACGGGCGGATGTACATCCGTAGAGAACATACCCTTGAAGACCGACAAAGATTAACGAGTCCAAACTCATGGTTGATGTAGACGATCTCTTGCCGATCTCAAGATCGAGAGGAAGTCCTAGCGCCGCAAAACAGCAGCGCATCCGTGCTCGCACACACGTTCGAGGCACCGAGAAACCTCTGCCTCCTCGCTCCAGCGATGCAGCAGAAGCACAACTCTTTCTTGCCTAAAAGCCACCGGGAACATGTATCTCGCTAGTCCGAGACCATGGGGGACAAATACTAGAGGGGGAGAGAGATCCTTCACGAGGAGGTGTGAGTGAGAGAGAGGGAGGGGGCTCCTTTTATAGGGAGAGGGGGTCACCCAAGGGGCCATGCGCCCAGCCATGGGGCTGCCCCCACCTCTTCCACATTCATGTGGGTGGACACTCCACTCACTCAAATGCCTTTCAATTCCATCCACTCAAAAACCCACTCAAATTCCCATTAAATTTCCACCAAATTTAATGCAAACTCTCATTAAATAAAACTCCTTTTATTTAATCAGAATTTTGTCAATTACTTTAATGACAAACATTCACATATAACCCCTTGCTAGTATTTCATTTCAAATGCAGAAACACTTTCTGCAATTTCACCCGAAAACCCGTTTCGGTATCTAGTGAAATAAATTCCTGCGCTTGTTATTCATTTTGGCATGAAACTTTTGCTCCAAATGGATGTCGGTGTCTCTTAAGTGTGTCACCCTACGGTTCGCGAATAATGCAGTCATGATCGAGACCCCTCTCGGATCAATAATCAGAAGCGAGATCTGGAGACCCATACTGACTCCCACACATTCAACGATGACTTTCTTGTGATCGTCGGAACCTTTTACGCTAGTATCTTAATCCCTTTGTTTCACGATATATTACATGTCCGAGATTCGATCATCGGTATCTCCATACCTAGTTTGATCTCGTTACTGACATGCACTCTTTTCTCGTTCCCGTGATATAACATTCTAGTGATCAAATCACTTGCTTGCAAGCTAATCAATGTGATATCACCGAGAGGTCCCAGAGCATATCTATCCGTCATCGGGATGAACAAATTCCACTCTCGATCCATGGGCCTCAACATAACACTTTAGTAGTTCTGAACCCATCTTTATAATCACCCTGTTACGGTGTGACATTTGATGTTATCAAGAAACTCTTCCGGTGTTAGTGATTGACATGATCTCATGGTCTAAGGATTAGGATCACTTCGTAAGTTGTTATAGCAATATAAACTCAATGACTTTGATCGTAATGCTATACTTCGGATGAATGTTCATCACACCATTACACTAATTTTGTGACCTCGTTATT
Source organism: Avena sativa (assembly GCA_916181665.1). Classification (NCBI taxonomy): domain Eukaryota; kingdom Viridiplantae; phylum Streptophyta; class Magnoliopsida; order Poales; family Poaceae; genus Avena; species Avena sativa. The sequence goes on from OV702281.1 coordinate 122,595,189, forward strand.
AACAACATCCAATGTCCATGATCAGGAAACCTATGATCATCTTGTTAATCAACGAGCTAGTTTATAAGAGAGGCATAACTAGGAACTTCCTTTTTTTGTTTATTAAACACACATGTATTAACGTTTCCGTATTAATACAATTATAGCATGTAAAATAAACATTTATCATAAACAAGGAATACGATAATAACCACTTTATTATTGCCTCTCGGGCATATTCCCTTCAATAACCTACTATGAAAGTTCCGGTGGTAAAGGAACATATTACTTAGGACTTAACAACCAATGTCGCCAGTGGTCTTGCGCCGTATATCACGCGTTAACCATGAGATTTGGAATGGGATAGAGAAGTCAGCTGTATCTTCTTCCTCTCGCATGTAGCCGAATGTGCAGGTCGTGGCTGTTATCACTCGTAGCGTGCATATTAATTGGTAATTCGTACAAGATATGCAGCATATGGGTGGGAACCCTCAACGTCCCACGATAGTTCTGGCATCTAACGGTCTGTACAAACCATTGCCGTAATTCAATATGTGGGCATGGTGTACACCAAGGAGGCATGCGGGGTCGCGAAGGGGGCAGTGATTGGCTTGGATCTTAGACTGGGCCCCATACCAAGGAAGTATGGACAAGATCATGACTTGGTTGTGCAACAAGGCTAAGGTCTCTCATGGGTAAAGTAACGCACCTCTGCAGAGTGTAAGAACTGTAACTTGTTACTCCCTGTTCCAGGAAGGAGCTGCGAACGCGGTGGGAAAGGAACTCCATGAAAGTTCTGGTAAACCCGTGAAGGCTGACGGACATAGCTTTTCAGAATAAAAGCAAACTTTGAAGAAATGTTTACAAAAACTTGAATTGCCTACGACCTACGGTCTATGGATGTAGTGCATCAAACACTCCTTTTCTAGTGGACTTGCCGAGTACGCTCGTACTCAAAGTATCTTCTTAACCCTTGCTAGGTTCTAAAACCAGTACAGACGATGACTACATCAAGTCATGCTCCAGGAACCATCATCAAAAGCTAAAGCTCTTCAATAAAGTCAAGAAAGTCAACATATACATCATCTTAAGTGAAGACGAAGTTGCTAATTAGATAAGAATAGAATCTCTAGCCATAAGAACCAATTTATGTAGTGTATTGCAATAGCAGCAATGCCAGACCATTAGTTAAGATATTAGTCTTAATGGTATTATAATTTTGGAGTTGTTTATTTCTGATTCTTCTTTGTAAGAAGTTTATTTCTCTCTCTTTAACCTAGAATGTTCTCTGGATCTTGTGTAAAGAGTTGAGTTGTAACGTATTGTCATGTCTTGGACCTGCTATGTTTCTGTTGTACCACTCTGAGGGATGTAATACTAGTTGAAAGTACAAAAGAAGTCGCCTAGAGGGGGGGGGGGGTGAATAGGTTTTTAAAATTATTACGGTTTAGGCTCAAGTAAATGCGGAATAAAACTAATGTTTAATTTATTAAGCACAAAACCTAGCCACTAAGTTCACCTAGGTGCACCAACAACCTATGCTAAGCAATACAAGCAACAAGGTGATAGCAAGGTATAAATACTTTAAGCACGATGGCTATCACAATGTAAAGTGCATAAGTAAAGGGTTCGGTTGAGAGATAACCGATGGACGCGGAGACGAAGATTTGTTTCCCGAAGTTCACTTCCAAAGAAGCTACGTCTCCGTTGGAGAGGTGCGATGGCGCAATGCTCTCCGAACGCCACAAATGGCTCACCTCGAGGTGTGGTGGCTCGATGCTCACCCAACGCCACACAAGGCCTCACCCCGGATGCGGAAGCACGCAACTCACCGACGCCACAAAAGGCTCACCCTATTCTCCCAAGTGCGCACCACAAAAGGCGGGCACTTGCTCCACTATGGGACGCTTGAGGGCAGTCACCGAACCCGTACAAGATTGGGGCTAACTCCACAACTCAATTGGAGGCTCCCAACAACAAAGCCACAACAGGCCAACAATGCCACAAAAGTCCAACAACGCCACAAAAGGCTACAAGACCACAAAAGGTCAACAAGACCACAAAAGGTCAATAATCCAACCACACAACCATCTAGGGTTCCAAGGAACCCAAGAGAAACAAGCTCACAAGCTTGAACTCGCCGAATCTCCGAGGAGAACTCAAACCTATGCACCAAATGCAAGGGCAAGTCCTTCTCCCCCAAATTCCAACAAAGCTACAAAAGCTATTGGGGGAATAAGGGAGGAAGAACACAAGAGTAGAACTCAAACCTATGCACCAAATGCAAGGGCAAGTCCTTCTCTCCCAAATTCCAACAAAGCTACAAAAGCTATTGGGGGAATAAGGGAGGAAGAACACAAGAGGAGAACACAAAACTCTCCAAGATCTAGATCCCAATGATTCCTTCACAAAGAAGGGATTTGACTTGGGAGGATTGTAGATCTAGATCTCCTCTCTCAAAACCCTCAAAAAGATGCAAGAATCATAGGAGGGGAAAGGGAGAGGGAAAGCTTCTTCAAGGTTGACAATGGAGGAGAGAGAGAAAGCCAAGAACCAAGAAGAAAAGCTAGTACACACGAAGGGGAAGAGGAGCCCCTTTTAAAGGGCTCCCAGATCTGCCTGTTATGGGCATTCGCGACACCTGGCCGGAACTTCCGGTGGGAGGCCGGAAGTTCCGGTGGCACCCAGCCAACGGTCGAAAACTGCGGAGTGAGAAACTGAAAACACGAATCATGGCCGGAACTTCCGGCCCTGGGGCAGAAGTTGCGCTCAAGAACTTTTGCCAGGACAAGTTCCGATCAAGTTCCGGCCAAGTTCCGGCAAATAGACATATTCAATACAGAAGGTTTTTGAACGTGAGCGGAACAAGACCCAGAACTTCCACCGGAACTTTCGGCGGCAAAAATTCCCTAGCGGAACTTCCGGTGGGAAGCCGGAACTTCCGGTCAGGGAAATTCCAGAAACCAGAAAACAAGAAACGCAATAACTTTTGCATCCAAACTCCAAACGGGATGAAACCAATTTGGTTGGAAATATTGGGTATCACCTTGGGAGAAAATATCATAAATATATATGTGAAGTATCCCCCAAGGTGTGGAGCCGGAAAACTTGCAAGTTCAAAAACTGCAATAAGATATGCAAGTGAAATCCTTAGATGATGAACTAGAGCTTGTTATGATGATGACCACAAGCTCTAGATCCTCTCATGGACAAGAACCAAATAACAACCAAGAAAGATGATGCTATGAATGCAAAGGTTTGAGCTCTCTCCAAACGATGCAAACGAGACACCCGCTTGAGAGCCCCTCTTGATAGTACGGCTATCTATCCTAAACCCGGTCTCCCAACTAACAACACGAGACCGGCAAAAGAGAAGCCCTATCAACATACCTTTGCCTTGAGCGTCCCACTTGAACTTGATGTAGACCGTCTTGATCTTCTATAGTGGGAACACCTTTCTTGTTTGCTCTTGCTCGCTCTTGCTTGATGAGGACTTGCAAAATGCTCCCCCATATTCCATGGGGAAACCTCTTCTTTGAACTTGTCTTCATCATTCCATGAGCACGAGGATGGCAAGCTTCAAGCATGAGATCTTCTAGAGATGGCGCATCTTGAGCTCGTCCTTCTTCATCCTTACTTGAGGTTGATCCATCTTGATGCAACTCTTTGCACATGCCTTGATCGACCTTCAAGCTCCTTCTTTCTTCATGATTCCAATGGGCACAAAGCCCTTGGACATTTCTTCATCTTCGAACCTTGAGACCAACACATGGCCCAAGCGATGCCAATGGACAAACCTACAAGTGAAACTCAATTTACACATTAGTCCATAGAGATTGTCATTAATTACCAAAACCACACATGGGGGCATACATGCCCTTTCACTAGTGAATGGTGTTTCATTGGTGTTATATCAACGACTATAGTGTACTACATCATGCAGTGGTATGCTGGGTCACCGTAGTTGGTATCAGAGCATATGCTTTGACCTTAGGATTAAAACCATTTTAGGAAGATCTGTAGGTTGGATAGTGACTATAGGAGCCATTTTATCTAAACCAAATATTGTGATGACTTGTGAGAAGTATCCACTTGAGGATAACTTTGTCACTGGATACTTAAGTCATAATTCTTAGGAGAAGTTATTTATCTTTTCTCAAGTATAGTGCTCTTTAGTGTCTTCCGAAGGAGATGTAAACCACCAAGATACTGTAGGAAAGCCAATTGGTCACAGTAAAATAGGATCATGTGTAAGATATCAATTGAAGTAGTTTTAATGGTATAGCCTAATCCTAGAATTTAAGTAAGAATAGTAAGATCTTAGTGTCAGTTGATAACCAAAGACAACATGATGAATATCATTATGATAAATGTTAATGGATTGAGTAGTAATCATGTGGGATTCACTTGAGAAATTCTACGTGATGAAGAGAAATTATGTTAGACCCCTCCTTATAAAGGATAGGATCCCTGTGATTGCAATGCTAGTCCCTGGATCAATGCTAGCATCCACAGTTTAAGATGAAGTACACAGATACAAAGGTCGTTTATTACATTCATTCCAGAGATAAAACATAGTCTTTTACAACTCAGGGCCATAGGCCTAATACAAGAGTTTTAAGGAATAAGTAAATAAACACAAGTCTTCATCTTCATGTGCCACAGGCAAGCATGTTGAGTGTAGACTCATGACTCCTATTCATCATCGGAGTAACCTGCAACATCACAAGTTACAGCCACAGAGGGTCAATACTTTGGAATAGTATTGGCAAGTGATACCTTATTATATTTTTAAGTGGACTATATTACTATATGCATTTTGGCTAAGTGTAGCTTGGCTTGCTTTGCTTGAAAATAGGTTTTTTTTCCTATTAGTTGAAATCACCAAGTTTTTCTTTGTCAAAAACATTCCCAAGGAACCACCAATAGACATTGGGGTCCTTCACCCTTGTTCACCCATCAATTTTTATTTAGAAGTTGGAGTGATGAGATTCTTGTAGCTTCCATGTCTTGATGCTCAAAGTGTCCATTTCCTTGGACAAGGCTAAGTACTTAGGTTTTCCATCTGCAGAGGTTGTGCACTTTCCCCACCAGACTTGGTTTCCCAAGACAGGACCTTTCAGAAGCTTTTCCTTAGCCAAATGGACGCGTTCCATCCTATCATCCCATCTACCACCAACTGTCCAAGTGACTAAGTTCTAGCAACCTATATGATCATGGCAGAGCCCATATTGCCAAGTGGTTGCACTGTAAGCTTTCTCAACACTTGGCCTCCAAATCCCTTTGTGCCTGGGTGGCTTACCACAAGTGAGATACACAACCCAAGTCCATGGCCTTGTGTAACCACTCAACATAACCCAATCTTTCCATTCCACCCAGGAGGTTCATTTGTCTTAGTTGTTTTATTAAGAAAATATAAGTCTCTTGACTTAGGATATTTTTATCATAAATTAAATAGATGTTCACCACCCTTGTTTACTATAAGCTAGGCTAAGCAAAGTATGGTAACTTATCTTAGGAAAATTTCCTAGCAATTCTACTATTTCACTCTACTTAGGATTTCCCATCTTAGCACTAAGCAAAATATCATGCAAGTACTTTAGCAAAATATCTAATGCAAGTACAAAACTTAGGATAGAACATTCATGAAAATATCACTTGCCTTGGTAGTGGGGAGAGTGGCACTCTTCACAATCACAATCACTAGCAAAATCTACACAAGAAACAATAGCATACAATTACACACAAATATATACAACCAAAAATAATATGAATGCATGCATGCAAGAATTTACTATGTGGTGATTTTTGAAAATTATACCAAGTATGTTCATGAGTACAGAAACTTAATATGTCACAAGTTTGCCAACTAAACTTATTTGGCCCCAAAATAATATACAAGAATAAAACTATATCTAAAATAGCCCTAAACTTGTTCCACAAATAAAATCATTTTTAACTGTTACTATATGCTAAATAAAGTGGATATTCAGAAAGGCCTTGTTTCGCTGAATCCAACGGTATAAAGTTTGCAAAAATCTAACGTGGCATTCAAAAGTTATAAGCATTTGAAGTTTGAATCTAAATCTGGTTTTTAAATTCTGTTTTTAGTTTAAACCTTGCCACGCGTCGTGTTTTTATTCGCCTGTACCGGTTCGCACCGGATCACCCTTCTGTGCCGTTGGATCTAACTAACGCTGCACGGCTCAGATCTGTCCATACCCCTTCATTAAGTGAAGTGTTTCTACGCGTAGGATTCAGATCTAACGGATAAAATCTCCTAACCAAAATCGAGCGGCGCTACCGGCGGTGACAGGCGGCGGCGCATCTGACTACGGCGGCGCCGGCGTTCTACATCGTCCGCGAGAGGGAGAGAAGCATTACCAGGTTCGCCGGAGGCTGCTGAAGCTCGTCGTGGTACTGGCTTGCGGAGGGGCGCTCGGAGATGGGCTCTAGATCTCGTCGGAGTTGCGTTTGGCGTCGGGTGGGTGTTGTCGGAGTCGTTGCCGAAGTTCTTCGTCGCCTGAGCACGAACCAATGGGTTTAGAAGGTGCGCAGGACAACTGCGAACACGCTCGGGTGAATAAGAAAGCAAGGGGCGCTCGAAACTTACTGAGATTGCTCGCCGGAGTTGGGGTGGTCGTCGGGTGCCTACGGCGTCAAGCGAACACGTCGACCTGGGGCAATACAGGATGCTCTGTTGTGGTTAGAAGGTGCGCGGGAGGTTTACTAAGCGTCTCGAACTAACCAGAGGGAAAGGGGCGCTCGAGGCTCACCTGAATCGGTCGCCGGAGTTGCTCTGTCTGCGGTGGTTTTGGGTGAGTCGGGGGCAGCCTGGGGGCGTGAGTGTGCGATTGACTGGGGGAAAATGATCGTGGGGAGGTGGGGATCTTATAGCTGGTGCCTCGACAGGAAACGCCTGCGTTTAATTGCCCAATTAAGCCGCGCCATCACCGGCAGTCACTGCAGATGCGACGTGGTCGCGGGCGGGGTTTGGGGAAGACGATGACAGCGTGTACAGGGCCCGCTCGTCAGCGATGTGCGCGAGGTGAGTGTGGGGTCTGGCTGTCAGCGGCTCAGTGTGTGCGCTCGCGCGTGAGAGGAGGAAAAGAAATGCCCGGGTGGGCTTGCTGGGCTTGATCCGCTGCTGGGCCAGATTCTGGCCGCGCGGCCCTTTTCTATTGTTTAAGCCTTTTCTTTTTTCTAAATTCATTTTTCTGGTATGAATTTGATATGAATTCAAATCCTTTTGAGTTCAACTGCTTTGGGAACTTTTGCAAGGTTTTGTGGGTTCAAAAACATTCATTCTAACTAAGTGTTTACCTTGCAAGGCTTGGTCAAGCTTGGTTTTCAAAGTAGACAGAGATTTGCTCTAGTTTGCAAATATTTGAAATAGGGTTTTGAAACCATTTATAATTTTTGAATCTTGGGTTAAAAGCTTCACCTAATCTTTCCATCAATGGAGTCAAGCAAACAAGTATTTAAGCTTTCAAAATTCAAAGGGAGATGGTCATTTGGGATAAATTGTCCACATGAAATCATAGCTCCAACTTCTGTTTCTAATTGATTTTTTTTAAGAAAGCCCTAGATGGATGAATGATGCAAAGATGACATGAATGAGTTTTGAAACTATGATTTTTGGGATGTTACAAATCTAACCCCCTTAAGATGAATCTCGCCCTCGAGATTCGGTTTGGCTAGCAAATAGGTGAGGGTGGTCTTTCCGAAGATCATCTTCTCTTTCCCATGTTGCTTCCTCTTCGGAGTGATGGTTCCATTGCACTTTACAAAACTTGATAGTCTTGGTCCTGGTGACTCTTTCTGCTGTCTCTAGAATCTTGACAGGCTTTTCCTCATAAGTGAGATCACTTTCTAGCTGAACTTCTTCCAAAGGTATGGTATCCTTCAAAGAAGACTCTTCCATTTCTGGGTGACATTTCTTAAGCTGACTCACATGGAATACGTTATGGACTGCTGATAGAGATTCTGGCAATTCAACTTCATATGCAACTTCTCCCTTGCGACTCAGAATCTTGAATGGCCCAACATATCTTGGTGCCAACTTTCCTTTGACTCCAAATCTTTTCACTCCACGAAGTGGTGATACCCGGAGATAAGCTCTATCCCCAACTTCGTAGGTGACTTCTCTACGCTTAGAATCCGCGTAGCTTTTCTGTCGGGATTGTGCTATCTTCAACCTGTCCTTAACCAATTTGACTTTCTCTTCGGCGTCCTTGATAAGATCAGGTCCAAATAAGCTTCTTTCTCCCACACCATTCCATAATAATGGGGTGGTACATTTCCTTCCGTAGAGTAACTCAAACGGTGCCATTCCAATACTAGATTGATGGCTGTTATTGTAAGAGAACTCCGCGTAAGGCAAACTTTCATCCCAACTTGCTCCATAATCTAAAGCACAGGCTCTCAACATGTCCTCAAGAATTTGGTTGGTCCTTTCTGTTTGTCCATCTGTTTGAGGATGAAAAGCAGTGCTAAACTCCAATCTCGTTCCTAAGGATTCATGAAGTTGTCTCCAAAAGTGAGATGTGAACTGGGTTCCTCTATCTGACACAATACTCTTTGGCACACCGTGAAGACATACAATCCTGCTCATGTAAATTTTAGCTAACTTGGCACTTGTATAAGTTGTCTTCACGGGTATAAAATGAGCCACTTTTGTTAAGCGGTCCACTACTACCCATATGGAATCATACCCTGATCTGGTCCTTGGTAATCCGGTAATGAAATCCATACCAATATTCTCCCACTTCCATTCAGGAATAGGTAGTGGTTGAAGCAAACCTGCTGGTTTCTGGTGCTCCGCTTTGACTCTGCTACACACATCACACAAAGCAATATGTTCGGCGATGTCCCTTTTGAGATTGTTCCACCAAAATCTTTCTTTCATGTCCATGTACATCTTGGTGTTTCCCGGGTGAATAGAATATGGAGAGTTGTGACCTTCTTGTAAGATCAGTTTCCGTAACTCCGGGTCTTGTGGAACACATATACGTTTCCCGTGCCATAAAGTACCTTGTTCGTCAACATGAAAACTCTTAGCCTTTCCTAGACTAATATTTTCCTTAATCTTTTCAATTTCCTTATCAGCCTTCTGAGCTTCTTGGATCTTGTTCAATAAGGTGGGTTGAACATCCAAGGACATGAGATGTCCTTCAGGCACAATCTCCAATCTGAGTTCTTTGAATTGCTTACACAAGTCATCCGGCAATTCTCCTTTGGTAAGGCCATTTACAAACGTCTTACGACTTAGAGCATCTGCTACTACATTCGCTTTACCGGGGTGGTATTGCAAACTTAAGTCGTAATCTTTGATAAGTTCTAGCCATCTCCTTTGTCTCATATTGATTTCCTTCTGGGTGAAGATATACTTTAAACTCTTATGATCGGTGAACACTTCACACCGCTTACCCAAAAGGTAATGTCTCCATGTTTTGAGTGCATGGACGACAGAGGCTAACTCCAAATCATGAGTAGGATAGTTTACTTCATGAGTTTTGAGTTGTCTCGAAGCATAGGCTACGACTTTACCATCTTGCATAAGTACGGCACCCAAACCTTGATGAGAAGCATCACAATACACTTGGAAATCCTTTTCCAAATCTGGCAGACATAGAACTGGTGCTGTTACAAGTCTCTTCTTTAATTCTTGAAAACTGACTTCGCAACCTTCAGTCCAAGCAAATTTCTTGTCCTTCTTTAGCAATTCTGTCATAGGCTTAGCAACTTTCGAGAAATTTTCAATGAACCTTCTGTAGTAACCTGCTAAGCCGAGGAAACTACGAACTTCTTTCACATTCTTAGGTGATTCCCATTCTGTCACAGCTGAAACCTTAGCAGGATCAACTGCCACACCATCTTTTGTCATCACATGACCAAGAAAACCAACTTCCTCTAACCAGAACTCACACTTGCTGAATTTGGCATATAGTTTATGTTCCCTCAGTTTCTCAAGTATCAAGCGTAAGTGTCTTTCATGCTCTTCCTTGCTCTTGGAGTAGACCAAGATGTCATCGATGAAAATGACAACGAACTTGTCAAGGAATTCCATGAACACCTTGTTCATCATATTCATGAAGTATGCTGGAGCATTGGTTAATCCAAAAGGCATCACAGTATACTCGTACAATCCATACCTTGTGGTGAATGCTGTTTTTGGTATGTCTTGTTCTCTTATCTTGAGTTGAAAATAACCTGACCGAAGATCAATCTTCGAGAATACACATGCTCCCTCTAGCTGATCAAATAAGTCGTTGATTCTTGGTAAAGGATACTTGTTCTTGATGGTAACCTCGTTGAGAGAACGGTAGTCAATACATAATCTTTGTGTTCTATCCTTCTTCTCCACGAACAACACTGGGGCTCCCCAAGATGAAGAACTTGGTTGAATAAACCCTTTCTGTAATTGTTCACCTAGTTGTTTCTTAAGCTCTTTCAATTCATCAACTGACATTTTGTATGGTCTCTTAGCTATTGGTCCTGATCCTGGCACCAAATCTATCAGAAACTCCACATCTCTATCTGGTGGCATTCCTGGTAGTTCCTCCAGAAACACATCCGGATACTCACATACTATTGGTACACTGTCCATGCTAACCCCCTTAAGAGAATTTAACTTACTTCCTTTGGATTCAAAGTTTGACTTGAATTTTATTCTTTTACCTTCGGGGGTTGTGAGGGTAACTGAACGGTTGGCACAATCTAATACTCCTTCATACTTAGCCATCCAATCCATTCCCAAAATCACATCCAGTCCTTGGGAATCCAGAATTATTAGGTTCACTGGAAACTTATATTTTCCAAACTCTATGACTAAGTCATGACAACCTGAGTTAACTATCATTTCTCCCCCCGGAGAACTTACTCTTATAGGACATCCAATGGTTTCTACCGGCAGTTCATTTCTTTCAACAAATGCCTTTGATATGAATGAATGAGATGCACCGGTATCAAAGAGTACAAATGCTGAAATTGAATTGAGTCTGAACTTACCAGCCACGGCATCAGGTTCCTCATAGACCTCCTCCACATTGATGTGGTTAACCTGTCCTTTCTGGAAAGGATTCGGCTTGTTAGGTCCTTCAACTTTCTTTTCGGGGCACTCATTTGCATAGTGTCCCATCTTCTTGCATTTGAAGCATTCAACCTGACTGATGTCCTTTTTAGGAGGTTGGCCTCCACTTCCACTACCATTTCCACTATAGTGGCTCTTATGTCCACCCTTGTGGTTCTTGTACTTGTCCTTGTCATGACTGCGGTGATGCTTGTTGTCATGACGGTTGTGTTTGCTGAATTTCCCATGTTTATGGGATCCTGAGTTGTTACTGTCATCATAGTGAGATCGTTTGTGAGACGATCCCGAGCTGTGTTTGTCGGAGTGTTTCCTCTTCCTACTCTCGACTTGCTTCATTTTACTTTCCAAAATAGCAGCCTTGTCACACAACGACTGATAAGTTGGAACATATGCCACAGACAACTGTAGGTTCAGCTCATCATTCAAACCCTCCAAGAACTTTTCCTTTCTCTTGGCATCTGTATCAACCTCATCCGGTGCGTAGCGCGCCAGATTGTTGAATTCTTCTATGTATTCTGCCACGCTGCGGTGGCGCTGTTTCAGGTTGTGAAACTCCTTCTTTTTCAGACTCATTATCCCTGATGAGATATGAGCCGTGCGAAAACCATCTTCAAAGATAGCCCAAGTCACCTCATCAATAGGAGTGGTGATTTGGAAGTTGTCCCACCATGTGGCGGCTGGTCCTTCCAACAGATGTGCTGCAAACCTGACCTTTTCAGCATCCGTGCAGCCCACGGTCACTAAGTCTTTGTTCACAGAACGTAACCAGTCATTGGCTACCATGGGATCAGTTGTTCCCGAAAACTTTGCTGGCCTCAGACGCAGAAATCTGGTGAGCATATCGAAACCCGGAGGGTTGTTGTTGTTGTTGTTGTTGTTGGGGTCGTTGTTGTTGTTGTTATTCTGGTTTTGGATGAACGTTGTCATCATTTGCATAAGCTGTGTTTGCGCATTCATCATTTGTTGCATTTCCGGGGTGATGTTGTTGGGGTTGGGGTTTGCGCGACGGGGAGGCATCTGTGGTTTGTTCAAATAGATAAGAATGAGATACCCATAGATGTTTCATGCACAATACAACATAAGCAAACACATAACAAGCAACATAAGAACAAAGGTTCAACAACCACATATTAAGCTCATGAAGTAGAACACACAAGTGGCAAGCCATCCACATGTCGGATGGTCCAATAATAAGTTCACAATAACAAGTATGAATATGAAAGGTAAACAAGTAGTCAAGTCTACTCATCAGCGTCAATCTCCTCCTCGACGAAGGTAAGACCTGCATTCTCCATCGCGGTCTTGTTCTCATCAATAGTAGTGGTCAAGGAATCGACCTTGGCCTTGAGAGCCCTCTTCTGGGAGCGAAATCTCTCAATGACCATCTGCTGCTGCTCAAGCTCGAAGTCCTTGGACTTCAGTTCCTCGGTCATGTCCCGGATTTTCTTGTTCCTATCCTGGACGCGTTTCTCCTGACTCTTGAACTTGCGATCCTGAGCCTCGAACTTCGTCTCCATTTCCTTGATCATCTCATCCTGCTGTGCGAAAAGCTTGTCCTTCTCGCGTAGCTGCACCTGAAGCTCGTCATTGCCAAGCATGACGTTCGTCCTATCCGTATCTACGTTCCTGAGAAGAGTCTCTAAGTCCTGAAGATAGAGGCGTATCGGCTCTGCAGTGCTCCTCGAGTCGTCCTCAAAGTCGATGGAATCTCCATCAACATCACGCCTTCCGAAGGCGTGGAAGTGAGTGCCCCTAACCTGTCGGGAGTGACGGCCTAACAGTCGTCCTATCAGGTCCTGCATGACTACCTCCATGCCTCTCTCCCTGTCGTCGTGCATCAGCTTGAAGACGATGGCCTCCGTAGTAGGCTCAGTCTGGCGTCCGGGCTGGTTCACCTTGAAGCCCCAGAGGTCCTTCCTCTCGAACTTGGTGAGTGGGTACACCGTGATGGTAGGAAGAGGGAGATCGAGCAGAGTGGTAAGCTCAACGATACGGGGTCCGAAACGAGTAACCTGGAACTCCTCAACAGTGCTGACGGCAATAGGCATCTATTTATAAAATTGAAAAGTTAGAACAACACTATTTAAGATGAACACAAAAACAACCATCTCATACATAACCATGGAACACAAATACCACATATGTCATGCATACACAATCCATTACATCAAACAAGTCCAACTTATTTAAGGTATCATTTTGGAAAAATAAGGTGATAAGTGGTGGTCCAACTAACGAAGTGTCCTTACAATCCAATCTCACGGGATCTATTATTAAACACTATGTTCCTAGATGCAATCCACCAATCTTGCTCTCTTGACTCTATCACTAAGTCTATCACATCTCCCCTTATCTCTTGGTTGGTGTCTTCCAACTCTTGAGTAAGCTCCTTCTCTTTCTCTAAGTCCTTTTGGAGGTTGAGCATTCTGCACTTGACTCTAGCACTTAGTTCTTTGATAGTCCTCCAAGCTGCATCCCTGGCTGACTCAAAGAATGTGGTGTGCATTGTAGTGTTGGTGTACATGCAGAATCCCCTTTCTTTGTGGTTGTCTTCCTTGTTTTTGTACAAGTGAAGTTGCACCCACCAATACTCCACTCCTTTATCCATCACTGGAAAGCCCTTGTACACGGCTTCACCATGTGCATCCATTGCCTCCATGAGATCCTTGAGAACATTGGGAAACTCATTTTCACACTCCAAGGTCATGGTCATGAGTGGTCCCTTCTTCACGGCTTCGTTGATGGAGTTCATCTACAAGGGAGTTGAAAGAGGTTAGAAAAGTTTTACGAGAAGAATAGACAAGTGTAGAAGTATTTGAAAAACTTTTTCCTTAGTGGTTTTCCAATCCTAGGGTCATAATCCTACAGGCAACACAGTGCTCTGATACCATCTGTTAGACCCCTCCTTATAAAGGATAGGATCCCTGTGATTGCAATGCTAGTCCCTGGATCAATGCTAGCATCCACAGTTTAAGATGAAGTACACAGATACAAAGGTCGTTTATTACATTCATTCCAGAGATAAAACATAGTCTTTTACAACTCAGGGCCATAGGCCTAATACAAGAGTTTTAAGGAATAAGTAAATAAACACAAGTCTTCATCTTCATGTGCCACAGGCAAGCATGTTGAGTGTAGACTCATGACTCCTATTCATCATCGGAGTAACCTGCAACATCACAAGTTACAGCCACAGAGGGTCAATACTTTGGAATAGTATTGGCAAGTGATACCTTATTATATTTTTAAGTGGACTATATTACTATATGCATTTTGGCTAAGTGTAGCTTGGCTTGCTTTGCTTGAAAATAGGTTTTTTTTTTCCTATTAGTTGAAATCACCAAGTTTTTCTTTGTCAAAAACATTCCCAAGGAACCACCAATATACATTGGGGTCCTTCACCCTTGTTCACCCATCAATTTTTATTTAGAAGTTGGAGTGATGAGATTCTTGTAGCTTCCATGTCTTGATGCTCAAAGTGTCCATTTCCTTGGACAAGGCTAAGTACTTAGGTTTTCCATCTGCAGAGGTTGTGCACTTTCCCCACCAGACTTGGTTTCCCAAGACAGGACCTTTCAGAAGCTTTTCCTTAGCCAAATGGACGCGTTCCATCCTATCATCCCATCTACCACCAACTGTCCAAGTGACTAAGTTCTAGCAACCTATATGATCATGGCAGAGCCCATATTGCCAAGTGGTTGCACTGTAAGCTTTCTCAACACTTGGCCTCCAAATCCCTTTGTGCCTGGGTGGCTTACCACAAGTGAGATACACAACCCAAGTCCATGGCCTTGTGTAACCACTCAACATAACCCAATCTTTCCATTCCACCCAGGAGGTTCATTTGTCTTAGTTGTTTTATTAAGAAAATATAAGTCTCTTGACTTAGGATATTTTTATCATAAATTAAATAGATGTTCACCACCCTTGTTTACTATAAGCTAGGCTAAGCAAAGTATGGTAACTTATCTTAGGAAAATTTCCTAGCAATTCTACTATTTCACTCTACTTAGGATTTCCCATCTTAGCACTAAGCAAAATATCATGCAAGTACTTTAGCAAAATATCTAATGCAAGTACAAAACTTAGGATAGAACATTCATGAAAATATCACTTGCCTTGGTAGTGGGGAGAGTAGCACTCTTCACAATCACAATCACTAGCAAAATCTACACAAGAAACAATAGCATACAATTACACACAAATATATACAACCAAAAATAATATGAATGCATGCATGCAAGAATTTACTATGTGGTGATTTTTGAAAATTATACCAAGTATGTTCATGAGTACAGAAACTTAATATGTCACAAGTTTGCCAACTAAACTTATTTGGCCCCAAAATAATATACAAGAATAAAACTATATCTAAAATAGCCCTAAACTTGTTCCACAAATAAAATCATTTTTAACTGTTACTATATGCTAAATAAAGTGGATATTCAGAAAGGCCTTGTTTCGCTGAATCCAACGGTATAAAGTTTGCAAAAATCTAACGTGGCATTCAAAAGTTATAAGCATTTGAAGTTTGAATCTAAATCTGGTTTTTAAATTCTGTTTTTAGTTTAAACCTTGCCACGCGTCGTGTTTTTATTCGCCCGTACCGGTTCGCACCGGATCACCCTTCTGTGCCGTTGGATCTAACTAACGCTGCACGGCTCAGATCTGTCCATACCCCTTCGTTAAGTGAAGTGTTTCTACGCGTAGGATTCAGATCTAACGGCTAAAAATCTCCTAACCAAAATCGAGCGGCGCTACCGGCGGTGACAGGCGGCGGCGCGTCTGACTACGGCGGCGCCGGCGTTCTACATCGTCCGCGAGAGGGAGAGAAGCATTACCAGGTTCGCCGGAGGCTGCTGAAGCTCGTCGTGGTACTGGCTTGCGGAGGGGCGCTCGGAGATGGGCTCTAGATCTCGTCGGAGTTGCGTTTGGCGTCGGGTGGGTGTTGTCGGAGTCGTTGCCGAAGTTCTTCGTCGCCTGAGCACGAACCAATGGGTTTAGAAGGTGCGCAGGACAACTGCGAACACGCTCGGGTGAATAAGAAAGCAAGGGGCGCTCGAAACTTACTGAGATTGCTCGCCGGAGTTGGGGTGGTCGTCGGGTGCCTACGGCGTCAAGCGAACACGTCGACCTGGGGCAATACAGGATGCTCTGTTGTGGTTAGAAGGTGCGCGGGAGGTTTACTAAGCGTCTCGAACTAACCAGAGGGAAAGGGGCGCTCGAGGCTCACCTGAATCGGTCGCCGGAGTTGCTCTGTCTGCGGTGGTTTTGGGTGAGTCGGGGGCAGCCTGGGGGCGTGAGTGTGCGATTGACTGGGGGAAAATGATCGTGGGGAGGTGGGGATCTTATAGCTGGTGCCTCGACAGGAAACGCCTGCGTTTAATTGCCCAATTAAGCCGCACCATCACCGGCAGTCACTGCAGCTGCGACGTGGTCGCGGGCGGGGTTTGGGGAAGACGATGACAGCGTGTACAGGGCCCGCTCGTCAGCGATGTGCGCGAGGTGAGTGTGGGGTCTGGCTGTCAGCGGCTCAGTGTGTGCGCTCGCGCGTGAGAGGAGGAAAAGAAATGCCCGGGTGGGCTTGCTGGGCTTGATCCGCTGCTGGGCCAGATTCTGGCCGCGCGGCCCTTTTCTATTGTTTAAGCCTTTTCTTTTTTCTAAATTCATTTTTCTGGTATGAATTTGATATGAATTCAAATCCTTTTGAGTTCAACTGCTTTGGGAACTTTTGCAAGGTTTTGTGGGTTCAAAAACATTCATTCTAACTAAGTGTTTACCTTGCAAGGCTTGGTCAAGCTTGGTTTTCAAAGTAGACAGAGATTTGCTCTAGTTTGCAAATATTTGAAATAGGGTTTTGAAACCATTTATAATTTTTGAATCTTGGGTTAAAAGCTTCACCTAATCTTTCCATCAATGGAGTCAAGCAAACAAGTATTTAAGCTTTCAAAATTCAAAGGGAGATGGTCATTTGGGATAAATTGTCCACATGAAATCATAGCTCCAACTTCTGTTTCTAATTGATTTTTTTTAAGAAAGCCCTAGATGGATGAATGATGCAAAGATGACATGAATGAGTTTTGAAACTATGATTTTTGGGATGTTACAAATTAGGTCAAGACCGAATGACAGTACAGTAAGAATTAAAGTCATCATGAGGTGATTAACTCTTAAATTATGATGTATAGGTAGACATAACCAGATCATGGTGAGATTAGCTCTGAAACCATGATGTAAGTGTAAGTATGACAAGTACTTAGTGATTTATCTTGGAGTAGAAGTATAAAAATTTCATGGTAGAGCTATTATAGAAGTCATGGGTGCTACAAAATTTCTAATAATCTTTGGTTTAAGTTAACCAATAGAATCTGGTTAGTCATTTGGAGAGATCGTGTGAGGTTAGTTGGCTAATAAAGAAAGGTTGAACATAGTTAATCATTCCAAAGGTGAAACCAAAGGTTAGTCAAAACCAAATTGAGACCACTTTGATCAATATTATCTTGTTGCACTTAAGCAATTTGGGTAAATATTGAGATAAGGAATAGTTTGACTCTATGTGCTAAGTATCACAATGTAAACCTATATGAGGAGGTGTCATATACTACACAGCTAATCCTGAATTCTAGAGATATTGTAACATCCCTAAAATCATGTTTCAAACTCATTCATATCATCCATGCATCCATGATCATTTAGGGTTTCATTTCAAAATCATTTAAAAAACAAGAGCATATATTGCTCATTATTTTATGTATGAACACTCTAGCCTTTGGGCTACTTTCTATTGAGTGAAGTGCAAATATTCATTCAGTAGTGTTTTGTATTCAACTTTAAGTGATTTCAAAAGCTTGAAAAAAGTTTCCAAACAAAGTATGAAGTAAAACCAAAGATATGCCAATTATTATATCCCATAATGGTTTGGTTTTATTTTGATTTTTCAAATGACCCAAGTAGGTTTGAGTGAACAGTTGTGTTTGACACTTATTTGAGCACAAGATTTATAGTACAAAAGACCAGAGAAGTTTTGAATTCAAACAGATTTGAATTGGAGTTTTGAAATCAGTTTAGAAAAGCAAACAGAAAAAGAAAAAGTTTAAAAGAGAAAAAAAAAGCAATCAGACGAATCTGGCCCAACCAGCCCAACTAGCCCAGCAACCCCACCCCCGCGAACCGTTTTTCCTTACTCGCGAACGAACCCACCGAGTGACTGATGCCAGGACCCCACCCCCTCTCTGTTTCTCTTGCTGACAGCCACGGCCCACACGGCGTCATCGTCTCCACCCCGGCGACGTGTTCTTCCCCAATTCACGCCGTGCGTTTCCTGGTTTGATTCGCGTCGTCAATTCCCGTCCAATGCTGGAGTAATTCACGCCCCCATCTCACCTACTTAAACCCCCTCTGCCCCCTCTCCATTTTCCCCTAGACTTCGAGCACAGAGCGCCCCTAGGCTGCCCGTAATCACCCTTGCACCGCCACAGACAGAGCTCACTCCGGCGATCAATCCCGGTGAGCCCCGTGCGCCCCTTCTCCTCTAGTCCGTGCAGACAGATTCGCAACTTCCTTCCGCACCTTCTGACACCATTGGTTCATCCTATACCGCCCCAGGTCGTCGACTCCATCAAGCGCAGCAAGCTCCCGACGACGTCTCCAACTCCGGTGACTAAATTCGGTGAGCCCCCTTTTCCCCTTTGCCTCTGATTCACACGAACATGTTTGCCGTAGCCTTGCGCATCTCCTGATGCCTTTTATTCATGCTAGGGTGACCAGGAGCGTCGCCAACATCGCCGTCCACCCGAGCCCGACGCTGTCAGCAACTCCGACGAGCCCGTGCAGCCGTGTCCGTGCGCCCCTTGCCAAGCCGTCGCCACGTTGAGAATCAGTGCATCGCTACGAGCCCCGTAAGCACCTCTGACGACCCTAGAACCTCATGTAGCCGCCGCGCCGCCGTAGACAGAGCCGCCGCCGCCAGATGCCACCGCCAGCGCCGCCCATCCGTGGTCGCTTGATCGATGACCGTTGGATCTAGATCCTGCGCGTAGGAATAGATCACTTAACGAAACGGTATGAGTAGATCTGGGCCGTGCAGTTTGAGTTAAATCTAACGGCCTGTGTGCGTGATCCTGAGCGAACCGGTACGCGCCAATCAGAACATGACGCGTGGCCAGGAATTAGATTTAAAATCAGAATTTGAATCTATTAGTTGTTTGATTTTGTTTTAGCCATAACTTTTGATTCCCACATTCAAATTTGACAAATTTTATATCAATGGAATCAGGAGAGCAAGCCCTTTCCAAATATGCAATGTGTTTAATGTTTTGTTTCTATTAAAATGGTTTTATTTACAGAAACATGTGTAGGCCTATTTTGTGTATATAAATTATTTGAGAAATGTTTTAGTGTTTAAATAAATGTTGTTTGGCAAGTTTTGAACTTATCTATGAACTAGTACTGTGCACTTGTCTTGTTGTGTTTAGAAAATCATCACATATCATATTGCATGCTTCCATATATTTTGCTTGTATTTATTTTGTATGTGATTTGTTGCTATGATTTTATGTGTAGATTTTGGTGCCAATAGTGATTGTGATTGTGAGGAGTGTAACTACTCTCCAAACTACCAAGGCAAGTGGTACTTCATGATATTTTTATCCCTATGTTTTCTACTAAGCATTAGAAATATTTTGCTAGTCTTGCATGTTATATTTTTCTTATATGCTATGCTTGGGAAATCCTAGTAGTTGTAGAATTGCTAGAAATTTCTAAGTTAAGATGCTTATCTATGCCATGCTTAGCCTAGCTAGTAGCAACCAAAGGGTGGTGAAATATACATGCTATGATAAAAATATTTCTAAGTCTTTGGACTTGTGTTTTGCCTAATAAAACAACTAAGTGAATGAAACACCTGGGTGGAATGGAAGGAATGGTTTATGTTGAGTGGTTACACAAGGCCCATTTATATGGTTTACCTTGTGTATCTCACTTGTGGAAAGCCACCCAGGAACAAAGGGATTTGAGAGGCCAAATGTTAAGAAGCTTCTAGTGCAGCCACTTGGCAATATGGGCTCTGCCAGGATCATATAGGTTGCAATAACTTAGCCATTTGGACAGTTGGTGGTAGTGGGATGATAGGTTGGAGCGCGTCCATTTGGTCTAAGGGAATGCTTCTGAAAGGTCCTATCTTGGTGAAAATCAAGGCTTGAGGGGAAAGTGCACAACCTCTGCAGATGGAAGAATCTAAGTACTTAGCCATGTCCCTGGAAAAGGACAACTTGAGCATCAAGACATGGAAGCTATCAAGAATATCCTCATCCCAATTTCTAAGTAAAACTTGTGGGTGAACAAGGGTGAAGGACCCCAATGTCTATTGGTGGTTCCTTGGGAAAAGTTTTGACAAAGAAAAACTTAGTGTTTTAAACTAATAGGAAAAACCTATTTTTGAGCAAAGCAATCCTAAGCTACACTTAGCCAAATTGCATATAGTATGTAGTCCACCAATAATATACTAAGGTATCACTTGCCAATACTATTCCAATGTATTAACCCACTGTGGCTGTAACTTGTGATGTTGCAGGTTACTCTGATGAGGATTAGAAGTCATGAGTCTACACTCAACATGTTTGCCTGTGGCACATGAAGATGAAGACTTTTATCTATTTACTTATTTAAACTCTTGTACTAGGCCTGTGGCCATGGAGTTGTAAATACTATGTTGTCTCTGGAATGACTGTAATAATGACCTTTGTTTCTGTGTACTTCATCTTAAACTGTGGATGCTAGCATTGATCCAGGGACTAACATTGCAATCACAGGGATCCTTTTCCTTTATAAAGGAGGGATCTTACAGATGGTATCAGAGCACTGTGTTGCCTGTAGGATTATGACCCTAGGATTGGAAACTACTAAGGAAATTTTTTCAACAACTTCTACACTTGTCTATTTTTCTCGTAAACTTTTCTAATCTTCTTTCTCATCTCTATTTGTAGATGAACTCCATCAACAAAGCCGTAAGGAAGGGACCACTCATGACAATGACTTTGGAGTGTGAGACAGAATTTCCCAAGGCTCTCAAGGACCTCATGGTTGCAATGGAAATACATGGTGCAGCTGTGTACAAAGGTTTTCCTGTGATGGATGAAGGAGTTGAGTACTGGTGGGTGCGACTTCACTTGTATAAAAACAAGGAAGACAACCACAAGGAATCAGGATTCTGCATGTTCACCAATTCAGTGATGCACACTACATTCTTTAATTCAGCAAGGGATGCAGCTTGGAAGACCATCAAAGAACTTGGTGATAGAGTCAAGTGCAGAATGCTCAACATCCAAAATGACCTAAAGGAAGAGAAGAAACATACCCAAGAGTTGGAGGCTACCAACCAAACTTTAAGAGGAGACATTATAGACTTAGTAATGGAGTCATGTGCTCAAGATAGAGTGATTGCTTCTATAAATATTGTGTTAGCCAACATATCTAGTGAGATAGGATTGTAAGCGTACTTCGCTAGTTGGACCACCACTTATCACCTTATTTTCCAAATGTTGCTTAAAATAAGTTGAACCTTGGATGCTTTGTAATGGTTTCATGTATGCCATGACTTGTGTGTTTTGAGTTCCAAAGTTATGCATGTGATGCTTTGCCTTGTGTTTTATCTTAAATTGTGGTGTTTCTAACTTTTTCTATCTTATAAATAGATGCCTAATGTTACCATCAGCACTGTTGAAGAGTTCCAGGGAACTCGCTTTGGTCCTCGTATTATTGAGCTCACTAGTTTGCTCAATCTCCCTCCTCCTACCCTCATGGTGCTTCCCCTCACCAAGTTTGAGAGGAAAGACCTTTGGGGCTTCAAGGTCAATCAGCCCGGACGCCAGACTGAGCCTACCACGGAGGCTATCATCTTCAAGCTCATGCACGATGACAAGGAGAGAGGCCTAGAGGTAGTCATGCAGGACTTGATTGGACGTCTGTTAGGGCGACACTCTCGGCAGGTTAGAGGTACTCACTTCCACATCTTCGGTAGACGTGATGAGGATGGAGAGGCCATCGACTTCGAGGACACTTCGAGGGAGACAGCAGAGCCGATTCGTCTATACCTCCAGGACTTAGAGGTTCTTCTTAGGCATGTGGACACTGATAGGACCAACGTCATGCTCAGCAATGACGAACTCCAGGTGCAGCTTCGTGAGAAGGACAAGCTCTTCGCGGAGCAAGATGAGATAGTCAAGGAGATGGAGGCAAATTTCGAGAGCCAGGACAGAAAGTTCAAGAGTCAAGAGAAGCGAGTCCAAGATAGGAACAAGAGGATTCGGGACATGACCGCAGAACTGGAGGCCAAGGACTTCGAGCTCGAGCATCAGCAGACTATGATTGAGAGGCTTCGTTCTCAGAAAAGGGCTCTCAAAGCCAAAGTAGAGACCTTGACCACCAATGTCGAGGAATACAAGACCGCTATGGAGAATGCATGTCTTACCTTTGTTGAGGAGGAGGTTGATGCCGAGGAGTAGTATTGACTACTCATTTATCATTTATTTACTATGCTTTATTTGAGTCGCAATGACCATCCAACATGTGGATGGCTTGCTATTGGTGTGTTTACCTTGCAAACTTGTTACCTTGTTGTTGAACCTTTATTATTGAGATGCATGCTTGGTGATTGTTTATGTGATGTATTGTGCATAATAGCATCTATGGGTATCTCATTCTTATCTCTATTGAACAAACCACAGATGCCTCCCCGTCGTGCCAATCCCAACCCCAACAACAACAACATCACCCCTGAGATGCAACAAATGATGACAGCTCAGACTCAGCTGATGCAAATGATGACCACGTTCATCCAGAACCAGAACAACAACAACAATAACAACAACAACAACAATAACAACAACAACCCACCGGGTTTTGACATGCTTACCAGGTTCTTGAGATTGAGGCCAGAAAAGTTCTCAGGAACAACTGATCCTATGGTGGCCAATGATTGGCTACGCTCTGTGAACAAGTACTTGGTAACTGTGGGTTGTACTGATGCAGAAAAAGTCAGATTTGTAGCACATTTGTTGGAAGGACCAGCAGCCACTTGGTGGGATAACTTCCAGATCACCACTCCCATTGATGATGTGACATGGGCTATCTTTGAAGATGGTTTTCGTACTGCTCACATCTCATCTGGAGTGATGAGTCTGAAGAAGAAAGAGTTCCATAATCTGAAGCAGCTCCACCGCTGCGTGGCTGAATATATTGAGGAGTTCAACAATCTGGCGCGTTATGCACCAGATGAAGTTGACACTGATGCTAAGAGGAAGGAAAAGTTCCTTGAAGGGCTGAATGATGAACTGAACCTGCAGCTATTAGTGGCCTATGTTCCCACTTACCAGTCTCTTTGTGATAAGGCTGCTATTTTGGAGAACAAAATGAAGCAAGTTGAGAGTATAAAGAGAAAGCACTCGGACAAGCACAGCTCGGGATCGTCTCACAAGCGTTCCCATTATGATGATAGTGGAAGCTCAGGATCCCACAAGCATGGGAAATTCAACAAGCACCACAACCACAACCATCATCATGACAACAAGCATCATCGTAGTCATGAAAATGACAAGTACAAGAACCACAAGGGTGGATATAAGAGCCACCACAGTGGTAGTGGAAGCCAGCCTGTCAAGAAGGATATTAGTCAGGTTGAGTGTTTCAAGTGCAAAAAGATGGGGCATTATGCAAATGAGTGCCCGGAAAAGAAAGTTGAAGGACCCAACAAGCCTAACCCTTTTCAGAAGGGACAAGTGAACCACATCAATGTGGAGGAAATCTATGAAGAGCCAGATGCTGTTGCTGGTAAGTTCAAACTCAATTCTATTCCAGCACTTGTTCTTTTTGACACTGGAGCATCGCATTCATTCATATCAATAGCATTTGTTGATAGAAATGGGTTATCAACTGAAAACATTGGGTGTCCAATAAAAGTTAGTTCTCCAGGTGGAGATATGATAGTAAGTCTTGGATGTCGGGATCTGGTAGTAGAGTTTGGAAAGCATAAGTTTCCAGTGAGTCTGATAATCCTAGATTCCCAAGGACTGGATGTAATTTTGGGAATGGATTGGATGGCTAAGTATGAAGGAGTACTAGACTGTGCTAATCGTACTGTTGCACTCACAACCCCGGAAAGGAAACGGATTAAATTCAAGTCTAACTTTGAATCAAAAGGGAGTAAGCTAAATTCTCTTAAGGGGGTTAGCATAGACAGTGTGCTAATTGTGAGTGAATATCCGGATGTGTTTCCGGAAGAATTGCCGGGAATGCCACCAGATAGAGATGTGGAGTTTCTTATTGATTTGCTACCAGGATCTGGACCAATAGCAAAGAGACCATACAAGATGTCAGTTGATGAACTGAAAGAACTCAAGAAACAACTTGGAGAACAGTTGCAGAAAGGATTTATTCAACCAAGTTCTTCATCTTGGGGAGCCCCAATTTTGTTTGTGGAAAATAAGGATAGAAGTCAAAGGTTATGCATAGATTACCGTTCACTCAATGAGGTGACTATCAAGAACAAATACCCTTTGCCTAGAATCAATGACTTGTTTGATCAACTAGAAGGAGCTTGTGTGTTCTCAAAAATTGATCTTCGGTCAGGTTATTTCCAACTCAAGATAAGGGAGCAAGACATACCTAAGACAACTTTTACCACAAGGTATGGATTGTATGAGTATACCGTGATGCCATTTGGTTTGACCAATGCACCAGCATACTTCATGAATATGATGAACAAGGTATTCATGGAATTTCTTGATAAGTTTGTTGTCGTTTTCATCGATGACATTTTGATCTACTCCAAGAGCAAAGAAGAACATGAAGGACATTTGCGTTTGATACTTGAGAAGCTTAGAGAGCATAAACTGTATGCCAAATTCAGCAAGTGTGAATTCTGGCTAAATGAAGTTGGTTTTCTTTGACACGTTGTGTCAGGAGATGGTGTAGCAGTTGATCCTGCTAAAGTATCAGCTGTAACTGAATGGGAATCTCCCAAGTCAGTGAAAGAAGTTCGTAGTTTCCTTGGCTTAGCAGGTTACTACAGAAGGTTCATTGAGAATTTCTCCAAGGTAGCTAAGCCTATGACAGAATTGCTAAAGAAAGACAAGAATTTTGCTTGGTCTGAAGGTTGTGAACTTAGCTTGCAAGAATTGAAGAAGAGACTTGTGACATCACCAGTCTTGTGTTTGCTAGATTTGGAAAAAGATTTCCAAGTGTATTGTGATGCATCTCATCACGGATTAGGTGCAGTACTTATGCAAGAAGGGAAAGTTGTGGCTTATGCCTCGAGACAACTCAAAACTCATGAAGTAAACTACCCTACTCATGATTTAGAGTTAGCCTCTGTTGTCCATGCACTCAAAACATGGAGGCATTATCTTTTGGGAAAGCGTTGTGAAGTGTTCACATATCAAAAGAGTTTGAAGTATATCTTCACCCAGAAAGAAATTAACATGAGACAAAGAAGATGGCTAGAACTCATCAAGGACTATGACTTAAGTTTGCAATACCATCCCGGTAAAGCAAATGTTGTAGCAGATGCTCTAAGCCGTAAAGTTTTTGTGAATGGCCTTACTAAGGGAGAATTGCCAGATGATCTGTGTGCCCAATTTAGAGATCTCAGATTGGAGATTGTGCCTGAAGGACATCTCATGCCTTTGGATGTTCAACCCAATTTGTTGGACAAGATCAAAGAAGCCCATAAGACTGATAAGGAAATTGAAGAAATTAAGGAAAAGATTGGCAAAGTAAAATCCAAAGGATTCCATGAATACGAACAGGGTACTTTATGGCATGGAAAATGTATCTGTGTTCCACAAGATCCGGAGCTTCGGAAACTGATTTTGCAAGAAGCACACAACTCACCGTATTCCATTCATCCGGGTAACACCAAGATGCACATGGATATGAAAGAAAGATTTTGGTGGAATAATCTCAAGAAAGACATCGCCGAACATATTGCTTTGTATGATGTATGTAGCAGAGTGAAGGAAGAACACCAAAAACCAGCAGGTTTGATTCAACCACTACCTATTCCTGATTGGAAGTGGGACAAGATTGGTATGGATTTCATTACCGGATTGCCAAGGACCCGGTAAGGATATGATTCTATTTGGGTAGTAGTGGATCGCCTAACTAAAGTGGCTCATTTCATACCCGTGAAGACAACCTATACAAGTGCTAAGTTGGCCAAGATCTACATGAGTAGAATTGTATGTCTACATGGAGTACCCAAGAGTATTGTGTCTGATAGAGGAACCCAATTCACTTCTCATTTTTGGAGGAAATTGCATGAGTCATTGGGAACAAGGTTGGAATTCAGCACCGCTTTTCATCCTCAGACTGATGGACCGACAGAAAGGACTAATCAGATTCTTGAAGATATGTTGAGGGGATGTGCCCTAGACTATGGAGCCAGTTGGGATGAAAGTCTGCCTTACGCGGAATTTTCTTATAACAACAACTATCAAGCCAGTATTGAGATGGCACCTTTTGAGTTTCTGTATGGGAGAAAGTGTACCACCCCATTACTATGGAATGGTGTGGGAGAAAGAAGCCTGTTCGGACCAGAACTAATCAAAGAAGCCGAAGAGAAGGTCAAGTTGGTTAAGGATATATTGAAGATAGCACAGTCCCGACAGAAAAGCTACGCAGATCCTAAGCGTAGAGAAGTCACCTATGAAGTTGGTGATAGAGCTTATCTTAGAGTGTCACCACTTCGTGGGGTGAAGAGGTTTGGAGTCAAAGGGAAGTTGGCCCCAAGATATGTTGGACCATTCAAGATTCTGAGTTGTAAAGGAGAAGTTGCTTATGAAATTGAGCTGCCAGAAGTGACAGCTGTCGGTCCGGAGTGACCGGGGGTGCCAGAATCTTTGTCAGCTGTTCATAATGTGTTTCATGTGATTCAGCTTAAGAAATGTCATCCATAAATGGAAGAAACTTCTTTGAAGGATACTATACCTTTGGAAGAGGTTCAGTTGGAGAGTGACCTCACTTATGAAGAGAAACGTATCAAGATTCTTGAGACTGCAGAAAGAGTCACACGGACTAAGACTATCAAGTTCTGCAAAGTTCAATGGAACCATCATTCCGAAGAAGAAGCAACATGGGAAAGAGAAGATGATCTTCAGAAAGACCACCCTCACCTATTTGCTAGCCAATCCGAATCTCGAGGGCGAGATCACCTTAAGGGGGTTAGATTTGTAACATCCCTAAGATCATGTTTTAAACTCATTCATATCATCCATGCATCCATGATCATTTAGGGTTTCATTTCAAAATCATTTCAAAAACAAGAGCATATATTGCTCATTATTTTATGTATGAACACTCTAGCCTTTGGGCTACTTGCTATTGAGTGAAGTGCAAATATTCATTCAGTAGTGTTTTGTATTCAAACTTAAGTGATTTCAAAAGCTTGAAAAAAGTTTCCAAACAAAGTATGAAGTAAAACCAAAGATATGCCAATTATTATATCCCATAATGGTTTGGTTTTATTTTGATTTTTCAAATGACCCAAGTAGGTTTGAGTGAACAGTTGTGTTTGACACTTATTTGAGCACAAGATTTATAGTACAAAAGACCAGAGAAGTTTTGAATTCAAACATATTTGAATTGGAGTTTTGAAATCAGTTTAGAAAAGCAAACAGAAAAAGAAAAAGTTTAAAAGAGAAAAAAATAAGCAATCAGACGAATCTGGCCCAACCAGCCCAACTAGCCCAACAACCCCACCCCCGCGAACCGTTTTTCCTTACTCGCGAATGGACCCACCGAGTGACTGACGCCAGGACCCCACCCCCTCTCTGTTTCTCTCGCTGACAGCCACGGCCCACACGGCGTCATCGTCTCCACCCCGACGACGTGTTCTTTCCCAATTCACGCCATGCGTTTCCTGGTTTGATTCGCGTCGTCAATTCCCGTTCAATGCTGGAGTAATTCACGCCCCCATCTCGCCTACTTAAACCCCCTCTGCCCCCTCTCCATTCCCCCCAGACTTCGAGCACAGAGCACCCCCAGGCTGCCCGTAATCACCCTTGCACCGCCGCAGACAGAGCTCACTCCGGCGACCAATCCCGGTGAGCCCCGTGCGCCCCTTCTCCTCTAGTCCGTGCATACAGATTCACAACTTCCTTGCGCACCTTCTGACACCATTGGTTCATCCTATACTGCCCCAGGTCGTCGACTCCATCAAGAGCAGCAAGCTCCCGACGACGTCTCCAACTCCGGCGACTAAATTCGGTGAGCCCCTTGTTCCCCTTCGCCTCTGATTCACACGAACGTGTTCGCCGTATCCTTGCGCATCTCCTGATGCCTTTTATTCCTGCTAGGGTGACCAGGAGCGTCGCCAACGTCGCCGTCCACCCGAGCCCGACGCTGTCAGCAACTCCGACGAGCCCGTGCAGCCGTGTCCGTGCGCCCCTTGCCAAGCCGTCGCCACGTTGAGCATCAGTGCATCGCTACGAGCCCCGTAAGCACCTCCGACGACCCTAGAACCCCCTGTAGCCGCCACGCCGCCGTAGACAGAGCCGCCACCGCCAGCGCCGCCCATCCGTGGTCGCTTGATCGATGACCGTTGGATCTAGATCCTGCGCGTAGGAATAGATCACTTAACGAAACGGTATGAGTAGATCTGGGCCGTGTAGTTTGAGTTAAATCTAACGGCCTGTGTGCGTGATCCTGAGCGAACCGGTACGCGCCAATCAGAACATGACGCGTGGCCAGGAATTAGATTTAAAATCAGAATTTGAATCTATTAGTTGTTTAATTTTGTTTTAGCCATAACTTTTGATTCCCACGTTCAAATTTGACAAATTTTATATCAATGGAATCAGGAGAGCAAGCCCTTTCCAAATATGCAATGTGTTTAATGTTTTGTTTCTGTTAAAATGGTTTTATTTACAGAAACATGTGTAGGCCTATTTTGTGTATATAAATTATTTGAGAAATGTTTTAGTGTTTAAATAAATGTTGTTTGGAAAGTTTTGAACTTATCTATGAACCAGTACTGTGCACTTGTCTTGTTGTGTTTAGAAAATCATCACATATCATATTGCATGCATCCATATATTTTGCTTGTATTTATTTTGTATGTGATTTGTTGCTATGATTTTATGTGTAAATTTTGGTGCCAATAGTGATTGTGATTGTGAGGAGTGTAACTACTCTCCAAACTACCAAGGCAAGTGGTACTTCATGATATTTTTATCCCTATGTTTTCTACTAAGCATTAGAAATATTTTGCTAGTCTTGCATGTTATATTTTGCTTATATGCTATGCTTGGGAAATCCTAGTAGTTGTAGAATTGCTAGAAATTTCTAAGTTAAGATGCTTATCTATGCCATGCTTAGCCTAGCTAGTAGCAACTAAAGGGTGGTGAAGTATACATGCTATGGTAAAAATATTTCTAAGTCTTTGGACTTGTGTTTTGCCTAATAAAACAACTAAGTGAATGAAACACCTGGGTGGAATGGAAGGAATGGTTTATGTTGAGTGGTTACACAAGGCCCATTTCTATGGTTTACCTTGTGTATCTCACTTGTGGAAAGCCACCCAGGAACAAAGGATTTGAGAGGCCAAATGTTAAGATGCTTCTAGTGCAGCCACTTGGCAATATGGGCTCTGCCAGGATCATATAGGTTGCAATAACTTAGCCATTTGGACAGTTGGTGGTAGTGGGGTGATAGGTTGGAGCGCGTCCATTTGGTCTAAGGGAAGGCTTCTGAAAGGTCCTGTCTTGGTGAAAATCAAGGCTTGAGGGGAAAGTGCACAACCTCTGCAGATGGAAGAATCTAAGTACTTAGCCATGTCCCTGGAAAAGGACAACTTGAGAATTAAGACATGGAAGCTATCAAGAATCTCCTCATCCCAATTTCTAAGTAAAACTTGTGGGTGAACAAGGGTGAAGGACCCCAATGTCTATTGGTGGTTCCTTGGGAAAAGTTTTGACAAAGAAAAACTTAGTGTTTTCAACTAATAGGCAAAACCTATTTTTGAGTAAAGCAAACCTAAGCTACACTTAGCCAAATTGCATATAGTATGTAGTCCACCAATAATATACTAAGGTATCACTTGCCAATACTATTCCAATGTATTGACCCACTGTGGCTGTAACTTGTGATGTTGCAGGTTACTCTGATGAGGATTAGGAGTCATGAGTCTACACTCAACATGTTTGCCTGTGGCACATGAAGATGAAGAATTTTATCTATTTACTTATTTAAACTCTTGTACTAGGCCTGTGGCCATGGAGTTGTAAAGACTATGTTGTCTCTGGAATGACTGTAATAATGACCTTTGTTTCTATGTACTTCATCTTAAACTGTGGATGCTAGCATTGATCCAGGGACTAGAATTGCAATCACAGGGATCCTTTTCCTTTATAAAGGAGGGATCTTACAAATATTATACTCAACTACTATATTCCGGTCTTAGAGAATTGTGTGTTATATGTACCACATTTGGATTTATTCGTTTTTCTTGGATCTTCTTGATTGACTAGATCTGTACATGAAGTTTGACTTGGTGTGCAAATGCATGTTGCAACATCCAGTCACTACTTGATGTTATAGACCTAGATAGAGTAAGGGAATTCGTGTAAGGGAGTGACGCAGTTCAAAGACCAAAATGAAGACTTACATGAAGAATGAAGCCAAGTGTAAGGATTATCAACTCAATTTGGAGGATGGATCAAGCTTAGATCATTATTAGTCAGCAACGAGAAGTGATGAACTTAAAGTTAAATCAGAATAGGTAATTTTGCTAAGAGGTCAATGGAGTAATTATGCAAGTTCATGAAGTATCATGAATAAATACAAAGAAGTAGCTTTGAAACCAAAATGGTATTCAAGCTCTGACAATTCAGAGAAAATGCCAGTAGTATGTTAGAAACCATAGGGTAATACCTACAAATTAGGATGATCCGCAGCTGGTATTTGATCCACAGTTGGTATCTTGTCCGCAGCCGGTGTTGGTTGACATAGTTAACCAGATCTTCTTAGAAGTTGCATAAATAAAATAAAATTTGGCCTAAGTTAAGTAAGACACAAAGGAGTATAAAAATTGAAAGCGACCGTCTTTCGAGACTCTTCGTGAAAATTGACCTACCAAAGTGAAAGTAAGACAAATAATGTCCAAATAGAAAGTAAGACAAATAATGCTGAAAGATTCACTTCGGAGATCCACAAATGTGTGGATACACCGTCCAATCTTTCATCAGACCCTAATTAGGCAGAGTATAAGCTGGATAGGGACCAATATTCTATTTATAAAATTAAGAAATACTATGTAGTAAGTTTGAAGACTATTAGTAAACCCTAAGGGGGAGAGTAAACATTAGAAATGAAAGTAATATTACCTGACTTTATGAACAAAGGTTGGAGCAGAAACATTATCTAAAGCCTGCTAAGGTAAACGGTTGAAAGATATAGAATAGTCCTAACAAACTAATTCTAAAAGAAACAATTCTTAAGTGATCCTGAAGAGGTAACATAGCACATCCAATTGAATATGTGTAGACGAACAAGAAATTTCCATGGGTATGGACTAAATGTGTTCAAATCCAATCTTCAGAAGGATTACCAGTATAAACCATACCATCATAAATCAAAAGTTAGTCTTTTGTCCTCCACTATTGACTAAATTAAAACCCTGTTTTAGTGATACTTCCAAGAACTTATATAGTATAATCAGGAAGTTTGATAATCAACTAAAGGAATTGTATTAGGATACCTAATACGGGTAATGAACTAAATCAGAGACCCCAATTGAAGGATCCTCTAGTAAGGACATAGCCCTAAGGGAATATAGTAAGAGGAACATTAGTGCATTGTAGACAACATGTTGGACATTGTCAAGTAGGAGGAGAATTCGAGGAAAAGTTATGGATAAGGGATATTACAATTATCCCCATTTGAGATTATCATGAAATTGGGAAGTGTCGTGATCAATACAATGGCAATTCCTTATTATAAAATGTGAGAGTATACGAACTTCGAGGACGAAGTTTATTTTAAGGGGGAGAGTCTGTAACATCCCAGGATTAGCACCTAGAAATAAAGAGGACACAGGGTTGTGCATTGCATTCATGCATAAGAAAATTCGGGAATTTTCACGCAAAACTATAAGAGGCTATAGAGGGATCGAGATCTTCCTTATTCTGATGGAAACATCAGGACATGTGCGATGGAATTCGACATGACCTCTATTGCACTTTTGTATTTTAGGGGAAGACAATTCAAATCTGAATATTTACTTAATACATTTGAATATTAAAAGAATTTGAAATAGAATAATAAATGAATTCCTATAATATAGAGATAATGTAATTCTTATTTATAAATAAAATATAAATATCTACAAGTTCTAGTTACATTAAGGAAGAAGGTGTTTACTTCGTTATCATCATATACATAATCTTACAAGAATAAGCTACAAATACTACTTATAAATATTACCCTAAGAATATTTTATAACATTTATTGAACACTAATATGAGTAAAGAATGAAACTTTACTTTAACAAAAAGAATACCTTTATACAAAAATAGCATTACTCAATATTATGATATTTTTACACTTTTGAATAAAATGAAATCATAAAATAATAATCCATACATATATACATATAGTATTGTTGTTCTTTTACAATAAAAAAATAAAGCATATTACAGGAGACAAATAAATTAAAAAAGAATTTTCTTAAGTGAAATACTATTTATTACAAGGAAATATATATACAATGTCCTTTACAGATGATAAAGTAAATTACAAAAGAAGTAAGTAAAAATCTAAAACTAAACTAATCTTCACTTTCCCCATCTTTTGAATCTTTCATTTATATTTCTGATCTTACACCTGCAATTAAAGAAAAAGAAAAATAACAAAGAGAAAAATAAGAAATGGATTAGTGGTTAATCTTTGCTCTCTGTCTGAAAGTGAAATGCATTGTTGGACACATCATTGAGCTTTTAAATTGAAGGGGAAAGTTTCACCAATGTGTGTATCTGATCTTATCATAAAAAGAGGCTTCAGGCTTAGCATCATAAGCCAGGGGGCAAGTTTCACCTTGGTTTCATATAGTAAACAGATAAGAAGTAAAAAACCATCCAGAAATATCAAGGAAGTACTTGATCTGATCAATGAGTCACAGCAAGCAAGCAAGCTGCTCACACAACCATGCATATGGGTGTGCTGTCAACATAGCAACAGCCTAGGAAGGAGACAAGAAAGCCAACTTATGTACACAAAGGGGGTGAACCAGCCGTAGCAGCAAGCTACCTTTTCCCCTCCACACTACAAAGCACATTCCCCATCCCATCCTCTCATCATCAAACCAAGAATGCTCAGATCATCCCCCCAAATCCACCACTTAATCATTATCTTGTTGCTTACTTAAGCCTTCCAAGAAAATATCAAGTGAGCACAAGGAGGAGTAGATCAAGATCAATAGCATCACAAGGAGGAGTAGATCAAGATCAGCATCCTCACAAGGAGGAGTAGATCAAAATCAGCAGCATCGCAAGTAGTAGTAGACCATGATCCCCAATGGGCCTCCAACAATAGGTACCAGTCCAAAAATATCACTTAGATCATGCAACACCTGTTCTTATTAGTTTGCATCATCTGATTCAAAATAAATAATGGATAGGATACAAATCATCCAAATCCAGCTACCCTTCAACTAGAGGTTGTCTAGGAGGATTAGAAGGAGACTTCTCTCAATCTTAATAGGGTTGCTATGCAAGGCTCATCACAGAGAAGTGTAGAAGACCAAAAATAAAAACATAGTATCTGTTCTTAATAAATATCCTCCTCAGACTGAGCATCATAGGTCAGGGGCAAATCCATCTAAAACTTTAAGGGCATCTAGATGAATGAAACTATGTTCAGGGCATTCCACATTAGCAACATAACAAGTAGTAGATCACAGTAGGTTACTGGAATAGCAAAAGAAGAAATCATCTGCTAACAAGCATAATATGTGTCCATATCATTTCCCCAGACATAGAATCTAAAAATCATCTGTTAGCTCACCTTATTTATACACATCAATAGGTGTATTTAAGCCTCAGCCTTTTGCATCACTGGCTAGAGAATTTTAGATCATTAGCAACATATAAATTCATCTCAAATCAGTGGTTTCATTTCCATTTATACAAGTACTGGAAATGCAGCAGATCATTCTAGTTATAAAACCAGGCACACTCAAATCAGAGGTACCATAGTGACATCTACACCAACATAAGCCACCACTTGATCTTGCCACATCATTTTCCTAACAGATGATCTAGGAATCAAGTGTGTAAATTATTTCATTATAGAAAAGTTCTATAAAACAGATCCTTTCTTAAAACCTCAAGCAAGAATTCCTTCATCATTTGCTTCTACAAAACTTAAGCCTCCACTTAAGATATCATGGACTAGGGAGGGTCCAAACTTCTAAGCAGCAATGTTGTAGCATGGATGTATATATAATCTAGTTCATGTGCATCCTCCAAGGAGGTACCACATCAGCCAGAACAGTTGCTTAAAGCCAAGGAGAGGGGCTCACGTTCTTCCACGAGCCTCAACCGAAGGCGATGGCGCGAGGGCTGCACCGTGACCTTAAGCCATGGCGGCTAGGGTTTCGGCCAGAAGCGCACATAGCCTCGATTAAACCCAATCGAAGGAGAAAAAGGGGAAGAGGGGGCGGTGGCAAGGAAAAGAGGCAGGTGGTCGAGGCGGAGTTTGGCCAGCGAGTGGCTGCGAAGGAGGCGGCCAGCGGCGGTCGAAGTGGTTGGCGACGTCGACATCGCAGGAGAGCAAGGGGGAGAGGATAAGGTCTGTGTGTGTGTGTGTGTGGAGTGGGGGGTGGGCCGGGGGTGAGGGGTCTGGCAGGGTCCAGTTGGGCCAGGCCAGCCCACATATACAACCTAATGGCCTAGGTTGATTAGGTTTAGAAATAAAATAAAAAAGTGAATTATTAAAATAACCTCCAAAAATTTTGAGCTATAGAAAATTATAAAAAAATCCTAAAAATACATATGATATATCAAAATGACCACAAAAATAATATCTACCTAATAAAAATATAATTTTAAGTGTTTAAAATAAATTTAAAGTAAAATAATTATTAACACCATTAAATCTTAAATGAAATTTGATAAAATAAAACAAAAACCCTAAAAATAAATGAAAAATCATTTTTGTGTATCAAAATAACTCTATTATTTTATAAAAATACGCACTTAGAGTTTTAAAAATAAAACATAAAGCAAATATTTAAAGACACTTAATTCTTTGATGAATTTTATAAAAATAAAGATAATACTTAAAAATAAATAAAATTCATTTTTAAGGTCTTGAATAAATATATTACACCCAAAAAATATTAAATATATTATTATAAAAATCTTTAATATTTTAAATAATAAATCTTTACCTAATATCTATTTTGTGAATTCTTTAAAAATAATTGTTAAGTAAGAAACAATCACAATTCTTAGAAAACCTTGAGCAATTAGTGTCTTTGTACTAAATTCCAAACCCATAACTTAAATTCATAATCAAATTTAAGTATAACTCTTAACTTTAAAATATTCTTTTAAAAATCTTATTAAGGATCCTTTTAAATAAACATTAGGTATCACCCATTTATATAATATGGCGAATAATCATTATATTTTAACCATTATTAACATAACTTCAAATTCTAACAAATTACTAAGATCATCTAATTATGCTTCCATTAAATAAATACATATTCTTTTCATAATAGCAAAACAAATTTAATCTAATCATTCACTTAAATAGAAAGTGAATAATTCCACACCTTAGTTACACGTACCATATATCTAAAACTTGGGAATAATTAAAACATATTACATCTTAGTTTACTTATCGTTTTAAAGTTAACTTTAGTCCCAAAGCTTATAAACATCATGTCTAATACACTACTTATGTTTTTATAGTTAACTTTGGTCTATTTCAATCAAGACATAATGCATCTCAAGTCCAAACTAATCAATCAAATACCAGAAGGCATTGATCACATTCTATTAACAATGAAGATTGCTTAAACATTATAAAGGAAATCTTTTCTTCAAATGTTATTATTTTTGCCACTTCAAATAACAATCTTATATTAAGTTCTTCAACTCTTAACAACTCAATCCCAAGGACTTTTATCATAGTCACCACCTGACAATTAACCATAATCACATCATTTTATACTTTACTTACATATTTTGGATTGTTTAACACTTAGGTTCCTTATAAAGGTCATTACTTATAAGGTAAAATTTGAAGATAAACCAACTCTTAAAAGAATCCCTTGAATTCACTTCACTCAAAATATTGGGGATTAAATTTGGGAATTTTACAAAATGCATATCATTACTTATGCATAACTTCATCTTGCTTCTTTAAACATTAGTCCTTTCCGGACCAATGATGCTGATTTCAGATATTGGATCTTATGTCGTCTCGAAGACCATGAGTGCATATTCTTGCAATCACAAAAGGCAAGTTCACACTTGCTCATGTCCTTTGATTATCTTCTGTAAAGTATTTTAAAAATCCAGTGTTGTCATCACTTGCATTTGAAAAAGGTCAGAAAACACTATTTTCATAATAATGTGATTATAGGTTATTTACCATGAGGAAATAACCTACTATGAAAGTTCCGGTGGTAAAGGAACATATTATTTAGGACTTAACAACCAATGTCGCCAGTGATTCTTGCGCCGTATATCACGCGTTAACCATGAGATTTGGAATGGGATAGCGAAGTCAGCTGTATATTCTTCCTCTCGCATGTAGCCGGATGTGCAGGTCATGGCTATTATCACTCGTAGCGTGCATATTAATTGGTAATTCGTAGAGGATATGCAGCATATGGGTGGGAACCCTCAACGTCCCACGATAGTTTTGGCATCTAACGGTCTATACAAACCATTGCCGTAATTCAATATGTGGGCATGGTGTACACCAAGGAGGCATGCGGGGTCGCTAAGGGGGCAGTGATTGGCTTGGATCTTAGACTGGGCCCCATAACAAGGAAGTATGGACAAGGTCATGACTTGGTTGTGCAACAAGGCTAAGGTCTCTCATGGGTAAAGTAACGCATCTCTGCAGAGTGTAAGAACTGTAACTTGTTACTCCCTGTTCCGGGAAGGAGCTGCGAACGCGACAGGAAAGGAACTCCATGAAAGTTCTGGTAAACCCGTGAAGGCTGACGGACATAGCTTTTCAGAATAAAAGCAAACTTTGAAGAAATGTTTACAAAAACTTGCATTGCCTATGACCTACGGTCTGTGGATGTAGATATAGTGCATCAAACACTCCTTTTCTAGTGGACTTGCTGAGTACGCTCGTACTCAAAGTATCTTCTTAACCCTTGCTAGGTTCTAAAGCCAGTACAGACGATGACTACATCAAGTCATGCTCTAGGAATCATCATCAAAAGCTAAAGCTCTTCAATGAAGTCAAGAAAGTCAACATATACATCAGCTTAAGTGAAGACGAAGTTGCTAATTAGATAAGAATAGAATCTCTAGCCATAAGAACCTATTTCTGTAGTGTATTGCAATAGTAGCAATGCCAGACCATTAGTTAAGATATTAGTCTTAATGGTATTATAATTTTGTAGTTGTTTAGTTCTGATTCTTCTTTGTAAGAAGTTTCTTTCTCTCTCTTTAAGCTAGAGTGTTTTCTGGATCTTGTTTAAAGAGTTGAGTTGTAACCTATAGTCATGTCTTGGACCTGCTGTGTTTCTGTTGTACCACTCTGAGGGATGTAATACTAGTGAACGGTGTTTCATTGGTGTTATATCAACGACTATAGTGTACTACATCATGCAGTGGTATGATGGGTCACCGCAGGTATCACTATTGAAGGTAAGAAAGAAAAGAAAAAGTAGAGTCAGAGACGTGCCTTGGAAAGATTCTCTCTTCACCATCGTATTACGAATGTAAGGGACACAAACATGAACCAGAAGAGGTAGCTCCTTCTTCCGGTACGATTTTTCTATGTTTCAAGAAACTCACAAAGGTCTTGGGTCTCATAGGCAGGTCCGAGGGCTTTCCACGTAAAGTTCCACAGAAACTGAGCGACAGGACACGTGAACAGACGCACGTCTCCGTCGACCCACATAATGGACACAACTCGTTTCCAGGGGCATTACGTTTCGACACCTCTACCCCTGAAGGGAGGCGGTCCTGTAGCAGCTGCCATAGGAAGATCATCAAACTAAGGGGTAAGGGTGCCTTCCAAAGGTGAGTTGTCCACGCGAGCTCTAGTCCCTGAAAGAGGGTCCTATAAGCCAAACTAGTCGAAAAGGCTTCCGAAGGAGACTTCGCCAAGTTACCCCGTCCCTCTCCATCGAGAGTGATAAGGGCAAGGCACCCTGCAGTCTCGTGAAATCAACGGCCTCAACATTGCTGAAGGTTCTCTGGAACAGGATGTACGTAGTGGTTTGTGTGGCCCTAGGCCAAAATTGTTTGGTTGGGTTATGATGTTTTTCTGTCCATTGGTAGTAGTTATGTCTTGAGTGCTCTGGTTTTTGTCCTAGTGTGATTTTCTAGCTATCAATACATGAACCTTTGTGTTTTCTCAGGAAAAACTGATGTTGTTTCTTTCTTCAACTTTGTTAATCATGTGTATGAATGCCAATTCAACTTAGATGAGTGCTTCCATGGATCCCAAAGCATGGGTCGGTCCATAGGTGAAGGGTAAATTAGTATACTCAAATCAGAAATGGTACGTAAAGTCCATGTCCAAAGTCCACTTATATATGTAGAACTATTAGTAGTTTCTCAATGATGCTAGAGATTTGTATGCAGAAGAAACTATGTAGCAACATGTCTCCTTTAAATTGCATGAGTTGCCCATCATGATTGCAATCCTTGTTCATGTAAAATCATATGAACAGTTAATGTGAGTATCTTGACGGCTACACATTTACATGCTTAGATCGATTTATTATTGTTCTAAGTTTTTGGGAGATGTATATCTTTGGTTCTTTGTCACTTTTAGACACTACAGGCTACATAGTTGAACTTTGTGATGATCGCATTTTTTGTGCTATGAGCATCGTTGTCGTATTCATACAGAGACTAGGAGGACAACCAACTTTTAATCTATGCTTCATGTTTGCACTCTTTCTAGGCTATCTTCCAATGCGATAGAGATGTAGGTAGTGAACGGATTCATCCCGCAAAAGAAAAAAACTAAGAGCTCTGGCTAGTCCTTGCTTCATGAGGTGCGTATTTCTTCCGGTCTGCTCTGTTGCCAAGCTTTTCTAAATGTAAAGACCTCTTCAGATTTAGTCGGTCCATGATTAAACTATGGATTTCACCATAAAAGTCCACGTCATCTAATCTGTTTGTAGGTTTTTATTTTCACATTTCCCTTCTATGTTGGCATTACTTAACTGTATCCATTTAATCCCCACATTCAAGTCACTGATTTCATTATATGGCGGCTATTAGATTTATTGGTGCTCATCAACAAGGTGTGCTATTCTTGCACTATGTGTGACCTTCCCTTTCTTCTTCCTTTGCAAACTGCCCTAGTTAATGTCTAGTACTCTTATTGTAATCAATTCTGCAAGCCGCGCCAAGGGACTTTTCCTAGCCTATTTAACATGTATCCACCACCGAGACAAAGGTGTGTGTTTTCCTAAGTTTGATATGGTATTAAAGCACTAATCATCTATCCATGTCTAGCTCATCCTTCTCCATCCATGGATACACAATGAAACACATCCCTCATCACTCTCAATCACCAAGTTTCAAAGAAGCTCACACGAGGGAATTTTCTCTTATGGTGTGCTCAAGTCCTCCCTGAGATCAAGGGGCTCGGCTCTTTAGATATGTTGATGGCTCCAAGGCTGCTCCACCAACAACCATCACTGCCGCAGATACCAACACGGGTGTGCCAAATCTCGCATCTGAATTCTAGGAGGCACAAGATCAAGAAGTTTTGGGGTTCCTGACGAACTCTTTATCCAAGAAGATTCTTATCCAAGTGTTGGCACTAACCTCCTCCAAGGTGGTCTGGGATGCAATTGTGAGCATGTTCTCCTTATAATCCCGTTCAAGGATCAATAAGTTGCGCATATCTTTTGCCAACACACATAAAGAAAAAAAATCAGTGGCCACATATTTTGCGGAGATGAGATCATATGATGAAGAACTTCCACTGCAAGCAAGCCTTTTGATGATGATGTACGCATCTCATATATATTCGCAGGGCTTGATGAAAATTACAATCACACTGTGTCAGCCATTAATGCTCGCACCGAGCCAATCTCTCTTGATGATCTATTTTTGTGTAGACGTAAAATTTTGATCAGCGTAGTGAGCTTCTCGGTGGTTCAATCATGAATGGAAGCGGAGGCTTCAAGACCTCCGCAAATTTCTTGGCTCCACGTGGTCATGATCATGGACGAGGAGGTCCTTCTTATGGTTGTGGCAATGGAGGCCGTGGCCAAGGTCATATTGGACGCCCCTTCAACAACAATAATAACAACAACAACAACAGGGGAGGGCCACCATTTCGCAATAACAACAACATGCAAGGCAAAGGAATACAAGGATCTGGCCGTGCCAAAGCCTCCTATCAAATTTGCGGTAAGCCTAGCCGTATTGCACGGGATTGTTGATACCACTATCATGATGATGATCAAGATACGTCTTCTACACATGTTACCTCCTATGGTGTCGACACCAATTGGGTCATAGATAGCAGAGCAACAAATCATGTCACAAGTGAGTTGGAGAAAATGACCATCCGTGACAAGTATCATGGACAAGAACAAATTCACACCGCCAATAGTGCAGGTATGAAAATTAACCATACTAGTCATTTGATTATGAAAACCCCCACACATAAAATCATATTAAACAATATTCTCCATGCACCCGATGCCTCTAAAAATCTTATCTTTGTTAATCGCATTGCCACCAACAATCATGCTTATATTGAGTTTTGGCAAAAAATCTTATTGATTAAGGATCAAGCCACGAGGAGGGTAATTCATCAAGGCAGGCAATAGGAGGTCTCTACCCACTTATTCCACACAAATGGACTCCCAATAAATAAGCATTTGGTGCTAGCTATCAAGGTCTCCTCCTCGAGGTGGCATAGTCATCTTGGTCATCCTTCGGTTTCCATCGTCGAACGTGTTCTTGATAATAATAAGATTCCTGTCCGTGGAAATCTAGAGT
Organism: Avena sativa; assembly: GCA_916181665.1. Taxonomy (NCBI): domain Eukaryota; kingdom Viridiplantae; phylum Streptophyta; class Magnoliopsida; order Poales; family Poaceae; genus Avena; species Avena sativa. Next base: position 122,636,487 of record OV702281.1, read on the forward strand.
CCTCGTGTGACTCGTGACAAAAAGCAAAAAGTCATCAACTACCTTATTCAATTTCTGTTAGTGCTTCCAAAGCACCTCTTGAACTTGCTTGTGTTTTCTGATGTTTGGGGTCCTTCTCCAGTTTCTACTACTCAACACAATTATTGTGTGAGTTTTATTGATGACTCAACACGTTCACATGGATTTATCTCATAAAAAAGAAATCCGATGTATTTCAAGTCTTTCATAATTTTCAAGCACTCATCAAACAAAAATTTGGAAGAAAAAAATTCTTGCCATTCAATTCGATTGGGGAGGTGAATATGAAAAATTAAATTGATTTTCCAAAGGATTGGCATATCTCTCCATGTTTAATGCCCTTATGCGCATCAACAAAATGGATCGGCTGAATGAAAGCATCCTCATATTGTTGAGGTAGGATTGGATCTCTTAGCAAACGCATCCATGCCTTTAAAATTCTGGGATGAAGCTTTCTTAACCTCTACACACCTGATCAACATGTTGCCCTCCAAGGTTGTTAATTTCCAAAAAACTTTTGAATGTCTATATAATACAACTCCCGATTATACCTCACTCCGTCTTTTTGGGTGTGCATGTTGGCCAAATCTTTGGCCTTACAACTCTGAAAACTATCTTTTCGATCTAAGCAATCTGTATTTCTTAGATATAGTTCTATGCACACGGGAGTAAAATCCCTAGTTGTTTCTACATGGCGCATCTACATTTCTAGAGATGTTTTGTTTGATGAAACCGTCTTTCCCTTCCAAAATGTTCATCGAAATGCGGGAGCCCAACTCCAAAAAGAAATCTTACTCCTTCCAAAGCATATACACTCATTTGATCATGGGTAAGATGAAGGAAATATGCTCTAGAGACAAATAATAATATGGATTATTATCATATTTCATGAAGATTATGAATTAGGTTTTATATCATGTTATAATTGTATTGAATGAAAACGTCAATACATGTGTGATATGTAAACAACTAGGAGTTCCCAGTGAAATCTATAGTCATTGGTTCATTGGTCAACAGATGATCAAGGTTTCCTGATCATGTGATGCTTTACACCAGTTGACAATGGAGTCACCTCATTGGAGAACAACAGGGTGAACATACCCTATCTAAGCATCATAACACGATGATGTCACAAAGTTCAAGTTGCGATAGGAAACGTAGTGACTTTCCTTAGACAGTGAGACCATATCTAATCATTGTCACCCAAGAGTACCTTGAGAGCACCTAACTTCACTCAGTGGAAAGGTGATCATAAGAGTGTGATTAAGTATTCAAAGGGGCAGGTTGAGGCATATGCATCAAGAGCGTGATTTTCCCATCCGCGTGACGGAAGATACTCTAGGCCCACTCAGATGAGTTATATCCATAAGCTACACAGCGTGTGACTAGGTCACGGGGATATCACTTATCGGATTGAGTAAATTAGCTATTGTTGGTAACAAGGTTGAACCCAACATGGTGATTCATTGATCACATCTCGGACAATACAAGTATCGTAGAGACAAAAGGAATATGACACAGTGTTGATGGTTCAACGACAAGTTTCGTGGAATGCACAGGTGGTCATTATGGGCATCCATGTCACGTTGATGATCATTGGTCTGAGAGGGGTTGCGACCATGTCTGGAGTGTTCCCAAACTGTTGGGTAGCACGCTTAAGGGTTTGAAGAAGCTCGGAGATCATTATTGGTATCATCGGAATCACCAAGGAAAAGAGAGGGAGAAATTGGAAGGGTTCTGGGAAGGTCTGGAGGATGTCCGGAGTGGGATGGAAAGTGTTCCATAGCCACAGGCATTAAATAATATGTAACTAAATCTTAAATAGTTATTTAATCATTTATTTATATTTATTTAATAAAAGAAAAGGATTAAAATCCCTATTGGCCAATTTCCATAGGGGAAGGGCCCATGAGGGAAAGATGTAAAGGAGAGAAAGGGAGGAGGTGGCCGCATGGGCCCCTAGGCTCCCATGCGGGGCCCAATGGGAGCCCTGGCAGGCGGCCACCCCCCTTCGCTCTCTCCTCCCTTTGTTTAGTCCCACATGGCTAGGCCAAAGGGTTTGGGGGTCCCCTTCCCCCTATATAAGAAGAGGCATAAGAGGAAATTAAATAACAAAAAAGAACTTACTAGTTTTGGGAATTGTTTCCAGTTGCCTCTCTCTCTCATGACCTTGGACCCATTGTTAGGTCTACGCGAATGGGGACTTCTTCACCACGGAGCATCATCACGCTGTAGGATTTGGGATCCAGGAGATCTACTTCCGCAATCTCGGCTGGATCAGAGAGAAGTGGGAGTCATCGTCAAACACCATACGTGTGTGACTCCCTCGGGTGGTCCTGCACTTGTGGCACTAGGAGTTGTTGGAGCCGTTGGACTTCGAAATGACCTTGAGGTCGGCGTCGGTATGACTACATCACCAACGTTCCACACGGGTCGTTAACGACGTTCGGTCTTCAAAGGTATGAATGCCATATTCCCTCCCATTACTGTATTACTAATAGATAGATCCTATCATTAGAGTGTGCTTTCATAGGATATTTTTTGTTTTCTGGCGCCGAACCCCAAAAGTGGTATTAGATCTAGATCTATGCATAGTACTGCTAGTACGGGTAAAACACACGAGTTTTTGCATGTTAGCGTTGATTGTATAATTATTACCCTCCCACATGTACGTGTGTATACCACAGTAATGCTTGATGAAGTGACCCCAACTGACTTTACGCATTAATTTGCGAGACTGGTCCACCGTGACATACGACTTGCACCATATAAGTGGATTTGGGGGGGGGGGGTGTATGTCTCTCTCGCATTAGTTGCTATGTCATTTACAATGAAGGGCCCCGAGAGTGGTGTAGTAGGGACAATTATCTAATCAACGTTGTGGCTAAAGTTCATAGGTAAGAATGGTTCTTGCGTGAAATCCCTAACAGCCACGTAAAACATGCAAAGATAAAGTAGAGGCATCTAACTTGATTTTGCAGGGGCATTGTGGTGTGATATGGTCATATTCACAGTAAAGTAGTTTATTTTATGTTGCTAAGTGGTAGTAACGGTCGTCATGATGGTGTACTATAAACCGGAGGCGTCGATACCCTGGCGCCGGACCCGTAGGCGCGGGATGGAGATCACATCGCGAAGGACCATATGTCATCGCACTTACATTTGATGTTTATTATTTGTGCATCTTGTTATGTGCTAGTATTATATACTCGACGGTAGCATTAATAAGATAATCCCTAAAACATAATACCAATGAAAGTGTTCTCCATTAGTGTGCACCACCAAGAAAGTTTTCTGTTATGAGGCACGCCGTGACGATCGGGTGTCATACATATCTGCGTTCACATACAGTGGATGTAAGCCATGTTGCACAACTATACATGTATGGTTAATTTGGCAAGCCTAGCATGTACAGACATGGCCTTGGAACATGAGATGATCAAAAGATCAAGCACAGTCACATGAATGATGTGATCGATGTTTCGACGTCCACCTTTGCAACTATATCACGGCCATGACGATTGGGGCAGTGTACTGAATTGGGATCGTGTAATCACTAAAACCTTTTTGGGGATAATAGTTTTAGTGAAGTTATTTGAACTCACATAATTGTAAACTTAGTATAAATCCCTTTGCAATTGTAAATGTAGAATATGGCCAACTGCAAAGGCTATTGTCACATCCCAAGATTTTACAAATCTTGTTATGTGAAAAATAAATAAAAAAAATAAATTATTATTGAAAATCAGGGTGAAAAGAAACTTTGTTTCTAAATGGAAACTTAAAATCCCATCTTGAACAAACTTTGGTAAAAGTTTGAATCCAACAAAAATCCAAATCAAGAGAAATGCATTCCTCAATGGATGTATCTGGAAATTTAAACACTTGGAAAATAAATCCAAACCCTAAACCCTAATGGAATAAAAATCATTTCCAAGTTATCTCCAAGCCTATAGATTTGATCCATATAAAAATTTGTCAACAAACATTTACAAAAGATCAAGAAAGACAAATAGAAATATTATAAGACCATAGAAATTGGTTTCACTTAATTTGGAGCTTGGATAAAATCTTATGAATATAATAAGATAAGGAAATTAAATTTCCCAAGCTAATAAATCACCTATCTAAAATCCAAACCAATTGATGAGCAAATGATCCTAAAGGGATTTAAAAGGATAAACAAGAATTAAATAAGATTACACAAATTAGAATCACCAAGTTTGGATCTCTAAATAAAAAGATATGGATTTTATAAGATGAAGAAAGAAATATTAAATAAAGAATATTTAAAGACCAAATCAAATCTTGGCCAAATCCATAAGCAAATGGAATGAATTATAATCCAAATCCAAATAAAATAAAAGGATAAAGAATTTCCAAAATAAAATAAAATGGCATTAACCATTCTATCCCTATTTTAATGAAGACAAATCTCTAATAAGAATAATTATATAATTCATGAGAAAATAGTATTTTGGAATTACCCAAGTGGAATAAAAGTTGTTCAATTAATTTAAATAAAATAAATCTTCCAAATAAAATTTAGGGAATTAAAACTATATTTAATTCCATTGGAATTAAAACAAATACCCAATTCAAATGATTTATGAATCATATTAAATACTTTCCAAATAATTCAAGATGAATTATTTGACACCCTATTAAACAAATAAAACCTACTGAAAAGATTTGGAAAGTTTAAAGAATTTAAATGGTGTTTGAAAATATTATTAAATCTTATTTGATTTAAAACAAGGGCTTATTTGAATAATTAAATGACCCCAAAAAGAATAAAGTTTTATTCAAAAATTGACTTCAGATTATGTTACTAATCAGTATTTAAACCTACACAAATTTTGGTTGAGATTTGAATTCAAATAGATGATTGAATTGATTAAATAAAATCAAAACAGAATATTAGAAAAGGAAAAAGAAAAACAATTTGAATAAAAAATGGAAACGAACCCAGCCAGTCCAGCTAGCCCAACAAGGCCCAGCAAGCCCATTCCCCACCCCACCCGCAGCGAACCGTTTTCACTCACGAATCAACCCACAGCGTCGCTGACAAATGGACCCCACCCCCACACTCTCTCCCTCGCTGCCAGACGACCCCACATCCACCTCACCATCGTCTCTACCCGCGCGTAGACCACGTCCTTCTCCCCCTGCCGTTCCACCAGCGGTTTCTTCGCTTAATTGCTCGGTAATGGCGCAATAACCCAGCCCGCGATCCCGCCTACTTAACCGCCTCTCCCTCCTCTCTGTTTCCCCCTCAATCCCCCACCCTAGTGCGCCCCCAGGCTGCCTGATTTCACGCTGCACCGCTTCTGTCTCCGGCGAGCTTCGAGAGAAATTCCGGCAGCTCTGCATCGCCCCTTGCCCCCTCGACCACACACGCGTGCTCCACGAACCCTGGCGCACCTCCCAGTGGCCTCAGCTCGGCCGCGCTCTCCCCAGAGCGTCGGCAAGGACGATCACTGCCGCCGCCGTCGTCTGCTACCTCTCCGGCGACTCCCCTGGTAACCTTCTGGCCACCCCTTGTACTTCCGATGATACGCCTGTGACCAGTGTACCCGCCCGCATCTAACGCCACTTGTTCCGTGTCCTAGCGCGCTATGTAGCCTCGCCTCCGACGACTCCCGAACGTGCTGACGCCAGGAGCATCTCCGGCGAGGAATTCCGACAACACCCGTGCGCCCCTTGACCAACCGCAAGCACGTTGAGCATCGCCGTGATCTCCTGAACCTGGTGAGCCAATCCCCTTCCTCCCTCACTTCCTCTATCACCAGCCCCGCTATAGACAGAGCCAGCGCCTCCACCAGCCGCCGCCAGCGCCGCCCATCTCTGGCAAGCGTGCTGTACGCCGTTCGATCTTGATCTAGTGGCTAGGAAAGAAGCTAAGCGAAGGGGTAAGTAGCAACCTGTGACGTGAGATCTAACTTAAATCCTACGGCTTGTATCGCTCGATCCAAACGAAACGGTATCAGCGAATCAGAACTAGACACGTGGCCCGGTTGGTTTGATTTAAAACAGAATTGATCTATTTGATGTTCCATTTTGTAAAATTCATAACTTTCAAACAACACGTCCAAATTTTGCAAATTTTATATCAATGGAAGCAGCAAGACAAGTACTTTGTGACCATGCACTTTGTTTAGTAAAATGCTTCTGTTAAATTGATTGTTTTTGCAGAAACTTGTGTATGCATGTTTAGAATATAAAAATTGTTCTAAAATGATTTTGGGGATAAAATCTTTGGCAAATGGTTTGTTTTGAACCTACTGACACTAGGAATCAATTGGTGGTTTCAAAAATGTATTTGGTGAAGCAAAAGAATAAAATCTTGAATTAAAACATTTCTAGCCAAATAAAAATATGGTTTAATTGTTAAAAATGATTTTGGAGGAAAATCTTTGTGAAATGTTTTGGAATAAACTCTCTGACCCCAAGCACCAAGTTTTATGAATTAAAAATGTATTTGGTGAACCATATAAATTTTTTTGTTTTGCTAAAGGCATTTTCAACCACATAAAATATTGATTTTGTTTAAAAATGGTTTATAGGTAAAATCTTTTGCAAATAGTTTTGTCACTTTATAAAATGACCAATAAAGTGTTTTAGAATATTTATAACCTGTTATAAACCACTTTTGTAAATAAAACAAAGTTTGGCATGCTTTCATGCATTGTTTTGTTTCTATCATTTTATGTGATGAAATTGCTTGAATGGTAGATTGAAATATTGTTTACTTGACTGAATTGTAGTGATTTGAAGTGTGTGAACATTGCAAAGATCAAGGAGTGAACTTACACTCTCTATCAAAAAGTCAAGTGATGCTTCATACTTTTGTCCCATTATTTTCACTATGTATTAGTGATATTTCTAAGTAGGACTTGCATGGAATTTTGCTAAGTGTAAACTATGCCATGGGAAAACCTAGTAGATGAAACCTTAGTAGAAATTTCCTAAGTTAAGATTCCTACTACTATCATGATTAGCTTAGCTAGTAGAAAACAAGGGTGGAATATATATTCATGCTATGGAATATTTCTAAGTCTGTGGACTTGTATTTTGTTTAATAAAACAACTAAGTGAATGAATCACCTGGGTGGAATGGAAGGAATGGTTTGTGTTGAGTGGTTCACAAGGCCCATTTCTATGGTTTACCTTGTGTATCTCACTTGTGAATGGCCACCCAGGAACAAAGAGATTTGAGATGTCAAATATTGAGAAGCTTCAAGTGCAGCCACTTGGCAATATGGGCTCTGCCTGGATCATATAGGTTGCAATAACTTAGCCAAATGGACAGTTGGTGGTAGGGGATGATAGATTGGAACGCGTCCATTCTGGTCTAAGGGAAGGCTTCTGAAAGATCTTGTCTTGGGAAACCAAGTCTTGTGGGGAAAGTGCACCACCTCTGCAGAGTGTAAAATCTAAGTACTTATCCATGTCCCTGGCAAAGGACAATTTGAGCATCAAGACATGGAAGCTATCAAGAATCTCCTCATCCCAATTTCTAAGTTAAAATCTTGTGGTTGAACAAGGGTTGAAGGATCACCAATTTCTATTGGGAGATGCCTTGGGAAATATTTTGTCAAGCAAAAACTTAGAGTTTTCAAATGATAAGGAAAAACTATTTTGAGCAAAGCAAGCCTAAGCTCCACTTAGCCAAATGCATATAGATGATAGACTCCACTATACTACCATACTATCACTTGCCAATACAATTCAAATGTATTGACCCTTGTGGCTGTAACTTGTTATGTTGCAGGCTTGTTTGATATTAGTGAAGTAGGATTACAAGCCTACAACCAACATGTCTGCCTGTGGCAATTTGAAGATAAAGGACCCCATGCTATTGTTATATTCTGCTGCATTGTAATGAGATAGCCAAATGAGCTATGTAAGATGTAATAAATTACTTTATTCCTGGTTATAAAGTTGTATTATGACCTTTGTTTCTTGATATTACATCTTAACTGTGGATGCTAGCTATTGATCTAGGGACTAGCATTGTAAACACAGGGATCTCTACCTTATTAAAGGTTGGAAACCTTACAGATGGTATCGGAGCATTGTGTTGCGTGTAGGATTTGTAACCCTACGATTGGACAAAACCCCTTAGAAACATAGGAGTTGTATTTGTTCCAAAACTTATTTACAAACAATCTTGTAAAGTCTTTCCTCAACCATTTTGGTTTTGACTCTGCATCTCTTCTATTTCAACTTGATGGACAAAACCTACTCCATGGCCAAAGACTTCACCATGAGATAAGGACTTCATCAACTCTAATGACTTCAACATCTTCAAGTGATTTCAACATTATTCTCAACAAGGACTTCAACCTTCGATATCACTAAGGACTACAAGTGAGACAAGAAATGCTGCTCAAGACTTGAAGACTAAGGAAACACAACTTAGAAGGAACCATCATCACCTTTGAAGATTTTGTGACCAAGAATTTTCCCAAGGATACAAAGATCTTGTTCAAGAAGAATCAACCAAGAAGGATGGAAAGATCTTAAGTGAACCACATAGATGGACCACCATATTAAGTATAGATCAAACCCACCAACTTATGTGGTGTAGCAAAAAAATATTTTGTTGCCTAAAAATGTGTTTGAAACTTGTTGTTTGAGTGGAGTGCTTGTTTGTGATTGCTTGCACATTGCTTGAGTGAATTGTGATGTATGTGATTAGAATTATTTCCTTAGAAATATTTTGCCTATTCTAATCCCAATCCAACCCAAACAGATGACTTCTCCAAGAAACTCCAACATCAAGGATGGTGACAACAACAACAACCAAGAGGACAACATGAGGGAACCCATAGTAACCCAAACCCAGTTGAACCAAGTGACAGCTCAATTTATAGCCAACACCAGTGAGGTAGATCCAACCATGCAAAGGTTTTTGGAAACCCAAACCCAATTGTTGCATAAGGTGACAGATCAAATGATCAACATGGGAAACAACTCTTCCAAAGGAGTTTGTGACAACAAGGATGACAAAGATGATATTCTAGAAGGAACACAAGCTTGCAATATTTGTGGAGACAAGGATCATACTTCCAAAGAGCATGAAGATCAATGCCCCAATTGTGAAGAGAAACATCCAGCTAATCAATGCCCCACAACCCAAGCTACTTGTTACTTATGTGAAGGAAATAATCATGTCCCTATCCAATGCCCCATCTATTCCATAGTTCAACAAAGGAAACAAGGTGGAGTGCAACAACAATTTGTAAACCCTCATGAAGGAACAACTTCTACCAAGAAGGATGAAGGCAAAGTCAAAACTATGCACCATAAGGACAAATCCAAAGTGATCACCATGTGTTGCTACTCTTGTGAAGAAGAAGGTCATATCTCTAGTAAATGTCCCAAGAAGAGAGAAAGATTTCCCACCTTTGTGGTAAAGTATGAAGAGCATTAACTAGAAGAACTCCTAGCTTTGGAGAGACCCAAGAAGAAGAAGAAGGACATAAGCCAGTTGCAATGTTACAATTGCAAAGAAATGGGACACTATGCCAGTGATTGCCTAGAAAAGAAGAAGAAACAAGGAAATAAATAAGAAGAATTGATACCCAAGAAGAAGAAAGATAATAGCCAAGTGATGTGTTTCAAATGCAAAGAGCTAGGCCATTATGCAGACAAGTGTCCAGAGAAGTTTCAACAAGATCCCAAGAAAGCCAAGATGTAATCTAGTTGGAAAAATTTTAAGGGTGGTAGTACCCTAGTTGTTTTGAGTCAACTTGTAACCCTAGCCTCCCCAAATCTCAGGACGAGATTTATTTTAAGGGTGGTAGCCTATCACATCCCAAGATTTTCCAAATCTTGTTATGTGAAAAATAAATAAACAAAATAAATTATTGTTGAAAATCAGGGTGAAAAGAAACTTTGTTTCTAAATGGAAACTTAAAATCCCATCTTGAACAAACTTTGGTAAAAGTTTGAATCCAACAAAAATCCAAATCAAGAGAAATGCATTCCTCAATGAATGTATCTGGAAATTTAAACACTTGGAAAATAAATCCAAACCCTAAACCCTAATGGAATAAAAATCATTTCCAAGTTATCTCCAAGCCTATGGATTTGATCCATATAAAAATTTGTCAACAAACATTTACAAAACATCAAGAAAGACAAATAGAAATATTATAAGACCATAGAAATTGGTTTTACTTAATTTAGAGCTTGGATAAAATCTTATGAATATAATAAGATAAGGAAATTAAATTTCCCAGGCTAATAAAGCACCTATCTAAAATCCAAACCAATTGATGAGCAAATGATCCTCAAGGTATTTAAAAGGATAAACAAGAATTAAATAAGATTTCACAAATTAGAATCACCAAGTTTGGATCTCTAAATAAAAAGATATGGATTTTATAAGATGAATAAAGAAATATTAAATAAAGAATATTTAAAGACCAAATCAAATCTTGGCCAAATCCATAAGAAAATGGAATGAATTATAATCCAAATCCAAATAAAATAAAAGGATAAATAATTTACAAAATAAAATAAAATGGCATTAACCATTCTATCCCTATTTTAATAAAGACAAATCTCTAATAAGAATAATTATATAATTCATGAGAAAATAGTATTTTGGAATTACCCAAGTGGAATAAAAGTTCTTTAATTAATTTAAATAAAATAAATCTTCCAAATAAAATTTAGGGAATTAAAATTATATTTAATTCCATTGGAATTAAAACAAATACCCAATTCAAATGATTTATGAATCATATTAAATACTTTCCAAATAATTCAAGATGAATTATTTGACACCCTATTAAACAAATAAAAACCTACTAAAAAGATTTGGAAAGTTTAAAGAATTTAAATGGTGTTTGAAAATATTATTAAATCTTATTTGATTTAAAACAAGGGCTTATTTGAATAATTAAAAGACCCCAAAAGAATAAAGTTTTATTCAAAAATTGACTTCAGATTTTGTTACTAGTCAGTATTTAAACCTACACAAATTTTGGTTGAGGTTTGAATTCAAATATATGATTGAATTGATTAAATAATATCAAAACAGAATATTAGAAAAGGAAAAATAAAAACAATCTGAATAAAAAAATGGGAACGAACCCAGCCAGCCTAGCTAGCCCAACAAGGCCCAGCAAGCCCATTCCCCACCCCACCCGCAGCGAACCGTTTTCACTCACGAATCAACCCATAGCGTCGTTGACAAATGGACCCCACCCCCACACTCTCTCTCTCACTGCCAGACGACCCCACAGCCACCTCACCATCGTCTCCACCCGCGCGTAGACCACGCCCTTCTCCCCTGCCATTCCGCCGGCGGTTTCTTCGCTTAATTGCTTGGTAATGGCGCAATAACCCAGCCCGCGATCCCTCCTACTTAACCGCCTCTCCCTCCTCTCTGTTTCCCCCTCAATCCCCCACCCTAGTGCGCCCCCAGGCTGCCTGATTTCACGCTGCACCGCTTCTGTCTCCGGCGAGCTTCGAGAGAAATTCCGGCAGCTCTACGTCGCCCCTTGCCCCCTCGACCACACACGCGTGCTCCACGAACCCTGGCGCACCTCCCAGTGGCCTCAGCTCGGCTGCGCTCGCCCCAGAGCGTCGGCAAGGACGATCACTGCCGCCACCGTCGTCTGCTACCTCTCCGGCGACTCCCCTGGTAACCTTCTGGCCACCCCTTGTCCTTCCGATGATACGCCTGTGACCAGTGTACCCGCCCGCATCTAACGCCACTTGTTCCGTGTCCTAGCGCGCTATGTAGCCTCGCCTCCGACGACTCCCGAACGTGCTGACGCCAGGAGCATCTCCGGCGAGGAATTCCGACAACACCCGTGCACCCCTTGACCAACCGCAAGCACATTGAGCATCGCCGTGATCTCCTGAACCTGGTGAGCCAATCCCCTTCCTCCCTCGCTTCCTCTATCACCAGCCCCGCTATAGCCAGAGCCAGCGCCGCCACCAGCCGCCGCCAGCGCCGCCCATCTCTGGCAAGCGTGCTGTACGCCGTTCGATCTTGATCTAGTGGCTAGGAAAGAAGCTAAGCAAAGGGGTAAGTAGCAACCTGTGTTGTGCGATCTAACTTAAATCCTATGACTTGTATCGCTCGATCCAAACGAAACGGTATCAGCGAATCAGAACTAGACACGTGGCCCGGTTGGTTTGATTTAAAACAGAATTGATCTATTTGATGTTTCATTTTGTAAAATTCATAAATTTCAAACCACACGTCCAAATTTTGCAAATTTTATATCAATGGAATCAGAAAGACAAGTACTTTGTGACCATGCACTTTGTTTAGTAAAATGCTTCTGTTAAATTGATTGTTTTTGCAGAAACTTGTGTATGCATGTTTAGAATATAAAAATTGTTCTAAAATGATTTTGGGGATAAAATCTTTGGCAAATGGTTTGTTTTGAACCTACTGACCCTAGGATTGGTGGTTTCAAAAATGTATTTGGTGAAGCAAAAGAATAAAATATTGAATTAAAACATTTCTAGCCAAATAAAAATATGGTTTAATTGTTAAAAATGATTTTGGAGGAAAATATTTGGGAAATGTTTTGGAATAAACTCTCTGACCCCAAGCACCAAGTTTTAAGAATTAAAAATGTATTTGGTGAACCACATTAAAATTGTTGTTTTGCTAAAGGCAGTTTCAACCACATAAAATATTGATTTTGTTTAAAAATGGTTTATAGGTAAAATCTGTTGCAAATAGTCTTGTCACTTTATAAAATGACCAATAAAGTGTTTTATAATATTTATAACCTGTTATAAACCACTTTTGTAAATTAAACAAAGTTTGGCATGCTTGCATGCATTGTTTTGTTTCTATCATTTTATGTGATGAAATTGCTTCAATGGTAGATTGAAATATTGTTTATTTGACTGAATTGTAGTGATTTGAAGTGTGTGAACATTGCAAAGATCAAGGAGTGAACTTACACTCTCTACCAAAAAGGCAAGTGATGCTTCATACTTTTGTCCCATTATTTTCACTATGCATTAGTGATATTTCTAAGTAGGACTTGCATGGAATTTTGCTAAGTGTAAACTATGCCATGGGAAAACCTAGTAGATGAAACCTTAGTAGAAATTTCCTAAGTTAAGATTCCTACTACTATCATGCTTAGATTAGCTAGTAGAAAACAAGGGTGGAATATATATTCATGCTATGGAATATTTCTAAGTCCGTTGACTTGTATTTTGTTTAATAAAACAACTAAGTGAATGAATCACTTGGGTGGAATGGAAGGAATGGTTTGTGTTGAGTGGTTCACAAGGCCCATTTCTATGGTTTACCTTGTGTGTCTCACTTGTGGATGGCCACCCAGGAACAAAGAGATTTGAGATGTCAAATGTTGAGAAGCTTCAAGTGCAGCCACTTGGCAATATGGGCTCTGCCTGGATCATATAGGTTGCAATAACTTAGCCAAATGGACAGTTGGTGGTAGGGGATGATAGGTTGGAACGCGTCCATTCTGGTCTAAGGGAAGGCTTCTGAAAGATCTTGTCTTGGGAAACCAAGTCTTGTGGGGAAAGTGCACCACCTCTGCAGAGTGTAAAATCTAAGTACTTAGCCATGTCCCTGGCAAAGGACAATTTGAGCATCAAGACATGGAAGCTATCAAGAATCTCCTCATCCCAATTTCTAAGTTAAAATCTTGTGGTTGAACAAGGGTTGAAGGATCACCAATTTCTATTGGGAGATGCCTTGGGAAATATTTTGTCAAGCAAAAACTTAGAGTTTTCAAATGATAAGGAAAAACTATTTTGAGCAAAGCAAGCCTAAGCTCCACTTAGCCAAATGCATATAGATGATAGACTCCACTATACTACCATAGTATCACTTGCCAATACAATTCAAATGTATTAACCCTTGTGGCTGTAACTTGTTATGTTGCAGGTTTGTTTGATATTAGTGAAGTAGGATTACAAGTCTACAACCAACATGTCTGCTTGTGGCAATTTGAAGATGAAGGACCCCATGCTATTGTTATATTCTGCTGCATTGTAATGAGATAGCCAAATGAGCTATGTAAGATGTAATAAATTACTTTATTCCTGGTTATAAAGTTGTATTATGACCTTTGTTTCTTGATATTACATCTTAACTGTGGATGCTAGCTATTGATCCAGGGACTAGCATTGTAAACACAGGGATCTCTACCTTATTAAAGGTTGGGAACCTTACACCTATTTTTTAGGTTACTGATTGGCTAGCTGCCGAGAAGCTCAAACTAGATGGGTCCAACTTCTCTAATTGGCTAGTGCGTCTGAATGTTATCCTTAGAAAGAATGGCGTGGTCGACTACATATGCTACACGATGACTTTGGATGAGCCAACAAACTATTTTGAGACCCCATGGCAATGGCAAGACCACTATCATCGTCAAGAGATGTCCACCTTCATTCATGTGATCATGCGCTATGGGATGGGGGAAAAACTGCATCTGCTCATGGGTGATCTTGATCCATATGCGATGGTGGATCAGCTGAAGGCGGAGTTCATGAGCCAGGTGCACATGTGGAGGCATGAGCTGCTTGGAGGCTTCATTTCCATAAAGATGAAGGAACACACTTTCTTGGAGAGGCACCTAGAGCGCATGCATGATGCGTACATGAGACTGGTTCATTTCGTGGACTACTGGATGGTTGATTCCTTTGCAATAGGTGTGTTTCTTCGGTCGCTGCCTGCCAACTACCAAGGATACGCCCAGACATGCATCATGAGAGGTGATGAGGAAACATAGGATTTCCATGAGTTAATATCACGTTTCAAAACATGAAGGTTGAACCCATTGACGGAGAGGTCATCGATGATGAAGGTATATATGATATACAATTTTATAAATGTTATAATCTTGTAAACACTTATTGCAGCATTGAAGTATCTGATACTTGTTCTGTTTTATGAAAACAGCTCCTACTGCATGAGAGTTGCTTGCTGGAGAGGAGGTGACGCTGCGTGTTAATGGCAAGCATGATGATGATGGCCGATGACACTCTTCCTCGACATTTATCATTTATTTTAGCGTTTTTGGATAATTATTGTAATCAATGGAATATGAACTTTATTAGTGTGTCTTGCACTTTGCGAGACGATTATTCATATGAGTTTGTAATAAATCAGTTGTTCTACTTTGATGAATGATTCTTATTCATGTTCATATAGTTTTTTGATTATGTGTGAATTATTCGAGTTGTGTAACTAATTGATAATGCATGAACATTTGTAAAACATTAAAATGCCTTGAAATACCCAACTAAAAATATATTAATTTTAATTGAAACCATTATTTAAAATTCAAAGGTTGTTATGATAGTATCTGAAAGATGTAGATATTTGATCTCTTGTCACATGCAAATCAGGCCCATGTTCGGCAAGATAACTGAAACACCGCGTATTATAGAATACAAAGTGTTTGATGAATTTTTGAAATAAAAAATACATGTTTGATGTACCATGTTTCAATAAAAATGGTGATTATCATTTAGTAAGTGTTGATTTAAGTAAAAGAGTTTACCAAATGAAACATGGGCATGAAACTATTTGATGTGATCAAATATTTCAGCATCAAAGGGTATTGAAAATAAAAGAGAATCAAATTACTATGATTTGATCAATAGTATGAAATTCGACATTATTGGCATGATGACTTGTGAAATATGTTTCACAAAAGGTGGGCAATAGGTGACACCAAATAAAATGTGGTAGTGTTAGTATAAGGATCATTAGTTAGAAACAACAAACACTCATTTCGAATAATGTAAACCATCTAGAAAATTCATGAAGGTTTTGAAATTATTTGATAAAACCAAAACAATAGTGAACAAGTCCTTGTAGATTATTCATTTGAATACAAAATCCATTACTGTAACCAAAAGGAGGCAAAATTAGTATTGCTAAAATTTGGTATGTTCTAAACAAAGTGTTTTCTCGACAATGTTGTTAATGGAAGAATTGAGAGCATGATGAAGGTCTATGATCCTGTATTAGATTATTAAGAAGCACAACGGAATATGTTTCGGAACGTAACTCTTCATATTAAAGAAATCAATGATAATTATCATTGTGTTTCAAGTATGATTTTACATATAGAAAGTAGGTTTCGCAAATACACCCTACACCTGGTGTGGAGACATTTGTGAATCACTTGTCATATTATTAGAACAAGGCATACCTACGAACTACAAAGGAATTAATGGTAAACTGAAATTTCAAGAAATCCTAAAAGTAAATTTCACTTGAGATTAGAAAGTAAAGTGTTACTGAATCTTGTCAAGTAAAGGATTTGCTTGATATTTCCGAAGGACTGCAAAGTCATATGGGAAAAAGTGGGAGTCTTGAAAGACAAAGCAGGATTATCCAAAAGGTGTCTTGGACGAATTAAAATGAATTTGATTTAGAAGTGCTAAAGTCTAGCAGATTTAATAATAGTAAAGTACTAGAGTCTTGTAAAAGAAATTCTCAATTTGATAATTGATCAAGAGATTTTGAAATTGTTCAAAATATTGAGAAGATATGAAATTTGTATAAAATTGAGTCGGAGCTAAAGAGTCTTCCTAAATTAATATGTGAGTGACATATTTGTTGAGTGGGAGCCATGTAAGTTTCGGACTCATATATTTAGGTGACATATTTTGAGTGGGAGCTTGACATAATTCATACGTGCATATGACCCATTAAGAATAAGGACCGGAGATCCAATAAATAATGATTTGTGAGGGTTAAAGTTGAAAGTATATTGGACATTGAAATCTTAGGAGATTAATATATGTCATATAGCATTATGTTGGAATTTATTCCTACAAGATATTCTAAAGGATTTATAATAGGAATTGATTAAGGAGCAGTCCTAGATCATTCAATTTAGGAAAAACATTTAGTATTACATCGATGGTTAACATAACTTTAAAAGGACATAACGGGATGAAAAGTCCATACCCTAGACTCAACCTCTTCCATGATCAAGCATGATCATAAGCCTCAAATAGTCCTGCAGCTTTTCATGCACCACAACGTCCAGTAACTCAACTTTAAAAATGTATTGCCAAACCTGTAAAATTATTCAGAGGCTTGATATGGTATGCCATGTTATCATCTATAGGAGAGCCCGAAAATACCGAGGTTGATCTTCAGAATACAAAATGGAGAGAAGCTATGAATGAGGAATATACAACTGTGATGAAAAATAAAACATGGCATTTTGTTCCAAAAGAAGAAGGTAAAAATATTATAGACTGCAAATTGGTATATAAGATTAAGAAAAAGGCTGATGGATCCATAGATCATTACAAAGCAAGGCTGGTGACAAAAGGCTTCAAACAACTATATGGTATAGATTATTAGGACACGGTTAGTCCAGTTGTTAAATCAACTACAATTCATCTTGTAGTGGCTATTGTCATATCCAGGGGTTGGAGTCTCGACAACTAGATGTATAGAACACATTTCTTTAGGTGTTATAGAAGAGGAAGTTTATATGAGACAACCACTGGACTTTGAAAACAACTAAGCGCCATTTCATGTTTGCAAACTTGACAAAGCCCTATATGGACTCAAGCAATCTACTAGAGCATGGTTGACATGGGAATACCCTACGGGTATCCAATATTGGCCTATCCGGTTCGGCCCAGTGGGAGCCCATGTGATGATCCGCACTTGATGACGAAGCCCAAGAAGGATTCGGGTGACCCAGGCCATGATGACCCACAAGTATAGGGGGTGTATCATAGTACTTTCGATAAATAGGAGTGTCGATCCCAACGAGGAGCAGAAGGTGTTGACTAGTGGTATGGAGCAGGAAATCTCTGTAAATACTTAGCAAACAGATTTTTAGGGTTTTCTAATAAAGCAAGAAAATAAAGTGCAAGTAATAAAGACAACGAACAATTGCAGCAAGTGGCCGAATCCTTTCTTAGCAAAGGACAAGCCGATGGAAATACTAATGAGGACCAAACGTTCTCGAGGACACATGGGAATACTGTCAAGTGCTTTCGCTTTATATAGCTGAGTAGTCTTCTTTGGTTTTATAAGTGTTGTGTGGGTGAACCTGTGCTAATGTACCGACCTCACTTGGACTAATACATACTTGTGATTAAACCCCTTGCAAGCATCCACAACTACAAGGGTTAAACTCTGAGATCCTACACTCCCTGTGCAATGGTTTCCTAACGAGGGTTCAGGTTTCTGTCACTCCGGCAACCCCACAATTAGTAGCCAAATACACAATGCACTCCCCTAGGACCATAAATGGTGAAGTATCATGTAGTCGACGTTCACATGACACCACTAGAAGAATAGCACCACAACTTAAATATTAAACCATTGAATAATACCTCAACACAATTCCACTACTAACAACATGACTTCTCCCATGTCCTCAAGAACTAAACGAACTACTCACGAGAAATCATATGGATCAAGATGAAAGATGATATGGTAATGGATAACAATCTGAACATAAACAATAATTCAATGGTTCCACTCACAAGCATCAACTACAATAGTAATCAATACCGGAAAAGTTTACCCTAAGAACTATGCAAGATTCAACACAATTGTTACGGCGGGATGGAGTGGTGATGATGGTGCTGGTGGAGATGATGGTGTGGATGAGATCCCGATGAATTCTAGCTTGATGACGGTGTCGATGGCGACGATCTCCCCTCTCCGGGAAGGAATTTCCCCAGCAGAAATCTGTCTGCCGGAGAGCTCTTGCTCTCTCGGTGTTTTCCGCCCTACAGAGGTGGCAGAATCTTTCTGTGGTTGCTCCCCGTGTATTAGGGTTTCGAGGAGAAGATATAAGTGAGAGGGAGGAGCCAGAGGTGGCTAGGTGGGCCACACCCCCTATAGGCGCGGCCTAGGGTGGCCCGCGCCTGGGGGGTGTGGGCCCCCTGGGGCCCAACTCCCCCTACCCTTGTGGCATTCTTCGTCTTCTAGGAAAATAGGATTTTCTGTAGTTTTCTGGTATTTTTCTGGTCTTCGCAAAATTGCATCAAAACACCGCTTTTTCCATCAGAATCCTGACTCCGGCAGTTCATCCTCCAAGAATCATCCAACATGCAAAAACAGATGAAAAGACATAAGTAACACCTCTTAATATGAAATATATCAATGAATAGAGGCAAATTATGATATAGAATGGTGATGCAAATTGGACGTATCAACTCCCCCCAAGCTTAGACCTTCGCTTGTCCCCAAGCGAAAACTGAGCTCAGTAAACATGTCCACAGGTTTATGGAGTGAAGTGTCAATAAAAAGAATACGGACAAGAAGCATCACACTTACCAATACACAACTCATAGAAGAAAGCAACTCACCATTATATAACTTAGCTTGCAACAAGTATAGGATTCACAATATAGATGCATAAATATAAATCATAATTGGGATTGGCAAACTTTGTTCTTGGTCAGAGAATAGTTGGCAAACAGTTTTCAAGCAAAGCTTTTGTAAAGAGGTTTACAACAGGAGTACTCTTTGCTCAAACATAAAAGGTTTTTCACAATGATAGCTTTCAAAGTAATACTCATTTAGATAAGAGTCTTGTGCAAACAAAGAAGATAAAGAACATGATTGAATAAATCATCATATGAATGCTTGAAACACAACAACTCAAATGCTTGCTAGAAGTGGAGAGGAATAGGTTTACTGACTCAACTTAGAAGTAGGAGAAAGGCCCTTCATAGAGGGAAGCAGGGATTCAAGTTCATAAAGAGCTTTCAAAAGATTATGGTACTTACTAGCTTTGAGCTCTCATTGCCCCTATCATAAGCATCTTGAGGTGGTTAAGGTTAAAGTGAACAAAGATGGAGTATATGCTTGACGAAATATAAGTTGGCAATCTCATGTCCCTTGAGTACGAGGGCCGCTCCTCATGCTACTCAACTTTAGTTACCGGTAAGTTCTTGTCATAGTAAGTACATGCATATCATAAAGAACCGCCAACGGGGTACCCCTTGCACATGATATATGAGCTATCCCATAATCAAAATGACAAGGCAAGCAGACAGTGAGCATCTCAGCGATCTTTTTATTTGCTATTTGCATAGGTTTTTATGGAGGATGCTTTGTAGATTGCTCACTATGGTTATGCTGCAAGTTTCCACCATGATTAGGCATGGCTTAGGCTAGTGGCCCAGGCGTTTCTCTAACACACATACATAACTCCATGAACTTACAAGTTCCCCTTTTATTTCACACCGACGACATCCGCAAACAAAAGAGCATGATATCAACTGTGTACAATGTACATGTACAATGTTGAAAGCGTTCCTCGTGACAGCACGGTTCTGCTAATTCCAACGTATAGGTGCAAGCATATACAACTTCGATGACACAATAGTTCAAGTTTATTAGGGGCAAGAAAATAAGGTGTGCCATCAAGTTCGTGAGAGCTTTACTAACTAGTTTTTACATAACAAAATAATTTTTAATTTGCAGGATAGATGAAGCTTGAGAATTTACTTGGAATAGCATGAAATTCAAATTCCCACTTAGGTGTTATAAAACTTTCAACTAGTTTTCTTTGCTTCTGAACTGAGTACAGGTAAATCTAGCTTTTTGCAAAACAACCTTAGAGCCTAGTGTCCTACTAAAAAAAACCCCTTAACTTGTTAGTATTAGTTTGCGAGTACTTAAAGAGTACTCATGGGTTTATCCCTGGCTATTCCCGTGGCCATACTATGAAGAGGAGTATCAGGATGACGGACCGCACGAAGGTTACGACAACTAGGATCATCTCCCATCATCAGCATTACCTGTGACCCTGAAGATGGAGCTTTGCCTACGCTATCGTTACTATTACATTATTCCGCTGCTTGAGTTGTATTAAGAACTGGATCATGAGATCCTTATTTGTGTAAGACCTTATGTATGGTTTGTAATGGATGATGTACTGTGATATCCAAATCTGTTATGTCTCACAAAAATGGTAATCCTGGGATTGCGATGTATGGCATAACAGGCATCGGGGATTAAAAATCCGAGTGTTGACAAAGACCCTCGTAATGTCCGTACTTAGGATTAGCATCCCTAATATAGGATTCCCCTTGTGGCGTGCAGTCACCCCCTTAGTACCTATGGTACGCCTTGTTTGTTTGTTATCTGCTTGTATGATGCTTGGCATGTGTTGCTTGTCTGCCTCAAATCACTCGATCCCCTTTGTATGACCACCTTGTTGGTATGCCCCGACATGAACCTTCGTAAACCCATAGCCCGAAACCTCTCATCAGCAGGATGGCCATGTAAAGAACTCACCCGACAACCCTTCTTCGTGTCTTAGCTCTAATCGCCCCTAAAGGAGCAAAGCCCCTATTCAACCCTCTTCTAAATTAATGGTAAGTTCTTGCCATCACACAAACGCCCCAAGAAGACGGAAGATAAGGATGCCGAAGACAACAAGTCCCCTATGGCATCGGTCCTAAGAAACACAAAGTGTACAAGTGAAGACAACCCCTCAGAAGATAAATTACCCTCACCCTGACTAAAGACTAATAAGAAGCATCTCTAACTGCTAAAACTACCCCGAGATAACCCATACGGCTCCGATAGGTAACCACATTAGGAAGGTAGTCGCAATAAGGTGACACCCAAAGATCTCAATCCAAGTGTCACGCCAACGCTCCAACACGAAGGATCTACCCCCAACCTCGACGACCATAAGCAAAGCTCTAAGGTGGAAAGACTACGTATTTCCACTCAAATCGAGAAGACCGCCTATGAGAAGATAGTACCAGAAGATCTCCAATCGAAGAATCTGCTCCAAACACCACCCCAAGAGTCGTCAGAGGAACAGAACACAGACATCATCAACAATCTCCAGAAGTCTGCTCGATCTTCCCAACAACTGAGCTGTTCAGAATTAGGACAACAAGACTGCCCAATATCGCTAATACTATCCGCCAAGGAGAATAAAGAAAACCAAAAGCAACAAGCCTCTCTGAAGAAGTAGCGAACCCCCCTTCTCTGCTTTTTCTACTAACAACTCATCGAAAAAGACCTCCAAATCTGCAAACCCCGAGATGGAGAATGAAGAACTGTCCCCTTCACAAGTATCAACCCCTCTTCAAGACACCACCCCCGAAAGATCCGCTTGTCAAAGCAAACATAGAGAAGGCGCCTCCCTCACTGCTGAAGAGCTGAATGTCCCTCATACCCCCGAGGAAATACAGTAACCAAAGTTGGTACCCAACCCAAGGACGGATACAAGATGCAAGGATCACTCTCTATATAGTCCTTCGTACCCTACCAACTCACTCTTCAAACCTCTGGAAAGTGATGGATCGTCTCGAAACCTGTTAGTAAGGCATCAAGTACCTTTACCATTGGCCGTCGCAAATCCACTGAATTCTGGATGAACCCTTTCGGATGATATGCAAGAATGATGCCGTTCTTTGCATGTTTTAGCCACGACGTTGCATCAGACCGAACCCGAAATGACCCCCTTTCTAAAGGACTGCGTTCCTAGACCGCCAACCTCCAACGACATCATCCAACACATCGGACCCTAACTATCTCAGAACGAACTACCTAGAGGCTAGTAGACACCCCTTTCTAGTAGACCACCTAACTCAAGAAGTTGCATCGACGTCTCTCACGAAGCGGATTATACAAGGTCGACATAAGATGACCACCTCTGGACGAAAGTTGCAACGCCATCCCCCAGTATCAGCATACGACTCCAATCTAGAAGGTCTGTGATTCCACCAAAAACCCCTAGTGTCGCTCTAAGGGGGAAAGACTGTGTCTTTCCCGCCTAAAAACCAGATAGAACCCTGGAGTCAAACACTAGTTATTCGTTAAGTGATGACCACACCTGCAAAATCCGAATCATCGACCCTGCCAGAAGGAAAACAATCGACGCTTCTCCAGAATCAGAAGGTACTTCAAAAAAGTTCTCCATCGCTGAGTCGACCGTCCAACCAACACCTCCGGTGTTTGAAGACCAAGGAAGGCAGAAAAGCTGAATTTTGTGGTAAAGGATTGGAGAAGGCTCCACTCGCCGCCTCACCCCAAGAAGAAAGAACCCTTTCGACGCTAAACCTACCTAGAATTGTCCTCAGGGGAAAAGACTGCGTCTCTTCTACTTGTTTCATCTAAACCGCCCAATCTGAAGCCACTCAGCTCCGATCCGTAACTGACCATGCCTGTTTGTTGTTAAGCCGGTTACCGTTTCATATTTCCACCCCTAAAATTGCTAAGCGGATGTTATCACCCAACCCTACTCCTCCCTAATCTCGGGACGAGATTATTTTAAGGGGAGAGGGTCTGTAACATCCCAATTTTAGCAACCCTGATCTTCTGTCAGGAAGGCAAAAATCAGGGGAACAAATTTTTTTTCTTGTTACTTGTTGCAATGGTTGCTTACTTGTTTGCTTGTGTCCTTGCAGCTAAAAGTTACTAGGTAATATACTTCTAATCTCAACCCTAGTTGATAAAAGCTATTTCACAAAAGAGATGTCTTGGCTCATCTTTCATATTCTCAAATGTTCTGGCATTTCAAAACCTGAGCCAAGATGATTTGGACACAACAAAAGGTTTTGCTAGTCCTATTAACAAAACTATGGAGACCTATATATCATATCCTTATGTTTTCAAGACATAACATTCAACTGCTCTCATCTCTAGGTTTTCCAAAACCCTTTATCCTAAAACCTCTCAACTCCAATCTTGGTAGAAATACCAAGAGGGACTTATCTTACTTCAAAACAAAACCAATTCAAAATACCCATCCTTACAGCAAGCTAGGTTTGATGGTAACTCCATTAGTAGTTGGATAGGCTTGATAAGATGAATTGCCTTGATCTGTTGTCTGATGAATTGTCTTGATCTGCTGATTGACTTGCTTGCTTAGGAACTAGAGTGGGCTATTTTAGGAGCTCATCCCTTAGGACCCAATCTATGTTTTTGATCCTCAATCTCAAACCAAGCATCCAAATTTGGATCTATCTTAAGCCACTAGTGACCATCTTTTCTCCTAATGAGATTAATCCAGGGATTATCCTTTTTGATAGTTTCCTACTCAGTGAAGACCCAATATAAGAATGGATCCTATCTACTTAGTTAACACCTCAACATAATCCCCTTGATCATGAATTTGAAACTTAGCATCCTCTCAAAATCATATACAGTTGTACTCTAGTCTAAAACCCTAAATCTACCAAAATGGCTGTTTGGATTTCTTATCTAGATTCATTCTTTGGAGCTCTACCTTTTCCAACCTATGTGCATTATTGAGAATGAATTTGAACCATATTTTAGTAAATCACTAGTACTACTAAGGCCGACTCCTAACCTTGGATAAATGATTCTGGTTCCCACTCATCCATGATGGTTTTGTAGTCAAGATAATAATCTTTTCTATAAATCTTATCATCTTGCCTACTTTGGGAGAAGATCACATCTATTTGCCATATCCCCTTGACTAAATCTTTTCATGGTTATGATATACTAACAATGGTCTTTCAATCCATCCTTCACATGTTTCCATTGGAGCATTGTGCTTCTTAAACCAACATGGTTTAGAAGGCATCATGACAATCCTGCTTTGGCAGCCTTGTTTTCGACAAAGTTTGACACCTCTTCTAGACCACCTAAAATACAACCAAGACTAACTATTGGCACCATTCTCATATACATAACTTAGTCTATCTATCCCTATATCCCTTGTACTTACGTGAGCTATGAGCTTCCTGATCCAACCATGTTTAGGTGGTATAAAATTATCAAAACCCTAGATTCTCCCAAATCTAGTTTCCATCCTTTTTCTCCACATTTCTTCAAAAACCCAAGGATTTCCATGTTTGATAAATCAAGTTTACATCATCTACCTTGGTTATGGTAATTCCCCAAATAATTCCCATAATTATTTGGATCGTTAAACTATTTAAAAACACTATCTTGCAAAATTCTCAAAATCTTTGTCTATAAAGGCAAGTCTATTTTTCTCCAAACTAATTTTCCACAACAATGCACTTTTGAATTCTATACATCATACCCCATCTCCCCATCTCAAAAATAATTTTTTTTGAGATTCTTTATTATTTCTTTTTGCCCTTTTTCTTAAATGGCAGAAACAAGAAATAATTCCTTAAAAATACTTTTCCATCTCAATAAATGCCAATAAAATTCTCCAATGTGTAATATGGTATTTAGGACCATATCACAGCAAAAACCAAGCTGGTCCAATGTAAAAATATCACATGAGCTTCTAGAATCTACTTCTGCCCTTTTTGAATAAATGATCTAAAGTGAACTAAAAATCTTCTGAAATTCTCAAACAATTCTTAGGGCTATGCTATGACCCTATCCACACACTAGTACCTTCCCATCACGTTGCTAAATGGATATTTTTGAACTTCCTTTACAAGCACCACATTGATCAAGTTTGCAAAGTCATCCACACCATGCTTCAAACCAACTCAAAATCCATCCAATCTTGCTATGAAAACTTCCACAACACCCTATACACCCCTGGTCGTGCTACACTGTGGCATGGTACTGTAGCAACCCCTCATGTTTTGTCCCATGTGCTTGTATAAGAGAAGGAGAGACATATCTCACAAAATCTTGGGAATTTAAAAACTACAGCCACCCCACCCCTTCCACCACTACCTGCTCGACCCCAGTACCCCACATCACCCTCTCCATCGCCCCTGAGGCCCAACCCTCGAGCAGCACCCCTCCTCCATGCTCAATATGGACCTAGTCCATGAAACACCTCCCCCTCTTGGTTTATAATGCCACAGGCCAGTACCACACCTCTCCCCTCTCCCATTTGCTCCCTTACCACCCACCTACCCTCCCAGAGCTCCTATCCTCCTCCCCTGCTCTGCTCGAAATAAGGAGAGGGAGAAGCTCTCGACCCCGAGCATGAAAAAGAGCGTAGCCTCCTCCTCCTTGCTCCCCTAGCCCTGCATGTCCCCCTACCATGTTTCCTTACCTCCTCTGACTCTCCCAATGTGTTTTATTTGGTACAGGACCGCCTCTGGACGCATCTTCGATGATCACCGAGGAAGCACCGCCGCCATCCTTGCGCGAGGCCACCCCGACGCCCAAACCACCCGTGTCGCCCGTCCCCGAGCTCGCCGTGGTGCACCGCTTCGCCCTACCCCCTCCACGTTGCCTCTCCATCCCCTGGTAAGCGCCACCGTTGCTCCCTGGTCCTGCCTAGGGTTAGGTCTCTGCCGCCGCGTTGCAAGCTGGAAGACGGCCCTGAGCCGTTGGATCCGCTCTAATCGGACGGCTTAGGAGCCTCCATACCCCTTCGCTAGCCCACTCCGGCTGACCAGCGGCCCCCCGCTATCAGCAATTCAAATGCACCGCACACGTATCTCCGCCCGGGTGGGACGAATCCCCCTGGTGCAGCCCATTGTGGTCAAGTTCCGGCCCACTTTCCTCTCAGGTTTAATTCCATTTTTATTTTCAGATCTGCTTTTTAGTCAAATGGTTTAAATCGTTTCAAAAATGAAACATGACTCAAAATGCCCAGATCTAAAATTCCTTGGGTGCCCTCAGGTCTTCCCTAACATCCAGAGGCATTGGTTAGTCCATTCGTTGTTTAGACTAAATATGATAAATCAATCCCCTAGATGTATCCTTGGCAATATATAAAACTCCCAGAAAGTTATACTTATCCAATTAGAATGAATCAAGTTTCTTTTGAGAGATAAATTAAATACCCACTTTTGGGCCCTTGCGCCATGGCAAGGTGAACCATGGTTTGGCATAGGTAAAATTGACAAAAACAGTGCATTTTTGCCTTTATAGAATTCTCTAGGGAAAACCACAAATGGTTTGGACCTATTTCCAACTCTTTGTACATTTACATACCCATACGTATCAAAACCCAGGAGCCCAAAATTATTGAACTCTCCTTAAATTTTGGTGAATTAATCTTTTCTGTGCATGGGTAATTCCCCAATAAATTCATATCTTTAGTTCTGTAAATACAAAAAGGATGATTCCAATTTCTACAAAAAGTAATTCAAAGTACCTAACTTGTGTCTTTGGAATCACATCAAAAGACCTTACAATTTTAATATGGTGAAAAATACAAAATGCTTTCAGTACTGTCTTTGGGAATTTCCCAAGGGCATTCTAGAAATTGTGTTGAGGTGATTCCAAATCTCAGTGAATCAGTCCACCAAATACTATCTAATCACCCAAGGAAATAATTTGTAGAACTCCAGAACAATTCTGGTGAATTATTTCCTAAAACTATAGTTTTAATCACTATATCCGCTATAAATCTTTGGAAATTGATAAAATAGTGAAACCACTTTTGTTGGATTCATTTTATCAATACCTATCTGCTAGTATCATTTTACCCAATGTTATCATATAGAAATTTACCTTGCTCTAAAACCCCCTATCTAGTTAGTTTTGGACTATAAATCCTAAGTAGAAAATCCACAAATGCAACCCAAGTATTTCCCTTGTATCCCCAACAAAATCCTCAACATCTACTGATCTATAAACTTTTTTTGACCATTGCTTGATGTATGCTTTGGTGTTGGTATGCATTGTATTGATCGTGGTGTGGTTTGCTTGCATGTTTCTTGATGACGGTGATAGTTGCGATTATGTGACACCGAGAAGGAACCATCAGGATATTCTTATTATTTTTGTATTCATTATTCTGGTATTGTAAAGAAGTCACAGGACGTCTCGCTGGTCATATGCCTTGTCCTATTATTTTACCTATGCATGTTTTATCTACTGGCTTATGCAAAGTGCATTGTTTTGCTATATTACGTTATGTGGAGAATGTTTGGCTCCTCCAAACCATTACCCCTTAGTACCATTAGGTACAACCCATTTTTATGATACCTACCTGCCCTTAGTATGGTAGATGGTGTTTAACACCATAACCCCTTGGAGACCGCGTTCTATCCTAAGAAAAAGTGTAGGATGGGAAGACCCCAGAAAGAGACTTACAAAAAGTTTTGTGAGAAAACCTTGGTGAGGCTTGGCATACCAAGTGGTTTGGAAAATGAGAAAGGTTTTGGTTTTACAAAATGGTCGGACGAAAGATGGAGGAAAAATGTTTATGAAAACACGCCGGGCTGTACAGCTCCTAATGCTTGAGTAATTAACCCATGCAACCATATTACTCTGGAATGGGACGGGGCTGGGCTGGAAGTTTGTCTAATATGATATTTGTGCCTCACACTACTACAGGGGAAAACAATCCCCGGAGGGTGGGTCTTCTCTATCCAACGGTCCATGCGTAGCATCGACCGAGAGAAGGAACGAAGGGTCTGCGGGTGCGGTGACCCAGCATACCATTGCATGTTGTAGTATACTATAGTCGTGGACATAACACTCACGGAGTACCATTCCGCAAATATTATATCCCCAGAGTGGTACAACAGAAACAAAGCGGGTCCACATCATACATTATCATTATTACAACTAGAATTACAAGATGACTTTGGGATCCTCCTAGGTCCATATAGCTATCCCGATGACTCAGGGCTAAGCTATAATAATTCCGAGAGCAAGATAAAGAAGCAAACTAAACTTTAAGGTTTATACGAGATTTAATATAAATAGGGAACATAGATCTATGCTACTAGGCTAGGTCACTATATATTATACATCTACACTTCAGATACGTCGGTCTCCATTCCATAGATGTTTTCGTAATTGTTCCCTTCGACGCTTCCGGATACTTCTGGTTCTTCATAGTGGAATTCTTCTTGGTCTTCAATTGGATATACTATTTCCTCTTCCTGACCATTATTGTCTTTAGAATCTAGCAAGGGTTAAGAAGATACGTTGAGTACGAGCGTACTCAGCAAGTTCACTAAAAAGGAGTGTTTGATGCACTATATCTACAGCCAGAGACCATAGGTCGTAGGCAATGCAATTTTTAATAAACATTTCTTCAAAGGTTGATTTTATTCTGAAAATCTATGTCCGTCAGCCTTCATAGGTTTACCAGAACTTTCATGGAGTTCCTTTCCTGGAGCGTTCGCAGCTCCTTCCCGGAACAGGGAGTAACAAGTTACAGTTCTTACACTCTGCAGAGGTACGTCACTTTACCCATGAGAGATCAAATCCTTGGTGCACAACCAGGCGAATCTTTCCTATCCACACTTCCTATGGTGTGGGGCCCAGTATATGACCCAAGCCAATCACTGTCCTTCTCCGCGACCCCGCATACGCCGCAATTGTTATATGCCCAAACTCAAGGTAGACCTTTCCCCATACAAAACGGCTATACCTAAGTTGGATACACACAACAACCATGAACACTAGTAATCTGTCTTTTGTGAGCCCAGATCCACGGTAGACCTTTCCCCGTCTAAAACGGCTATACCCACGATCTGCAACTCACAAATGCTAGAACAATGTCCACTGCATGCGAAAGGAAGCCGATCCAGCTGACTTCTTCGTCCCATTCCAAATCTCATGGTTAACGCGTAATATACGGCGCGAGAATCACTGGCGACATTGGTTGTTAAGTCCTAGATGATACATTCCTGTGCAGTGGTATTCCAACTGCCAGATTTAATAGATTAGCTGATCACCCATGATCAGTAACAAATAGTTCACTTTAATTTTGAAAATAGGGTTTTTGACCTTTTTGAAATGCAGGTGATGATCCATATGATCCATACTCAACATGACTTCTCCCATGTCCTCAAGAACTAGACGAACTACTCATGAGACATCATATGGATCAAGATCAAAGATGATATGATAATGGATAACAATCTGAACATAAACAATAATCCAATGGTTCCACTCACAAGCATCAACTACAATAGTAATTAACACCGGGAAAGTTTCCCCTAAGAACTAAAGCAATATCCAACACAATTGTTACAGCAGGACGGAGTGGTGATGATGGTGCTGGTGGAGATGATGGTGTGGATGATGATGATCCCGATGAATCCTAGCTTGATGATGGTGTTCATGGCTCCCCTCTCCGGGAAGGAATTCCCCTAGCAAAAATCTGTCTGCTAGAGTGATCTTTCTCTCTTGGTGTTTTCTGCCACCCCAGAGGTGGAAGAAATCTATTTTTGGTTGCTCCCCGAGGCTTAGGGTTCCGTAGGGAATATATAGGCGAAGGGGCGGAGTTAGAGGCCGGGCAGGTGTGCCACACCTTCCCTAGGCACGGGGTCAGGTGGGCCCATGCCTAGGGGGGTGTGGGCCTCCTGTGGCCCTTCTTCGCCTCCCCTTCTAGCTTCCTCTGTCTTCCGGGAAAATAATATTTTTTTGGTATTTTTCTGATCTTCGCAAAATTGCATCGAAACGCCCTATTTTCCATCAGAATCCAGACTCCGGCAGTCCATCCTCCAAGAGTCATCCAACATGCATAAACAGTGGAAAAGACATAAGTAATACCTCATAATAAGACAAATATCAATGAACAGAGGTAAATTATGATATAGAAGGGTGATGCAAATTGGTCGTATCAACTTCCCCAAACTTAGACCTTGGCTTGTCCCCAAGCGAAAACTGAGCTCAGTAAACATGTCCACAGGTTTATGGAGTGAAGTGTTGATAAAAGAATATTAACAAGAAGCATCACACTTACCATTACACAACTTATAGAAGAAAGCAACTCACCATTATATAACTTAGCTTGCAACCAGGTATAGCAGTCACAATAGAGATGCATAAAGATAAATCATAATTGGAATTGGAAAACTTGTTCTTGGTTTGAGAACACCTGTTAAATAGTTTCACAAAAATATTTTTGTAGAAGTTTTACAACCGGAGCACTCTTTGCTCAAAAAGGTTTTTCACAAGTGAAGGCTTTCAAAGTAATACTCAATAAATAAGAGTCTTTCGCAAACAAGGAAGATAGAGAACATGATTGAATAAATCACCATATGAATGCTTGAAACACAACAACTCAAATGCTTGCTGGAGATGGAGAGGAAGTAGGTTTATTGACTCAAACTGGTAACTTTTTGGGGATATGCTATATGGGTATCCTTATAGCATGTCTCTTATCTGGCTAACCCGTGTGGCCCATAGTCGATAGCATGGCCTATGGCCTGCTGGGCGGCCCAGTTAGATGGATCCAGAAGGGAGTCCCATGCCGGATAAATAAAGGCTACGGTGGAGTCACCAACATACCCGGAGCCTTGGAGTACAAGATACACAAGACTAGTAATAGACAGTGTAGGACTCTGTAACCTGTCCGGCTAGGACTTTGCCCTGTAACCCTAGGACCTGGCGACTATATTAGTCGGGCCTATGTGAGCCTTTAGGGAACAATCTCAGACGATAACTTAGACTCTCTAGTCACCTCGCACAGCGAACCAATCCCTGTAACTCGGCGTATTGCTCTTATAGTGATTTATAGCAGGAGTAGGATTCCGCCACTGTTGTGGGATCTGAACCTGGGTAAGCTGTGTTACCTCGTACCCGTCAACCGTCCGCCTTACCCCACATCTCTAAACACGCACTATGAGGACCCCTCCATGGCGTACTCGTCGGCAATACCACGACAGTTGGTGCCTACCGTGGGGCAAGAGGCGCTTCAGGCTCTTCAGCGGGCGAGGACCAAGATCTTCGCGGGAATCGGCAAAACCGTAGCCATCGGTCGCATTCTCTTCTCCGGCAATGTTCCGATCGTCCCTCCCGACGAGTTCTGGACCCGGCGAAGACAAACACTACGCGGTGTTCGATCGTTCCTATCGGAGACATCCACCTCTTCATCGGCGAAACCACCTCGGGCACTAGTTCCCTGGGAGTCGGAGGAGCACCAAGACCCGCACGGACCGCCTACGGGCAGGATACGTTCGTGAAAGGATCGATGTCAGATCTCTCCTCGGAGTTTGCCGGCAAAGATCGGAAAAATTCAAGGCCCACCCAAACCGCCCCTGTGCAGGATATAAAGGTGGAATATCACTGCAAATCCGCCGGCTTCGTCCATGCGTCTGGACATCAGAGATCCAAGTTCGTCGGCGTGGTTACCATCTTCGATCTGGCGTGCTGCGTTCAGAGAGAGCGAGAAAACCCCCACGATTACCTGGCCAGGTGGCGCCGTATACGAGCCGATCTGGCCCACTACCCCAATGAAGATGCTATCTATCACTTTGTGGAAGGACTAGACCATGGGACGCTTCTCCGACATTCTCTAAGACGGCAGAAGGTGTCAGGATGCCTTACCTTTGAAGGCTTGGTGAACACCGTCAACAACTACGCGGAGGCCGACGCGGCAGCTCAGACAGCGCTTGCGCTCATTGACGGAGCCCCTCTGATCCAGCCACCGCTGCCACCGCCTCCGGCCGCCATCGTCGCAGCAGCACCACCACCTCCAGTCATCGTCGAGCCCGTTGCACCTCCACCGCCCATCATCGAGGAAGTCCTGGCACCCTCCGACTCTGTCATTGATGCGCTTTATGCTGATTTCAGTGCAGATTCAGAGGAGATAGACTTCAGTCCAGAAGAGCTAGACTTTGTTATGCATGAGATGGAGGAGGAGTACTCGCGCGACGAGCAAGCCAACAACGCCATCACGTCTCGAGGGGTGTTCGTCACCATTGGGATGGCGATGGATGGAGATCAACCCAGACGAGCTCCGCCTATGGCGCTGGAAAAGGGGAAGGGGCCGCTTATTGCTGCTGACGATGATCACGCAAGGGTCATGCCTCCTCCGCCTAACCAAGTGCGGCAGCCGCAGGAACTCGGCACCGGCCCGAGCAACAACAACACCGCAAGCTTGCCGCCTCCAACATCTATGTCGGCGGCAGCCCAAGTTACTCCAGCTGATAGAGTGATGTACGACAATCTCCTTGTCGAGCCACTAACCGTTGCTCATATCCGGAACGTGAACCAGCTTGACGAGAAGCGCCAACAGTTGCTGGAGGAAGCGCAGGCCATCGCGGAGCAAGTCGCTAAACTAGATCGAGATCTGGTCAACGCGCAGAAGTCCATAGAGAAAGCTAGAGCAATGGAGGCCGAGTACAAGACCTTACTGCAGTAACAGAAGGCTAAGAAAGCTCCGGCTCGCGTCATCAACGATCCTGGTGTACGGCGTAACCTAGGATGGGCTCCCTCGAAGCCGGCACAAGCCAAGCCATACATTGACAGTAAGGGCAAGCAGGTGATGCCCACCCCACTCCTTAACCTCGCCATCGCCAAGACCCTTATGGAGCAGGATAGATCGCCTGAGGAAGTGGAACAGGTCTATGACCTAGTGGCCAAGGCGGTGAAGCAGCAGGAAAAGGACACCTCTCAGAGGCTTGAGTCTAACCTAGCGCTCTGCCAATCTAGCCAGTACAAGCCGCCAAGGGACAAATCTCCTCTTGATGTCGGGTCTCAGACGGGTTCATCAGAACGAAGACGGAGGGATGCATGCAACAGGAAGGATGCCATTCCCATATCCTCCGACCACGGAGAAAAGTCCCGACCTCGTCGCCCTTCGCCACCGCCCTGATCTCCCCGACATCACGAAGATTACAAGGCTCACCATCGTACGGATATGCCCCACCAAAGCAGTGCGGCATCGTCATCCGCAACAACGCGGAGCAGACCCGTTATGACGGAGAGCGCAACCAAGGACACAAGAGCAGGTCACGCCATGACCCTCCGCGTCCGACAAGCAACCATGACAGGCGTGAGCCGTCACAGGAGGGTAACAGCAAAAAGGCCAACCCACCGCCACCTCCGCCTCTGTCTGTAGTCACCATGGCGGAGGGGGCCTGCGTCGTTCACGCATCCCATCCCCTGTTGACAAAAAGAAGAAGAACCCGGAGCCATACGATGCACGTTCGCGGATCGATAAGATCCACGAGGCCCGGGAAGGACCATACCTGGGACCACGTTGCTTTGGACCTGCAATACGGTCCGCAACTTACCCCAAAGGATTCCAGATTGACAAGACCATCAAACCCTATGATGGCACCGCCAAGACAGCCACATGGTTGCAGGACTACGACAACGCGGTGGAGATTTCCGGAGGCAACCCCAACGTCGCCGTCAAGTACCTCCCGTTAATGTTGGCAGGCACGGCCCGTCAATGGATCGACGACTTGCCGGAGAAATCTATCTACAACTGGCTGGACATGCAAGAAGCATTCACCAAGAACTTTGAGGGTACGTACAAGCGTCCCTGCACCGTAGGCGATCTACAGCGGTGCGTGCAAGAGAAAGACGAGACATCTCGCGCCTACCTCTCCCGCTGGCTGGATATGAAGAATTCCTGCGCAGGAGTGCACGCCCAGACCACCATGGACGCCTTCATCGATGGGTTGGAAAGGGGCATGCTGCTCCGACATAAGCTGAAGAGCTTGCAGGACAATCACCAGCTTGACTTGAACCAGATGATTCAGTTGGCTAGTGAGTTCGCAGATGCCGACGACGACGCTCGCGGCTCCTTGCCGACAACGGCCGTTCCAACTCAAGCTCGGAGGAACAACAGTATAAAGAGGAAAACCGCTCCAGAAGAAAAGCAATGTACCGACATGGTCGCTATGACTTTTGCAGGACGAGGCGAAGGCGGACAACATGGCCGAGGAAGGGGAGCTGGTCGTGGGCAGCAACGAGAAAGTGAAACCACCTCGACGCCGCTCCGTTTTCCCCAAACTTATAAGGAGTACCGCGATATGCCGTGCCTCGTACACCTCGATGCCAACGACAAGGCCACCCATACCAATCGACACTGCAAGTTCGTCAACGACCTCAAGGAAGACCCGGAGTCTGGCTACAAGCAAAGTCGGAAGAACAGACCACGAGGCAAGGGCAAAGGGAAGAAGGAGGAGGAGTCCAAGGATTCAAGTGACATGGACGAAGACGTTGACCCCAAGCACGCCGACAAGAGCGACGACAAGGGAAAGAACCCCTTCGCAAAGAAGGCTCCAGTCTACCACACTTTCCTTGGCACCCCCACCGTCCGACAATAGAAGACCTCTCTGAGGATCCTGATGGCCACTCTCCCCAAGTCCCCCAGTACTTGCGCTGGTCGGAAGTTCCAATAACTTGGGACAGGACGGACTACCCAGACCTTGTGCCCACGGAGAACCAGTAAGCCATGGTCATCAACCCCTTGATTGACGGCGTGGAGTTCACCAAGTGCATGGTGGATAGTGGAAGCAGCATCAACATCATGTACCTGGATACACTACAGAAGATGAACTTGACGGAGGCAAACCTAAGACGGACCAACACCATCTTCCATGGCGTAGTTCCTAGTCGGGAGGCTCGGTCCCTTGGGTGCATTACACTTCAGGTTCCCTTTGGTGACGTTAATAATTACCGCCAAGAGCGCATGACCTTCGAGGTGGTCCCCTTCAAGAGCGTGTACCACGTCATATTCGGCCGCGACATATTCCACACATTCATGGCCAAGCCATGCTTTGTCTACAACAAACTCAAGATACCCGGACCAAATTGTGTTATCACCGTATCCGGAAGCTTTACCAAGGCAAGGGACTGCGAGATCAATGAAGCAGCCGTTGCAGAAGCTGTCCTCTACAGCGAAGAATTCAAAGAGATCCAGAGCAAGGTCGATGACTTAGAGATGCCCGCGTCGAAGAAGCAGATCTCTGACTCCGCTCCTGCGTTCAACGCCGCCATCGAGACCAAGCCGGTGGAACTTGTGGTAAGCGATGCCTCCAAGACCGTCGCGATTGGGACGAACCTGGATCCCAAATAGGAAAGCGCGCTCGTCGAGTTCCTCCGTGAGAATAGGGACATATTTGCCTGGCAACCTTCCGACATGAAAGGTGTACCTAGGGAACTTGCCGAGCACAGCTTAAACATTGATCCAAAATGCAAACCTGTGAAACAACCTCTACGACGCTTTGGAGATGAGAAGAGACACGCCATTGGCAAAGAGATAGCTAGGTTACTTCAGGCTAGATTTATCCGAGAAGTCCTTCACACCCAATGGGTGGCCAATCCTATACTTGTCCCCCAAAAGGGAACCAATGAATTAAGAATGTGTGTTGATTACACCGGCTTGAACAAAGCATGTCCCAAAGATCCAATTGCTTTGCCTCGCATTGACCAAGTCATTGACTCGACGGCTGACTCGGAACTTGTGTGTTTTCTCGATGCATACTCAGGATACCACCAGATCAAGATGAGGAAGTCGGACCAATTGGCCACTTCGTTCACTACCCCATATGACACGTTTTGCTATGTCATGATGCCCTTTGGGCTGAAAAACGCAGGTGCTACCTACCAGCGGACAATGCAACGTTGCCTTCACGACCAAATTGGTCGGAACGTTCATGCCTATGTGGACGATATCGCGGTGATTTCTAAAAAGTCAAACATATTAATCTCCGACTTAAAAGAAACCTTTGATAATCTCCAAAAATGCAACATGATGCTTAACAGTAAGAAGTGCGTTTTTGGGGTTCCAGCCGGCAAATTGTTGGGCTTCATTGTTTTCCAACATGGAATCGAGG
This sequence comes from Avena sativa, assembly GCA_916181665.1. Lineage (NCBI taxonomy): Eukaryota > Viridiplantae > Streptophyta > Magnoliopsida > Poales > Poaceae > Avena > Avena sativa. The sequence goes on from OV702281.1 coordinate 122,672,898, forward strand.
TCAACCCGGAGAAAATCAAGGCCATCTTAAACATAAACCGTCCGACATGCCTAAAGGACATTCAACAACTAACAGGTTGTGTTGCAGCAGTTAGTCGGCTCGTCAGCCGACTTGGAGAGAAGGCTCTGCCGCTGTACAAGTTGATGAAGAAGGCGGACAAATTCACGTGGACGGACGAGGTAGATGCAGCATTGAAACAGCTCAAGGAGATTCTTTCCTTAGCGCCCATCCTTGCAGCACCCGAGCCTGGTGAGCCCCTGTTAATTTACATGGCGGCAACCAACCGGGTTATCAGCATCGTCGTCGTGGTAGAGCGGAAGGAACCAGGCTATGAGCACGGAGTTCAACGACCAGTTTACTATGTGAGCGAGGTCTTGACGGAGTCCAAGCAGCGTTACCCGCACTACCAAAAGATAGCTTATGGAGTATTCCTTGCTTCTCGGAAGCTAAGGCATTACTTTCAGGAGCACCCAATCACAGTGGTAAGCAAGACTCCACTGTTCGACATTATCAATAACAGCGATGCTACAGGAAGGGTCACGAAGTGGGGCATTGAAGTTGCCGCCTTCGAGATCACCTACAAGAGACGCGATGCTATCAAGTCACAAGCCTTGGAGGATTTTGTTGCAGATTGGACGGAAATGCCAGATGCTACTCCGTTGCCAGAACCAGAGTACTGGGTGATGCACTTTGATGGATCAAAGCTGCTCAACGGCTCAGGGGCTGGTGTGCTACATTCACCAACAGGAGACAAGCTACACTACGTTCTACAGATCCACTTCGAGGCTACAAACAACATGGCGGAATATGAAGCACTCGTTCACGGACTACGTGTAGCCAAGGATATTGGCATCAAGCGCATAGTTCGCTGTGGAGATTCCGGCTTGGTTGCCCAGCAGGTGGCTGGCACTTGGAATGCGCGGAACCCTATGATGGCGGCATATCGAGACGAAGTGGACGAGATAGCCAAGAGCTTCTTGGGCTACGAAGTCAAGTATGTGCCTAGGGAACAAAACGAGGCGGCCGATTTTCTCTCTAAGCTAGGATCAGGGCGCAAGCGAATTCCGCCAGGAGTTTTCCTAGAGCACCTACGCACACCATCCCTGAAGGGAGCCGACATCGACAACCCGGATAGAGCTGACTCTTTCGTCAACATAGTGACTAAGGTCCCTCCAGCTTGGACAAAACCGTTCATGGAATACCTCGAACACGGAACTTTGCCCGACGACGAAGTAGAAAGACGGCAAATAGTACGATGAGCAAAGGGTTATACCATAATCAATGGGAAACTCTACGAAAGGATCACTACTGGTGTATACCTAAAGTGTGTTTTCCAGCTAGAAGGTATGGAAATCCTACGCGAAATCCATCTCGGAGATTGCGGGCATCACGCCGCTCCTCGATCGTTGGTCGCGGAAGACTTCCGTCAAGGATTCTACTGGCTGATCGTGAAGGCGGACGCCGACAAGCTGGTTGAGACATGCATGGGATGCCAGTATTATGCCCGACAACCACATGTTCCTGCTGAAGAACTGCGAACAATACCAATAATTTGGCCGTTTGCGGTCTGGGGGCTGGACATGGTGGGACCGTTACAGACGACACCTTGTGGGTTTACGCATCTGCTCGTAGCAGTTGAAAAATTCACTAAATGGATAGAAGCTAAACCCATTAGAAAGCTTGATGGGGCAACTGCCCTCAGGTTCGTCCGAGATCTAGTGGTGAGATTTGGTCTCCCACATAGCATTATCACCGAAAACGGCAGCAATTTATCACTCGGAGAAGTGGAGGCATATTGCTGGGAGAAAGGCATCCGACTTGACCTTGCATCTGTGGCACACCCACAATCCAATGGTCAGGTCGAGCGAGCCAATGGATTAATTCTGCAGGGAATCAAGCCACGTCTAGAGTCACCGCTACATAGAGCAGCTGGAGCCTGGGCGGAAGAATTGCCATCTGTGCTGTGGAGTTTACGACCTACACCCAACAGATCTACCAGCTACACCCCTTACTTCATGGTATATGGAGCAGAAGCCATCCTGACCTCCGACATCCTCCACGATGCACCAAGAGTTGCCGCCTACGACGAAGATGACGCTAAAGAATCCAGACGCCTAGATGTGGACCTTCTTGAGGAGAAGCGTGTTTTGGCATGCCAAAGATCTGCCATCTACTAGCAGAAGCTACACAGCTACCATAGTCGCCGCGTTCGACATCACTCGTTTAAAGAGGGGGATTTGGTGCTCTGACTTAAGCAGAAGAAGTCACACAAATTATCCCCGCCATGGGAAGGACCGTTAATCATAAGCAAGGCGCTGCTCAATGGGTCTTACTACCTTGTTGACAATCGTGAACTAAAGGATAGACCCAACGAGGATCATAAGCATAAGCGACGTGACCCGGATGATGACTACCTGGAGCTTGATCGGCCATGGAACATAGCACAACTACGTCCTTTTTACACTTAGCATTTTTTATCTAATTGTGTACCTCTTATATGATCAATGAAATAAAGCTCTCTGGTTCACTCATATTTTTGAGTCTTTTTACCTCCTTTAGTGTTCATTTTTGGATCATGTAAAACCTTTATGCACAAGCTTTGCATTTTCACTTGTGAAAATTCTGCCTAAGGGCGTTAGCTTAAGTTTTCTGGTCTACACGTTCTTTGTTGTTTTTATGTGGATTCTGGAGTAGTGACTTTCGACACTTATTGTCGGCGATTTTGTGCTCAGGTTATTGACGGTACCATTGGACATCATCACCTAAGCGCATGGTTCCGACAACAAGTCTTCCGACTCACGAAAAGTCAAGCATAAGAACCAAAGTAATGGATAAGCCAGCACTTGCTTAAAAAATATATACATGCTGGAAACTAGTTCTTAAGAGCAGGAAATAACAACCATTGTTTTCCGCCTTAAGTTACATCATAAAGTTTTTTCCGCGCATACACCAATGATGAAACAAATATTACAAAGTTGTTTTTCATTCCTTTGGCGCAGAAGACTTGGAAGCAGCATCGTCACCAGCCGGAGAATCACCCTCAACGTCGGCACTGTGGTGGGACTCGGAGGAGTCTTGGTTGACGCTGTCGATGGTGTTCATGGGGATGAAGACGTCGATGTCCACCAACTCGGCAACTCTGGTGTCATAACCCGCGAGTGACGACAAGATGGCTTCATGATCAATCTCTTTGCCATCATCGTCAATGTCGGGGATAACAGAGGTCACCTTATCGATGTCGACATCTTCGTAGTGTGCCTTCACCATTGACAGCGCCATCCTTGCGCCAGCCCATGCACATGAAGCTTTCTAGCTTGTAATATGCTCTGGGGCTCGGCGCAGAATCTCCGAGTACTTCGCCATGGAGTCCGAGGCCTTGATGTGTATTTGGAGGGGCTTGGCGATCTCTTTGGCTTGGGTGATGGCGGTGTTGATGAAGTTGCTGGCAAAAACCATGCATTCCTTGGATGGAGGAGGCGATCTGGTTAAACCCATAGGAGCTGCAAATTCCGTCAAGAAACGCATGAGTTCAACAATTCAAAGTATCCAGACTACAGAAATACAAGGCGGAGAAATCGTACTGAAGATGCTGGCCTCAGCTTGCCAGAGGGTGTCCGCCAAGGATTGTTTCTCTTGTTGGAGGAGCTTGTACGCCTCGCCATGACGGTGATTCTTCTCATCGGCAGCACGCTTTTGATCTTTCAAGATCGCGATCTCCTCCTTCAAGCGGTTTATTTCCTCGGCGGCGGAGTCCTGCAAGGCCTTCATTGATTCTTCATGTATTTTCAGTATGTCTTCTCTCTCCTTTTTAAGGATCTTGTTCTCGTTGTCCAGCTGCTGGATGTGCTTGGACTGCTCGACAATGTCCTTGGCCTTGGCAACATGTTCTACAAAGTCAGAGAAAACAAAGTACACAATGAGTACTCGGAGAAATGAAGGCACAAAACCAAGACGGAATGCGCAAAAAGAAAATAGACTCTTGTTTTTGATGATCTGTTCCTTCAAGATGGTAGTTTTACCCTTTTCGGCTTCAAGATCTGCGCACATCTTCTGGTAGTTGTCGTTGGCCATGCCCCTCTGAGCTTTCTCGTTCTGTGGAAAAAAGGAAAAAAGTTAAACCATTGTTTAGTCTACTTGGAGCATCTAGTCGGAAGCTTTCCACCTAGACGCTCAGGGGCTACAGCGAGAGTTTTTTACTTAGCAGTATGCTTAGCTTTTCTTTAAGCATCTAGTCGGAGCTAATTCAGTTCTCGATTAGAAGCTTGGGGGCTACAATATAAAGTTTTTAACTCGAAATCTGCTTAGATTTTCTTTAATCATCTAGTCGGAACTAATTAAGTTACAACTAGAAGCTTGGGGGCTACAGTATTGAAAATTATGAACACCGCGTATGCTACTCTTAAAGCATCTAGTCGGAATAGTTCATTCCATCTAAATTCTTGGGGCTATAGTGAGAGTTTTTTCTAACTTAGTCACTCTTAGAGCATATAGATGCAAAACCTATGGTTTTCCGTCTACATCCTCGGGGGCTACAGTGGGACACTCATATGAAATGCAAAAGGCAAAGTAAACTTACAAGTGCGATGATCTTGAGGTTTGTAGTGCTCTCGGCTAGCATCTTGCCAAAGGAAACGCTATTTCCTCGCAATATTTCTGCTTGCCGTAGGAGCTCCTCAAGACAGCATGTCGGAGATGACGGTACTCCTCCAGGAACCAGAGTTGTGTTACTCGGCGTAAGCGCCGGGTAGACTATCTTTGGGAACTCAAAGGGTTTCCGGGGAGAAAGGGCGCCGCCTTTGGCAGAAGTACTAGCTTCCACCACCGCCTTGCCGCCACCGATGGCATCCTTAGCCGGAGCTTTAGCCATTTGTTGAGCGGTGCTCTCCTGCGTCGCCTGCTCGCTGACAACAGCGAGTTCGGTAGAGGCGCCAGAATCCACTTCCATGACGGAAGGGCCTGGTGCCTCCTTAGCTTGTGAGCTTGTCGGGGCAGACAAAGGATTGATGGAAGGAGTAGCAGGGGCGATGGCGGGGGAGGCGTCGCGATGCAGCATATCCTTGATATTTCGAGAAGCCCCCAAAGTTTTGGAGGTCTTCTTGAGGCTGGTTGTGGCTTTCTTTCTAAAACGTGCAAATGCCTAAGTACAGGAGCAAGATAGATAAATAGACAATCCCGGTGGTTCTTCTCTTTTCCGCCCCCAGGGCGGCGGTAGTCTTTTTGGAGGCTCCACCCTCCATCTTCTTCTTCTTGCCTCCGTCGGCAGCGTCAGAGGTGGAGCTCTTCCGCTTTCGTGCCAACGGGACATCATCGTCGGACACGACCGTGACTTCCTTCATCTTTGGATCGTAGATTTGGGCAGCCAGGTTGCCCTCCTCTAGATCGCTAAGCTTTTAAGTAAGAAGTCACCGTGTTAGACAAAATGACATGTGCAAGACGGAAGGGCTGGAGTATATGTCGTACACGGAAAATAAATACCTACCTTTGGGCACTTGCCGTCTACGAACATGTCGTAGGTGATGGTGAAGCCACGCTTCTTATCCTTCACCTTGACGATGTCCTTTAGGCGGAGATTGACGGAGTCGCTCGAGAAGTTATCCACGGAGATCCGGAGGCTATCCCTTCGATCACTGGTATACTCGTGCATATACTTCGCGCGGTGCTGCAGAGGTTGGATTCGCCTGATGAACCAGCACATGGCTAGGTCCAAGCCGGTCAAACCCGTCTCTACAAACCATTTGATCCGCCTTATAGTGCGAGAAGCGTCGAGGTCGGAGGGAAGGGAGGCTTGGGATCTCCATGTGGAAACTTCAACGGCGGCTCCATCCGTGAAGTCCGGGTACGTTACTTCTCGGCCTGCCAGAGGAATGTCGGGGCCGTAGATGTACGTCCGCTGCCAATTCTTGCAGGACTCATGGCCGACGATGTCGGGGAACCGCCGGCCAGGTCGAATCTTGAAGCTTATGGTGCCGCAGTTCCTAAGCTCCTCCTTACTATGTCCGGCTTCACGTTTGACGGTGAAGAAGTACACAAACAAGTCTAACCTAGGCCTTATCCCTAGATAACCCTCAGAAAGTGCCGTGAAGTTGCTAAGCACTAAGATACTATTGGGGGGAGAGGTTATGGGGCTGGACCTTGTAGTGGTTTAAGACGGAGAGGAAGAAGTGGGAGATGGGCAGGGAAACACCGCGTACCAGCTGAGCTTTGAGGTACACCTTTTCTCCGGCTTGGGGAGAAGGTGTCACCTCGCCGGCCGGCGCCGCCCGCCAGGCAAGCCCCTCCGTCGCGAGGAGGTAGCCTTCGGAGACCATCTCCTGGATGTCGCGGTCGGTGATGTCTGAGCCGCGCTAGTCGTCCTTATGCGAGTCTGGCTCTTCCTCCAGTGGCTCTAGCGCCGCCAGATTTTGGTCGCCGCCGGTGGACTCGATCATCGCTGATGCGGGGATGACCAAGCCCTCTGGGGGCACGACGGTGGAGCTCGCCGGCTTCACCGCCGTTTCGCTCGACGCTGCCATGGATGGGGAGGTGCTGCTGCTCGCCGTGGAGAGAAGGTTGGAAGCAACTGGTGCGGAGGGGAGTTAGGGTTTTCTCGAGGTTTCTCACAGAGAGATCGAGGAGACGCGCGGCTGGAGGAAGAAGATGACGCGAGAATAATGAGGTAAAAAGTGGAGATTGCCCCACGGTTACTATTTATCATCCTCGGCGTCAAGATTCATGCAGCTTAATCGGACGGTTGCCGCGTAGACGACGTGTTCGCGAACGTGCGCGGAAATTTCGTCACGTCTCCAACCGTCGCCGCCAATGGTTCGTATCGCTCGCGCGGGAAAATCGGATATGATTGCGTTCTCTGCATGTGTGAGTAACGAGGCGTTGCTGACCTAAGCCTACGTCGTCCTAGCTGACATGGGTAGATGAGCTGTCACATCGAAGATTCCGACATAGACGGATTCAATCCGGCTACGGAGGAGTACGATGGAAGATTCAGCATTTTTCCGGCTTACAAGTCAAAGACGGAGAAAGCCTTGCAGGGTTCTTTGGGAGGACTACAAGATATTGCTTGATGATTTTCCGACATCCATCTAGACGAAGCATTCCACGTGAAGAGGCAAGACGGCGCAAGATCTCAGAGTTCTCCAGGGGCTACTGTTGGGGATATGCTATATGAGTATCCTTATAGCATGTCTCTTATCTGGCTAACCCGGGTGGACCATAGTCGGTAGCATGGCCTATGGCCTACTGGGCGGCCCAGTTAGATGGATCCAGAAGGGAGGCCCATGCCGGATAAAGGAAGGCTACGGTGGAGTCACCAACGTACCCGGAGCCTTGGAGTACAAGATACAGAAGACTAGTAATAGACAGTGTAGGACTCTGTAACCTGTCCAGCTAGGACTTTTCCCTGTAACCCTAGGACCTGGCGAACTATATAAGTCGGGCCTACCGGAGCCTTTAGGGCACAATCTCAGACGATAACTTACACTCTCTAGTCACCTCGCACAGCGAACCAATCCCTATAACTCGGCGTATTGCCCTTATAGTGATTTATAGCAGGAGTAGGATTCCGCCACCGTTGTGGGATCTGAACCTGGGTAAGCTGTGTTACCTCGTACCGCCAACCGTCTGCCTTACCCCACGTCTCTAAACACGGATTGTGAGGACCCCTCCATGGCGTACTCGTCGGCAATACCACGACATAACTAGGAGAAAGGTCCCTTCATAGAGGGTTGCAGGGATTACAAGTCATAAAGAGCTTCCAAAAGATTATGGTACTTACTAGCTTTGAGCCCTCATTGCCCCTATCATAGGCATCTTGAGATGATTAAGGTTAAAGTGCACAAATATGGAGTATATGCTTGATGAAATATAAGTTGGCAATCTCATGTCCCTTGAATATGAGGTCCACTCCTCATGCTACTCAACTTTGGTCACCGGTAAGTTCTTGTCATTGTAAGTATTTGCATATCATAGAGAACCGCCAACGGGGTACCCCTTGCACATGGTACAAGAGCTTTCCCATAACCAAAATGACAAGGCAAGCAGACAATGAGCATCTCAACGATCTTTTTTATTTACTATGTGCATATCTTTTTATTGAGGATGCTTCATAGATATCTCACTATGGTGATTCTGCAAGTTTCCACCATGATTAGGCATGGCTTAGGCTAGCGGCCCAGGCGTTTCTCTAATACAAAATACAAACTCCATGGACTTACAAGTTCCCTCTTTATTTCACACCGTTGACATCCATAGACAAAAGAGCACGATATGAACTGAGTACAAAGTACAGGTGCGATGTTGAAAACGTTCCCCATGACAGCATGGTTCTGCTAATTACAACGTATAGATTCAAGCATATACAACTTCGATGGCACAATGGTTCAAGTCTATTAGGGCCAAGAAAATAAAGTGTGCCGTCAAGTTCGTGAGAGCTTTACTAACTAGTTTTCACATAACAAAATACTTTTTAATTTGAAAGGTAGATGAAGCTTGAGAATTTTCTTGGAATAGCAAAAGTGCTACTAGGTAGATATGGTGAACACAAGTGGCAAAGGTTTTGGTTCTTTGGGATTGGAAACATGAGAAGTATGCCTTCTCAAAACAGGTTTTTTGGCTAGGAAGGCTGGGTAGCAAGCAAGAGAGTTGAAAGAAACAAGCAAACATACAAGTAATAAATCAAAACATGCAATCTTCCTTGAAGACACAAAAGATCTTAAATAAAGAATACTAAGCTTATGAGCCAACAAGAAAAAAAACAAATGATACAAAATACCTGTAAGCTTTTTCTTTCAAACTTCAAAAAGTATTGCTACTAACCAGAACTCGGTTTTCCAAAACTAATTTAGATCCACTTGATGCTCCCAAAGTGATGCCAATACTGATCAACAAGATCCATCATATAATAGAGATTGCAAACTAAAATAAGAAGTGCAAAAAGTAAAAGATGAGACTTCTTATTAATATTCCAATAAAGGCACTTACACCAAGGGATACATAGATAATCAACTAAAGGAGAGATACTTCCACATGCAAACCAAACTATAAGATAACCTATCTACCAAAATATGAATCCACTAAAAAGGTAAAAGATAAAATATAATGGTGGTGATACCGCGGCACTCCCCCAAGCTTGGAACAAGCCAAGGGGATGCCAAACGTGATGACGAATTACTCCTTTGGTGGTGGTGTTCTCTTGTCATCATAAAACTTCCAAGGCAATGGTTCCCCATCCAAAAAGGATGTCCTTGTCTCTGCAATCCTGAAACTAGCAGTAGAGCTTATGCGATCAAACCTAGCCTCATACTCACAGTTTTGATTTTGTATGTCGTAGAGTTGTGCTTGTAATTGGTTGGTGGTCTGACGGAGCGAGATGATCTCTTCTCGGAGCTCAGCCACCTCTTCCTCGTGCTTGGCGATGAGTTCTGAACTTATCTTGTGAATAACATCCACTTCACGTTCTGACATCTTATAGTACCTGAAAACCGCCTGCTCCAATGCTTCCATCCTGTCTTCTAGACTTCCTTCTCCCTTGGGGCCTCGAACTTCTTTCATCTGTACTTTCCCATCTTCGAGAATCTCTATTCAACTCTTTCACTGCCCAATAAGCTTTGTGTTCTAATTCTAAAGGCAAGTGACAAGCTTTCCCATAGACCATTTTGTAAGGAGACATCCCCATAGGATTTTTATAAGTAGTTCTATAAGCCCACAAAGAGTCACTCAACTTTTTAGCCCAATTTTTTCTAGATCTATTGACAGTCTTCTGCAAGATAGATTTAATTTCCCTATTGGAAAGTTCTACTTGCCCACTGGTTTGGGGTTGATAAGCTGAAGTAATTCTATGGTTTACATCGTACTTAGCGAGAGTTTTTTAAAACCCCCATGAATAAAATGAGAGCCTCCATCAGTCATGAGATATCTAGGCACACCGAACCTAGGAAAAATAACATCCTTAAGCATTTTCAAAGAGGTCTTACTATCAGCACTATTTGTGGGTATGGCTTCTACCCACTTTGTAACATAGTCTACAGCAACAAGAATATGAGTGTACCCTTTTGAAGGGGAAAATGACCCATAAAGTTAAATCCCCAACAATCAAAAGGTTCAATAACAAGAGAATAATTCATAGGCATTGCATTGCGTCTAGAAATGTTACCTACTCGTTGACATTCGTCACAAGATAAGACAAACTTCCTTGCATCTTTGAAAAGAGTAGGCGAATAAAATCCAGATTGTAAAACCTTCTGTGCAGTCCTATCCCCTGGATGATGTCCTCCATAAGCACTGCCATGGCATTTTATCAATATCTCTTGTTGTTCAAATTCTGGAACACATATTCGCATAATGCCATCTAATCCTTCTTTATATAAGTGTGGGTCATCCCAAAATTAATGCCTTAGATCATAAAAATTTCCTTCTCTGCTAGGCTGTAAAGGTCGGAGGCAAATACTTGGAAACAATAAAATTAGCATAATCAACATACCAAGGACTATCATGCAGACTTATCATTATCTCAGCCAACTGCTCATTTGGAAAACTATCATTAATAGGCAGTAGGTCAAAAGAAATGTTTTCCAAACGAGATAAATTGTCAGCAATAGGATTTTCAGCACCTTTCCCATCTACAATATGCATATCAAACTCTTGTAAAAGCAAAACCCACCTGATAAGTCTAGGATTAGCGTCCTTCTTTGTCATAAGGTACTTGATAGCAGCATGATCAGTTTGAATAGTAACCTTTGAATCAACAATATAAGGCCTAAACTTATCACATGCAAAGATTACAGCTAAGAACTCTTTTTCAGTAGTAGCATAATTCCTTTGAGTAGCATCTAGAGTCTTGCTAGCATAATGAATAACATTCAACTTCTTATCAACATGTTGTCCAAGGACGGCACCCACAGCAAAATCACTATCATCACACATAATTTCAAAGGGTAAACTCCAATCAGGTGGTTGAACAATAGGAGCGTTGTCAAAGCTTTCTTCAAAGTTTCAAAAGCTTCCTTACAATCGTCATCAAAAACAAAAGGTACATCTTTTTGAAGAAGATTAGTAAGGGGCTTTGAAATTTTGGATAAATCTTTAATAAACCTCCTATGGAAACCAGCATGACCAAGGATACTACGAATACCTTTGATATCTCTAGGACAAGGCATCTTCTCAGTTGCTTCAATTTTGGCTCTGTCAACTTCAATGCGACTTTCAGATATCTTGTGTCCAAGAACAATCCCTTCATTAACCATAAAATGGCATTTCTCCCAATTAAGAACAAGGTTGGTTTCTTCACATCTCTTCAAAACTTTATCAAGGTTGTCCAAACAGTTATCAAAATAAGTTCCATAGACGGAAAAATCGTCCATGAAAACATCCACAATTTCTTCACAAAAACCATGAAAGATAGCAGACATACATCTCTGAAAGGTAGCAGGAGCATTACATAAACCAAAAGGCATACGCCTATAAGCATAAGTACCATAAGGGAAAGTGAAAGTAGTTTTCTCTTGATCTTGTGCTTCCACAACAATTTGAGAAAACCCAGAATAACCATCAAGAAAAAAAAGTGTGTTTTTTTGGACAACCTCTCAAGCATTTGATCAATAAAGGGCAAGGGATATTGATCTTTCTTAGTAACTTTATTGATTTTTCTAAAATCAATGCACATTCTATACCCAACCACTAGTATTTGAGGTATAAGCTCATTATCTTCATTAGGGACAATAGTTATTCCCCTTTCTTGGGAACGCAATGAACAGGACTAACCCACTGACTGTCGGCAATAGGATAAATAATACCCGCATTAAGGAGTTTTAATACCTCATTTCTTACCACATCCTTCATCTTAGGATTTAGACGGCGTTTGGTGCTCAACAACTGGTTTTGCATTAGGCTCAATATTAATAGCATGCTGACATATAGTAGGAGAAATTCCTTTTAAATCATCAAGAGTATACCCCATAGCTCCTCGGTGTTTCTTCAACACTTACAATAACCTTTCTTCTTCCCTTTATTGTCAAGAGAAAACCCTGAAAGTTTAGAACTAATAATAATAGGATACACTTTCTTATTGTCAAGATAAGCATATTTACGATCATCAGGTAAAGGTTTTAATTCAAAAATAGGGTCCTCTTTAGGTGGTAGTGTGGTACCCAAATCTTCCACAGGTAGATTATGCTTTAGTAACTCAGGCCGACGAAGGAAAACCTCGTCAATCTCATTTCTTTCCTTCATGAAGTAATCACTTTCATGATCTTCCATGAACTGCTGCAAGGCATTATTAGGAGCAAGAGAAATTGTAGAAAGTTGTTCAACCCTGAAGTCATCATTAGGCAGTTCACTTTCAAAAGGAGTTTTGGCAAATTTGGAAAAATTAAACTCATAAGACTCTCCATCAAACTTAGTCAAAACTTATTCCTTCCTACAATCTATAATAGCCCCACAAGTATACAGGAAGGGTCTACCAAAGATAATAGGATAGGTTTTATTAGCTTCTTTACCAAGTACCAGAAAATCAGCAGGATATTTAATCTTACCACAAAGGACCTCCACATCCCTTACAATGCCAATGGGGAAAACTTGCTCCCTATTGGCAAGGTGAATAACCACATCAATGTCTTCAAGCTCACAAGGACCAATTTCATGCATAATTTCCCTGTAAAGCTCATAAGGAATAGCACTAGACCTAACACCAATATCACATAAACCATAATAGCTATGGCTACCAATTCTAAAAAAAGCACATGGACACTATCTTTTCTAAATTTCTTAGGATGAGAAACAATATTAGTGGCGTCTTCACAGAAGATAATATGCTCATCCTCTATATTTCTAGTGACAAGGTCTTTCACAATAGCTACCACATGTTCAATATCAATAAGCTCATCGGTCCCCACAGTTTTGTTTGCGCTTTTGCTAACCACATTATCTATAATAGAATGATCCCTTACCTTAGCAGGGAAAGGGATTTTCTCCACATATGGTTTAGGCAAAATAGGATCAACAGTACAAACCTCTGTGCTAGCAGGAACATGAGTGACAATGTCTTTATAAGGAGCATAGTACTTATCCCACTCTTTCTTGGGAATTTCAATATAAGAGGCAAAGTCATTAAGACATTTTGCAATAACTTGAGGATCAAGACCAAACTCATTGCTAATATCACAGAAGTCATCAGTTCCCATAAAACACTTAATGCATTCATAATCATAGTTAATACCTGACTTTCTTCCTTTGTCATTATCCCAACCTTCAGTGTTCTCTTGAATACGGTCTAGTAGATCTAATTTAGCTTCTTCCTTCATACGTGTGGATGATCTAGCACGATAAGCATCTAGTAAATCTTTATCATGAAGAGAAATCCTAACATAAAAGTTACTGAGAATAATATTGTTAGGGAGTTCATGAATGGGACATTTAAGCATTAGTAACTTCAATCTCCCCCAAGCTTGAGCTCTACTCTCTCCATCAAGAGGCCAAAAGTTATATATAAGATTTCTATCCTAATGAATCTCACTGGGAGGATAAAATTTAGAATAAAAGAGAGATGCCATCTCCTCCCATTCCATGGATCGTCCATTCTTCAGTAGCTTATACCATTCTTCAGCTCTCCTTTTCAAAGATATAGAGAGTAACTTCTTCTTCACCTTCTCAGTTGTGATACCTACACACTTAAACAACCCGCATAATTCATGGATAAAGATCAAATGATCACCATGATGGACAGTTACATCCCCAAAATAATAATTATCCTTAACACGATCAACAATACTTGTAGGTATATTGAAAGGATCTATCTCAACAGGTGGTGGTTCATCTACTACCCTAGCGGTGGTAGTAGTTTTCCCAAACATAAAACCAAGTGGGTCATCCATATTGGAAACAAAGTAACAAGTAACAAAAGAAATACTCATAGTAGAAGTTTCCTTTACCAGTTCCACTCTTCAATAGCATTTCACTCCCTGGCAACGACACCAGAAAATAGTCTTGATGACCCACAAGTATAGGGGGTGTATCGTAGTACTATCGATAAATAGGAGTGTCGATCCCAACGAGGAGCAGAAGGTGCTGAATAGTGGTGTGGAGCAGGAAATCCCTGTGAATACTTAGCAAACAGATTTTTAGTGGTTTTCTGATAAGGCAACAAAATGAAGTGCAAGTGATAAATCACAAACACAACAAGTGTCCCAATCCTTTCTTAGCAAAGGACAAGCCGGTGGAAATACTTATACGGACCAAACGTTCTCGAGGACACGTGGGAATTCTGTCAAGTGCTTTCGCTTCATATAGCCGAGTACTCTTCTTTGGTGTTGTAAGTGTTGTGTGGGTGAACCTGTGCTAATGTACCGACCTTACTTGGACTAATACATACTTGTGATTAAACCCCCTGCAAACATCCGTAACTATAGGAAAGTAATTAAGATATAAATCTAACCACATCCTTAAACTCTGATATCCTACACTCCCTTGTGCAAAGGTGTCCTAACGGGGGTTCAGGTTTCTGTCACTCTGGAAACCCCACAATTAGTAGCCAAATACACAATGCATTCCCCTAGGCCTATAAATGGTGAAGTATCATGTAGTCGACGTTCACATGACACCACTAGAAGAATAACACCACAACTTAAATACTAAACCATTCAAAAATAACTCAACACAAATCCACTAATAACAACATGACTTCTCCCATGTCCTCAAGAACTTGACGAACTACTCACGAGACATCATATGGATCAAGATAAAAGATGATATGATAATGGATAACAATATGAACATAAACAATAATCCAATGGTTCCACTCACAAGCATCAACTACAATAGTAATTAACACTGGGAAAGTTTCCCCTAAGAACTAAAGCAATATCCAACACAATTGTTACAGCGGGACGGAGTGGTGATGATGGTGCTGGTGGAGATGATGATGTGGATGATGATGATCCCGATGAAGCCTATCTTGATGATGATGTTGATGGCGACGATCTCCCCTCTTCGGGAAGGAATTCCCCCGGCAGAAATCTGTCTGCCGGAGAGATCTTTCTCTCTCGGTGTTTTCCGCCCCCAGAGGCGGCGGAAAACTATCTGTGGCCGCTCCCCGAGGCTTAGGGTTCCGTAGGGAAGATATAGGCGAAGGGGCGGAGTCAGAGGCTAGGCAGGTGGGCCACACCTGCCCTAGGTGCGGGGTTAGGTGGGCCCGCGCCTAGGGGGTGTGGGCTCCTGTGGCCCTTCTTCGCCTCCCCTTCTGGCTTCCTTTGTCTTCCGGGAAAATAATATTTTCCCATATTTTTCTGGTATTTTCCGACCTTCGCGAAATTGCATCTAAACGTCCTCTTTTCCATCAGAATCCTGACTCCGGCAGTCCATCCTCCAAGAATCATCCAACATGCATAAAAAGTGGAAAATACATAAGTAATACCTCATAATAAGACAAATATCAATGAATAGAGGTAAATTATGATATAGAAGGGTGATGCAAATTGGTCGTGTCAGTGGCGGCGCCGCTACTGTAAGGTCACCGGAAGCTTGACGGAACATATAACTGTGGCGGCGAGCGGTGTTGCTCAACGTGAGGCCAAAGCAAAGCGAGAGGGAGAGGGATGAGGGTCTAGAGGGACCAAGATATCACCTTCAGCACGATGAGGCGGTCGGCAAGGAGGGGCGGGGTCAGAATCGACGATGAGCATGGTGGCGGAGCTCGGGACGACGGAGTTGATTTGGGCAACTGGCAGTTTCCTTGCTTGGTTGGGTAGGGGAAACCAACAAGGACAACGAGGCAGTCATGGCGGTGGCATCAGATGGCTGAGGGGAGGTGTAGAACAACGATGAGGGGTGGGTCCTGCAGCGGCTAGGGTTCACATTCAAATGGGGAACCAAATAGAGGAAGAGGTCAGGGAAGAGATAAGACCAGAGGGGTAGAGGGGAGGCGTCGTGGAGTCTTTATCCGTCTCCAGGAAGCATCGAGGAGGCGGGCATCGCGGTGCTGCATCAGCCGACGCCGGCGGTGACACGCAGGAGCTTGCCTAGGGAGGAAGACGATGAACATGATGGCTGTTGGGGATATGCTATATGGGTATCCTCATAGAATGTCTCCTATCCGGATAACCCGGGTGGCCCACGGTTGGTAGAATGGCCCATGGCCTGCTGGGCGGCCCAGTTAGATGGATCCAGAAGGGAGGCCCATGCCGGATAAAGGAAGGCTATGGAGGAGTCACCGACGTACCCAGAGCCTTGGAGTGGAAGACACATTAGACTGATTGTATACTGTGTAGGACTCTGTAACCTGTCCGGCTAGGACTTTCCCTGTAACCCTAGGACCTGGCGACTATATAAGTCGGGCCTATGGGAGCATTTAGGTCACAAGTCAGATCGATACAACATACGCCTGGGTAGGATTGCCATTATAGTGATTTATAGCAGGAGTAGGATTCCTCCACCGTTGTGGGATCTGAACCTGGGTAAGCTGTATTATCTCGTACCCATCAACTGTTCACCTTACCCCACGTCTCTAAACACGCACTGGGAGGACCCCTCCATGGCGTACTCATCGCCAATACCACGACAGTTGGCGCCCACCATGGGGCAAGAGGCGCTTCAGGCTCTACAGCGGGCAAGGTCTAAGATTTTTGCGGGAATCGGCAAAACCGTAGCCATCGGCCGCGTTATCTTCTCCAGCAACATTCCGATCGTCCTCCTGACAAGTTCTAGATCCCGGCAAAGACGAAACCTACCAGATGCTCGATCGTCCGCATCGGAGATATCCACCTCTTCATCAGCGAAACCGACTCGGGCACTAGTTCCTTAAGAGTGGTAGGAACGTCAACACCCGCACGGGCTGCCTATGGGCATGATACGTTCGCGGAAGGATCGATGTCGGATCTCTCCTCGGAGTTTGCCGGCAAAGATCGGAAAAATTCAAGGCCCACCCAAACCACCCCTGTGCAGGATATAATGGTGGAAGATCACTTCAAGTCCGCCGGCTTTACCCGTGCGTCTATACAAAAGAGATCCAAGTTTGTCGGAGTGGTGACCATCTTCGATCTGGCACGTTGCATTCAGAGAGAGGGTGAAAACCCCCGTGATTACCTCGCTAGGTGGCTCCATATACGGGCCGATCTGACGCATTACCCCAATGATGATGCCATGTATCACTTTGTGGAAGGACTGGACCAAGGTACGCTTCTCCGGCATACGCTAAGGCGGCAGCAGGCTTCAGGACGCCCCACTTTCAAAATCATGGTGAATACCGTCAATAACTACGCGGAGGCTGAGGAGGCAGCTCAGACCGCTCTGGCGCTCCTTGGTGGAGCCCCTCCGCCTCAGCCATCGCCGCCACCACATCCGGTCGTCATCGCCGCAGCTCCACCACCACCTCTAGTCATCGTCGCTGCTGCTGCACCTCCACCGCCTGTCATCGAGGAAGCCCCGGCACCATCCGACTCCATGCTTGACACGCTCTAAGCCGACATCAGCGCCGACTCGGAGGAGATAGACTTCAGCCCGGAGGAGATAGACTCTGCCATGCAGGAGATGGAGGAGGATTACAAGCGCGACGAGCAGGCCAACAACGCCGTCACGTCCCGAGAGGTGTTCGTCACCATTGGGACGGCGATGGATGAAGATCAACCCGGACGAGCTCCGCCTACAGTGTTGGACAAGGGGAAGGGACCACCTATTGCTGTCGACAATGATTGTGCAAAGGTCATGCCCCCTCCGCCTAACCATTGCAGCAACCGCAGGAACTCGGCACCGGTCCGAGCAACAACAACACCTCAAACCAGCCGCCTCCGGCATCTACGTCTGCTGCTACCCAAATCACACCGGCTGATAGAGTGATGTCCGGAAATCTCCTTGTCGAGCCCATGACCGTGGCTCATATTCCCAATGTAGTACAGCTTGACGAGAAGCGCCAACAGCTGCTGGAGGAAGCGCAGGCCATCGCGGAGCAAGGCGCTAAGCTGGATCAAGATCTTGCAACCGCGCAGAAGTCAATAGAGAAAGCTAGAGCAATGGAGGCGGAGTACAAGACTCTGCTACAGCAGCAGAAGGCTAAGAAAGCTCTGGCTCACGTCATCAATGATCCTGGTGTACGACGAAACCTAGGATGGGCTCCCTCGAAGCCGACACAAGCCAAGCCATACATTGACAGTGAAGGCAGGCAGGTGATGCCCACTCCTCTTCTCAACCTCGCCATCGCCAAGACCCTTCTGGAACATGATAGATCACCCGCAGTTTATATCAGGTCTATGACCTTGTGGCCAAGGCGGTGAAACAACAGGAAAATGCCACCTCTCAGAGGCTCGAGTTTGACCCAGCGTTCTTCCTGTCTAGCCAGGCAAAGCCGCCAAGGGATCGATCTCCTCATGATGTCGGGTCCCAGACAGGTTTGTCAGAACAAAGACGGAGGGATGCATGCAACAGGAAGGATGCTATCCCCATATTCTCTGAGCACGGGGGCAAGGCCCAACCTCGTCGCCCATCTCCACTGCCCCGGTCTCCCCGACATGGCGAAGATACCATGGCTCACTGTCGTATGGATATTCCTCCACCAAGGTAGAGCGACATCGTCATCCGCGACAACGCGGAGTAGACCCGTCATGATGGAGAGCGCAACCAAGGACACAAGAGCAGGTTGCGACATGACCCTCCGCGTCCGACAAGCAACTGCGATAAGCGTGAGGCATCGCAGGAGGGTAACAGCAAGAAGGCTAACCCACCGCCACCTCTGCCTCCGTCGCCCCCTAGCAGCCACCATGGCAGAGGAGGACCGCGTCGTTCACGCAGCCCATCCCCTGATGGCAAGAAGAAGAAAAGAAGCCCGGAGCCAGACGACGCACGTTCATGCTTGGACAAGATTCACGAGGCCCGGGAAGGACAATACTAGGGACCACGTTGCTTTGGACTTGTAATACAGACCACAACTTACCCCAAGGGTTTCCGGATTTACAAGACCATCAAGCCCTATGACGGAACCGCCAAACCAGCTACATGGTTGCAGGATTACGGCAACACGGTAACCCCAACATTGCCGTCAAGTACCTCCCCCTGATGTTGACGGGCACAGCCCAACAATGGATTGATGACTTGCCGGAGAGATCCATCTGCAACTGGTTGGACATGCAAGAAGCATTCACCAAGAACTTCGAGGGTACGAATAAGCGTCCATGTACTGTTGGCGATCTACAACGGTGCGTGTAGGAGAAAGACGAGTCATCTCGCGCCTACCTCTCTCGCTGGCTGGATATGAAGAATTCCTGTGCAGGAGTGCATGACCAGACCGCCATGGACGCCTTCATAGATGGGTTGGAGAAAGGTACATTGCTCCGACATAAGTTGAAGCGCTTGCAGGACAATCACGGGCTAGATCTCAACCAGATGATCCAGCTAGCTAGTGAGTTCGCAGCCTCCGCCGATGATGCTCGCGACTCCATGCCGGCAATGACCGTTCCAACTCAAGCTAGGAGGAACAACAACACCAAGAGGAAGAGCCGGCCAGAAGAAAAGCAAACCTCCGACATGGTCGCCATGACTTTTGCAGGGCGAGGTGATGGCGGACAGCATGGCCGAGGACGGGGGGCTGGTCGTGGGCAGCAGCGAGGAAGTGAAACTACCTCGATAGCGCTCCTTGTTCCCCAAATGTACAAGGAGTACCGTGACATGCCGTGCCATGTACACCGCAACGCCAACGGCAAGGCCACTCACACCAATCGCCATTGCAAGTTCGTCAATGATCTCAAGGAGGACCCGGAGTCCGGCTACAACCCGAAGTCGGAAGAACAGACCACAAGGCAAGGGCAAGGGGAAGAAGAAGGACGAGGAGCCAAGGATTCAAGTGACATGGGTGAGGATGTTGACCCCAAGTACGCCGCCAAGAGAGATGGCAAGGTCAAGAACCCCTTCGAGAAGAAGGCAGCCGTTTTCACACTTTCCTTGGGACCCCCACTGTCTGACAATAGAAGACCTCTATGAGGATAATGATGGCCACTCTACCCCCAGTTCCCCAGTACCTGCACTGGTCGGAGATTCCAATTACTTGGGACAGGAAGGATCACCCAGACGTCATGCCTACGGAGTACCAGTACGCCATGGTCATCAACCCCCTAATTGACGGCAATGAGTTCAAGAAATGTATGGTGGATAGTGGAAGCAGCATCAACATCATGTACATGGATACGCTGCACAAGATGAACTTGACGGAGGCTAACCTAAGGCGGGCCAGCACCATCTTCCACGGTGTAGTTCCTGGTCGAGAGGCTCGGTTCCTTGGGTGCATCACACTTCAGGTCGCTTGTGGCGATGTTAATAATTACCGCCAATAACGCATGAACTTTGAGGTGGTCCCCTTCAAGAGCGTGTACCATGTCATATTCGGTCGCGACATCTTCCACGCATTCATCGCCAAGCCATGCTTCGTCTACAACAAGCTCAAGATACCCGAACCAAACGGAGTCATCATCATATCTGGAAGCTTTACCAAGGCATGGGACTGCGAGATTGGAGAAGCAGCCTTTGCAGAAGCTGTCCTCTACAACGAAGAATTCAAGGAGATCTAGAGAAAGGTCGATGCCTCGGAGATGCCAGCGTCAAAGAAGCAGATTTCTGACTCCACCCCCAGCCTTCAAGGCCGCCATCGAAACCAAGCCGATGGAACTTGTGGTAGGCGATGCCTCCAAGACCACCGCCATTGGGACGAACCTGGATCCCAAATAGGAAAGTGCGCTCATCGAGTTCCAACGTGAGAATAGGGACATCTTTGCCTGGCAACCTGCCGACATGAAAGGTGTACCTAGGGAACTTGCCGAGCACAACTTGAATATTGATCCAAAAGGCAAACTGCTGAAACAACTTCTACGATGCTTCAAAGACAATAAGAGATGCGCCCTAGGCAAGGAGATAGCTAGGTTACTTAAGGATAGTTTTATCCGAGAAGTGCTTCACACCCGATGGGTGGCCAATCCTGTACTTGTCCCCAAAACGGGAACCAAAGAATTAATTATGTGCGTTGATTACACCGGCTTGAACAAAGCATGTCCCAAAGATCCGTTTGCTTTGCCTCGCGTTGACCAAGTCATTGACTCGACGGCTGGCTCGGAACTTTTGTGTTTGAATGCATACTCAGGATACCACCAAATTAAGATAAGGAAGTCGGACCAATTGGCCACTTCGTTCACCACACCTTATGGCACGTTTTTCTATGTCCCGATGCCCTTTGGGCTGAAAAACGCAGGTGCTACGTACCAGCGGACAACGCAACGTTTCCTACACGATCAAATTGGTCGGAAGGTTCACGCCTATGTGGATGATATAGAGGCGATGTCTAAAAAGTCAAACGACACAATCTCCGACTTAAAAGAAACCTTTGATAATCTCTAGAAATACAACATGATGCTTAACCCTAAGAAGTGTGTCTTCGGGGTTCTAACCGGCAAATTGTTGGGCTTCATCGTTTCCCAGCTTGGAATCGAGGTGAACCCGGAGAAAATCAAGGCCATCCTAAACATAAACCGTCTGACATGCCTGAAGGACATACAATGGCTAACAGGTTGCGTTGAAGCGGTTAGTCAGTTCGTCAGCCGACTTGGAGAGAAGGCTCTGCCGCTATACTAGTTGCTGAAGAAGGCGGACAAATTTACATGGACGGACGAAGCAGATGCATCATTGAAGCAGCTAAAGGAGATACTATCCTTGGCGCCTATCCTTGCAGCACCCGAGCCTATGGAGCCTATGTTAATTTACATGGCGGCCACAACGGGGTAATCAACATCATCGTCGTGGTAGAGCGGAAGGAACCAGGCTATGAGTACGGAGTTCAACGACCAGTTTACTATGTAAGAGAGGTCTTGACGGAGTCCAAGCAGCGTTACCCGCACTACCAGAAGATAGCTTATGGAGTGTTCCTTGCTTCTCGGAAGCTAAGGCACTAATTCCAGGAGCACCCTATCATAGTTGTGAGCAAGGCTCCACTGTCCGACATCATCAACAATAGCGACGCTACATGAAGAGTCGCGAAGTGGGGCATTGAACTTGCCACCTTCGAGATCACCTACAAGAGACGTGACACTATCAAGTCATAAGCCTTGGCGGATTTTATCGCAGATTGGACGGAGATGCGAGATGCTACCCCTATGCCAGAGCCAGAATACTGGGTGATGCACTTTGACGGATCAAAGCTACTCAATGGCTCAGGGGCTGGTGTACTATTACAGTCACCAACCGGGGAAAATCTACACTATGTTCTACAGATCCACTTTGAGGCTACAAACACCATGACGGAGTATGAAGCACTCATTCATGGACTACGGGTAGCCAAGGATATTGGCATCACGCACATAGTTTGCTGTGGAGATTCCGACTTGGTTGCCCAGCTGGTGGCTGGCACCTGGAACACGCAAAACCCTATGATGGCGGCATATCGCGACGAAGTGGGCGAGATAGCCAAGAGCTTCTTGGGCTACGAAGTCAAGTATGTACCTAGGGAGCAAAATGAGGCGGTTAATCTGCTGTCTAAGCTTGGATCAGGGCACAAACGAATTCCTCCTGGCGTTTTCTTGGAGCATCTATAGACACCATCCGTGAAGGGAGCAGCCATTGACAACCAGGATAGAGTTGACTCTTTCGTTCACACAATGACAAAGATCCCTCCGGCTTGGACACAACCATTCATGGAATATCTCATACACAGAACTTTGCTTGACGACGAGGTCGAAAGACGACAAATAGAACGTCGAGCAAAGGGCTATACCATAATCAATGGACAACTCTACAAAATAAGCACCACTGGTGTATACCTTAAGTTTGTTTCCCAACAAGAAGGTATTGAAATCCTAAGTGAGATCCATCTTGGAGATTGCGGGCATCACGCCGCTCCTCGATCGTTGGTCTCCAAATCTTTCCGGCAAGTATTCTACTGGCTGACCGTGAAGGAGGACACTGACAAGCTGGTTGAGACATGCATGGGATTCTAGTATTATGCTCGACAACCCCATGTTCCAGGTGAAGAATTGCGAACAATACCAATAACTTGGCTGTTTGCAGTCTGGGGGCTACACATGGTTGGTCCATTACAGACGTCACCATGTGGGTTTACGCATCTTCTAGTAGAAGTTGATAAATTCACCAAATGGATAGAAGCTAAACCCATTATAAAGCTTGATGGGGCAACTGCCCTTAGGTTTGTCCGAGATCTATTGGTGAGATTTGGACTCCCACATAGCATCATCACCGGCTACGGCAACAACTTGTCACTGGGAGAAGTGGAAGCTTATTGTTGGGACAATGGCATCCGACTTGACCTAGCGTCTGTGGCACACACATAGTCCAATGGACTAGTTGAGAGAGCCTATGGATTAATTCTGTAGGGAATCGAGACACGACTTGAGGCACCGCTGCATAGAGCAGCTGGAGCCTAGGCGGAGGAACTACCATCTATGCTGTGGATTTTACGAACTACACCCAACAGATCCACCGGCTACACCCCTTACTTCATGGTATATGGAGCAGAAGCCATCCTGCCTTCCGACATCCTTCATGATGCACCAAGAGTTGCTGCCTACGACAAAGATGACGCTGAAGAATCTCGACGCCTAGATGTGGACCTTCTTGAGGAAGAGCGTGTTTTGGCATGCCAAAGATCCTCCATCTACCAGCAGAAGCTACGCAACTACCATAGTCGCCGCGTTCGGCATCACTCGTTTAAAGAGGGGGATCTAGTGCTCCGACTTAAGCAGAAGAAGTCACACAAATTATCCCCGCCATGGGAAGGACCGTTCATCATAAGCAAGGAGCTGCTCAATGGGTCTTACTACCTCGTTGAAAATCGTGAACTTGAGGATAGACCCAGCGAAGATCATAAGCGTAAGCGACGTAACCCGGATGATGACTACCCGGAGCTTGATCGGCCATGGAACATAGCACAACTACGTCCTTTTTACACTTAGCATATTTTTTATCTACTATGTACCTCTTATATGATCAATGAAATAAAGCTCTCTGGTTCACTCATATTCTGAGTCTTTTACCTCCTTTAGAGTTCATTTCTGATCGTATAAAAACCTTTATGTGCAAAGTTTGCATTTGCACTTATAAAAATTCCGCCTACGGGCATTAGCTTAAGTTTTCTGGTCTACATGTTCTTTGTTGTTTTTATGTGGATTCTAGAGTAGTGACTTTCGGCACTTGTTGTCGGCGATTTTATGCTTAGGTTTTTGACAGTGCCATTGGGCATCATCACCTGAGCACATGGTTCTTTCTACGAGTCTTCCGACTCACGAAAAGTCAAGCATAAAAAACCAGATTAATGGATAATCCAGCACTTGCTTAAAAAATAATTACATGCTGGAACCAGTGCTTAAGTAGCAGGAAATTACACCTATTATTTTTTATGCCTTAATATAACTTAGTAGTTTTTACGCATACATCAAACCAGAGGAAACAAATATTACATAGTGTTTCTCATTCCTCTGGCGCAGGAGACTTGGATGCAGCATCGTCAGCAGAAGGAGAGCCATCATCTTCGAAGTCGGTGGTCTTGAGGGACTCGGAGGAGCTCTAACGGTCGCCGTCAATAAATTCGAGTGACACGAAGACGTTGGGATCGACCAACTCGGCAGCCCTGGTGTAAAGACCCGCGAGCAATGCCCAGATAGCCTTGTGGTCAATCTTCTTGCCTTCATCGTCTACATCGGGAAGACCTGAGGTTACCGTGTCAAGGTCGGCGTCTTCATAGTGCACCTTAACCATTGACAGCGCCATCCTTGCGCCAGCCCTGGTACATGAAGCCTTCCAGCTTACAATACGCTCGGGAGCTTGGCGCAAGATCTTCGAGAACTTCATCACGGAATCCACCGCCTTGATATTTATGTTGAGGGGCTTGGCGATCTCCTTGGCTTGCTTAATGGCGGTGATGATAAAGTTGCCAGCAAGGACCATGCATTCCTTTGGTAGAGGAGGCGACTTGGTCAAACCAATAGGAGCTACATTTCCAACAAAGGATCACATGGGTTCAATAACACAAAAGTTCAAAGTACCTGGCTTACAGAAGCACAAGACGGAGAATCACTTACCAAAGATGACCGCCTCGGCTTGCTGGAGCGTCTCCGCCATGGAATCCCATTCTTGTCAGAGGATCTTGTATGCTTCAAGATTGCGCTAATTCTGCTCATCAGCAGCTCTTTTCTTCTCTTTCAGCATTGCAATCTCCTCCTTCAAGCGGTTGATCTCAGTGTTGGCGGACTCCTGTAGGGGCTTCATGGAATCCTTGTGCATCTTGAGGGTATCAGTCCTCTCCTGCTTCAGGATTTTGTTTTTGCTATCCAGCAACTGAATGTGCTTAGATTTCTCAACAATATCCTTGGCCTTGGCGATGGTTACTGCAATTTAGAGAAAAAGACCAGTGCACAGTGAGTAGTCGGAGAGTGATGACACAAGACCAAGTCGGAGTACAAAAAAAAAGGAAAAACGGACTCTTGCTCTTGGTGATTTGTTCCTTCAAGAAGGCAGTATTACCCTTTTCGGCTTCCAGCTCTGCGCGCATCTTGTGGAACTTCTCGTTGGCGATGCCTCTCCACGCATTCTCATTCCGTGGAAATAAAATCACAACTACTTAGTCTACTTGGAGCATCTAGTCGGATAAATATCTACCTAGAGGCTTGGGGGCTACAGTAAGAGTTTTTAACTCGGCAAAATGCTTAGTCTTTCTTTAAGCATCTAGTTGGAACTAATTCAGTTTTTGACTAGACGCTTGGGGGCTACAGTACGAGTTTTAAAATCAGTATATATGCTTAGTATTCCTTTAAGCATCTAGTCAGAACTAATTCAGTTACAACTAGAGGCTTGGGGGCTATAGTATTGAAGTTTACAAACACTGCGTATGATACTCTGAAAGTATCTAGTCAGAATAAATCATTCAAACTAAATACTTGGGGGCTATAGTGCGAAGTTTTCTAGCTTAGTCACTCTTAGAGCATTCAGATGCAAAGACCTATGGTTTTCCTTCTAAATCCTCGGGGGCTACAGTGGGATACACATATGAAATGCAAAAGTTAAATAAAACTTACAAGAGCGATGATCTTGAGATTGGTAGCGCTCTCAGTAAACAACTTTCTGAAGGAAAGGCTGTTTCCTTGCAAGATATCTGCTTGTCGGAGAAGCTCCTCAAGACCGCAGGTTGGAGATGTAGGTGCTGCACCAGGAGCCAGAGTGGAGCTACTCGGCGTAAGCGTCGGGTAGGCTATCTTCGGGAGCTCTGTGGTTATGCTGGGTGTAGAGGCGCCGCCTTCAATGGATGTTCCACCAACCACCACGGCCTTGCTGCTACCGATGGCATCCTTATCCGGATCTTCAGCCATTTTGGTCGTGGTGCTTTCTTTCATCGCCTGTTCGCTGGCAATGACGAGATCCGCGGAGGCAGCTGTGTCCACTTACACGGCCGAAGGGGCAGATGCATCCTTAGCCGGAGAGCTTGTCGGAGCAGGTGTGGGCTGGACGCTGGGAGTGATAGGGGCGATGGCGGGAGATGCTTGGTGAGACACGTCACGATGCAGCATGTCTTTTATGTTTTTAGAAGCCCCCGATGTTTTCGAGGTCTTCTTCAAACTTAAACTGGCCTTCTTCCTAAAACGTGTGAAAGTATAAGTACAGGAATAAGATGAGCAATGGACAATGTCGGAGGAAACGAGACTTACACAACAGTGGGAGCTTTGGTAAAAGGGATCCCGATTTTTCTTTTCTCCGCCTCCAGGGCGGTGTTAGTCTTTTTGGAGGCTCCACCCTCCGTCTTCTTATTCTTGCCTCCATCGACAGTGTCAGAGGTGGAGCTCTCCTGCTTTCGCGCCAACAAGACATCGTCGTCGGACACGACAGTGACTTCCTTCATCTTTGGGTCGTAAATTTGGACAGCCATGTCATCCTACTTTAGATCTTAAGCTATTAAGTGAAATCACAAAGTGTTAGATAGGATGATAAAGGCAAGACGGAAGAACTGGAGCAAATGTCATACACGGAAAATAAACAGGTACCTCTGGGCACTTGCCCTCCTCGAACATGTCGTAGGTGATGGTGAAGCCTCACTTCCTATCCTTCACCTTGACGATGTCCTTGAGGCGGATCTTGACTGAGTCGCTAGAGAAGTTGTCCTTGGAGATGCAGAGGATATCCTTCCTCTCATTGGTGTATTCATGCATTAGCTTCGAGTGGTGCTGCAGAGGCTGGATCCGCCTGACGAACCAGCACATGGCTAGGTCCAACCCGGTCATACCCGTATCTACGAAGCACTCTATCCGCCTTATAGCGCGGGAAGCGTCGTTGTTGTTGGGGAGGGAGGCTTGGGATCTCCATGTCGGGGCTTCGGCGGCAGCTCCATCGACGAAGTCCGAATACATTCCTTCTCGGCCAGCCAAAGGGATATCTGGGCCATAGAAGTACGTCCATTGACAGTTCTTGCAGGACTCATGGCCGACGATGTCGGGGAACCACCGGCCAGGCCGGATCTTAAAACTAATTGTCCCACAATTCCTGAGCTCGTCCTTGCTCGCTCCGGCTTCCCTCTTAACGGTAAAGAAGTATATAAACAAGTCTAACCTAGGCATAATCCCTAGGTAACCCTCGCAAAGCGCCGCGTAGTTGATAAGAGCGAGAATACTATTGGGGGAGAGGTTCTAAGGTTGAACCCGGTAATGATTAAGGACAAAAATTAAGAAGTTGGAGATGGGCAGAGAAACATCATGTACCAACTAAGCTTTGAGGTACACCTTCTCTCCGGCTTGGGGAGAAGGGGTGACCTCGCCGGCCGGCGCCGCCCGCCAGACAAGCCCCTCCATCGCGGTAGGTAGACTTCGATGGGCAGCTCCCTGATATCAAAGTCAGTGATATTAGAGCCATGCCAATCCCCCTCGTGGGAATCGTTTTCTTCTTCCAGCAGCTCCAGCACCGCTGGATTATGGTTGCCACCGGTGGATTCAACCACCGCAGATTTGGGCAGCATCAGGCCCTCTGGGGGCACGTGGATGGTGCTCGCTGGCTTCGCCATAGCGTCAGCCACCGCCGCCATGGATGGGTTAGTGCTGCTGCTCGCCATTAAGATGGGAGGAGAGGTGACTGGGGAGATTGGGAATCTAGGGTTTTTCGCATGCGCGTGGAGGGATCGAGGAGGTACTCGCGGGAGGAAGACGATGACGCAGGAGGAGAATGAGGTGAAAAGTAAAAAGTCCACCGCAGCTGTAATTTATAACCCCTGGCGTCAAGATTCGTGCAAAGTGATCGAATGGTCGGCACGTGGACGATGTGCGCGGAAATTTCGCCACGTTTCCAACCATCGCCGCCAACGGTTCGTATCCTTTGTGCGGGAAAAACGGACATGATTTTGTTCTCTACATGTGTGAGTTACGAGGCGCCGCTGACCTATGTCTACGTTGTCCTAGCTATCACTAGCAGGTGAACCATCACATCAGAATATTTCGGCATGGATAGATCCAGTCCGGCTACGAGAAGAGTACGATGGAAGATTCAGTGTTTCTCTGACTTACGTGTTGAAGACGAAGAACATTGCAGGGTTCTTGGGAGGACTACAAGATATTGCTTGACGATTTGCCGACATCCATCTAGACAAAGCATTCAACTTTAAGAGGCAAGACGACGCAAGATCTTGGAGTTCTCCGGGGGCTACTGTTGGGGATATGCTATATGGGTATCCTCATAGCATGTCTCCTATCCGGATAACCCGGGTGGCCCACAGTTGGTAGCATGGCCCATGGCCTATTGGGCGGCCCAGTTAGATGGATCCGGAAGGGACGCCCATGCCGGATAAAGGAAGGCTACAGAGGAGTCACCGACATACCCGGAGCCTTGGAGTACAAGACACGTTAGACTGATTGTATACTGTGTAGGACTCTGTAACCTGTCCGGCTAGGACTTTCCCTGTAACCCAAGGACCTGGCGACTATATAAGTCGGGCCTATGGGAGCCTTTAGGGCACAAGTCAGATCGATACAACATACACCTCGCACAACAAACCAATCTCTGTAACCCGGCGTATTGCCATTATAGTGATTTATAGGAGTAGGATTCCGCCACCGTTGTGGGATTTGAACCTGGGTAAGCTATGTTACCTCGTACCCGTCAATCGTCTGCCTTACCCCATGTCTCTAAAAACGCACTGTGAGGACCCCTCCATGGCGTACTTGTCGGCAATACCATGACAAGGGCCGAAGGGGTACATGCCGAGGGTGGTCTGACTTGGGCTGCCTACTGCTGCACTACACGTCTGGGAAGGGAGAAGAGAGGTGGGCTGTGGCCTAGATAGGGTTATGGGAATGTTTTTATTTCTTATAACCTTTTCTTTTTTATGTTTTCTCTTTTTATCTTTTGTATTTCAATTCCCAAACTGTTTTGAACACTTAAGAAACTACCAGAGGTTTGTAATTTTTTTGGAAAACACTCAGGGGGCCTTGATAGTGATTGACTCCATATATTTTTGGGTATTTCGAAATATTTAAAAATATTGAGAGGTTTTCAAAGAGAGGAAGATAGAGGATTAGGGTTTAGGGTTTTGTAGTAATTTCTTGCGTGCATTTTAATATGATGCTCATGCTATGCTGAAACAAACCCTAATTACTATTAGTAGAACTAGGGGTGTTACAATTCTATCCCCCTTAACAGAATCTTGTCCCAAGATTCCTAGGTAGGAAGAAAGAGTGGAACAGGGTTACGCTAATCTTCAACGATCTTCTCGAAGAGGTTGATTCTCGTCCCCACGAATGGATGAAGCTCTTCATTTCCTTCAATGTTGCTCCTTCAAAGAAGAGAGGGAAAGAATCAGAACCACGAACTGAGTTTCTCATGACCAACTCACAGATAGATGTTTCACAAACATCTCTTGAGATAATGACATGAAACACATCAAGGTGAAGGGGAAAAAAGGAGATGGCTTCAAGGTGACAGATAACTGGTGTTCATAAGGATTGAGACGATGGAGCTTGTAGAAAAGTTTTGCCTTCTGACGAAAGGAGACTTCCAGCAGAATGGATATGACCACGTACTTTGAGAATTGAACCTCTAACAAATAACTTAGGTAGAGATTTCACGGTTACAAAGATATGGATCAACAAAACTAAGTTGTTGAACTACTTTTGACATAGAAGGGTCATTCTTCGGTTCAACAGAAGGCTAAGACAGAAGGTTGTTTTGGTGGAAAAGACTCATAACAGTCATAAGGAACATGTAATAAGAGAAACTGTTTATTACCAAAATCATAGTGACTCTTCAAACATGATCGAGAAACCAAAGGAAACTCTTTATTCATTTAGGACTATAAAAATATTTGCCAAATATCATGATATCACTTTACACCACCAGATGAATAGGTATCAAGATTCCTGATGGCACGAGAAAAAAACTTCATTCTCAGTCTCCAATTACTTGGCACAATGAGATGTTTGACAAAATAAAGGGTATGTGGCATCGACCAAGAGACATTTAGCAAAACTACTTTTAAATGTTCTCCTTGATGTTCAAGATACCAATATCAAACTTCTAACAAGCCTTCAATTAGTCATCAAGTGAAGGTCAAACTTCGAGTCAAAGGAAACCATGAGCACAACTCCTATAATGAATTATAGAAGAAGCCTCATGAAGGGTGATTTTCATTGCTACATCAAGATGCTATAACAATAGGTCTTCTGGTTATTTGTGTCAACCACTACATCAATATTGACAGATTTATAAAGAAACCTATGTCAACCCTTGAAGAACACCAACCATCATATCTTCTTGAGATTAAGATTTGGTTAGGTGGAAAGGTGCGTCAGACTCAGCATGTCCGAATAGTGAGTGTGTAACATTTACACAGAGGTAAAGTTACTAAATTCTCAAGACATGGAATACAGTGCCAAGCTTCAAAACATGAGCTAGATTGCAAAACTCACGTATTACCAAGTTATCATAAGACAATTGCAGCTATATGATTTGTTTACAACAACTACAACTGAATCCTTGTTGGGAAACATTTAGGAGGATATCGAAGTTTTGTTGGACTTCTTATCTTCCGTGAACAAATCAATCAGTGGTTTAGTGTGCTTGGAGGATCTTCTCGAGATGTTAAGGTATTAACCTACCATATCAAGAATTCTTCGCACATGCTTGACTAACTTGAAATGATTCCCGAAGAAGGAAAGATGACTCTGCTCGAATCCATGGTGACATCTTTCAACAATTGCACATGAACCGGAGAAGGTTACTTCCAACATCCAGAGAACATACTTCGAGGTAACATGAAGATGGTTCTCAAAAGTTTCCAACATTAATTCCAAATGCTCCATATGAATCTAGTATAGCATGGAGAAGATAAGGATGCCATCGATGGGCTCAATAACAAACTTATCCAGATACTCCAATAAAATGGAATCATATGTTGTATGAACAAGCATGAATATTAGTCAGACTAAAGAACATGATGATGTATCTAGGTGAAACATCATGAGTAGAAACACCATCAGGATAGTCCCTGGAACTAAGTTTGATTTGACGACAGCCCAAATCAAATCAAAGGCGGGGAAGATAACATATTCATTGGGGAACACTATATTTTTTCAACTCGAACAAAACTAGATATCCCTTTGAGAAGGAACAAAGTCAGATAGAATTTTGTATTACAACTCTCCAAGTTGTTGTTTAAGCTCAACCAACTAGTTCAGGGGTATCTAGTACGGATCCTTGGAGATAGGAGCAGTTAAAAGAACTAACTTGTTCAAGAAATTGACAACAAGATCATGTGGCAACATGGAAGTACTTCCAGAAAGACGTTCAGAATATCATAGACCACCGATATGTCACTTAGTTCGAGAGGAAACTTGCTTTTAAAGAGAAATAACGTATTCTCAAAGCTTTGGAACAAGCCTAACTCTTTGACTAAAGAGAGTGTAGTAGAATATCAGACTTGGTAGCATAGTCAAACTTTGATTAGTGATAGGTTAACCATCACACTAGGAATGACATAGATTTCCTTGAAGTTCAAAGCAATAAGAATTGCTAAGAATCTTAGATGGCCACATTATTACGCACATGCATCACTCATGAGCGTGGAAGCTTAGAGGAAAGGGTGGTAAAAAGTGTAAGAGCATCACTTCATTAATAAAGTGATGAAATTCAAAACGACCTCTTAGTATAAAGGAGTGTGATACTCTAAGGTAGAATAGAGTAGAAGCTAATCAATGCCTCTTAATCTTCAGATTACAACGCTTTGACCTGGTCCTAGAAATGACAAGGTACTGGAGTGTGTATCTCCTGATGTACTAAAATGGTTTGTCTTGACAGACCGCAAGAGTATCTTGCATCGGAAGATACCAATGCATGTTTAGTACTTGGTTACCAAGTGGTAAACAGAGTTCTGAAAATAACAAGAGAGAAAGAGCATTCTCATAATAGAATCCTGAGATTTAGATACATAAGTCAACAATCTTATGAAGACCAATACAGGAAAAGGAAGGTGTGGCAGAGTCATAAGTAAAGATGCGGGACTCGTGAGGATTACTATTTTCGTGATATATTTGGTTCCATTATAGAACATCTGCCATAGCATGTGGTAGGGGAAGTCCTTTGTTGTAACTCAATCGCAACAATAACCACAAGGTTGAAGGCTAGATTAGAAGGTACTAGACATCCCTAGGTAATGTTTGAACATTAAACGTTAACAACAGGGTTCAACAAAATGGATCTTGGGTTAAAGGTTAGCTTCATGTAAAATATTCACAACACCATAATCTAGCACAATTGGGGATCTTCTTTCAATTCCATGGGTTAAAACCCAACAAAGGAGTAACTACTACTTCAGTGGCATAGCGTATACTGCAAGGTAGTAACCACAAGGTAACTTCCAAATGAAGAAATGACTTCTGAAGTACCCAAACAAATGAAAAGGAGGCATGCGAGGAGAAAGGAAACCTCACAGCCTACAACAAATCACTAGGAAACCTGTAACATAATATTGTGGGCCAGCAACAATTTAGATAGGAGATAGTTAGCCATGGTGTTTTTTCCCTCATTGAGGTGGCCTTGAACTTGTAAATATCTACTACTTGTAACTCATTATGATTTATAAAAATTTCAGTGGGGTTTTTACCCTGCTGTTTTGCCCTAAAAAACATAATATTGTGGGTCCGTAAGATAGAGAGATCATGATGGAAAGAAATCTCTCAACAGAAATAGAGCAAAGGGAAAAAGGAACACACACACAATTGACTCTGGTGAACTCAACACTAGGTCAATTGGTTGAGAAACGACATGCCAAAAAAGGCACCTAAGATTTAAAAAACGAGATGAGATAGTAAAACTTTTCCAAATCAACACAAGATACGATGACCCAGAGTTAGAGTGAAACAAGATAAGGAGTAAAAAGAACATATTAGAGTTTTCGTACATACTTTTTAGCTTTCAAATAGTTTTTGCAAACACTAGACTCAATATCGACTAGCAGAAAGGTTCTCCTATAGATGATACTACTCTGATACCAAAACCTATGACACCCCCGATATTAGGGCTAGACAAATCCCAGACCAGTGTATGATATAAGCCTAACCAATATCTCGAAAGCATATAGAAAGAGAATCGGTAACACAATAGTGACCCTACGACACAAAAAATATTACAGCAAGCTCATAACCGAGCAAATAACCAAAATATTACAAGTATATGTTGTTGGAGATATGCCCAAGAGGCAATAATAAAAATGGTTATTATTATATCTTTGTGTTTATGATGAATGTTTTCATAACATGCAATAATTGTATTAAACCGGAAACATTAATACTTGTGTGTTTTGTCAACATAAAAGAGTCCCTAGTAAGCCTCTTGTTAAACTAGCTTGTTGATTAATACATGATCATGGTTTCCTGGTCATGGACATTAGATGTTATTAATAACAACATCATGTCATTAGAGGAATAATGTGATGGCCACACTCCTATAGTTAGCATAACATAATATCAAGTCATTTAGAGCTCATTTGCTACAAGCTTTCAAATACATAGTAACCTAATCCTTAGACCATGAGATCATGTTAATCACCATCACCGGATGGATGCTTTGATGGCATCAAACACCACTTTCGTAATTGGGTGGTTATAAAGATGGCATTAGGTATTCTGAAAGTATGTGATGAAGCACATGGATCAAGAGTGGGATTTCTCCATCCATATGACGGATAGATATACTCTAGGTTCTCTCAGTGTAGTGTCATCCAATTGGCTTGCACACATGTGACAAGGTCACAAGGGATGTCACATCATAGTACGAGTAAAGAGTACTTATCGGTAACAAGGTTGAACTAGGTATAGAGATACCGAGGATCAAACCTTGGATAAGTAAGTATCGCGCGGCAAAGGGAATCAGTACCGTATGTAAATGGTTCATTCGATCACGAAGTCATCGTAGAAATATGTGGGATCCATATGGATTTCCAGATCCCTCTATTGGTTATTGATCGGAGAGGTGTCTCGATCATGTTTACATAGTTCACGAACCGTAGGGAGACACACTTAAGGATTCAATGTTGTTTAAGTAGATATGGAATATGAGTTGGAGACCGAATTTTGTTCGGAGTCTCGGATTGGATCCAGGACATCACGAGGAGATCTGAAAATGGTCTGAAGAATAAGATTCATATAAGGAAAGTCCATTTCCTAGTTCGAAAATGTTTTCGATGTTTTGACTGGAAGCATATAGAATGTTCTAGAAGGTCCACCACCCCGGGAGGGGTCACTTGGGATGAGGCATGCCCTAAGGGGCTAGACGTACCAAGCCTGTGACACCCCCGGGATTAGGGCTAAACAAATCCCAGACCTCCGTCTAACATAAGCTTAACCTTGAGCTCGAGGATGAAAAAGGGCGATGGCTTCTCCTCCTCTCCTCCCACGGCGGCGATTTCTTCCGGTGATCACCTTGGTTTGCTCGGGAGTTGGAGGGCCATAA
This sequence comes from Avena sativa, assembly GCA_916181665.1. NCBI lineage: Eukaryota > Viridiplantae > Streptophyta > Magnoliopsida > Poales > Poaceae > Avena > Avena sativa. The sequence goes on from OV702281.1 coordinate 122,707,833, forward strand.
TCAGAGAGGTGACTAGGGCTACGATCAGTCCTTGCCGACAGGGCTTGATCTCGAGGGAGATCTCGGGACAGGTGTCGCTACGGGATGTCTCGGGGCAGATCCTGGAGAGCTGGTGTTCGATGGTGGAGATTTCGTACGGGGCGCGTCTAGTACACGAGGGTTGGCACGTTCTTGTGGGTACAACGGTGGTGGTGCAGGGGGCGGTTCCTCGCGGTGTCGCCGGTGCGCCGCCCTATGCGCGTCCGTGCCGGGTGATACGGCTTGGTGGTTTCAGGAGGGTTGCGGGCGCTGACGGTGGGGCATCGCTGGAGGAGGGCCACCTGCCAGGTGAGGTGCGGGGTACTTGTATGTCAGAGCGTGATCTCCAGTCAGTTTCATCTCCACATCTCGCTTTCTCTAACCCTAGATCGGGAGTCGTTTCTCCTCTCGCCATTTCTAGATCTCGCGGTGTGTGTGGAGTGGTGTTCGTCCGGGAGCCTCCAGTTCTCCACCCCTCGTCGCCGCGTGCTGTTTCTCCGGTGAGGTGGAGTGGGGTTGTTTCAGGGGATAGTAGGTCGTTTGCTCAGGTTATGGCTATGGAATCTGATATGGATCGGCGGTTTCGTGGTGGGTGTGGTTCCCCGTCTCATCCTCCAGTCCGATCTGGTCCCTATGAGAGCAGATTCGGATCAGGGTATGGACAAGGTCGTTTCCCTGTTGATCGCAGGGGGTTGGAAGAGGATCATAGGGAAAGTGGTTGGATCCGCGAGCAGGAGCGGCGTCGCGATGAAGCATGACTTCGGGATGCGAGGCACAAGGACGAGTTGAGGCAGGCGGAAACTGAAGCCAGATTGGAGGATCAACGCAGGGAGGCCATGGCGCGGGAGAGCGCGCTGTCGGAGGCTCACCGTCATGAAGCGGAACAGGCTCGCAATCGGGGCCGTTGGAGTCACCGTCCGGAGATGCAGCAAGGATCTGGGTCAGATGCTACTGCTTCATCGTTCCCAGGCAGATCAGGTAACTCTGATTCGAACCCTAGGAGAGGAGAGCCGGTTTTTGCTCGGACAGTAGAGCAGGTTAACGTCCCTAGGGCTGTGATGAACACTTCTGTTCCTGTGACTCGATCTGTTTCTGGTTTGAACACCTCGGCATCAACTTCTGTTAATGTGCCTGCTGGGGGGGCTCGCCCTGTGAATTTGTCTCCGATTATGTCAATTACTCAATCTGATGCTGTTGCTACTACTCTGGTGGGGTCCTCTGTACCACCACCAGTAGTGAGTATGCCGAGAGATGGTAATGTGGCTGGAGGTTCTGGTGATGTGCAGTTGCTGGATGTGATTCAGGAGGAAGTTGTGTGTGATAACTGTGGGAAGGATCATAGCATTTTGGTCTGTCAAGAGAGGAAACCTTGGGAGTATGTTCCTCTTTTCTTTGGCAGTACTGATTTTGAGCAGGGCTTTCATTCTATTCCTGTCGTAGAATCTAATGTTCAGTCTATGGAGTAGCTTCATTATGCTCATATAAGTGTGGTTAGAGGTGATGTTACTGGGAAAGATTTGGAGAAGGAATTTCAAGTGTGGGCTGATGCATTGGGATCTGGATGGAGATTTAATGCTAGGTCTATTAATGATGTGGAATTTTTGATGAGATTTCCTTCTGCCAGATCCATTGATGATTTCCACTTTGGGAAGGTGTTCATGAAAACAATTCCTGATGCTATTATTCAACTGTCTAAGTGGAATGGGGACCTGCAACCTGTTGATTGGTTGGAGGAGGCCTGGTTTAGAATTGTTGGTATCCCTATGAAATACAGGGAGAAATCAACTGTTTTCTATGTTGCTTCTTTGGTGGGCAAGCCTGTGGCCCTGGACAGGAATAGTTTGAGGAACTTGGCTTATGTAAGGGTGAAGATTGCTTGTCTGGATGTTTCTCTGGTTCCTAATACCAGAAGGGGGGAGATGCAGGGTGGAATTTATGAATTCAAATACACTAGGGAGATTTTTGCTCCTGATGCTGTGCCCACCTTGCCTTCTGCTATGCGGATTGATGGACAGGATGGTGATAATAGGCTAGATAAGGAGAATGAGGGTGAAGATGAGCATAGGAGGCCTGATGGTAATAGTGGGCAAAGAACTGTACCTGGTGCAGGTGGTGGTGGGGGTGCTGGGGGTCGTCAACATGGTGGTAATGATACTAGTGAAGCTGGGTTGGACAAAGGTAAACAGGTTGTGGTGGATCAGGAGGATTCTGGGGGGATTTCTTTTGGGACCAAAATGGCTAACATATGGGCTAGCTCTTGAGGTGATGGTTTGTTCAAGAGGGATTGTTATCAGAGAAAATGTAGCAGGTGACAATGGTGGTGGTGGTGGGACAGGTACTCAAACCAGAACAGCTGATGTGGGACTGCAAGTTGATGCTCAGGAAGCTGTATCTGATGGTGCTGGGTTGGGTGATGTTCACATGGAAGTCATCCAGAACTTGTCATCTACTTTGGATAAAGATTCCAGTACTGAGATTGTTGCTGGCCCTCAGAGGTTTGATGACTTTATCAGGGGTTTGTTGAAAGATAGGAGCAGTGAAAAATATTATGAGCTTAAGAAGCAGTATGGCCATTTGCTGGAAGAGGGGGATGAACAGGATGAGGATGCCCAGGCAAAACATGACAGTGTATCTACTGATGCTTCCTTTGGATCTTCCTCTGATAGTGGAAAAAAAGGGATTGTTGGGGGGTCTGTGATGGAGGGTGTTCAAGACATGGAGGTTGTCAATCAATACCAAGAAGTGGTGGCTGTTGACCTGTCTCAACCTGATGGTTCTACTCAGGAAATTGTGGGTTCTCAGTCTGAACATGTGGCTAGTGTAGAAGAGCAAGTTATCAGAATGAGTCCAAGGGTGGCTGATCAAGGGGGTGCTAGAAACATGGCTGAAGGTCATTTGGCTCAGCAACATCCTAGAGATTTATCAGGTACAAATTTAACTTTGCATAATTCTTTTGCTGCTTTGGATGATGATATAATTATGCATAGAGCTTTGGAGATGGGGGTAGATGCTTCTTCTATTTCTTTGGATCATATTAATTCCTTGAAAGATTTAGAAATTGCTAGACATAGTTTACAGGATAGGAGACAGGTAGAGAATGAATGTGAGGGTGATTTGAATGAGAAGGTCTTGTTTCTGGATTGGAAGGATGCTAGTAATGATGAGGAAGAATTTACTCCTGTGGTTTCTAGGAAACAAAAGAAAAAGTTGAGAGCTGGTTCTGTTATGAAGGAGAGAAAGTTAAAGGCTGCTGCTGTGAAGGTTCACAACTATCACCCTATGAGTGGTGTTGTGACTGGAACAAGAGAGAGAAAATCTGTATTATGATAGGTGCTATTTTGAATATTAGAGGTGTGGGGAAAAAGGGTGCAAGTGCTTATTTGAATAATTTGCTGAGACAGGAGAGAGTGGACTTTATTGGTTTACAAGAAACTATTAAGAAAGATTACTCTGATGCCTTTTTCAGGAGGATTGATCCTATGAATCAATTCTCTTGCAGTTGGCTGCCTTCTGTGGGAAGGTCTAGAGGCATTTTGGGGGGCCTACGTTCCTGTAAATTGACTCAACTTGATGTGTCTGTGGGCAAATTTCATGTTCAGATGAAGGTGTTTGATGTTTTGAAACAAATTCAGTGGCATTTGGTAGTAGTGTATGGGGCTGCTCAAGAGGAGAATAAAGAGGAGTTTTTAGTAGAGTTAGCTGAGGTTTGTCAGGATCAAACTATTCCTTTGTTGGTGGGTGGCGATTTTAATGTGATCAGGTGTGCTTCTGAGAAAAACAAGGGTCATTCTTTGAATAGGTGGGGGCACATGTTTAATTCGATTATTAATGCTTATGGCTTAAGGGAGATCCTCATGTATGGAGGGCAGTTTACATGGTCCAACAACCAGAAAAACCCGAATTTGGAGAAGTTGGATAGAATCTTAGTTTGTAAAGAATGGGAGAAGTTGTTTCCTCTTACTACAATGCACAAGTTGTGTAGAGAAGTTTCTGATCATAGTCCTTTGATTCTGGATACTATGGAAGGGCAGGAAACAGGTGGCAGGGAATTCATATTTGAAAAAATTTGGTTACAGTGTGATGATTTTTTGACCAGGGTGGAGAAAGTTTGGAAAAAACGTGTGAATGGTAAGAACAGTCTTGATAGGCTGCAGAAAAAACTTAAGAATGTCAGAAATGATTTGAAAGGATGGGGTGCTCATTTAAGGGGTGAGGATAAAAAGAAGAAGAAGAGATTGGTGGAGGAGCTTCAGGAATTAGAAAGTATTGAGGAGTTGATTTTGCTTACTGCTGAACAACTTAAAAGAAAAGCAGTTATTCAGAAGGAGTTGCTAGAGGTGTATGAGAATGAGGAGAGTTTTTGGCAGCAGAAATAGAGGGATAATTGGTTGCTTAGAGGAGATAATAACACTGAATATTTTCATAGGATTGCTAATGGGGTGAGGAGAAAGAAAATGATCGTTTCGATGAAAGATGGGGAGAATGAGATTCAGGGGACTCATGATCTCTTGCAGCATGCTACTAATTATTATAAATCCTTGTTTGGTCCTGCTGGTGGGTTCTCTATTAGGCTTGCAGATGACAATTGGCAGGATTGGGAGAAGCTTAATGATGAGGATAGGGAAAAAATGGGGGTGCCTTTTACTGATAAAGAGGTTAAAGAGGTTATTGATCAGATGGAGAAAAATAAAGCTGCTGGTCCTGATGGGATTCCTATTGAATTCTATCAACATTGTTGGATGATTATAAAATCAGATGTTATGGCTGTGTTTGATGATTTTTTTGCTCATAAGATTGATTTGAGGAGCATTAACTATGGGGTGATTACTCTGTTGCCCAAGGGTGATGATGCTGACAGAATCCAGAAGTATAGACCTATTTGTCTGCTCCAGGTGTTGTTTAAGATTTTTACTAAGACTCTGACGGTTAGAACTGAGCCTGTAATGGGGAAGTTAATTTACACGTGCCAGACTGCTTTTATTAAAGGGAGGTTTATTGCAGATGGGATGACTTTGCTACATGAGATCTTGAAAGAATCGAAAATCCAAAAACAACAGGGTGTGGTTTTGAAAATTGACTTTGAGAAAGCTTATGACAAGGTCAACTGGGACTTTTTGTTTTACTGTTGTAGGCAGAAAAGGTTTTAGTGAAGATTGGATGATTTGGTTAAAAAGTGCTGTGACTCAGGGTACTCTCAGTGTTAAGGTGAATGGGGAAACTGGTCCTTACTTTGGCAGTTATAAAGGGGTTAGACAAGGAGATCCTTTTTCTCCATTTTTGTTCAATTTGGCAGGGGTATGTTTGGCTAAAATGGTGCTTAATGCACAGGCTGGTGGGTTGTTTACAGGATTGGTTGATAATTTGTTTGATAAAGGGATTGCTATTTTGCAATATGCTGATGATACCATCCTGTTTAACAAAGATGATCCTGAGGGGGCTAGAAACTTGAAATTGTTGCTGTATTTGTTTCAATCCATGTCTGGTCTCAAGATTAACTTTGAGAAGAGTGAGGTGATGATGGTGTTAGATGATGAGGAGAAACTTTCCAATTATGCTGAAATGTTCAACTGTCAGAAGGGTAGTTGGCCAATCAAATATTTGGGGTTGCCGGTTTGTAGCAGGAGATGCACAGTGGCTGAGATGAGCTTTATTGGTGACAGGTTGAAGAAAAAGTTAGATGGTTGGATGGGGGGGGGCTTTATCTCTGGGAGGGAGACATGTTAAAATCACTGCTTGTGTTTCCAGTGTGGTTGTTTATCCCATGACCATGTTTCTTCTACATAAGTCAAATGTGGAAGAAATTGAGAAACAGACTAGAGCTTTCTTTTGGTATGGGAAGGTGGGGAAAAGAAAATATCATCTGGTTAAATGGAAATATGTGTGTAGGCCTAGGAAAAAGGGTGGACTAGGGATTAAAAACATTAGGCTTTTTAACATTTTCTTGTTGTGTAAGTGGTGGTGGCGCCTTGAAGCTGAGGAGGGTCCATGGCAAGTTTTTGTGAGAAAAAAATATTTGAAAAAGGGTGGGATCAGTACTGTGAAACAAAGACAGACCAGTGTGGATGTGGAATAAATCTGGAAAGTTCTCTGTTAAGTCGATGTACACACATCTGTCGAATGTAGGGATTGATAGAAGTTTCAAACATCTGTAGAAAGCTAAAATTCCCCTGAAGATTAAAATTTGGTTGTGGCTTATCTGGAACAATGCTATTCTCACCAAGGACAACATGAGGAGGAAGAATTGGGTAGGAGATTTTACTTGCAGGTTTTGTAATGAGGATGAGAGCATTGGGCACTTGTTCTTTTCTTGTGTGGCAGCTAGATACGTTTGGGGGGTGGTTGCCAGAGCTATTGGTGCCGCGAATAGACCTGGGTCTTTTTCTCAATACTTTTGGTGGGCTTCGCAGTGTGTGGGTGTTAGCAGGAATGTGCAGATTACGGTGGTAGCGGAAATTTGCTGGGCTATCTGGAAGCTCAGGAATAGGGCTTGTTTTGAAAAAAAAAACTTATTAACTCGCCTGTTGATTTCGTTATATATGCTTGTGTGTTCATTCGTTATTGGGCAGGGCTGCATGGGGAGGATGACCGGGCGGTGTTGCAAGCTGGAGCGAATACTTTGCAACAGAATGCGCTGGCTGATGCGGCAGCTATGGATGTGGCTCCTATTCCTTTCTGGGACTGCCAGCAATCCCTGGAGGTCATACTCAGGAAGCTCTGGAACTAGAAAGGGGGCGGGAGAAAAGGAGAACTTGAAAAAAGATCTGGTTTGCGAGAAGACGGTGTTGGCATCTCACGTGGCCTTCTTCGTTTGGTCTGTTAGCTTCTCGATTATGTTTGATAGTACTGTTCTCCACTAGCCTGAGGGCTGTGTTCTTGCGTCTCCAGCCTTCTTCCTTTTGTCTATTTAGTTTGCTCGGTTTGTAATATGGACCTCTTGAATCTTTTTTTGACCCCCTAGGTGGGTCAATACTATGTTGAATGTGTGTGTGGTTGTTGTTCCGTTGTCTGATGATAATGGAACCCGATCCCTCTTTCTGGGGGATTGTATGGAAAAAAACCTTGAGCTCGAGGATATCTAGTGAAGAATCAGTAACACATCATTGACCCTACGACACAAAATTTATTATAGCAAGCTCATAACTAAGCAAAGAACCAAACTATTACAAGAAGAGGTCACTGTCCAAAAAATCAAACAACGGAAGGCAAATTATGCTATTAAGTATTACAAACTTAACAAATGGCCTAAGAGGCCTAAAGCATAATGATGACATCCCAGTCCATAGATTCCAGGATGCCGGCCAGGAACCCCAAGCTACTAGTCGGTGTTGATGTAGTACCAAACTTGTCCTCATGGAAACATTTACTCTGCTACAAAAGTATCAACAAAGCAAGGGTGAGTATAGGGTGTACTCCGCAAGACTTATGGCTGGTGGAGTTGTTTTGCATAAAGCCATCTTTGTTTCTAAAGAAAGAGGGAGAAGAAGCTCGCCTACTCAGAGTATTTTAAAAGGGGATAAGAGAGAGACATCTCCGTAATATTGATCATAATATTTTGATAACAAGAAAATCATCATCATTTGAACCCTAGCTAGGATCACCCCCTCGCACCCATGAGGAAGCACACATTGAACTACCAAGTTTTACTATTAGGTTATAGTTCTCTATGATCATCACGTCCATTCCCAAGTCATCCATATCCGCGGACGCGGCTTCTCGAAAAGATTATTACCCTGCAGGGGTGCACAACTTTACCCACACGCAGCAACTGACTCTTAGTGCCACTTGACACACTTCCTTGGTGTGCTGGCAGAGAGTGTGGTTGGACATGACCTTTACCTTTCTTTCGCCGAGACCATGAGTCAAGCCCTAAGGATGGCTCTGCCATAATGGGTCAAGTCCTGAAGCCGGTCCCTAGAGATGTGAGGCGAGGTTGGCTTACCAGGTGTAAGACCCCACCTTTATAAGGTAAAGGTCCCTGTGATTGCAATGCTAGTCCCTGGATCAAATGCTAGCATCCACAGTTTAAGATGAAGTACACAGATACAAAGGTCGTTATTACATCGTCATTCCAGAGATAACATAGTCTTTTACAACTCAATAGCCAAAGGCTAGTACAAGAGTTCATATCATAAGTAAATAAAATAAAGTCTTCATCTTCATGTGCCATAGGCAAACATGTTGAGTGTAGACTCATAACCCTAATCTCCATCAGAGTAACCTACAACATCATAAGTTACAGCCACAAGGGGTCAATACATTTGGAATGTATTGGCAAGTGATACCATAGTAGAATAGTATTATCTAACATCTATATGAATTTGGCTAAGTGTAGTTTAGGCTTGCTTTGCTCAAAATAGGGTTTCCTATCAGTTGAAAACACTAAGTTTTTGTTTGACAAAAACTTCCAAGGAACCACCAATAGACATTGGTGAACCTTTAACCCTTGTTCAACCACAAGTTTTTAACTTAGAAATTGGGATGAGGAGATCCTTGATAGCTTCAGTGTATTGATGCTCAAATTGTCCGTTGCCGTGGACACGGCTAAGTACTTAGGTTTTACCCTCTCGAGAGGTGGTGCACTTTCCCCACAAGACTCGACATGCATCGAGACGAGACCTTTCAGAAGCCTTCCCTTAGAGCACCATGGAAGCATTCCATCCTATCACCCTACCACCAACTGTCCATCTGGCTAAGTTATTGCAACCTATATGATCAAGGCAGAGCCCATATGCCATGTGGTTACACTAGAAGCTTCTAAACACTAAGTATCTCAAATCCCTTTGTTCCAGGGTGGCTTTCCACAAGTGAGATACACAAGGTAAACCATAGACATGGGCCTTGTGTAACCACTCAACATACACCATCATACCATTCCACCTAGGTGATTCATTCACTTAGTTGTTTTATTAAGCAAAAACACAAGTCAAAAGACTTAGCAAAATTTCCATAGCATGAATATAATCCACCCTTGTTTGCTACTAGCTAGGCTAATCATTATAACATAGCAAGTATCTTAACTTAGAGAAAATTCTACTAAGACTACAACTACTAGGATTTCCCAAGCATAGCATATAGATACTTAGAAAAAATATTTCATGCAAGCCCTATTCAAAATATCACTAGTGCATAGTCAAAAATAATAGGATAAATACATGAAGCACCACTTGCCTTGGTAGTAGTTGGGGGAGTAGCAACAATACTCACACTCACAATAACCACTAGCACCAAAATCTACACATAAAATAATAGCACCAAATTCACATTAAAATAATCAAGAAAAAATATTTATGAATGCATGCAAATGCAATGAAATGAATTTCTACACTAAATCATTCAAACCAAACAGTACTGAACACAAAACCATTTATTTAAAGCCTAAATTGACGAGGTTTGATCTCGTCAATGCCCATTGTTATGAGGTTCGGTTTTGGAGAAGATGGGGGTGCTGGAGATCGCGAAACGGTTAACAGACAAGCAACCAGGGGACACGAGATTTACCTAGGTTTAGGCCCCCGGAGGGAAAACCCTACTCCTGCTTGTCTGCTCTTGATTACGGCAGAACCGAAGGTTACATGGGTGCGAAGATGTGATCTGGCGTGGATGTGTGTATGCGGTGGACAAGATTGGTACTCTCGTCGTGCCCTCCTAGCCTTTATATATAGTTAGGCAGGTCTCGGGCATAGATCGAGTCGGTTACAAGTTTAGGGTTTGCCCCCTTTGAATATTCTATCTGTTCTAGTCTTGCTCTCCAAGGATCCGAAGATGTCATGGGCTTGGGCCACCCAGAAATCTCCACAGGCCACGTGCATTCTTATGGGCCTTCCTTGGGCTGGACCGGGTATGGTAGGGTATAACCATGTCAGTAGCCCCCCGAGTGTTCAGTCGAATCGTAGATTCGGCTGAGGACTCTTCAATTTTTCGGGTGCAGATGAGAAAAGAATGATTTTAGTATGCAGGGATTGTTGATGCGTGTGCCTGACTCTCCTGACGGATCAGGGTCAGTTAATTGTCTTAGGACAAAACAACACGATCTTCTTCAGATTCGAGTCCCTAGACTCGAATCTGGAACAGATGCTGGCATAATTCGACTCAGGATGTTGAGGTCTTACAGGAGTCGAATTCCAGTAGTTTTCGAATGATGCACCCAACGCGTCCGTTGGGATTTTCATCGCGCCTATTGGCACGGATTTTGTACTAGTAGAGCGCAGTCAGCTGCGTTACCAGGCCATCAGATGATATCTGTAGGTCTTATCTTTGCGTCGCAGACACAACATACGAAATTTTATCACCACGGAGGTGTTTCGGGTGGCCAAGGAGGATGTTAATCACTTAGCGTTGGTTGGGGTAAAGTTGTGAAAAAGTTTTTGCATTTTCATCCAAAAGATCACAGTCGAATAATTCATAGGGTGCACGGCCAGCGCTTCCTATGGGAGTAGCCCCCGAGTGTCTGTTCGAGTCATACACTCGGGTAGAGACTTTAATTCATCCATTGTTAGATTCAGTCCGTAGGACACATTTTTTCGGATGCTTGAATCAATCCTCCCTATGGGAGTAGCCCCTGAGTCCGTAGTGGAGTCGTAGACTCGACGTATGACTCGAAGAATTAATGTTGGTGTAGTACCTTAATCATGCCTCAGGTGCGCGGCCAGCGCTCCTGATAGGAGTAGCCCCCGAGTAGTTGGTCGAATCGTAGATTCAAGTGAGTACTTTTAGCTGTTAGCCGAAGATTTCTAACCATTGATACTGTGGTTTGATGACGTCAGTGCTGACGATCGGTGGCCTCAACCGTCTGCGGCGCCAGAGGTTACGTGACTAGACAAGCATGGGTCCCACTTTCTGACTTGGAGTTGATTGGTCATGCGCGACGTGGCGAAAATTACGGCGTCTCCTCGGTTTCCGTGCGTAGTGGACGGCGTGCGAGCGACGGTTCACTGCTGTGTTGACACATGGACAGTAGGATCTGATCCTGGCGTTAGGGATTCCAGATGAACGGTTCCTGTTCATCGTCTTCGTCCTTATAACTATGGGGAAAACTGAAGTTTGTTTTCACCTTAGCCATTTGCTTTCTACTGCCTCCATTTTCTTGAGCTTTTCCCTTTGCGCGCTAGACGTTCTCCGATTGTTCCCTTCCTCATTCTTGCGCGCACACCACCGCCATCGAAGCACCGCGATGGGGAAATCAAAGAAGGCCTCCACCGGGGCAGGCACTAGTGCTGCTGCTGGCGGCAAGAAGGGCACCACCGCCGCTCGTGTCACCGAAGGTGGGTGGCGGCGCTTGGAGACGCGCGAAGGCTACCTTCGCAAGTTGCGTGAGGTGGGTTTGATCCCGCAGGACAAGGATGCCGTCAGGGTCCCCGGCGATGAGGTAACTCCCCGTCCACCCGCAGGGTTTCGGGTGATGTTTGTTGCTTTTGTCCTTCGTGGCCTCTTGCTCCTAGTCCACGATTTTCTTCGTGGATTGTTGTTCTTCTATGGCATCCAACTCCACCATCTTTCGCCCAATTCTCTTCTCCACATCGCTTGCTTCATTGCTTTTTGCGAGTGCTGGCTCGGTATCGAGCCGCACTTTGGCCTCTTCCGGAAGCTCTATTCCGTGAAGAGGCAGTCCAGCTCTGACGGAGTTTATCTGATCGACGGCTGCATCATTTCTCTTTGATCTACTGTTATTTTCTTCTCTTTCTATTTGTATGAGTCCGTCCAATACTGGCAGAGGAAGTGGTTTTATATCCCCGACTCCACAGTGGACGGGCAAAACTTTGGCCTTTCCCCTTCCGACTCCACCCATGATATCTTGAAGAAGAGATCCTGGAAGAATCATATCCTGGAGGGAAAGGTGGAGGAGATAGAGGAGCTCGACCGTCAGGTGGAGGCCCTCCAGGTGGTTCTGGAGAAGGAGGTGAACGGTGTGGATATCATCCGCACCTTCCTCAAACGTCGGGTGTAGCCACTCCAGGCTAGGACGCATCCGACGTTCCTTTATTATGGCCGCCACGACCCGACAAGAGTTTCAGTAGAAGAGTGCTCCAGGAGGGACCTCAACAGAGTTCTTCGGCCACTGCTAAAGTACAAGTCCGACGAGGACCTTCTGGGGAAGTCGCTGACGCCCCCGTTCAGTGCCGCGAGACCGGTTCCGCAGGTGTAGATTTGTGAAGTGCGCGTAGCGCCTTTTTTCGAGTGCTTTTCCTTGGGATGACTTGTTCTGAAAGTTTATGTCTTCATTGTGCAGGACTTCAAGGTGGCTGGCATAGTGCCTCCCCTACCCAAAAGGTTTGCGGATGCGCCGGACAAAGAAGTTGTGGACTCCGAGTCCGAGCTTCCCCCGGTGCAGTCGCCGACTGAGGAAGCCCCCGAGGCGAGCGAGGGGCAGACCTGAAAGAGGGAACGGAGCTCGAGCGTATCTTTGGATGCCTCGACTCCGGACGCCTAGGGACCCGCCGTTCCTTGTCCGCCATAGTGGAGGTGATGGTGCTTCTTCCTCTCCTATCCCGGCCGTGCCTGTGCGGGGTATGGCGCCGCAGCCGCAGGCCAATAGGAAGAAGGAAGATAAGAAAGGGAAGAGGGCACTGCCCATTTTTGACTTGAGCGACACAGACTCGTAAGTATCTTCGAATGCATTTTGCTACTTTATTGTATTCTTCTCTTGTTGCTTTTGATTGGTGCTTTCCTTGCAGCCACTCCTCCGAGGGCTCTTTTAGTGAGGCCACTCAGGAAGCCATGGGAGAGTCAAAACTAACGCCCCCTCCCTCTCAGACGGTGGCCACCTCTAGGGGCGCTGCTCCGAACCTCTCTCCGCAGGAGGCTCGAGTGATCGTCTCTCAGAAGACTGCATCGGGACCTTCGGAGTCTCCGTCTGAGCATGTAAGTTGTTTCCTCTCTTGCTGTAGGGGGAGCCCCTGAGCCTTATTTTTGGATGATCTGCTGATCTTGGTTCCTTTCTGCGTGTCCCGGGGGGGAGCCCCAAGCATTTTTCATGTGGTTTTTGTTGTTTCTTCTCGCAGCCTTTTGTGCACAGTGCGAACCTGCTTGTGCAGCAGCACCTGGCGCTGGAGGCCAGCATGCGGCAGCTTCAAGGTACATGCTGAACTGATCCTTTCTTTTTCTTCTGCTTGCTAGCTTGTTGGGCTCATGTATGTTCTTGTTGCTTTTGCAGATGAGAAAAATACTTCCCTCTGCGATCTTGATGCTCTCAAAAAGATCCTTGGGCGAGCGGAGAAGAAGGCCAAGGATGCCGTTGGGGCGAAGGAGTGACTCGAGCAGGAGTTAGTTGACGCAGCCGCGGCCAAGGAGCGCCTGCAGCGGGAAGCTACGGATCATGAGGAGCAGCTCACCACTGATGCGGCTGAGCATGATAAGGAGGTGGCCGAGAAGCTGATGGCTGCTGCCAAGGCCGTTTCGGGTTAGTGTTTTTTTCCTGTCTTTTATTTTTTACTGCTTTCTCTTCCTGCCTTTAATCGATTCCTGCTTTGTCTTCTGCTCCAGATGCCTCAGGCATTGAGTTAGATCGTAGTGCCTTGGAGCACGGGAGTGCTCTGGACGATGCCGCCGCGGTAGTCGAAGACCACTGCGGTACTGCCACTGGCTCCCTTGCCAAGGCCAAGGAGATCCTCGGGCGCTTCTACAAGGAGCTCGTTCCCAAGGGCGCTGCCCTTTAGGATGTAGATTCTTTGGCGGATGCGCCTGCGGCCTACAAGAGCAAGCAGAAGGGCATCGGTGCTTCCATGGGCCTGGCTATGGCCCTGGCGTCCGGGGCGGAGCTGGATCTTTATCAGGTCACCTCCCAGATGCCAACGACTCCCGACGGTTCCAAGGTAACCTTTGCTCTCTACTCTTCTTGCTGTAAGTGCTATGGGCCGAAGCTCATTGACCTTCTGGCGGAGTATGCGGCGAAGCAGGAGGAGGAGTTCAAGAGCAGGCACTCTAGCTCCGAGGCCACTCAGGATGCGGCTGCTTAGGCTTCGTCGTTGTAGTTGTAGGATAGTTGTCTTCTTCTTTTGTTGTAATATTTGACGAACAATTTCCCTGCGCCACGCAGTGGAGTTTTGTTGTATATAAATGATCCTTCGAGCTGTTTCTCAGTCATGTGTTGTTCATACCCTTGTCTGTTTTCCTTTAGGGACCTTCGGGTGAGGACCCCGTCGATACTTCGTCTGCTCTGCAGCCGCGACCATCTTTGGATGATGCCTCACAACTTGTTTTCTTTGTGACCGCGTCCGCGGTCTTGAGAAGGAGATACTTGGCGTCCGAGGCCATGTGGATGTATGGAAATCGAAGGCGGAGCGAGCTACCACCAGGGAGGAGTATCTGTTGGGGGAGCTGCGGCAGTTGGCCGAGCAGCTGCAGTGTAAGTTTCTTCGAGCTGCTGCTCATTTTGGGATGCGCCTGGTTTGCGAGTCATCTTACTCTATAGTTGCTCAAGGGGCCAACCTTGTTCCGAGGGAGGAGAAGGAGTGCATTGCAGTTCGGATCAACTGCTTGACCCAGCAGGATATGGAAGCCGGAGGCTTTTTCTAGTTGGACTGCGACCATGCCATGGTCCTTGCGACTGTGCATGATTGTGCTCATCAGGTGTCGTGAGTGCTAAGGCAAGTGAAGACTTCTCTGGCGTCGATTCTGCATGTCATGTTTCCCCTTGATGAAGCGTCGTCGGCTCTCTGGAGTTTGCTGGCGAAGTTTCGAGACGTGCGTCATGTGAGGGAGTTGGTGCGGCACCAGTTGGTTGAGGGGGTGAAGGCCGCCCTTTACCTTGTGTAGATGCATCGCCCTGATGTTAATCTTGCGGCTGTGGCGGCTGGCACGCCTCCTCGGCTAGATGGTGGCCTATGGGACATGCGCCCGCAGTACGTGGCTGTTAGGAAGTGTGCCGAGGAGGTTGTAGATCTTTTTGAGCATCGTGCGCAGGTGATCCTTCAGAATAGGTAGGTCCTATAAAAAAGATAGATGTAAAACTTGTATGTATTTCGACTGGGCGTGTTGTGCCCTTAGTTGTAAAGGTTAATTGTATTAGCATGTGGTGCTTGGTTGTATGCATGCCCTTTTCGTTAGCCTGACGTGATCATCTACTCAAGTGTACATGCGTTATCCTCAGTCGACGAAGTCATGAGGTGAGGGGGAGCCCCCGAGTATGTTGTACCATAAAGAAATGTGAGGGAAATATAAATTTTCGGGCGAGACACTTAGCTTTATTCATATCGTAATGAGGAGGTACATTGTACGGCTGAGTAGCCTGGGCTAAGTAGCCTTATTGAAAGTAAAGGGGGATAGCTAGGGGTAGAAGCGTCGCAATTGTGCACGTTCCATGGGTTGGAGTATGCGACTCCAGACTCCACGTGCTTGACGCGGTAGGCGCCACCTGGGATGACTTCGGTGACGATGTAGGGTCCTTCCCAGGGTGACTCGAGATTTTTTAGCCGCTCTTGTTTGAGTCGTAGGACTAGCTCTCCTTCGACGAAGGACCTTGGGCACAGCCGACGGTTGTGGTAGTTGCGGAGGCTCTGCTGGTAGACCTCCGAGCAAGCCGCGGCGAAGTCGCGTGCCTCGTCGAGTGTGTAGACGACGTCTTCGAGTGCGGTCATCGATTCGGCTTCGCTGTAGGCGATGAACCATGGGGCCTTATGGCATACTTCTCCAGGTAATATGGCTTCGGCTGCGTGCACTATGAAGAAGGGCGTGTAGCCAGTTGAGCTGTTTGGCGTTGTGCGCGAGCTCTAGAGGATGGAGTGTAGCTCTTCTGCCCAGGCTCTCGCAAGCCGTTCGAGTGGGCTAAGTAGGTGTTTCTTGATGCCGCCTCCTAAGAGGTCGTTGGCCTTTTCGACCTGCCCGTTGGTTTGCGGGTGCGCCACGGAGGCATATGATATGCTTATCCCGAGGCCTTCGCAGAAGTCCTGGAATTCTTTGGAGATGAAGTTCGACCCGTTTTCGTGATGATGATGTGCGGCACGCCGAACCTGTAGACTATGAATTTGAAGAACTTCATGGCCGTTTTGCCCTTTTTGTTGGTAATGGGCATGGCTTTGATCCACTTGGTGAATTTGTCGACTGCGACCAGGAGGTAGACATGGCCTTCTTTCGAGGACTTGGGCAGTTTGCCGATCATGTCGAGGCCCCATTGGGTGAAGGGACAGGCCAGGGGTATGGGCCTGAGCTCCGATCCTGGTGCATGTGGTTTATCTACGAACCTCTGGAAGCCATTGCACCTTCGGACGATGTCCTTGGAATCGTTCATGGCCGTTGGCTAGTAGAACCCAGCTCGTAGAGCTTTGGTGATGAGGGCGCGGCTGCCCACGTGATGGCCGCAGATGCCCTCGTGGATGTCTTGGAGGATGGTTTTGCCGTCACCGATGGTGACGCACCTTTGGAGTACACCTTTGGAGTACACCCGAAATGCTGCGCTTGTACAACTCGCCATTGATGATGGTGAAGGCCTTGGACCGGCGAGATATGCACCTGGCATCTATCGGGTCATCAGGCAGTTCCCTGTTTATCAGGTACCGAAGGTACGGTTGCGTCCATATTTCCTTGATTCCCATGACCTGCATCAGGTTGACCAACGCGACCTCCGTGTCGAGTTTTTCAGGTCCTTCATGTCCTTCGGGTAGCGCAGCCCCCGAGTTCTCTGCTTCTTCGGGTGATCCCTTGGGGAATTTCCTTTTGATGAAAGGCACGCAGATTTGGTTGAGGAACACACCTGGTGGCACCCGTGCGTAGGTGGCGCCGATGTTGGAGAGTCTATCGGTTTCCTCATTGCTTTCCCTTCCAACGTGCCGAAGCTCGCAGCCGTTGAAGTCTCCTTCGAGTGAGTTGTAGAGCGCGTGGTACGCGATCAGTTAGCAGCGTGTGTGTCACACTCGTTCATCATCTGCTGGACGACGAGGTTTGAGTCACCATAAATGACGACGCGCGTTGCGCCACAGATCTTGGCCATCTTCATGTCGTGGATGAGGGCCTCATATTCGGCTTCGTTGTTGGAGGCTCGAAATTTCATCCAGAGGACTTATTTCATCTTGTCACCTTGCGGGGACGTCAGTATGATGCCGGCCCCTGCTCCAGCCTCGCGCTTGGAGCCGTAAAAGTGCATCGTCCAGGATTGTGTCATATTCGGTGTGTCCGGCAGCTGTAGCTCCATCCAGTGAATGAGGAAGTCCGGAAGGACCTGGGATTTGATCGCATGGTGCTTCTCGTAGACTATGTCTAGAGGGGACAGCTCGATGCCCCACAAGGCTACGCGTCCTGTAGCTTCGGGGTTGTTCAGGATGTTGTTCAGTGGTGCCTCATTGATGACCCTCACCTAATGCTCCTGGAAGTAGTGGCTCAGCCGACGAGCCGTCATGAACATGCTGTAGGAGAGTTTCTGGTAGTGAGGGTACCTCTGTTTTGTTGGCGTCAATACCTCGCTGAGGTAGTAGATTGGGCGTTTGTGGCGTCCCGCAAAAACCACTACTAGAAAATCGCGTTATTTTTGTGCATTGCATCATCATGACCGCATGCTCATGTCATCATGCCACATTGCATTTGAGCATCGTCATCATCTTGCATTTGATTGTCTGAAACTATTTTCGAAAAACATATTTTGTTTTCTAAATACCCCGCCTTTATTTCAAATCCAAAACCCGGGTCTCCGGATTATTTTGTTTCGTCTACCAATGGATTTCAAAAGCCCCGTTTTAAATATTAATATATTTAGTTTATTTTTAGGGGGCAGCCGTACCGGGCCGATCCGACCCAGTCGGCCACCCCCAGTACAAAACCAGAGTACCTAAACCCTTTTCCTACCCAACCTAATCTACCCAGCCCCCTCCACCTCACCCCCTCCAATCCCGTGTCGACACCTCACCTCTCCCTTTCCCCCATCCAATCCTAGCCCGCCACCTGCCCCAACTCCCTGCCACCTGAGAACCACCCCACCTGCTGTCCCACCCGGCCACGTCGCCCCACCCACACGCACTCACACACACCACGCACGCCAACCGCACGTCCCCACCCCGACCACCTCGGGCCGCACGCGTGCCCCGACCCGATCCCCACCTCCCCCGCTCCGGCCTCCACCTCGCAGCGCAGTGCCGCCGACCGCCTGAGAGACCGCCGCCGCCCGTCCTCGACCACCGCGCGCCCTGTCGCCCGACCTCGGTCTCCCTCGCGCCAGGCCGCCGCCTTGCCTCGTCGGTTCCGTCCCCGACCGCCTCCCTCTCGCGCCGCCAGCGCCAAGTCCCCGCCTCCAGTCGCCCTCCTCCTCCTCTGTCTCCTTGACGGCACCCTCCTCCGCTGGCCATGACCCCGTCGGTCCCCTCGAGCAGCGGCCGTCCACCCCCGCGCGTGCCCTCCTCGACGCCGACTAGACCTTGTTCCCTCTGGCCCGCGTCGAGCCCCATGCCGCCGCCAGGGCCGATCTCCCCTCCCCGCGTGTCACCCTAGCTCTGCCCCCTCCTCCGCCCGTCGACCCCGCGCCCTCTGCCCCGCTGCAGCCCGGCCTGCGTCGGCCTCGTCTGTTTCCGGGTGCTGCGCCTCCCGCCTCTCCCTACCTCTCTGCCTCCTCGTTGGTCGGCCATGGCTCGGCCATGACCTCGCCGTGCGCCGCCTCGCTCTACTCGTCCTCAGCCCGCGTCGGCCGCGGCCCCTCGCCTCGTCCCCGTGAAGCCGCTCGGTGTTGTCCGTCTGGCCTCCACGCCTTCTGTCCCGAGAATCGCCGCCCTGTGGTCTTGTGCTGCGGTCATGCCGCCTCAACGCCGCGCTCGTCTGCGCGTCCCCAACCTGGAGCTCGCCCTTGACACCTTCTCCAACATCTGAGATGATCACATCTGTAGCAGTTGTCCGCGTTGGCTCTGGCCGGTCCTCTATCTCCTTGACCCGGCATCGCCTCATGATGTCCTTGTGTGTGTGGCTATAGTTTGGGGATGTTGGATTGCTTGTTTGAGCCCTCGAGGTGGACCAGAGGGATAAGATGAAGCCGTGGCTCGACTACCCCGACTATGTTCGAGTGGTCGTCGGAGTCTAAAGCCGAAGAACCAGAAGAGGTTGACGACATGGAACCGAAGGCAATAACGCTGGATCCTCAAGTTCTCCTTCACGGATAGCAAGTTCACCGGCAAGAACCCGAAGACCCGATCCTGAGGATCCGAAGACCGATCCCGAACCCAACGCCACGTCAAGTTCTCCTTCCCGGCGCCCGTAGGCCGAACCTCGTCGAACCCTAACCAAGATCGTCGAGTCCCCATGTGTGACCTTTCTCCGAGCCCCTATTTTATAAATGATACATATTTGTTGCATATGAATTGAGCATACTCGCATGCATATCATGTGGGTTGGGGGCATTATGCCGATTCACCTCATAATTAAATATGGAGTGTTTATGCGGGATATACTTGTATTATACCGCCTCCATTTAAATTGGTGTAGCGAATCGATGCCATGTTTCACCCTGTTACTAGAACATTTAAAATTGCGGGGTATCTAAATAACATGAACCTATTAATTAGTTGTCAGGACCCCGTTTCCGCTTAATATTGCCTTAATGCATCGCACCTTTGCCATGTCATACATCATACATGCATCATGCCCGATTTTCTACCGTAGTATTAAATAGTCCATCCGGTGTTTCTTCTAGTGTTTTGCTTCTTCGCAGATTAGGCGATGAGTTGATGCGAGTGTCGACCCGATCTTCGGATGAACTGTCGGCAATGTTTTTCAGGCGAGCACCTCCCCCTTTCTACCTATCTTACTTTTATGGTATTTATTCCCTCCTGTTGATCTATTGCTATCTGTGTTGCGTTGCTCTAGTTTTCGTACCCATGATATCCCTTGCAGCCTTATATTGCCTTGGACACATCCTATTACCTGTTGTTTGGTAGATAGTTGGACCTGCGCGTCGTAGTCGCTTGCTCAAGTGCTGTTGCGTGTCGTCCAGTACCACAGTTGTTGGAGTATTGCCGCATGTTTAATGTTGGAGATGATCATGGCTTTAATTATTGTTTAATAACTAAAATTGAAGTAGGTAAATAATGCAGAGGCACAGGTGGGCAATAGATGTTATTTGGTTGTTAACCGTCCACTTGTGTCCCGTAGGACCCCGAGTTCTTGACACCTGTTCCGAGATCGAGCGCGCTAACCACAGGTGGGGTGTATGGGCACCCCCATCGATTAGTACCTGATTTCAAAGTATTGTACCGGGGGCCACAAGTAGTTTGGGGCTTTATTACTATCCTGTACTTATGCCATGCTTTACTGCTTAATTTAAATTGTGCGAGGTACTGCACCTGTACTGTTTAGGTCCGTGACACGTTTTCGCTGTATCGACAAGCCCAGTCTCATTTTCGGGTTCCCAGTCGTTTACAGCCGTCTACACAAACCCTGAGTCCGTCTCGGAGACCGGCCGACTTTGTTGCGGGTAGCTTAGTGGGGTGGCCCCCATGTACTTGCTTTGGGTCTGGGAAACGTCATGACTTAGGCCCCGCCGACATACCGATGGGTGTATGTTAACTGATCTGGCAAAAAGGGTCGAAGTGCGTGTGGATACTTTGGTGCACCCCTGCAGGGTTAAATCTTTTCGAAAAGCCGTGTCCGCGGTTATGGACGACTTGGAGCACAGTTCTCGATCATAGACAACTATAACTAAAGTTTACTGTTATAATTTGACTTGTATCCGATATGACTAGTAATCAGCTTCACTACAACGGAATGGCTAAATAAAAGTACCAACAACTGCTGGGTTTGGGATGTCTCATGCTAATCGTATCTGACTAGTAAGTGTTGCAACTACAACGGAATGTTTAACTAAAACTTCCCACTGCTTATTATATCAGGATGACTCATGCCATCTTTATTTGACTAGTAATTGCCGCAACTATAACAGAATGAATAAAACTGCCAACGGTGTGAGTTCCTCGGTTGACTTCCTCGTTTGGTCTCGAGGGGGAAACACCAGGATGGGTATGTTTGGTGGTAGTATCAGGTTGGTTCCGAATAGGTCTTTCTTATTCCCCCTCTGATAGCCGACAGTTATATCGAGTCTCTATAGGTTGTTTAGTGCATGTTGCGCTGCCGCTTCAGTCCACCATACCTATGTAGGCGAGGACCGCCGAATTCTAGCCTCGCCGTGTACTGGCCTCAGTACTGACCGCTCTCTCTTTTTCCTTTGCCCTTTGTCGGCACCCCTTTTGTTTAAGCAGGTTTTGAGATCGACGTCGTTAGCAGGGTTACCCTTCCGGCTTGCAGGGTTATGGACGCCATTGATTATTCTTCAGGTCTCTTAGCCCCATTTGCATCTTGTCCGTAGTCGGACGCTGTATCGTTTTAAAGGTGATTTGGATCTTTGGTATTGTATATTTGTATTCTTGACTCTTTGAGTCACTGTTGTATATATCTGTTCTGTGGGTTCCATCGTGGACTATTGTGTAATGGTATTACTTCGTTTTCCACCCGCACGAAAGTGCCTGGTGGGCACCTTTGAATCGTTTCTATGCGGGTTTGGCGGGAATCGCTGAAACTTGCATAGGGCCGATTTTGAGGGTGTTACAGAGTTGGACCCCATGAGTCTTCCCATCTTCGGATCGTTCGACCATGAGCACGGTGCTTACCACCTGATGCGTGGCTGCTATGTATAGCAGTAGGGGCTCGCGTTCCCTTGGAGTGACCAGGACGGGTGAGGTGGAGAGCAACCGCTTCAGATCTTTGAATGCCTCGTCGGCTTCAGGTGTCCACTTGAATTTTTCTGCTTTGCATAGAAGCTGGTAGAAAGGCACGGCCTTCTCACCCATGTGGCTGATGAATCTGCTTAGCGCCGTGATGCGCCCAGCTAGCTGCTGGACACCTTTGAGGTTCTTCGGTTTCTCCATGGCTAGTATGGCCCGGATTTTCTTCGGGTTCGCCTCAATTCCTCGCTGGGAGATGAAGTAGCCAAGCAGTTGGCTAGATGGGACACCAAGGCGCACTTATCTGGGTTTAACTTGATCATGTAGTGATCAAGGTTGTCGAACGTCTCGCGGAGATCATCGATCAATGTGTTGGCCTCTCTTGCCTTGACTACTATGTTGTCGACATAGACCTATATATTGCGGCCAATCTGGCTCTTCAGGCATGCTTGCATGCACCGTTGGTATGTGTCACCTGCATTCTTCAGCCTGAAGGGCATTGTGTTGTAGCAGAATACTCCAAGCGGCGTGATGAACGCTGTTTGTTCCTGGTCTTCGACCTTCAATCGAATCTGATTGAAGCCTGAGTAGGCATCATGGAAGGAGAGTTTCGCGCATCCTGCAGTCGAATCGATGATCTGATCTATCCGAGGGAGAGGGAAGTGATCCTTCGGGCAGTTCTTGTTGAGCGATGTGAAGTCCATGCACATCCGCAGGATGTCCGTGTCCTTTTTAGGGACCAGCACAGTGTTGGCCAGCCACTCGCTTTCCTTGATCTCCCTGATGAAATCAGCGTCGGGCAGTCTGTTGACTTCGACTTTGACGGCTTCGGCCCGTGGCTCAGAAAATCGTCAGATGGATTGTTTGACGGGCTTGGCATCTGGAAACACGTTGAGTGCATGCTCGGTGAATTCCCTGGGAACTCCTGGCATGTCCGAAGGACACCAGGCAAAGATTTCCCAGACTCATGGAGGAATTCAAGGAGTGCACTTTCCTATGCGGGGCTGAGGTCGTTGGCGATCAACGCCGTCTTGGAGGTGTCCGTCGAGTGGACCTGCACCTTTTTTGTGTTGACTGTTGAGTCGAATGACATGTCGGGTGCGTTTTGCATTGAGACTGGGGGTGCCCCGTTGTCTGTCACCTCTCGAAGTCTTGTGAGCTCCTCCTGCATGTCAAACGACTGGGAGATTCTGTTGAATTCCCTGTCACAATGGTCGGATCGGGTGAAGCTGCCCTGGACCGTGATGATGCTCCTAGGTCCTGGCATCTTGAGTAGTAGGTACGCGTAGTGCGGTACGGCCATGAATCTTGCGAATGACACGTGCCCGAGGATGGCATGGTATTGTGATGGCCAGTCCACCACTTCGAACTCGAGCCGCTCACACCGAAAATTGTCGGGTTTGCCGAAGATGACATTGAGCCATATTTTCCCCAGGGGAAATATGCCCTTCCCTGGGACTATGCCGTGGAACTTTGTGTCGGATTGTTCTGGGCTGCACAGCGGGATCCGCATTGCTGCTAGGGTGCTAGCGAACATCAGGTCTCCGAACCGCCGAGGCACTCAGGGATGGTGGGTGGAGCGGTCACAGCCAAGCTGACCTGGTGGGTGATCTTCTTTTGCACCCTGTTTGTAGGGCGCCCCTTTTGGATCATCAATGACCCTTTCGGCACGGGGTACCCATTGACATTGTTGTTCTGCATGGGTGCGATCAAGTGATTCGAAGGTCCCACAGGTGGTGGTGGAGGGGCTCCGTGGGAGATGTCGCCTGGTGCAGGTGCGTGTCCGAACCCAGGGTTCGGGATCTCCTGTCTCATCTGGGCCAAGCCCTCGCTGAGTTTCTGGAACTCGCGACAGTCCTTGAGCATATGGCTGGCCTTCTTTTTGCCATCCTGCTTTTCGATGTAGAAGTGGATGGTGCATGGGCTCGACAAATTATTGTATGCCGAGGGTTCATCGTCGCGGCCACGGCGTTTCCACGTTTGCGTTGGGCGTCCTCCATCGCGGAAGTTGTTTCCACGGTATCCGCCACTGCTCCGGTTGCTTTCATTGCCGCGGTCGGCGTAGCCAGCTGCAACCATGTCGGGTCCGTCGCGATCGTCGTAGACGCGCGATCTTCGCTTGCTACGGCGTTCGCGTCGGTGGCCATAATCATCTTCCTCGCCATATGCCCACTTGTTGGCGATGTATATGAGGTGGTCGAATGTCTTGGGCTTGACGCGCCCAAGTTCTTCCTTGAAGTCCTGGCGCTTGACGCCATCTTTGAAGGTGTCGATCGTTCTCTCCTCGGAGATGTGTGCCGCGGAGTTCTTGATGTTGGACCAGCGTAGTATGTATGAGCGAATGGATTCTCCCATTCGTTGACTGCAGGTTCGCATATCTTCGATCGAGGCTGGCCTTTTGCTGATACCCTTAAAGTTTCGGATGAAACTGTAGGCCAGTTCCTCCCAGCTTCGGATGAATCCCGAGGACAGGCTGCTGAGCCAGATCCGGGCTGCACCTGTCAGTTGCAGCTGAAGACATTGCAGAGCGGTGTTTTTGTTTCCGCCGTGCATCTTGACAGCCGATAGGTGGTCACTGAGCCACGCCTTAGGGTCCTGGGTGCCGTCGAACTTCAGAGTGTCCGAAGGAAGCTTGAAGTTTCTCGGCATCCGTGTCCGCCGAATAGATCTGCTAAAGCATCGAGCTCCGCAGAGTTCTCCTTCGTCATCATCCTCTTCGGATTCGGATGAGCACACGCGTTTGGCGCGTGCCTTGTCAAACTTGCATTGAGCGAGGTTGCTTCGAGCGTCATAGTCGCGGCTGCTACGTCATGGGCTCTTGCGTCGTCGAGGTAGGTCGTGCTCGTCCTCGTCAGATGAGGGTGTGGAGCTGCGGTTGAATCTGACCGCAGCTTCCTTTTTCGGCTCCGCGGGAGCCTCCTCGTGGAGCGCAACTCAAATGAGTCCGAGTCCGGCTAGTGCAGACTTGTGCATAGATCTCTTCGGGTCCCCCACCGGAGGTGGATGGGACGCGAGATATGTGGTGGCTGCCATGATCGCAACTTGCGGTGTCTTCGGGATGACGTTGCCGTTGGCATCCTTCTCTGTGAAGGACGTGTTGAGGGTTCGAGTCACCTCGCGACGTGCAGCGGGATCCATGTTATCCATGCGAGAGCGATGCTTGTTGGCTTGATTGCCATGCGAGCTGGAGCCGCCAGCGGCGGAGAGTGCAGCTCGCCGCACGCTAGACTACGAGGCCGCTTGCTTGTGTTTATAGAGCACCTCTTGCATCTTCACCTGCTTTTTGTGCTCTTCGATGAGGAGCAGGTGGTATGCCATTATCAGGTCCCGTGAGGCACCCACATGCAGGATCTTGTTGCCCGCCACGACTTCGCGTGCCTGGTTCCATCGTTCCTCGCTGAGGTGGATTATTCGATTGGCATCGTCGTCGTCCTCGTTGGGCGGGGTGGATGGTTGCCTCCTGTTTTCGCCGTTTCTACCCTATGGGTTGGGTGACGGTATGTGTTCACCCGAACCTGGTGGTTGTTGCTCCACGTCACTTTGGATGACCATGGCGCATTGGTAGCGTCCGCGGATTGGATCGCTGTTGCCACAGCTTTCGGATCCGGAACCGTAGGTCCCTTCATCCGACGGGGGATCGCACAGATCTGAGTTGTAGCTGCTGTTGTCGTATGACTCATCTGTCGATGTTGACGTGCGTAGCACACTTGGATGCGGGGCCCATGAGGCAGGCCTGATTGATGGCAGTGGCACCCGCTCTGGGAGGCGGAGAGTGCCGGTCTATCCCACCTGGAAGCAGAAGCTCCCGAACAGGATCTCGAGCCCGTCGCCTACGGGATAGAATTCCTTCATGGTGGCTAGCAAGTGGGCAGTGAAGTCGAAAGCGCCGAAGAGGAGATGGCTCTCCGTTGCCAAGGAGTTGTAGATCGCTTTGGTCGGGACCGTCACGATCACAGAATCAGCACCCCCGATTCCCACAGACGGCGCCAGTTGACGAGGTTTGATCTCATCAATGCCCATTGTTATGAGATTGGGTTTTGGAGAAGTTGGGTGTGCTGGAGATCGCGGAACGGTTAACAGACAAGCAACCAGGGGACATGAGATTTACCTAGGTTCAGGCCCCCGGAGGGAAAACCCTACTCCTGCTTGTCTGCTCTTGATTACGGCAGAACCGAAGGTTACAGTGGTGCGCAGATATGATCTGGCATGGATATGTGTATGCAGTGGAAAAGATTGGTCCTCCTCGCCATGACCTCCTAGCCTTTATATATAGTTAGGAAAGTCTCCAGCATAGATCGAGTCGGATACAAGTTTAGGGTTTGCCCCCTTTGAATATTCTATCTTTTCTAGTCTTGCTCTCCAAGGATCCGAAGATGTCATGGGCTTGGGCCACCCGAAAATATACACAGGCCACGTGCGTTCTTGTGGGCCTTCCTTGGGCTGGACCAGGTATGCTAATGTCGCGTACCCGTAGGGTATAACCATTTCATAAAAAAACTCAAATTTTGAAGAAATATGCCCTAGAGGCAATCATAGAGATGATTATATTTCATATGTATCCATGAGTTATTGTAATGTTCCTTGAATATCCATATCAGGCAACTTGTATTAATTGGCAATTATGTGAATTGTTTGTGAAACTCTTTACTTGTATGGTTATTTAATAGTTGTCCCTAGTCGGAGTTCATGTGAGGACACACGTGAATATTAGACTAGCACATCGATTGGTTGATGACTATGTTTCGCAAGTTATAGACATGGAGATGTCAAACCAATGATGTGGACACATGTTATGAACATGGGGTTGGACTAACCCAACACGAGACTGGCAATTAGAATTGCAGCTCTCTCTACACATCGTGTATGTTTTGTCCTTAGACCCGAGACTGTCGCATGTACTTGAGATGTGGATCGACCTACTTTGGGGCTATCAGACGCTACTCCGTAACTGGGTAGTTATAAAGGTAGCTTTTGGGTTTGTCCTAAAACATGCTGCAAGGCATGGTCAATCAAGATGGGATTTGCCCCTCTCTACTTGAGAGAGATATCTCTGGGCCCCTCGAGTGATCGGATCCGGAAATGCATGGCCGTGCTACATAAGGTTAAGAGTTAACCTAGTAAAGGGATTTCAGAGTTACGGTATCGAGAAAGAGAGGTCAGCTTGGAAATAGACCAAATATCATGAGGCAAAGGGAAAGACATGTACTAAACCTTGTGATGGTTCGTCCGATATGATCTTCGTATGCGTTTAGGAGTTGGCACGTCTTGCTAGAGGCCACTACCAACTATTGGCAGAATGAGTGTATTCATGTCATGTCTATACGTATATGAACCTATAGGGTCACACACTTAAGGGGCTGGAAACCTAATGAGGATTGGATCCGAATTAGACCAGTCTTAGGCTACTAATGGGCTGCTAATGTAGAATCCCACTAGGGACGCCTATATAAGAGAGGGTGGGCAAGCTGACCAGGGTTAGACCATTCCACCCAGCCTCCACACCTCACGCCTGTGTTGCACGCGTGGACCTAGCAGTCCGGCGTCAGACGCTTCCACCCCGCACGTGTGGATACCTCAGAGGTCCTGCATCTGTGGCACTTGGACAAGCCTCGCAAGGGGAGCTTCTCATGGGACAAGGACAAGGAGGAGACGTGGAACGTCTGCACTGCCTTGACGCGCTTCATCAATTCCACAACTGCGCGTCTAGTGGTAATCCCGTGATCTTTGAAAACACTATTCCTAGTTTACACGGTAGAAAATTTTGATTTGCGCTAGTGTAGCCTACCCGTATCCCTACAAATTTGCTTTAAAATCATATTCTAAAAAATTTATATAGTCAAAATAAGCCTATATTTGATTCTGCATAAAATTCTATTTTTCAGAAACAAAATACAAATTTAAGCCCACATTAATGTAGGATTTAATTTTCTAAATCTATTGATATATTATTTTCATTTTTAGGACAAATAGAACAAAAGATATGAATTTTAGAAGTTTAAATTCCTAATAGATTCAAAAACATATTTTAAATCTAATTCTCAGACACGTGGACGCATCTGATTGGCCCGTACCGGTTCGGTTGGATCGATCAACGAGAGCTGCAGGATTTAAATGAAATTGCACCAGCCAGATTGACTGATAATGATTCGTTAAGTGATCTAATCTGGTCCACTAGATCTAGATCTAATGGTGCTGGCCGCTTTGACCAAAGACTGGCGGCACGAATGGCCAGAGAGGCGGCGACGCTACTAGCGATGGTGCTCCGGTGATTCCAGAGGGGGCAAGGGGCTGTGTAGTGGCTTACCAGCGTCGCAAGGTCGCAAGGAAGCTCAAGGTGGCTTCGGCTTGGACGAGGGCGAGCTGTTGTGGCCGCTAGGGCTCGTCGGAGTTGCGGGCAGTGTCGGGTGCGAGTTGGCGAAGACGACGGCGACGCTCTGGATCACCTAGCGCAAAACAAATGTATCAAGACAGACACAAGGTTCGGGCAAACAAGATGGTTTTATTCAGAGGCCAAGGGGCGGTCGCATCTTACTAGAATTGCTCGCCGAAGACGAGGGCGGCATCGGGTGCTCACGGTGTTTGATGAAGCCGACGTTCTGGATCACGAGTAGACGAAAATAGTGTATGAGAAAGAGCGCACGATCACGGGGAGACCGATAGCATAAATGAGAGAGGGCGGGGTGGACGGAGCTCACCGGAATATCTCACCGGAGACGCTCAGGCAGCGGCAATGCAAGCGCAAATACGGCCAGCCTGGGGGCGCTCTAGTGCTGCTGCTTGGGGGGAAATGACCGTGGAGGTGTGGGGGTTAACTAGGCAGCGGCAGGAACGAGAATTACTCGCCATATCAATGGCAATTAAGCCACGAAATCAATGGCAGTGAACGGTAGCGACGACGGGTTCTAGGCGCGGGATTTGGGGAAGAAGGAGCTGAGCTGGCACGGGGCCACTGGCAGTGTCTGCGGGGTAGAGTGAGCGCGGGTGAGCGAGAGAGGGGAAGGGGAATGGCCGGGTGGGCTTGCTAGGCTGGATCTGCTGTTGGGCCGAAAGTGCAGCGCAATGCTTTTCTTTTTCTCTTCTACTTTTCTTTTTCCAAATTGATTTTCAGAAATGATTTTCAAACCCTAATTCAAACAAGTTTGAATTCAAACCACTTCTATATTTTTGTATAGTGAATTTTTGCACTCTAAAGTGTGACAAACTCACTTGTCCACTCAAAAACACTTTGGCCCTTTGAAAATAAAATAAAACCATGCCACATATGATTTAATAAAATGGGCATATTAATGGTTTTATTTGGATTTTTGGTTTGAAACTTTTTGTGCAAGACAAAAATGATATGAACTTATGAATTCAATGCATGCTTTTGTAATTCATGAGTTTTGGGATGTTACAAATCTAACCCCCTTAAGATGAATCTCGCCCTCGAGATTCGGATTGGCTAGAAAATAGGTGAGGATGATGTTTCTGAAGGTCATCTTCTCTTTCCCAAGTTGCTTCCTCTTCGAAATGATGGTTCCACTAAACTTTGCAGAATTTGATAGTCTTGGTACGAGTAACTCTTTTTGTAGTCTCAAGGATTTTGATAGGCTTCTCCTCATAGGTGAGATCACTCTCCAACTGAAACTCTTCCAAAGGTATAGTATCTTTCAAAGAAGTTTCTTCCATTTCCGGATGGCACTTCTTCAACTAACTCATATGAAACACATTGTGAACCGCTGACAGTGATTCAGGCAATTCAATCTCATAAGCCAATTCTCCTTTACAACTCAAAATATTGAATGGTCCAACGTATCTTGGTGCCAACTTTCCTTTGACTCCAAATCTCTTCACACCACGAAGTGGTGAGACTCTGAGGTAAGATCTATCACCTACCTTATAGGTGACTTCTCTATGCTTTGGATCTGCGTAGCTCTTTTGTCGGGACTATGCAATCTTCAATCTGTCTTTTACCAATTTAACTTTCTCTTCCGCTTCCTTAATCAGTTCTGGTCCGAACAAATTTCTTTCACCAACACCACTCCATAGCAATGGAGTAGTACACTTCCTTCCATAGAGAAATTCAAACGGTGCCATCTCAATGTTGGCTTGATAGCTATTATTGTAAGAGAATTCTGCGTAAGGCAGACTTTCATCCCAACTAGCACCATAGTCTAGGGCACATGCCCTCAACATATCCTCCAAAATCTGATTGGTTCTTTCTGTCTGTCCATCAGTATGGGGGTGAAAAGCTGTGCTGAACTCTAATATTGTTCCCAACGATTCATCCAGTTGTCGCCAAAAATGCGAAGTGAACTGAGTTCCTCTATCAGACACAATACTCTTGGGTACTCCATGCAGACATACAATCCTGTTCACATAGATCTTGGCTAACTTAGCACTTGTATAGGTTGTCTTCACGGGTATGAAATGAGCCACTTTAGTTAGGCAATCTACAACAACCCAAATAGAATCATATCCAGATCTAGTCCTTGGCAGTTCGGTGATAAACTCCATGCCAATCTTATCCCACTTCCAATCAGGAATATGTAGTGGTTGCAATAATCCTGCCAGTTTCTGATGTTCCGCTTTCACTCGAATACACACATCACACAAGGCAATATGCTCCGCAATATCTTTCTTGAGGTTGTTCCACCAAAATCTTTCCTTCACATCCATGTACATTTTGGTGTTACCCGGGTGAATAGAATATTGTGAATTGTGTGCTTCCTGCAGAATCAGTTTCCGAAGCTCTGGATCTTGCGGAATGCAGATACGTTTTCCATGCCATAAAGTACCCTGTTCATCTTCATGGAATCCTTTAGCTTTCCCTTTGCTAATTTTTCATTTAATCTCTTCAATTTCCTTGTCTAACTTTTGGGCTTCTTTGATCTTGTCCAACAATGTGGTTTGAACATCCATTGACATGAGATGTCCTTCAGGTACTATTTCCAATCTGAGATCTTTGAATTGGGCACACAGATCATCTGGCAATTCTCCCTTAGTAAGGCCATTCACATAAACCTTACGTCTTAAAGCATCTGCTACAACGTTTGATTACTGGGGTGGTATTGCAAACTCAAGTCATAGTCCTTGATGAGATGAAGCCATCTTCTTTGCCTCATATTGATTTCCTTCTGGGTGAAGATATATTTTAAACTCTTGTGATCCGTGAACACTTCACAACATTTTCCCAAAAGATAATGTCTCCATGTTTTGAGTGCATGCACAATAGAGGCTAACTCCAAATCATGAGTATGATAATTTACTTCATGAGTTTTGAGTTGTCTCGAGGCATCAGCAACAACTTTCCCTTCTTGCATAAAAACTCCACCTAATACTTGGTGAGATACATCACAATAGACTTGGAAATCTTTCTGCAAATCTGGCAGACATAAGACCGGTGCTATCACTAGTATCTTCTTTAATTCCTGGAAACTGACTTCACAACCTTTAGTCTAGTCAAACTTCTTATCTTTCTTAAGTAACTCCGTCATTGGCTTAGCTACCTTTGAGAAATTCTTTATGAATCTTCTATAGTACCCTGCCAAGCCTAGGAATTTCACTGACTTGGGAGATTCCCACTCAGTTACAACTGACATCTTTGCGGGATCGACAACTATACCATCTCCTGACACAATATGTCCGAGAAATCCAACTTCATTCAACCAGAATTCACACTTGATGAACTTGGCATACAACTTGTGTTCCCTGAGCTTCTCAAGTATCAAACGCAAATGTTCTTCATGCTCTTCTTTGCTCTTGGAATAGATCAAAATGTCGTTGATGAATACGACAAAAAACTTGTCGAGAAATTCCATGAACACTTTGTTCATCATATTCATGAAATAGGCTAGTGCGTTTGTCAAACCAAATGGAATCACGGTGTACTCATACAATCCATACCTAGTGGTGAACGCAGTCTTAGGTATGCCTTGCTCTCTAATCTTTAACTGAAAGTAGCTTGATCGGAGATCAATCTTTGAGAACACACAGGCTCCTTCTAGCTAATCAAATAGATCGTTGATTCTAGGCAAATAATACTTGTTCTTTATAGTCACCTCATTGAGTGAACAGTAATCTATGCATAACCTTTGACTTCTATCCTTTTTCTCAACAAACAGAAATGGTGCACCCTAAGACGAATAACTTGGTTGAATAAATCCTTTTTGCAACTGTTCTCCAAGCCGTTTCTTGATTTCTTTCAACTCATCAACTGCCATCTTGTAGGGTCTCTTTGCTATTGGTCTTGATCCTGCAGTATGTCAATCTGAAACTCCACATCTCTATCTGGTGGAATTCCTGGCAACTCTTCCAGAAACACGTCCAGATATTCCTTCACAACTGGTACACCATCTATGCTACCCCCCTTAAGAGAATTTAGCTTACTCCCTTTTGATTAAAAGTTTGACTTGAATCTTATACTTTTCTTATCCGGGGTTGTGAGTGTAACTGTATGATTGGCACAATCTAGTACTCCTTCATACTTAGTCATCCAATCTATACCCAAAATTACATCCAATCCTTGTGAATCTAGGATTATCAGACTAACTGGAAACTTATACTTTCCAAATTCTATCACTAGATCATGACATCCAAAATTCACTATCATCTCTCCACCGGGAGAGCTTACTTTTATAGGACACCCAATAGTTTCAGTTGGAAGTCCATTTTATCAACAAATGCTCTTGATATGAATGAATGTGATGCGCTAGTATCAAAAAGAACAAGTGCTGGAAAAGAATTAAGCTTGAACTTACCAGCTACAGCATTAGACTCTTCATAAATTTCTTCCACATTTACGTGGTTCATTTGTCGCTTTTGAAAAGGGTTGGGCTTGTTGGCTCCTTCAACTTTCTTTTCGGGGCATTCATTTGCATAGTGCCCAGTTTTCTTGCATTTGAAGCACTCAACCTGGCCGATGTCTCTTTTTGCAGGCTGACTCCCATTACCATTTCCACTATGGTGGCTCTTGTGTCCACTCTTGTGGTTCTTATACTTGTCATTGTCATGACTCCGATGATGCTTGTTGTCATGGTGACGGTTGTGGTTGTGGTGGCTATTATACTTCCCATGCTTGTGGAATCCAGAACCTCCACTATCATCATTATGGGAACGCTTGTGAGACGATCCCGAGCTGTTCTTATCAAAGTTATGCTTTCTCTTCCTGCTCTCAACCTTCTTCATCTTGCTTTCCAAGATGGTAGCCTTGTCACATAGTGATTGGTATGTTGGAACATAGGCAATAGATAGTTGCAGGTTCATTTCATCATTCAATCCTTCGAGGAACTTCTCCTTCCTCTTGGCATCAATATCAACCTCATCCGGTGCATAGCGCGCCAGATTGTTAAACTCCACAATGTATTCAGCCACACTGCGGTGACGCTGTTTCAGATTGTGGAACTCCTTCTTCTTCAAATTCATCACTCCTGATGATATGTGAGCTGTACGGAATCCATCCTCGAAAATAGCCCAAGTCACATCCTCAAGGGGAGTGGTGATCTGAAAGTTGTCCCACCATGTTGCTGCTGGTCCTTCAAGCAGATGTGCTACGAAGCTGACCTTTTCTTCATCGGTGCAGCCAACAGTGACTAGATCTTTGTTCATGGAACGAAACCAATCATTGGCTACCATTGGATCAGTTGTTCCTAAGAACTTGGCTGGCCTCAACCTTAGAAACCTGGTGAGCATGTCAAAAGCTGGTGGGTTGTTGGGATTATTATTATTATTATTGTTGTTGTTGTTGTTGTTGTTGTTGTTATTGTTCTGATTCTGATTTTGATTAGCCATGAACTGGGTCATCATCTGCATCAGTTGAGTTTGAGCTGTCATCAACTGCTGCATCTCGGTATTGACATTATTGTTGTTGTTGGTTGGGTTGGGATTGGCATGACGGGGAGGCATCTGTGGTTTCAATAAGGATAAGTAATGAGATATGACCTCATAGATGCTATGCACAATAAATCACAAAGCAACAAACACAATAAATGATCACAAGATAAACATAGGGTTTAAACAATGTAAACAATAAGTTTGGAAAAGTAAACATAATAGCAAGCCATCCACATGTTGGATTATCATTGCGACTGAATAATGAAAGGATGATAGATAAATAGGTAACCGAATATTCAACTACTCCTCCATGTCGACCTCCATGTCCACAAGTGTAAGATCCCTCCCTTTATAAAGGTAAGGATCCCTGTGATTGCAATGCTAGTCCCTGGATCAATGCTAGCATCCACAGTTTAAGATGAAGTACAGAGAAACAAAGGTCATTATTACATGTCATTCCAGAGACAAACATAGTCTTTTACAAACTCCATGGCCACAGGCCTAATACAAGAGTTCAAATATATAATAAGATAAATAAGTCTTCATCTTCATGTGCCACAGGCAAGCATGTTCAGTGTAGACTCATAACCCCTAATCATCATCAGAACAACCTACAACATCACAAGTTACAGCCACAGTGGATCAATACATTGGAATAGTATTGGCAAGTGATACCTTAGTAGAATATTGGTAGACTAGATACTATATGCATTTTGGCTAAGTCTAGCTTAGGCTTGCTTTGCTCAAAATAGGTTTTACCTATTAGTTGAAAACACTAAGTTTTTCTTTGACAAAAATTTCCCAAGGAAACACCAATAGAAATTGGTGTACCTTCACCCTTGTTCACCCACAAGTTTTAACTTAGAAATTGAGATGAGGAGATTCATGATAGCTTCCATGTCTTGATGCTCAAGTTGTCCAATACCAGGGACATGGCTAAGTACTTAGATTCTTCCATCTGCAGAGGTTGTGCACTTTCCCCACAAGACTTGATTTTCACCAAGACAGGACCTTTCAGAAGCCATCCCTTAGACCAAATGGACGCGTTCCAACCTATCATCCCACTACCACCAACTGTCCAAATGGCTAAGTTATTGCAACCTATGTGATCCAGGCAGAGCCCATATTGCCAAGTTGCTGCACTAGAAGCTTCTTAACATATGGCATCTCAAATCCCTTTGTTCCTGGGTGTCTTTCCACAAGTGAGATACACAAGGTAAGCCATAGAAATGGCCTTGTGTAACCACTCAACACAAACCATTCCTTCCATTCCACCCAGGTGTTTCATTCACTTAGTTGTTTTATTAAACAAAACACAAGTCCAAAGACTTAGAAATATTTTCTCATAGCATGGCATTGATAAGACTTAGAAATAATTCTAGCAATTCTACAACTACTAGGATTTCCAAAGCATAGCATATAGATCAAAAATATTCATGCAAGACTTAGCAAAATATTTCTAATGCATAGTTAAAAAGCATAGGAATAAAATCATGAAGTACCACTTTCCTTGGTAGTTTGGGGAGTAGCAACAATCTTCACAATCACAATCACTATTTGCACCAAAATCTACACATAAAATAATGGCACAATTCACATACACAATATATACAAGCAAAAATACATGAATGTATGCAAAATGCCATGTGATGATTTTCTACACCAAACAAGACAAGTGCACAGTACTGAATCATAAACAAGTACAAAACAAGCCAAATAAACTTTATTTGAATAACAAATCATTTTCCAAATAATTATTATACTCAAATTATGCCTACAAATGTTTCTGCAAAAACAACCATTTTAACAGAGGCAAAACATTAAACACATTGCATAAACAGAAAGGTTTTTCTCTCCTGATTCCATTGATATAAAATTTGTCAAATTTGGACGTGGGAATCAAAAGTTATGAATTATTCAAGTTTAAACATCTAATAGATCTAATTTCTGGTTTTTATTAAACAGACAGGCCACGTGGCTGCTTCCTATTGGTCCATACCGTTTCGGTTGGATCGGCTAACACAGACCACAGGATCTCATTTATATCTCACGGTGCTGATGCTTCCATACCGCTTCGGTGATTGAATCTACCGCGTCCATTCGATCAAGATCTAACGGCCCTAAGCAGCTAACCCTAAACGGGCGGCGCTAGCGGCGGCGCGCTCGGACAGGGATGTTCCGGTGAAAACATGAAGCAAGGGAGAGGGAAAAATTGCTCACCGGGTTCGCCGTGAAGTGCTGGTTCTCAAGGTAGTCGAGGTGGGACAGGGGGTGCACGAGGTCTTCATGGATTCCTCGCCGGAGAGGTTGTTGTCGTCGGTCACGCACGATTCTTGTCGGAGATGAGCACCTGGGACGCAAGCGAGCAGGGCAACGCGTCAGTGAGATGCGCGCATGTTCGGGGAGTGTGGGTATACTCACCAGGGAGCAAGGTACTTACGGGGACGATGGCTATTGCTTGCCGGAGATGGGGCAGACGGCTACGGCGAGTAGGCGAGGTCGGAGTCGAGATTCTGGAGCATGCGCGAGCAAGCGGAGGGTGTCAGTAGGTGCGTACGAGGATGCAGGATCAGCTCGTCTGAACCATAGGCAGAGGGGAATGCGGGGCTTACCGGAATTCGACGACGAGCTCGTCGGAGCAGAGGGGTGTCTCGAGAAGATTCCGAGCAGCCTGGGGCTCTCTGCGGGTGTGGCGTGAGGGAAAAGGAGCG
The DNA here is from genome assembly GCA_916181665.1 of Avena sativa. Taxonomy (NCBI): domain Eukaryota; kingdom Viridiplantae; phylum Streptophyta; class Magnoliopsida; order Poales; family Poaceae; genus Avena; species Avena sativa. The sequence continues at coordinate 122,743,993 of OV702281.1, forward strand.
GAAGGAGGAGGGGATTAAGTAGAGGGGATCGGGGGAGGAAATTACTCGCCGAATCAATGCAATTAAGCGTGACATCAGTGGGGGAAACGGCAGCGGCGAGGTGGTCGTCGGCGTTGATTGAGGACGAAGGGAGTGACGTGGCAGTGAGGCCCAGTCGTCAGCGACTGGGTGCGCGTGTGCGGGGTAGGAAACGAGGGGAGAGGGGGAAACGGCCCGGGTGGGCTTGTGGGCTGTTAGTGGTGCTGGGCCGAATGGCTGGCGCCAGGTTTTATTTTTTTACTTTTTGTTTTTCTTTTTCTGTATGATTTTCTAGAATGATTTTCAAACCCTAGTTCAAATAAGTTTGATTTCAAATCTTCTCTAGATTTTTATACAGTGAACTCTGTACTCAAATGTGTGTCAAACACTTCTGTTTACTCAAATACACTTTGATCATTTGAAAAATAAAATAAAACCATGCCTTAGTGAGATATAAATAATAGGCATAAAATTGGTTTCATTTGGAGTTTTGATTTGAAAAAAAAAATTGTGCTAGTCAAGAATGCTATGAATACATGAATGCAATGCATGCTTTTGTAACTCATGAATTTTGGGATGTTACATATGTTGCTTCTTCTTCGGAATGATGATTCCACTGAACTTTGCAGAATTTGATAATCTTAGTCCGAGTAACTCTTTCTGCAGTCTCAAGAATCTTGATAGGTTTCATCTCGTAAGTGAGATCACTTTCCAATTGAACCTCCTCCAAAGGTATGGTATACTTCAAAGAAGTCTCTGCCATTTCTGGATGGCATTTCTTAAGCTGACTCACATGAAACACATTATGAACAGCAGATAGTGATTCTGGCAATTCAATCTCATAAGCTACTTCTCCTTTACGACTCAGAATCTTGAATGGTCCAACATATCTTGGGGCCAATTTACCTTTGACACCAAACCTCTTCACTCCACGAAGTGGTGACACTCTAAGATAATCTCTATCACCCACTTCATAGGTGACTTCTCTACGCTTAGGATCTGCGTAACTCTTCTGTCGGGACTGTGCTACCTTAAATCTGTCCTTAACTAGCTTGACTTTCTCTTCAGCTCTTTGATTAGTTCTGGTCCGAACAAACTTCTTTCTCCCACACCATTCCATAGCAATGGGGTGGTACACTTTCTCCCATAGAGAAACTCAAATGGTGCCATCTCAATACTGGCTTGTTAGCTGTTATTGCAAGAGAATTCTGCGTAAGGCAGACTTTCATCCCAACTGGCTCCATAGTCCAGAGCACATGCTCTCAACATATCTTCAAGAATCTGATTGGTCCTTTCTGTTTGTCCATCAGTTTGAGGGTGAAAACCAGTGCTGAATTCCAACCTCGTTCCCAATGACTCATGTAGTTGCCTCCAAAAATGAGAAGTGAATTGAGTTCCCCTATCAGACACAATACTCTTGGGTACTCCATGTAGACATACAATTCTACTCATATAGATCTTGGCTAACTGAGCACTTGTGTAGGTTGTCTTCACGGGTATGAAATGAGCCACTTTAGTTAGGCGATCCACTACTACCCAAATAGAATCATATCCTGACCGGGTCCTTGGCAATCCGGTAATGAAATCCATACCAATCTTGTCCCACTTCCAATCAGGAATGGGTAGTGGTTGTAACAATCCTGCTGGTTTCTGATGTTCCGCTTTCACTCTACTACATACATCACACAAAGCGGTGGTCCAACTTATTTTAAACAACATTTGGAAATAGATGAAAGTGGTGGTCCAACTAACAAAGTATGTTACAATCCCATCTCACTTGCCAAGTTGGCTATCAGGGCATCCCTAGAGGCAATCTGTCTATCTAGATTACATGACTCCATTGCTAAGTCTATGATGTCCTTCCTTAAACTTTGGTTGGTAGCCTCTAACTCTTGGGTATGCTTCTTTTCTTCCTTAAGGTCATTATGGGTGTTGAGCATTCTGCACGTGATTCTATCACCAAGTTCTTTGGTGGCCTTCCAAGCTGCATCCTTTGCTGAATCAAAGAATGTAGTGTGCATCACTGAATTGGTGACCATGCAGAACCCTGATTCTTTGTGGTTGTCTTCCTTGTTTTTATACAAGTGAAGTTGCACCCACCAGTACTCAACTCCTTCATCCATCACAGGAAAACCTTTGTACACAGCTGCACCATGTATTCCCATGGTAACCATGAGGTCCTTGAGAGCCTTGGGGAATTCTGTCTCACATTCCAAAGTCATAGTCATGAGTGGTCCCTTCCTCACGGCTTCGTTTATGGAGTTCATCTACAAATAGAGATGAGAAAGAATATTAGAAAAGTTTACGAGAAGAAAAGACAAGTGTGGAAGTTTGTTGATTTTTTTTCCTTAGTGGTTTCCAATCCTAGGGTCATAATCCTACAGGCAACACAGTTCTCTGATACCATCTGTAAGATCCCTCCCTTTATAAAGGTAAGGATCCCTATGATTGCAATGCTAGTCCCTGAATCAATGCTAGCATCCACAGTTCAAGATGAAGTACACAGAAACAAAGGTCATTATTACATGTCATTCCAGAGACAAACATAGTCTTTTACAAACTCCATGGCCACAGGCCTAATACAAGAGTTCAAATATATAATAAGATAAATAAGTCTTCATCTTCATGTGCCATAGGCAAGCATGTTGAGTGTAGACTCATAACCCCTAATCATCATCAGAACAACCTGCAACATCAAAAGTTATAGCCACAGTGGGTCAATACATTGTAATAGTATTGTCAAGTGATACCTTAGTAGAATATTGGTAGACTAGATACTATATGCATTTTGGCTAAGTGTAGCTTAGGCTTGCTTTGCTCAAAATAGGTTTTACCTATTAGTTGAAAACACTAAGTTTTTCTTTGACAAAACTTTCCCAGGGAAACACCAATAGAAATTGGTGTACCTTCACCCTTGTTCACCCACAAGTTTTAACTTAGAAATTGAGATGAGGAGATTCTTGATAGCTTCCATGTCTTGATGCTCAAGTTGTCCAATACCAGGGACATGGCTAAGTACTTAGATTCTTCCATCTGCAGAGGTTGTGCACTTTCCCCACAAGACTTGATTTTCACCAAGACAGGACCTTTTAGAAGCCTTCCCTTAGACCAAATGGACGCGTTCCAACCTATCATCCCACTACCACCAACTTTCCAAATGGCTAAGTTATTGCAACCTATGTGATCCAAGCAGAGCCCATATTGCCAAGTGGCTGCACTAGAAGCTTCTTAACATATGGCATCTCAAATCCCTTTGTTCCTGGGTGGCTTTCCACGAGTGAGATACACAAGGTAAGCCATAGAAATGGCCTTGTGTAACCACTCAACACAAACCATTCCTTCCATTCCACCTAGGTGTTTCATTCACTTAGTTGTTTTATTAAACAAAACACAAGTACAAAGACTTAGAAATATTTTCTCATAGCATGAATATATAACCACCCTTAGTTGCTACTAGCTAGGCTAAGCATGGCATTGATAAGACATAGAAATATTTCTAGCAATTCTACAACTACTAGGATTTCCCAAGCATAGCATATAGATAAAAAATATTCATGCAAGACTTGCCTTGGTAGTTTGGGGAGTAGCAATAATCTAATGCATAGTTGAAAAGCATAGGAATAAAATCATGAATCACAATCACTATTTGAACCCAAATCTACACATAAAATAATGGCACAATTCACATACACAATATATACAAGCAAAAATACATGAATGTATGCAAAATGCCATGTGATGATTTTCTACACCAAACAATACAAGTGCACAGTACTGAATCATAAAAGAGTACAAAACAAGCCAAATAAACTTTATTTGAATAACAAATCATTTTCCAAATAATTACTATACTCAAATTATGCCTACAAATGTTTCTGCAAAAACAACCATTTTAATAGAGGAAAAACATTAAACACATTGCATAAACAGAAAGGTTTTTCTCTCCTGATTCCATTGATATAAAATTTGTCAAATTTGGACGTGGGAATCAAAAGTTATGAATTATTCAAGTTTAAACTTCTAATAGATCTAATTTCTTGTTTTTATTAAACAGATAGGCCACGTGGCTGCTTCCTATTGGTCCATACCATTTCGGTTGGATCGGCTAACATAGACCACATGATCTCATTTAGATCTCATGGTGCAGATGCTTCCATACCGCTTCGGTGATTGAATCTATCGCGTCCAGTGGATCAAGATCTAACGGCCCTAAGCATCTAACCCTAAACGGGCGGCGCTAGCGGCGGCGACTGGCGGCGGCGCGCTCGGACAGGGATGTTCCGGTGAAAACAGGAAGCAAGGGAGAGGGAAAAATTGCTCACCGGGTTCGCCGTGAAGTGCTGGTTCTCAAGGTAGCCGAGGTGGGACAAGGGGCGCACGAGGTCTTCGTGGATTCCTCGCCGGAGAGGTTGTTGTCGTTGGTCACTCATGGTTCTTGTCAGAGATGAGCACCTGGGACGCAAGCGAGCAGGGCAACGCGTCAGTGAGATGCGCGCGTGTTCGGGGAGTGTGGGTAAACTCACCAGGGAGCAAGGGACTTACGGGGACGACGGCTATTGCTTGTCGGAGATGGGGCAGACGGCTACGGCGAGTAGGCGAGGTCGGAGTCGAGCTTCTGGAGCATGCGCGAGAAAGCGGAGGGTGTCAGTAGGTGCGTACGAGGATGCAAAATCAGCTAGTCTGAACCATAGGCAGAGGGGAATGCGGGGCTTACCGGAATTCGACGACGAGCTTCTCGGAGCAGAGGGGTGTCTCGAGAAGATTCCGAGCAGCCTGGGGGCTCTCTGCGGGTGTGGCGTGAGGGAAAAGGAGCGGAAGGAGGAGGGGATTAAGTAGAGGGGATCGGGGGAGGAAATTACTCGTCGAATCAATGCAATTAAGCGCTGCATCAGTGGGGGAAACGGCAGCGGCGAGGTGGTCGTCGGCATTGATTGAGGACGAAGGGAGTGACGTGGCAGTGAGGCCCAGTCGTCAGCGAGTGGGTGCGCGTGTGCGGGGTAGGAAATGAGGGGAGAGGGGGAAACGGCCCGGGTGGGCTTGTGGGCTGTTAGTGGTGCTGGGCCGAAAGGCTGGCGCCAGGTTTTATTTTTTTCCTTTTTGTTTTTCTTTTTCTGTTTGATTTTCAATAATGATTTTCAAACCCTAATTCAAATAGGTTTGATTTCAAATCTTCTCTAGATTTTTATGCAGTGAACGCTGTACTCAAATGTGTGTCAAACACTTCTATTTACTCAAATACACTTTGATCATTTGAAAAATAAAATAAAACCATGCCTTAATGAGATATAAATAATAGGCATAAAATTGGTTTCATTTGGAGTTCTGATTTGAAAAATAAATTTGTGCCAGTCAAGAATGCTATGAATACATGAATGCAATGCATGCTTTTGTAACTCATGAATTTTGGGATGTTACAACAAGAGTAAGTACGGCTGTCTCCATAGCTGACTTGTACTCCTCCACGCTGGTGGTCAAGGCCTTAATCTTCGTGCGAAGAGCTCTCTTCTGCGAGCGAAGCCTCTCTATCACTCCCTGCCGAGTCTCTAACTAGAAGTCCTTGGCCTCTATCTCGGCCCTCATGTCCTTGATCTTCTTGTTTCTGTCCTAAACTCTCTTCTCCTGATTCTTGAACTTCTTGTCCTGGCTCTCGAATCTGGCCTCCATCTCCTTGACAATCTCGTCTTGCTCTGCAAAGAGCTTGTCCTTCTCCCTCAACTGAACCTGGAGCTTGTCATTTCTAAGAATGACGTTGGTCCTATCTGTGTCGAGGTGTCTAATAAGACCCGCTAGGTCCTGGAGGTACAGACAAACTGGCTGTATCGTCTCTGTAGCAGCGCCCTCATACACCAATGCCTCTCCCTCCTCGTCACGTCTCCGAACGGGTGGAAGTAGAGGCCTCTAAGCTCGGTGTCGTGGCATCCGCAAAGGCGTCTGAGTAGCTCCTGCATGACTACATCTAGACCCTTCTCTTTGTCATCGTGCATCAACTTGAAGGAAATCTCCTCCGTGAGTGGCTCCATCTGGCGTCCTGGCTGTGAGACTCTAAATCCCCAAAGTTCCTTCCTCTCAAACTTGGTGAGCTGAAGTGCCTTGATACTAGGAAGTGGGAGGTTGAGCACACTAGTAAACTGCACGATGCGTGAATCGAAACGAGTTCCATTGAACTCCTCGGCAGTGCTGTTCACAAAGCTAGGCATCTAATGTAAGATAGAGATATATTAGAACAACACAAGTAAGAGAAAAACAAGACAGTGAAATGAAAGAAAAAATCATACATCATCCATAAAACATACAAGTCATGGCATACAAAAGTCTACCACAAACACTAAGGTTCAAACATAACTTAGACAAATTTTTGCAAGAAAACGACAAGTGTGGTGGTCCAACTAGCGAAGTACGTTACAATTCTCACTCATATGCTAAGTCTATGATATCTTCCCTTAGATGTTTTATGGCGGTATCTAAGTCTTGGGTATACTTCTTCTCCTCCTTAAGATCATTTTGGGTGTTGAGCATTCTATACTTTTGTCTTTCACCAAGCTCCTTGATAGCAATCCAAGCTGCATTTCTTGTAGAGTCAAAGAATGTTGTATACATTTGTGAGTTGGTGCCCATATAGAATCCCGACTCTTTGTGGTTGTCTCCCTTGTTTTTGTACAAGTGAAGTTGCACCCACCAATATTCTTCTCCTTCATCCATCACTGGGAATCCCTTGTACGGCCTCACCATGTATCCCCAAGCTAACCATAAGGGTTTTGAGTGCTTTGGAAACTCCGTATCCCATTCTAAAGTCATGGTCATTAGTGGTCCCTTCTTGACGGCTTCGTTGATGGCGGCCATCTACAAATTGAGATGAGAAAGAAGATTAGAAAAGGTTTACGAGAAGAAAAAGACAAGTGTGGATTTTGCAAAGAGTTGCATTTTTCCTTAGTGGTTTACTTAGTCTAATCCAACCTAGGGTCATAATCCTATAGGCCACATAGTGCTCTGATACCATCTGTAAGACCCCACCTTTATAAGGTAAAGGTCCCTGTGATTGCAATGCTAGTCCCTGCATCAAATGTTAGCATCCACAGTTTAAGATGAAGTACACAGATACAAAGGTCGTTATTACATCGTCATTACAGAGATAACATAGTCTTTTACAACTCAATAGCCAAAGGATAGTACAAGATTTCATGTCATAGGTAAATAAAATAAAGTCTTCATCTTCATGTGCCACAGGCAAATATGTTGAGTGTAGACTCATAACCCTAATCTCCATCAGAGTAACCTGCAACATCATAAGTTACACCCACAAGGGGTCAATACATTTGGAATTGTATAGGCAAGTGATACCATAGTAGAATAGTATTATCTAACATCTATATGAATTTGGCTAAGTGTTGTTTAGGCTTTCTTTGCTCAAAATAGGGTTTCCTATCAGTTGAAAACACTAAGTTTTTTTAGACAAAAACTCCCAAGGAACCATCAATAGACATTGGTGAACCTTTAACCCTTGTTCAACCACAGGTTTTTAACTTAGAAATTGGGATAAGGAGATCCTTGATACCTTCAATGTCTTGATGCTCAAATTGTCCGTTGCCGGGGACATGGCTAAGTACTTAGGTTGTACCCTCTCAAGAGGTGGTGCACTTTCCCCACAAGACTCAACATGCATCGAGATGAGACCTTTCAGAAGCCTTCCCTTAGACCACCATGGATGCGTTCCATCCTATAAACCTACCACCAACTGTCCATCTGGCTAAGTTATTGCAACCTATATGATCAAGGCAGAGCCCATATGCCATGTGGTTGCACTATAAGCTTCTAAACACTAAGTATCTCAAATTCCTTTGTTCCTGGGTGGATTTCCATAAGTGAGATACACAAGATAAACCATAGACATGGGCCTTGTGTAACCACTCAAAATAAACCATCATACCATTCCACCCAGGTGATTCATTCACTTAGTTGTTTTATTAAGAAAAAACACAAGTAAAAAGACTTAGCAAAATTTCCATAGCATGATTATAATCCACCCTTGTTTTCTACTGGCTAGGCTCAGCATGATAACATAGAAAGTATCTTAACTTAGAGAAAATTCTACTAAGACTATAAATACTAGGATTTCCCAAGAATATCATATAGATACTTAGCAAAAATATTTCATGCAAGCCCTATTCAAAATATCACTAGTGCATAGTCAAATATAATAGGACAAATACATGAAGCACCACTTGCCTTGGTATTAGTTGGGGGAGTAGCAACAATCCTCACACTCACAATCACCACTAGCACCAAAATCTACACATAAAATAATAGCACCAAATTCACATTCAAATAATCAAGCAAAAATATTTATGAATGCATGCAAATGCAATCAAATGCATTTCTACACTAAATCATTCAAAAAAAAATAGTACTGAACACAAAACCATTTATTTAAAGTCTAAATAAACTCAAATTTGCTTTGAAATCATTTTCTAAATAATTTATATAGTCAAAATAAGCCTATATTTGATTCTGCATAAAATTCTATTTTTCAGAAACAAATTACAAATTTAAGCCCACGGTAATATAGGATTTAATTTTCTAAATACATTTATATATTATTTGCATTTCTTGGATAAACATAACAAAATATATGAATTTTACAAGTTTAAATTCCTAATAGATTTAAAAACAGATTTTAAATCTAATTCTCAGACACGTGGACGCATCTGATTGGCCCATACCTGTTCAGTTGGATTGATCAATAAGAGCCACATGATTTAAATGAAATCGCACGGGCCAGATTGACTGATAACGATTCGTTAAGTGATCTAATATGGTCCACTAGATCTAGATCTAATGGTGTTGGTCGCTTTGACCAAAGACTGGCGGCGTGAATGGCCAAAGTGGCGGCAGCGCTACTAGCGACGGTGCTCTGGCGATGCCAGAGGGGGATAGGGGTTGTGCAGTGGATTACCAGCGTCGCATCCTCGCTAGGAAGCTCAAGGTGGCTTCGGCTTGGACGGGGGCGAGATGATGTGGTCGCTGGGGCTCGTTGGAGTTGCGGGTAGCGTCGGGTGCGAGTTGACGAAGACGACGGCGACGCTCTGGATCAACCTATCACAAACCAAGTGTATCAGGACACGCGCAAGGTTCAGGCGAACAAGATGGTCTGATTCAGAGGCCAAGGGGCGGTCGCATCTTACCAGAATTTTTCGCTAGAGACGAGGGCGGTGTCGGGTGCTCACGGTATTTGATGAAGCCGATGTTCTGGATCACGAGTAGACAGACAAAGTGTATGAGAAGGAGCACAAGATCACGGGGAGCACGATAGCATGAACGAGAGAGGGCGGGGTGTACGGAGCTCACCGGAATATCTCACCGGAGACGCTCGGGCAGCGGCGACACAAGCGCAAATATGGCCAGCCTGGGGGCGCTCTTGTGCTAGTGCTTGGGGGGAAATGACCGTGGAGGTGTGGGGGTTAAGTAGGCAGAGTCAGGCACGAGAATTACTCGCCGTATCAATGGAAATTAAGCTATGAAATCAATGGCAGTGAACGACAGTGGCTTTGGGTTCTGGAAGAGGGATTTGGGGAAGAAGGAGCTGAGCTGGCGCGGAGCCACTAGCAGTGTCTGCGGGGTAGAGTGAGCGTGGGTGAGAGAGAGAGGGGGGAAGGGGGAGTGGGCGGGTGGGCTTGCTAGGCTGGATCTGCTGATGGGCCGAAAGTGCAGCACACTGCTTTTCTTTTTCTCTTCTCCTTTTATTTTTCCAAATTGATATTCAGAAATGATTTTCAAACCCTAATTCAAACAAGTTTGAATTCAAACCACTTCTAGATTTTTTTAAAGTGAATTTGTGCACTCTAAAGTATGACAAACTCACTTTTCCACTCAAAAACACTTTGTCCCTTTGAAAACAAAATAAAACCATGCCACATATGATTTAATAAAATGGGCATATTAATGGTTGTATTTGGATTTTTGGTTTGAACTTTTTGTGCAAGACAAAAATGATATGACCTTATGAATGCAATGCATTCTTTTGTAATTCATGAGTTTTGGGATGTTATACCAGGGGCTCCATCGACCCCAAGCAACCCCGACCACACTTACCTACCTATTATGAATGCACCTCCTTCACCGCCTTCGAGAAGATCCAGAATGCATGTCGAATGGAACGCCCGAACTATGTGAATTATGGAATCTACTAGGCAAGTTTAATCATGGAACTATGTCAATCTAGGGGTTCCCAACCCCCGTGTGGTTTTATGCTCGTCTTGGTTCAAGATGCAAGAACTCGGGTCTTAGTGGTGGCGAGCATGGGACTAGAAAAACCACATCCCACCATGGCCTCCCATACAAGCCTTAACATGTTTAATCTCATACCACCTCTGATCTCATCACATTCTCCTGTCATACTAGATTCTCTGCATCTGATGCATCCTCTAGATAAACCAGCACTGGCAGCTATGCATGGCTAAGCAAGACATAGTTATAAGCTCTAGAAATGCGCACAAGCCAAAACTAGGTATGCTAGGAGCAGTGGATCAGGTAATATAAGCTCAAAGGGAGTAATGCAACAGATAGGATACTCTATCTATCGACAAAAAACCATAGTAGAATCATATGCATCATGGCAAGAATTAAAATTCTTTTGAAATCATAGGATTATATCATGGTGGGGCTATTCTTGTCTTTGCCGGTTGATAACCAGAAAGCAGAGCTTCGGACATCTGGTACTTGAATTGATTATAGTTGGTCAAGTATTGATCTTCGAGCTTCAACAGTGTTGATCTCGGTCTTCAATCTCTATCTTGATCTCGATATTATACTCTACCGGGGAAGAACCAAATACCAGAAAGAAAGGAAACAATCAACACATGGCATCGATGCAATGCTCAAACAAGGATGATGATATGAAAATTTGAATTGTACTAAGTTGTATCCCTAAGACATGCTCGGCAGTTTAATCGGGGTTCCGAGGGGTGCAAATCCTAACTCAGGGGAACTCCGGAAACACCTATGAGGGGTTACTATGTTCTTATAACTATACTTGTCATTTAAGTTATTTATCAATGCATGATTATATCTTTAATAGATAGATATCATTGTTTTGAACATTTTGATATATTATTTGTATTTTTCTGAATTACTGAATAAAAGTTATTGAATTTCTAATATTAATATCAATTTCTGAAATTGTTAAAACAACTTACTATACTTTTTACACCCAGCCAGAATCTACCCATAGTGACTGACTGATGGGCCCTAGGCCACATCGGCAGCCACGTGGGCAAAAGTAAAGGGTTTCGCGGCATAGTAAATCAAAATTTTCTACGGATGCGAATAGAGGGAAAGCCAAGATCTAATCTAGGAGATGCAAACAACGAGAGAGATTGGATTAGATCTTCATACCCTTGAAGATTCGCACAGCGGAACGTTTGTCGGAACGTGGGTGATGTAGTCGTACTCGCTTCTCCTCCTCGCGATCCGATCCGATCTAGCACCACAAGTGGCGGTGCCTCCGTGAGATGCACACGTGCAGCACCTCGACGTCTCCTCCTTCCTCGGTCTAGCAAGTATGGTGGAGAGACGGATTGGATCTACAACACGATGGCGTGGTGTATGTGGTGGAGAGTTTCTGCAGCAGGGCTTCGCCTACACGCAGTCGGGAGGGAGAGAGAGAGGAGTGAAGCAGGGCGACTGGCTTGAGGGGAAGGTGTGTGTGTGTGTGGGGGGGGGGGGTGGTGCACCCCCATCCCTCTTTATATAGAGGGGTGGGCGGCAGCCCTAGCCCCTCCCCCAAGCCCAAACCGGCGGCCAAAGGAGGAGTGGGGGGCAAGGAAACCCCCCCTTCTAGAAGCTCCAATTAGGGTTTTACCCTAGTTGGCCGGTTGGGCCCTATGGGTCCTTGTGCCCCTGGCCCAATGCGGCCAGGGCACTCCCTCATAGGCCCATGCCCCCTCCCAGAAGGTGGGGCCACGTTGGTCCCCTTCCGGAAGGTTCTAGAAGCTTCCGGTACAATACCGATTAACCCGGAACAATTCCGAACTCCAAAAACTGCCCTGCGTTATATGAATCTCATTCTCCGGACCACTCCGGAACCTCTCGTGATGTCCCAGATCCCATCCGAGACTCCGAACAAAAACTCATAAACCAATTATCCAATCTATCCTAGCGTCGAGACACGTTAAGTGTGTGACCCTGCGGGTTCGAGAATATGCAGACATGATCTTCTATCAATAATCAACAGCGGGGTCTGGAAACCCATATTCACTCCCACACATTCATCGATGATCATATCGGATGAACCACGATGCAGGGATTCAATCAATCCCATATATATATTCCCTTCGTCTCGCGATATTTTACTTGCCCGAGATTCGATCGTCAGTACCGTCATACCTAGTTCAATCTCGTTCACAGCAAGTACTTTACTCGTTCTGTAATCCGATATCACTTTGTGATTAACTCCTTAACCACATGCTTGCAAGCGGTGTTGATATCAATTACCGAGTGGGCCCGAAGTATATCTCTCCGACTTGGGAGGGACAAATCCCATCTCGATACATACAACCCAACAGATACTTTCCGATCACCTGAGAGACACCTTTATGATCACCCTCTCATAGGATGACGTTTGATGACCTCAAAGCTTTCTTCCGATACCAGGGAGTTGTATTATCTCATGGTCTAAGGAATACAATATTTGACATAAGAAAAGCTTCGCAAAGACGAACACGATGACACGATCTAATTTATTCGCTTAGTTTGGGTTTGTCCACCATATCATTCTCCCAATGATATGATCTCATTATTAATCGACAACTCATGTCCATGGTTAGGAAACCTTAACCATCACTAATCAATGAGCTAGTCCATAGAGGCGTACTAGGGACACGGTGTTGTTCACAAACCACACAAGTATTAAAGTTTCCGCTTAATACAATTCTAGCATGGAATATAAACATTATCATGAACAAGAATTATAATAATAACATCTTTATTATTGCCTCTAGGGCATAATTCCAACAGTCTCCCACTTGCACTAGAGTCAATAATCTAGTTCACATTTGGCAACAATCTCACACCCATGGCACTGAGGTGCTGATCATGTTTTACACGTGGAAGAGGTTTAGTCAATGGATCTGCGACATTCAGATCTGTATGTACTTTGCTAATCTTCAGATCTCCATCTGCCATGTTTTAGTGTTAGATCGACGACAAGTAATATGAATCATGAGTGAGTACCATAGTTTTTCTTTCTTTTGCGAAATCACTACCACAGCTATTATATTCAATTGAATTTGGGCCACACCTCACGTGCAGCACGCTATGATTGTAAAGAAATTAAAGTTGCCTGGCGTGGAAAACTCCCGTAACGCTGCCATACTCCCGGATCGTCGAGAACCTTCTTCTCCACGCCACAGGTTTCCGGCCACAGGAGTACTCGGAAAACCGGAAACGGCCCCGGCCACAAAAACGAACCCCAACAGTACACGCTCGGGGTTGGCCCCGGACCCGCCTCTGCCAACTGGCTTCACAAACCTCTCGGATTATATGAAACTTGCGATTGATATGCTTGGTCTTTGGATGATATCTTGGTTCCTCAGCGAGTGCTATGGCGCCAGTGTTGTCACACAATATCTCCAGTGGGTCCAATGCACTTGGAACCACGCCAAGCTCAGTGATGAAGTTCCTGATCCAAACTCCTTCACTTGACGCTTCTGCAGCAGCCATGTATTCCGCTTCTACTGTAGATCCCGCGATCACGCTTTGCTTGCAGCTTCTCCAGCTCACAGCTCCTCCATTCAAAATATACACATATCCTGTCTGAGATTTAGAATCATCCTTGTCGGTGTCAAAACTAGCGTCGACGTAACCTTTTACGACGAGCTGTTCATCACCCCCATAGACTAAGAACATTTCTTTAGTCCTATTTAGGTACTTTAGGATGTTCTTCATGGCTGTCCAGTGTTCCACTCCTGGATCACTTTGATACCTGCTCGTCAAACTAAGAGCATTGGACACATCCGGTCTAGTACACAGCATGGCATACATGATAGAACCTATGGCCGAGGCATAAGGCACTTTGCTCATAGCTTCCCTATCATTTACCGTAGCTGGACATTGAGCCTTGCTCAATATCTTACCTGACAACATAGGCACTGAACCTTTCTTTGCCTTATCCATTCTGAACCTTTTCAAAACTTTGTCTAGGTATGTACTCTGGCTTAAAGCTATCAGGCGTCTTTGTCTATCTCTATAGATTTTGATGCCCAATATATAAGCAGCTTCACCTAGGTCTTTCATTGAAAAACACTTGTTCAAATAACTCTTCACATCGTTAAGCATGTTGATGTCATTTCCAATAATCAATATGTCATCCACATATAGTACCAGAAACTTCACCGAGCTCCCACTCACTTTCTTGTAGATACAAGCTTCGTAGCAATTTGGAACAAATCCAAAGCTCTTGATCACTTGATCAAAACGAAGGTTCCAACTCCGAGATGTTTGCTTTAGTCCATAAATAGAACGCTGAAGTTTGCATACTTTATCAGCATCCTTAGGATCGACAAAACCTTCGGGTTGCATCATATACAACTCTTCATCAATGTTTCCATTGAGGAACGCAGTCTTGACATCCATCTGCCATATTTCATAATCATGAAACGCAGCAATTGCTAATAAAATCCGAATGGACTTAAACATCACTACGGGAGAGAAAGTCTCATCGTAGTCAACACCTTGAACTTGTCGAAAACCTTTCGCGACAAGCCGTGCTTTATAGACGGTAACATTACCATCCGCGTCCATTTTCTTCTTGAAGATCTAGTTGCACTCAACGGCCTTTCGGTCGCTGGGAGGGTCCACCAAAGTCCATACTTGGTTTTCGCTCATGGATCCCAATTCAGATTTCATGGCTTCTAGCCATTTCTCAGAGTCTGGGCTCATCATCGCTTCCTCATAGTTCGTAGGTTCACTGTCTTCTACCAACAAGACAGTCAAGACAGGGTTGCCGTACCACTCAGGAGGGGCACGCGACCTTGTCGACCTGCGACGTTCAGTAGCAGCATCGTCCGAAGCTTCATGATCCTTGTCATCAGCTTCCTCTATCGTTGGTGCAGGCGGCACTGGAATAATTTCAGGTGCTGCGCTACTCTCCAATTCAAGAGAAGGTTCAATAACCTCGTCTAGCTCTACTTTCCTCCCACTCACTTCTTTCGAGAGAAACTCCTTCTCAAGAAAGGAACCGTTCTTTGCGACAAACACTTTGCCTTCGGTTCTGTGATAGAAGGTATACCCAATAGTTTCCTTAGGGTATCCTATGAAGACGCATTTCTCCGCTTTGGGTTCGAGCTTGTCTGGCATCAACTTCTTGACGTAAGCTTCGCATCCCCAAACTTTAAGAAACGACAACTTAGGTTCAGCACCAAACCATAGTTCATACGGTGTCGTCTCAACGGATTTAGATGGTGCCCTATTTAAAGCGAATGAAGCGGTTTCTAATGCATAACCCCAAAATGATAACGGCAAATCAGTAAGAGACATCATTGATCGGACCATATCTAATAGGGTTCGATTCCGGCGTTCAGACACACCATTGCGCTATGGTGTTCCGGGTGGCGTGAGTTGTGAAACGATTCCGCTTGCTTTGAGATACGTGAGAAAATCATAACTCAAATATTCACCTCCACGATCGGATCGTAGAAACTTAACCTTTCTGTTACGATGGTTCTCCACTTCATTCTGAAATTCCTTGAACTTTTCAAATGTTTCAGATTTATGTTTCATTAAATAGATATACCCATATCTACTTAAGTCATCGGTAAAATTGAGAAAATAGCGATATCCACCGCGCGTCGAAACACTCATCGGTCCGCATACATCGGTATGTATGATTTCCAACAAGTCCGTTGCTCGCTCCATCAAACCGGAGAACGGGGTTTTGATCATCTTGCCCATGAGGCATGGTTTGCATGTGTCAAATGATTCAAAATCAAGAGACTCCAAAAGTCCATCAGAATGGAGTTTCTTCATGCGCTTTACACCAATATGACCTAGACGACAGTGCCACAAATAAGTAGTATTATCACTATCTACTTTGCATCTCTTAGCCTCAATGTTATGGATGTGTGTTTCATCCCTTTCGAGATTTAAAAGAAATAAACCATTCACAATAGGTGCATGACCATAAAAGATGTTACTCATATAAATAGAAAAACCATTATTCTCCGATTTAAATGAATAACCGTCTTGCAATAAACAAGATCCAGAAATAATGTTCATGCTCAACGCAGGCACATAATAACACTTATTAAGGTTTAAAACTAATCCCGAAGGTAAAACTAAGGAGAGCGTGCCGACGGCCATCACATCAACTCTTGATCCGTTGCCAACGCGCATCGTCACCTCATCCCTCGCAGCTGCCGTCTATTCCGTAGCTCCTGTTTCGAGTTACAAATATTAGCAACTGAACCAGTATCAAATACCCCGGCACTACAACGAGGGCTAGTAAGGAAAACATCAATAACATGTATATCAAATATACCTTTGATGGTGCCAGCCTTCTTGTCCGCTAAGTACTTCGGACAGTTGAGCTTCCAGTGACCCTTGTCCTTGCAATAGAAGCACTCAGTGTCCGGCTTAGGACCAGACCTGAGCTTCTTCTCAGCAGGGGCAACGCGCTTGCTGCCGCCTTTCTTGAAGGGCTTCTTTGCACCCTTACCTTTATTAAAGGTGGGGGGCTTGTTGACCATCAACACATGATTATTTTTCTTAGTATCCACCTCCGCAACTTTCAGCTTAGCGAAGCGCTCAGTGATCATATCAGTGGAACCAATCTGATTGTGAGCAACTACAAAACTTTTGTAGCTAGGAGGGAGTGATTGCATAACCCTGTCAATCTTGAGCTCTTCTAGAATCTCGCAGTCTAGTTGCTCAAGGCGTTGAGTGTAGCCCGATCTTAATGGCGTGCTCACTAACGGAACTCCCTTCCTCCATCTTGCAGTTAAAAAATTTCTTAGATATCTCATATCTCTCAGAACGGGCTTGAGTCTGAAACATGTTTTTCAGCTCCTCGAGAATCTCAAAGGGCCCGGCGAACTCCTCAAAACGTTTTTGAAGATCCGATTCCATAGCAAACAACATGGCGATCTTAATCAAATCATAATCATCCTTGCGCGACTAATAAACAACTTTCTCATCAGCCGGCGCATCTATAGCAGGGGCGTCACCTAGCGCTTTCTCAAGGATATAGTCCTTTTGTCCGCCAGCGAGAATGATTCTCAGAATGCGGAACCATTTGGTGAAGTTAGACCCATTGTTTCTAAGATTTTCTATCTCAGCAAAAACGTTGAAGTTGAAGTTGGACTTAGCCATGTGATCTACAGTATTTGCAAGTACAATTTAGACTATGTTCATGATAAATAGTTCAACTTAATCAAATTACTAGATGAACTCCCACTAAAGTCAACATCCCTCAAGTTGTTTAGTGAACATGATCCAAATTCACCACACCTAATCCGATCATCACGAGAAGAGATGTGGCTTCAATGGTGGACAACAAAGTGTCGATCATATCATTCATATGACTCATGCTTAACCTTTCGGTTCATGTATTCCGAGGCCATGTCTGTACATGCTAGGCTCGTCAAGTTAGACCCAAGTATTTCTGCGTGTGCAAAACTGTCTTGCACCCGTTGTATGTGAGCGTAGAGTCTATAGCACCCGATCATCACGTGATGCTTGGACACGACGAACTTTCGCAACGGTGCATACTCGGGGAGAACACAGTTCTTATCTTGATCTTTAAGTGAGGAATCATCTTATAATGCTACCGTCGCGATCTAAGCATAATAAGATACATAAAAGGATAAACATCACATGCATATAACTTTATGTGACATGGTATAGCCAATCTTCGCGCAATGATCTCCATCTTGTGCGTGCCGGCATGATCTCCATCAATCCACCATGATTGCCTCCACCACGAATAGCAACTACAACTATTGCTAACTACTTAGCGATAAAGTGAAACTATTACATGGCGTATAAGAAGTTGACACACAGGTCATACACAATTATAAAGACAACCATATGGCTCCTGACGGTTGTGTACTCATCGACATGCAAGTCGTGAAACATTACAAAACATGATCATCGCATACAATACACATATCACATCTTGGGCCATACCATATCACAGAAAACACTCCCTGCAAAAACAAGTTAGACGCCTCTACTTTGTTGTTGCATGTTTTACGTGGCTTATGGGAGTAGATGCTCAGAACGATTCTTACCTACGGAAAGCCACAACGGTGATATTATGGTTGCCAAACTCCGGTGTTAATCCCATGACAACTATAGTGAGAGAAACAGGCATCCACCAGCCGCATGTGTGGAACAAGCCACACGTCAAGTGCGGAGCCGGTCTCGCGAACGATGTCGCGTAAGGTTGGCCTAGACCGCTTCAATCTCACTATCCCGCATCATAAGAAGAACACGAACAAGAGGCTTGCAACAGAAAACATCAACGCCCGCAACAACCATGTTGCGTTCTACTCGTGAAACACATCTACGCATAGACCTGGCTCTGATACCACTAAAGGGTTTCGCGGCATAGTAAATCAAAATTTTCTACGGATGCGAACAGAGGGAAAGCCAAGATCTAATCTAGGAGATGCAAACAACGAGAGAGATTGGATTAGATCTTCATACCCTTGAAGATTCGCACAGCGGAACGTTCGTCGGAACGTGGGTGATGTAGTCGTACTCGCTTCTCCTCCTCGCGATCTGATCCGATCTAGCACCACAAGTGGCGGTGCCTCCGTGAGATGCACACGTGCAGCACCTCGACGTCTCCTCCTTCCTTGGTCCAGCAAGTATGGTGGAGAGATGGATTGGATCTACAACATGACGGCGTGGTGTATGTGGTGGAGAGTTTCTGCAGCAGGGCTTCGCCTACACGCAGTCGGGAGGGAGAGAGAGAGGAGGGCAGCAGGGTGACTGGCTTGAGGGGAAGGTGTGGGGGGGTGGTGCGCCCCCAGCCCTCTTTATATAGAGGGGTGGGCGGCAGCCCTAGCCGCTCCCCCAAGCCCAAACCGGCGGCCAAAGGAGGAGGAGTGGGGGGCAAGGACCCCCCCTTCTAGAAGCTCCAATTAGGGTTTTACCCTAGTTGGCTGGTTGGGCCCTATGGGGCCTTGTGCCCCTGGCCCAATGCGGCCAGGGCACTCCCTCATAGGCCCATGCCCCCTCCCGGAAGGTGGGGCCACGTTGGTCCCCTTCCGGAAGGTTCTAGAAGCTTCCGGTACAATACCGATTAACCCGGAACAATTCCGAACTCCATAAACTGCACTGCCTTATATGAATATTATTCTCCGGACCACTCCGAAACCTCTCGTGATGTCCCGGATCCCATCCGAGACTCCGAACAAAAACTCATAAACCAATTATCCAATCTATCCTAGCGTCGAGACACGTTAAGTGTGTGACCCTGCGGGTTCGAGAATATGCAGACATGATCTTCTATCAATAATCAACAGCGGGGTCTGGAAACCCATATTGACTCCCACACATTCATCGATGATCATATCGGTTGAACCACGATGCCCAGATTCAATCAATCCCATATATATATTCCCTTCGTCTCGCGATATTTTACTTGCCCGAGATTTGATCGTCGGTACCGTCATACCTAGTTCAATCTCGTTCACAACAAGTACTTTACTCGTTCTGTAATCCGATATCACTTTGTGATTAACTCCTTAACCACATGCTTGCAAGCGGTGTTGATATCAATTACCGAGTGGGCCCGAAGTATATCTCTCCGACTTGGGAGGGACAAATCCCATCTCGATACATACAACCCAACAGATACTTTCCGATCACCTGAGAGACACCTTTATGATCACCCTCTCATAGGATGACGTTTGATGACCTCAAAGCTTTCTTCCGATAGCAGGGAGTTGTATTATCTCATGGTCTAAGGAATACAATATTTGACATAAGAAAAGCTTCGCAAAGACGAATACGATGACACGATCTAATTGATTCGCTTAGTTTGGGTTTGTGCACCATATCATTCTCCCAATGATATGATCTCATTATTAATCGACAACTCATGTCCATGGTTAGGAAACCTTAACCATCACTAACCAATGAGCTAGTCCATAGAGGCGTACTAGGGACACGGTGTTGTTCACAAACCACACAAGTATTAAAGTTTCCGCTTAATACAATTCTAGCATGGAATATAAACATTATCATGAACAAGAATTATAATAATAACATCTTTATTATTGCCTCTAGGGCATAATTCCAACAAAAAGGGACCCACAACGGTTTGACTACGCTGACTCGCGCTCGCTAATGTCCGGGTGATGTCAGCGTGACGTCACCATGGCCAGGACCTCCCAGGTCATTGTCGGGGACGACAGAGGAGGTCTCGCAAACCTGCACGCCGCGTGCATGCTCAACGTCGACCGTCACGAGGATCATAAGGAGGGTAGCACCGCTATTTTAGGGTTGTCTGATGTAGCACCCCCCTGGGATTAGGGTTAAACTAACCTCAGATCACCATCTAAGATAAGCTCAACTCTAAGCACAGAAGATCATAGTAAGATTCGGTAACATTATAGAACTCAGGGATTCAACAACATAAATTTAAACTCTTAACAGAGCACGATATTAGAGTTATTACAAACCAGAGGTCATAGACCCAACATTACATCACACAACGAAAGAAAATTATGTTGTTCTAGACAACAACTTAGCAAAGGGCCTAAGAGGCCTTAAACAGAAACGATGTCCATCCCATAGTCCTCAGGCTACTACCTGGGACCCCCAACTACTCGTCGATGTCAACATAGAAGCCACCTTCAGTTGTAGTTAGATCATCTGTAGAAAAACAACAATGGCGCAAGGCTGAGTACAAGAATGTACTCCGCAAGACTTAGAAAACCTAGTATCTACATGCTCTGGCTAGAAAGGCTTTCTCTGGATTTAATTTTGCGTAAATCCATCTTTTTTTGTAAACAAGAGAGAGAAGAGGCTCGTCTACTTAGAATCTTTTAAAAGGGATAAGATAACGACTTCTTCATCTTGCTCATCGTATCTTGATAACCACCAGCTTCATCAGAACCTCCTAGCTAGGACCACCCCCTCGACCTAGAGGAAGCATCCTTAAGCACACGTGGATCAACAAGTTTTATAATGGTTAAGGTTATCTATGCTCTTAGAATCTAGTCACCAAGCATTCATAACCGTGAACATGACTTTTCGAAAAGATTAATACCCTGCAGGGGTGTACAACTTTACCCACATGTACCAACCGAATCTTAATGCCAAATATTATTAGCCATCTTCCTTGGAAGGCCGACAGAGGGTGGTTGACCACGACCTTTACCTTGCTTTTGCCGAGACCATGAGTCACGCCCTAGGGATGGTTCTGCCGTAACGGGTCAAGTCCCGAAGCCGGTCCCTAAAGATGTGAGGCGAGGTTGGTTTACCAGGGGCGCTATCTACCCCAAGCAACCGCGGCCACGCTTCCCTACCTGTTATGATGCACCTCCATCACCTCCTCTTTTGAAAATGTTTTCAATGCGTATGCCAAATGGAAATCCCGAACTATGTGACTCATGGAATCTACTAGGCAAGTTAGTCAGTCGAGTGGTTCCCAAGCCCCGTGTGGTTATACGCTCATCTCGGTTCCAAAGGCAAGAACTCAGTTCCTGGTAGTGGCGAACATGGAACTACAAAAACCACACCCAACATGGCCTCCCATACAAGCCTTAGCATGTTTAGTTAACTCCTTCGAATGATGTCACCATCTCCTACCTTACTAGGTTCTCCGGCATCTCTGATTCATCATTCGCACATATTAGACGTTGTTACTATGCATGGCTAAGCTGTCGGTCACAGAAGCTCTAGCAATGCTCAAATGCTAGACCCAGGTATGCTAGGAGCAGTGGATTAGGAGTATAAGGCTACAAAAGGGGAACTATGCAGCAGATAGGTAACACTAACTAAGCCAGAAAGCAATATACTTTGTAAAAGTAGCTTTAGAATGAGAGGCCACGCTTGCCTTGTCCTTTAGTAGACAGGTATGGATCTTCGTTGTCATTGACTTCAGCCTCGGGCTCGGATCCTATCACGAAGAACCAATACCAGAAAGAAAGGCGACAATCAAGACATGGCATCAATGCAATGCTCAAGCATGAATGATGATATGACAAGTTAAATTGCATTTAAATAAAACCCTAAGGCATGCTTGACAGTTTAAACGGGGTTCCGAGGGGTGAAAACCCTAACTCGGGGAAACTACGGAATCACATGTGAGGGTTACTATGTTGTTCTAATTAAACTTGTCATGAAAGTTGATTAGCAATGCATGATTATAGTGTAATTAGATAGATCTCATTTTTCTGTACATTTTGATATATTACACATATTTTTCTGACTTATGAATAATTAGTTATTGATTTTACAATATTTAAACCTTTTCTGAAATTAGTAAAACAATTTAAATTGAGATATTGCGTCAGGTTGACATCAGCTAGGGGGTCAGGGTTGTTTTACACCGGGGCAGAGCCTACCCACGGTGGCTGACAAAGGGGCCCGAGGCCACCTCAGCTGCCACGCAAGCAGGTGCGTCCAAAGGCCGGTTGACTGGGTCAGACCCGCGCTCGCTGATGCCATGGTGACATCACCGACGGCGGTGAGCCACAGATCGGCGGCGAGGCGGCGGTTTGCGGGCGTGCGTGGCTGAAATACTAGGCTCGCTCGAACCAGTGGAGCTAGGTAAGATGGATAGAGGCAGCGCCACCCTTTTTGGGTCACCGGAGCTTCGCCGACAACCATGTCCAGCGGCAGCGCAAGGCTAGCCTCTACGCGAGCGCGGCACATAGCAAGACAAAGAGGGAGGAGGGGTCCATGAAGACCAGAATCTCACCGCGGATCTGACGGAAGCAACGACAAGGATCGGGGTGGACGGAGTCGATGGCGATGATGGAAGAGCTTGTCAGGGCCGGAGGGGTCGATTATGACGCCTCGGGCCTCTCCATCTTGCACGAATAGGGGCAATCGAATGAGGAGAAGCAGAGGATCATGGCTGCATGCTCATATGAACGGGAGGTTGGCCAGAATGGTGGCGCCCCGAAGTTTCCGAGAGGCTAGGGTTCCGGCGAGAAGGAAATGGGGAAGAGAGGAAAGGGATAAGGATCTCCGTCGGCGGCAGGGGTACTTGTAGACACTGCGGATGACAGTAGCGTGCATCCTGGCGCAGGCGAGCATCGCGGCACGGACGGACTGTGACGGCAGCGATAGCGAGTAGCTTCACCATGTCGTCCTTCTGGCTGGAGGAGGAGAAAGGTAACAGACGCGAAGGGGTACTGGGTCGCGTGGGATTTCTTGGGCCGCTGGCTTGCACATGCGGGTGGCAGGGAAAGGAAAGAGGAAGGGAGAGGGCAAGTTGGGCCGTCCTGGGAAGCTTTGGATCTATTTTTTTAGCCAGATCTTCTATCTATTTTCTGAACTCCTTTTCTCTCTTTTGTATAATGAGTTGAATGCTATTTTAAATAATTCAAGATACCAGGATTTTGTAAATATGTTGAGAATAATGTGGGGCCCTCTTAGTCCATTTCGGCTCCATGAATTTGGATAGTTTTCAAAATATCAAAACTATTTGAATGCATTTCGAAAAGAGAGGGGAGGTTTAGGGTTTTAGGGTTTTTGTACTTGTGTTTTGGCTCACACAGTTGATCACATGCAAACATTTTATTGAGTTTAACAGATGCATGCAATGCTTAAGTACTAATTACATATATCACAAACTTGGGCTGTTACATCTCTACCCCCCTTACAAGAATCTCGCCCCGAGATTCCTAAGTTTTAGAAAAGAAGGCAGGGTACTCAGATCGAAGTCGATCTTCTTGTTCCCAGGTTGCTTCATCCCCAGAGTGATGAGACCACTAAACTTTCAAGAACTTGATGTTTTAACGACGAGTCTTGCGCTTGGTTTCATCAAGGATACGAATAGGATACTCACGATAAGTCAGATCCTTCTGGAGATCAAGAGTTTGGTGATCAACACCACATACAGGATCTTTGAAGCAATGCTTGAGTTGAGACACATGAAAGATGTCATGCACCTCAGGGAAGTTTGCAGGAAACTCCAATTGATATGCGAGTTTACCTTGCTTGGAAAGAACGCGAAAAGGACCAACATAGCGAGGAGCTAGTTTTCCTTTGATATCGAAATGGTGGACACCCTTTAAAGGTGTGACCTGAATATAAGTTTGATCACCAACTTCATGTTCAACATGTTGATGGTGACGATCATGATAACTTTTCTGGCGAGACTGAGCAGTTTTCAAACAATCTCGAATGATACGAACTTGATCTTCTGCTTCCTGGATCATATCCGGTACAAAGAATTTTCTTTTGCCGGTTTCTGACCAGTTCAATGGAGGACGACAGGTTATTCCATATAAGAACTGGAAAGGTGCCATTTCTATACTGGACTGGTAACTGTTATTGTAGGAGAACTCAACGAAAGGAAGGCATTTCTCCCAGTCCTTACCAAATGATATGACACACGCTCTTAGCATGTCTTCAAGGATTTGATTCACTCTTTTGGTCTGGCCACCGGTACTAGGATGGTAGGGTGTACTGAAGGACAGACGGGTTCCCATAGCTTGTTGGAAACTTGTCCAAAACCTTGAGGTGAACAAACTCCCTCGATTAGAGACGATTTTCTTTGGTACCCCATGAAGGACAACTATTCGAGAGATATATAGATCAGCCAATTGATTAGCATTAATGCTCTCGCGAATAGATAGGAAGTGAGCAACCTTGGACAAATAGTCAATGATTACCCAGATGGCATCATTTCCTTTCTGAGTCTTAGGAAGACCAATAATGAAATCCATACCAACTTCATCCCATTTCCATTCAGGGATTCTATGTGGTTGTAGGAGACCAACAGGTCTTTGGTGCTCAGCCTTGACGCCACGACAAACGTCACATTTTGCAACAAAACGAGCGATATCCTTCTTCATACCAGACCACCAGAATCTTTGACGAAGATCCTGACAATTCTTGGTTTATCTAGGGTGGATAAAAAGAGGTGATTCATGAGCTTCAGTAAGAATTATCTGCTTCAAGTCCTTTCCATTCGATACCACCAGACGTGTACCAAAATATAGAACACCTTCCTCGTTAACAGAGAAACATTTAGCAACTCCGCTAGCAATGTTCTCTTTAATCGAGTCCATCTCAGGATCTTGCCTTTGTCAGTCTTAGCGCATCTGCAACAACATTGGCTTTTGCCAGCTTGATAGTTGAGACCCAAATCATAGTCTTTGATGAGTTCCAACCATCTTCTTTGCCTGAGATTTAGATCAGGTTATGTGAAAAGATACTTCAGACTCTGATGATCCGAGTATAACTCGCAATGACTACCGAGAAGGTAATGTCGCCATTGCTTAAGAGCATGAACAACAGCTGCAAGCTCAAGGTCATGAGTTGGGTAGTTGTTCTCTGTAACACCCCAGTTTTAGTTAATCTATATTAGGGTTTGTTTTGTGCATCATAAGCATCATCTCTGTTAATGCATGCAAGAAAGAATAAACAAAACCCTAAAACCCTAACCTCTCCCTCTATTTGAAAACAATTCAAATGGTTTTGAAAATGTTTGAAAAGTATCAAAAAGTATGGATCCCAAATGGATTAAAGGGACCCTAATTATTTTCTATATTTTATAAAGCTTCTGGTACTTTGAAATAATTCAAAACAGATTGGAAATTCAAATACAAAATAAAAATCAAAAATAGGAAATAAAAATGTTTCTGGAATAAAATAAGAGCAGCAGAGCAGCCCAGGATGCAGTCCAGCCGGCCCACACCTCTCTTTCCTCTCACCGTCGCCCATGTGCATCACCCCGCAGCCCACTTCGGCCCAAGCCGGCCCATACCGCTTCGCCTCTTTTCCTTTCTTCTTCCTCAGACAGAAGGACGCCGACAACCACCTGCGTGTCCCGCCGCCGGCTGTCGATCCCCCGCGCGCTACGAGGCCCGCCGCCCCTGGAGCCGAAGATAAGACCGCACGGATGCCCCCTCTCTCCCCATATCCTTATCCCTTCCACTCTCGCTCTCCATCGCGAGCTCCCCCAAGATCCCGAACCCTAGCCAACGGCTGCCGTGTAGCATCGTCGTTCAGGACCTCCCCGTGCTCGATTGAGGGTGCCATCGGCTCCGCCACCTTGTCCTAGACCTCCTCTGCGAAGCACGCTTGCCGGGATGGTCTGCAGTGCCAGAATCGGACTCGTCTTTCTCAAGGCCGAGGACCACCACCGCCATTCGTACTGTCGTTTCCGTCCACCCCTCTCCTCGCCGACCGCTCTATGATCCTCACGGTGAGCTGGTGATTCTCCTAGTACCCTCCCCTCTCTCGATTGCTTCCTGTAACAAGCTTTCGCCACGTTCCATCGTGCGCCGCCGTAGAGCCTCACCGTGCCTCATGTTTTGGTGACCAAACGCGAGCGGCGCCACCCCTATTAGGTCTGCCCCGATGCCCTGGTTCGGACGGGCTAGGTCCCTTAGCCCCGCGCGTCCCCTGTCACCGTCCCACGCCGCCTTCTGGACATTCTCTAGTGAGTCCGGCGTGGTTTGCCTGCGTGGCCTCGGCCCTACCTGTCAGCCTCTAGGGCTAGCCTCTGCCTCGGTGAGAAATACCCCAACCCCCTCAGGTCCCACCTATCCACGTGGAGGCCGATGTGGCTCTAAGGCCCACCGGTCAGCCACTGTGGCTAGCCCAGTTTCTGTATAAAACGACTTAAGGCATGTGCTGATGTCACAGTGCGCAATAAAAGGTTTTAAATTGTTTAATAATTTAAAAAAATGATTTAAATCTTGTAAATTTAATAACTAATTCATTTTAAGTAAGAAAAATATGTATAATATATCAAAATGTTTAGAAAAATGAGAGCTATCTATTAGAGTTATAATCATGCATTGTTCAACAACTTAAATGACAAGTATAATTAGAAGAACATAGTAACCCCTCTCATATACATTCGGAGTTTCCCCGAATTAGGGTTTTCACCCCTCGGAACCCCGATTAAAATTGTCGAGCATGCCTTAGGGTTACTTTTCAATACAATTCAACTTGTCATATAATCATCCTTGCTTGAGTATTGCATCGATGCCATTGTTGATTGTTCCTTCTCTTTCCGGTATTTGGTTCTTTCCTGTAGAATACGATGTCGAGATCGAGATCGAAGTCCGAGGACAAGACCATTGAAGATCGAATATCAATGAACAATACTTGACCAACTCTAACCAAGTCAAGTTCAAGGCTTTCGAAGATCTACTTATCTGCTATCAACTGGCAAAGGCAAGCATAGCCCCACCATGATATAATTCGATGTTTTCCAAAGCACTTTAATTCCTGCCATGATGCATACGATTCTACTATGGTCTTTTATCGATAGATAGAGTATCCTATCTATTGCATTACTCTCTTTGAGTTTATATTACCTGATCCACTGCTCCTAGCATAACTAGGTTTGGCTTGTGTGCACTTCTAGAGCGTATATATGTGTCTGCTTAACCATCCATAGCTGTTAGTTCTGGTCCATCCAGATGATGTATTAGATGTAGAGAATCTAGTATGACAGGAGAACATGATGACATGATCTCAGAGGTGATATGAGTTAAACATGCTAAGCCTTGTATGGGAGGCCATGGTGGGATGTTGTTTTTCTAGTCCATGCTCGCCACCACTAGGAACTGAGTTCTTGCCTTTGGAACCGAGACGAGCGTACAACCACACGGGGCCTAGAAAACCTCACGGCCACTAACTTGCCTAGTAGATTCCATGAGTCACATAGTTCAGGCATTCCATTCGACATATGCATACAAAACCTTTTGAGAGATTTGCCGGGTGAAGGTGCGTTCATAACAGGTAGGTAAGCGTGGACCGGGTTGCTTGGGGTCGATGGAGCCCCTGGTGAACCAACCTCGTCTCACAACTTTAAGTATTGGATTAAGGATTTGACCTGTTACGGTGGAACCATACTTATTGCGTGACTCATGGTCTCGGCGAAAGCAAGATAAAGGTCGTGTCTAACCACCCTCTGCCGGCCTTCCAAGGAAGAGGGCTATTACTAGTGGCACTAAGAGAAGGTTAGTACGTGTTGGTAAAGTTTTACACCCCTGCATGGTAATAATCTTTTCGAAAAGACGTGTTCACGGTTATGAACGCTTGGTAACCAGATTCTAAGATCATAGAGAACTATAACCTAATCGTAAAACTTGGCAGCTCAACGTGTGCTGAAGGATGCTTCCTCATGGGTATGAGGGGTGATCCTAGTTCAGATGATGATGACTCAGTGGATATTAAAAGATGATGATCAATATTTCGGAGAATGTCGCTTTCTTATACCTTTTTAAAATGTTCTGAGTAGGCGAGCTTCTTCTCCCTCTTGCTTTAGAAACAAAGATGGCTTTATGCAAAACAACTCCACCAGCCATAAGTCTTGCCAAGTACACCCTGTACTCACCCTTACTTTGTTGATACTTTTGGTAGAGTAAGTGTTCCCTGAAGATCAGATTGGTACTACATCAACACCGACGAGTAGCTTGGGGTTCCCGGCCGGCATCCTGGAATCTATGGGCTGGGACGTCATCGTTATGCTTCTGGCCTCTTAGGCCATTTGTTAAGTTTGCTATACTTAATAGCATAATTTGCCATCTGTTGTCTGATGTTTGTGGTCAGTGACCTCTGCTTTTAATAATTTGGTTCTCTGCTCAGTTATGAGCTCGCTGTAATAATTTTGTGTCATAGGGTCACTGCTGTGTTATCGATTCTTCATTGGATATCCTCGAGCTCAAGGTTAAGCTTATGTCAGACGGAGGTCTGGGATTTGTTTAGCCCTGATCCCGGGGGTGTCATAGGTCTTGGTATCAGAGCAATACAGACCGTAGGAAAACCTTGCTATTGGTCAATGTTGAGTCTAGTGTTTGTGAAAACTATTTCAAAGCCGAAAAGTACTTGCGAAAACTCTAGTATGCTTCTTTTACTCCTTATCCAGTTTTGGTCTAATTCTGGGTTATCTTATCTTGTGTTGACTTTGGAAAAGTTTTGATATCTCTTCTAGTCTTTCAAAGCTTAGGTGCCTTCTTGGCATGTCGTTTCTCAACCAGTTGACCTAGTGTTGAATTCTCTAGAGTTGTGTGTGTTGTGTATCCCTTGTTCCCCTTTTCTCTTGTTCATCTGAGAGATTCATTTATATCATGATCTCTCTATCTTTTGGATCCACGATATTATATTGTTGGATCTGCAGTGTACTGTTCTAGGCTTCGAAGTCTCTTTTCTCTTCGTGTGCTTCCTTTTTGTTTGTTTGGGTACTTCAGAAGTTGTTTCTTCTATTGGAAGCTACCTCGTGATTGCTATCTTGCAGTGTACGCCACGTCACTCAAGTAGTAGTTACTCGTTTCTTTGGGTTTTAACCCTTGGACTTGAACATAAGATCCCCGATTGTGTTCGATTCTGGTGTTGTGAATCTTGTACATGAAGCTGACCTTTAATCCAAGATCCATTCCTTTGACCCCTGTTGTTAATGTTTACACATTACCTCAGGATGGCGGTACTACAATTCTAGCCTTCAAGCTTGTGGTCTCTGTCGCAACTGAATGGTGACAACTAAGGACTTCCCTACCACATGCTATGGCAGATGTTCTTTAATGTAACCAAATAGATCACGACAAGAGTACTCCTCGAGAGTCTCGCATCTATATTCGTGACTCTGCCACACCTTTCCCTTCTCTGCATTGGTTTTCGGAAGATTGTTAATCTATGCATCCACATCTCGGGATTCTATCCTGAGCATGTTCCTTCTCCCTTGTTGTTTTCTGACCTTTGTCTACCAGTTGGTAGCCAAGTAGTAACTGTGCATTGGTGTCTTCCGATGCAAGATACTCTTGTGGTCCGTCATGACAAACCATTTCGGTATGTCTAAGAGAAACAAACTCTAGTACCTCGTCATATCTAGGACTAGGTCAAAGTGTTGTAATCCGCAGATTAAGAGATATTGATTAGCTTCTATCTATTCTAACTTAAAGTACCACACTCTTTCATACTAAGAGGTCGAGCGGAGTTCCATGACCCCTTAATGAAGTGATGCTTTCACACATCTTTACTCACCCTCCCTCGAGCTCTCGCATTCGTAAGTGATACGTGTGCGTAATAATGTGGCTATTTGGGATTCTTAGCAATTTTCATTGTGTTGAACTCTAAGGACATTTGAGTCATTATTAGCGTGATTGGTTAACCCTATCATTAAGAGAAGAATGATTGTTCTACCAAGTCCTCTATTCTGGCGCACTCTCTTCAGTCAACGAGTTAGGATCATGCCAAAGCTCTAAGACTATGTCTTCTTGCCTTACCAAGCAAGTTTCCTCTCGAACTAAGTGACATATCGGTGGTTCATGGTATTCTAGATGTCTACTAGAAGTATCGCCATGTTGCCACATGACCGTGTTGTCAAGTTCTTGAGAAAGCAAGTTCTCCGAATTGCTCTTTTCCCAAGGATCCATACTGGATACCCCTGAACTAGTTGGTTGAGCTTAAACAACAACTTGGAGAGTTGTAATACAAAAGTGTTATCCGACCCAGTTCCTTCATAAAGGGAAGTCTATTTTACTCGTGTTGAAGAAAGATAGTATTTCCTTTGTGGATATATTATTTTTCCCCAGCTTTGATTTGATTTGGGTTATCGTCAAATCAAACTCAGTTCCAAGGACTATCTACTTGTGATGTTTCACTTGAGTACATCCTCATGTCCTTTGGTCTGACCAATATTCTCGCCTTGTTCATGAAGCATATGAGTCCATCTTACTAGAGTGTCTCGATAAGTTTATTGTTGAGCCCATCGACAATGTTCTTATTCTTTCCATGTTAGACTGGATTCATATGGGACATGGATTCATATGGGACATTGGGAATCAATGTTGGAAACTTTCAAGAACCATCTTCGGGTCATTTTGAAGTATGAGTTCTGGATGTTAGAAGAGACCTTCTCTAGTTCATGTGAAGTTGTTGAAAGATGTCTCCGTGGATTAGAGTAGAGTTAGCTCTGTTCCTTAAGGTCACATGTGTGTTTGATTGGCAGTACTTTATGTATGCAGTTGTCTTTCGACAAGATGCTAAATACATGGGTCTAGAAATCTAGTTCAGTCTTTTGGAGCTTTACACTATAGTCCATATCTTGAGAATCTAGTGACTTTACCTTTGCGGTAAATGTTGCAAACTTTCTATTCGAACATTATGAGTCTGAAGTATCATACCACCTAACCAAATCTGAATCTCAAGCAGATACGATGGTTGGTGTTCCTCAAGGTTTTGACATAGGTCTCTTTGTAAATCTGGCAAGTTTGATGTAATGGTTGACACACTTAGCCGGAAAGACCTTCTATCATATTCTCCTGATTCAGCAGTAACAACCACTCTTCATGAAGCTTACTCTATAATTTGATTATAGGAGTTGTGCTCATGGTTTCCTTTGTCTACGAAGTCCGACCTTTACTTGATGTTTGATCTCCCCAACATCAAGGAGAACATTTAAAGTAGTGTTGCTAAATGTCTCTCGGTCAATCCTCCAGACCCTTTATGTTGGCAATTGTTGTGCCAAGAAATTGAAGTCTGAGAATGAAGTTTCTTTCTTCTCGTGTCATCATGAATCTTCTTACAAATAATCTTATTGGTGTAAAGTGATATCATGATCTTGGGAAAGATTTTGATAAATCTAGATGAATAAAGAGTTTCCTTCATTATCTTAACCATGTCTAAAGAGTGGCTATGATTTTGGTAATCTATAGTTCCTCTTGATTACATGTTTCTTTGTGACTCTTATGAGTCCTCTCCACCAAAATAACTTTCTATCTTAAGCCTTCTGTTGGATGAAAGAGTGACCCTTTTGTGTCAAAAGTAGTTCAACATCTTGGTTTTGTTGATCCATATCTCTCTAACCTAAAATCTCTACTTAAGCCATTTAGTAGAGGTTCCCTATCGAACTCTGTGGTCATGTTCTTTCTGTTGAAGCCTTCCTTCTCAGAAGCTTAAACTCTTATGTAAGTTCCATGGTATCAATCCTTATGAAGACCATCTGCCTACCAATTTGAAACCTTCTCCTCCTATATCCTATGTTACCTTGATGTGTTTCATGTCGTCATCTCAGATTTGTTCCTGAACACTCCATCCATGAGTTGACCATGAGATACTCTATGCGATGTCTAGTGTGTTCTCTCTTATCTTTAGAGTGACCCTGTCTCTTTCTCCCTCTATCTCTCTTCCTACCTTTGGAATCTCGGGTCGAGATTCTCGCAAGGGGGATAGAGCTGTAACACCCTAGTTTTAGTTAATCTATATTAGGGTTTGTTTTGTGCATCATAAGCATCATCGCTATTAATACATGCAAGAAAGAATAAACAAAACCCAAAAACCCTAACCTCTCCCTCTATTTGAAAACAATTCAAATGGTTTTAAAAATGTTTGAAAAGTATCAAAAAGTATGGATCCCAAATGGATTAAAGGGACCCTAATTATTTTCTATATTTTATAAAGCTTCTGGTACTTTGAAATAATTCAAAACAGATTGGAAATTCAAATACAGAATAGAAATCAAAAACAAGAAATATAAATGTTTGTAGAATAAAAAAGAGAGCAGCAGAGCATCCTAGGCCGCAGCCCAGCCGGCCCACTCCTCTCTTTCCTCTCCCTGTCGCCCACGTGCATCACCCCACAGCCGACCTCGGCCCAAGACGGCCCGTATCGCTTCGCCTCTTTTCCTTTCTTCTTCCTCAGCGAGAAGGACGCCGATCACCACCTGCGTGTCCCGCCGCGGGCCGTCGATCCCCGCGCGCTACGATGCCCGCCGCTGCCCCTAGAGCCGAGGATAAGACCGCCCGGATGCCCTCTCTCCCCATATCCTTATCCCTTCCCCTCTCGCTCTCCAACACGAGCTCCCCCAAGATCCCGAACCCTAGCCAACGACCGTCGTGTAGCGCCGTCGTTCAGGACCTCCCTGTGCTCAGTTGAGGGTGCCATCGGCTCCGCCACATCGTCCTACACCTCCTCTGCGAAGCACGCTTGCCGGGATAGTCTATAGCGCCGGAATTCTACTCGTCTTTCTCAAGGCCGACAACCACCGCCGTCGTCCGTACCGTTGTTTCCGTACACCCCTCTCCTCGCCGACCGCTCTATGAGCTTCACGGTGAGCTGGTGATTCTCCTAGTACCCACCCCTCCCTCGATTGCTTCCTGTAATCAGATTTCGCCGCGTTCCGTCGTGCGCTGCTGTAGAGCCTCGCCGTGCCTCGTGTTTCGGTGACCAAACGCGAGCAGCGCCGCCCCTATTAGGTCTGCCCCGATGCCCTGGTTCAGACGGGCTAGGTCCCTTATCCCCACGCGTCCCCTGCCACTGTCCCACGCCACCGTCTGGCCGTTCTACGGCGAGTCCCGCGTGGCTTGCCTGCGTGGCCTCGGCCCTACCTGTCAGCCTCTAGGCTAGCCTCTGCCTTGGTGAGAAATAGCCCAACCCCCTCAGGTCCCGCCTATCCACATGGAGGCTAATGTGGCTCTGAGGCCCACCGGTCAGCCACTGTGGCTTGCCCAGTTTCTGTATAAAACGACATAAGGCATGTGCTGATTTCATAGTGACGCGATAAAAGGTTTTAAATGGTTTAATAATTTCAGAAAATGATTTAAATCTTGTAAATTTAATAACTAATTCATTTTAAGTTAGAAAAATATGTATAATATATCAAAATGTTCCGAAAAATGAGAGCTATCTATTAGAGTTATAATCATGCATTGTTCAACAACTTAAATGACAAGTATAATTAGAAGAACATAGTAACCTCTCTCATATACATCCAGAGTTTCCCCGAATTAGGGTTTTCACCCCTCGGAACCCCGATTAAATTGTCGAGCATGCCTTAGGGTTACTTTTGAATACAATTCAACTTGTCATATAATCATCCTTGATTGAGCATTGCATCAATGCCATTGTTGATTGTTCCTTCTCTTTCTAGTATTTGGTTCTTTCTGGTAGAATACGATGTCGAGATCGAGATCGAAGTCCGAGGACAAGACCATCAAAGATCGAAGATCGACGAACAATACTTGACCAACTCTAACCAAGTCAAGTTCAAGGCTTTCGAAGATGTAATTATCTGCTATCAACTGGAAAAGGCAAGCATAGCCCCAGCATGATATAATTCGATGTTTTCCAAAGCACTTCAATTCCTGCCATGATGCATACGATTCTACTATGGTCTTTTGTCGATAGATAGAGTATCCTATCTATTCCATTACTCTCTTTGAGCTTATATTACCTGATCCACTGCTCCTAGCATAACTAGGTTTGGCTTGTGTGCACTGCTAGAGCGTATATATGTGTCTGCTTAGCCATGCATAGCTGTTAGTTCTGGTCCATCCAGATGATGTATCAGATGCAGAGAATATAGTATGATAGGAGAACGTGATGAGATGATATCAGAGGTGATATGAGTTAAACATGCTAAGGCTTGTATGGGAGGCCACGGAGGGATGTGGTTTTTCTAGTCCCATGCTCTCCACCACTAGGAACTGAGTTCTTGCCTTTGGAACCGAGACGAGCGTACAACCACACGGGGCCTGGAAAACCTCACGAGCAACTAACTTGCCTAGTAGATTCCATGACTCACATAGTTCGGGCGTTCCATTCGACATATGCATAGAAAACCTTTTGAGAGATTTGTCGGGTGAAGGTGCATTCATAACATGTAGGTAAGCGTGGACCGGGTTGCTTGGGGTCGATGGATCCCCTGGTGAACCAACCTCGCCTCACATCTTTAAGTACCGGCTTCAGGATTTGACCCGTTACGGCGGAACCATACTTATTGCGTGACTCATGGTCTCAGCGAAATCAAGGTAAAGGTCGTGTCTAACCACCCTCTGCCGGCCTTCCAAGGAAGAGGTCTATTACTAGTGGCATTAAGAGAAGGTTAGTATGTGTGGGTAAAGTTTTACACCCCTGCAGGGTAATAATATTTTCGAAAATCCGTGTTCATGGTTATGAACGCTTGGTGACCAGATTCTACGATCATAGAGAACTATAACCTAATTGTAAAACTTGGCATATCAACGTGTGCTGAAGGATGTTTCCTCATGGGTACGAGGGGGTGATCCTAGTTCAGATGATGATGATTCAGTGGATATCAAAATATGATGATCAATATTTTGGAGAATGTCGCTTTCTTATCCTTTTTTAAAATGTTCTGAGTAGGCGAGCTTCTTCTCCCTCTTGCTTTAGAAACAAAGATGGCTTTATGCAAAACAACTCCACCAGCCATAAGTCTTGCGGAGTACACCCTGTACTCACCCTTGATTTGTTGATACTTTTGGTAGAGTAAGGGCATGTTTGGTAGACCAGCTCACCCCAGAATCTTCCACCCCATCCCGATTTTCGCTGTTTGTTAGCTCGGTTCCATGGTCTGGGCACTGCCCAATCGACACGAAAAAGGCCTCTGGGCACTGCCTAGTTGCGAAGTGAAAAACGAGCTTCGCATCTCAACCCTGCCGCGTCCGTCCCGAAAAATTATTCCCGCACGTCCACCCCGTCCCCGCTGGAATCCACCCCACGACACCCCAGACCCTGACCCGAACCCGAGCGGCCTCCCTTTTCTTCTTTCCCCTCCTCTCTCACCTCCAATTCCCAGCGCCGCCATCCCACCCGCCCCCAGATCCCGTCGCCGGTGAGGCTCCCCGCCCTTCTCTCTGTGCTGAAATCACCCCCAGTCATCGTCCCCTTGGCGCTGCCCTCCGTGGTTCGGCAGGAGCTCGACATCTCCGCCATGGAGAGCTCGGGGGCCATGGAAAATCGGGCGGTCGCAGCTCTTTCGTCGTCCCCGTCCTTGACCTTGCAGCAGACCGCGCCGCCCCACCTCCTATCCGTTCCCGGCCACGCCGCCCCGCCTCGTCTCCGTTCCCGACCGCGCCGCCCCGCCTCGTCGCTGTTCCCTGCCGTGCTGCCCCCGTACGACCTCGAGCCGACCGCCGCACCCCCGCGAGCGAGGTCCTGGCAGCAGGCCACCTTGTCGCGCCTACACCCAGCCGCCCAAGCTCTGGCAAGTGGGCCACCTCGTTGCATCGCCACCCATCTGCCAAAGCTCCGGCAGTGGGCCACCTAGTCGCTGCCACCAACGGGAGAGCACACAGCGATGACCATGAACGCCAGGACCTGATTGCTTTTTTATTTTCTTTCTAAGGACCTCTGTGTAAAAATTCCAAGTGCAACTTGTTTTAATTCACACAACCCACCAAACAACATCTGAGCTGAGCTTATTTCAGCAAACCCGGGCTACCAAACAAGTGAGAAAATCTGAGCTGAGCTTGTCTAGGGGCAGCACGTATGAGGGAAGATGGGGATTCTGAGTTGGCCCGGCCTACCAAACACACCCTAAGTGTTCCCTGAAGATCAGATTGGTACTACATCGACGCTGACGTGTAGCTTGGGGTTCCCGGCCGGCAGCCTGGAATCTATGGGCTGAGACGTCATCGTTACGCTTCAGGCCTCTTAGGCCATTTGTTATGTTTGCTTTACTTAATAGCATAATTTGCCTTCCATTATCTGATGTTTGTGGTTAGTAACCTCTACTTGTAATAATTTGGTTCTCTGCTCAGTTATGAGCTCGCTGTAATAATTTTGTGTCATAGGGTCACTACTGTGTTATCGATTCTTCACTGGATATCCTCGAGCTCAAGGTTAAGCTTATGTCAGACAGAGGTCTGGGATTTGTTTAGCCCTAATCCCGGGGGTGTCACATTCTCATGTGGTTTCAACTGACGGGAGGCATAAGCCACCACATGGCCATTTTGCATTAGCACACATCCGAGACCTTGGTGAGAAGCATCGCAGAAGACAACAAAATCTTTGCTAGTGTCTGGGAGAACCAGCACCGGAGCAGTTGTTAACTTAGTTTTCAACATCTGGAAACTTTCTTCAGTCTTATCAGACCATTCGAACTTCTTATCTTTCTTAAGAAGATCAGTCATTGGCTTTGTAATCCTGGAGAAGTTCTCGATGAATCGACGGTAATAACCATACATTCCGAGCAAACTTCGGACATCCTTAACGGATTTGGGAGACTCCCAGCAGAAGAAAGTTTGGACCTTATATGGGATAATAGCAACCCCTTTGGTGGAGACAACATGACCAAGGAATACGAGCTCTTGTAACCAAAACTCACATTTGGAAAATTTGGCATATAGACGATGTTCTCGAAGTTTTGTCAACACCAAACGAAGATGTTCAGCGTGCTCTTCTTCGGTCTTGGAATAGACCAGAATATCATCGATGTAGACCACGATGAACTTGTCAAGATACTACATGAAGACAGAGTTCATAAGCCGCATAAAAGTGGCTGGAGCATTGGTAAGACCATAACGAGTGGTGAAAGCAGTCTTTGGAATATCTTCCTTACGGATCTTTATCTGGTGATACCCTGACCTTAAATCCATTTTGGAAAAGACAGTGGCACCACATAACTGATCAAAGAGACCATTGATCCTAGGGATGGGATAATTATTCTTGATAGTCACAGCATTGAGTGGGCGATAATCCACAACCAGATGCGGTATATTGGTATTCTGCTTCTTAACAAAGATGGTAGGACATCCCCAAGAAGATGTGCTGGGCTGAATGTACCCTTTTCCTTCTAACTCCTCTAATTGCTTCTTCAACTCCACAAGCTCATGAGGAGGCATACGGCAGGGTCTTTTAGAAACAGGAGCAGTTCTAGGAGCTAACTCTATGACAAACTCCACACTTCGATCAGGTGGCATGCCAGGAAACTCCTCAGGAAAGACATCCGGGAATTCACAGACCACGAAAACGTCTTGAATCTCCAGTGGAGGTAGAACTTCAAGAGCTTACAACTGTTCTTCAGGAATAGAAACAGCTGAAGGAGATAGTGACCCTACGGTCTAATACTTGACGGTTATGCCAGCATGACTAGTCAGAGTCACAGACTTGGTTGTACAATCGAGAATAGCTTGATAGTGGGTCAGCCAATCCATACCCAGAATGATGTCAATGTCAGTTGATTTGAGGGCAATCAAAGAAGTGCGGAAAAGTTGAGATGCAACTTCGATTAGATTCCCATGACTAACCATGGTGGAACGCCAACTAGAACCAGGAGACTGAACTAGCATAGGAACAGACAACCCCTCAAAACTTGTCCCATGCATTTGAGCAAAAGCTTGTGACAGGAATGAATGCGATGCTCCAGAATCAAACAAAACTTTAGCTAGAATTTGATTGATACGAAGCGTACCCATAATGACGCTTGGATCTTCCTGAGCCTCCTTAGCAAAGATATGGTTTAGGCGACCTCTTCCAGCACCTGGATACTTATCATTCTTCTTTGGTGGTTGTGCCTTCTCAGCAGCACTCTTTTGAGGACAATCTCTTGCATAGTGGTTAGGCTGACGACAGTTCAAACAGATAAGGCCTGATCTAGTACCATCAGCAAGATAATTTGATCCACCAGCATTGTTTGGATTAGCATTCGGACGAGGAGCCTATCCAGAAGACCTTGGGGTGTAAGGAGCACGTGGCACGGCTCTGTAAGGCACAAAGACACGGCGCTTCTTATTTCCAGAACTAGCCTTGTTGTACCCCTCTTGAGGACGCTTACGGGTTTCTTCATACTCCACCTTTCCACTCTCGGCCTTCATAGCCTTGTTGACAAGACCTTGGAAGTTACCAAAGTCCATGAGATGCATATCACGGCTAACCTCAGGATCCAGTCCCTTGTGGAAAAGATCTTTCTTCTTAACATCAGTGGAGACCTCTTTAGTATCGTAGCAGGCAAGACGATTAAAGTTGCGCTGGTAGTCACACACCGAACCAGTGCCCTGCTTTAGCTTGAGGAACTCCTCTCTCTTCCGATCCATTAGACCCTCCGGAATATGGTAAGCTCGGAAGGCTTCAGTGAACTCTTTCCATGTAACAACATGTTGAACTTCTTGTATTGCCAAGAAATTTTACCACCAGGTGTTAGCTGCTCCCTCCAGATGAGAAACATGACCAACCTGAAGTTTGCGCTCCATGGTGCGAAGCCAGTAGTCCGCATCAAGTGGCTTAGTGGAATAGCAGAAAACTGGTGGAGTGAGACATGTGAAGTCCTTGATACCAACTTGATTGTTCTGGTGTTGAGCAGTGTTGCACTCAATCCTTTCAAGGAGCCTCATGTTGTCAGCACGGTTAGTTTTGTACATGGCCATGAGTTGAACCATGGACGGTGGTGGAGGAAGGTTGGAAGATTCACCCTCATTTGCAGCACCACGTGCATGAGCACGGGTACGGGCACGAGAGGTGTCACCCATCCTGAAAGAACAAAAAAGGTTAGAGAAGGGATTCAAAGGAACAAGACGGAAAGATGAACAAAGAGTGCTTGATATAAATGTATCATCTTATCAAGCATGGTAGTATCAAAGCTTACTAATGTATACACTAACCAGCTGATTTATAAACCATGACAATGGAATGCTAAAATGTTACACACCAAGCGAAACTGAGATATCTTGGAACTCTGAGAATAGCAACCAAGTACGAAGTACTTTAGAAAACAACCCCAAAACCACGATCCTAAAAGTTTTGAGATATGAGGTGAGGAATGAAAACCTTTTCAAACCAAATAAGGTAAGAAAAACTCCAGCATCGGAAACACACCAGAGAAGCAGTAAAAAGAATCCTAGTCAGAGTTTTTGCAAATAATTTTTAACTTCCAAATAGTTTTGTCAATTCTAGACTCAACATCTACCAATAAAAGGGTTTCCTATAGGCAGTCCTGCTCTAATACCAAAACCTGTAGCACCCCCAAGGATTAGGGTTAAACTAATCTTAGATCACCATCTAAGCTAAGATCAACTCTAAGCATGGAAGATGACAGTTAGATTCGGTAACATTACAGAACTCAGGGATTCAACAGCATAAGTTTAAACTCTTAACAGAGAACGATATTAGAGTTATTACAAACCAGAGGTCATAGACCCAACATTACCTCACACAGCGAAAGCAAATTATGTTGTTCTACACAACAATTTAGTAAAGGGCCTAAGAGGCCTTAAACAGAAGCAACATCCATCCCATAGTCCTCAGGCTGCTATCTGGGACCCCCAACTACTCGTCGACGTCAACGTAGAAGCCACCTTCAGTTGCAGTTAGATCATCATGGCGTAAAGCTAAGTACGAGAATGTACTCCGCAAGACTTAGATAGCCTAGTATCTACATGCTCTGGCTAGAAAGCCTTTCTCGGGATTTAATTTTGCGTAAATCCATCTTTATTTGTAAACAAGAGAGAGAAGAGGCTTGTCTACTCGGAATATTTTAAAAGGGATAAGATAACGACTTCTTCATCTTCCTCATCATATCTTGATAACCACCAGCTTCATCAGAACCTCCTATCTAGGATCACCACCAGCTTGCACACGTGGATCAACAAGTTTTATAATGGTTAAGGTTATCTATGATCTTAGAATCTGGTCACCAGGCGTTCATAATCGTGAACACGGCTTTTCGAAAAGATTAATACCCTACAGGGTGTACAACTTTACCCACACGTACCAACCGACTCTTAATGCCAAATATTATTAGCCCTCTTCCTTGGAAGGCCAGCAGAGGGTGGTTGACCATGACCTTTACCTTGCTTTCGCCGAGACCATGAGTCACGCCCTAGGGATGGTTCCACCGTAACAGGTCAAGTCCCGAAGCTGGTCCCTAAAGATGTGAGGCGAGGTTGGTTTACCAGGGGCGCTATCTACCCCAAGAAACCGCGGCCACGCTTCCCTACCTATCATGATGCACCTCCATCACCTCCTCTTTTGAAAATGTTTTCAATACGTATGCCAAATGGAAAGCCCGAACTATGTGACTGTAACACCCTCAGAATCGGACCTATGCAAGTTCTAGCGAAAACCGCCAAACCCGCATAGAAACGATTCAAAGGTGCCCACCAGGCACTTTCGTGCGGGTGGAAAACGAAGTAATAACATTACACAACAGTCCTTGATGGGACCCACAGAACAGATATATATACAATAGCGACTCAATGAGTCAAGAATACAGATATACAGTACAAAGATCCAAATCACCTTGAAAACGATAGAGCGTCCAGCTACGGACAAGATGCAAATGGGGCTAAGAGCCCTGAAGAATAACCAATGGCGTCCATAACCCTGCCCAGGCCAAGCCGGAAGGGTAACCCTACTAACGACGTCGATCTCAAAACCTGCTCAAAACAAAAGGGGTGCCGACAAAGGGCAAAGGAAAAAGAGGAGCGTCAGTACTGAGGCCAGTACACGGCGAGACTAGAATTCGGCGGTCCTCTCCTACATAGGTATGGTGGACTGAGCGGCAGCGGCAGCATGCACTAAACAACCTATAGAGACTCGATACAACTGGCGGTTATCAGAGAGGGATAAGAATGACCTATCCGGATCCAACCTGAAACTAACACCAAACAAACCCATCATGGTGTTTCCCCCTCGATACCAAACGAGGAAGTCAACCGAGGAACTCACACATTTGGCAGTTTTACTTAATCAGTTATCGTTGCAGCAATTACTAGTCAGGTAAAGATAGTCGTCCTGATAAAATAAGCAGTGGGCACTTTTAATTAAACATTCCGTTATAGTTGCAACACTTACTAATCAGATACAATTAGCATGAGATAACCCAAAAAAAAACCCAGCGGTTGTTGATACTTTCATTTAGCCATTCCGTTGTAGTTGCAATACTTACTAGTCGGGTACAATGGTCGCAAGCGACACACAAACAAGCAATTGTGGGCAGTATTAATTAGCCATTCCATTATAGTGAAGCTGATTACTAGTCATTATAAAGTCAAATTTATAGCAATAAACTTTAGTTATGCTTGTCTATGGTCGAGATACTGTGCTCCAAGTCGTCCATAACCGCGGACACGGCTTTCAGAAAGTTTTAACCCGGCCGGGGTGCACAAATAGCAACACACACTAGATCAACCTCGGAAAAACCAAATCAAAACCCAACGAGGCTTTCACTACAAAGCAATCACAGGATTCAGAAATATTTCAGGGGGCCACCCCTTAAAGTAGACCCGCAACGAAGTAAGCTAGCTTCGAGACGGACTCAAGGTTTGTGGGGCCGGCTGTAAACGACTAGGAACCCGAAAACTCGGGGTGTCGATACCGCGAAAACGGGTCACAATTCCTAAACAGTACAGTGTGCTATCCATCGCACAATTGTAAATAAAGCAGTAGCATGGCATAAGTACAGGATCGTAAATAAAACCTCAAACTAGTTTGTGGCCCCAAGAAAAAAGACTGAATCAAGCTCTGGCTAAGGGGGTCCCATATACCTCCCGGATGTGGATAGCGCGATAAATCAAGGAACAGGTATCAAGTACTCGGGGTCCTACGGGACACAAGTGGGCGTTCGGAAACCAAATATTATCTATCACCCACCGATGCCTCTGCTTATTTCAATTTTAGTTGTTAAACAGGAATTAAAGTAAGCGATAAGTAAAACTATGATCATCTCCAACATCAACATGCGGCAATACATCAACAACTGTGGCACTGAACGACACGCAACAGCACTTGAGCAAGCGACTACGACGCGCAAGTCCAACTATCTACCAAACAACAGGGAAATAGGGTGTGTCCAAGGCAATATACGGCTGCAAGGGATAACACGGGTACGGAAACTAGAGCATCGCAACACAGATAGCAATAGATCAACAGGAGGGAATAAATACTATAAAAGTAAGATAGGTAGAAAGGGGGAGATGCTCGCCTGAAAACATTGTCGAAGGTTCATCCGAAGATCGGGGCGAAGCTCACATCAACTCAACGGCCCAATCCGCGAAGAAGAAAAACACTAGAATAAACACCGGATGCACTATTTAAGATTACGGCAGAAGATCGGCATGATGCATGCATGATGTATGGCATAACAAAGGTGCGATGCAATTAGGTCATATTAAGCGGAACCGGGGTCCCGACAATTAATTAAGTGATTCGAGTTATTTAGAACCCCCGCAATTTAAATGTTGCATTAGCAAGACAAAAGATGGCACCGGTTCGCTACACAAGTTTAAATGAGACCAATATAAGGCTAGATTTGCCCGCATATGGGCCCCATATTTAATTATATGGTGAATCGGCATAAGGCCCCCAAACCACATGATTATGCATGCGAGTATGACAATGTATTTATGCAACAAGTTGTTATTATATTATAAAATAGGGTTCTCGGATAAGAGGTTCACACATTAGGGTTCGACGATCTTGGGGATCCGGGGGTTCGGGGTCGGTCTCAGGGTCCAGGGTTCGACGGAATCGAGATCGGCGGAATCGTTCTCGGGTAGTGGGGTAGATCTTGGCGCATCCGTGGTCTTCGGGTCATGTTGTCGGCGGTCATGGCGTTCGGGATGAAGTACTTGTCGCGTCGGGGTCTCGGTGTCCGGGGTGAAGCACTAGGCGTCCTCGAGGAAGTACTTGTCATTCCGGGGCGCATCGGGTTCTTCCGGGTCGGTGTCGTTCTTGTCGTTGCGAGGATCTTGTCGGGTCCGCGCCATCGAGTCGGTCTTGACCTTCGGGGTGAGGAACTTGGCATCCTCGAGGAGCATTTGTCGTATCCGTGTAGATGACCTGGGCGTTCGGGTTCTCGGGCATCTGATCCGGGAAGAAGCACTTGTCGCATATGTGTCCTTCGGGCCGAAGAATTTGGCATGCCCGGGTTCTCGGCGAACTTTGGCGTCCCGGTAGGAGTACTTGGCGGAAGGTCTTGATCAATGTGTCGAACTTGTCGTGAAGGTCGTGATGGTTTCCTGGGTCATTAGTCTGACCGAACGGGAGAAGCAAAACAACAGACGGGAGCCACACGACTTGTTCAACGGGGACACACGCATGATCCACAAGCCTCTGAACTGATGATGTCTTCAAACAACAACAACAAAACAGTGGCACATGGCGAGGCCGACAGGGGCTGCAGGCAGGTGGTCGTGCAGGACCGACGGACGGGCGGAGGGCGAGGCGATGCAGAGGCATGGACACGGCCGGGGACGACAGCGAGGCGGCGACGCCAGGGCTGGGGACGAGGGTGGCGTCCGGCGTCGGGGCGCGGCGCGCGGAGGGGCGAGGTCGCGGCCGGAGCTGGCGGCGAGCGGGCTCGGGGCGGCGCGCGGGGAGGCGCTGCCGGCGGGCGGGCGAGGCCGGCGAACAGGGCGGCTGCGCGACGGGGCCGGCGGCGAGCGCGAGGTCGGGCCAGAGCAGGGCGGAGGCGGAGCTCGGGCGGAGGTGGGCGGCGCCGGCGGGGACTGGGGAGTCGCGGGCGCGGAGATGGCCTGCGGGGTGGCCGGGGCGAGCCGGGGCGGTGGCGGTGGAGCGAGCCGGCGGCGCCGAAGAGGGCGGTGAGGTGAGGGAGCGCCGGCAGCGGGGTGGCTCGGGAGGGGAGGCGCAGCGGATGGCTAGAGGGCGGGGACGCGTCGAGGGAGGAGACAGGGCCGGCGCTGTGGAAGAGGGGAGCGAGGCAGAGGGTGCGTCGGGCGGTGGGGAGGGAGCGTGGGAGTGCGTGCGGCCAGGGGTGGGCCGGGGACGTGGGGATTGGTGCA
Organism: Avena sativa; assembly: GCA_916181665.1. Taxonomy (NCBI): domain Eukaryota; kingdom Viridiplantae; phylum Streptophyta; class Magnoliopsida; order Poales; family Poaceae; genus Avena; species Avena sativa. The sequence goes on from OV702281.1 coordinate 122,788,686, forward strand.
GGGGCGGGACCCGCGGGTGTGGGATGGATCGTGTGTGGTGTTTTGTGTGGCTGTGTGGGGCTGGGTTGAGAGGAGAGAGAGGGGGTGGAGGTGGTTTAGTCTAGGTGGCATAGTCTGGTTGGTTGGGGAATAGGGAGAGGGTGAGGTGGCAGCCCGGGATTGGGTGGGGTGAGGTGGAGGGGAGGGATGGGTAGGTTACCTGGTAGGTTTAGGAATTAAGGGTGGACCGATTTAATTTTCTGGGGTGGTCGTTCAGGTCATTCGGCCCGTTCGACTGCCCCGCTAAAATAATGCAATAATTTATTTATTTAAACAGACCGTTTGCAAAACCTATTTAATCAAAACAAAATATTCCGGCGATCCAGGTTTTGCGTTTGAATTAAGATGGGGCGTTTGGAAAACAAATTAGGTTTTTCCGCAAATAGTTTTATGCAAACAAACGCAAGATGATGACGATGCTCAAATGCAATGTGGCATGATGACATGAGCATGCGGTCATGATGATGCAATGCACAAAAACAACGCGATTTTCTAGTAGTGGTTTTGCGGGATGCCACAGTGACTCATGGAATCTACTAGGCAAGTTAGTCAGTCGAGGGGTTCCCAAGCCCCGTGTGTGTTGGGGATATGCTATATGGGTATCCTCATAGCATGTCTCTTATCCGACTAACCCGGGTGGCCCATAGTCGGTAGCATGGCCTATGGCCTGCTGGGCGGCCCAGTTAGGTGGATCCAGAAGGGAGGCCCATGCCGGATAAAGGAAGGCTACGGTGGAGTCACCAGCGTACCCGGAGCCTTGGAGTGCAAGATACACAAGACTAGTAATAGACGGTGTAGGACTCTGTAACCTGTCCGGCTAGGAATTTTCCCTATAATCCTAGGACCTGGCGACTATATAAGTCGGGCCTATGGGAGCCTTTAGGGCAACGATAACTTAGACTTTCTAGTCACCTCGCACAGCGAACCTAATCTCTGTAACTCGGCGTATTGCCATTATAGTGATTTATAACAGGAGTAGGATTCCGCCACCGTTGTGGGATCTGAACCTGGTAAGCTTTATTACCTCGTACCCGTCAACCGTCCGCCTTACCCCACGTCTCTAAACACGCACTATGAGGACCCCTCCATGGCGTACTCGTCGGCAATACCACGACAATGTGGTTGTACACTCATCTAGGTTCGAAAGGCAAGAACTCAGTTCCTAGTAGTGGCGAACATTGAACTACAAAAACCACACCCAACGTGGCCTCCCATACAATCCTTAGCATGTTTAGTTAACTACTTCGAATGATGTCACCATCTCCTACCTTTCTAGGTTCTCCGGCATATCTGATTCATCATTCGGACATATCAGACGTTGTTAATATGCATGGCTAAGATGTTGGTCACAGAAGCTCTAGCAACGCTCAAATGCCAGACCTAGGTATGCTAGGAGCAGTGGATCAGGAGTATAAGGCTACAAAAGGGAAACTATGCAGCAGATAGGTAACACTAACTACTGACAAAAGACCACATTGGAATCGTGTGCATCATAGCCAGAAAGCAATATACTTTGTAAAAGTAGGTTCAGAATGAGAGGCTACGCTTGCCTTGTACTTTACTAGACAGGTATGGCTCTTCAGTGTCCTTGACTTCAGCTTCAGGCTCGGATACTATCGTGAAGAACCAATACCGAAAAGAAAGGCGACAATCTAGACATGGCATCGATGCAATGCTCAAGCATGAATGATGATATGACAAGTTAAATTGCATTTAAATGAAACCCTAAGGCATGCTTGACAGTTTAAACGGGGTTCTGAGGGGTGAAAACCCTAACTCAGGGAAACTCCGGAATCACATGTGAGGGTTACTATGTTGTTCTAATTAAACTTGTCATGAAAGTTGATTAGCAATGCATGATTATAGTGTAATTAGATATATCTCATTTTTCTGAACATTTTGATATATTACACATATTTTTCTGACTTATGAATAATTTGTTATTAATTTTACAATATTTAAACCTTTTCTGAAAAATATGTGAGGGGCAGAGCCTAAACCCTAAACCTTTTCTGACATCAGCTGGGGGTGAGGGTTGTTTTACACCGGGGCAGAGCGTACCCATGGTGGCTAACAGAGGGGCGCGAGGCCACCTCAGCTGCCAAGCAAGTAGGTGGGTCCAAAGGCCGGTTGACTGGGTCAGACCCGCGCTCGCTGACGCCATGGTGACGTCACCGACAGCGGTGAGCCACAGATCGGCGGTGGGGCGGCGGTTTGCGGGCATGCGTGGCTGAAATACTAGGCCCGCTCGAACCAGTGGAGCTAGGCGAGCTGGATAGAGGCAGCGCCACCCTTTTTGGGTCACCAGAGCTTCGCTGGCAACCATGTCCAGCGGCGGCGCACGGCTAGCCTCGACACAAGTGCGACACAGAGCAGGACTGAGAGGGAGGAGGGGTCCAGGAGGACCAAAATGTCATCACGGATCTGGCAGAAGCTACGACAAGGAGCGGGGTGGCGGAGTTGATGGCGACGGTGGAAGAGCTCGTCGGGGCCGGAGGGGTCCATTACATCGCCTCGAGCCTCTCCATCTTGCATGAATAGGGGCAATCGAACAAGGAGAAGATAAGGATCACGGCTGCATGCTCAGATGAATGGGACGTTGGCCAGAACAGCGGCGCCGTGAAGCTTCCGAGAGGCTAGGGTTCCGGCGAGAAGGAAACGAGGAAGAGAGGGAAGGGATAAGGATCTCCGTCGGCAGCAGGCGTACTTGTAGACGCTGCGGATGACGGTGCATGCATCCTGGCGCAGGCGAGCATCACGGCGCGGACGGACGGCGACGGCAGCAATAGCGAGCAGCTTCACCGTGTCGTCCTTCTGGCCGGAGGAGTAAGAAATGTACCAGACGTGAAGGGGTACTGGGCCGCATGAGCTGGCTTGCGCATGGGGGCTGCAGGGAAAGGAAAGAGGAAGGGAGAGGGCAAGTTGGGCCGGCCTAGGAAGCTCTGGATCTATTTTTTAGCCAGATCTTCTTTCTATTTTCTGAAATCCTTTTCTCTCTTTTGTACAATGAGTTGAATGTTGTTTTAAATAATTCAAAATACCATGATTTTGTAAATACGTTGAGAACAATGTGGGGCCCTCTTAGTCCATTTGGGCTCCATGAATTTGGATAGTTTTAAAAATATCAAAACTATTTGAATGCATTTCGAAAAGAGAGGGGAGGTTTAGGGTTTTAGGGTTTTCATACTTGTGTTTTGGCTCACATAGTTGATCACATGCAAACATTTTATTGAGTTTAACATATGCATGAAATGCTTAAGTACTAATTACATTTATCACAAACTTGGGCTGTTACATCTGAGCGACGGCTACGGCAGCATATGCGGCGAACGGCACCGGCTTGCGACACGAGCATGAAAGAGAAGAGTAGGGGAGGTGCGGGATGGTTCTTGAGCACCGCTTGCTTACCAGAAGCACGAAGAGGCGGTCAGCGAGGCGGGGCACGGTCAGGAACGACGGTGATTTGCAACGATGGAGGCGACCAGAGTTGGGTACGAGGTGGCGATTGGAGCTATCGGGAGCTCCCCAGCTTGGTCGGGTAGGGGAAAATGAAAGACGACGGATAGGCGAACCCAACGGTGGCCTCAGATAACCGGAAGGAGTTTGGTAACGGCAGAGCCATTGGCAACTGTGGCTAGGGTTTGGCGGCTAGGGAGGAAACGAAAGAGGAAGATCACTAGGGGGAAGCGGGAGAGGATGAGGATGGGGAGAGGCGTGCATTGCTGGTTCTTATCCTCCTTCGGACAGCGGCGGGTGGCCCGAATCCTGCTACGCAGCAACGGACGGCTTCGGGGATGACACACACCTGCTTGTCGTGCGTGAGGAACACGATGAGAGGAGGGCGAACGGTACCGGGCTGTGCGTGGGCCGCGCTTGGGCTTCTGCTGGTCCGGCTGCGGTTGCGCGAGCGGTAGATAGGGAGAGGAGAAATGGGTTGCGCGTCCTGGTTAGCTTAGGATCCCTTTTTTTTAGCAGAAATTCTTTGTCATTTTTCTGTTTTGTATTTCCAATTCATTTATATTTTTGAATGTTTCAAAAATACCAAGGCTTTTATAAAATATATAAAATGCTCAAGAGCCCTTGTATGCAATTTGAGCCCCATTTATTTTGGGGTTTTCAAAATATTCAAAACCATTTGAATGTATTTCAGAAAGAGAGGAAAAAACTAGGGTTTAGGGTCTTGATTTATTTCTTTAATGCACCATTTAATATATGTTGCTCATGAATGTACAATCAAAACCATAATTAGACATTAGCTAAAACTAGGGTGTTACAGCTCTATCCCCCTTACGAGAATCTCGACCAGAGATTCCTAAGGTAGGAAGAGAGAAAGAGAGAGAAAGGAGCAAGGTCACTTCTAAGGATGAGAGGGAAACACACTAAACAACACACAGTGTATCTCATGGTCAACTATGGATGGAGTGTTCAGAAACAACTCTGAGATGATGACATGAAACACGCCAAGGTAACGGAGAAAACTAGAGGAGAAGGCTTCAAGTTGTTAGATAGATGGTCTTCATAAGGATTGAGACCATGGAGATTCACAAGAGTTTAAGCTTCTGCAAAGCAGAGGCTACAACGGAAAGAACATGACCACCGACTTCGAGAGGAAACCTATACTAAACAAATTAAGTAGAGATTTTAGGTTGCAGGGATATGGATCAACAAAGCCAAGCTTTTGAACTACTTTTGAAATAGAAGGGTCACACTTTCATCCAACATAAGGTCAAGATAGAAAGGTGTTTTGGAGGAGAGGACTCATAAGAGTCACAAGGAACTTGTAGCAAGAGAAACTTATGATTACCAAAATCACAGTCTCTCTTAGAACATGGCTGAGAAAACGAAGGAAACTCTTTATTTATCCAGGGTTATCAAAATCTTTGCCAAAGATCTTGTTATCACTTTACACCACCAGATAAATAATAAAGAAGATTCCTAATGACACGAGAAAAGAAACTTCATTCTCAGACTTCAATTACTTGGCATAACAAACACTTGCCAACATAGAGAGTCTGGAGGATCGACCGAGAGACATTGAGAAACACTACTTTAAATGTTCTCCTTGATGTTCGAGAAATCAGACATCAAGTAAAGTTCGGACTGTGGATACAAAAGAAACCATAAGGACAACTCCTATAATAAATCGTAGAAGATGCCTCACGAGGAGTGGTTGTTATTACTGAATCAAGAGAATATGTGTCAACACCCGGATTTTTAATCCCAGATGCCTGTTATTCCATACATCGCAATCCCAGGATTACCATTTTGCGAGACATAACAGATTTGGATATCACAGTACATCATCCATTACAAACCATACATAAGTTCTTACACAAATAAGGATCTCATGATCCAGTTCTTAATACAACTCAAACAGCGGAATAACGTAATAGTAACGATAGCATATGCGAAGCTCCATCTTAGGGTCACAGGCAATGCTGACGATGGGAGATGATCCTAGTTGTCGTAACCTTCCTGCAGTCCGTCATCCTGATACTCCTCTTCATAGTCTGGCCACGGGAATAGCGAGGGACAAAGCCATGAGTACTCTTTAAGTACTCGCAAACTAATACTAACAAATTAAGGGGGGTTTTGTAGTAGGATACTAAGTTCTAAGGTTGTTTTGCAAAAATCCAGATTTACCTCTACTAAGTTCAGAAGAAAAGAAAACTAGTTGAGAGTTTTATAACACCTAAGTGGGAATTTGAATTTCATATCACAACTCTGTTGTGGTCAAGTCATAGTCATAATTCATTTCACAAGTCATTTTGAAAACATCTGACAGGGGAACAGTATGTCCACTCCAACTTTCCATAACCGCGAATGTGACTATTCGAATAGTTTGACACTCTGCAGAGATTGTACACTTTCACCACAACATTCGATACATCCAACAGGAACAATCCTGAATTCACCATACTCAGTATGCGGATAATCAATCCTAACCTTTCAATTCCACGCCCTAGTATAGGCACCTCTCCTGTGAGTTTGGCCTCCCAACCATGACCAACTGTCATCTTGGTACTACACAGGTGGACAATCTTCACAAGGTAACCTCAGCTTAGACCTTGGCCGCGAGGGAACCCATACTAAGGTATATAAATTTCCATTCAAGCCCTACCCAAATTTTGGGTATTGTGGTTATACGATAAAATTGGAATGGTATCGCATTCAGACAACCATCAGTTTTATAAAGGGCTAAGGCTCATGCCTCAACGTTTTCATCATCAAAATCATCTGGTGTTCGAAAATCACATGTCAAAACATTTCAGTAGAATGACTCATCATTCTAAGGTTTTCATAACCATTTTCACCAAGTATTCCCATCTAAGGTTGATCAAGTTTTATACTTAGCACTAGCATCTACAAGTGCTGGTAACTACTAATGAGGGGTGGTAAACAAGTGGAGATTTGCTAAGTTCAATCTCATGCCTTAGGATGACATCAAGATTATCTAACTTAGGCCAAATTTTATGCTCTTTCTGCTACCTTTAGTTATCTTTCTATAATCTACAAGTCAGCATGTAAACTCTAAGAGAAATCTTTGATAAAGAAAATAAAGTATTAAGCTTGCAAATAAAACTAGGATTGGGTTATCAAGTGGGTATGATCACATATGCTTAAGGCATATAGTTGGCATAGTAACAAGCAAGTATTGGCTTGCATAATTGCAAGGGTTATCTTGCTAAGTTAATAGCTTGCTAATCCAACTAGTAGTATTAGGGTTGCTAAGTTGCAAGTGTTAGCTTGCCTTGTGCAGAGCAGTGGTTGAAGTTCTCCTCGGCTTGTTTCTCGTTGTATCCTCCTTCCTCCTCTTATCCTTGGTTGGTACTAGCATCTATAAATAAATACGAGGCACACAATCACCAAACAATACTTAACTATTTTAATCATTACAAAAAAAGTCATACTAGATGATCTAGCATCATCACTATTATCACAAGGATTAAAGCACTTGTATTATTTATTTTATTTGAGAAAAGTAATTTCTACTCATTGAAAAACTATTTAAGAATTAATATTCTCCAATTCAAACATGGGATCATGTTGACACATGTCATCACCACAGATTTCAGTACATGGGAATGTGATTTAAAGTGGTGTCACAATTTAATAAGGTTTAACCTTTTTTATTTTAATTAAATAAAGTGACTAGAAATGCCTATGTAGCATTCTTTTATTACTTGAACATTATTTCTGCAAGTAACCCCATATGTTTTTATATATTCTGAAAGGTATGATCAAATGTGATTTTTGAGAGTTGGAATCCACTCAAAAGCCTCTATGGTTGAGTTTTGAAAAATGTTTGAATGCAGAAAAGCTTCTGCCTTGTTATTTTTACCATGGTTGATATATAACTCCTAATGTTTTTAATCCACGAGCTTGGATTAAGCATTTCAGTACCTTTCTAACAAAATTGGTTTCATGCATTTTGGTTCAGTGAATCGAGATGGGTGGATTTTTGAATCTAGGTACAAAACTATGTTTGAAATTAAATGAATAAAGCTTAATTTGAATTGTTGGGTCGCGCGGGATGTTTTACTGGGCCGGCCCACTACACACATCGCGTACGCGGGCTGGTTAAGTGGCTGTCCCCACGCGTCAGTGAGACGGGGAGGGGCGAAGCGGTACGGGGCAATGTCAACCGCAGGATCTAACTCTAATCGAACGGCTACGGTTCATCATCCACGTCGGGTAGCGCCAGCGAGACAGAACCCTAACGCGGTAGGTGGGGGTCGTGGAAGGCTCACCGGGGCTCAGGCGAGGGTCAGCGATCGGTGGCGAACGACGAAGTCGATGATGGCGGTTCTCCTGGTACAGGTAGCTTCTCCTGGGGCGGCTCCAATCGACGGATCCCTTCTTCTCCAGCAGCAGCGGGCTCCGGCCAAATTACGGTGATGCGCTGCTCGCCTTTCTCCGGGAGTGCGGTGGGTTGGTTCTGGGTGAGAGGGGAGTGAACTGGTGTGGCGAAAACGAGCGGTGGAGGCCTCTATTTATAGTGGCGGAAGGGGACCGACGGGCGCGCGTTGAGCTCGTCGTGGTCGACGGCACAGAGGGCTACTGGCATGTGCGACGGTAGAGGGCGGCGTTGTGCTCCCTGGCGAAGCTCAACAGTGTGGTGGCGAGGCGTGGGGCGGTGCTGATCGGTCGGAACACGCTGATGCTCTGGGCGGGTCCGACAGCGGGTTTAATGTCGCACAACACGCGTGGTCCGCGCGGCGACGAACGGGCATGTCTGGCGGGGTGCTAGGGTGCTGGGGTGCTGGGGTGCTAGTGATCATCCCTGCAAGCGGCGAGGGCGGCGCGCGGTCTGTGGGTGCTGGTCGAGCGTGGCGCACTGGCGCACTCTCGGCATGGTCGCAGAGAGGTTTGGCATGGGCGTGTCGTGTGGTCCAGGGGCTGGCATTGCTCGGGGCTGGGACAATGGATGGCGATGGACGATGCTGCATGTCCCAGACAAGGTTGGTGAGGCTAGTGCGGCCTCTAGCTCGCTGGCAACAATGGGGTGGCAATGGTGCTCTCGGGATGGTTGACATTAATGGCTAGGCTTGCTCACAGTGGTGCTAAAGCTAGTTAGATTACTTTGATCATCTACTGAGAGTGTAGAGTGAGCTATAGAGGGAACAAGTTAGGCCAATTTTACTGCACACTATAGTGTTTGCTGTTTGTTTGATTTATATCTGCAAGGTGTTTGATGAAATGGCCGCAAGAACTTTAAATTTGAATTTTGGATTCAAACTTGGTGGGTTTGCTAGGCACATACTAGGGAGTGTCTGGTTAGTTGGATTAGTCAAGGGGCACTGGTTTTGTTGGGTTTTGAAAATGGGTGATCTTCACATATGATAAAGATTCAATTTTGAATTGTGATTTGAATGAGGTTGCCAAATGTTTCTGCAAGTTTGAAAAGTGGGATTTGATTTACTTTTACTTGTTCTAGCAAGGGGTGAAAAGAGTTGGAAAAATTTATGTTTGAAATCCTGAACTAGAAACACTCAAAGTGACCTAGTGAGCAAGATTGGCAAAAATGACCATTTGCTTTATTTTATTTGTTTTTGATTTTCTCTTGTTTTGTTTCTGCATAGAAATGTTTTATATGATGTTATTTTCATCTTTAAATCATTTCTTGCTATTTAGGTTAATCACACAAGTTCATTCATGCATTTATCAAATCATCTCATTCACACATGCATTCATATGATTTTAAATTAATTAAAGTTTTTGTTAACCCTAATTTTAGTAATTAGAGTTTGATGATCCTTGTGTTATATTTTTGGGATGTTACAATATGGCAAAAGGTCTTTTCGGCTAGGTGTGTCAATCATTACATCAATCTTACCGGTTTTTCAAAAGATCTATGTCAAAACCTTGAGGAACACCAGCCATCATTGTTGCTTGAGATTCAACTTTGGTTAGGTGGAATGATACTTCAAACTCAGCATGTCCGAATAGAAAATTTGCAACATTTACACAAAGGTAAATTCACTAGATTCTCAAGACACAGACTACAATGTAAAGCACCAAAAGACTGAGCTATATTGTTAGACATATGCATTAGAAACTTGTCGAAATACAGTTGCATACCCATAAAGTACTAATGATAAAACACACATGTATCCTTAAGTAATGGAGATAACTCTTCTCAAATCCATGGCAACATCTTTCAACACTGCATGTGAACAGGAGAAGGTTACTTCTAACATCCAGAACACATACTTCGAGATGACTTGAAGACGGTTCTCAAATGATTCCAACATTAATGCCCAATGTTCCATATGATTCTAATCTAACATGGAGAAGATAAGGATATTGTTGATGGGCTCAACAACAAACTTATCGAGACACTCCAAGAAGATGTACTCATATGTTGTGTGAACAAGGCAATAATACTGGTCAGATCAAAGGACATGAGTATGTACTCAAGTGAAACATCACGAGTAGAACCATCATCAAGATAGTCCTTGAAACTGAGTTTGATTTGACGATAGCCCAAATCAAATCAAAGGTGGGGAAGATAACATATCCACAATGATCATACTAACTTACTTTGACACAAAAAAAACTAGACATCCCTTTAAGTAGGAACTGAGTTGGATAGAACTTTTGTCTTACAACTCTACATGTTGTTGTTTATGCTCAACCAACTTGCTCAGGGGTATGTAGTACGGATCCTTGGAGAAAGGAGAAGTTCAGAGAACTTGCTTGCTCAAGAACTTGAAAACACGGTCATGTGGTAACATGGCGATACTTCTAGTAGACATCTAAAATATCATGAACCACCGATACGTAACTTAGTTCGAGAGGGAACTTGCTTTGTAAGGCAAGAAGACACCATCTCAGAGCTTCGGCACCAGCCTAACTCTTTGATCGAGGAGAGTGCACCAGATTAATGGACTTGATAGCACAATCATCCTTTGCTTAGTGATAGGGTTAAACAATCACGCTAAGTATGACTCAAATGTCCTTTGAGTTCCAAGCAATTAAAATTGCTACAATATCAGATTGCCACATTATTACACACACACATCATTTACGAGCATGAAAGCTCGAAGAAGGGTGGGTGAAGATGTGTGAGAGTATCACTTCATTAAGTGGTCATGAAAATCAACACGACCTCTTAGTATAAAAGAGTGTGATACTTTAATGTATAACAAATAGAAGCTAATTAATGTTTCTTGATCTACAGATTGCAACACTTTGACCTGGTCCTAGATATGACAAGGTACTGGTGTTTGTTTCTCCTAGACATCCCGAAATGGTTTGTCATGAAGGACCACAAGAGTATCTTGCGCGGAAGATACCAATGCACAATACTACTTGGCTACCAACTAGTAAATGATAGGTCAGAAAGCAGCAAGGAGAAATGAACATACTCAGGTTACAATCTCGAGATATGGGTGCATAAGTCAACAAGCTTCCGAAGACTAATGCAGAAAAGGGGAAGGTGTGGCAGAGTCACGAATATACATGTAAGACTCTCGAGGAGTACTCCTGTCATGATATATTTGGTTCCATTAAAGAACATGTGCCTTAGCTAGTGGTAGGGGAAAGTCTTTAATTGTCACAATTAAATCGCGACAAACATCACAAGCTTGAAGGATAGAGTTATAGTACTAGCCATCCCGAGGTAATGTGTGAACATTAACAATAGGGTTCAAAGAATTGGATCTAGGGTTAAAGGTCAGCTTCATGTACAATATTCACAACACTAGAATCTAACACAATCAGGCATCTTAGGTTCAAGTCCAAGGGTTAAAACCCGAGAAAAGAAGTAACTACTACTTGAGTGACATAGCGTACAATACAAGTTAGAAACCACGAGGTAGGTTCCAAGAGAAGAAACGACTTCTCATGTACCCAAATAAACAAAGAGGAGGCACACGAGGCGAAAGGAAACCTCAAAGCCTAGAACAGGAACACTATGGATCCTACAATATAATATTGTGGGTCCAAAATATAGAGAGATCATGATAGAAAGGAATCTCTTAGATGAACATGATCAAGAGGAACTAGTAGTTCACAACACACACAACTCTAGAGAACTCAACACTAGGTCAAGTGGGTGAGAAACGACATGCCCATAAGGCACCTAAGTTTATAAAAACTATAAGAGATGTCAAAACTTTTCCAAATCAACACAAGATAAGATAACCCAGAGTTAGAGCGAAACTGGATAAGGAGAAGCATACTAGAGTTTTCGCAAATACCTTTCATCTTTAAAATAGTTTTCTCAAGCACTAGACTCAACATCAACCAATATCAAGGTTTTCCTACGGTCGGTAATGCTCTGATACCAAAACCTGTGACACCCCTGGGATCAGGGCTAAAAAAATCCCAGACCTCCGTCTGACATAACCTTAACCTTGGGCTCGAGGATATCCAGTGAAGAATCGGTAACACAACAGTGATCCTACAACACAAAATTTATTACAGCGAGCTCATAACTGAGCAAAGAACCAAAATATTACAAGAAGACGGCACTGACCACAAACATCAAACAATGGAAGGCAAATTATGCTATTAAGTATAACAAACTTAACAAATAGCCTAAGAGGCCTGAAGCATAACGATGACGTCCCAGTCCATAGATTCCAGGCAGCCGGCGGGGAACTCCAAGCTACTCATCATTGTCGATGTAGTACCAAACTTGTCCTCATGGAAACATTTACTTTGCTACAAAAGTATCAACAAAGCAAGGGTGAGTACAAGGTGTACTCCGCAAGACTTATGGCTGGTGGAGTTGTTTTGCATAAAGCCATCTTTTTTTATAAAACAAGAGAGAGAAGAAGGTCGTCTAATTAGAGTATTTTAAAAGGGATAAGAGAGTGACATCCCCAAAATATTGATCATCATATTTTGATATCCACCAAATCATCATCATCTGATCCCTATCTAGGATCACGCCTCGCACCCATGAGGAAGCATCCTTAAGCACACGTTGAACTACCAAGTTTTATGATTAGAGTATAGTTCTGTATGATCATCACGTCCGTTCCCAAGTCGTCCATAACCACAAACACGGCTTTTCGAAAAGATTATTACGCTGCAGGGGTGTACAACTTTACCCACATGCATCAACCGACTCTTAGTGCCACTTGATGCACTTCCTTGGTGTGCTAGCAGAGGGTGTGGTTGGACATGACCTTTTCCTTGCTTTTGCCGAGACCATAAGTCACGCCCTAAGGATGGTTCCGCCATAACGGGTCAAGTCCTGAAGCCGGTCCCTAGAGATGTGAGGCAAGGTTGGTTTACCAGGGGATCCATCAACCCCATGCAATCCCGGCCACACTTACCTACCTGTTATGAATGAACCTACTTTACCGCCTTGGAGAAGATCCAGAATGCATATCGAATGGAATGCATGAACTATGTGACTCATGGAATCTACTAGGCAAGTTAGTCAATCGAGGGGTTCCCAAGACCCGTGTGGTTGTATGCTCATCTTGGTTCAAGAGGCAAGAACTCGGGTCCTAGTGGTGGCGAGCATGGGTCTAGAAAAACCACATCCCACAGTGGCCTCCCATACAAGTCTTAACATGTTTAATCTCATACCACCTCTAATCTCATCTCATCATTTTCTCGTGTCATACTAGATTCTCTGCAGCTGATACATCCTCTGGATGAACCAGCACTGACAGCTATGCATGGCTAAGCAAGACACAGTTATAAGCTCTAGCAATGCACACAATCCAAACCTAGTTATGCTAGGAGCAGTGGATCAGGTAATATAAGCTCAAAGGAATTAATGCAACAGATAGGATACTCTATCTATCGATAAAAAACCACAATAGAATCATATGCATCATGGCAAGAATTAAAATGCTTTTAAAATCATAGGATTATATCATGGTGGGGGTATGCTTGCCTTTGCCGGTTGATAACCAGAAAGCAGAGCTTCGGACATCTGGTACTTGACTTAATTACACTTGTTCAAGTATTTATCTTTGATCTTCGATGGTGTTAATATCGGTCTTCTGTAGGGTTCGCAGCATAGAAAAAAAAATCCTATGATGGGAACAACTATGTACCAAGATCTATCTACTAGATACAATCAATGGCCGGATATAGATCCGTAGAGAACATACCCTTCAAGACTGACAAAGCATAACGAGGTTGAACTCGTGGTTGATGTAGATGATCTCTTGCCGATCTCAAGATCGAGAGGAAGTCCTAGCACCGCAAATCAGCGGCACATCCGTGCTCGCACACACGTCCGAGGCACCGAGCAACCTCCGCCTCCTCGCTCTAGCGATGCAGCGGAAGCACAACTCTTTCTTGACGAATAGCCACCGGGAATATGTATCTCGCTAGTCCGAGACCATGGGGAATAAATACTAGAGGGGGAGAGAGATCCTTCACGAGGAGGTGTGAGTGAGAGAGAAGAGAGGGGCTCCTTTTATAGGAGGAGGGGGAACCCCAAGGGGGTGGCCGGCGCATGGGGCTGCCCCTTGCCCTCCCTCCATTGATGTGGGTGGACACTCCACTCACAAAAATTCCTTTCAATTATCTAAACTCAAAAACCCACTCAAATTCCCATTAAATTTCCACCAAATTTAATGCAAACTCTCATTAAATAAAAATCATTTTAGTTATTCGGAATTTTGTCAATTACTTTAATGACAAACATTCACATATAACCCATTGCTAGTATTTCATTTCACATGCAAAAACGCTTTCTCCAATTTCACCCGAAAACCCGTTTCGGTATCTAGTGAAATAAATTCCTGCGCTTGTTATTCTTTCCGGCATGAAACCTTTGCTCCAAATGGATGTCGGTGTCTCTTAAGTGTGTCACCCTACAGTTCGCGAATAATGCGGACATGATCGAGACCCCTCTTAGATCAATAATCAGAAGAGGGACCTGGAGATCCATACTGACTCCCACACATTCAACGATGACTTTCTTGTGATCACGAGAACCTTTTATGCTAGTATATTAATCCTTTTGTTTCAAGATATATTACATGTCTGAGATTCGATCATCAGTATCTCCATACCTAGTTTCATCTCGTTATCGACATGTACTCTTTTCTCGTTCCCGTGATATAACATTCTAGTGATCAAATCACTTGCTTGCAAGCTAACCAATGTGATATCACCGAGAGGGCCCAGAGCATATCTATCTGTCATCGGGATGAAAAAATTCCACTCTCTATCCATGGGCCTCAACATAACACTTTAGTAGTACTGAACCCATCTTTATAATCACCCTGTTACGGTGTGATGTTTGATGTTAGCAAGATACTCTTCCGGTGTTAGTGATTAACATGATCTCATGGTCTAAGGATTAGGATCACTTCGTATGATGTCATAACAATATAAACTCAATGACTTTGATCATAATGCTATACTTCAGATGAATGTTCATCACACCATTACACTAATGTTGTGACCTTGTTATTAACAACATCCAATGTCCATGATCAGGAAACCTTCATCATCTTGTTAATCAACGAGCTAATTTATGAGAGAGGCATAACTAGGAACTTTTTGTTTGTTTATTAAACACACATGTATTAACGTTTACATATTAATACAATTATAGTATACAAAATAAACATCTATCATATACTTGGAATATACATAATAACCACTTTATTATTGCCTCTCAGGGCATATTCCCTTCAGTCTCCCACTTGCACTAGAGACAATAATCTAGTTACATAGTGATAAATCTAACACCCATGGAGTTCTAGTGTTGATCATGTTTTGCTCTAGGGAGAGTTTTAGTCAACGGATCTGCTACATTGAGATCCGTGTGTACTTTACAAATCTTTATATCTCCATCCTTGACATGCTCGCGGATGGAGTGTAAACCGGCGCTTAATATGCTTGGAATTCTTGTGAGACCTTGGTTCTTTGGCATTGGCAATGGCACCATTATTGTCACAATAGATCACCATTGGGTCCAACGCACTCGCAACCACACCTAGTTCGGATATGAACTCCTTCATCCAAACCGCTTCCGAAGGAGCAACATATTCGGCCTCCATTGTTGATCCCGCCACCACAGGTTGTTTGGAACTCCTTCAACTAACCGCTCCACCATTCATGAGAAATACATATCCAGATTGAGACTTAGAGTCATCCGGATCAGTGTCAAAGCTTGCGTCGACATAACACTTAGCGACGATCTCTTCTTCACCTCCGTACAGAAGAAACATATCCTTAGTTCTTCGCAAGTACTTAAGGATATTCTTGACCGCTATCCAGTGTTCCGAACCTGGATCCGATTGGTACCTACTAGTCAAACTAATAGAATGTGCCACATCCGGTCTTGTACATAGCATTGCGTACATTATAGAGCCTATGGCTGAAGCATAGGGGACTTTGTCCATTATCTCTCTTTCTTCCGCCATAGCCGGACTTTGAGTCTTACTCACTGTCTTTCCTTGCAACATAGGTAAGAACCCCTTCTTCCTTCCGTCCATTTTAAACTTCTTTAAAATCTTATCAGGGTATGTACTTTGCGATAGCCCTATTAGGCGCCTAGATCTATCTCTATAGATCTTTAGCCTAATATGTATGACGCTTCACCTAGGTCCTTCATTGAAAATTTGCTGTTTAGATAACTTTTAACACTGTTTAAAAGATCTATATCATTTCCGATCAATAATATGTCATCCACATATAATATCAGAAATGCCACATTTCTCCCACTCACTTTCTTGTAAATACAAGCCTCTCCATAAGTTTGGACAAAGCCAAACTCTTTGATCACCTCATCAAACCGGAGATTCCAACTCCGGGTTGCTTGCTTCAGTCCATAGATGGATAGCTGAAGCTTGCATTGTGGAGGTCCCAATCTTTAATAAGATAGAGCCTCCTGTGTTTTACAATGCTAGTCCCTGGATCAATAGCTAGCATCCACAGTTAAGATGTAATATCAAGATACAAAGGTCATATTATAACTTTATAACCAGGAAGAACATAATTTTATTACATCACACATAGCTCATATGGCTATTACATTTCATTGCAGCGGAATAACTATAAGCATGGGGTCCTTCATCTTCAAAGTGCCACAGGCAGATGTTGGCTGTAGACTTTGTAATCCTAATCAATCAATCTTCACTAAAACAATCAAACCTGCAACATACATGTTACAACCACAAAGGGTCAATACATTTGAATTGTATTGGCAAGTGATACTATGGTAGTATAGTGGAGTCTATCTTCTATATGCATTTGGCTAAGTGGAGTTGAGGCTTGCATTGCTCAAAATAGATTTTTCTTATCATTTTGAAAATCCTAAGTTTTTGCTTGACAAAATCATTTTTCTCAATCAAAGATTGAAGATCCTTTCCAAGGCATCTACCAATCAAAGATTGAATATTTCAAACAACCCTTGTTCAAACCACAAGATTTTAACTTAGAAATTTGAATGATGAGATTCTTGATTGCTTCCATGTCTTGATGCTCAAATTGTCCTTTACCAGGGACATGGCTAAGTACTTAGATTTTACACTCTGCAGAGGTGGTGCACTTTCCCCACAAGACTTGGTTTCCCAAGACAAGATCTTTCAGAAGCCTTCCCTTAGACCAAAATGGACGCGCTCCAACCTATCAAACACTACCACCCACTGTCCATATGGCTAAGTTCTTGCAACCTATATGATCATGGCAGAGCCCATATTGCCAAGTGGTTGCACTTGAAGCTTCTCAACATTTGACATCTCAAATCCCTTTGTTTCCTAGGTGGCCATCCACAAGTGAGATACACAATCCAAGTCCATGGCCTTGTGCACTACTCAACCAAACACCACCAAGCCATCCCATTCCACCCAGGTGATTCATTAACTTAGTTGTTTTATTAGACAAAAACATAAGTCCTCAGACTTAGAGATTTTTCCATAGTGTGAATATATTTCCACCCGTTTTCTATTAGCTAGGCTAAGCTTGATAGTAGTAGGAATCTTTAACTTAGGAAAATCCTACTAAGGATTCATCTACTAGGTTTTCTTATAGCAAGGTCTATACTTAGCAAAATCCATGCAAGTTTTACTTAGCAAAATCACTAATGCATAGAGAAAGTAATGGGATAGAAAGTATGAAGCATCACTTGCCTTTTTGGTTGAGAATGGTGGTTCACTCCTTGATCTTTCTAGTCTCACACTTCACTACAAATCAATCAAGCAAACACAAATTCAATTCACATTCCAAACCAAAGTCAAACAAACAATTTTTTACACACACAAAGTAATGGAGTCTAAGTCATGCATAAGCATGCAAAGGTTGGTTCTATTGCAAGGAGGGTCTCTACTAGGTTTCTAAACTTTGTAGGGTCCAATTGGTCATTTACCAAAATGGCAAAGTCATTAGTTAGAGGGTTTTGCCCAAAAACCATTTTTAAATCCATTCATCACTTCATGTGGTGAAAAATATTTTTATCAAAGCAAAACTTTATGTTTTTCACCAAGTGAGTTGCCATTTGCAAATCTTGGTGTTTTGGGTCAGTAGGTTTGGTCCAAAACATTTTCCCAAAGTTTTTTTTGCAAAAACATTTCCATAATAAAATCAATAATTTTTATTTGGCTAGAAAATGGCTAAGTCAAGTAATTCAACCTAATTCTTTCCAAAATCATTTTTAACACCAAGGGTTGGTTCCTAGGGTCAGTAAAGTCACAACTGGCCATTTTGCAAAAGTTTTAACCCTAAAATCAATTTTAAACAATTTTTATACTCTAAACAAGCTCACAAAAGAATCTGCAAAATCAAGCAAACGAACATATACTATTTGCTAAACTAATTCCACAGTTGGCTAGGGCTTGTTCTCCTGAATCCATTGATACCAAATTTGTAATTTTTGGACGTGTGGTTTGAAAGTTATAAGGGTTTGAAATTTGCAAATAAATCTGATTCAAAACTGGTTTTAGATCTAATATAGGCCACGCGTCGCGTCGTGATTGGCCGATACCGGTTCGTCTGGATCGCGTGCTACGGACCGCAGGATCTAGTTTCATCGCACGGCACAGGGCGCGTACCCTTTCGCTATTAAGTGAGACTATCGTGAGTGTCAGATCTTGATCGGACGGCTGTGGGGTGCTCGTCCATAGACCAGCGGCGCTGTGGCGGCTGCTGGCGGCGGAGCGACCAGACGGTGGCGGCGCCGGTGAAATAGGAAGCGAGGTAGAATAAGGAGATGCTCACCAGAATCGCGGGATCGTGGTGAAGCTCAAGGTACTCGCGAGAAGGCAAGGGGCGCACGGTTGTCGTCGGAATTCCTCGCCGGAGATGCTCTGGTTCTCGGTTGCGGTCAGACGCTGTCAGGGGCGAGGCTACAGGGTTCGCCGAAGCAAGGCAGAGGGTGTGTTAGACGCAGACGGAGCTTGAGATGATGTGAGCATCCATGGAAAAGCTAGGGGAAGTCGAGGCTTACCGGGGAAGTTTGACGGAGACGAGACAGACGGCGGCGCTGCAGTTCGTCGTCGAAGTCGAGGTTACAGGGCACCCGTGGTTGAACGGAAGGCACGGGCAGAAGCTCCAGGGGCTGGGGAGTGTGTGTGCTTGGTCAATGAGGCAAGGGGAGGTCTGGTTTCGCCGGAATCGTCACCGGAACATCATCGGACAGTGGGCGGTGTGCGGCGCAATTCGTCCAGCCTGGGGGCAGAGAGAGGGAGTGGTCTGGGGGAAATGGAGGAGAAGGCGCTGGCGCTTAAAACAGCGTGGTTGCAGGAGGGATTAACTACGGCGTTAACTCGAATTGATCCTCGCGAATTCATCGCAGAAACGGAAGAGAGGAACTGGTCTGCGAGGGAGGGGTGAAGGAGACGATGAACAGGGAAAATGAGCCTACCAGTCAGTGGGAAAAGGAGAGAGGGGGAGGTCCACCGGTCAGTTTCTTACGGATTGTTTCAGCGGTGAGGAAAAACGATTCGGGGCGTGGGAACAGGTGGGCTGGTTATTGGACCTGTTGGGCTGCTGGGTTGGGTCATATCCACTTCCATTTTTTTTATTCTGTATACTTTTCTTTTTCTATTTCTGAATTCTGTTTTGAAATTTCCATCAAACAAACATGGTTCAAATCAATTCAATCAACACCCAAACTTTGTAATATTGAAATTAGTTCTATTCAGTAACATGAACCAAAATCCAAATTCAAATTAATAATTTTAATAATAGGGGCTATTATTATTTAATCATATGGATGTACCAATTATTAAATCCATAGGTTTTGATTTAATTCAAAGCTCCACTTGAGAACTAAATAATTTAAAACCATTCAGTAGGTTGTATTTGAAATTAAGGAATATTTGGAAAGCTTGTTTTAAAATAACATTTTGTTATATAGGGTCCATTAATAATTAAATATAATTGGACCTTGGTTATTAAATCAAATAGAGTTTGATCTTATTAATAAAATCTTTATTTGAAACCTAAATATTTTCAAAACCAAATCAGTAGGTTTTATTTGGGAAATATAGAATACTTGGAAACTTGTTTTAAAACAAAATAACCTTTTATTTTAGAGTCCATTATTAATTAAATATAATAGACTTTCATTATTAAATCAAATAGGATTTGTTTTATTGAGATATTTATTTTGAAATCTAAAATAAAGCCAAAACACTTTAGTAGGTTTTATTTGTGAATATCAAATATTGGGAAAACTTATTTTAAATAATTAATTAGTTTTGATGTTTCAATTAAATTGGTAAAACCTTTTATTTAAATAAAGTTTGGATATTAATTCCTTATTATTTTATTTAAATAAACCTTTGCTATTTTTATTCAAAACAAAATGTTTTAATTCCAAAGCTTGGCCAAGGTTTAATTTGGCTCTATAAAATAATCTTTATTTAAATATTTCTTTTCCCTTTGAAAACCAAAACCTTTTATTAAAAGATCCAAAATAGTAATTTTAATTATTTTTATTTTCCTTTAATAAAAGTTTATCTTTTTAAATCCCTTTTGGATTTATTTAATTCAATATGGGTTTGAAGGTCCAATTGAATTCAAAAAGTTTCTTCTGGCTCTGAAAATCAAACAAAGTTTTATTTTATTCATTTATTTTCACATTACAAGATTTGGAAAATCTTGGGATGTGACAGGCTACCACCCTTAAAATAAATCTCGTCCCGAGATTTGGGGAGGCTGGGGTTACAAGCAAGTTCAAAACAACCAGGGTACTACCACCCTTAAAAATTTTCAAACAAAAATTACATCTTGTCCTTCTTGGGATCCTGGAAAAACTTCTCTAAGCAAACTTTTGCATGGTGTCCTTGGTTTCCATACTTGACTCATGGGCCAAGGTTGAGTTTCTCCATAGGCTTGTTCAACTTGTTCTTCATCTTTTCTGGACAGTTGCTTGCATAATGTCTTGGATTCTTGCAATTGAAACAATGAATGTCCTTGAGTTCTTTGCGTGGATCTTGTGGACAAGTTGCTACATAGTGGCCTAACTCCTTGCAGTTGTTGCACCACACTTGGTCAATCTCTTTATTCTTCTTGTTCTCTGGGCACTCACTGGAATAGTGTCCCATTTCCTTACATTTACGGCATTGCACAAGGTGCATGTCCTGTCTTGGTTTCTTGGGTTTCTTTGATCCTTTGAAGTAGGTTGTCTTTTTTGGAGGTATATGTGGTCCTTTTCCTTTGGTAGATTTGGATCCTTCTTGTTTCCTTTGTTCCACAATGTCATAGATGGGGCATTGGATAGGGGCATGGTCATTTCCTTCACAAAGTTAACAAGTAGCTTGAGAGGTGGGACATTGTCCAACAGGATGATTTTCTTCATAGTTAGGGCATTGACCTTCATGCTCCTTGGAAGTATGATCCTTGTCTCCACAAATAATGCAAGCTGGGGCTCCATCTAGAATAACATTCTTGTCATCCTTGTTATCATAAACTCTTTTGGGATAGTTTTCTTCCATGTTGATCATTTGATTAGTCACCTTAAGCATCAGTTGGGATTGTTCCTCCAAAAACTTTTGCAGTGCTGGATCTTTATTACTATTGTTGGCTATGAACTGAGTTGTCAGTTGGTTTAACTGGTTCTGGGTTGCTATGAGCTCTTTCATGCTGTCCTCTTGGTTGGTGTTGTTGTCATCAACCTTGATGTTGGAGTTTCTTGGAGAAGTCATCTGTTTGGGTTTGAAGGAAGATTAGAATAGGCGAGATATTTCTAAGGAATTATTTCTAATCACACACATCACAATTCACTCAAGCAATGTGCAAGCAATCACAAATCAAACATTTCACTCAAACAAGGTTCAAGCACATACTTAGGCAACAAAATATTTTTGTTACACCACATAAGTTGGTGTGTTTTGTCTTAGCTAAAATATGGTGGTCCATCTATATGGTTCACTTGTGATCTTTCCATCATTCTTGGTTGCTTCTTCTTACTTGGGAACATGGTTTCCTTGAGAAAAACTCTTGGTTGCAATACTTCAAAGTTGTTGATGGCTCCTTCTTATTTTGCATTCCCTTAGTCTCTAAATCTTGAGTAGGTTTTCCTTGTTTCACTTGTGGTCCTTAGTAGTTTCCAAGTTGGAAGTCCTTGGGAATATGCTGAAGATGTTGAAGTCATTAGAGTTGAAGAAGTTGAAGTCATTAGAGTTGAAGATGTTGAAGTAGTCCTTTGCACATGGTGTAGTCTTGGGCCATGGGGTAGGTTTTTCCATCAAGTTGAAGTAGAAGAGATGTAGAGTTAAAACCAAAATGGTTGAGGTAAGAGTTTACAAGATTTTGTAAATAAGTTTTTGGAACAAATACAACTCCTATTTTTCTAAGGGTTTTTGTCCAATCCTAGGTTTACAAATCCTACAGGAAACACAATGCTCTGATACCATCTGTAGAGGTCCCAATCTTTAATAAGATAGAGCCTCCTGTGTTTTATAATGCTAGTCCCTGGATCAATAGCTAGCATCCACAGTTAAGATGTAATATCAAGATACAAAGGTCATATTATAACTTTATAACCAGGAATAACATAATTTTATTGAATCACACATAGCTCATATGGCTATTACATTTCATTGCAGCGGAATAACTATAAGCATGGGGTCCTTCATCTTCAAAGTGCCACAGGCAGATGTTGGCTGTAGACTTTGTAATCCTAATCAATCAATCTTCACTAAAACAATCAAACCTGCAACATACAAGTTACAGCCACAAAGGGTCAATACATTTGAATTGTATTGGCAAGTGATACTATGGTAGTATAGTGGAGTCTATCTTCTATATGCATTTGGCTAAGTGGAGTTGAGGCTTGCATTGCTCAAAATAGATTTTTCTTATCATTTTGAAAATCCTAAATTTTTGCTTGACAAAATCATTTTTCTCAATCAAAGATTGAAGATCCTTTCCAAGGCATCTACCAATCAAAGATTGAATATTTCAAACAACCCTTGTTCAAACCACAAGATTTTAACTTAGAAATTTGAATGATGAGATTCTTGATTTCTTCCATGTCTTGATGCTCAAATTGTCCTTTACCAGGGACATGGCTAAGTACTTAGATTTTACACTCTGCAGAGGTGGTGCACTTTCCCCACAAGACTTGGTTTCCCAAGACAAGATCTTTCAGAAGCCTTCCCTTAGACCAAAATGGACGCGCTCCAACCTATCAAACACTACCACCCACTGTCCATATGGCTAAGTTCTTGCAACCTATATGATCATGGTAGAGCCCATATTGCCAAGTGGTTGCACTTGAAGCTTCTCAACATTTGACATCTCAAATCCCTTTGTTTCCTGGGTGGCCATCCACAAGTGAGATACACAATCCAAGTCCATGGCCTTGTGCACTACTCAACCAAACACCACCAAGCCATCCCATTCCACCCAGGTGATTCATTAACTTAGTTGTTTTATTAGACAAAAACATAAGTCCTCAGACTTAGAGATTTTTCCATAGTGTGAATATATTTCCACCCATGTTTTCTATTAGCTAGGCTAAGCTTGATAGTAGTAGGAATCTTTAACTTAGGAAAATCCTACTAAGGATTCATCTACTAGGTTTTCTTATAGCAAGGTCTATACTTAGTAGAATCCATGCAAGTTTTACTTAGCAAAATCACTAATGCATAGAGAAAGTAATGGGATAGAAATTATGAAGCATCACTTGCCTTTTTGGTTGAGAATGGTGGTTCACTCCTTGATATTTCTAGTCTCACACTTCACTACAAATCAATCTAGCAAACACAAATTCAATTCACATTCCAAACCAAAGTCAAACAAACAATTTTTTACACACACAAAGTAATGGAGTCTAAGTCATGCATAAGCATGCAAAGGTTGGTTCTATTGCAAGGAGGGTCTCTACTAGGTTTCTAAACTTTGTAGGGTCCAATTGGTCATTTACCAAAATGGCAAAGTCATTAGTTAGAGGGTTTTGCCCAAAAACCATTTTTAAATCCATTCATCATTTCATGTGGTGAAAAATATTTTTATCAAAGCAAAACTTTATGTTTTTCACCAAGTGAGTTGCCATTTGCAAATCTTGGTGTTTTGGGTCAGTAGGTTTGGTCCAAAACATTTTCCCAAAGTTTTCTTTGCAAAAACATTTCCATAATAAAATCAATAATTTTTATTTGGCTAGAAAATGGCTAAGTCAAGTAATTCAACCTAATTCTTTCCAAAATCATTTTTAACACCAAGGGTTGGTTCCTAGGGTCAGTAAGGTCACAACAGACCATTTTGCAAAAGTTTTAACCCTAAAATCAATTTTAAACAATTTTTATACTCTAAACAAGCTCACAAAAGAATCTGCAAAATCAAGCAAACTAACATATACTATTTGCTAAACTAATTCCACAGTTGTCTAGGGCTTGTTCTCCTGAATCCATTGATACCAAATTTGTAATTTTTGGACGTGTGGTTTGAAAGTTATAAGGGTTTGAAATTTGCAAATAAATCTGATTCAAAACTGGTTTTAGATCTAATATAGGCCACGCGTCGCGTCGTGATTGGCCGATACCGGTTCGTCTGGATCGCGTGCTGCGGACCGCAGGATCTAGTTTCATCGCACGGCATAGGACGCGTACCCTTTCGCTGTTAAGTGAGACTATCGTGAGTGTCAGATCTTGATCGGACGGCTGTGGGGTGCTCGTCCATAGACCAGCGGCGCTGCGGCGGCTGCTGGCGGCGAAGCGACCAGACGGTGGCGGCGCCGGTGAAATAGGAAGCGAGGTAGAATAAGGAGATGCTCACCAGAATCGCGGGATCGTGGTGAAGCTCAAGGTACTCGCGAGAAGGCAAGGGGCGCACGGTTGTCGTCGGAATTCCTCGCCGGAGATGCTCTGGTTCTCGGTTGCGGTCAGACGCTGTCAGGGGCGAGGCTACAGGGTTCGCCGAAGCAAGGCAGAGGGTGTGTTAGACGCAGACGGAGCTGGAGATGATGTGAGCATCCATGGAAAAGCTAGGGGCAGTCGAGGCTTACCGGGGAAGTTTGACGGAGACGAGACAGACGGCGGCGCTGCAGGTCATCGTCGAAGTCGAGGTTACAGGGCACCCGCGGTTGAACGGAAGGCACGGGCAGAAGCTCCAGGGGCTGGGGAGTGTGTGTGCTTGGTCAATGAGGCAAGGGGAGGTCTGGTTTCGCCGGAATCGTCACCGGAACATCATCGGACAGTGGGCGGTGTGCGGCGCAATTCGTCCAGCCTGGGGGCAGAGAGAGGGAGTGGTCTGGGGGAAATGGAGGAGAAGGCGCTGGCGCTTAAAACAGCGTGGTTGCAGGAGGGATTAACTGCGGCGTTAACTCGAATTGATCCTCGCGAATTCATCGCAGAAACGGAAAAGAGGAACTGGTCTGCGAGGGAGGGGTGAAGGAGACGATGAACAGGGAAAATGGGCCTACCAGTCAGTGGGAAAAGGAGAGAGGGGGAGGTCCACCGGTCAGTTGCTTAGCGGGTTGTTTCAGCGGTGAGGAAAAACGATTCGGGGCGTGGGAACACGTGGGCTGGTTACTGGACCTGTTGGGCTGCTGGGTTGGGTCATATCCACTTCCATTTTTTTTTATTCTGTATACTTTTCTTTTTCTATTTCTGAATTCTGTTTTGAAATTTGCATCAAACAAACATGGTTCAAATCAATTCAATCAACACCCAAACTTTGTAATATTGAAATTAGTTCTATTCAGTAACATGAACCAAAATCCAAATTCAAATTAATAATTTTAATAATAGGGGCTATTATTATTTAATCATATGGATGTACCAATTATTAAATCCATAGGTTTTGATTTAATTCAAAGCTCCACTTGAGAACTAAATAATTTAAAACCATTCAGTAGGTTGTATTTGAAATTAAGGAATATTTGGAAAGCTTGTTTTAAAATAACATTTTGTTATATAGGGTCCATTAATAATTAAATATAATTGGACCGTTATTAAATCAAATAGAGTTTGATCTTATTAATAAAATCTTTATTTGAAACCTAAATATTTTCAAAACCAAATCAGTAGGTTTTATTTGGGAAATATAGAATACTTGGAAACTTGTTTTAAAACAAAATAACCTTTTATTTTAGAGTCTATTATTAATTAAATATAATAGACTTTCATTATTAAATCAAATAGGATTTGTTTTATTGAGATATTTATTTTGAAATCTAAAATAAAGCCAAAACACTTTAGTAGGTTTTATTTGTGAATATCAAATATTGGGAAAACTTATTTTAAATAATTAATAAGTTTTGATGTTTCAATTAAATTGGTAAAACCTTTTATTTAAATAAAGTTTGGATATTAATTCCTTATTATTTTATTTAAATAAACCTTTGCTATTTTTATTCAAAACAAAATGTTTTAATTCCAAAGCTTGGCCAAGGTTTAATTTGGCTCTATAAAATAATCTTTATTTAAATATTTCTTTTCCCTTTGAAAACCAAAACCTTTTATTAAAAGATCCAAAATAGTAATTTTAATTATTTTTATTTTCCTTTAATAAAAGTTTATCTTTTTAAATCCCTTTAGGATTTATTTAATTCAATATGGGTTTGAAGGTCCAATTGAATTCAAAAAGTTTCTTCTGGCTCTGAAAATCAAACAAAGTTTTATTTTATTCATTTATTTTCACATTACAAGATTTGGAAAATCTTGGGATGTGACATGCATACCTTGTCAGCATCCTTAGGATCGACAAAACCCTTTGGTTGTATCATATACAACTCTTCTTAAATATTTCCATTGAGGAACGCGGTTTTGACATCCATCTGCCATATCTCATATTCGAAATATGCAGCAATTGCTAACATAATTCTAACTGACTTTAGCATCGCTACAAGAGAGAATGTCTCATCATAGTCAACTCCTTGAATTTGTCGAAACCCCTTTGCGACAAGTCAAGCTTTATAGACGGTCACATTACCATCAGCATCAGTTTTCCTTTTTGAAAATCCATTTATTCTCTACGGCCTTTTAGTCGTGAGGTAAGTCCACCAAGTTCCAAACTTGGTTTTCCTACATGGATTCCATGTTGGATTTCATGGATTCTAACCATTTGTTGGAATCCGGGCTCATCATAGCTTCTTCATACATCGCAGGGTCATCGATTTCATCAACCATGAAATTCATAACAGGGTTTCCGTACAGATCGGGAGCTGCACGCGTCCTGCTAGACCCGCGAGGTTCGGTAGTATTCTCTTTCGGAGTTTCATGATCGATATCATTAGTTCCCTCATCATTTGGTGAAGCCAACTACGAAACGACTTTCGGCGCTGCGCTACTCGCCATACTAAGAAGAGAAGGTTCTACAACCTCTTCGAGTTCTACCTTCTAACTACTCACGCCTTTCGCGAGGAACTCTTTCTCTAGAAAGGATCCATTCTTGGCAACAAAAACCTTGCCCTCGAATCTGCGATAGAAGGGATACCCAATAGTTTACTTAGGGTATCCTATGAAGACGCATTTTTCCACATTGGGTTCGAGTTTATCCAGTTGAAGTTTCTTCACAAAAATATCGCATCCCCAAACTTTAAGAAATGACAGCTTAGATTTGTTTCCAAACCACATTCATACGGTGTCTTTTCAACGTATTTAGATGGTGCGTGATTTAAAGTGAATGCAGCGGTTTCTAGTGCATAACCCCAAAATGACAACGGCAAGTCCGTTAGAGACATCATAGATTGAACCATATCCAATAAAGTACGATTACGACGTTCTGACACTCCATTTCGCTATGGTGTTATGGCAGGTGTGAGCTGTGAAACTATTCCTGTAACATCCCAAAAATCATGGTTTCTAAAGTTTGCATATCATTCATGCATCTTTATGCATTTGGATTATTTTCAAATAAGGTTTCAAATCAGAAGCCATTTGTTTGCCTATTATTTTATGTAAGAAAGGCAATGGCTTTATTTCTACTCTCAAAATATGAGAATAATTTGATTCAACCAGAAAAGTTTAAAAGTTGATTTCAAAGCTTGCTCAAAGTTTTCAAAACAAGAATCTAAATTAAAACCATTTATATGCCTATTATAAATAAGGCATGGTTTTATTTTATTTTCAATGGGCCAAATTATTTTTTTAGTAAACAATGTTTTGTACACAAATATGTGCATGGATCACATTACAAAAAATCTAGAAATGGTTTGAATTCAAACTCATTTGAATATCATTTGAAAATGGATTCAGGAAATCAAATCAGAAATAGAAAAGGAGATAAGAAATAGAAAAGGGCCAGCGCTGCCATTTTGGCCTAGTCCCAGAACCAGCCCAATAAGCCCACCCGGGGTAGCCCTTCTCTCTCTCTCTCGCCTTCAACCGCCCTGCCCCGCTGTCGCTGCCACTGGGCCCAAGCCAGGTCAGCACCTTCTTCCCCACCCCGCGCGCGCAGACTCTGTCGCCACCATCGTTTATTCTAGAAACGCCGCGTTTGATTTCTCGCTTAATTTGCATTGAATCACTACGTAATTCCCTCGCCTCTCCTGTCTACTTAACTACCTCGCCTCCGCGGTCATTTCACCCCACAAAGCACACACGCTCCGCCACCAGGCTGCCCGTATTTTGAATAGCACCACCGCTGCCCGACAAACTCTGGCGAGTGATTACGTTGAGCTCCCACCTCCCCATTGCTTCTGGTTCAAATGAGAGTGACCCTCTTGTCCTTGTGCACCTTCTGATACCACTGGTTTGCCTGCTCGCGACCCAGGTCGTCGTCTTCGTCGAGTTCCACTAACGGCAGAAACGCCGCCCAACTCCGGTGAAGGATCTAGGTAAATCCCGAGCGCCCCTTGCCTTATGCTTGTCACTGTCGTGTTCGTCGCGTCCTTGCGCACCTCCTAATGCTCCTGGTTTGTGCTAGGGCGATCTAGAACATCGTCAACATCGCCGTCCGCACGAACCCGACGCCGCCCGAAACTCCGACGAGTGCTAGCCATTGCTACAGCACGCCCCTGTCCACGCCAGCAGCACGTTGAGTTTCCTCGTGCTCTTGCGAGTCTGGTAAACAACACCGCATCCCCCAGGCCCCTCTGTATTCGCAAGTCCGTCGCCGCCAGTAGCGCCGCCGCCGCTGTAGCCACGCGCGCCGCTAGTTCGTGGTCAAGCCGTTATGAGACGTTAGATCTAGATCCAGCACGCCTGATTAGACAACTTAGCGAAAGGGTATGATTAGATCTGAACCGTGCAATTTACTTTTGATCTTGCGGTCCACAGATCACGATCCGTGCGAAACGGTACCAGCCAATAGAAACACTCCACGTGGCCTAGCCTGTCTGTTTAAAATTCCAGAAATGATTTTTGAATGTTTAAACTTGTAGAATTCATAACTTTTGTTCTGATTGTCCAAAAAATACAAATAATATATCAATGGATTCACAAAATTAAATACTACACATATGTAGGCTTGGTTTTGTATTTTTCCTCAGCTAAAAAAGAATTTTATGCAGAGACATTTGTAGGCTTATTTTGTGTATAAAAATTAATTAGAAAATATTTTTAAAGCCAATTTAAGTTTATTTAGTCTCTAAATGTTTATTTAGTGATTCAGTACTGTTTTACTTGTCTTGTTTAGTTTAGAAAAATCATCACATGGCATTTCCATGCATTCATATATTTTTGCTTGATTATTTGAAATATGAATTTGGTGCTATCATTTTATGTGTAGATTTTGGTGCTAGTGGTGATTGTGAGGATTGTTGCTACTCCCCCAACTACCAAGGAAAGTGGTGCTTCATATTTTTGTCCCAATATTTTGACTATGCATTAGTGGCATTTTGTATTGGGCTTGCATGATGTTTTTACTAAGTATCTATATGCTATGCTTGGGAAATCCTAGTAGTTGTAGACTTGTTATAATTTTCTCTAAGTTAAGATACTTGCTATCTTGCCATGCTTAGCCTAGCTAGTAGCAAACAAGGGTGGATTATATACATGCTATGGAAAAAGTTGCTAAGTCTTTGACTTCAGTTTTGCTTAATAAAACAACTAAGTGAATGAATCACCTGGGTGGGATGGTATGTTTGGGTTATGTTGAGTGGTTACACAAGGCCCATATCTATGGTCTACCTTGTGTACCACACTTGTGGAAAGCCACCCAGGAACAAAGGGATTTGAGATGCCATATGTTAAGAAGCTTCTAGTGCAACCACATGGCAGTATGGTCTCTCCCTGGATCATATAGGTTGCAATAACTTAGCCAAATGGACAGTTGGTGGTAGGGGGTGATAGGTTTGGGAACGCTCCCATTTTGGTATAAGGGAAGGCTTCTGAAAGATCTTGTCTCGATGCATGTCGAGTCTTGTGGGGAAAGTGCACCACCTCTCGAGAGAGTAAAATCTAAGTACTTAGCCGTGTCCTCGACAATGGACAATTTGAGCATCAAGACATGGAAGCTATCAAGGATCTCCTCATCCCAATTTCTAAGTTAAAAACTTGTGGTTGAACAAGGGTAAAGGTTCACCAATGTCTCTTGGTGGTTCCTTGGGAGTTTTTGTCAAACAAAAAATTAGTGTTTTCAACTGATAGGTAAAACCTATTTTGAGCAAAGCAAGCCTAAGCTACACTTAGCCAAATTCATGTAGAAGCTAGAAACTATTATTCTACTAAGGTATCACTTGCCAATACTATTCCAATGTATTGACCCACTGTGGTTGTAACTTGTGATGTTGCAGGTTATGTAGCACCCCCCGGGATTAGGGTTAAACTAACCTTAGATCACCGTCTAAGATAAGTTCAACTCCAAACACAGAAGATCACAGTATGATTCAGTAACATTACAGAACACAGGGATTCAACAGCATAAGTTTAAACTCTTAACAGAGTGAGATATTAGAGTTATTACAAACTAGAGGTCATAGACCTAACATTACATCACACAGCGAAAGCAAATATGTTGTTCTACACAACAACTTAGCAAAAGGCCTAAGAGGCCATTAAAAAAGTGACGTCCATCCCATAGTCCTCAGGCTGCTACCTGGGACCCCCAACTACTCGTCGATGTCAACGTAGAAGCCACCTTCAGTTGCAACCAGATACTCTATAGAAAAACAACAATGGCACAAGGCTGAGTACGAGAATGTACTCCGCAAGACTTAGATAACCTAGTATCTACATGCTCTGGCTAGAAAGGCTTTCTCTGGATTTACTTTTTCAGAAAGCAATCTTGATTTGTAAACATGAGAGAGAAGAGGTCCGTCTACTCAGAATCTTTTAAAAGGGGATAAGATAGCGACTTCTTCATCTTGTTCACCACATCTTGATAACCACCAGCTTCGTTAGAACCTCCTATCTAAGATCACCCCTCGACCCAGAGGAAGCATCCTTAAGCACACGTGGATCAGCAAGTTTTATAGTGGTTAATGTTATCTATGATCTTAAGTCCGGTCGCCAAGTCGTTCATAACCGTGAACACGGCTTTTCGAAAAGATTTAACCTTGCAGGGGTGTACAACTTTACCAACACGTACCAACCGACTCTTAATGCCAAATTATTAGCCCTCTTCCTTGGAGGGCCGGCAGAGGGTGGTTGACCACGACATTTACCTTACTTTCGCCGAGACCATGAGTCACGCAATAAGTATGAATCCGCCGTAACGGGTCAAGTACCGAAGCCGGTACTTAAAGATGTGAGGCGCGGTTGGTTTGACAGGGGCTCCATCGACCCCAAGGAACCGCGGCCACGCTTCCCTACCTGTTATGATGCACCTCCTTCACCCCCTCTTTCGAAAGAATTTTCAATGCGTATTCCAAATGGAAAGCCTAAACTATGTGACTCATGGAATCTACTAGGCAAGTTAGTTAGTCGAGGGGTTGTCCAGGCCCTGTGTGGCTATACGCTCGTCTTGGTTCCAAAGGTAAAAACTCAGTTCCTAGTGGTGGCGAGCATGGGACTATAAAAACCACACCCAACATGGCCTCCCATACAAGCCTAGCATATTTAGTTACTCCTTAAATGATGTCACCATCTCCTACATCACTACCTTCCTTGGCACCTCTGATTCATCGTTGGGATATATCAGACATTGTTACTATGCATGGCTAAGCTGTCGGTAACACAAGCTTTAACAACGCTCACATGCCAAACCTAGGTATGCTAGGAACAGTGGATCAGGAGTATAAGGCTACAAAAGGGAAACGGTGCAGCAGATAGGTAACCCTAGCTACTGACAAAAGACCACATTGGAATCGTGTGCATCATAGCGGGAAGTAATATACTTTGTAAAACATAAGTTCAGAATGAGAGGCTATGCTTGCCTTGTCCGTCAGTAGACAGGTATTGTAAGACCCCACCTTTGTAAAGGTAAAGGTCCCTGTGATTCCAATGCTAGTCCCTGGATCAATTGCTAGCATCCATAGTTTAAGATGAAGTACACAGAAACAAAGGTCAGTATTACATCGTCATTCCAGAGATAACATAGTCTTTTACAACTCCATAGCCATAGGCTAATACAAAAGTTTAACTTAACAATATAAATAAAAGTCTTCAACTTCATGTGCCACAGGCAAGCATTTTGAGTGTAGACTCATAACCATAATCCTCATCAGAGTAACCTCCAACATCACAAGTTACAGCCATAGTGGGTCAATACATTGGAATAGTATTGGAAAGTGATACCTTAGTAGAATAATAGTATCTAGCTTCTACATGAATTTGGCTAAGTGTAGCTTAGGCTTGCTTTGCTCAAAATAGGTTTTACCTATCAGTTGAAAACACTAAGTTTTTGTTTGGCAAAAACTCCCAAGGAACCACCAATAGACATTGGTGAACCTTCACCCTTGTTCAACCACAAGTTTTAACTTAGAAATTGGGATGAGGAGATTCTTGATAGCTTCCATGTCTTCATGTTCAAATTGTCCTTTTCCGGGGACACGACTAAGTACTTATTTTCTTCCTTCTACAGAAGTGGTCCACTTTCCCCACAAGACTTGATTTTCACCAAGACAGGACCTTTTAGAAGCCTTCCCTTAGATCAAAATGGACGCGCTCCAAACCTATCATCCCCTACCACCAACTGTCCATTTGACTAAGTTATTGCAACCTATATGATCCAGGCAGAGCCCATAATGCCATGTGGCTGCACTATAAGCTTCTTAACATATGTCATCTCAAATCCCTTTGTTCCTGGGTGGCATTCCACTAGTGAGATACACAGGGTAGACCATTGGAAAATGGGCCCTGATAACCACTCAACCAAAATCCACCAAGCAATTACCATTCCACCCATGTGTTTCGTTCACTTAGTTGTTTTATTAATCAAAACAAAAGTCAAAGACTTAGAAATATTTTTCCATAGCATGTGTATATAATCCACCCTTGGTTGCTACTATCTAGGCTAAGCATGGCAATAGAAAGTATCTTAACTTAGAGAAAATTCTAACAATTCTACAACTACTAGGATTTTCCAAGCATAGCATATAGATACTTAGCAAAAATTATCATGCAAGCCCTATAAAAAATATTTCTAATGCATAATCAAAATATTGGGACAAAAGTATGAAGCACCACTTGCTTGGTAGTTGGGGGAGTAACAACAATCCTCACAGTCACAATCACCACTAGCACCAAAATATACACATAAAATGATAGCACCAAATTCACATTTCCAAAATAATCAAACAAAAATATATGAATGCATGCAAATGCCATGTGATGATTTTTCTAAACCAAACAAGACAAGTGAAACAGTACTGAACCATAAACAAAACGATTATACACTAAATAAACCAAATTTGGCCTTAAAAACATTTTCCAAATAATTTTTATACACAAAATAGGCCTACAAATGTCTCTGCATAAAATTTCATTTTAACAGAGGCGAAATATAAAACTAAGCCCATAGATGTGTAGGATTTCTTTTTGTGATTCCAATGATATATTATTTTTATTATTTGGATAAACAGAACAAAAGTTATTAAATTTACAAGTTTGAATATCTAATAGATGAAATTCCAGATTTTATATCTAAACCTAGCCACGCGGCGCTTCCTGATTGGATGATACCGCTTCGTGCGGATCACACATGCGCACCTTCAGATCTAAATGAGATCCAGCGGCTCATATCTTCTCGTACCCTTTCGGGATGGTGTCTAATCTAGACCACTGGATCTAGATCCAGTGGATCTAATCGACCTGACACTAAACCAGCGGCGCAAATGGCCAGAGCGGCGGCGACGCGTCTGCCGGTGATGTTCCAGCGAGACCAGAGGGCAAGGGCGATGGTGTTGGTGCTTACCTAGGTCGCGGAAACACGGCGGTGCTCAAACGTGCAGGTGGTCGGGGTAGGGGTGCACGGCCACAGCGGGGATTCCTCGTCGGAGTTGCAGACGGCCTCAGGTGTGCTCGGTCATCGTTGCTAGGGGTGCTACAGGGCACAGGAGAAGAAATGGGGGCAGCGTTAGATGCGCACGAGCCTGGCGAGTGTGTGAGCATGAACCAGAGAGGGATGGGCAGGCTAGATTTACCATGCGAGCTCGTCGGAGTTGATGGTTTCGTCGGGCACGTGCAGTCGTCGACATTGGAGAGGTTCTGGGTGGTCCTAGCACACACGAGTGATGTTAAAAGATGCGCAAGGTTGTATTGATCATAATGGCAACACTAGGAGGCAAGGGGCGGGGAGTGCTCACCGGAATTTACCGCCGGAGATGCTTGGTACTGCGGTGGCGCGAGCTCGATTGTGGACAGCCTAGCGGCGCTCTGTGGTTGGTGACTGAGGGGAAAGGAGTGGAGTGGGGAGGGGTTTAAGTAGCCGAGCGAGGAGGAGTAATTACGCCCGCAGTAACGCATAATCAAGCGCGAGATCGTTGGGAAGAAACGTCCGCGGCAGAGCTGGTCGTGGGCGTGATTAGGGGACAAAGAGATGACGTGGCTGCGGGGCCCAGTGGTCAGCGAGGGTGTGTGCGCGGGCGAGGTCAGAAACAAAGGGAGAGGGGAAAACCCAGGTGGGCTGCATCTGTTACTGGGACGAATAAGTGGCGCCGGCCCTTTTCCTTTTCTTTTCTCTTTTTCTTTTTCTAATTGATTTTCCAGGAATCCTTTTCAAATGATTTCAAATGAGTTTGAATTCAAATTCTTTCTGGATTTTTGTAAAGTGAAACATGTACATATTTGTGTATAAAGTATTGATGTTCACTCAAATTTACATTGGCCCATTGATATTTAAAATAAACCTTGCCTTTATTATTTATTTATATAAGACATAGGAATGGTTTTGAATTCATATTTTGTTTTGAAAACTTTGACCAAGCTTTGGAAACATCACTCAAACTTATGTTCAAATCTTTTCTGGTTAAAACAAGTATTCTCATATTAGAGAGTAACAATAAGGCCATTGCCTTGCTTACATAAAATACTAGACAACATTTGATTCTGTTTTTGAAATCTTATTTGAAAATGATCCTAATATGCTTATGAATGCATGAATGATATGCAAACTTTGTAATCATGATTTTTGGGATGTTACAAATCTAACCCCCTTAAGGTGAATCTCGCCCTTGAGATTCGGATTGGCTAGCAAATAGGTGAAGCTGGTCTTTCCGAAGGTCATCTTCTCTTTCCCATGTTGGTTCTTCTTCGGAATGATGGTTCCACTGAACTTTGTAGAATTTGATAGTCTTTGTCCGTGTAACCCTTTCTGCAGTCTCAAGAATCTTGATAGGTTTTTCTTCATAAGTGATATCACTTTCTAATTGGACCTCTTCCAAAGGAATATTATCCTTCAAAGAAGTCTCTTCCATCTTCGGATGGCATTTCTTTAGCTGACTCACATGGAACACATTGTGAACGGCAGCCAATGATTCAGGTAATTCAATATCATATGCCACTTCGCCTTTACGACTCAGAATCTTGAATGGTCCAACATATCTTGGGGCCAATTTTCCTTTGACTCCAAACCTCTTCACTCCACGAAGTGGTGATACTCTAAGATAAGCTCTATCACCCACCTGATAGGTGACTTCCCTACTCTTGGGATCTGCGTAGCTCTTTTGTCGGGATTGTGCTATCTTCAATATGTCCTTTACCAACTTGACTTTCTCTTCGGCTTCCTTGATTAGTTCTGGCCCGAACAAGTTTCTTTCTCCAACACCATTCCATAGTAATGGTGTAGTACACCTTCTCCCATAGAGAAATTCAAATGGTGCCATCTCAATACTGGCTTGATAGATGTTGTTGTAAGAGAATTCCACGTAAGGCAGACTTTCATCCCAACTAGCTCCATAATCTAGGGCACATGCCCTCAACATATCCTCTAAAATCTGGTTGGTCCTTTATGTCTATCCATTAGTCTGGGGATGAAAAGCAGTACTGAATTCCAATCTCATTCCCAATGACTCATGCATTTGCCTCCAAAAATGGGAAGTGAATTGAGTTCCCCTATCTAACACAATACTCTTGGGTACTCCATGCAGACACACAATCCTATTCATATAGATCTTGGCTAACTTAGCACTTGTATAGGTTGTCTTCACGGGTATGAAATGAGCCACTTTAGTTAGTCGATCCACTACGACCCAAATAGAATCATATCCCGATCTAGTCCTTGGCAATCCAATGATGAAATCCATGCCAATCTTGTCCCACTTCCAATCGGGAATAGGTAGTGGTTGTAACAATCCTGCTGGTTTCTGATGTTCTGCTTTCACTCTACTACATACATCACACAAAGCAATATGTTCGGCGATGTCCTTCTTGAGATTATTCCACCAAAATCTTTCCTTCACATCCATGAACTTTTTGGTGTTACCCGGATGAATGGAATATGGTTAGTTGTGTGCTTCCTGTAAAATCAGTTTCCGAAGCTCTGGATCTTGCGGAATGCAGATACGTTTTCCATACCATAAAGTACCATGTTCGTCTTCATGGAATCCTTTGGCTTTTCCCTTAACAATCTTTTCCTTAATCTCTTCAATTTCCTTGTCCGTCTTTTGGGCTTCCTTGATTTTTTCCAACAAGGTGGGTTGCACATCCAATGGCATGAGATGTCCTTCAGATACTATCTCCGATCTGATATCTTTGAATTGGGCACACAGATCATCTGGCAATTCTCCCTTAGTAAGGCCATTCACATAAACCTTACGCCTTAACGCATTAGCTACAACATTTGCTTTACCGGCGTGGTATTGCAGACTCAAGTCATAGTCTTTAATGAGTTCCAACCACCTTCTTTGTCTCATGTTGATCTCTTTCTGGGTGAAGATATACTTCAAACTTTTGTGATCCGTGAACACTTCACATCGCTTCCCCAAAAGATACTGTCTCCATGTTTTGAGTGCATGGACAACAGAGGCTAACTCCAAATCATGAGTAGGGTAATTCACTTCATGAGTTTTGAGTTGTCTCGAGGCATAAGCCACAACTTTCCCTTCTTGCATTAAAACTACACCTAGTCCTTGATGAGATGCATCACAATAAACTTGGAAATCCTTTTCTAAATCTGGCAGACATAACACTGGTGATGTCAATAGTCTCTTCTTCAACTCTTGGAAACTGAGTTCACATACTTCAGTCCAATCAAATTTCTTTTCTTTCTTTAGTAACTTCGTCATTGTCTTAGCTACCTTTGAGAAATTCTCAATGAATCTTCTATAGTACCCTGCCAAGCCAAGGAAACTACGAACTTCTTTCACTGACTTAGGAGATTCCCACTCAGTTACAGCTGACACTTTTGCGGGATCAACTTCTACACGATCACCTGACACAATGTGTCCAAGAAATCCAACCTCATTCAGCCAGAATTCACACTTACTGAATTTGGCATACAGTTTATGCTCTCTAAGCTTCTCAAGTATCAATCGCAAATGTCCTTCATGCTCTTCATTGCTCTTGGAATAGATCAAAATATCATCGATGAAAACTACAACGAATTTGTCAAGAAATTCCATGAACACCTTGTTCATCGTATTCATGAAGTAGGACGGTGCATTTGTCAAACCAAATGGCATCATGGTGTACTCGTACAATCCATACCTAGTGGTGAAAGAAGTTTTAGGTATGTCTTGTTCTCTTATCTTAAGCTGAAAATAGCCTGACCGGAGATCAATCTTTGAGAACACACGGGATCCTTCTAACTGATAAATAAGTCATTGATTCTGGGCAAAGGGTATTTGTTCTTGATAGTCACCTCATTGAGTGAACGATAATCTATGCATAACCTTTGACTCCTATCTTTCTTTTCAACAAACAAAACTGGTGCTCCCCAAGATGAAGAACTTGGTTGAATAAATCCTTTCTGCAATTGTTCTCCGAGTTGTTTCTTGAGTTCCTTCAACTCATCAACGGACATCTTGTAAGGTCTCTTTGCTATTGGTCCTGATCTTGGAAGCAAGTCAATCAGAAACTACACATCTCTATCTGGTGGCATTCCCAGCAATTCCTCCGGAAACACATCCGGATACTCTCTCACAATTAGCACACTGTCTATGCTAACCCCCTTAAGAGAATTTAGCTTACTCCCTTTTGATTCAAAGTTAGACTTGATTCGAATCCATTTCTCATCCGGGGTTGTGAGTGCGACAGTACGGTTGGCACAATCTAGTACTCCTTCATATTTGGTCATCCAATCCATTCCCAAAATTACATCCAATCCTTGGGAATCTAGGATTATCAGACTAACTAGAAACTTATGCTTTCCAAATTCTATCGCCAGATCACGACATCCAAGACTTACTATCATATCTCCACCGGGAGAACTTACTTTTAGAGGACACCCAATATTTTCAGTTGGAAATCCATTTCTATCAACAAATGCTCTTGATATGAATGAATGCGATGCACCAGTATAAAAAAGAACAAGTGCTGGAATAGAATTGAGTTTGAACTTACCAGCCACAGCATTAGATTCCTCATATATCTCTTCCACATTGATGTGGTTCACTTCTCCCTTCTAGAAAGGGTTGGCCTTGGTGGTTCCTTCAACCTTCTTCTCTAGGCACTCATTTGCATAGTGTCCCATCTTCCTACTCTTGAAGAATTCAACCTGACTGATATCTCTCTTTGCAGGCTGACTTCCACTTCCACCTCCACTGTGGTGACTCTTGTGTCCACTCTTGTGGTTCCTGTACCTATCATTATCATGACTGCAGTGATGCTTGTTGTCATCATGGCGGTTGTGGCCATGGTGGTTGTTGTACTTTCCATGCTTTGTCGGATCCAGAACTCCCACTATCATCATGATGGGAATGCTTGGGAGATGATCCCGAGCTGTGCTTCCTCTTCCTGCTCTCAACCTGTTTCATCTTGTTTTCCAAGATGGTAGCCTTGTCACAAAGTGATTGGTAGGTTGGGACATAGGCAACGGATAGCTGTAGATTCAGTTCATCATTCAGTCCTTCGAGGAATTTCTCCTTCCTCTTGGCATCTGTATCAACTTCATCCGGTGCATAACACGCCAGATTGTTGAATTCCTCAATGTATTCAGCCACGTTGTGGTGACGCTGATTCAAATTATGGAACTCCTTCTTATTCAAATTCATCACTCCGGATGAGATGTGAGCTGTACGGAATCCATCCTCAAAGATAGCCCAAGTCACATCCTCAATGGGAGTGGTGATCTGAAAGTTGTCCCACCAGGTTGCTGCTGGCCCTTCCAGCAGATATGCTGCAAACCTAACCTTCTATTCGTCGGTGCAGCCGACAGTCACTAAATCCTTGTTCACTGAACGTAAACAATCATTGGACACCATTGGATCAGTGGTTCCCGAGAACTTTGCAGGCCTCAGTCTTAGGAATCTGGTGAGCATGTCAAATCCTGGCGGATTATTCTAGTTGTTGTTATTGTTATTATTGTTATTGTTGTTATTCTGATTCTGGTTCTGCATGAAAGTGGTTATCATCTGCATCAGTTGTGCATGTGCTGTCATCAACTGCTGCATCTCGGGAGTGACATTGTTGTTGTTGTTGTTTGGGTTGGGGTTGGCACGTCGAGGAGGCATCTGTGGTTTTCATAAGGATAAGAATG
Organism: Avena sativa; assembly: GCA_916181665.1. Lineage (NCBI taxonomy): Eukaryota > Viridiplantae > Streptophyta > Magnoliopsida > Poales > Poaceae > Avena > Avena sativa. The sequence goes on from OV702281.1 coordinate 122,828,562, forward strand.
AGATACTCATAGATGCTTAACATGCACAATACATCACCTACTCAATCACAATAACCGAGCATAAAAATAACATAGAGTTTGAACGATAAAAACATCAAGTTTGGAAATGCAAAACACACCATAGCAAGCCATCCACATGTTGGATGGTCATTGCGACTCAATAATCAAAGTACGGTAGATGAAAGATAAACGAGTAGTCTACACTACTCCTCTGCATCAATCTCCACATCAACAAGGGTAAGAACTGCATTCTCCATCACGGTCTTGTACTCATCAACACTAGTAGTCAAGGCCTCAATCTTGGCCCTAAGAGCCCTCTTCTGTGAGCGAAGCCTATCGATCACTCCCTGCTGATGCTCAAGCTCGAAGTCCTTGGCCTCAAGCTCTTCCTTCATCTCCTGGATCTTCTTGTTCCTGTCTTGGACTCTTTTCTCCTAGCTCTTGAACTTCTTGTCCTGGCTTTCAAACTTGGCCTCCATTTCCTTGACTATCTCGTCTTGCTCTGCGAAGATTTTGTCCTTCTCACGAAGCTAAACCTGGAGCTCGTCATTGCTAAGCATGACGTTGGTCCTATCAGTATCTAGGTGTCTAATAAGACCCTCTAGGTCTTGGAGGTACAGACGAATCGGCTCAATCGTCTCTCTAGCAGCATCCTTGTACTCTATAGCCTCACCCTCCTCGTTGCGTCTCCCGAAGGGGTGAAAGTAAAGACATGTAAGCTCGGTGGAGTGTATCCCTACCAGGTGCCCAAGTAACTCCTGCATGACTACATCTAAGCCTTTCTCCTTGTCGTCATGCATCAACTTGGAAGTAATGGTCTCCGTGGTTGGCTTTGTCTGGCGTCCCGGCTGGGTGACTCTGAAGCCCCAAAGGTCCTTCCTCTCAAACTTGGCGAGTGGAAGTGTCATAATGCTAGGAAGTGGAAGGTTGAGCACACTAGAGAGCTCAATGCGACGAGTACCAAAATGTGTTCCCTTGAACTCCTCGGCCGTGGTGATAATAACATTAGGCATCTATTTTTATAAGATATAGAAAAGTTAGAATCAACATCAATAGAAAAATCACAAGACAAAATATCACAAGCACATCTTTTTGCAACAAACACACAAGTCATGGCATACACAAATCCAATACAAACATCAAAGGTTCAACATAACTTAGACAAATTTTTTGGAAGTAGAAATGATAAGTGTGGTAACGAAGTATGTTACAACTCTCACTCACAAGACAAAATAGCTATCAGGGCATCCTTAGTAGCCATCTGTCTATCTTGTTCACAAGACTCCCATATTAAGTCTATGATGTCTCTTCTTAGTTGTTGGTTGGTAGTCTCAAACTCTTAGGTATGCTTCTTTTCTTCTCTAAGGTCATTTTGAGTGTTGAGCATTCTGCACTTGAGTCTATCACCAAGCTCCTTGATAGCATTCCAAGCTGCATTTCTTGCAGAGTCAAAGAATGTTGTGTGCATTTCTGAGTTGGTGACCATGCAAAATCCTGACTCCTTGTGGTTGTCTTCCTTGTTTTTGTACAAGTGAAGTTGCACCCACCAGTACTCTTCTCCTTCATCCATCACAGGGAATACTTTGTACAGAGCTGCACCATGTATCCCCATGGTAACCATAAGGTTCTTGAGGGCCTTGGGAAATTCAGTCTCACACTCCAAAGTCATGGTCATGAGTGGTCCCTTCCTCACGGCTTCGTTGATGGAGTTTATCTACAAATAGAGATGAGAAAGAAGATTAGAAAAGTTTACGATAAGAAAAAGACAAGTGTGGAAATTTTTCAAAGTGTTGAAAATTCTTCCTTAGTGGTTTCTAATCCAATCTTAGGGTCATAATCCTACAGGCAACACAGTGCTCTGATACCATCTGTAAGACCCCACCTTTGTAAAGGTAAAGGTCCCTGTGATTGCAATGCTAGTCCCTGGATCAATTGCTAGCATCCACAGTTTAAGATGAAGTACACAGAAACAAAGGTCATTATTACATCGTCATTCCATAGATAACACAGTCTTTTACAACTCCATAGTCATAGGCTAATACAAAAGTTTAACTTAACAATATAAATAAAAGTCTTCATCTTCATGTGCCACAGGCAAGCATGTTGAGTGTAGACTCATAACCCTAATCCTCATCAGAGTAACCTACAACATCACAAGTTACAGCCACATTGGTTCAATACATTGGAATAGTATTGGCAAGTGATACCTTAGTAGAATAATAATATCTAGCTTCTACATGAATTTGGCTAAGTGTAGCTTAGGCTTGCTTTGCTCAAAATAGGTTTTACCTATCAGTTGAAAACACTAAGTTTTTGTTTGGCAAAAACTCCCAAGGAACCACCAATAGACATTGGTGAACCTTCACCCTTGTTCAACCACAAGTTTTAACTTAGAAATTGGGATGAAGAGATTCTTGATAGCTTCCATGTCTTGATGGTCAAATTGTCCTTTTCCGGGGACACGGCTATGTACTTAGTTTCTTCCTTCTGCAGAAGTTGTGCACTTTCCCCACAAGACTTGATTTTGACCAAGACATGACCTTTAAGAAGCCTTCCCTTAGACTAAAATGGACGTGCTCCAAACCTATCATCCCCTACCACCAACTGTCCATTTGGATAAGTTATTGCAACCTATATGATCCAGGTAGAGCCCATAATGCCATGTGGCTGCACTAGAAGCTTCTTAACATATGGCATCTCAAATCCCTTTGATCCTGGGTGGCATTCCACGAGTGAGATGCACAGGTTAGACCATTGGAAAATGGGCCCTGGTAACCACTCAACCAAAATCCACCAAGCAATTACCATTCCACCCAGGTGTTTCATTCACTTAGTTGTTTTATTAAGCAAAACATAAGTCAAAGACTTATAAATATTTTTCCATAGAATGTGTATATAATCCACCCTTTGTTGCTACTAGCTAGGCTAAGCATGGCAATAGCAAGTATCTTAACTTAGAGAAAATTCTAACAATTCTACAACTACTAGGATTTCCCAAGCATAGCATATAGATACTTAGCAAAAATTATCATGTAAGCCCTATACAAAATATTTCTAATGCATAGTCAAAATATTGGGACAAAAGTATGAAGCACCACTTGCCTTGGTAGTTGGGGGAGTAACAACAATCCTCATAGTCACAATCACCACTAGCACCAAAATCTACACATAAAATGATAGCACCAAATTCACATTTCCAAAATAATCAAACAAAAATATATGAATGCATGAAAATGCCATGTGATGATTTTTCTAAACCAAACAAGACAAGTGAAACAGTACTGAACCATAAACAGAACAATTATACACTTAATAAACCAAATTTGTCCTTAAAAACATTTTCCAAATAATTTTTATACACAAAATAGGCCTACAAATGTCTCTGCATAAAATTTCATTTTAACAGAGGCAAAATATAAAACTAAGCCCATATATGTGTAGGATTTCTTTTTGTGATTCCAATGGTATATTATTTTTATTATTTGGATAAACAGAACAAAAGTTATTAAATTTACAAGTTTGAATATCTAATAGATGAAATTCCAGATTTTAAATCTAAACCTAGCCACGCTGCGCTTCCTGATCGGATGGTACCGCTTCGCGCAGATCACGCATGCGCACCGTCAGATCTAAATGAGATCCAGTGGCTCAGATCTGCCCGTAACCTTTCGGGATGGCGTCTAGTCTAGACCACTAGATCTATATCCAGTGGATCTAATCGACCTGACACTAAACCGGCGGCGCAAATGGCCAGAACAGCGGCGACGCGTCTGCCGGTGATGTTCCGGAGAGACCAGAGGGCAAGGTAGATGGTGTTGGTGTTGGTTCTTACCGAGGTCGCGGAAACACGGCGGTGCTCAAACGTGCAGCTGGTCGGGATCGGGGTGCACGGACACGGCGGGGATTCCTCGTCGGAGTTGCAGACGGCCTCAGGTGTGCTCGGTCGTCATCGCTAGGGGCGCTACAGGGCACAGGAGAGGAAATGCGGGCAGCGTTAGATGCGCACGAGCCTGGCGAGTGTGTGAGAATGAACCAGAGAGGGAGGGAAAGGCTAGATTTACCGTGCGAGCTCGTCAGAGTTGATGGCTTTGTTGGGCACGTGAAGTAGTCGACGTTGGCGAGGTTCTGGGTGGTCCTAGCACACACCAGTGGTGTTAAAAGATGCGCAAGGTTGTAGTGATCATACTGGCAAGACTAGGAGGCAAGGGGCGGGGAGTGCTCACCGAAATTTACCGCCGGAGATGCTCGGTACTGCGGCAGCGCGAGCTCGATTGTGGACAGCCTAGCAGCGCTCTGTGGTTGGTGAGTGAGGGGAAAGGAGCGGAGTGGGGAGGGGTTTAAGTAGCCTTGCGAGGTAGAGGAATTACGCCCGCAGTAACGCGTAATCAAGCGCGAGATCGTCGGGAAGAAACGATCGCGGCGGAGCTGGTCGCGGGCGTGATTTGGGGACGAAGAGATGAGGTGGCTGCGAGGCCCAGTGGTCAATGAGGGGGTGTGCGCGGGCAAGGTGAGAAACAGAGGGAGAGGGAAAAATCAGGGTGGGCTGCATCTGCTACTGGGCCCGAATAAGTGGCGCCGGCCCTTTTCCTTTTCTTTTCTCTTTTTCTTTTTCTAATTGATTTTCCAGGAATCCTTTTCAAATGATTTCAATGAGTTTGAATTCAAATTCTTTCTGGATTTTTGTAAAGTGAAACATGTACATATTTGTGTATAAAGTATTGCTGTTCACTCAAATTTACATTGGCCCATTGATATTTAAAATAAACCTTGCCTTTATTATTTATTTATATAAGACATAAGAATGATTTTGAATTCATATTTTGTTTTTAAAACATTGACCAAGCTTTGGAAACATCACTCAAACTTATGTTCAAATCTTTTCTGGTTAAAACAAGTATTCTCATATTAGAGAGTAGCAATAAGGCCATTGACTTGCTTACATAAAATGGTAGACAACATTTGCTTCTATTTTTGAAATATTATTTGAAAATGATCCTAAAATGCTTATGAATGCATGAATGTTGTGCAAACTTTGTAATCATGATTTTTGGGATGTTACAGGTATGGATCTTCGGTGTTGTTGACTTCACCCTCGGGCTCGGATCCTATCGCGAAGAACAAATAGCAGAAAGAAAGGCGACAATCAAGGCATGGCATCGATGATGATATGACAAGTTAAATTGCATTGAAACGATATCCTAAGGCATGCTTAACAACTTAAACGGGGTTCCGAGGGTTGAAACCCTAACTCGGGGAAATTCGGAAACACATGAGAGGGGTTGATTTTGTTCTCTAATTAAACTTGTCATTAAAGTTGTCGGTAAATTTATGATTATAGCTTAAATAGGTAGTTCTCATTTTTCTGAACATTTTGATCTATTATACATATTTTTCTGACTTATAAATAATAAGTTATTGAATTTACAAATTTATATCATTTTCTAAAATATTTAAACCTTTATTACATCAGGCTGACGTCACCATATCCTAAATCTAATACTTTTCTCACCGAGGCAGATCTAGCCCTAGTCACTGACGATGGGCCCCCAGGGACATGTCAGCTAGCCATGCTGGCCTAGCTTGCGCAGCGCTGACCCAAGCGCCACATCTGAGGCACGTAGGCGCCACGCAAGCTCGCGGAAAAACCACGTTAGATGCGGCGAGGGACGACGCTAGACGGCGAACCAGGACACACGGAGGGGTGGGTTAGAACGAGCGATGTAGGGCGAACCTAAAGGGGGCGGCGCCGCTACGATTGGGTCGCCGGAGCGAGCTACACAGCGGCGCACGACGGCGAAGCTTCCAGATAGACGACAAGTGGAGGATACAGCGAACGAGCTAGGCGACCAGAGGGTGCCTGAGCACCAGGAGCTCACCACGAGGCTGTTGGTGGAGGCGGTGAGGAGAGTAGGGGCCTGGAGTGACGGCGATGCAGACGGCGGTGCACGTCGGGCTCGGGGAAGACGGCGACCTTGGCGACGATTGGAGGCACGCGGGGACGATTCCATTGACGGGGTGGCTCACAGAGGCGAGGCGGAGCTGATGGTGGCCTCAGAACGACGAGGGATGGCCGGAAACGACGAGGCGGTGGCGAGCCCGTCGGCTAGGGTTCGGCCGTGCGAGGGTAAGAACGCGGCGAGAAGAGAGCGAGCGGAAAGTGGGAGGATAGGGTTGACGGGGTGATGCATCGGTGGCCTTATCCTCGCATCTTGGGGGCGGCGGAGCATCGCAGCGGTTGGCGGTGATGAACGGTGGCGGCGTGGGCACGCAGGTGCTTGCCGTCGTCGTTGAAGACGACGAGACGAAGCGGTACGCGGGCTGGGCTTCTGCTGGGCGGCAGTTGTGCTAGGTGCTGCGCGCGTGCAGACACGATGAAAAGAGGAGATGGGCCACGGCCCAGATAGGTTTAGAAAACAGTTTTTCTTGCAGAAACATTTCCCTTTTATGTTTTCTACTTATTTCTTTGTATTTTCATTTTTTTGTAATGTATTTTGCAATATTCCAAAATACAAAGGACTTTGTAAAAATTTGAAATATTGCAGGGGCCCGTATAAACAATTTGGGCTCCTCAATTTTGGTAGTTTTCAAAAATATTCAAAAGCCATTTGAATATAGTTTCAAGGAGAGGGGAAAATTATGGTTTTGGATTTGCTTTTAAATCAACACACTTGATCATATGCAAACATTATTATTGAGTTTTAATAGATGCATGCAATGCTTAAGTACTAATTACATATATTACAAAGTTGGGCTGTTACAGGTTACTCTGATGAGGATTAGGTTAATGAGTCTACACTCAACATGCTTGCCAGTGGCACATGAAGATGAAGACTTTACTTTACTTTGTTAAGTTGAACTCTTGTACTAGCCTATGGCTATGGAGTTGTAAAAGACTATGTTATCTCTGGAATGACGATGTAATAATGACCTTTGTTTCTGTGTAATTCATCTTAAACTGTGGATGCCAGCATTTGATCCAGGGACTAGCATTGCAATCGCAGGGACCTTTACCTTTTTAAAGGTGGGGTATTACAGATGGTATCAGAGCACTGTGTTGCCTGTAGGATTATGACCCTAGGTTGGATTAGACTAAGAAACCACTAAGGAAAATTTCAACACTTTGAAAATTCCATACTTGTATTTTCTTCTCGTAAACTTTTCTAATCTTCCATCAATGAAGCCGTCAGGAAGGGACCACTCATGACCATGACTTTGGAGTGTGAGACTGAATTTCCCAAGGCCCTCAAGAACCTTATGGTTACCATGGGGATACATGGTGCAGCTGTGTACAAGGGATTCCCTATGATAGATGAAGGAGAAGAGTATTGGTGGGTGCAACTTCACTTGTACAAAAACAAGGAAGACAACCACGAGGAGTCAGGATTCTGCATGGTTCACCAACTCTGAAATGCACACAACATTCTTTGACTCTGCAAGAAATGCAGCTTGGAATGCCATCAAGGAGCTTGGTGATAGACTCAAGTGCAGAATGCTCAACACTCAAAATGACCTTAGAGAAGAAAATAAGCATACCCAAGACTTAGAGACCACCAATCAACAACTAAGGGGAGACATCATAGACTTGATATGGGAGTCTTGTGAACAAGATAGACAGATTGCCACTAAGGATGCCCTGATAGCCATTTTGTCTAGTGAGTGAGAATTGTAACGTACTCCGTTAGTTGAACCTTTGGTCTTTGTAATGGATTTGTGTATACCATGACTTGTGTGTTTGTTGCTAAAGATGTGCTTGTGTTATTTTTGTCTTGTGAATTTTCTCTACTTGTGTTGGTTCTAACTTTCTCTATCTTATAAAAATATATGCCAAACATTGTTATCAGCACTGCCGAGGAGTTCAAGGGAACTCGTTTTGGTACTCGTCTCATTGAGCTCACTAGTGTGCTCAACCTTCCAATTCCAAGCATCACGACACTTTAGCTCACCAAGTTTGAGAGGAAGGACCTATGGGGCTTCAGAGTCACACAGCCGGGACGCCAGGCAGAGCCACCCATGGAGGCTATCACTTTCAAGCTGATGCATGATGACAAAGAGAGAGGCTTATATGTAGTCATGCATGAGTTACTTGGACGCCTGGTTGGGAGACACTCCACCGAGCTTAGAGGTCTCTACTTTCACCCGTTCGGGAGATGCGACGAGGAGGGTGAGGCTATAGAGTACGATGATGCTACTAGAGAGACGATGGAGCCAATTCGTCTGTACCTTCAGGACCTAGAGGGTCTTCTTAGACACCTTGACACTGATAGGACCAATGTCATGCTTAGCAATGACGAGCTCCAGGTTCAGCTATAGAAGAAGGACAAGATCTTCACGGAGCAAGACGAGATCGTCAAAGATATGGAGGCCAGATTTGAAATCCAAGACAAGAAGTTCAAGTGCCAGGAGAAAAGAGTCCAAGACAGGAACAAGAAGATCAGGGAGATGAAGGAAGAGTTAGAGGCCAAGGACTTCGAGCTTGAGCACCAGCATGGAGTGATCGAGAGGCTTCGCTCATAGAAGAGGGATCTTAGGGCCAAGATTGAGGCCTTGACCACTAGTGTTGAGGAGTACAAGACCGCCATGGAGAATGCAGGTATTACCCTCGTTGATGTGGAGGTCGACATGGAGTAGTAGTGTAGACTACTCGACTATCTTTCATCTACCATACATTGATTATTGAGTCGCAATGACCATCCAACATGTGGATGGCTTGCTATGGTGTATTTGCATTTTTCAAAACCTATTGTTATGTCGTTCAAACCTATGTTATTTCGAGCTTGGTTATTGTGATTGTTTCTATGTGATCTATTATGCATATTAAGAATATATGGGTATCTCATCCTTATCCTTATTGAAACCACAGATGCCTCCCCGTCGTGCCAACCCCAACCAAAACAACAACAATAACGTCACTCCCGAGATGCAGCAGTTGATGACAGCACAAGCTCAACTCATGCAGATGATGACGCAGTTTATGCAGAACTAGAATCAGAACAACAATAACAACAACAATCAGAATAATCCTCCGGGATTTGACATGCTCACCAGCCTGCAAAGTTCTCGGGAACCACTGATCCAATGATAGCCAATGACTGGTTACGTTCAGTGAATAGGGACTTAGTGACTGTTGGCTGCACCGAAGAGTAAAAGGTCATATTCGCAGCACATCTGCTTGAAGGGCCAGCAGCAACATGGTGGGATAACTTTCAGATCACCACTCCCCTTGAGGATGTGACTTGGGCTATCTTCGATGATGGATTCCGTACAGCTCACATCTCATCCGGAGTTATGAATTTGAAGAAGAAGGAGTTCCACAATCTGAAGCAGCGTCACCGAAATGTGGCTGAGTACATTGAGGAATTCAACAATCTGGTGCGCTATGCACTGGATGAAGTTGATACAGATGCAAAGAGGAAGGAGAAATTCCTCAAAGGACTTAATGATGAGTTGAACCTGCAGCTGTCTGTTGCCTATGTCCCAACCTACCAATCACTGTGTGACAAGGCTACCATCTTGGAAAACAAGATGAAACAGGTTGAGAGCAGAAAGAGGAAGCCCAGCTTTGATAAGCACAACTCGCGATTGTCTCACAAGCGCTCCCATCATGATGATAGTGGGAGTTCGGGATCCCACAAACATGGAAAGTACAACAACCACCACAGCCACAACCTTCACCATGACAACAAGCATCATCGCAGTCATGACAATGACAAGTATAAGAATCACAAGGGTGGACACAAGAGCCACCACAGTGGAAGTGGAAGTGGAAGTCAGCCTGTAAAGAAAGATCTCGGTAAGGTTGAATGTTAAAAGTGTAAAAATATGGGACACTATGCTAATGAGTGCCCAGAAAAGAAAGTTGAAGGTGCCAACAAGCCCAATCCCTTCCAAAAGGGACAAGTGAACCACATCAATGTGGAAGAAATATATGAAGAATCGGATGCTGTGGCTGGTAAGTTCAAACTCAATTCTGTTCCAGCACTTGTTCTTTTTGATACTGGCGCATCGCATTCATTCATATCAAGAGCATTTGTTGATAAAAATGGACTTCCAGTTGAAACTATTGGGTGTCCTATAAAAGTAAGCTCTCCTGGTGAAGAAATGATAGTGAACTCTAGATGTCATGATCTAGTGATAGAATTTGGGAAGTATAAGTTTCACGTTTGTTTGATAATCCTAGATTCCCAAGGATTGGACGTTATTTTTCGAATGGATTGGATGACTAAGTACGAAGGAGTACTAGATTGTGCAAATCATACTGTCACACTCACAACCCCGGATAAGAAACGGATTAGATTCAAGTCTAACTTTGAATCAAAAGGGAGTAAGCTAAATTCTCTTAAGGGGGTTAGCATAGACAGTGTGATAATTGTGAGAGAGTATCTAGATGTGTTTCTGGAGGAATTACCTAGAATGCCACCTGATAGAGATGTTGAGTTTCTGATAAACTTGCTGCCAGGATCAGGACCAATAGCAAAGAGACCTTACAAGATGTCAGTTGATGAGTTGAAAGAACTCAACAAACAGCTTGGGGAACAGTTGCAGAAAGTATTTATTCAACCAAGTTCTTCATATTGGGGTGCACTAGTTTTGTTTGTTGAAAAGAAAGATAGAAGTCAAAGGTTATGCATAGATTACCGTTCACTCAATGAGGTAACTATCAAGAACAAATATCCTTTGCCCAAATCAATGATTTGTTTGATCAGCTAGAAGGAGCCCGTGTGTTCTCAAAGATTGATATTCGACCAGGCTACTTTTAGCTAACGATAAGGGAACAAAACATACCTAAGACTGCTATCACCACTAGGTATGGATTGTGTGAGTACACCGTGATGCCATTTGGGTTGACAAATGCACCAGCCTACTTCATGAATATGATGAACAAGGTGTTCATGGAATTTCTTGACAAATTCGTTGTCGTTTTCATCGATGACATTTTAATCTATTGCAAGAGCAATGAAGAGCATGAAGAACATTTGCGATTGATACTTGAGAAGCTTAGGGAGCAGCTGTATGCCAAATTCAGCAAGTGTGAATTCTGGCTGAATGAAGTTGGATTTCTCGGACATATTGTGTCAGGAGATGGTGTAGCGGTTGATCCCGCAAAAGTGTCAGCTGTAACTGAATGGGAATCTCCTAAGTCAGTGAAAGAAGTGCGTAGTTTCCTTGGCTTGGCAGGATACTACAGAAGATTCATTGAGAATTTCTCAAAGGTAGCTAAGCCAATGACGGAGTTACTTAAGAAAGACAAGAAATTTCATTGGACTGAAGGATGTGAACTCAACTTCCAAGAGTTGAAGAAGAGACTAGTGACAGCACCAGTCTTATGGCTGCTAGATTTGGAGAAAGATTTCCAAGTATATTGTGATGCATCTCACCAAGGATTAGGAGTAGTTTTGATGCAAGAAGGGAAAGTTGTGGCTCATGCCTCGAGACAACTCAAAACTCATGATTTGGAGTTAGCGTCTATTGTCCATGCACTCAAAACATGGAGACATTATATTTTGGGAAAACGATGTGAAGTGTTCACAGATCACAAAAGTTTGAAGTATATCTTCACTCAGAAAGAAATCAACATGAGACAAAGAAGATGGCTAGAACTCATCAAGGACTATGACTTGAGTTTTCAATACCACCCTGGTAAAGAAAATGTTTTAGCGGATGCATTAAGCCGTAAAGTTTATGTGAATGGCCTTACTAAGGGATAATTGCCAGATGATCTGTGTGCCCAATTCAAAGACCTTAGATTGGAGATAGTGCCTGAAGGACATCTCATGTCATTGGATGTTCAACCCACATTGTTGGACAGGATCAAGGAAGCCCAAAAGATGGACAAGTAAATTGAAGAGATTAAGGGAAAAATTAGCAAGGGGAAAGCCAAACGATTCCATGAGGACGAGCAGGGTACTTTATGGTATAGAAAACGTATCTGCATTCCGCAAGATCCGGAGCTTCGGAAACTGATTTTACAAGAAGCACACAACTCACCATATTCCATTCATCCAGGTAACACCAAAATGTACATGGATGTGAAGGAAAAATTTTGGTGGAATAATCTCAAGAAGGACATCGCCGAACATATTGCCTTGTGTGATGTATGTAGTAGAGTGAAAGCAAAACATCAGAAACCAGCAGGATTGTTACAACCACTACCTAATCCTGATTGGAAGTGGGACAAGATTGGCATGGACTTCATGACCGGACTTCCAAGGACTAGATGAGGATATGATTCTATTTGGGTCGTGGTAGATCGCCTAACTAAAGTGGCTCATTTCATACAAGTGAAGACAACCTATACAAGTGCTAAGTTAGCCAAGATATATATGAATATAATTGTGTGTCTGCATGGGGTACCCAAGAGTATTGTATCTGATAGAGGAACTCAATTCACTTCACATTTTTGGAGGCAATTGCATGATTCATTGGGAACGAGACTAGAATTCAGCACTGCTTTTCATCCCCAGACTGATGGACAGACAAAAAGGACCAACCAGATTCTAGAAGATATGTTGAGGGCATGTGCCCTAGACTATGGTGCTAGTTGGGATGAAAGTCTGCCTTACGCAGAATTCTCTTACAACAACAATTATCAAGCCAGTATTGAGATGGCACCGTTTGAATTTCTCTATGGAAGGAAGTGTACTACACCATTGCTATGGAGTGGTGTAGGAGAAAGAAACTTGTTCGGGCCAGAACTAATCAAAGAAGCTGAAGAGAAAGTCAAGTTGGTAAAGGATAGATTGAAGATAGAATAGTCCCGACAGAAGAGCTACACAGATCCAAAGCATAGGGAAGCCACCTATGAAGTGGGTGATAGAGCCTATCTTAGAGTCTCACCACTTGGTGGAGTGAAGAGATTTGGATTAAAAGGAAAATTGGCACCAAGGTATGTTGGACCATTCAAGATTCTGAGTCGCAAAGTAGAAGTGGCATATGAAATTGAATTGCCTGAATCATTGTCTGCCGTTCACAATGTGTTTCACGTGACTCAGTTAAAGAAATGCCATCCGGAGATGGAAGAGACTTCTTTGAACGATACTATACCTTTGGAGGAAGTCAAGTTGGAAAGTGATCTCACCTATGAGGAAAAACCTATCAAGATTCTTGAGACTGCAGAAGGGGTTACTCGGACAAAGACTATCAAATTCTGCAAAGTTCAGTGGAACCATCATTCCGAGGAGGAAGCAACTTGATAAATAGAAGATGACCTTCGGAAAGACCACCCTCACCTATTTGCTAGCCAATCCGAATCTCGAGGGTGAGAGTCACCTTAAGGGGGTTAGTCCCAAAAATCATGGTTTATAAAGTTTGCATATCATTCATGCATCCTTATGCATTTGGATTATTTTCAAATAAGGTTTCAAATCAGAAGCCATTTGTTTGCCTATTATTTTATGTAAGAAAGGCAATGGCTTTATTTCTACTCTCAAAATATGAGAATAATTTGATTCAACCAGAAAAGTTTAAAAGATGATTTCGAAGCTTGCTCAAAGTTTTCAAAACAAGGATCTAAATTAAAACCATTTATATGCCTATTATAAATAAGGCATGGTTTTATTTTATTTTCAATGGGCCAAAGTATTTTTTTAGTAAACATCAATGTTTTGTACACAAATATGTGCATGGATCACTTTACAAAAAATCCAGAAATGGTTTGAATTCAAACTCATTTGAATATCATTTGAAAATGGATTCAGAAAATCAAATCAGAAATAGAAAAGGAGAAAAGAAATAGAAAAGGGCCAGCGCTGCCATTTTGGCCCAGTCTTAGAACCAGCCAAATAATCCCACCCGGGTGGCCCTTCTCTCTCTCTAACCCGCAACCGCCCTGCCCCGCTGTCGCTACCACTAGGCCCAAGCCAGGTCAGCACCTTCTTCCCCACCCCGCGCGCAGACTCCATCGCCACCGCCGTTTCTTCCAGAAATGCCGCGTTTGATTTCTCGCTTAATTGGCATTGAATCACTACGTAATTCCCTCGCCCCTCCTGGCTACTTAACCACCTCACCGCCGCGGTCATTTCCCCCCACACAGTACACTTGCTCTGCCACCAGGCTGCCCGTATTTTGAGTCGCACCGCCGCTGCCCGACAAACTCCGGCCAGTGATTACGGTGAGCTCCGACCTCCCCTTTACTTCTGGTTCAAACGAGCGTGACCCTCTTGTCCTTGTGCACCTTCTGATACCACTGGTTTGCCTGCTCGTGATCCAGGTCGTCGTCTTCGTCGATTTCTGCGAACGGCAGAAACGCCGCCCAACTCCAGTGAAGGATCTAGGTAAAACTCGAACACCCCTTGCCTTCTGCTTGTCACTGTCGTGTTTGTCGTGTCCTTGCGCACCTCCTAATGCTCCTGGTTTGTGCTAGGGCGATCCAGAACATCGTCAACGTCGCCGTCCGCATGATCCCGACGCCGCCCGCAACTCCGACGAGCGCTAGCCACTTCTACAACACACTCCTGTCCACGCCAGCAACATGTTGAGCTTCCTCGTTCTCTTGCGAGTATGGTAAGCAACACCGCAACCCCCAGCCCCCTCTGTATTCGCCGGACCATCACCGTCAGTACCGCCGCCTCTGCATCCACGCGCGTGACCAGTTCGTGGTCAAGCCGCTGTGAGCCGTTAGTTCTAGATACAGCGTGCCAGATTAGATCACTTAGCAAAAGGGTATGATTAGATCTGAACCGTGTGATTTAATTTTTATCATGTGGTCCACAGAGCACGATCCGTGCAAAACGGTACCATCCAATAGAAACACTCCACGTGGCTTAGCCTGTCTGTTTAAAATTCTAGAAATGATTTTTAATGTTTAAACTTGTAAAATTCATAACTTTTGTTATGCTTATCCAAAAAATACAAATAATATATCAATGGATTCAAAAAATTAAATCCTACACATCTGTAGGCTTGGTTTTGTATTTTTCCTCTGTTAAAATAGAATTTTATGAAGAGACATTTGTAGGCTTATTTTGTGCATAAAAAATATTTAGAAAATGTTTTTAAAGCCAAGTTAAGTTTATTTAGTCTCTAAATGTTTATTTAGTGATTCAGTACTTTTTTACTTGTCTTGTTTAGTTTAGAAAAATCATCACATGGCATTTGCATGCATTCATATATTTTTTTCTTGATTATTTGAAATATGAATTTGGTGTTATCATTTTATGTGTAGATTTTGGTGCTAGTGGTGATTGTGATTGTGAGGATTGCTGCTACTCCCCCAACTACCAAGGAAAGTGGTGCTTCATATTTTTGTCCCAAGATTTTGACTATGCATTAGTGGTATTTTGTATAGGGCTTGCATGATGTTTTGACTAAGTATCTATATGCTATGCTTGGGAAATCCTAGTAGTTGTAGACTTGTTAGAATTTTCTCTAAGTTAAGATACTTGCTATCTTGCCATGCTTAGCCTAGCTAGTAGCAAAGAAGGGTGGATTATATACATGCTATGGAAAATGTTGCTAAGTCTTTGACTTGAGTTTTGCTTAATAAAATAACTAAGTGAATGAATCACCTAGGTGGAATGGTATGTTTGGGTTATGTTGAGTGGTTACACAAGGCCCATATCTATGGTCTACCTTGTGTATCACACTTGTGGAATGCCACCCAAGAATAAAGGGATTTCAGATGCCATATGCTAAGATTCTTCTGGTGCAGCCACATGGCAGTATGGGCTCTGCCTGGATCATATAGGTTGCAATAACTTAGCCAAATGGACAGTTGGTGGTAGGGGTGATAGGTTTGGGAACGCGCCCATTTTGGTATAAGGGAAGGCTTCTGAAATATCTTGTCTCGATGCATGTCGAGTCTTGTGGGGAAAGTGCACCACCTCTCGAGAGAGTAAAATCTAAGTACTTAGCCGTGTCCCTGGCAATGGACAATTTGAGCATCAAGACATGGAAGCTATCAAGGATATCCTCATCCCAATTTCTAAGTTAAAAACTTGTGGTTGAACAAGGGAAAGGTTCACAAATGTCTATTGGTGGTTCCTTCGGAGTTTCTGTCAAACAAAAACTTAGTGTTTTCAACTGATAGGTAAAACCTATTTTGATCAAAGCAAGCCTAAGCTACACTTAGCCAAATTTATGTAGAAGCTAGATACTATTATTCTACTAAGGTATCACTTGCCAATACTATTCCAATGCAGTGACCCACTATGGCTGTAACTTGTGATGTTGCACGTTACTCTGATGAGGATTAGGGTTATGAGTCTACACTCAACATGCTTGCCTGTGGCACATGAAGATGAAGACTTTACTTTATTTTGTTAAGTTGAACTCTTGTACTAGCCTATGGCTATGGAGTTGTAAAAGACTATGTTATCTCTGGAATGACGATGTAATAATGACCTTTGTTTCTGTGTACTTCATCTTAAATTGTGGATGCTAGCATTAGATCCAGGGACTAGCATTGCAATCATAGGGACCTTTATGTTTATAAAGGTGGGGTCTTAAAATTCCACACTCTTTCATATGAGTGCTAAAATCATAACTTAGATACTCACCTCCACGGTCGGACAGTAGAAATTTGATCATTCTATTACGATGATTTTCCACTTCACTCTGAAATTCCTTGAAATTCTCAAAGGTTTAAGACTTGTGTTTCATAAAGTATAGATAACCATATCTACTCAAATCGTCTGTGAAAGTGACCAAATAATGATATCCATCTCGCGCCGAGACACTCATTGGAACACATACATCAGAATGTATGATTTCCAATAAATCTGTCGCCCGTTCCATCGAACCGGAAAACGGCGTTCTAGTCATCTTGCCCATAAGGCATGGATCACATGTATCAAATGATTCAAATTCAAGTGATTCCAAATTCCATCCGAATGGATCTTCTTCATGCGTTTAACGCCAATATGACCTAGACGGTTGTGCCACATATATGCGGATATATCATCATTAAGTTTAATCCTTTTAGCATCAACATTATGAATATGTGTAACATTATTATCGAGATCCAATAGAAATAAACCATTCATTATCGGTGCATGACCATAAAAGATTTCATTTATATAAATAGAACAACCATTGTTCTCGGATTTAAATGAATAACCACTTCGCATCAAACACGATCCAGCTATAATGTTCATGCTCAGTGCTGGCACCAGATAAAAATTATTCCAGTTTATTACTAATCCCGATGGTAAGTGGAGAGGTAGCGTTACGACGGCGATCACATCAACACTTGATCCATTGCCGACACGCATCTTGACCTCACCCCTTGCTAGTGGTCGCTTGTTCCGTAGCCCCTAATTCGAGTTACAAATATTAGCAACTGAACTGGTATCAAATACCCAGGTGCTACTGAGAGTACTAGTCAAGTACACATCAATAACATGTATATCATATATACCTTTATTCGCCTTGTCGGCCTTCTTGTCTGCCAAATACTTGGGGAAGTTGCGCTTCCAGTGGCCAGTGCCCTTACAATAATAGCACTCGGTATCAGACTTAGGGCCAACTCGGGGTTTCCTTTCAGTCACGGCAACCAGCTTGCCGCCTTTACTTCCCTTCCGTTTTGCCTTCTTGTCTTTCTTGTAACCAGTGGTCTTATTGATCATCAACACTTGATGTTCTTTCCTGATCTCCACTTCTGCAGTTTTAAGCATTGACAGAAGCTCGGGGAGAGACTTCTTCATGACTGCAGAACACGATGGATGCCTAAGTCAATGGGAATCATTATTGCCAAGGACACAAGCTTATCGGCGTAACCCGACATATTGAATACATGCTCACTTACGGAGTTGTTCTCTTCCATCATGCAGCTAAAGAACTTTTCTAAAGCATTGTAGCTCTCTACAGCAGCATGTGTGTCGAAAATCATTTTCAACGCATCCATTGTATCAAATGCATTGCCTTTTTCGAAACACTTTTGAAGTTCTGGATCTAGCCAATACAATATGCCGCAGTGAACTAAGTTGTGGTCCTCCTGACGAGTCTGATAGACATTCTTTTCCTTGTCAGGGGCATCATCAAACGGTGGGGGGCCTAGAGGTGCTTCTAGCACATATTTCTTTTGTGCAGCAGAGAGGAGAATCCTCAAATTCATGGCCCATTCGGTAAAGTTGCTACCATTCGTTGCAAGTTTCTCTTTCTCCATGAACACATTGAAATTAAAAGCAGGTGGTGCCATCTACAACAGAATTTGTAAAGTTTAGACTAAGTTTATGATAGATTGAGTTCAACTAATCCAAATTAAGAATGAACTCCCACTCAAAAACGACATCCCTCGTGCCTTTTTGGTGATTACATGAACCAAATCCACTACACCATGTCCGATTATAACGTGAGTCGGTGTAGCTTCAAAGGAGAGCATCAAATGGTCATCATATCTACCATATGACTCATGATTAATCTTTCGGTCCGTGTTCCGAGGCCATGTCTGTACATGCTAGGCTCACCAAGTAAGAACCTTAGTATTCGCGTGTGTAACTGTCTTACACCCGAATATGATCGTGGATCCAAGAACACCCGATCATCACGTGATGTCTTGGAGCGACAAAACATAATCGGTGCATACTTAACGAATAACACATTCTTATCTTGATATCTAAATTAGGGATCATCTTATTATGCTAATAAAACGTCAAACAAGCAATATAAGATGCAATCAAACATCTCATGTTTGTAAGTGGAATGATATGGTTCTTGCACTCGATCTCCATCATGTGCATCGTGGTATGATCACTATCATACCTCTATGTGTAAGGCCGAGGTCTATTGAACTTACACGTTATGTGTGTTGTAAGAGTATCGACTCATCCTTCTACTTACAACAACACCATATCATGACACTAGCCCACCAACAATCTAAACTAGACGCCTCTAATTTATCCATTGCAAGTTTTACGTGGCTTAGGCCTTTCTAAGATAGAACCGTTCATACCTACGAACATGAACCACAACGGGGATAACCAAATTGTTGACAATTCATTGCAAATTAGATATTGACCATAGTAGGAGAGACATACACCAGCTAGCCACTTATGCAAAACTAGTTGCATGTCAAGCGTGGAACAGGTCTCATGTGCGAGGACATGTAAAGTTTGTCCGGGCTGCTTCATCCCACTATGCCACCAATATCCAGATTACAAGAAAGAAGCAATAACATGATCATCATTTCCCACATACTCATATGTGTACTACCCGTGCAAAGCACCTACGCATACATCCGGCTCTGATACCACTGTAGGGTTCACAGCATAGAAAACAAAAAAAATTCCTACGATGGGAACAACTATGTACCAAGATCTATCTACTAGATACAATCAACGGGCTGATATACATCTGTAGAGAGCATACCCTTGAAGACCGACAAAGCTTAACGAGGTTGAACTCGTGGTTGAAGTAGACGATCTCTTGCCAATCTTAAGATCGAGAGGAAGTCCTAGCACCGCAAATCAGCGGCGCATCCGTGCTCGCACACACGTCCAAGGCACCGAGCAACTTCCGCCTCCTTGCTCTAGCGATGCAGCGGAAGCACAACTCTTTCTTGCCGAATAGCCACCAGGAACATGTATCTCGCTAGTCCGAGACCATGGGGAATAAATACTAGAGGGGGAGAGAGATCCTTCACGAGGAGGTGTGAGTGAGAGAGAGGATATGGGGCTCCGTTTATAGGAGGATGGGGAACCCCAAGGGGGTGGCCGGCGCATGGGGCTGCCCCTTGCCCTCCCTCCATTGATGTGGGGTGGACACTCCACTCACAAAAATGCCTTTCAATTCCCTCCACTCAAAAACCCACTCAAATTCCCATTAAATTTCCACCAAATTTAATGCAAACTCTCATTAAATAAAACTCCTTTTATTTATTCAGAATGTTGTCAATTACTTTAATGACAAACATTCACATATAACCCATTGCTAGTATTTAATTTCACATGCAAAAACACTTTCCGCAATTTCACCCGAAAACCCATTTCGGTATCTAGTGAAATAAATTCCTGCGCTTGTTATTCTTTCTGGCATGAAACCTTTGCTCCAAATGGATGTCAGTGTCTCTTAAGTGTGTCACCCTACGGTTCGTGAATAATGCAGACATGATCGAGACCCCTCCGAGATCAATAATAAGAAGCGGGACCTGGAGATCCATACTAAACATTCAGCGATGACTTTCTTGTGAGCGAGAACCTTTTACGCTAGTATCTTAATCCTTTTGTTTCGCGGTATATTACATGTCTGAGATTCCATCATAGGTATCTCCATACCTAGTTTGATCTCATTACCGACATGTACTCTTTTCTCGTTCCCGTCATATAACATTCTAGTGATCAAATCACCCGCTTGCAAGCTAACCAATGTGATATCACCGAGAGGGCCCAGAGCATATCTATCCGTCATCGGGATGAACAAATTCCACCCTCGATCCATGGGCCTCAACATAACACTTTAGTTGTACTAAACCCATCTTTATAATCACCCTGTTACGGTGTGACGTTTGATGTTATCAAGATACTCTTCCGGTGTTATTGATTGACATGATCTCATGGTCTAAGGATTAGGATCACTTTGTATGATGTTATAGCAATATAAAATCAATGACTTTGATCGTAATGCTATAATTCGGTTGAATGTTCATCACACCATTACACTAATGTTGTGACCTCGTTATTAACAACATGCAATGTCCATGATCAGGAAACCTTGATCATCTTGTTAATCAACGAGCTAGTTTATTAGAGAGGCATAACTAGGAACATTATGTTTGTTTATTAAACACACAGTATTAACGTTTCCGTATTAATACAATTATAGCATGCAAAATAAAAATCTATCATATACTTGGAATATACATAATAACCACTTTATTATTTCCTCTCAGGGCATATTCCCTTCATCTTCAATCTTGATCTTGATCTCGATATCGTATTCTACTGGGGAAGAACCAAATACCAGAAAGAAAGGAAACAATCAACACATGGCGTCGATGCAATGCTCAAACAAGGATGATGATATGACAAGTTGAACTGTACTAAGATGTATCCCTAAGACATGCTCAGCAGTTTAATCAGGGTTCCAAGGGGTGCAAACCCTAACTCGGAGGAACTCCGGAAACACCTGTGAGGGGTTACTATGTTCTTCTAACTATACTTGTCATTTAAGTTGCTTATCAATGCATGATTATATCTTTAATAGATAGATATCATTTTTCTTAACATTCTGATATATTATTTATATTTTTCTTAATTACAGAATAAACTTTATTGAATTTCTAATATTAATATCAATTTCTGAAATTGTTAAAACAACTTATTATACTTTTTACACCCAACCAGAGTCTACCCATAGTGACTGACTGATGGGCCCTGGGCCACCTCGACAGCCACGTGGGCAAAAGGGACCCATAGCGGTTTGACTGCGCTGACTCGCGCTCGCTAACGTCCGGGTGACATCACCACGACCTAGACCTCCCAGGTCATTGTCGGGGACGGCAGAGGAGGTCATTCGAACCTGCACGCGCGTGTTTGTTCAACGCGGACCAACACGAGGATCAGAAGGAGGGTAGCACCGCTTTTTTAGGGTCGTCGGAGCGACGGCTACGGCAACGGCTTGCAATGCGAGCACGACAAAGAATAGGAGGGGAGGCGCGGGGTGGTGCTGATCACCGCTTGCTTACCAGAAGCACGAAGAAGCGGTCATCAAGGCGGGGCGCGGGCGGGAACGACGGCAATTAGCAATGACGGTGGCGGCCGGAGTTGGGTACGGGGTGGCGATTGGAGCTACCGGGAGCTGCCCAGCTTGGTCGGGTAGGGGCAAACGAAAGACGATCGCTAGGAGAACCCGACGGTGGCCTCAGGTAGCCGGAATTAGCTTAGTAACGATGGCACCATTGGAAACTGTGGCTAGGGTTTTTGTGCCAGGGGGAAACGAAAGAGGAAGATCGCTACAGGGAAGCGGGGGAGGATGTGGACACAGAGAGGTGTGCAACGCTGGTTCTTATCCTCCTTCAAACAGCGGCAGGTGGCCCGAATCCTGGCGCATGGTGACGGATGGCGTCGGGGACGACATGCACCTCTTGCCGTGCACGAGGAAGACGAAGAGAGGAGGGCGAAGGGTACCGGGCTGTGCGTGGGCTGCGCTTGGGCTTCTGCTGGGCCAGCCGCGGTTGCACGAGCGGTAGATAGGGAGAGGAGAAATGGGTTGCGCAGCTTACTTAGCTTAGCATCCATTTTTTAGAAGAAATTCGTTCCTTTTTCTATTTTGTATTTCTCTTTGTATTTCCAATTAATTTAAATTTTTGAATGTTTCAAAAACATCAAGGCTTTTATAAAATATATAAAATACTCAAGAGCCCTTGAATTAAATTTGGGCTCCATTTATTTTGGGGTTTTCAAAATATTCAAAACCATTTGAATGTATTTTATAATGAGAGGGAAAACCTAGGGTTTAGGGTTTTGCTTTATTTCTTTAATGCGCAATTTAATATATGATGCTCATGAATGCGCAATCAAAACCCTAATTAGACATTAGCGAAAACTGGGGTGTTACAAAGCCAAGGGCAACTCGGCCAAGGACTAGGAGGAAAGGGTCAAACCCTAGTTTGAAAAGTCAAATCCTAGTTTGAAAAGTCAAATCCTAGTTTGGGAAGGAAAGAGAAAACTTGAAAGGCAAGTTTCCAACTCTTCTCTTCCTAGCCGAGTTGGGGAGGGACTCTCCTCTTACTAACCGAGTTGTGGGGCAAATCGGATAGGGCAGGGAGGCCCTTGGCTGTCGGCCCCCCATCCATATAAGGAGGGGTGGGGCGCCCCACTTGGCACCTTGTCCCCTGGCACCTAAACCCTAGCCGCCACATCGCTCTCTCATGTCCACTTTCCTGCTCCGGCTTAAGCGAAGCCCTGCAGAGATTTCTCCTCCTCCTCCACCACCACCACACCGTCGTGCTGTTGGGATTCCAAGGAGATCTACAACCTACGCCGCCCTGCTAGAACAAGGGAGAGGAAGGTCTTCATCAACTACCGTACGTGTGACTGATATGGAAGCGCTGCTGGAACATGGCGCCGGAAGGATCGCCTAAGCGATCGTGAGATCGACAAGTGATCGACTATATCAACCACATGATTCGAATCTCGTTAAATTCTTTGGATATTCGAGGGTTAGTTCTCTACAATCTCGTTAAATGCTTTGGATCTTAGAGGATTAGATCTTGGCTTTGCCATAGATTATATCTTGGTTTTGTGTGTTCATGCGATAGAACTTTTTTGTTTTCCATGCTACGAACGCTTCAGTGGTATCAGAGCAGACTCTATGCATAGATC
Source organism: Avena sativa (assembly GCA_916181665.1). Classification (NCBI taxonomy): domain Eukaryota; kingdom Viridiplantae; phylum Streptophyta; class Magnoliopsida; order Poales; family Poaceae; genus Avena; species Avena sativa. The sequence continues at coordinate 122,851,817 of OV702281.1, forward strand.
AGTTGCACGAGTATAACATAACAGTTTGGTGGGCGTTGATGATTCTGTTGTCGCTTGCTTTTCGTGTATTTTGCAGCTTGCGGGATGGTGGGATGAAGCGGCCCAGGCTAACCTTACATGTCCTCGTACATGAGACTTGCTCCATGCTCAACGTGCAACTTGCATTGCACAAGTGGCTTTGCGGGTGTCTGTCTCTCCCACAATAGTTGTAACATCCCTAAAATCGTGTTTTCAAAGTTTGCATATCATCCATGCATTCACAATCATTTCAGGGTCATTTTGAAAGTCATTACAAAACAGAAGCATTTTGAATGCCTATTATTTTATTTAAGCAAGGCATTGATTCAATGCTACTCTCTAATGAGAGATTGTTTGTTTTAAAACAAAGATGTTGTTCATGGGTTTGTTTGATAAATTCCAAAGGTTGGACAAAGATTTCAAAACAAAGAAACAAATTTAAAACCATTTCTTTGTGTACAATTTTCACTTTAGAAAAATCCAGAAGTGGTTTGAATTCAAACTTATTTGAAACTCATTTGAAAATGTTTCCTGAAAATCGAAATAGAAATAGAAAAGGATAAAAGAATAAGAACTGGGCTAGGAGCCACCCTTTCGGCCCAGTAGCCAAAACAGCCCACCCGGGGTCTCCCTTCTCCCTCTGTTTCTCACCGCAGCAGCGCACACCCACCCGCTGACACCCTGGTCCCACCTTGCCCCGTCATCGTCGTCCTCAATCACCGCGCCATGGCTGCTCCGCCGTTACCACCGCGCCAGAGACGCCGCGTTTAAAACCTCGTTAAATTCCATTGGTTCGGAGCGTAACTCTCGCCCCGCTCCTGGCTACACCCCTCACCACCACGGCCATTTTCCCCCACTTTCCCCGCTCACTCCGCCACTAGGCTGCGTGCAATCGAGCTCAGACCGCCGCTGTACCGACGATCTCCGACGACTGATTCCGGTGAGAATCGACAACCCCTTTGCCTCTGCTTCAAACAAGCATGACCAGCATGTTCTGGTGCATCCCCTGATGCCTTTCATTTGCCTTCTCGTGACCCAGGTCGCCGACCCCGTGCGTGTCCGCAAGCGGCAGAACCACCGCTCGACGCCGACGTGCAATCCAGGTAAAACGCGACCGCCCCATGCTTTCCCTTCGATGCTATCTTGTTCGCCATGGCCTTGCGCACCTCATGACCAATCTGATTTGTGCTAGGGCGATCTAGAGCTTCGGCAATGCCTTCATCTGCAAGCACCCGACGCCGCCAGCAACTCCGACGAGGTCCCGTCGCTGTGTCTGTGCGCCCCTCGACAAGCTACTGCCACGTTTAGCTCTAGCACGTCTCCACGAGTCTGGTGAGCCTCCACAATCTCTTCCTTGCTTCCAGTTACCGCCGCAACACCGTAGACTGAGCGCGCCGCCGCTCACCATCGTCGCGCGCCGCCAATTGTTGGTCGCTTGATCAACGGCCGTAGGATCTTGATCCAGTGGCTACGATATAACATAACCCGAAGGGGTATCTTTTGATCTAATCCGTGAGATCTACTTTAGATCCAACGCACTTCATCGGCCGATCCGTGCGAAGTGGTATAGACGAATCAGAAAGTGACGCGTGGCATGTTCCTCGTTTTAAAAATCTGAATTAGATCTATTAGTGAATCAAACTTGCAAAATTCATAACTTTTGATCCACACGTTTAAATTTTGCAAATTTTATATCATTGGAACCAGGAGAAAGAATTCTATCCATTTATGCAATGTGTTTAATGTTTTGCTTCTGTAAAATTGATTGTTTTTACAGAGACATTTGTAGACTTATTTTGAGTATAGAAATTATTTGAAAAATGATTTAAAGATCAAATAAAGTTTATTTAGTGTGTCTTGGTCTTGTTTATGATCCAGTACTGTATACTTGTCTTGTTGGTGTAGAAAATCATCACATGACATTGCATGCATTCATATATTTTTGCTTGTATATTTTTGATATGTGAATTTGGTGCCATTGTTTTATGTGTAGATTTTGGTGCTAATAGTGATTGTGGTTGTGAAGATTGTTGCCAGTCCCCAAAATACCAAGGAAAGTGGTGCTTCATATATTTTTGTCCCAATATTTTTACCTATACACTAGAATTATTTTGTATAGGGCTTGCATGAATTTTTTTGCTAAGTATCAATATGCTATGCATGGGAAATCCTAGTAGTTGTAGAATTGTTAGAATTTCCTCTAAGTTAAGATACTTGCTATTTCCATGCTTAGCCTAGCTAGTAGCAACGAAGGGTGGATGATATATTCATGCTATGAGAATTATTTCTAAGTGTTTTACTTATGTTTTTCTTAATAAAACAACTAAGTGAATGAAACACCTGGGTGGAATGGAAAGAATGGTTTGTGTTGAGTAGTTACACAAGGCCCATTTCTATGGTTTACCTTGTGTATCTCACTTGTGGAAAGCCACCCAGGAACAAAGGTATTTGAGATGCCAAATGTTAAGAAGCTTCTAGTGCAGCCACATGGCATTATGGGCTCTGCCTGGATCATATAGGTTGCAATAACTTAGCCATTTGGACAGTTGGTGGTAGTGGGATGATAGGTTGGAACGTGTCCATTTGGTCTAAGGGAAGGCTTCTGAAAGGTCCTGTCTTGGTGAAAATCAAGTCTTGTGGGGAACGTGCACAACCTCTGCAGATGGAAGAATCTAAGTACTTAGCCATGTCCCTGGTATTGGACAAATTTGAGCATCAAGATATGGAAGCTATCAAGAATCTACTCATCCCGAATTTTCTAAGTTAAAACTTGTGGTTGAACATGGGCGAAGGTTCACCAATTTCTATTGGTGGTTCCTTGGGAAAGTTTTGTCAAAGAAAAACTTAGTGTTTTCAACTAATAGGTAAAACCTATTTTGAGCAAAGCAAGCCTAAGCTACACTTAGCCAAATTCATGTAGTATCTAGATGTTAATATTCTACTAAGGTATCACTTGCCAATACTTTTCCAATGTATTGACCCACTGTGGCTGTAACTTGTGATGTTGCAGGTTATTCTGATGATTGACTAGGGGTTATGAGTCTACACACAACATGCTTGCCTGTGGCACATGAAGATGAAGACTTTATTTATGTTGTTATGCTTAAACTCTTGTATTAGGCCTATGGCAATGGAGTTGTAAATGACTATGTTATCTCTGGAATGACGATGTAATAATGACTTTTGTTTCTGTGTACTTCATCAAACTGTGGATGCTAGCATTTGATTAAGGGACTAGCATTGCAATCACAGGGATCCTTACCTTTATAAGGGAGGGATCTTACAGATGGTATCAGAGCACTGTGTTGCCTGTAGGATTATAACCCTAGGATTGGATTAGAAACCAGTAAGGAAAAATTTCAACACTTTGAAAATTTTATACACTTGTCTTTTCTTCTTGTAAACTTTTCTAATCTTCTTTCTCATCACTATTTGTATATGAAATCCATCAACAAAGCCGTAAGGAAGGGACCACTCATGACCATGACTTTGGAGTGTGAGACTGAATTTCCAAAAGCCCTCAAGAACCTTATGGTTACCATGGGGATACATGGTGCAGCTGTGTACAAAGGTTTCCCTGTGATGGATGAAGGAGAGGAGTATTGGTGGGTGCAACTTCACTTGTACAAAAACAAGGAAGACAACCACAAGGAATCAGGACTCTACATGGTCACCAACTCAGTGGTGCACACCACATTCTTTGACTCTACAAGAGATGCAGCTTGGAAGGCCATCAAGGAGCTTGGTTATAGACTCAAGTGCAGAAGCTGAATACCCAAAATGACCTTAGGTAAGAAAAGAAGCATACCCAAGAGTTGGAGACTACCAACCAACAACTAAGGGAAGACATCATAGACATGATTTGGGAATCTTGTGAGCAAGATAGACAGATGGCTACTAAGGATGCTTTGATAGCCATTTTGTCTAGTGAGTGAGAGTTGTAATATACTTCGTTAGTTGGACCACCACACTTATCGTTTTATTTCCAAAGTTTTGTCTAAGTTATGTTGAACCTTGGAATGCTTGTAATGAATTTATGTATGCCATGACTCGTGTGTTTTCCAATGATATGCTTGTGATACTTTGTCTTGAAATTTTCTATTGATGATTGATTCTAACTTTTCTTATCTTATAAAATAGATGCCTAATGTTACTATTAGCACGGCTGAAGAGTTCAAGGGAACTCGTTTTGGCACTCGTCTTATTGAGCTCACTAGTGTGCTCAATCTTCCACTCCCTAGCATCATGATGCTTCCCCTCACCAAGTTTGAGAGGAAGGACCTTTGGGGCTTTAAAGTTACCCAGCCAGGATGCCAGACTGAGCCAGCCATGGAGGCTATCACTTTCAAGGTATTTCATGACGACAAGGAGAGAGGCTTAGAGGTAGTCATGCAGGATTTACTTGGGCGTCTGTTAGGGAGGCACTCTAGGGAGCTTAGAGGTACTCACTTTCACGCCTTCGGAAGACGCGACGAGGATGGTGAGGCTATTGAGGTCGAGGATGCTGCTAGAGAGACGTCAGAACCGATTCGTCTGTACCTCCAGGACCTAGAGGTTCTACTTAGGCACCTAGATACTGATAGGACCAACATCATGCTTAGCAATGACGAGCTCCAGGTGCAGCTTCGTGAGAAGGACAAGCTCTTCGCGGAGCAAGACGAGATAGTCAAGGAAATGGAGGAAAAGTTTGAGAGCGAGGACAGGAAGTTCAAGATCCAAGAGAAAAGAGTCCAAGATAGGAACAAGAGGATTCGAGAGATGAATGCAGAACTAGAGGCCAAGGACTTCGAGCTCGAGCATCAACAGGGTGTGATTGAGAGACTTCGTTCATAGAAGAGGGCTCTCAAAGCCAAGATAGTGGCCTTGACTACCAATGTCGAGGAATACAAGACCGCTATGGAGAATGCAGGTCTTACACTTGTTGATGAGGAGGTTGATGCAGAGGAGTAGTGATGACTACTCATTTATCTATCAATTACCATGCTTATGTTTATTGAGTCGCAATGACCATCCAACATGTGGATGGCTTGCTATTGGTGTGTTTGCTTATCAAACTTGATGTTTATGTCGTTGAACTTTATGTTATTTTGATGCTTGTTTTGGTGATTTTCTATGTGATGTATTGTGCATGTTAAGCATCTATGGGTATCTCATTCTTATCCTTACTGAAAACCACAGATGCCTCCTCGACGTGCCAACCCCAACGCGAACAACAACAATGTCACCCCCCGAGATGCAGCAGCCAATGACAGCACAGTCACAGCTGATGCAGATGATGACCACTTTCATGCAGAATCAGAATAACAACAACAACAACAATCAGAACAATCCACCAGGATTTGACATGCTCACCAGATTCCTAAGACTGAGGCCTGCAAAGTTCTCAGGAACTACTGATCCCATGGTGGCCAATGATTGGCTACGTTCAGTGAACAAGAATTTGGTAACTGTCGGCTGCACCGACGAGGAGAAAGTCAAGTTTGCAGCACACTTGTTGGAAGGACCAGCAGCTACTTGGTGGGATAACTTCCAGATCACCACTCCCATTGAGGATGTGACATGGGCTATCTTTGAAGATGGTTTCCGTACAGATCACATCTCATCCGGAGTGATGAGTTTGAAGAAGAAGGAGTTCCATAACCTGAAGCAACGCCACCGCAGCGTGGCTGAATATATTGAGGAGTTCAACAATCTGGCGCGTTATGCACCGGATGAAGTTGATACCGATGCCAAGAGGAAGGAGAAGTTCCTCGAAGGACTGAACGATGAACTAAATCTGTAGTTATCTATGGCCTATGTCCCCACCTACCAATCTCTTTGTGACAACGCTACCATCTTGGAAAACAAGATGAAATAGGTTGAAAGCAGAAAGAGGAAGCACAGCTCTGACAAGCATAGCTCGGGATCGTCTCACAAACGTTCCCATTATGATGATTGTGGGAGTTCTGGATCCCACAAGCATGGGAAGTACAACAGCCACCACAACCACAACCGCCATCATGACAATAAGCATCACTGTAGTCATGATAATGACAAGTACAAGAACCACAAGGGTGGATACAAGATCCACCACAATGGAAGTGGAAGTGGTAGTGGAAGCCAGACTGTCAAGAAGGATCTCAGTCAGGTTGAATGCTTCAAGTGTAAGAAGATGGGGCATTATGCAAATGAATGCCCAAAAAAAAAATTTGAAGGACCCAACAAGCCCAACCCTTTCCAGGAGGGACAGGTGAACCACATCAATGTGGAAGAGATCTATGAGGAACCTGATGCTGTGGATGGTAAGTTCAAACTCAATTCTGTTCCAGCACTTGTTCGTTTTTATACTGGAGCATCGCATTCATTCATATCAAGAGCATTTGTTGAAAGAAATGAACTTCCAGTTGAAACTATTGGGTGTCCTATAAAAGTAAGTTCTCCTGGTGGAGAAATGATAGTGAACTCAGGATGTCATAACCTAGTCATAGAGTTTAGGAAGTATAAGTTTCCCGTTAATCTGATAATCCTAAATTCCCAAGGATTGCATGTCATTTTGGGAATGGACTGGATGACTAAGCACAAGGGAGTGCTAGATTGTGCCAATCATACTGTCACACTCACAACCCCAGATAATAAAAGGATTAGATTCAAGACTAACTTTGAGCCAAAGGGGAGTAAGCTAAATTCTCTTAAGGGGGTTAGCATAGACAGTGTACCAATTGTGAGAGAATATCCGGATGTGTTTCCGGAAGAATTGCCGAGAATGCCACCAGATAGAGATGTGGAATTTCTGATTGACTTGCTGCCAGGATCAGGACCAATAGGAAAGAGACCTTACAAGATGTCAGTTGATGAGTTGAAAGAACTCAAGAAACAACTTGGAGAACAGTTGCAGAAAGGGTTTATTCAACCAAGTTCTTCATCCTAGGGAGCACTAGTCTTGTTTGTAGAAAAGAAAGATATAAGTCCAAGGTTATGCATAGATTATGTTTCACTCAATGAGGTGACTATCAAGAACAAATATCCTTTGCCCAGAATTAATGACTTGTTTGATCAGCTAGAAGGAGCCTGTGTGTTCTCAAAGATTGATCTTCGGCCAGGTTATTTCTAGATTAAGATAAGAGAATAAGACATACCAAAGACAGCTTTCACCACTAGGTATGGATTGTATGAGTACAGCGTGATGCCATTTGGTCTGACCAATGCACCAGCTTATTTCATGAATATGATGAACAAGGTGTTCATGGAGTTCCTTGACAAGTTTGTTGTCGTTTTCATCGATGACATTTTGATCTAATCCAAAAGCAAAGAAGAGCCTGAAGGACATTTGCGTTTGATACTTGAGAATCTTAGAGAGCATAAGTTGTATGCCAAATTCAGCAAGTGTGAACTCTGGTTGAATGAAGTTGGATTTCTTGGACACGTTGTGTCAGGAGATGGTGTAGCAGTTGATCCCGTAAAAGTGTCAGTTGTAACTGAATGGGAATCTCCTAAGTCGGTAAAGGAAGTTCATAGTTTCCTTGGCTTGGCAGGATACTACAGAAGATTCATTGAGAATTTCTCCAAGGTAGCTAAGCCAATGACGGAGCTACTAAAGAAAGACAAGAAGTTTGCTTGGTCTGAAGGATGTGAACTCAGTTTCCAAGAATTGAAGAAGAGACTAGTGACAACACCAGTCCTATGTCTGCCAGATTTGGAGAAAGATTTCCATGTGTATTGTGATGCATCTCATCATGGATTAGGTGCAGTTCTAATGCAAGAAGGGAAAGTTGTGGCTTATGCCTCGAGACAACTCAAATCTCATGAGGTAAATTACCCTACTCATGATTTGGAGTTAGCCTCTGCTGTCCATGCACTCAAAACATGGAGACATTACCTTTTGGGAAAACGATGTGAAGTGTCCACAGATCATAAAAACTTTGATGTATACCTTCACTCAGAAAGAAATCAACATGAGACAAAGAAGATCGCTAGAACTCATCAAGGACTATGACTTGAGTTTGCAATACCACCCCGGTAAGGCAAATTTTGTAGCAGATGCTCTAAGCCGTAAGGTATTTGTGAATGGCCTTACTAAGGGAGAGTTGCCAGATAATTTGTGTGCCCAATTTAGAGATCTCAGATTAGAGATTGTGCCCGAAGGACATCTCATGTCATTGGATGTTCAACCCACTTTGTTGGACAAAATCAAGGAAGCCCAAAATACGGACAAGGAAATTGAAGAGATTAAGGACAAGATTGGCAACGGAAAAGCCAAAGGATTCCATGAAGACAAACAGGGTACTTTATGGTATGGGAAACGTATATGCGTTCCGCAAGATCCGGAGCTTCGGAAACTGATTTTACAGGAAGCACACAACTCACCATATTCCATCCATCCGGGTAACACCAAAATGTACATATATATGAAGGAACAATTTTGGTGGAATAATCTCAAGAAGGACATCGTCGAACATATTGGTTTGTGTGATGTATGTAGTAGAGTGAAAGCGGAACATCAGAAACCAGCAGGATTGCTACAACCACTACCTATTCCTGATTGGAAATGGGACAAGATTGGCATGGATTTCATCACTGGATTGCCAAGGACCAGGTCAGGATATGATTCTATTTGGGTAGTAGTGGATCGCCTCACTAAAGTGGCTCATTTCATACCCGTGAAAACAACCTATACAAGTGCTAAGTTAGCCAAGATCTGCATGAGTAGGATTGTTTGTCTGCATGGAGTACGCAAGAGTATTGTGTCTGATAGGGGAACTCAGTTCACTTCTCATTTCTGGAGGCAACTACATGAGTCATTGGGAATGAGATTGGAATTCAGCACTGCTTTTCATCCTCAGACTGATGGACAGACAGAAAGGACCAACCAGATTCTAGAAGATATGTTGAGGGCATGTGACCTAGACTATGGAGCTAGTTGGGATGAAAGTCTGCCTTACGCAGAGTTCTATTACAATAACACCTATCAAGCCAGTATTGATATGGCACCATTTGAGTTTCTCTATGGGAGAAAGTGTACTACCCCATTGCTATGGAATGGTGTGGGAGAAAGAAATTTGTTCGGACCAGAACTGATCAAAGAGGCTGAAAATAAAGTCAAGCTAGTAAAGGACATATTGAAGATAGCACAGTCCCGACAAAAGAGCTACGCAGATCCTAAGCGTAGGGAAGTCACCTATGAAGTGGGTGATAGAGCTTATCTTAGAGTGTCACCACTTCATGGAGTGAAGAGATTTGGAGTCAAAGGAAAATTGGCCCCAAGATATGTTGGACCATTCAAGATCCTGAGTCATAAAGGAGAAGTAGCTTATGAAATTGAATTGCCAGAATCGTTGTTTGCAGTTCACAATGTGTTTCATGTGAGTCAGCTAAATAAATGCCATCCAAAGATGGAAGAGAATTCATTGAAGGATACTATACCTTTGGAGGAGGTCCAATTAGAAAGTGATCTCACTTATCAGGAAAAACCCATCAAGATTCTTAAGACTGCAGAAAGAGTTACTCGGACTAAGACTATTAAATTCTGCAAAGTTCAATGGAACCATCATTACAAAGAAGAAGAAACATGGGAAAGAGAAGATGATCTTCGGAAAGACCACCCTCACCTATTTGCTAGCCAATCCGAATCTCGAGGGCGAGATTCACCTGAAGTGGGTTAGATTTGTAACATCCCTAAAATCATGTTTTCAAAGTTTGCATATCATCCATGCATTCATAATCATTTCAGGGTCATTTTCAAAGTCATTACAAAACAGAAGCATTTTGAATGCTTATTATTTTATGTAAGCAAGGCATTGATTCAATGCTACTCTCTAATGAGAGATTGTTTGTTTTAAACCAAAGATGTTGTTCATGGGTTTGTTTGATAAATTCCAAAGCTTGGACAAAGATTTCAAAACAAAGAAACAAATTTAAAACCATTTCTTTGTCTTATTAAGCAATGGGTAAAAACATTGTTTATTTTAAAATTCCAAAGTGCCAAATTATTTTAAAGTGTACAACATTGTTCTACAACCAAATGTGTACAATTTTCACTTTAGAAAAATCCAGAAGTGGTTTGAATTCAAACTTATTTGAAACTCATTTGAAAATATTTCCTAAAAATCGAAATAGAAAAGGATAAAAGAATTAGAACTGGCCCAAGCGCCACCCTTTCGGCCCAGTAGCCAAAACAGCCCACCCAGGGTCTCCCTTCTCCCTCTGTTTCTCACCGAGCAGCGCACACCCACCCGCTGACACCCTGGTCCCACCTTGCCCCGTCATCGTCGTCCTCAATCACCGCGCGGTGACTGCTCCGCCGTTACCACTGCGCCAGAGACACCGCGTTTAAAACCTCATTAAATTCCATTGATTCGGAGCGTAAATCTCACCCCGCTCCTGGCTACTTAAACCCCTCGCCACCGTGGCCATTTTCCCCCACTTTCCCCGCTCACTCCGCCACCAGGCTGCGCGCAATCGAGCTCAGACCGCCGCTGTACCGACAATCTCCGACGACTGATTCCGGTGAGAATCGACCACCCCTTTGCCTCTGCTTCAAACAAACATGACCATCATGTTCTGGTGCATCCCCTGATGCCTTTCATTTGCCTTCTCGTGACCCAGGTCGTCGACCCCGTGCGCGTCCGCAAGCGGCAGAACCACCGCTCGACTCCGACGTGCAATCCAGGTAAAACGCGACCGCCCCATGCTTTCCCTTCGATGCTATCTTGTTCGCCATGGCCTTGCTGTCACATCCCAAGATTTTCCAAATCTTGTAATGTGAAAATAAATGAATAAAACAAAACTTTGTTTGATTTTCAGAGCCAGAAGAAACTTTTTGAATTCAATTGGAGCTTCAAACCCATTTGAATTAAAATAAACCTAAAGGGATTTAAAAAGATAAACATTTAATAAAAGGAAAAATAAAAAACATTTGGAAATACTATTTTGAAACAATTAAATGAAAAGATTTGTTTCAAATGAAATAGAAGTTTATAAATAAAGAACATTTTATAAATCCAAATTAAACCTTGGCCAAGCTTTGGATTTAAAACATTTTGTTTTGAATAAAAATAGCAAAGGTTTATTTAAATAAATTAATAAGGATTTAATATCCAAACTTTATTTAAATAAAAGGTTTTACCAATTTAATTGAAACATCAAAACTTATTAAAATTATTTAAAATAAGTTTTCCAAATATTTGATATTTACAAATAAAACCTACTAAAGTGTTTTGGCTTTATTTTAGGTTTCAAAATAAATATCTCAATAAAACAAATCCTATTTGATTTAATAATGAAAGTCTACTATATTTAATTAATAATGGACTCTAAAATAAAAGGTTATTTTATTTTAAACAAGTATTTCAAGTATTCTATATTTCCCAAATAAAACCTACTGATTTGGTTTTGAAAATACTTAGGTTTCAAATAAAGATTTTATTAATAAAATCAAACTCTATTTTTATTTAAATAACCAAGGTCCAATTCTATTTAATTATTAATGGACCCTATTATTAAAATTATTAATTTGAATTTGGATTTTGGTTCATGTTACTAAACAGAACTAATTTCAATATTACAAAGTTGAGTGTTGTTTGAATTGTTGATTGAATCATTTGTTTGATTAATCAAATCAGAAAATAGAAATAGAAAAGAATAAAACAAACAGACAGAAAAAAATGAAATTGGACCAGCCCAACTCAGCCCAACAGCCCAGCAGCCCACCTCTCTTTTTCCCCCCGAAGCATTCTTTTCTCACTCAAAAACTTACCCGCACAGAGAATGACAACTGGACCCCACCTCCACTTCTTTTCTCTCACTGTCAGAGGGCCCCACACCACGCCCCCTTCTTCCCCACCCGCACGACCCTTTCTCCCCCTCGCCGGCCGTTGCAGGCCTTAATTTCGCGGCATCAATTCTCCTTAACACGGCCACCTTAACTCGCAGTGATCAAGCTCGATAAAACGCCAGCATTCCTTCTTCATTTCCCCTCTGCCCCCTCCCCAAAGCACGTCCCCAGGCCGTCCCAATTCCTCCCCGAACACCACTGCCTCCGACGAGCTTTCTCGACCAATTCTGGCCACACCTCGCCACCCCTCAACTGCCTCTGCACGCGAGTTTGGTCTACATCGTCTGGCGAACCTCCCAGCGTCAACCGCTTGGCCGTGGCCACACCAGACGCTCGGCTTCGTCAACTTCTGAGCATCACCGACGTCGCGGCTACTCCGGCGAAACCTCTCGGGTAAACCAGACTACCCCGACACCTCCCGTTCACGCAAACACATTCGCCGTATCCTTGCGCATCTGACCGTGCATCTTGTTTGTCTCCGAGTGATCCCCAGTGCTGTCCTCGACGACGACTGAGCAAGGCCGAGGCACAGCTCCACTCCGGCGAGCAACCAAGCCCGCTCCAGTGCGCCCCTCACCAAGACAGCAACACGTTGAGCTCCACCAGACTTCTGCGATCACTGTGAGCATTTCCCCACCTTCCCTTGCTTCCTGCTTAGCCAGCGCCGCCGCCATCTGGCCGCACCGCCGCTTGCCGATGACCTCGCGCCGCCAGTTCATGGCTATTAGATAGGAGCCGTCCGATATCGATCGGGTGGACGTGATAGAATCACTTAATAGCGAAGGGGTATGCGCTCAGTACCGCACAATCTGACTTGATCCAACGGCCTGTGTCTGTCGATCCGAGCGAAACGGTATAGGCGAATAGGAAACAGCCACGTGGCCTCTGATTGGTTTAAAAAGACAGAAAACTTCTATTAGATTCCAATTTTATAAATTGCAAAACTTTCAAACCACACGTCCAAAAATTACAAATTTTATGTCGTTGGATTCAGGAGAGCAAGCCCTAGCCAACTGTGGCCATAGTTTAGAAAATAGTATATGTTAGTTTGCTTGATTTTGCAGATTCTTTTGTGAGCTTGTGTAGAGTATAAAAATTGTTTAAAATTGATTTTGGGGTTAAAACTTTTGCAAAATGGTTTGTTGTGACCTCACTGACCCTAGGAACCAACCCTTGGTGTTAAAAATGATTTTGGAAAGATTTAGGTTGGATTACTTGACTTAATCATTTTCTAGCCAAATAAAAAGAATGGTTTTTGTTATGAAAATGTTATGGAAAGAAAACTGGAAGAAAATGGTTTGATCAAACCCACTAACCCAACACACCAAGTTTTGCAAATTAGCAACTCATTTGGTGAACAACTTAATAGTTTTGCCTTGATAAAAAACATTTTTTCTGCACATGAAATGATGAATGGATTTAAGAATGGTTTATGGATAAAACCCATTTGCAAATGACTTTGCCATTTTGGTAAATGACCAATTTGGAACTTACAAAGTTTACAAGACTAGTGGAGACCATCCTTACAAATAGAACCAACCTTTGCATACTTATGCATGACTTAGATTCCATTACTTTGTGTGTGAAAATTGTTTGTTTGACTTTGGTTTGGAATGTGAATTGAATTTGTGTTTGCTTGATTGACTTGTAGTGAAGTGTGAGACTAGCAAGATCAAGGAGTGAACCACCATTCCCTTCCAAAAGGCAAGTGATGCTTCATACTTTTTGTCCCATTACTTTCTCTATGCATTAGTGATTTTGCTAAGTAAACTTGCATGGATTTTGCTAAGTATAGACCTTGCTATAAGAAAACCTAGTAGATGAATCCTTAGTAGGATTTTCCTAAGTTAAGATTCCTATTACTATCAAGCTTAGCCTAGCTAATAGAAAACATGGGTGGAACATATATTCACACTATGGAAAAATCTCTAAGTCTGAGGACTTATGTTTTGTTTAATAAAACAACTAAGTGAATGAATCACCTGGGTGGAATTGAAGGAATGGTGTATGTTGAGTGGTTACACAAGGCCAGGGGACTGGTGAACCTTGTGTATCTCACTTTTGGATGGCCACTCAGGAACAAAGGGATTTGAGATGTCAAATGTTGAGAAGCTTCAAGTGCAACCACTTGGCAATATGGGCTCTGCCATGATCATATAGGTTGCAAGAACTTAGCCATATGGACAGTGGGTGGTAGTGTTTGATAGGTTGGAGCGCGTCCATTTTGGTCTAAGGGAAGGCTTCTGAAAGATCTTGTCTTGGGAAACCAAGTCTTGTGGGGAAAGTGCACCACCTCTGCAGAGTGTATAATCTAAGTACTTAGCCATGTCCCTGGTAAAGGACAATTTGAGCATCAAGACATGGAAGCAATCAAGAATCTCATCATTCAAATTTCTAAGTTAAAATCTTGTGGATTGAACAAGGGTTGTTTGAATTCTTCAATCATTGATGGAGAGATGGCTTGGTACAAGGACCTTGAAATCTTTGATTGAGAAAAATGATTTTGTCAAGCAAAAACTTAGTATTTTCAAAATGATAAGAAAAATCTATTTTGAGCAATGCTAGCCTTAACTCCACTTAGCCAAATGCATATAGATGATAGATTCCACTATACTATCATAGTATCACTTGCCAATACAATTCAAATGTATTGACCCTTTGTGGCTGTAACTTGTATGTTGCAGGTTTGATTGATTTTAGTGAAGATTGTTTGATTAGGATTACAAAGTCTACAACCAACATCTGCCTGTGGCACTTTGAAGATGAAGGACCCATACTTATAGTTATTCCGCTGCAATGTAATATAATAGCCAAATGAGCTATCTAAGATGTAATAAAATTATGTTATTCCTGGTTATAAAGTTATACGATGACCTTTGTTTCTTGATATTACATCTTAACTGTGGATGCTAGCTATTGATCCAGGGACTAGCATTGTAAACAAAGGGAGGAATCTACCTTATTAGGTCGAGACCCCTACACTTGCGCACCTCATGACCCATCTGATTCGTGCTAGGGCGATCCAGAGCTTCGGCAACGCCTTCATCTACAAGCACCCGACGCCGCCAGCAACTCCGACGAGGTCCTGTCGCTGTGTCCGTGCGCCCCTCGACAAGCTACTGCCACGTTGAGCTCCAGCACGTCTCCACGAGTCTGGTGAGCCTCCCCAATCTCTTTCTCGCTTCTAGTAACCTCCGCAACACCGTAGACTGAGCGCGCCGCCGCTCACCGTTGTCGCGCGCCGCCAGTTGTTGGTCGCTTGATCAACGGCCAGAGGATCTTGATCCAGTGGCTACGATAGAACATAAACCAAAGGGGTATCTTTTCATCTGATCCGTGCGATCTACTTTTGATCCAACGCACTGCATCGGCCGATCCCGTGCGAAGCGGTATAGACGAATCAGAACATGACGCGTGGCCTGTTCCTCGTTTTAAAAATCTGAATTAGATCTATTAGTGAATCAAACTTGAAAAATTCATAACTTTTGATCCACATGTTCAAATTTTGCAAATTTTATATCATTGGAATCAGGAGAAAGAACTCTATTCATTTATGCAATGTGTTTAATGTTTTGCGTCTATAAAATTGATTATTTTTACAGAGACATTTGTAGAATTATTTTGAGTATAGAAATTATTTGAAAAATGATTTAAAGATCAAATAAAGTTTATTTAGTGTGTCTTGGTCTTGTTTATGATTTAGTAATGTATACTTGTCATGTTTGGTGTAGAAAATCATCACATGACATTGCATGCATTCATATATTTTGCTTGTATATTTTTGATATGTGAATTTGGTGCCATTGTTTTATGTGTAGATTTTGGTGCTAATAGTGATTGTGGTTGTGAAGATTGTTGCCACTCCCCAAACTACCAAGGCAAGTGGTGATTCATATATTTTTGTCCTAATATTTTTACCTATGCACTAGAATTATTTTGTATAGGGCTTGCATGAATATTTTTGCTAAGTATCAATATGCTATGCATGGGAAATCCTAGTAGTTGTATAATTGTTAGAATTTCCTCTAAGTTAAGATACTTTCTATTGCCATGATTAGCCTAGCTAGTAGCAACCAAGGGTGGATTATATATTCATGCTATGAGAATTATTTCTAAGTATTTGACTTATGTTTTGCTTAATAAAACAACTAAGTGAATGAAACACCTGGGTGGAATGGAAAGAATGGTTTGTGTTGAGTGGTTACACAAGGCCCATTTCTATGGTTTACCTTGTGTATCACACTTGTGGAAAGCCACCCAGGAACAAAGAGATTTGAGATGCCAAATGTTAAGAAGCTTCTAGTGCAGCCACATGGAATAATGGGCTCTTCCTGGATCATATAGGTTGCAATAACTTAGCCATTTGGACAGTTGGTGGTAGTGGGATGATAGGTTGGAACGCGTCCATTTGGTCTAAGGGAAGGCTTATGAAAGGTCCTATCTTGGTGAAAATCAAGTCTTGTGGGGAAAGTGCACAACCTCTGCAGATGGAAGAATCTAAGTACTTAGCCATGTCCCTGGTATTGGACAAACTTGAGCATCAAGACATGGAAGCTATCAAGAATCTCCTCATACCAAATTTTCTAAGTTAAAACTTGTGGTTGAACAAGGGTGAAGGTTCACCAATTTCTATTGGTGGTTCCTCGGGAAAGTTTTGTCAATGAAAAACTTAGTGTTTTCAACTAATAGGTAAAACCTATTTTGAGAAAAGCAATCCTAAGCTACACTTAGCCAAATTCATGTAGTATCTAGATGTTAATATTCTACTAAGGTATCACTTGCCAATACTATTCCAATTTATTGACCCACTGTGGATGTAACTTGTGATGTTGCAGGTTATTCTGATGATTGACTAGGGGTTATGAGTCTACTCTCAACATGCTTTCCTGTGGAACATGAAGATGAAGACTTTATTTATATTGTTATGCTTAAACTCTTGTATTAGGCCTATGGCCATGGAGTTGTAAAAGACTACGTTATCTCTGGAATGACGGTGTAATAATGACCTTTGTTTCTATGTACTTCATCTTAAACTATGGATGCTAGCATTTGATCCAGGGACTAGCATTGCAATCATATGGATCCTTACCTTTATAAGGGAGGGATCTTACAATAGTGAAGATTCAATTTACAATAGGCACTTGACTATACTTGTATCAACGTTGTGGTTCATGTTCGTAGGTAAGAACGGTTCTTATTCAAAGCCCCAACCACGTAAAACATGCAAATAAAATTAGAGGCGTCTAACTTGTTTTTGCAGGTCATGTGATGTTATGTGATATGGACATGATGTGATTGTAATTATATTTGATGTATGCAATGATCCTTATTGTAAGTTGACAACCTGCAGGAGCCTTATGGTTGTCTTTAAATTTGTTAAGATCTGCGTGTCTATTAATCAAGTAGTTGTAATAGTTGTTGTTGGTGGTGGAGAACCATGAAGCGACTCCATTGACCTTGACGCCACACCGGTGATGATGAAGATCATGTTCGTGCTTTGGAGATGAAGATCAAAGGCACAAGAAGAAAGGCCATATCATATCACATATTATGAATTGTGTGTGATGTTAATCCTTTTATGCATCTTGTATTTCTTAGATTGTGATGGTAGCATTATAAGATTATCCCTATCACTAAATATCAAGTAATAAAGTGTTCATCCTTATTAGGCACCATTGCTAAGACTCATCGTTTCGAAGCACCACGTGATGATCGGGTGTGATAGATTCTACATGTGCATACAACGGGTGCAAGCCAGATTTACACATGAGAATACTAAGGTTAACCTTGACGAGCCTAGCATGTACAGACATGGTCTCGGAACACGGAATACCAAAGGGTAAAGCATGAGTCATATGGATGATATGATGAACATGTTGATTGTTCGCCTTTGAAACTACATCATCTCTCATGATGATCGGACTTGGTGTAGTGGATTTGGTTCGTGTGATCACTAAAACAATGTGAGGGATGTTGTTTTGAGTGGGAGTTCAGCTAGCTAATTTAAGAATAAAATTTAAACTCAATTTATCATAAACTTAGTCTAAACTCTTTGTAAATATGTTGTAGATCATGGCGGCCCCTACCATCATTTTTAATGCATTCCTAGATGTAAACTCCCAAAAATCATGTTTCAAAACTCATGCATATCATCCATGTATCCATGATCATTTAGGGTTCCATTTCAAAACCATTTCAAACACAGGAGCATCTGATGCTCATTATTTTATGTGAGAAACTACTAAAACTAATACCACACTCAATTGAAGAGTTTATTTGTTTTAAACCAATCCTTGCTAGCTCTCTTGTTACTTTGTTTGATTGTTGGAGTTTGGTGAAAATTTACAAAACAAATATGATTCAAAAACCATTTCCAAAACTTATTCAATCATGTGCTATAGCACTGTTTATTTTGTTTAATCAAAGGACCAAGCTAGGACAGAGAGACCACATGTTTTTATGCCCAGAAATATGAGTGTTACACTCTACAAAAATCCAAAAAATATTTGAATTCATTTGGCTTTTGAAATCATTTGAAAAAGGTTCCTGGAAATTCAAATAGAAAAAGAAAAAGACTAAAGAAATAAGAAAAGGCCGGCGCCAGATTTTTAGCACATCAGCGAAACCAGCCCACTAAGCCCACCCGGGGTTTTCCCCTCGCTCTATCACGCGCACCCACTCGACCCCGCGCTCACTGACCAGTGGCCCCATCACCACGTCGTCATCGTCCTCCCAGAAACAACGCGATGAACACGTCGCCGCCCGTTTCTTCCCCCGCCTCTTCCGTGATTTTGAACCTCTTAATTGGCGATGAATGCTTGCGTGATCTCCGCCCCAGCTCCGGCTATAAGATCCCCTCCTCTCTCCACTCGTTTCCCCTCACTCAGCGCAGACACCACGCCACCAGGCTACTCGTAATCGTGCCCACACCGCCGCAGCACCGACGACCTCCAGCAACCAATTCCGGTGAGCATCGTCCATCCCTTTGTCTCTACTTCATGCGAGCATGCTCTACATGTCCTTGCGCATCTTCTCATGCCTTTCTTTTTCTTTGTACCATCCTAGAACTTCGTCACCGTCCACCACTAGAAGCAACCGAAGCTCGGCTCAACTCCGACGACCTCCAGTGGTAATTTCCGACCGCCCCTTTCCCTCTCGTTGACACCCGCGTGACTAGCATCGTCTTGCGCATCTGACCCACCACTTCTTTTGCCTTGGCATGATCTGCATCCTCGCCAACATTGGCGAACAGAAGCATCCGTCGCCAGGGACTTCTCCGACGAGCAATCCACGACGTCTCCGAGCGCCCCTTCGCCAACCGAGCACACGTTGAGCATCTCCTCATCACGACAATTCTGGTGAGCATCCTCCCACCTCCCCGCGCGACCTAGTTCACCGGCAAGCTTGCAGCCAGAGCGCGCCGCCGCCTGTCACCGCCGCTAGCGCCGCCAGTTTAGGGTTAGCTGCTTAGGGCCGTTCGATTTAGATCTAGTGGATGCGATAGATCTATCACCGAAGAGGTACGATTAGATCTGAGCTGCATATGTTAAGTAAGATCTGACGATGCGCGAGCACGATCTAGCCCGAACCGGTACCAGCCAATTAGAAAGCTCCGCGTGGCACGAGTTTTGTTTTAAAAGTTTGAATTACATCTATTAGATGTTTAAACTTGTTTAGTTCATAACTTTTGAATGCCACGTCCAAATTTGACAAATTTTATATCAATGGAATTAGGAGATAAAATGCTTTCCATCTATGCAATGCGTTTAATGTTTTGCCTCTGTTAAAATGGTTGTTTTACAGAAACATGTGTAGGTCTATTTTGTGTATAATAATTATTTGGGAAATGTTTTAATGTTCAAATAAAGTTTGTTTAGCAAGTTTTGTACTTGTTTATGTTTCAGTACTGTGCACTTGTCTTGTTTGGTGTAGAGAATCATCACATGGCATTATGCATGCATCCATACATTTTTGCTTGTATTATTTTGTGTGTGATTTTGGTGCTATTATTTTATGTGTAGATTTTGGTGCAAATAGTGATTGTGATTGTGAGGATTGTAGCTACTCTCCAAACTACCAAGGAAAGTGGTGCTTCATGATTTATTCCTATGTTTTTCAACTATGCATTAGAAATATTTTGATAGTCTTGCATGGTTATTTTGATCTATATGCTATGATATGGGAAATCATAGTAGTTGTAGAATTGCTAGAAATATTTCTAAGTCTTACCAATGTCATGCTTAGCCTAGCTAGTAGCAACCAAGGGTGGTTATATGTTCATGCTATGAATAAATATTTCTAAGTCTTTGGACTATGTTTTGCTTAATAAAACAACTAAGTGAATGAAACACCTGGGTGGAATGAAAAGAATGGGTTATGTTGAGTGGTTACACAAGGCCCATTTCTACGGCTTGCCTTGTGTATCTCACTTGTGGAAAGCCACCCAGGAACAAAGGTATTTGAGAGGCCAAATGTTAAGAAGCTTCTAGTGCAGCCACTTGGCAATATGGGCTCTGCCTGGATCATATAGGTTGCAATAACTTAGCCATTTGGACAGTTCGTGCTAGTGGGATGATAGGTTGGAGCGCGTCCATTTGGTCTAAGGGAAGGCTTCTGAAAGGTCCTGTCTTGGTGAAAATCAAGTCTTGTGGTGAAAGTGCACAACCTCTGCAGATGGAAGAATCTAAGTACTTAGCCATGTCCCTGGTATTGGACAACTTGAGCATCAAGACATGGAAGCTATCAAGAATCTCCTCATCCCAATTTCTAAGTAAAAACTTGTGGTTGAACAAGGGTGAAGGACCCCAATGTCTATTGGTGGTTCCTTGGGAAAGATTTTGACAAAGAAAAACTTAGTGTTTTCAACTAATAGGTAAAACCTATTTTGAGCAAAGCAAGCCTAAGCTACACTTAGCCAATACGCATATAGTATCAAGTCCACCAATATTCTACTAAGGTATCACTTGCCAATACTATTCCAATGTATTGACCCACTGTGGTTGTAACTTGTGATGTTGCAGGTTATTCTGATGATGATTAGGAGTCATGAGTCTACAATCAACATGCTTGCCTGTGGCACATGAAGATGAAGACTTATTTATCTTATTACATATTTAAACTCTTGTACTAGTCCTGTGGCCATGGAGTTGTAAAGACTATGTTGTCTCTGGAATGACTTGTAATAATGAGCTTTGTTTCTGAGTACTTCATCTTAAACTGTGGATGCTAGCATTGATCCAGGGACTAGCATTGCAATCACAGGGATCCTTTCCTTTACAAAGGAGGGATATTATATATGGTATCAGAGCACTGTGTTGCCTGTAGGATTATGACCCTAGGATTGGAAACCACTAAGGAAAATTTTTCAACAACTTCCACACTTGTCTTATTCTTCTAGTAAACTTTTCTAATCTTCTTTTCTCATCTCATTTGATAGAAGGATGCATTGTTAGCCTTTATATTGGAAAGTGAAAGATGAATTGAGCCATATTAGTTGGACCACCACACTCATCATTATATTTCCAAAATTTTGACTAAGTTATATTGAAACTAGGTTGCTTGTATTATGTATGTCATGATTTGAGTGTTGCTTACCAATGATATGCATGTGATGCTTTGTCTTGTGATTTAACTTTAATTGTATCGATCCTAACGTTTTCTATCTTATAAAATAGATGCCTAATGTTACTATCAGCACGGCTGAAGAGTTCAAGGGAACTCGTTTTGGCACTCGTATTATTGAGCTCACTAGTCTGCTCAATCTCCCTCTTCCTACTATCATGATGCTTCCCCTCACCAAGTTTGAGAGGAAAGACCTTTGGGGCTTCAAGGTTAATCAGCCAGGACGCCAGACTGAGCCAGCCATGGAGGCCATCATCTTCAAGCTCATGCATGATGACAAGGAGAGAGGCCTAGAGGTAGTCATGCAGGATTTGATTGGACGTTTACTAGGGAGACACTCTCGAGAGGTTAGAGGTACTCACTTCCACACCTTTGGTAGACGTGATGATGATGGTGATGCCATTGACTTTGAGGATACTTCGAGAGAGACGGCAGAGCCGATTCGCCTATACCTCCAGGACTTAGAGGTTCTTCTTAGGCACATAGACACTGATAGGACCAACGTCATGCTTAGCAATGACGAACTCCAGGTGCAGCTTCGTGAGAAGGACAAGCTCTTCGCGGAGCAATATGAGATAGTCAAGGAGATGGAGGCTAAGTTAGAGAGTTAGGATAGAAAGTTCAAGAGTCAAGAGAAGCGAGTCCAAGATAGGAACAAGAGGATTCGAGACATGACTACAGAACTAGAGGCCAAGGACTTCGAGCTCGAGCATCGACAGACTGTGATTGAGAGGCTTCGTTCATAGAAGAGGGCTCTCAAAGCCAAAGTAGAGACCTTGACCACCAATGTCGAGGAATACAAGACCGCTATGGAGAATGCAGGTCTTACATTTGTTGATGAGGAGGTTAATGCAGAGGAGTAGTGATGACTACTCATTTACCTTTATTTATCATGTCTTTTATTATTGAGTCGCAATGACCATCCAACATGTGGATTGCTTGCTATTGGTGTGTTTACTTTTCCAAAAACTTGTTGTCTGTGTTGTTGAACCTTTACTACTATGATGCATGATTGTGATATGTTATGTGATGTATTGTGCATGTTCGCATCTATGGGTATCTCATTCTTATCCTTATTGAAAACCACAGATGCCTCCCCGACGTGCCAATCCCAACCCCAACAACAACAACATCACCCCTGAGATGCAGTAGATGATGACAGCTCAGACTCAGTTGATGCAAATGATGACCACATTCATCCAGAATCAGAACAACAACAACAACAATATTAACAACAACAAAAACAACAACAACAACAACAATCAGAACAACCCACCGGGTTTTGACATGCTTACCAAGTTCTTAAGACTAAGGCCAGCAAAGTTCTCAGGAACTACTGATCCTATGGTGGCCAATGATTGGCTATGCTCTGTGAACAAGTACTTGGTAACTGTTGTCTATACTGATGAAGAGAAAGTCAGATTTGCAGCTCACTTGTTGGAAGGACCAGCAGCCACTTGGTGGGATAATTTCCAGATCACCACTCCCATCGAGGATGTGACATGGGATATCTTTGAAGATGGTTTCTGTACTGCTCACATCTCATCCGGAGTGATGAGTTTGAAGAAGAAAGAGTTCTATAACTTGAAGCAGCGCCACCGCAGCGTGGCTGAATATATTGAGGAGTTCAACAATCTGGCACGATATGCACCGGATGAAGTTGACACTGATGCTAAGAGGAAGGAAAAGTTCCTTGAAGGGTTGAATGATGAATTGAACCTGCAGTTAGTTGTGGCCTATGTTCCCACATACTAGTCTCTTTGTGACAAGGCTGCTATTTTGGAGAGCAAGATGAAACAAGTTGAAAGCAGGAAGAGAAAGCACTCTGACAAGCACAGCTCGGGATCGTCTCACAAGCGTTCCCATTATGATGACAGTGGGAGTTCTGGATCCCACAAGAATGGGAAGTTCAGCAAGCACAACAACCACAACCGGTATCATGACAACAAGCACAATCATAGTCATGACAACGATAAGTACAAGAATCACAAGGGTGGATATAAGAGCCACCACAGTGGAAGTGGAAGTGGCAGTGGAAGCCAGCCTATCAAGAAGGATCTTAGTCAGGTTGAATGTTTCAAGTGCAAGAAGATGGGGAATTATGCAAATGAATGCCTAGAAAAGAAAGTTGAAGGACCCAATAAGCCCAACCCTTTTCAAAAGGGACAAGTGAACAACATTAATGTGGAGGAGATCTATGAGGAATCTGATGCTGTGGCTGTTAAGTTCAAACTCAATTCTATTCCAACACTTCTTATTTTTGATACTGGAGCATCGCATTCATTCATATCAAAAGAATTTGTTGATAGAAATGGTTTTTCAACTGAAAACATTGGGTGTCCAATAAAAGTAAGTTCTCCAGGTGGAGATATGATAGTAAGTCTTGGATGCTGGGATCTGGTGATAGAGTTTGGAAAACATAAGTTTCCAGTGAGTCTGATAATTCTAGATTCCCAAGGATTGGACGTAATTTTGGGAATGGATTGGATGACCAGGTATGAAGGAGTAATAGATTGTGCCAATCGTACTGTTGCACTCACAACCCCGGAAAAGAAACGGATTAGATTCAAGTCTAACTTTGAATCAAAAGGGAGTAAGCTAAATTCTCTTAAGGGGGTTAGCATAGATAGTGTGCCAATTGTGAGTGAATTCCGGATGTGTTTCCGGAAGGATTGCCGGGAATGCCACCAGATAGAGATGTGGAGTTTCTTATTGACTTGCTACCAGGATCTGGACCAATAGCAAAAAGACCGTACAAGATGTCAGTTGATGAGTTGAAAGAACTCAAGAAACAACTTGGAGAACAGTTGCAGAAAGGATTTATTCAACCAAGTTCTTCATCTTGGGGAGCACCAGTTTTGTTTGTGGAAAATAAAGATAGAAGTCAAAGGTTATGCATAGATTACCGTTCACTCAATAAGGTGACTATCAAGAACAAATACCCTTTGCCTAGAATCAATGACTTGTTTGATCAGTTAGAAGGAGCTTGTGTGTTCTCAAAGATTGATCTCCGGTCAGGTTATTTCCAGCTCAAGATAAGAGAACAAGACATACCTAAGACAGCTTTCACCACAAGGTATGGATTGTATGAGTATACTGTGATGCCATT
Organism: Avena sativa; assembly: GCA_916181665.1. Classification (NCBI taxonomy): domain Eukaryota; kingdom Viridiplantae; phylum Streptophyta; class Magnoliopsida; order Poales; family Poaceae; genus Avena; species Avena sativa. The sequence continues at coordinate 122,876,374 of OV702281.1, forward strand.
TGGTTTGACAAATGCACCAGCTTATTTCATGAATATGATGAACAAGGTGTTCATGGAATTCCTTGATAAGTTTGTTGTCATTTTCATTGATGACATTTTGATCTACTGGAAGAGTAAAGAAGAGCATGAAGAACATTTGCGTTTGATACTTGAGAAACTTAGAGAGCATAAGCTGTATGCCAAATTTAGCAAGTGCGAGTTTTGGTTGAATGAAGTTGGATTTCTTGGACATGTTGTGTCAGGAGATTGTGTAGCAGTTGATCCTGCTAAAGTTTCAGCTGTAACTGAATGGGAATCTCCCAAGTCAGTGAAAGAGGTTCCTAGTTTCCTTGGCTTGGTAGGATACTACAGAAGGTTCATTGAAAATTTCTCCAAGATAGTAATCCAATGACTGAGTTGCTAAAGAAGGACAAGAAATTTGCTTGGTCTGAAGGTTGTGAACTCAGCTTTCAAGAATTGAAGAAGAGACTAGTGACAGCACCAGTCTTATGTTTGCCAGATTTGGAGAAAGATTTCCAAGTGTATTGTGATGCATCTCATCATGGATTAGGTGCAGTACTTATGCAAGACGGGAAAGTTGTGGCTTATGTCTCGAGACAACTCAAAACTCATGAAGTAAACTACCCTACTCATGATTTAGAGTTAGCCTCTGTTGTCCATGCACTCAAAACATGGAGACGTTATCTTTTGGGAAAGCGATGTGAAGTGTTCACAGATCACAAAAGTTTGAAGTATATCTTCACCCAGAAAGAAATTAACATGAGACCAAGAAGATGGCTAGAACTCATCAAGGACTATGACTTGAGTCTGCAATACCACCCCGGTAAAGCAAATGTTGTAGCGGATGCTCTAAGCCGTAAGGTTTTTGTGAATGGCCTTACTAAGGGAGAATTGCCAGATGATCTGTGTGCTCAATTCAGAGATCTCAGATTGGAGATTGTGCCTGAGGGACATCTCATGTCTTTGGATGTTCAACCCACTTTGTTGGACAAGATTAAAGAAGCCCAAAAGACGGATAAGGAAATTGAAGAGATTAAGGAAAAGATTGGCAAGGGAAAAGCCAAAGGATTCCATGAAGACGAACAGGGTACTTTATGGCATGGAAAACGTATCTGTGTTCCACAAGACCAAGAGCTTCGGAAACTGATATTACAAGAAGCACATAACTCACCATATTCCATTCATCCAGGTAATACCAAAATGTACATGGATATGAAGGAAAGATTTTGGTGGAATAATCTCAAGAAGGACATTGCCGAACATATTGCTTTGTGTGATGTATGTAATAGAGTGAAAGCAGAACATCAGAAACCAGCAGGATTGTTACAACCACTACCTATTCCTGATTGGAAGTGGGACAAGATTGGTATGGATTTCATCACCGGATTGCCAAGGACCCGGTCGGGATATGATTCTATTTGGGTAGTAGTGGATCGCTTAACTGAAGTGGCTCATTTTATACCCATGAAGACAACCTATACAAGTTCTAAGTTAGCCAGGATCTATATGAGCATAATTGTATGTCTACATGGAGTACCCAAGAGTATTGTGTCCGATAGGGGAACTCAATTCACTTCTCATCTTTGGAGGCAACTACATGAGTCATTGGGAACAAGGTTGGAATTCAGCACTGCTTTTCATCCTCAGGCTGATGGACAGACAGAAAGGACTAATCAGATTCTTGAAGATATGTTGAGAGCATGTGCTCTAGACTATGGAGCCAGTTGGGATGAAAGTCTGCCTTACGCAGAATTCTCTTACAATAACAACTATCAAGCCAGTATTGAGATGGCACCATTTGAGTTTCTCTATGGGAGAAAGTGTACCACCCCATTGCTATGGAATGGTGTGGGAGAAAGAAGTTTGTTCGGACCAGAACTAATCAAAGAGGCTGAAGAGAAAGTCAAGCTGGTTAAAGACAGGTTGAAGATTGGACAGTCCCGACAAAAGAGCTATGCAGATCCTAAGCGTAGAGAAGTCACCTATGAAGTGGGTGATAGAGCTTATCTTAGAGTGTCACCACTTCGTGGAGTAAAGAGATTTGGTGTCAAAGGTAAATTAGCCCCACGATATGTTGGACCATTCAAGATTCTGAGTCGTAAAGGAGAAGTAGCTTATGACATTGAATTGCCAGAGTCTTTGTCAGCTGTTCATAATGTGTTTCATGTGAGTCAGCTTAAGAAATGCCATCCAGAAATGGAAGAGACTTCTTTGAAGGATACTATACCTTTGGAAGACGTCCAATTGGAAAGTGATCTCACTTATGAGGAGAAGCCTATCAAGATTCTTTAGACTGCAGAAAGAGTTACTCGGACTAAGACTATCAAATTCCGCAAAGGTCAATGGAACCATCATTCCGAAGAAGAAGCCACATGGGAAAGGGAAGATGATCTTCGGAAAGACCACCCTCACCTATTTGCTAGCCAATCCGAATCTCGAGGGCGAGATTCACCTTAAGGGGGTTAGATTGTTTCAAAACTCATGCATATCATCCATGCATCCATGATCTGTCACATCCCAAATTTTAGAATTTGGTTCTGCATATCATTCATGCCATTGCATCATACTTTTCCATGCAAAACCGTCGATTGAAAAGATTCGGCAAAACGCCATTTTCAAAACCCTATTCTATTTTGCTACGAGGCTCCTGCGGGAGACTTTAGTAGGACTTGTGTTGTCCACCCTTGTAGCCTAATGGTTTCACTCAACCCTTGACCCTAGGTTGTTCCCCTCGTTTTTACAAAAATTTAGGAACAAGAATCACCCGATTCGGAACTCGTACGGAAAAGTTACGGCCGTTTTATTAAAAGATCAAAAATCGGCGTCGACTTCGCCGTGTTCGCCTCCAACCGCACCGCCGTGTCGAGGTAGACCCCGCAAGGGGGCCCACATAAGAGGCCCCGCACCCGGCCGCCTCCGCGCCTCGAACCCCGCACCCGCACGCCGCCTTTCCCCCGTGCCCGACCCCACCAGCCGCCGCCGCCTCTCGGGATCCGTGCCCGCGCCGCCGCCTCGAGGTAAGCCGCCACCGCGCCCGCCTACCCCGCCGCAGCACCCCGTCGCCCGCGCCGTCGCGCCACCTGCAGCCGCCTGCCGCGCCGCCAGCTCTCGCCGCCCGCGCCGCTCGCCGCCTGCAGCCGCTGCACGCACGCCTCCCGCCGCGCGCAACCGCCACCTGCGCCGCCCACCGCTCCGCGCCCGCGCCCGCTCGCAGCGCCGCCTTGCCTGCGCGCCTGCCCGCGCCCGCTCGCTGCCGCTGCACGCGCGCAGCCGCGCCGCCGCCTCGCGCCGCGCGCTGCTCGCCGCCACGCGCCGCCGCCGCCTCGCTCGCGCCGCCGCCGCGTGACCGCCACCGTTCCGCGCTGACCGTTTCCCCTCCGCGCAGGAACCGCCGTCGCCGGAGCCGATCGGCGCCACCGTCCCGAGCTCGCCGCCGTTCGTCTCCGGTGAGTCCACAGCCGCCATCCCTTGGGACCATTGGATCTCAGATCAGCGGTCCAGATCGACCGTTGACCGGTCAGCCCCAGGAGTTGACTAGTCAGACGCACAGTCAGCGCCTAGTCAGCAGCCGCGTTGACCAGTCAACAGACACAGTTGACTGGGTATTTTCTTTAATCAATTTAGTTGGCAGATTTCGGTAGAAACTTGTAAATTACGTAGAAATTAAACCGCTGGGCCAAAAATTGCAAATAAAATATGTGTAGGTTCAGTAAGTCGTGTAGAATCTTGCTGTACCTTTGTTTCACACTTTTGCAGCAAGGTTTAGTACAGTTTAATCAATTGAGTTAATGGCCTTTTTGGACTAATTAATTCGTAGAAAAAGATCTGTAACTCCAAAAGTTGCATATGATATGTCCCTGGATTCAATAGAACGAGGGGAATCTCATTGTGAATTAAAATGATAGGCTTACGGTGAAAACTTATGCATAAACTGTCTAGTGGCTTTCTGCAGTGTTTTAATTACTCGGGGAGTTTTATAATTCCTTTTTGATTAATTCCAGTTGGTAGTGTTCCTAAATAGCAAAGCCTATGCGGTAGAATTTTCCCAAGATTTTACAAAAAGTATACTACCGGTAGTGAATTATTTGAGTTCTAGCTCTAGTTTTGAGCATTACTTTTTGCCTAATAATTTTCCTTGCGCTAAAACTATTTTCCATGCATGCAATCAGTAGTATTATTGAATAGGATTATGTGGTGCAGCTGTAGCACCAATTCACTTGTCGTGCATGCATTCATACATCATCCTTGTTGCATATTATTGTGGATTGTTTGTTTATGAATGCAATTGTATCGTGTAGATTGTGACGAGTGCAACGCTTGCTCGTGTGTGGATTGTTCTTCCGACTGCTACAACCAAGGCAAGTAGATGCTACTTTGTTCATGATATCGTCCTACTATTTTTAATGCATTGTCGTATATTTTGTAGATGCATGTGTAGGATGATACTATCGCTATGCTATGTCCTATTATGTGATAGGACCTTCCTTGTAGTTGAACCACCGTTGGTAGATGTGCTTAGCCATGCTATGTTGAACGAGGGCTGGGTTACATCATTGAGACTTGTTTCTAAAAGTATTGGTTTGTGAAAACTAAAACAACATAATCAATGAATCTCCTGGGTGTGATGGTATTGATAATTTTTGGTGGTTTCATTGTGGAAAGGCACCCAGGTATCTAGAGAAATTGATTGGCTTCTTTATTTGGTAGCTTACGTGTACAACCATGTGCCAATAATGAAATGGCGGTTGGTTGGACTTAGTAGGTTGTGGTAACCCGAACCCGCGTATCCAAAGATGTAGAATTTTGGTAGGTTGGACCGGTGCGCGTCGGGATTGGGGAGCTACTTCCCGAACAGTCTCTTCTTGGACTTCTCCCTATCATCACCCAAAATGAGAGTGATGGTACGAGCTGGGCTGGCCAAGTCACATGGGAAAAGTGTACTAACCCCTGCAGGGTGTATAATCTAATCGATTAGCCGTGTCCCCGGTTATGGACAACTGAGTTGCTTGATATTGATTCCATGACATGTTTCTCGCTCATTCCAATTTCATAATTGGTTTAATATTGTTGGGTTAACTTAATTGGGATCTTTTCAAAGAAAATCAAAACTGTTTATGAAAGTAGGACAAAGGTATTTGCAAGTGCAAGCCAGACACAGCTCCACTTGCCAAATATGCATGTAGAAGTTAGTACTATTGTCTACTTTACTAGCTCTACTTGCCATACATTCCATGTATTGACCCTTCGGGGCTGCTACGTTTCATGTTGCAGGTTATTCCGATTCTGAGTAATCGATATAGGCCACGGTACTCCACTCGGCACTTGTTCACTTGTGGGCAATTTGAAGAATGGAGGATTTACTTTATTTATGTTGCTACCTGAATAATTTGAGCTAGCCTTGAGCTAAGCTTTTATTGTTACAATGGTACTCTGGATCTTCGTTATTTATGATACACGGATATTTTGATATGTTATTCGTCTTATTCTATTGTGGGCCAATGAACCGATCCAGGGATTGGCATGTCACATAGAAGCCACGGTATTTTCAGAACCGCGGTGTTACAAGATGGTATCAGAGCCCGTGTGTCGACTGTAGGATCGTGACCTAGGATTGGATTAGGAAGCCATAGAATTATAAAAGCCTATATTAACTCTGTCTTTCATCTTATGCCTTTCACCCTCGTAAATTCTTACCATATGCTATTCTCACACTTTCCTCTATTACTTGATAGATGGGAGAAGTCGGGACTGAGTATGCAACCATGGAGTCACCAAGGCCCTTTGCAAGACAGTTAGCACAGCTCTCGCAGACATTGGGATTGCCACTGCCCATGTTCAAGGGAAGAAGGCTATACACCTATGGATATGGTGAGGATGCATGGGAGATCACCACCTTCATCTTCAGAGATGCCTCCTTGCCAAACCCTATGCACCTGATCTACACCAAGACATACTGCAACTGGGGACTTGGAATCAACTTGTCCATACATGAAGCCCTGTCTCGCCAGTGCCATCATGTCCGACACCTACTGCCAGCAGATTCACCCTACCGTGACTATGGAAGGCGTGATGAAGATGGGCACATTGTGGTTACCCCGGGCGACAGGAACAACATGCCGCCCCGTCGGAGACACATAGAGGACATGGAAAGGGAGAATGGAGCTCTAGCTGAGAAAGTGATGATGATAAAGGAGATTGCAGATTTTGCTAGCAATGGTATGGTGGTCCAAGGACAGGAGATTGACACCTTGCATGAATCCATGGGAGTTCTGGAGAATGCCCTGATAGCCAGAGATGCAACCATAGCTCATCTTCATGGTACTGTGCAGGAGAACACCCAGAACATACAACAGTTGCAAGGGACCGTCCAGGAAAGGGATCAAACTATTGAAGCTATGACAGCCCAGATTGCCGCTCTCCAAGCACAGCTGAATCCACCCTTTGATGATGACAATGGAGATGATGGAAACAATGGGGATGATGATGACAGTGGGAACGATGATGACGATGAGGACGAGGATGATGATGATGGAGACGATGATGGTGGAGGAGATGAAGCTGTTGCAGTTGCAGCTGAAAGTGAAGAAGAAGAGGAGGATCCAGAAGAGGTGGAGTTTGAGATATCAAGTGATGATTCAGGAGAAGTGTACACTCCGCCACCATGGTTGAACCGTGGAACGAAGCGCCAACGCATGAGTGCAAGGACCTACCGCAACCTCTTCAAGAAGTAGATAGAAGTCCACCAATTAGTCCACGTTAGGTAAATTCATTAGGATTAGTCTCGATCGTTGTGAAACTTAGTCGCTGTTAGTTTAAGAGTGTTTAGTTGCTTATTTGTGTACTCCAATATCCCAGGAATTATTTGTGCTAAATTTTATGAAAGAGTTATGGCAAGTTTGGTTACTATCTGTGTTATTTTCGCTGAAGTTTTCTGCTGATACAGAAGTACTGTACGATTTTTCATATTTTTCTGGTAACTGGGAAAAATCTAAAAAAAATTGGGCTGATGCGAAAATCTCTGTACTGTATGTGAAAAAATCAGCTAAATTTTCTGACGAGTCTAAGTCGGGTAGAAAAATTCGTGAACGCTGCTGGACTATTCTGGCAGATTGCTGTTTTGTTGTTTAGTTGATCAACTGTTTAGTTAACCATTGCCAACTCTTATAAAACTATTTCAGTAGGTATATACTGCTAGGATAACCCCTGGGATGTTGCTGGATCACTTGTTTGTTGATGTGTTGCTTGCTTGTGATTGTCTGCTATTGTTTGTTGTTGTTTGATCATATGCATGGGTAGAATCCTATTGTCGTAGTTGATTCTCTCTAAACTTACCTGTGCTGAACCGCATATGCCTCCCCACCGTCAACCCACTGAGTTGGAGCAACTCATGGCAGCTCAGGCACAGCTCACCCAAGTAATGACTCAGTTCATGGCAGCTCAGAACAACAACAACAATGGAAACAATCAGCCTCAGGGAGATGCTCTCACCAGATTTCTGAGGCTAAGGCCAGCTAAGTTCTCTACTGCAGCGGAACCAATGGTTGCTCTCGACTGATTGCGTTCAGTCAACAAGGATCTAGTAACTGTTGGATGCACTGATGCTGAGAAGGTAAGGTTTGCCGCTCACCTACTGGAGGGACCAGCCGCTTCTTGGTGGGACACATTTCAGATCACCCACCCGCTGGACACCGTGACTTGGGCAATGTTTGAGGAAGGTTTCAGGACCAACCACGTGTCTTCAGGAGTTCTGATCCTGAAGAGGAAGGAGTTCCGCAACTTGCGCCAAACCAACCGCACTGTTGCTGAGTACATTGAGGAGTTCAACAACCTGTCCCGTTATGCACCTGAGGATGTTGACACTGATGCAAAAAGGAGGGAGAGATTCCTGGATGGCCTCAGTGATGAGCTTTCAGTGCAGCTACTGGTGGTTTATTGCCCCACTTTCCAGGAGCTTATGGACAAGGCCAGATCTTGGAAGGGAAACACAAGCAGGTGGAAATCCGCAAGAGGAAGAGTAACAATCACCACTCTGGTTCACATCACAAGTCTCACACTTCATATGATGGATACTCCAAGCATGGAGGAAGTGACCATGGGAGCCATGACCGCCACCACCATGGAGGCGATGGACATCGCCATGACAACCACAAGGGCAACCACCACAGCCACAAGGGAGGACACTCTCACCACTCTGGAGGACACGGTGGGCATGACCGCAACCGTGATTGCAGCTTTGTGAGTAAGGATCTGAGTGAGGTGACATGCTTCAAGTGTAAACAGAAGGGACACTATGCTGACAACTGTCCGGAGAGGAAGGGACTGAAGCCAACCAACAACGAGAAGGCCACAGTGAACCACATGAATGTGGAGGAGATCCTAGATGAGCCTGACCTTGTGATTGGTAAGTTTCCAATCAACACTCACCCTGCGCTTATACTTTTCGATACTGGTGCATCGCATTCATTCATATCAAGGGCATTTGTGGATAAGTATAAGATACCTACTGAGTCTATGAAAGGGTCCATTAGAGTGAGTTCACCTGGAGGAGATATGATAGCTAGCGTGGGATGCCGCGACTTAACTGTGAGGATTGGAACACACAACTTCAGTGGACATTTGGTAGTGTTGGAATCACAGGGGTTAGACGTTATTCTGGGTATGGATTGGATGTCTATGCATGAGGGACACATAGATTGTGCACAGCGATCCGTTTCACTCAAAACCCCGGATGGTAAGAGGATTAGATTCAAGTCGGTTGTACGACTAGCAAAGTGTAAGTTAAATTCTTTTAAGGGGGTTAGCATGGATACTGTGCCAGTGATTAAGGATTACCCCGACGTGTTTCCGGAAGAGCTGCCAGGGATGCCACCTGACAGGGAAGTGGAGTTTCTCATCGACCTGATGCCGGGAACTGGACCTATAGCAAAGAAACCATATAAGATGGATGTGGATGAGCTGAAGGAATTGAAGAAGCAGCTGAAAGAGCAGTTGGACAAGGGATTCATTCAGCCTAGTTCGTCGTCATGGGGAGCACCTGTTCTGTTTGTGGAGAATAAATACAGCAGCAAGAGATTAGTGGTGGACTATCGCTCGCTGAATGAAGTGACTATCAAGAACAAATACCCCCTGCCGAACATAAATGATTTGTTTGATCAACTGGAAGGAGCAAAGGTGTTCAGCAAGATTGATCTGCGATCAGGCTACTTCCAATTGAAGATCCGGGAGGAGGACATACCAAAAACCACCTTCACCACTAGGTATGGTTTATATGAGTATACGTTTATGTCTTTTGGACTAATGAATGCCCCGGCATATTTCATGACCATGATGAACAAGGTATTTATGGAATACTTGGACAAGTTTGTGGTGGTGTTTATCGATGACATACTGATATATTCCAAGGATGATGCTGAGCATGAGAAGCATCTGCGACTGATTATGGAGAAGCTAAGGGGACACAAGCTGTATGCCAAATTCAGCAAGTGTGAATTCTGCCTTAAAACAGTTGGATTCTTGGACACGTAGTGTCATGAGAAGGAGTCGCTGTGGATCCAAGCAAAGTGACTGCAGTGACAGAATGGAAAGCGCCCAAGAATGCAGGAGAGATACGAAGCTTTTTGGGACTTGCTGGATATTACAGGAGGTTCATTGAAAACTTCTCCAAGATTGCTAAGCCGATGACCGAACTTCTGAAGAAGGAGAGGAAGTTTGAATGGACGGATGTGTGTGAAGCCAGCTTTCAGGAACTGAAGCGTCGACTAGTGACTGCGCCTGTTCTGTGTTTACCTGATCTTCAGAAGGATTTCCAAGTGTACTGTGAAGCTTCTCGACAGGGACTTGGGAGTGTGCTGATGCAAGATGGGAGAGTGGTGTCATATGCCTCGCGACAACTCAAGCACCATGAGCGGAATTACCCCACACACGACTTGGAGTTAGCGTCAGTGGTGCATGCGCTCAAGGTATGGAGGCATTACTTAATGGGAAAACACTGTGATGTGTACACCGACCACAAGAGCCTGAAGTACATATTTACACAGAAGGAACTGAACATGAGGCAAAGGAGATGGTTGGAACTTATCAAGGACTATGATATGAATCTGCAATACCACCCAGGAAAGTCCAATGTAGTAGCAGATGCTCTGAGCCGGAAGGTCTATGCCAACGGATTGACAATTGGGGAATTGCCCGAGGATTTGTGCATGCAGTTCAAGGACCTTAGACTGGAGGTAGTATCTGAAGGGTACTTGGCAACAATGGAGGTCCAACCAACGCTACAGGACAGAATCAGGAAGGCTCAAGTGGGAGACAAAGAGATAGATGAAATAAGGGAAAAGATGAAGGAGGATCGAGCAAGGGAATTCCGCGAGGATGAGCAAGGAATCGTGTGGTATGGAGATCGTTTGTGCGTCCCGAACGTTCCGGAGATAAGGAAGTTGATTCTGCAGGAAGCTCATGACTCGCCGTATTCCATACATCCGGGCAATACGAAGATGTATATGGACCTAAAGGACAGATTCTGGTGGAACAACATGATGGGAGACATCGCGGAGCATATTGCCCTATGTGATGTATGTAGCCGAGTGAAAGCGGGACACCAGAAGCCAGCAGGATTGCTACAGCCATTGCCCGTGCCGGATTGGAAGTGGGATAGAGTGGGAATGGATTTTATCACAGGATTGCCCAGGACCAGGTCAGGATATGACTCCATTTGGGTAGTGGTCGACCATTTGACCAAGGTGGCCCACTTTATACTGGTAAAGACGACCTATACGAGTGCAAAGTTGGCCAAGATTTATATGGACAGAATTGGGTGCCTACACGGAGTTCCCAAGAGTATCGTATCTGATAGAGGCACCCAGCTGCACGAGTCACTTGGTACTAGATTGGAGTTTAGCACAGCGTTTCACCCACAGACTGATGGACAAACCGAGAGAGTGAATCAGATTTTGGAGGACATGATGAGAGCTTGCGCTTTGGCTCATGGTTCTAGTTGGGATGAGAATTTTCCATACGCTGAGTTTTCATACAACAACAGCTATCAAACCAGCATCAAGACGTCACCGTTCGATGTGCTATATGGGAAACGGTGCCGGACACCATTGCTATGGGATGGAGTAGGAGAACGTCAGTTGTTTGGACCTGATTTGATCAAGGATGCTGAGGAGAAGGTCGCCTTGATTAGGGACAGGCTGAAGGTAGCACAATCAAGGCAGAAGAGCTACGCTGACGCCAAGCGCAAGGAAGTGGTGTATGACATAGGTGATAGAGCATACCTCAGAGTGTCGCCACTTCGTGGAATCAAGAGATTTGGAATTAAGGGTAAGCTGGCACCTCGGTTTATTGGACCGTACCGGGTCTTAGCACGCAAAGGAGAAGTTGCTTATCAGTTGGAGTTGCCAGAGGCTCTGTCCGCTGTTCACAATGTGTTCCACGTGTCACAGCTGAAGAAGTGCCATCCGGAGATGGTAGATACACCATTGAGAGACACTGTACCGCTAGAGGAGGTTCAGCTTGGGAACGACTTGACCTATGAGGAGAAACCGGTCAAGATTCTGGAGATAGCGGAGAGGATTACCGGTACCAAAACGATCAGGTTCTGCAAGGTACAGTGGATCCACCACACCGAAGAGGAAGCCACTTGGGAGCGTGAGGATGACATCCGAGAGGACTACCCACACCTATTTGCTAGCCGCGCCAAATCTCGGGGACGAGATTCATCTTAAGGGGGTTAGTCTTGTCACATCCCAAATTTTAGAATTTGGTTCTGCATATCATTCATGCCATTGCATCATACTTTTCCATGCAAAACCGTCGATTGAAAAGATTCGGCAAAACGCTATTTTCAAAACCCTATTCTATTTTGCTACGAGGCTCCTGCGGGAGACTATAGTAGGACTTGTGTTGTCCACCCTTGTAGCCTAATGGTTTCACTCAACCCTTGACCCTAGGTTGTTCCCCTCGTTTTTACAAAAATTTAGGAACAAGAATCACCCGATTCGGAGCTCTTACGGAAAAGTTACGGCAGTTTTATTAAAAGATCAAAAATCGGCGCCGACTTCGCCGTGTTCGCCTCCAACCGCGCCGCTGTGTCGAGGTAGACCCTGCAAGGGGGCCCACATAAGAGGCCCCGCCCCCGGCCGCCTCCGCGCCTCGAACCCCGCACCCGCGCGCCGCCTTTCCCCCGTGCCCGACCCCACCAGCCGCCGCCTCTCGGGATCCGCGCCCGTGCCGCCGCCTCGAGGTCAGCCGCCACCGCGCCCGCCTACCCCGCCGCCGCACCCCGTCGCCCGCGCCGCCGCGCCACCTGCAGCCGCCTTCCGCGCCGCTAGCTCGCGCCGCTCGCCGCCTGCAGTCGTTGCACGCGCGCAACCGCCACCTGCGCCGCCCGCCGCTCCGCGCCCGCTCGCAGCGCCGCCTCGCCTGCGCGCCTCCCCGCGCCCGCTCGCTGCCGCTGCACGCGCGCAGCCGCGCCGCCGCCGCCTCGCTCGCGTCGCCGCCGCGTGACCTCCACCGTTCCGCGCTGACCGTTTCCCCTCCACGCAGGAACCGCCGTCGCCGGAGCCGATCGCCGCCACCGTCCCGAGCTCGCCGCCGTTCGTCTCCGGTGAGTCCACAGCCGCCATCCCTTGGGACCGTTGCATCTCAGATCAGCGGTCCAGATCGGCCGTTGACCGGTCAGCCCCAGGAGTTGACTAGTCAGACGCACAGTCAGCGCCCAGTCAGCAGCCGCGTTGACCAGTCAACAGACACAGTTGACTGGGTATTTTCTTTAATAGATTTAGTTGGCAGATTTTGGTAGAAACTTGTAAATTGCGTAGAAATTAAACTGCTAGGCCAAAAATTGCAAATAAAATATGTGTAGGTTCAGTAAGTCGTGTAGAATCTTGCTGTACCTTTGTTTCACACTTTTGCAGCAAGGTTTAGTACAGTTTAATCAATTGAGTTAATGGCCTTTCTGGACTAATTAATTCGTAGAAAAAGATCTGTAACTCCAAAAGTTGCGTATGATATGTCCCTGGATTCAATAGAACGAGGGGAATCTCATCGTGAATTAAAACGATAGGCTTACAGTGAAAACTTCTGCAGAAACTGTCTAGTGGCTTTCTGCAGTGTTTTAATTACTCGGGGAGTTTTATAATTCCTTTTTGAGTAATTCCAGTTGGTACTGTTCCTAAATAGCAAAGCCTATGCGGTAGAATTTTCCCAAGATTTTACAAACAGTATACTACCGGTAGTGAATTATTTGAGTTCTAGCTATAGTTTTGAGCATTACTTTTTGCCTAATAGTTTTCCTTGCGCTAAAACTATTTTCCATACATGCAATCAGTAGTATTATTGAATAGGATTATGTGGTGCAGCTATAGCACCAATTCACTTGTCGTGCATGCATTCATACATCATCCTTGTTGCATATGATTGTGGATTGTTTCTTTATGAATGCAATTGTATCGTGTAGATTGTGACGAGTGCAACGCTTGCTCGTGTGTGGATTGTTCTTCCGACCGCTAAAACCAAGGCAAGTAGATGCTACTTTGTTCATGATATCGTCCTACTATTTTCGTGTATTTTGTAGATGCATGTGTAGGATGATACTATCGCTATGCTATGTCCTATTATGTGGTAGGACCTTTCTTGTAGTTGAACCACCGTTGGCAGATGTGCTTAGCCATGCTATGTTGAACGAGGGCTGGGTTACATCATTGAGACTTGTTTCTAAAAGTATTGGTTTGTGAAAACTAAAACAACATAATCAATGAATCTCCTGGGTGTGATGGTATTGATAATTTTTGGTGGTTTCATTGCGGAAAGGCACCCAGGTATCTAGAGAAATTGATTGGCTTCTCTATTTGGTAGCTTACGTGTACAACCATGTGCCAATAATGAAATGGGCGGTTGGTTGGACTTAGTAGGTTGTGGTAAACCGAACCCGCGTATCCAGAGATGTAGAATTTTGGTAGGTTGGACCAGTGCGCGTCGGGATTGGGGAGCTACTTCCCGAACAGTCTCTTCTTGGACTTCTCCCTATCATCACCCAAAATGAGAGTGATGGTACGAGCTGGGCTGGCCAAGTCACATGGGAAAAGTGTACTAACCCCTGCAGGGTGTATAATCTAATCGATTAGTCGTGTCCCCGGTTATGGACAACTGAGTTGCTTGATATTGATTCCATGACATGTTTCTCGCTCATTCCAATTTCATAATTGTTTTAATATTGTTGGGTTAACTTAATTGGGATCTTTTCAAAGAAAATCAAAACTTTTTATGAAAGTAGGACAAAGGTATTTGCAAATGCAAGCCAGACACAGCTCCACTTGCCAAATATGCATGTAGAAGTTAGTACTATTGTCTCCTTTACTAGCTCTACTTGCCATACATTCCATGTATTGACCCTTCGGGGCTGCTACGTTTCATGTTGCAGGTTATTCCGATTCTGAGTAATCGATATAGGCCACGGTACTCCACTCGGCACTTGTTCACTTGTGGGCAATTTGAAGAATGGAGGATTTACTTTATTTATGTTGCTACCTGAATAATTTGAGCTAGCCTTGAGCTAAGCTTTTATTGTAACAATGGTACTCTGGATCTTCGTTATTTATGATACACGGATATTTTGCTATGTTATTCGTCTTATTCTATTGTGGGCCAATGAACCGATCCAGGGATTGGCATGTCACATAGAAGCCACGGTCTTTTCAGAACCGCGGTGTTACATGATCATTTAGGGTTCCATTTCAATACCATTTAAAAAACAGGAGCATCTGATGCTCATTATTTTATGTGAGAAAATATTAAAACTAATGCCACTCTCAATTGAAGAATTTATTTGTTTTAAACCAAGCCTTGCTTGCTCTCTTGTTACTTTGTTTGATTGTTGGAGTTTGGTGAAAATTTACAAAACAAATATGATTCAAAAACCATTTCCAAAACTTATTCAATCATGTGCTATAGCACTGTTTATTTTGTTTAATCAAAGGACCAAGCTAGTACAGAGAGACCACATGTTTTTATGCCCAGAAATATGAGTGTTACACTCTACAAAAATCCAGAAAAGATTTGAATTCATTTGGCATTTGAAATCATTTGAAAAAGGTTCCTGGAAATTCAAACAGAAAAAGAAAAAGACTAAAGAAATAAGAAAAGGCCGGCGCCAGATTTTTAGCCCATCAGCGAAACCAGCCCACTAAGCCACCCGGGGTTTTCCCCTCGCTCTCTCACGCGCACCCACTCGACCCCGCGCTCACTGACTAGTGGCCCCATCGCCACGTCGTCATCGTCCTCCCAGAAACAGCGCGATGAACACGTCGCCGCCCGTTTCTTCCCCCGCCTCTGCCGCAATTTTAAACCTCTTAATTGGCGATGAATGCGTGCGTGATCTCCGCCCCAGCTCCGGCTATAAGATCCCCTCCTCTCTCCGCTCGTTTCCCCTCACTCAGCGCAGACACCACGCCACCAGGCTGCTCGTAATCGTGCCCACACCGCCGCAGCACCGACGACCTCCGGCGACCAATTCCGGTGAGCATCGTCCACCCCTTTGTCTCTGCTTCATGCAAGCATGCTCTACATGTCCTTGTGCATCTTCTCATGCCTTTCTTTTTCTCTGTACCATCCTAGAACGTCGTCACCGTCCACCACTGGAAGCAACCGAAGCTTGGCTCAACTCCGACGACCTCCAGTGGTAATTTCCGACTGCCCCTTTCCCTCTCGTTGACACCCGCGTGACTAGCATCGTCTTGCGCATCTGACCCACCACTTCTTTTGACTTGGCATGATCTGCACCCTCGCCAACGTCGACGAACAGAAGCATCCGTCGCCAGGGACTTCTCCGACGAGCAATCGATGACGTCTCCGGGCGACCCTTCGCCAACCGAGCACACGTTGAGCATCTCCTCGTCACGGCGATTCTTGTGAGCATCCTCCCACCTGCCCGCACGACCTAGTTCGCCAGCAAGCTTGCAGCCAGAGCGCGCCGCCGCCTGTTGCCACCGCTAGCGTCGCCAGTTTAGTGTTAGCTGCTTAGGGCCGTTCGATTTAGATCCAGTGGACGCGATAGATCTATCACCGAAGAGGTACGATTAGATCTGAGCCGCAGATGTTAAGTAAGATCTGAAGGTGCACGAGCACGATCCATCCCGAACCGGTACCAGCCAATTAGAAAGCGCCACGTGGCACGAGTTTTGTTTTAAAAGTTTGAATTAGATCTATTAGATGTTTAAACTTGTTTAATTCATAACTTTTGAATGCCACGTCCAAATTTGACAAATTTTATATCAATGGAATCATGAGAGAAAATCATTTCCATCTATGCAATGTGTTTAATGTTTTGCCTCTGTTAAAATGGTTGTTTTTACAAAAACATGTGTAGGCCTATTTTGTGTATAATAATTATTTGGGAAATGTTTTAATGTTCAAATAAAGTTTGTTTGGCAAGTTTTGTACTTGTTTATGTTTCAGTACTATGCACTTGTCTTGTTTGGTGTAGAGAATCATCACATGGCATTATGCATGCATCCATATATTTTTGCTTGTATTTATTTTGTATGTGCTTTTGGTGCTATTATTTTATGTGTAGATTTTGGTGCAAATAGTGATTGTGATTGTGAGGATTGTAGCTACTCTCCAAACTACCAACGCAAGTGGTGCTTCTTGATTTATTCCTATGTTTTTCAACTATGCAGTAGAAATATTTTGCTAGTCTTGCATGGTAATTTTGATCTATATGCTATGCTATGGGAAATCCTAGTAGTTGTAGAATTGCTAGAAATATTTCTAAGTCTTACCAATGCCATGCTTAGCCTAGCTAGTAGAAACCAAGGGTGGTTATATGTTCATGCTATGAATAAATATTTCTAAGTCTTTGGACTATGTTTTTGCTTAATAAAACAACTAAGTGAATGAAACACCTGGGTGGAATGGAAAGAATGGGTTATGTTGAGTGGTTACACAAGGCCCATTTCTATGGCTTGCCTTGTGTATCTCACTTGTGGAAAGCCACCCAGGAACAAAGGGATTTGAGAGGCCAAATGTTAAGAAGCTTCTAGTGCACCACTTGGCAATATGGGCTCTGCCTGGATCATATAGGTTGCAATAACTTAGCCATTTGGACAGTTGGTGGTAGTGGGATGATAGGTTGGAGCGCGTCCATTTGGTCTAAGGGAAGGATTCTGAAAGGTCCTGTCTTGGTGAAAATCAAGTCTTGTGGGGAAAGTGCACAACCTCTGCAGATGGAAGAATCTAAGTACTTAGCCATGTCCCTGGTATTGGACAACTTGAGAATCAAGACATGGAAGCTATCAAGAATCTCCTCATCCCAATTTCTAAGTAAAAACTTGTGGTTGAACAAGGGTGAAGGACCCCAATGTCTATTGGTGGTTCCTTGGGAAAGATTTTGACAAAGAAAAACTTAGTGTTTTCAACTAATAGGTAAAACCTATTTTGAGCAAAGCAATCCTAAGATACACTTAGCCAATATGCATATAGTATCTAGTCCACCAGTATTCTACTAAGGTATCTGTCACATCCCAAGATTTTCCAAATCTTGTAATGTGAAAAATAAATGAATAAAATAAAACTTTGTTGAATTTCAGGGTGAGAAGAAACTTTTGATTCCAATTGGAAACCTTCAAACCCTTTTGATCAAACAAATCCTAAAGGGATTTGAAAAGTTAAACAATTAATAAAGAAAATATTTTGAATAAGTGAAATTACTATTTTGGATCTTTTAAATAAAAGTTTTTGGCTTTCAAAAGAAAAAGTGGATTTATAAATAAAGATTATTTTATAAAGCCAAATTAAGACTTGGCCAAGCTTTTGAAATAAAATGTTTTGTTTTGATTAAAAATAGTAAAGGTTTATTTAAATAAAATAATAAGGAATTAATATCCAAATTTTATTTAAATAAAAGGTTTTACCATTTTAATTAAAACATCAAAACTTATTAAATTATTTTAAATAAGTTTTCTAAGTATTTTATTTTCTTAATTAAAACCTACTGAAGTGTTTTGGTTTTATTTTAGATTTCAAAATAAATATTTTAATAAAACAAATCCTATTTGATTTAATAACTAAGTTCCATTCTATTTAATTATTAATGGACCCTAAAATAAAAGGTTATTTTGTTTTAAACAAGTTTCCAAGTATTCTTTATTTCCAAATAAAACCTACTGATTTGGTTTTGAAAATATTTGGATTTCAAATGGAGATTTTATTAAATAAATCAAACCCTATTTGATTAAATAACTATGGTCCATTATATTTAATAGATCCTAAAAAGAATAAAAATATTATTTTATTTTAGGATTTGGTTTATGTTGATAAACAGAACCAAAAACTCATTACAAGTTTGTTTTGTTAGAATTTTTTGAATTGTTGATTGAATGTTGTTTGAAATTTCAAAACAGGAAAATAGAAATAGAATTTGATAAAACAATCAGACAGAAAAAATGTGATTTGGACCTGACCCAACTGAGCCAGCCCAATAAGCCCACTCGCAGCCTCTTTTCCCCGAAACGTTTTCCTTACCGCAAAACAAACCCGCGCAGTGAATGACAACTGGAGCCCACCTGAAACTTTCCTCTCTCGCTGACAAGCATGCCCCACCCTCCTGTTCATCGTCCTCACCGCAGCGACCAGTTCATCCCCGTTTTCTGCTTTGATTTCGCGGCTTGAATTCGTCATAACACGGACACCATTACTCGCAGTAACCATGCCCCTTTAAACGCCAACGAATCTGCTCCGTTTCCCCTTTATCTCCTTCCCCAAGCACGTCCCCAGGCCGCCCCAATTTCTCCCCGAGCAGCTCTGTCTCCGACGAGCTTCCACCTTCGATTCTGGCCGAGCCACACCACCTCCTGCCTCCCCGAGCACACGAGCACGCTCACCACATCCAGGCGCATCCACCTGTGCCCTTCGTACGACCGCGGGCGTTCCAGACCAACGTCTGCAACAAGCTCTGAACGACGCCGCCGTCCGCTCCAACTCCGACGAGCCCCACAGGTAGTTTCCGGCCGCCCCTCTACCTCTCGTTCACACACACAACTTTGTTTGGAACCTGCGCATCTAACCGCGTCATCATTTTGTCCCGAGGTGATCCTCAGCACTGTCCCCAACCACAACCAGAGCACGTCGTCGCCAGAACGAACTCCGGCGAGCGATTACTCCTACGACCGTGCGCCCCTTGCCCCGTCGACCACACGACGAGCTTCCCCAGCCTCCTGCGATCTCGTTGAGCCTACTCCCTCCCTCTCTCGCTTCCTTTTTCGCCAGCGCAGCCACTGTCAGACCGTCGCCGCCGCTAGCCACCGCCGGCGCCGCTCACATTTGGTCAATACGATGATAGCCGTAGGATCTGGATCGAACGAACTAGATAGAACACTTAAACGCCAAAGGGGTACGTGTTCTGGGCCATGCGATCTGTTTAGATCCAACGGTCTGCAGCGTGATCCACACTGAACCGGTACCGTCCAATTAGAGAGCGACGCGTGGCCAGCTCTAGCTTAAAACAGGAATTTGAAAACAGATTTGTTTGTGAAATTCAAACCTCTGTAACTTTTGATCCACATGTCCAAAATTTGCAAACTTTATATCGTTGGAATCAGTGGAACAAGCCCTAGCCAACCATGCCCTTGGTTTAGCAAATAGTATCTGTTAGAGTGCTTGTTTTTGTAGATACTTTTGTGTGCTTGTTTGGATTAGAAAAATTGTTTAAAAATGTTTTTAGGGTCAAAACCTTTGCAAATTGGTTTGTTGTAAACTCACTGACCCTAGGAACCAACCCATAGTTTGGAAAATGTATTTGGTAAAGTTAGGATGGAAAACTTGATTTAGCCCATTTCTAGCCAAATGAAAATAAAGATTTTGGTTATGAAAATGTTTTTGTAAAGAAAACTTTGGGAAAATGTTTTGGATCAAACCTACTGACCATAGGAAACACTTTGTGGTTTCAAAATTGTATTTGGTGAAATAAAATAATGATTCTTTAATTTAAAACCATTTCTAGTCAAATAGAAATGTGGTTTATTTATTAAAAATGGTTTTGGAAGAAAACCTTTGGAAAATGTTTTATTTTAAACTCTCTGACCCCAAACACCAAGTTTTATGGTTTGAAAACACATTTTGTGAACCCTATAGATTAATGCCTTAGTAAAAATATTTTTACACCACATAAAATGATACTTTGTTTTGAAAATGGTTTTTGAAGTGAAACCTTTTGCAAATGACTTTTCCACTTTACAAAATGACCATTAGGTGTTTTCAAATGTTTATGACCCATTAGGAACCACTTTTTCAAATTAAACAAAGCTTGGCATGCTTGCATGCATTACTTTGACTTTGTCATTTTATGTGTTGATTTGCTTGATTGGTAGATTGAGTATGTACCTTGCTTGGTTGATTTGTAGTGACTTGAAGAGTGTAATTGTTGCAAGGACAAGGAGTGAACCCATAATCTACCAAAAAGGCAAGTGATGCTTCATACTTTCTATCCCATTACTTTCTCTATGCATTAGTGATTTTTCTCTAAGTAAAACTTGCATGGATTTTTGCTAAGTATAGACCTTGCTAGTAAAACCTAGTAGATGAAACCTTAGTGGAAATATTCCTAAGTTAAGATTCCTATTACTATCAAGCTTAGCCTAGCTAATAGAAAACATGGGTGGAATATATATTCACACTATGGAAAAATATTCTAAGTCTGCGGACTTGGTTTTTGTTTAATAAAACAACTAAGTTAATGAATCACGTGGGTGGAATGGTAATTGCTTGGTGGTTTTTGGTTGAGTGGTTACACAAGGCCAGGGGACTGGTGAACCTTGTGTATCTCACTTGTGGATGGCCACCCAGGAACAAAGAGATTTGAGATGTCAAATGTTGAGAAGTTTCAAGTGCAACCACTTGGCAATATGGGCTCTGCAATGATCATATAGGTTGCAAGAACTTAGCCATATGGACAGTTGGTGATAGTTTTTGATAGGTTGGAACGCGTCCATTTTGGTCTAAGGGAAGGCTTCTGAAAGAACTTGTCTTGGGAAACCAAGTCTTGTGGGGAAAGTGCACCACCTCTGTAGAGTGTAAAATCTAAGTACTTAGCCATGTCCCTGGTAAAGGACAATTTGAGCATCAAGACATGGAAGAAATCAAGAATCTCATCATTCCAATTTCTAAGTTAAAACCTTGTGGTTTGAACAAGGGTTGTTTGAAGTCTTCAAATCTTTGATTGAGAAAAATGATTTTGCCAAGCAAAACTTAGTATTTTCAAATGTTAAGGAAAAATCTATTTTGAGCAATGCAAGCCTCAACCCCACTTAGCCAAATGCATATAGATGATAGACTCCACTATACTACCATAGTATCACTTGCCAATACAATTCAAATGTATTGAACCTTGTGGCTGTAACTTGTATGTTGCAGGTTTGATTGATTTTAGTGAAGATTGATTGATTAGGATTACAAAGTCTACAACCAACATCTGCCTGTGGCACTTTGAAGATGAAGGACCCATGCTTATAGTTATTCCGCTGCAATGCAATGTAATAGCCAAATGAGCTATGTAAGATGTAGTAAAATTATGTTATTCCTGGTTATAAAGTTATATTATGACCTTTGTTTCTTGATATTACATCTTAACTGTGGATGCTAGCTATTGATCCAGGGACTAGCATTGTAAACACAGGGGACACCACCTTATATTGTATTAAGGTTGGGCCAATCCCTCTATACATGGTATCAGAGCATTGTGTTGCCTGTAGGATTTGTAAACCTAGGATTGGACAAAACCCCTTAGAAAAATAGGAGTTATACTTGTTCCAAAAACTTATTTACAAAATCTTGTAAACTCTTTCCTCAACCATTTTGGTTTCAACTCTACATCTCTTCTACTTCAACTTGATGGAAAAGCCTACCCCATGACCAAAGACTACACCATGTGCAAAGGACTTCTTCAACTTCTTCAACTCTAATGACTTCAACATCTTCAGCATATTCACCAAGGACTCCCAACTTGGATATCACTAAGGACTACAAGTGAAACAAGGAAATCTTTCTCAAGATGTGAAGACTGAGGGAATGCAAAAGTTAGAAGGAACCTACATCATTTGAAGTCTTGTAACCAAGAATTTTCCTCAAGGAAACCATGACCTCATGAAAGAAGAATCAACCAAGAAAGATGGAAAGATCACAAGTAAACCATATAGATGGACCACCATATTTTAGTTAAGACAAACACACCAACTTATGTGGTGTAACAAAAATATTTTGTTGTCTAAGAGTGTGCTTGAACTTTGTTGTTTGAGTGAAAAGTTGTTTGTGAATGCTTGCACATTGCTTGAGTGAATTGTGATGTGTGTGATTAGAACTATTTCCTTAGAAATATCTTGCCTATTCTAATCTCCCTTCAACCCAAACAGATGACTACTCCAAGAGACTCCAACATCAAGGTTGATGACACCAACACCAACCAAGAAGACAACATGAGAGAACTTATAGCAACCCAAAACCAGTTGAGCCAAGAGATAACTCAGCTTTTAGCCAACAAAAATGGACTAGACCCAGCCATACAAAGGATTTTGAAACTTCAATCCCAATTGATGCAAGGATTGGTTACTCAAATGATCAACATGAGAGAAAACTTTTCCCCAAGAGCCAATGACAACAAGGATGACAAGGATGTTAATCTAGAAGAAACCCAAGCTAGCAATATTTATGGAGACAAGGATCATGCATCCAAGGAGCATGAAGATCAATGCCCCAAGAAGAGAGAAAGATCTCCCACCTATGAAGAACATGAACTAGAAGAACTCCTAGCTTTGGAGAGACCCAAAAAGAAAAAGAAGAAGAAATGCCCCAACCCTAACAAGGAGGATATTACTCAAGTGCAATGTTACAATTGCAAAGAGATGGGACACTATGCCAATGAATGCCCAGAAAAGAAGAAGAATCAAAGAAACAAACAAGAGGCAATGATACCAAAGGAAAATAAAGATATCAACCAAGTGATGTGTTTCAAATGCAAGGAACTAGGCCACTATGTAAACAATTGTCTAGAAAAGATGAAGAACAAGTTAAACAGGTCTATGAAGGATCTCAACCTTGGCCCATGAGTCAAGTGTGGAAACAAAGGACACTATGCAGATGTTTGCCCAGAGAAGTTTCCCCAGGACCCCAAGAAGGCCAATATGTAATTTAGTTTGAAAAATTTTAAGGGTGGTAGTACCCTAGTTGTTTTGAGCCTACTTGTAACCCCTAGCCTCCCCAAATCTCGGGACGAGATTTATTTTAAGGGTGGTATCCTGTCACATCCCAAGATTTTCCAAATCTTGTAATGTGAAAAATAAATGAATAAAATAAAACTTTGTTGAATTTCAGGGTGAGAAGAAACTTTTGATTCCAATTGGAAACCTTCAAACCCTTTTGATCAAACAAATCCTAAAGGGATTTGAAAAGTTAAACAATTAATAAAGAAAATATTTTGAATAAGTGAAATTACTATTTTGGATCTTTTAAATAAAAGGTTTTGGCTTTCAAAAGAAAAAGTGGATTTATAAATAAAGATTATTTTATAAAGCCAAATTAAAACTTGGCCAAGCTTTTGAAATAAAATGTTTTGTTTTGATTAAAAATAGTAAAGGTTTAGTTAAATAAAATAATAAGGAATTAATATCCAAATTTTATTTAAATAAAAGGTTTTACCATTTTAATTAAAACATCAAAACTTATTAAATTATTTTAAATAAGTTTTCTAAGTATTTTATTTTCTTAATTAAAACCTACTGAAGTGTTTTGGTTTTATTTTAGATTTCAAAATAACTATTTTAATAAAACAAATCCTATTTGATTTAATAACTAAGGTCCATTCTATTTAATTATTAATGGACCCTAAAATAAAAGGTTATTTTGTTTTAAACAAGTTTCCAAGTATTCTTTATTTCCAAATAAAACCTACTGATTTGGTTTTGAAAATATTTGGATTTCAAATGGAGATTTTATTAAATAAATCAAACCCTATTTGATTAAATAACTATGGTCTATTATATTTAATAGATCCTAAAAAGAAAAAATATTATTTTATTTTAGGATTTGGTTTATGTTGATAAACATAACCAAAAACTCATTACAAGTTTGTTTTGTTTGAATTGTTTGAATTGTTGATTGAATGTTGTTTGAAATTTCAAAATAGGAAAATAGAAATAGAATTTGATAAAACAATCAGACAGAAAAAAATGTGATTTGGACCTGACCCAACTGAGCCAGCCCAATAAGCCCACTCGCATCCCACCTCCGCTTTTCCCCGAAACGTTTTCCTTACCGCAAAACAAACCCGCGCAGTGAATGACAACTGGAGCCCACCTGAAACTTTCCTCTCTCGCTGACAAGCATGCCCCACCCTCCTGTTCATCGTCCTCACCGCAGCGACCAGTTCATCCCCGTCTTCTGCTTTGATTTCGCGGCTTGAATTCGTCATAACACGGCCACCATTACTCGCAGTAACCATGCCCCTTTAAACTCCAACGAACCTGCTCCGTTTCCCCTCTGTCTCCTTCCCCAAGCACGTCCCCAGGCCGCCCCAATTTCTCCCCGAGCAGCTCTGTCTCCGACGAGCTTCCACCTTCGATTCCGGCCGAGCCACACCACCTCCTGCCTCCCCGAGCACACGAGCACGCTCACCACATCCAGGCGTATCCACCTGTGCCCTTCGTACGACCGCGGGCGTTCCAGACCAACGTCTGCAACAAGCTCTGAACGACGCCGCCGTCCGCTCCAACTCCGACGAGCCCCACAGGTAGTTTCCGGCCGCCCCTCTACCTCTCGTTCACACACACAACTTTGTTTTGAACCTGCGCGTCTAACCGCGTCATCATTTTGTCTCGAGGTGATCCTCAGCACCGTCCCCAACCACAACCAGAGCACGCCGTTGCCAGAACGAACTCCGGCGAGCGATTACTCCTACAACCGTGCGCCCATTGCCCGTCGACCACACGACGAGCTTCCCCAGCCTCCTGCGATCTCGGTGAGCCTACTCCCTCCCTCTCTCGCTTCCTATTTCGCCAGCGCCGCCACTGTCAGACCGTCGCCGCCGCTAGCCACCGCCGGCGCCGCTCACATTTGGTCAATACGATGATAGCGGTAGGATCTGGATCGAACGAACTAGATAGAACACTTAAACGCCGAAGGGGTACGTGTTCTGGGCCACGCGATCTATTTATATCCAACGGTCTGCAGCGTGATCCACACTGAACCGGTACCGTCCAATTAGAGAGCGACGCGTGGCCAGCTCTAGTTTAAAACAGGAATTTGAAAACATATTTGTTTGTGAATTTCAAACCTCTGTAACTTTTGATCCACACGTCCAAAATTTGCAAACTTTATATCGTTGGAATCAGTGGAACAAGCCCTAGCCAACCATGCCCTTGGTTTAGCAAATAGTATCTGTTAGAGTGCTTGTTTTTGTAGATACTTTTGTGTGCTTGTTTGGATTAGAAAAATTGTTTAAAAATGTTTTTAGGGTTAAAACCTTTGCAAAATGGTTTGTTGTAAACTCACTGACCCTAGGAACCAACCCATAGTTTGGAAAATGTATTTGGTAAAGTTAGGATGGAAAACTTGATTTAGCCCATTTCTAGCCAAATGAAAATAAAGATTTTGGTTATGAAAATGTTTTTGTAAAGAAAACTTTGGGAAAATGTTTTGGATCAAACCTACTGACCATAGGAAACACTTTGTGGTTTCAAAATTGTATTTGGTGAAACAAAATAATGATTCTTTAATTTAAAACCATTTCTAGTCAAATAGAAATGTGGTTTATTTATTAAAAATGGTTTTGGAAGAAAACCTTTGGAAAATGTTTTATTTTAAACTCTCTGACCCCAAACACCAAGTTTTATGGTTTGAAAACACATTTTGTGAACCCTATAGATTAATGCTTTAGTAAAAATATTTTTACACCACATAAAATGATACTTTGTTTTGAAAATGTTTTTTGAAGTGAAACCTTTTGCAAATGACTTTGCCACTTTACAAAATGACCATTAGGTGTTTTCAAATGTTTATGACCCATTAGGAACCACTTTTTCAAATAAACAAAGCTTGGCATGCTTGCATGCATTACTTTGACTTTGTCATTTTATGTGTTGATTTGCTTGATTGGTAGATTGAGTATGTGCCTTGCTTGGTTGATTTGTAGTGACTTGAAGAGTGTAATTGTTGCAAGGACAAGGAGTGAACCCATAATATACCAAAAAGGCAAGTGATGCTTCATACTTTCTATCCCATTACTTTCTCTATGCATTAGTGATTTTTCTCTAAGTAAAACTTGCATGGATTTTTGCTAAGTATAGACCTTGATAGTAAAACCTAGTAGATGAAACCTTAGTGGAAATATTCCTAAGTTAAGATTCCTATTACTATCAAGCTTAGCCTAGCTAATAGAAAACATGGGTGGAATATATATTCACACTATGGAAAAATATTCTAAGTCCGCGGACTTGGTTTTTGTTTAATAAAACAACTAAGTTAATGAATCACGTGGGTGGAATGGTAATTGCTTGGTGGTTTTTGGTTGAGTGGTTACACAAGGCCAGGGGACTGGTGAACCTTGTGTATCTCACTTGTGGATGGCCACCCAGGAACAAAGAGATTTGAGATGTCAAATATTGAGAAGTTTCAAGTGCAACCACTTGGCAATATGGGCTCTGCCATGATCATATAGGTTGCAAGAACTTATCCATATGGACAGTTCGTGGTAGTTTTTGATAGGTTGGAACGCGTCCATTTTGGTCTAAGGGAAGGCTTCTGAAAGATCTTGTCTTGGGAAACCAAGTCTTGTGGGGAAAGTGCACCACCTCTGCAGAGTGTAAAATCTAAGTACTTAGCCATGTCCCTGGTAAAGGACAATTTGAGCATCAAGACATGGAAGCAATCAAGAATCTCATCATTCCAATTTCTAAGTTAAAATCTTGTGGTTTGAACAAGGGTTGTTTGAAGTCTTCAAATCTTTGATTGAGAAAAATGATTTTGCCAAGCAAAACTTAGTATTTTCAAATGTTAAGGAAAAATATATTTTGAGCAATGCAAGACTCAACCCCACTTAGCCAAATGCATATAGATGATAGACTCCACTATACTACCATAGTATCACTTGCCAATACAATTCAAATGTATTGAACCTTGTGGCTGTAACTTGTATGTTGCAGGTTTGATTGAATTTAGTGAAGATTGATTGATTAGGATTACAAAGTCTACAACCAACATCTGCCTGTGGCACTTTGAAGATGAATGACCCATGCTTATAGTTATTCCGCTGCAATGTAATGTAATAGCCAAATGAGCTATGTAAGATGTAGTAAAATTATGTTATTCCTGGTTATAAAGTTATATTATGACCTTTGTTTCTTGATATTACATCTTAACTGTGGATGCTAGATATTGATCCAGGGACTAGCATTGTAAACACAGGGGACACCACCTTATATTGTATTAAGGTTGGGCCACTCCCTCTACAGATGGTATCAGAGCATTGTGTTGCCTGTAGGATTTGTAAACCTAGGATTGGACAAAACCCCTTAGAAAAATAGGAGTTATACTTGTTCCAAAAACTTATTTACAAAATCTTGTAAACTCTTTCCTCAACCATTTTGGTTTCAACTCTACATCTCTTCTACTTCAACTTGATGGAAAAGCCTACCCCATGACCAAAGACTACACCATGTGCAAAGGACTTCTTCAACTTCTTCAACTCTAATGACTTCAACATCTTCAGCATATTCACCAAGGACTCCCAACTTGGATATCACTAAGGACTACAAGTGAAACAAGGAAATCTTTCTCAAGATGTGAAGACTGAGGGAATGCAAAAGTTAGAAGGAACCTACATCATTTGAAGTCGTGTAACCAAGAATTTTCCTCAAGGAAACCATGACCTCATGAAAGAAGAATCAACCAAGAAAGATGGAAAGATCACAAGTAAACCATATAGATGGACCACCATATTTTAGTTAAGACAAACACACCAACTTATGTGGTGTAACAAAAATATTTTGTTGTCTAAGAGTGTGCTTGAACTTTGTTGTTTGAGTGAAAAGTTGTTTGTGAATGCTTGCACATTGCTTGAGTGAATTTTGATGTGTGTGATTAGAACTATTTCCTTAGAAATATCTTGCCTATTCTAATCTCCCTTCAACCCAAACAGATGACTACTCCAAGAGACTCCAACATCAAGGTTGATGACACCAACACCAACCAAGAAGACAACATGAGAGAACTTATAGCAACCCAAAACTAGTTGAGCCAAGAGACAACTCAGCTTTTAGCCAACAACAATGGACTAGACCCAGCCATACAAAGGATTTTGAAACTTCAATCCCAATTGATGCAAGGATTGGTTACTCAAATGATCAACATGAGAGAAAACTTTTCCCCAAGAGCCAATGACAACAAGGATGACAAGGATGTTAATCTAGAAGAAACCCAAGCTAGCAATATTTATGGAGACAAGGATCATGCATCCAAGGAGCATGAAGATCAATGCCCCAAGAAGAGAGAAAGATCTCCCACCTATGAAGAACATGAACTAGAAGAACTCCTAGCTTTGGAGAGACCCAAAAAGAAAAAGAAGAAGAAATGCCCCAACCCTAACAAGGAGGATATTACTCAAGTGCAATGTTACAATTGCAAAGAGATGGGACACTATGCCAATGAATGCCCAGAAAAGAAGAAGAATCAAAGAAACAACCAAGAGGCAATGATACTAAAGGAAAAGAAAGATATCAGCCAAGTGATGTGTTTCAAATGCAAGGAACTAGGCCACTATGTAAACAATTGTCCAGAAAAGATGAAGAACAAGTTAAACAGGTCTATGAAGGATCTCAACCTTGGCCCATGAGTCAAGTGTGGAAACAAAGGACACTATGCAGATGTTTGCCCAGAGAAGTTTCCCCAGGACCCCAAGAAGGCCAATATGTAATTTAGTTTGAAAATTTTTAAGGGTGGTAGTACCCTAGTTGTTTTGAGCCTACTTTTAACCCCTAGCCTCCCCAAATCTCGGGACGAGATTTATTTTAAGGGTGGTAGCCTGTCACATCCCAAGATTTTCCAAATCTTGTAATGTGAAAAATATATGAATAAAATAAAACTTTTTTGAATTTCAGGGTAAGAAGAAACTTTTGATTCCAATTGGAAACCTTCAAACCCTTTTGATCAAACAAATCCTAAAGGGATTTGAAAAGTTAAACAATTAATAAAGAAAATATTTTGAATAAGTGATATTACTATTTTGGATCTTTTAAATAAAAGGTTTTGGCTTTCAAAAGAAAAAGTGGATTTATAAATAAAGATTATTTTATAAAGCCAAATTAAAACTTGGCCAAGCTTTTGAAATAAAATGTTTTGTTTTGATTAAAAATAGTAAAGGTTTATTTAAATAAAATAATAATGAATTAATATCCAAATTTTATTTAAATAAAAGGTTTTACCATTTTAATTAAAACATCAAAACTTATTAAATTATTTTAAATAAGTTTTCTAAGTATTTTATTTTCTTAATTAAAACCTACTGAAGTGTTTTGGTTTTATTTTAGATTTCAAAATAAATATTTTAATAAAACAAATCCTATTTGATTTAATAACTAATGTCCATTCTATTTAATTATTAATGGACCCTAAAATAAAAGGTTATTTTGTTTTAAACAAGTTTCCAAGTATTCTTTATTTCCAAATAAAACCTACTGATTTGGTTTTGAAAATATTTGGATTTCAAATGGAGATTTTATTAAATAAATCAAACCCTATTTGATTAAATAACTATGGTATATTATATTTAATAGATCCTAAAAAGAATAAAAATATTATTTTATTTTAGGATTTGGTTTATGTTGATAAACAGAACCAAAAACTCATTACAAGTTTGTTTTGTTTGAATGGTTTGAATTGTTGATTGAATGTTGTTTGAAATTTCAAAACAAGAAAATAGAAATAGAATTTGATAAAACAATCAGACAGAAAAAAATGTGATTTGGACCTGACCCAACTGAGCCAGCCCAATAAGCCCACTCGCAGCCCACCTACTCTTTTCCCCGAAACGTTTTCCTTACCGCAAAACAAACCCGCGCAGTGAATGACAACTGGAGCCCACCTGAAACTTTCCTCTCTCGCTGACAAGCATGCCCCACCCTCATGTTCATCGTCCTCACCGCAGCGACCAGTTCATCCCCGTTTTCTGCTTTGATTTCGCGGCTTGAATTCGTCATAACACGGCCACCATTACTCGCAGTAACCATGCCCCTTTAAACGCCAACGAATCTGCTCCGTTCCCCTCTGTCTCCTTCCCCAAGCACGCCCCTAGGCCGCCCCAATTTCTCCCCGAGTAGCTCTGTCTCCGACGAGCTTCCACCTTCGATTCCGGCCGAGCCACACCACCTCCTGCCTCCCCGAGCACACGAGCACGCTCACCACATCCAGGCGCATCCACCTGTGCCCTTCGTATGACCGCGAGCATTCCAGACCAACGTCTGCAACAAGCTCTGAATGACGCCGCCGTCCGCTCCAACTCCGACGAGCCCCACAGGTAGTTTCTGGCCGCCCCTCTACCTCTCGTTCACACACACAACTTTGTTTTGAACCTGCGCGTCTAACCGCGTCATCATTTTGTCTCGAGGTGATCCTCAGCACCGTCCCCAACCACAAGCAGAGCACGCCGTCGCCAGAACAAACTCCGGCGAGCGATTACTCCTACGACCGTGCGCCCCTTGCCCCGTCGACCACACGACGAGCTTCCCCGGCCTCCTGCGATCTCGGTGAGCCAACTCCCTCCCTCTCTCGCTTCCTGTTTCGCCAGCGCCTCCACTGTCAGACCGTCGCCGCCGCTAGCCACCGCCGGCGCCGCTCACATTTGGTCAATACGATGATAGCCGTAGGATCTGGATCGAACGAACTAGATAGAACACTTAAACGCCGAAGGGGTACGTCTTCTGGGCCACGCGATCTATTTAGATCCAACGGTCTGCAGCATGATCCACACTGAACTGGTACCTTCCAATTAGAGAGCGACGCGTGGCCAGCTCTAGTTTAAAACAGGAATTTGAAAACATATTTGTTTGTGAATTTCAAACCTCTGTAACTTTTGATCCACACGTCCAAAATTTGCAAACTTTATATCGTTGGAATCAGTGGAACAAGCCCTAGCCAACCATGCCCTTGGTTTAGCAAATAGTATCTGTTAGAGTGCTTGTTTTTGCAGATACTTTTGTGTGCTTGTTTGGATTAGAAAAATTGTTTAAAAATGTTTTTAGGGTTAAAACCTTTGCAAAATGGTTTGTTGTAAACTCACTGACCCTAGGAACCAACCCATAGTTTGGAAAATGTATTTGGTAAAGTTAGGATGGAAAACTTGATTTAGCCCATTTCTAGCCAAATGAAAATAAAGATTTTGGTTATGAAAATGTTTTTGTAAAGAAAACTTTGGGAAAATGTTTTGGATCAAACCTACTGACCATAGGAAACACTTTGTGGTTTCAAAATTGTATTTGGTGAAACAAAATAATGATTCTTTAATTTAAAACCATTTCTAGTCAAATAGAAATGTGGTTTATTTATTAAAAATGGTTTTGGAAGAAAACCTTTGGAAAATGTTTTATTTTAAACTCTCTGACCCCAAACACCAAGTTTTATGGTTTGAAAACACATTTTGTGAACCCTATATATTAATGCCTTAGTAAAAATATTTTTACACCACATAAAATGATACTTTGTTTTGAAAATGTTTTTTGAAGTGAAACCTTTTGCAAATGACTTTGCCACTTTACAAAATGACCATTAGGTGTTTTCAAATGTTTATGACCCATTAGGAACCACTTTTTCAAATTAAACAAAGCTTGGCATGCTTGCATGCATTACTTTGACTTTGTCATTTTATGTGTTGATTTGCTTGATTGGTAGATTGAGTATGTGCCTTGCTTGGTTGATTTGTAGTGACTTGAATAGTGTAATTGTTGCAAGGACAAGGAGTGAACCCATAATCTACCAAAAAGGCAAGTGATGCTTCATACTTTCTATCCCATTACTTTCTCTATGCATTAGTGATTTTTCTCCAAGTAAAACTTGCATGGATTTTTGCTAAGTATAGACCTTGCTAGTAAAACCTAGTAGATGAAACCTTAGTGGAAATCTTCCTAAGTTAAGATTCCTATTACTATCAAGCTTAGCCTAGCTAATAGAAAACATGGGTGGAATATATATTCACACTATGGAAAAATATTCTAAGTCTGCGGACTTGGTTTTTGTTTAATAAAACAACTAAGTTAATGAATCACCTGGGTGGAATGGTAATTGCTTGGTGGTTTTTGGTTGAGTGGTTACACAAGGCCAGGGGACTGGTGAACCTTGTGTATCTCACTTGTGGATGGCCACCCAGGAACAAAGAGATTTGAGATGTCAAATGTTGAGAAGTTTCAAGTGCAACCACTTGGCAATATGGGCTCTGCCATGATCATATAGGTTGCAAGAACTTAGCCATATGGACAGTTGGTGGTAGTTTTTCATAGGTTGGAACGCGTCCATTTTGGTCTAAGGGAAGGCTTCTGAAAGATCTTGTCTTGGGAAACCAAGTCTTGTGGGGAAAGTGCACCACCTCTGCAGAGTGTAAAATCTAAGTACTTAGCCATGTCCCTGGTAAAGGACAATTTGAGCATCAAGACATGGAAGCAATCAAGAATCTCATCATTCCAATTTCTAAGTTAAAATCTTGTGGTTTGAACAAGGGTTGTTTGAAGTCTTCAAATCTTTGATTGAGAAAAATGATTCTGCCAAGCAAAACTTAGTATTTTCAAATGTTAAGGAAAAATCTATTTTGAGCAATGCAAGCCTCAACCCCACTTAGCCAAATGCATATAGATGATAGACTCCACTATACTACCATAGTATCACTTGCCAATACAATTCAAATGTATTGAACCTTGTGGCTGTAACTTGTATGTTGCAGGTTTGATTGATTTTAGTGAAGATTGATTGATTAGGATTACAAAGTCTACAACCAACATCTGCCTGTGGCACTTTGAAGATGAAGGACCCATGCTTATAGTTATTCCGCTGCAATGTAATGTAATAGCCAAATGAGCTATGTAAGATGTAGTAAAATTATGTTATTCCTGGTTATAAAGTTATATTATGACCTTTGTTTCTTGATATTACATCTTAACTGTGGATGCTAGCTATTGATCCAGGGACTAGCATTGTAAACACAGGGGACACCACCTTATATTGTATTAAGGTTGGGCCACTCCCTCTACAGTATCACTGGCCAATACTATTCCAATGTATTGACCCACTGTGGCTGTTACTTGTGATGTTGCAGGTTATTCTGATGATGATTAGGAGTCATGAGTCTACACTCAACATGCTTGCCTGTGGCACATGAAGATGAAGACTTATTTATCTTATCACATATTTAAACTCTTGTACTAGGCTTGTGGCCATGGAGTTGTAAACGACTATGTTGTCTCTGGAATGACTTGTAATAATGACCTTTGTTTCTGAGTACTTCATCTTAAACTGTGGATGCTAGCATTGATCCAGGGACTAGCATTGCAATCACAGGGATCCTTTCCTTTACAAAGGAGGGATCTTACACTAGAGAAAGAAAAGTTGAAAAACAATGGAAGTAACTTCATGGACTGGTTCCGCAACTTGCGGATTGTCCTCAATGCTAGTCAGTTGACCTATGTGCTGGATTCACCGCTGGGTGACCCGCCTGCAGATTATGCTACATATGAGGTGAAAAATGTTTACCTCACTCGAAAGAATCAATACTCCATAGTTCAGTGTGCCAACTTGTACGGTTTGGAATCGAAGCTTTAGAAGCGCTTTGAGAACCGCAACCGTCATGATATTATCAATGAGCTCAAAATGATATTTGAGACTCATGCGGCCCTGAAAATCTATGAAACCTCCGAGAAGTTCTTTAACTACAAGATGGAAGAGGGCAGCTCCATTAGCAAGGATGTTCTTAAGATGTCTGGGCACACGAATAAACTCGCAGATTTGGGAATAATGATTCCTAATGCATTGGGTATTCGTCGTGTCCTCCAATCACTGCCACCTAGTTACAAGAACTTTGTGATGAACTAAAACATGCATTGCATGGATAAGTCGTTGCCTGAACTGTTCCCCATGTTTAAGTAAGCGGAAGTCGATATCAAGAAAGAGTACCAAGTGTTGATGGTCAAGAAGACCACCAATTTCAAGAAGGAAGGGAAGCCAACGAAGAAGAGCAACGTCAACAAGGGCGGCAAGAAAGCTGCCGCACCTGCTAAGAAGCCCAGGGCTGGTCCTAAGCATGATACTAAATGCATTTACTACAAGGGCGAAGGTCACTCGAAGAGGAATTTCCCCAAGTACCTAGCATATCTGAAGAACGACAACATCAAGAAGAAAGGTATATTCGATATACATGTTATTGATGTGTATCTTACTAGTAGTGTTAGTAGTGCCTGGGTATTTGATACTGGTTCGGTTGCTCGTATTTGTAACTCGATACAGGTGATATAGAAAAAGAAAAGACTAGAAAGAGAAGAGGTGACGATGCACGTTGGAAATGGCTCCAAGATTGATTGGATCGCCATCGGCGCACTCCCTCTTCATCTACAACCGGGATTAGTTTTAAGTCTAAATAATTGTTATTTGGTGCCTGTGTTAAGCATGGACATTATATATGTATCTTGTTTATTGTGAGATGGTTACTCATTTAAGTCCGAGAATAATGGTTGTTCAATTTATATGAGTAATATATTTCATGGTCATGTGCCTGAGATGGATGGTCTATTCTTATTGAATCTCTATAGTAGTGATACACATGTTCATAATATAGATGATAAACGAATGAAATTGAATGATAATTCCACATACATGTGGCACTGCCGTCGTGGTCACAATGTAGTGAAGTGCATGAAGAAACTCTATTCCGATGGACTTCTTGAATCACTTGATTTTGAATCACTCGAAAGATGCGAAGCATGTCTATTGGGAAAAATGACTAAGACACCATTCTCTGGAATAATGGAGAGAGCTACCGACTTGTTGGAGATCATACATACCGATGTGTGCGGTTGTTGGGGATATACTTTCCGGGTATGCCCACATGACTCGCTAACCAGGGGTGGCCCACCAACGGGTTAGAGCTTTGCTTCACGGGCGGCCCAGTCAGAGAAAGAGGAGGATCCAGATCCGGCTACGACAAGGCCCAGAAGATTTACCGACTTAGGCATGTAGTATTACTTGTAGTCCAAGCTATATCTAGTTACTGACTCTGTAACATAGCCGGATAGTTCTCTCCTGTAACGCTAGGTCCCGGTGACTATATAAACCGGCCCTATGGGAGCCTTTATGGCACAACCAATCATACTACCACAATCACAACTCGCACATGCGAACCTCTCTTGTAATCCGCTGTAACATCCGGCTTACACCGATATATTACTGGGTTGCTAGCAGGAGTAGGATCCGATCACCGCAGTCGGATATGAACCTGGGTAAACTTGTGGTCACCGCTCCTGGAACATCCGACGTCTCACACCCCATCATTCCAACGCCACTAGGACCCCCTATGGTGTACATGTCGACAATCCGACGAAAGTTGGCGCCCACCATGGGGCAGGTGACCTATGGAGCTTCGTTCCAGGCAGAATCTATGCATGCAAGAATCGACAAAACTATCGCCATGGGTTGCGTGGTCTATGCTAGTGATGTCCCTCTTGTCCTTCTTGACGAGACCTGGATTCCGGCTTCAAAACCCGTGACGACCTACACGATCATGTCTATCGGCGAGATCGATATTTATCTCGGTTTCGCTAAACCTGCCCAACCCACCCCTGAGGTGATGACCATGGCAGAAGAAAAATCCTGATCTACTTTGTCCGCAGAGGCGGAAGAGTTCAAGATCCTGGAGAAAA
This sequence comes from Avena sativa, assembly GCA_916181665.1. Classification (NCBI taxonomy): domain Eukaryota; kingdom Viridiplantae; phylum Streptophyta; class Magnoliopsida; order Poales; family Poaceae; genus Avena; species Avena sativa. Next base: position 122,912,301 of record OV702281.1, read on the forward strand.
TTGAACCCACCCAGCCCACTCCTATAGTGGAAGAAGAGGTGGAAGAAAAATCCGGATCTAATTTCTCTGATGAGATCAGATACACGGACGAAGAATACATCCGCTATGGATCCGGCCCTGCCGACATCATAGCAGAAAAAGAACTCTTGAGGAGCAAGATAACAGAGATGACGAGACGCCCCTACATCGATTACGAAGCAATCACCGACATCAAGGAGAACTTTGAGATGGCAGAGGCGGAAACCAAGTTGTACCACTACCTCAAGAATATAAACAAGAAGAAGCACTGTTTCGTGTACCACGTAAGCTTTGGATCCGACTCAGTCGATGCTGGAGCCGGCAGCGATTCAGTCCTAGACGCAATCAAAGAAAACGTCAACTTACCTGGCTCCCCTCAGGAGTCAATAACATCGCCAGAACTTCGAGACTTTGACAAGGAGATGGAGGAGTACGAGAAAGAACACGCCTCCAAGCCAACGCAAGGTGAGCCGGAAAATTCCCCTATTCCATATGATAGCATGGATGAAAGCCACACCTCACAGGATGATATGGATACCGGAGATTCCTCCGAGGTCCACAAGCCAACCACTACGGAAAGTACTGACGGAAGTTTATCCCCCGGTACCAGAAAAAAAGCCGTCTTTGCCACTGGTACGCATGTTAAGGCTATTGGGCGGTCAAAGAAGAAAAGGAAGAAGAACAAGAATCCGACACCGGCAGAGCCGGACGTCAAGGAAACCAACAAAGAAAAAGTGGATGAAGAGATCAAGATGGAGAATCAGGATGGAGATCGATTAATACCACGCCGATCGACCCTCCTGTGGATGGACACGTCGTCACCAAGGGTGCACGTGAAATTTACGGAGATGCTCTCACGATTCCAATCCCAATGGCTTCGGATCTTACACCAGAGGCGCTGGAGAAAAGGGCTGAGGACCTAGAAAAGCACCAACTATTCTGATCGAAGAGGCCGCACGCATCGTCGATCTTAGGTAGCAGTTAGATAGTGATCCTGCCAAATATCAGCTAGATTTCAAGCGACACCCAAACAAGACAAGGGGAGGTCAGTTTCTTGCCAACAAGAACCCGGATATCCACAAAGATCTATTCGACGGAAATACCGAAGAGAAGATCTGAGAGTATAGCACGCCGTTAGAGAACGCTGCTGCAGCTCGAGCCATCCTCGCCAACAATCCATCTCCACAACAGGTCCAACAGTGCGTCGCGTTGCTGGACAAAGGATTAAAGCAGCAGAAAATGGCCGCGTCATTCATTGGCAAGCTGGCCTCAAAGTCTGAGTTTTACCACACTGGCCCTGACCAAACCACTGACGGAAGGCTCCGCAGGGATACGGATCAGCGCTATCGTCCCCGTGGAGAAGAAGATAATTCAAGAACCGGCTCAAACAGCCACTCTCATCGGCCAGCGCGTGACTGGGAAAGAGTTATTCTGGCTGTGTCCAAAGAAGCCATCAGGGCAATGGTTCCTCATCAGGACCATCGTCATAAAAAAACATCTATAGAGAAGACCCGGAAACACGCCGCCAGCGAGAAGAGCACGATCGGCTACGGATGCCACCACCGAGCCGTCGGGCTGGTAACGCCGAACGAAGAGAAGATTCGGACCGTCCTGAATCAAGTAGGGACGAGGACTGAAGAAACATGCATCGGAGTGCGGTGACCCAGCATACCACTGAATGATATAGTACACTATAGTCGTTGACATAACACCAATGAAGCTCCATTCACTAGTATTACATCCCTCAGAGTGGTACAACAGAAATATAGCAGGTCCAAGACATGACTATAGATTACATATGACACATTACAAAAGATCCAGAGAGCTTCCTTGAGGCAGTGAGGAAGATATTATACAAAAGACAACCAAAGATAACAACTTAAAGACTATGCAAGAATACTGCTACTATATATCTATGGCTTGGCGTTTCTACTAAAGCAATGCCCTCTAGAAGTAGGTTCTACTATTTAGGGATTTATTTATATAGAACGGTCCATCTTGACTTCAGAAGCTCCTGATGTAGTCGTTGACTACGGTTGATCTCCACTGGATACCTTTAATTCTTCAGAAGAACTTATCTTATAGGTTCATCGTTGGTTGCTCCGACATCTAGCAAGGGTTAAGAAGAAATGTTGAGTAAGAGCGTACTCAGCAAGTTCACTAAAAATGAGTGTTTGATGCACTATCTACAGTCACAGACCAAAGGTCATAGGCCATGCATGTTTTCGTAAACATTTGTTCAAAGGTTGCTTTTATTCTTGAAAAGCTATGTCCGTCAGCCTTCACAGGTTTACCAGAACTTTTGTGGAGTTCCTTTCCTGCAGCGTTCGCAGCTCCTTCCTGGAACAGGGAGTAACAAGTTACAGTTCTTACACTATGCAGAAGTGCGTTGCTTTACCCATGAGAGACCTTAGCCTTGTTGCACAACCAAGTCATGAACTTTTCCATACTTCCTTGGTATGGGGCCCAGTCTAAGATCCAAGCCAATCACTGTCCTTTTCCGCGACCCCGTATACACCGCAATTGTTTTATGCCCAAACTCAAGGTAGACTTTTCCCCGTATAAAACGGATATACCTTTGTAGGATACACAACAACCATTAACACTATTAACCTGTCTTTTGTAAGACCAGATCCATGGTAGACCTTTCCCCGTATAAAACGGCTATACCCACGATCTGCAACTCACAAATACCCAGAACAATGTCCAATGCATGCAAAAGGGAGCCGATCCAGCTGACTTCCCTAGAGCCATATAGATCTCATGGTTAACGCGTAATATACTGAAGGGATACGGGTACGCTACACTAGCGCAAAACAAAAAATTTCTACCGCGTATACCAGGATTACTGTTGTCATAAATCACGGGATTACCACTAGACGCGCAGTTGCGGAATCGATGAAGTGCATCGAGGTAGTGCAGACGTTCCACGTCTCCTCCTTGTCCTCGTCCCACGAGCAGCTCCCCTTGAGCGGCTCGTCCAAGCGCTACAGATGCAGCGCCTCCGAGGTATCCACACGTACAGGGTGGAAGCGTCAGACGCCGGAGTGCTAGGTCCGTGCACGCGGCACATGCGTGAGGAGTGGTGGATGGGAATGATCTGAGGTCTCTCCCTGGCCAGCTCGCCCCACCCTCTCTTATATAGGAGTCCCTTGTGGGCTTCTACATTAGCAGACCATTAGTATCCTAAGCCTGGTCTAATTCGGATCCAATCCTCATTAGGCTTCGAGCTCCTTAAGTGTGTGACCCAATAGGTTCATATGCGTATAGACATGACACGAATACACTTATTCTGTCAATAGTTGGTAGCGGCCTCTAGCAATATGTGCCAACTCCTAAACGCATACAAAGATCATATCGGACGAACCATCATAAGGTTTAGTACATGTCTTTCCCTTTGCCTCACGATATTTGGTCTAGCTCCAAGCTGACCTCCCTTTCTCGATACCGTGATTCAGAATCCCTTTACTAGGTTAACTCTTAACCATATGTAGCACTGCCATGCATTTCTGGATCCGATCACTCCAGGGGCCCAGAGATATATCTCTCAAGTAGAGAGGGGAAAATCCCATCTTGATTGACCATGCCTTGCAGCATGCTTCAGGACAAACCCAGAAACTACCTTTATAACTACCCAGTTACGGTGCAGCGTTTGATAGCCCCAAAGTAGGTCGATCCACATCTCAAGTACATGCGACAATCTTAGGTCTAAGGACAAAACGTACACGATGTGTAGAGAGAGAGCTGCAACTACTTGCCAGTCTCAAGTTGGGTCAGTCCAACCCCATGTTCATAACATGTGTCCACATCATTGGTTTGACATCTCCATGTCTATGACTTGCGAAACATAGTCATCAACCAATCGATGTGCTAGTCTAATATTCACGTGTGCCCTCACATGAACTCCGACTAGGGACAACTCTTAAATAACCATACAAGTATAGAGTTTCACAAACAATTCACGTAATTGCCAATCAATACAAGTTGCCTCATATGGATATTCAAGGAACATTACAATAACTCATGGATACATATGAAATATCATCATCTCTATGATTGCCTCTAGGGAATATTTCCTTCAGTCTCCCAATTGCACTAGACTCATTCTAAAATGTATCTAATACCAATTGCTCTTGTGTGTGCTTGATGCGCGGGCTGCGGGAGAGGCTTAGTCAAGGGATCGGCAACATTTGAGTCCGTATGTATTTTGCATATCATGACACTACCATCCTCAACGAACTCTCGAATCTGATGGTAACGCATGCCAATATGTTTGTTCTTCTGGTGTTGTCTAGGTTCCTTGGCCTGTGCAATAGCACCATTGTTGTCACAATAAACGTCCAAGGGATTGGACGCGCCCTGAACCACACCGAGAGCGATCAGGAAATTCCTAACCCAAACAGCTTCCTTTACGGCCTCCGAGGCAGCAATATATTCAGCTTCTGTTGAAGAGGAGGTCACCGTATCTTGCTTGGAACTTTTCCAGCTCACAGCACCACCATTCATGACAAACACATAACCTGATTGCGATTTCGAATCATCTGAGTCGTTAATGTAACTCGCATCTGTGAAACCCTTTACACTGAGTTCATCCTCACCTCCATAAACTAGGAACACATCCTTAGTCCTTTTCAAGTACTTAAGGATGTTCTTTACCGTTGTCCAGTAACCTTCACCTGGATCAGCCTGGTATCTACTCGTAACACTTACAGCATAGGAAACATCTGGGAGAGTACATATCATTGCATACATGATGGATCCAATAGCCGAAGCATATGGAACCCTACTCATGCGCTCATGCTCATCAGTAGTCGAAGGACACTGAGTCTTGCTGAGTTTTATGCCATGAGACATGGGCAAGAACCCCTTTTTAGCCTCTTCCATGCTGAACCGTTTCTACACTTTGTCAATGTATGTACTCTGGCTTAATCCAATTAGCCTTCTTGATCTATCTCTATAGATCTTGATGCCCAGAATATATGCCGCTTCTCCCAAGTCCTTCATCGAAAAACTATTTTTTCAATGAGGTCTTAACAGACTCGAGCATAGGAATGTCATTTCCAATCAGTAATATGTCATCTACATATAAGATTAGAAATACCAGCGCTCTCCCACTTTCCTTCTTGTAAACACAAGGTTCTTGTTCGTTTTGGATGAAGAAAACTCCTTTACAACTTCATCAAATCAAATATTCCAACTCCGAGATGCTTGCTTCAGCCCATAAATGGACTTCAGAAGTTTGCATACCTTTCCAGCATTGTTTGGATCGACAAAACCTTCGGGCTGCATCATATACACGTCCTCAGTTAGGATTCCATTTAGGAAAGCCGTCTTGACATCCATCTGCCATATTTCAAATTCGAAATGTGCAGCAATGGGTAGAATTATCCGTATAGATTTAAGCATCGCTACGGGCAAGAAAGTCTTATCATAGTCAACTCCTTGAACTTGTCGAAAACCTTTTGCAACAAGTCGAGCTTTATGGATGTGAACATTTCCATCCATATCAATCTTCTTCTTATAGATCCATTTGCACTCGATGGCTTTAAAACCACCAGGCAGGTCAACCAAGTTCCAAACTTGATTGTCTCCCATGGACTCTATCTCGGATCTCGTGGCGATCAACCATTTCTCAGAGTCTGGGTCCACCATCGCTTCTGCATAGGTCACAGGCTCATCATTGTCTAACAATAATAATTCTCGCGCTTCGCGGAGCCTCGCCGACCTTCGTGGTTGTGGTGCTTCTATTGCCACAGGTTCCTCAACTTGTTCTGCTACAATAGCATCACTCGTAGAAGCATCCCCAACAGGCTCATCTTGAGCTTCTTCAAGTCGCACCGACCTTCCACTTGTTCCCTTTGTGATAAACTCTTTCTCTAGGAAAACACCGCTACGAGCGACAAACACTTTGCCCTCCTCTCGGTTGTAGAAGTAATACCCTAAGGTTCCCTCGGATATCCCACAAAAATGCATTTATCCGATTTGGGTGTTAGCTGGTCCGACTGAAGTCTCTTGAAAAAAGCATAACAACCCCAAATCTTTAGAAAAGACAAACTGGGATTCTTTCCAGTCCACATATCATATGGTGTATTAACTATGGATTTAGATGGTACCCTATTAAGTGTGAAAGCTGTCGTTTCCAGAGCGTAACCCCAAAATGACAATGGCAAATCCGACTGGCTCATCATCGATCGAACCATGTCCAACAAAGTTCGATTACGCCGTTCGGAGACCCCGTTCTGTGAGGCGTTCCGGGCGGCATAAGTTGTGGAACAATTCCGCAACTCTTAAGATGATCGCTAAATTCATGACTCAAATATTCACCTCCACGATCAGATCGCAAGGCCTTTATTTTCTTGCCACGTTGATTCTCTACTTCACTCTGAAACTCTTTGAATTTTTCAAAAGTTTCAGACTTATGCCTCATCAAGTAGACATAACCATATCTACTGAAATCATCAGTGAAAGTAATGAAGTAGTGATATCCTCCTCTGGCTATCGTGCTCATTGGTCCACATACATCAGTATGTATGAGTTCCAACAAGTCTGTTGCCCTCTCGGGTAAACCCGAAAAAAGGCGACTTGGTCATCTTTCCAAGTAAACAAGCCTGACATGTCTCGTATGATTCAAAATCAAACGAAGTTAGAAGACCATCACCATGGAGCTTCTTCATGCGCTTTTCACTTATATGCCCCAAACGACAATGCCATAAATAGGCAGGACTGAAATCATTAGGCCGAAGCCTTTTAGCACTAACATTGTAAACAGATGCATCATTAAGATTTAAAATAAATAACCCATTCACAATGGGAGCATTATCCATAAACATATCATTCTTAGAGATTACACAACCATTGTTCGCACTCGCGAATGAATAACCATCCCTCATCAAACATGAAGGTGATAAAATGTTTTGACCCATACTAGGAATGTAATAACAATTATTCAACTCCATAATAAATCCTGAAGGAAGGTGAAGTTGCATGACGCTGACGAAAAATGCAGCAACCCTTGCTTTATTTCCGACGCAAAATCCACTTCGCCTTTCTACACTTCTCTAGTCCTCATTAGCCCCTGCATCGAATTGCAAATATGAGCAACCGATCCGGTATCAAATACCCAAGAGTTAACATAGGAATCAACAAGAAGAATGTCCACAACATTTACAACAAGCGTACCTGAGTGGGAAGTACTCTTACTTCCACTCTTCTTCAAAGAAGCCTGGTACTTGCTGCAGTTTCTCTTCCAGTGGCCATGTTCATGACAAAAGAAGCACCCAGTGTCTTCTACAGGTCCAGCCTTTTTCTTGGGTGCAGGCTTAGGGATCGTATCCTTAGCCTTGCCCTTCTTCTTCCAAGAAGTACCTTTTTTCTTGAAGCTAGGCTTGTTCTGCACAGCCATCACGCTATGCCCTGCACACTTCTTCATGTCACTTTCTGTTGTTTTAAGCATCCCACATAATTCATTAAGGCCCTTCTCCATCCCATGCATATGGTAGTTCGAAATGAACTGCCCATAGCTGGATGGAAGAGACGCCAAAATGAAGTCAGTGGCCAACTCTTGGCCTAGTGGAAAACCAAGATTTTCCAAAGTCTAACTGTAACCTACCATTTTGATCACATGGGGGCCTACAACTACTCCCTCTGCCAGCTTGCATTCGACAAAAGACTTGGCAACATTGTACCTCTCAGTCCTTGCCTGATCTTGGAACATGTCCTTAAGCGCTACGATCATATCTTACGCTTCCTGATCCTCAAACTTCTTTTGGAGTTCAGGTTCCATGCATGCAAGCATAAGACAGGTAACCTCAAGAGAATCATCACATGCTCTCTTGTAGGCGTTCTTTAGGGCAGCAGATGCATTATCAGCAGGTTCATCGGGGATTGGGGTATACATAACTGTTTCCTTTTTATCAGACCTGAGAACAATTCTCAGGTTACGGACCCAGTCCGAATAGTTTGTTCCATTTAGTTTATCTTTGTTAAGAATCGAACGCAAAGAGAAAGGTGATGTAGTGTTCGGTGCCATTGATCTACAACAGAAAACATGCAAAATACTAAGCCATGTAACCATGAAAGAGTAAAACATAATAAAAAATTTAATAGCATATACTCCCACTTAAATCAATATCCCTCTATTGATACTAAGTGATTCAAGATCCACAATCAACAAGTCGACTAGTGAGCTTTAGCATCACTGCTAGAAGACAAGGTAAATCGGTAAGCAACACTTGCTAATCATATCACATATGACTCTTGTTGTTGGGTGACATCTCTATGTCGAAAACTAGGCGCCCAACCTTTATGCCCCAAGGTCCTTAACTGTTAACATGACCTTGTCAAGTTCACCAACCCTTATGCGTGTAGGTATCCGATACAAACCCATCCAGCCAAGGAAAACCGCGGCACCCTAATTTCATAGGCCCACCAACGATTGTACAGGGCATAGGATGGTGCAAGGTTTGGTTGGGAGGGCATGGTTTAACTTAAAATTTGTGAGGGATCATTCTACTTATATCATCTAAGCATGCATAGTAGTAAAACACATAAGAATAGCATTCACATAGATGTGACATAGTATGGCCCATTTTCTCATGGTGATCTCCATCGCCATAGAACCTGTCCACCATGATGATCTCTATCTTCATGTTCCATGTGAGCCATCTTCCAAATGATGAGTCCTCCAAGATAAAATACAAGCTATTACTCCTAACATCTAGTAATCAAAATTACATAGTATTGGGATCATCACAAGTTGGCACGCAAGCCATTACAATAAATGACAACACATATGGCTCCAGCCGTGTTGCCCTACTCACGACACGTAGGTCATGCAAATTTTCATACATGCATCACATACATATATGGGCCATACTGATCACATACATCCTGCAAAAACAAGTTATGCATATAATCGCATTCTACCAGATCATGTGACATCGCAGCACCTAGTTACCTTAACGACATACAAAAGGGGCTACGATTAAGGGGGGTCTCCCCCTGCGGGGTTCGAAGGGGAAGCGCCCCTCGTGGTATCTTCACAATTTTCTTAAAGGATTTTGATCTGCAAATAAAATTTACCATAAACCGACTCCTGTCACGATTCAATCCAACTCCTTTGATCACGGTACATTGATTTAGATCTAGGTTCTGATTCGATCAATCAAATTGATCTTCGCGTGATTCAACAGGATTTATGTGTCACTGTCTACCCCAGTGGCGGAAGCCGACCGGTAGGGGTGAGTCGTTCGACAACCTCAGAATCACGATCACGGAAAGCAAGATCATAGATCAATCCTGAACCATCGCCATATAAACGATCACATCATTCATATCAATCTGCATATCACCATATGCAAACATCCCGAACCTATAACTGAACAGCATCATTTCTGATACCACTGAAGGGATACGGGTAGGCTACACTAGCGCAAAACAAAAAATTTCTACCGCGTATACCAGGATTACTATTGTCATAAATCACGGGATTACCACTAGACACGCAGTTGCGGAATCGATGAAGCGCGTCGAGGCAGTGCAGACGTTCCATGTCTCCTCCTTGTCCTCATCCCACGAGCAGCTCCCCTTGCGCGGCTCGTCCAAGCGCTACAGATGCAGTGCCTCCGAGGTATCCACACGTACATTAGCAGCCCATTAGTATCCTAAGCCTGGTCTAATTCGGATCCAATCCTCATTAGGCTTCCAGCCCCTTAAGTGTGTGACGCTATAGGTTCATATGCGTATAGACATGACACGAATACACTTATTCTGTCAATAGTTGGTAGCGGCCTCTAGCAAGACGTGCCAACTCCTAAACGCATACAAAGATCATATCGGACGAACCATCACAAGGTTTAGTACATGTCTTTCCCTTTGCCTCACGATATTTGGTCTAGCTCCAAGCTGACCTCCCTTTCTTGATACCGTGATTCAGAAGCCCTTTACTAGGTTAAATCTTAACCATATGTAGCACGGCCATGCATTTCTGGATCCGATCACTCGAGGGGCCCAGAGATATCTCTCTCAAGTAGAGAGGGGCAAATACCATCTTGATTGACCATGCCTTGCAGCATGCTTCAGGACAAACCCGAAAACTACCTTTATAACTACCCAGTTACGGTGCATCGTTTGATAGCCCCAAAGTAGGTCGATCCACATCTCAAGTACATGCGACAATCTCAGGTCTAAGGACAAAACGTACACGATGTGTAAAGAGAGAGATGCAACTAATTGCCAGTCTCAAGTTGGGTCAGTCCAACCCCATGTTCATAACATGTGTCCACATCATTGGTTTGACATCTCCATGTCTATGACGTGGGTATTTTCCGAGTAATGAGTTGTTGGTACTAGAAGTCGGCTTTGTTTCCGAGTTTAAACTGGTTTAGCAATTGCGCTCCGTTGCTCGGCAAAGTTTCCGTGCCGAAGGTTGGCCGGCCCATGAAAGGGACGAGGCAGAGATCCAGATAAAATGACAAGTATAGGCATAAACCAAATTTGCTTTACAAAATTTACAAGCACACACATAGAATATATAAACATAAGTTCTATGATAGTAAAAGCGTCAGTTTTTATAGACCAGCATAAATAAAAACATTGTTTCCATCATTACATTGCCGAAAAGTTCAGAATAATGCATACAACCGTTTATGCTGCAGAGCCAGGTGGTGGTGATGAAGAAGGTTGAGCGATGGAGTCGACAACATTTTCGCCCTGAATCTCAGACTCAGAAGCTGCAAGGCTGTCTTCTGGCTCTTGAGGCGAGGGAGGCACATCGACGGATCTGAAGAATGGCATCGAATAGTTGGTCATCTCCGCCACACGACAAGCATAACCTGCACAGGAATCTTGGATTGCCTTGATGTCCTGTGGATTACCCTCATCGTCCTCCTCGGCGATACCTTTGATGACATGCTAGATTTCCATCTCGCTGTGGTGGCTCATCACCATGGTAAGAGAATTTTGGGCAGCAGTCCGAGCATAGGAGATCTTCCAGTCCTTGATAAGCTTCGGAATCTCCTTGGCCTTGTCCCTCACCTCTTGCACTGACAGCGTGTGCCAGTCGGAGAGCTTGACAGACTCTCCGGCCTCTTCAAGAGTCTGGCGGAAGTCGAACAAGATATATTCGACGATCTTGATGCGCTCGAGGCGAGGTTCGGAGGTAGGAGAGTCGGAAAGATGCAGGGGGGCTGGGAAGGAACCAAAATTCAAAAACCGACTGAAAAGAGAGTCAAAAACTCAACATAAAATATAAGTCAGAAATCTTACCTAGCACAAAATGATTCCACTAGGCATGCTCCTCGTGGAGGCAGTTTAGCTCGCTCTTCCTGTCCTGGGCCAGATCCCTCTGACTATCAAAGTCCTTCTGGAGATCATCCAATTGTTTTTCTCGGAGGGCCAGAAGCTTCTCAAGCCTCGCGGTCTCATGGTTGCTTGACTCTAGGACAACAGCTACAAATTTCTGACTCGATAGTGAGTTTCTGAAGCTTGTACCGGAGCTCAAGATTCTCTAGTTCCAAGACCTTTAAGTTCTCGGATTGCTCCACCATCTTGTTGGACTCGCTCAAATAAACGAAAAAAATATCAGTCGGACAGAAAAAGTTTGACTATGACAAAAACTAACTGATAAAGAGGAAGTTGGAAAAGTTCACCTTCAGCTTCATCTTTCTCAACTTTTAACTTTGAATTCTCAAGGCGCAAGGCTTTGATTTCCTTGCATTTATTACAAATATTCTTGAGCAATTCCTGGTTGGAAGATGCAATTTTTTGTAAGTTTAAAGGCGGAATACCGTCAGACGGCTACTAAGACTCGGGCTACAAATTTAACTAAGTAAAAATACAGCACGAGCCTTGGGGGCTACACTAAATCGTTCTTTTGCAAACCTACAAGCATTAACTCGGATCCAACAATGTTTATCCGAATTTATGCTTGGGGGCTAGAGGATATGATAATAAATTAAATGCAAATAAGCATTGTAAACTTACAATGTGTTCCAAGTGAAACTTCTCAAACCTGAGTTTGGTGCTGTGAAACACCTTATCGGCAAGGGAGAGGGAGGGAACATCCATTGCTGGGAGTTCTCCAGACTCTATCTTAGCATCTCGGACCAAAGTTTGGTCCAGGAGGCTAACCAGCTTGACGTTCCCCTGCTCCTGGCTTGCTGCCTCTGCGGTTAAGGTTTTCTTCTCAAGGCTGGACTGAGCCAGTCTAAGGATCTCTTCCTTCTTCCTCTCCAGGCAAAAGACAGCAGAGCCGGCCACTTTATCCAAACTTCCTGTAGAAATTACCATGGGATCATTACCCTTGACGGGTTGACCCTTGTTAGTTGCTTGATCACCAACAGTGACCAAGGCTTTCGAGACGTTGCCAGCATTAGGAGAGGCCGAAGCCTCTAGTGCTGATGGAGTACCGGATGGAGTCGGTGGCGGCATGGCAGGGGAGATGAAAAGCTTCTGCTGGCGCAGTTTCTTGCTCGGCTTGCTTTCCGGCTTGGTCTTACTCTTCAAAGACATTTTAGCTCTAGAGCACGAAAATCCTAATATCAGGTGTGCTCTGGAAAGAAAGAAAGGTACAAGATACTAAAATCAAAAGACAGGGTGCTTACTTTTTAACCACTGGCAGCACTTGGCTACCAATAGTGATAACAACTTCCTTCGCCTTACGCTTCTTGGCGGCGGAGGCGGGAACATGTTGCACCTCGTCATCCTCCATTCCCTCTGGATCATAGGAGAGATAGCCCTCTAGTGGAGCTAGATCAGACTCGGGGAGTTTCTCGAGATGACAAAGTCATCGATGAAAATAGAGTGGGATAAAGAACAAAAAACAACAACGAAATGCAAAATAAGAGTCGAAATATTTACCGGAGTCAGAGGACGGTTGGACGTGAACATCTTCATGGAAACATCCGGAACTTTTCGTTCCACTCTTTCCTTGATCAAATATTGCATAAGGGTCTTGTAGTCCTTCACTGGAATCCGGCTCGAACTGACCCGCATCTTTTCCTTCTTGTCACTGCTGATCTGGTGCATTAGGCGGTCTCCATGGTGCTGTATAGGTTGAATCCGGCGCTCCAGCCAACAGTGGATCAAGTCGAATCCATGCAGCCCCATGTGCTTCATCAGAAACTCAATCCACCTTTTGGAGAGGATCAAGATATCCGACAGTTCTGGTGCTTCCGCATCCCATGACTTCTGGTGGGGGGAGGCACCATCGACGAAGGCCGGAAGACCTTCCGCCTTTCCAGGAGCCGGGATATCCTTATGATAAAAGAAGGTTCCGGCCCAACGTTTGATGGATTCGCTAGCGTTAATCCTAGGATAAACTCGGTTTCTCCTAAGGACTAAGCTAAGGGTGCCGGTGATGTAAGGCACACCAACACTAATGGAGTTCTTCCGGGTACCATAGTAGTACCGAAAAAGGGTGACACTTGTCCTAATGCCAAAAAACCCCTCGCACAGAGTTGCGTGAGTGCTGAGCTCGAGCAGAGAGTTGGGAGGGAGGTTATGGAGTTGCACACCGTAGTATTTGAGGACATAGATTATGAAGTCCGACGGTGGCAAGCTGAGGCCATGGTCGATGTGCGTGCCGAACAGCACCCTCTTGTCGTTGCAGGGGCGGGAACGGCGTGCCCTGAGGCGCTCCGCCACGCGCTGGCAATGATGAATCCTTCGTCCTCCATGACCTAGAGTTCGGCGTCGTACATGACGCTGGGGACCCAGAGGCCCCACATCTTCTTCTCATCCTCCGAAAATGAACCCGCTGCCGCTCCTGACCCCAAGGAAGACGCCATTGATCTTGGAGAAGAAGGACTGGTGGGGGAGAGAGATTTTTTCTTCAGATGTGTAGATGGGAATTGCTGCGGAGCGCTCGAGGAGTACGAGGAGACAATGAATGAATCTGTGAAGAGATAAATCTGAGAGAAGGGTTTGCACCTCTCTTTTATTTACCTTTGCATGATTTACGCCATGCGTATAGGAGAGAGGTGGGTAACTTCCTCGCGACTCCTCTGCCCCCTCGATTCTCGCATGAACATTGTCGGGGGAATATCCCCCGGTAGGCTCATGGGGTAAAACATTGCCCAGCTTAGCTTATGCTGAGTAAAGATTAAACATGGCCGAGTGACAATGGCCTGGTAAGATGGTCATGTATGGCCGACTTAGGAATTATGTCGGCCCGTATAAGACAAGTTTGTTAACCTTGCAGGAAGCCACGAGCCGAGTCTCACGAGGGAAGGCTGAGTCAGACAAGCCACGTGGCACCTTTCCGAGTGAGGTTCAGGAGGGACCATGGTAAAGCACGGTCAAAAGAGAAGGGCGACACCGTGTGACACGAAAGGAGTCGGGTGACGCCTAAAGCAAGAGCTGACGCACAAAGTTACTACGTGATGCCAAAAGAACTGGAGGCTACGTACGAGAGGACCGTTAGCTGTCAAGCTTTGTGGATTGGGTCATGGGCTTAGGGCTGGCCCATGACTCGGCCCGTATAGTAAGGAACAAAATCCAAACAGTAACCCTAGGACCCAAAGGGTGTAACCTAGCTAGCGTTGACCAAGTAGGAAGCTAGTGCCCTGAGGCTCAGTTGATACATCTCAAGGAGCACTTGTAAACTTCTAGGATTAATAAAATTCCTAAGGTGGAGAGTTCATCTTGTTCTTCGTGCGCGGCTAGACCATGCACTCCCTCCCCGGTGACCACAAGCATCCATTCAGCACCCAACTTAAGCCTACACATGGCATCTGCCGTGACACCACCACGACAGTTGGCGCCCACCGTGGGGCAGAAGTAGGTGCTTAATGGAGTTTTCATCCGGACGGGCAGCATCATCGCCAAGACCGGCGAGTGTGTCTACTCCGGCCTCATCCTGAGGTTTGGAGCACTCAACTTCGTCAGCGATAACGCAGGCTGCTTCGGGACCAAGCCATTCCCTAAGGGCGGTCACTTCATCAAGTTTAGTGAGTACCAAGTCTACGTCGCAGTGCGCGTGGAGGATGCGTACCTAGAGTGCGTCACCCTGGCACCGGATCCACCTGCGGTTCCTGCTGCGGGAAAACTTCACTAGCTCGTCTCCGTTGAGGTAATGATGACATCTCCTAACCCAGCAGCACCTCCAGTAGTTCCATTGTGATTGAGGATGTTGAGGGAGGAGGGAATGCCAAGGGCGGCAAGAACAGCAAAGGCACCGCTAGAAAAGATAGAGAACATAGCTAGGAGTAAGAGAGCCAAAGAATTGCAAGAGGAAAGAGACAAATTAGCAGAGCTAGTAGCGCAAGCAGCAGATCCGGCGTGCGTGCAGGCCGAGTTGGAGGAGGCCAGGATAAAAGCCCTAGAGAAGGCAAAGGAGTTAGCGTAGTTACAACAAGATGTGGATTTCACAATCCGAGAGCTCAACTCGGCAAATTGAGTCAAGGGCTATAAGACCCGGCTTGATGCCACAAGGTTAAGAGGGAAAACCCTCAATGAGGAATTGGTGGATGCAACGTCAAAGATAACACTAGAAAATAGCAATGAAACAGCCATGCCGCCGACATACAATACTGCAGCAGCGAATCTGAGAGCCGTAGAGGCAACAATGGCTGAGCTCCCACATCTGACGGGTGAGGCAAAGAGAAAGCAACAAGAGCGAGTCAATGAGTTGGTAAGAGCAGCAGTGATGCTGAATGAAGCATACTATAGGGTGAATCTGGGTATAGCTGGAAGGTCACAGCTGGTTCACTCGGCAACTCTAATCCTGACAAGATATGCATGTCATACAGCTTCCTCACCAGGTGTGGCATCGAGGAAGAGAAAAGAAAAGAGTGTGGATTTGGGAAGGAACAAGCAAATTGTTACCTATGACCCGGCGATGGCTCAGGGAAACCCAGCACGTGCACATGGAACAAGAAGGAATATTGTTCAGGGAAATGAAAATCAGGAAAACGCAGGCCGAGAAAGGCAAGCAGGACAAAGGAATGACAATGGAGGGCAAAATTTTGTGCCTCAACCTAGGCGTGCAACTCACTCGACAGGAGGAGGAAATCCAGCTCCGAATACTGTGACAGCTCAACCCGAAAAAGGACAGCAAATAGCGGGAAAAGTAGTGCAGCAACCTACATACCCAAACGCAAAAAGATACAATGATGGTTACTCGGTGATGGTAAATGACGGGTACGAATTGCCGGATCATGCGTACCAAGCAATGGGAGTCAGACTCGGAGGCAGAAATCTTCAGCCGGATGATGCGAGGCTCAAGCTAGACTGGATAAAAATGGCGGAACTGATTGAATCACAAGGTCCACAGGGTCCACCATGTTTTGGCCCAAGGATCATGAAGGAGCCGCCAGTTCCAAACTTCCAACTGGCCAAAGGAACAAAAAACTATGATGGAAGCACAAAGCCATAAGACTGATTCATAGATTATGGAACCACAGTAAAATCGCGCAGGGAAATCTGAGATGGACAGTGCGATATGTGCCGCAGATGCTAGAGGGACCAGCAAGGGTGTGGCTGAATAACTTGCCACCCGGAAGTATCAACAGCTGGATCGAGTTTCAGGATGCTTTTGTGAGCAATTTCACAAGCACTTACAAGTGGCCAAATCGCCCACAACAGCTAGCTATGTGCAAGCAAAGGCCGAATGAAAGAGACAAGGAATTCCTCACAAGGTGGTGCACAATGCGCAACTCTTGCGAAGGGGTAATCGAGTCTCAAGCCATCGCATGGTTTGCACAGGGATGTAGACATGGAAGTGTACTGTGGCAAAGGTTACAGAGAGATATGCCGGCAAGCTTGGCACAAAGAATAAGAATCACTAACGCATATGCGTTAGGAGATCCGACTCAGCCTCTGCTAATGTCGGCAGATGGGATGACTGAGACTCAGATCTATGACGCTGCCGGGTCGCAAAGGCGCCTGGAAAGATCCGAGTATAAAACCAAAAGGGGAGATGAAAGGCCAGACTACATGTATGGTTCGACTCAAGTTGCGGCTATGAGTCAGGATCATCTAGATGCTGGAAGCAGCCAACGTCAAAGGACAAATGGGCAACAACAGTGGATACCAAAGAATGATGGCAAAAAGCCATATCAGGACAGGCAGAAATATACTTATGAAATGATGTTGGACCAACTATGTAAGTTCCACATGCCGAGTCTGAGTAAGCCAGCAAAACACACAACAAGACAATACACTTGGTTTCAGAAGGGAGATAGAGTGGATTCGTCGACTAAACAACTACCACCACCTCCCCTCCACCGCTCACATGAGAAAATGCCCAGGTTGTTGGAGCTGAGCATAGATATGAGAACAGACAGCCGAGATATCATTACCAAGAAAGAATAGAGGCTGTGCATCAGGTGCATAACCCAAGAGGTGACGTTGCTCATGTGGGCCATGGAACCAGAAATGAGTACAAAGAGAACCAACAGAGCTATGTCGTATTTGTCATGGAGCCGAATGACAAAAAAGAGTCAATAGAGAAGGACGATGGAAGTGAATGCCACAATGCCGACAATTCCAAAGTACATGCATCGGTCTGAATAGGAGATAACTTGGAGCATAAAGGATCACCCCAAGATCATTCCAACACCAGGAGGTTATGCTCTTGTCTTGGATCCAACTTTCATGGGCCCTGATATCAATGTGAATTTCTCCAAGGTACTGATCGATGATGGAATTAGCATCAACATCATGTACAAGGATATCATGCTTAAATTAGGCATCACTATGAATATGTTGGAGCCGACTAAGACGACTTTCCATGGCATTGTGCCAGGATTATCCTGTGAGCCAAATGGCAAGATCTGGGTTGACGTCTTATTCGGCAACAGAGAAAATTGTCACACTAAAGCCATAGAGTTCAAGGTGATTGACCTAGTCAGCTCATACAATGCCTAACTCGGCAGGCCGGCTATGGGAAATTTTATGGCTACTCCTCACATTGCTTACTTAAAGATGAAACTGGCAGGTCCTTGTGGGGTTATCACAATTGAAGGAGACTACAAAAGATCTATCGCTTGTGCCTCAGCCGGATCTTCACTGGCCGAGTCACTAGTCATAGCACAGGAAAAGCATCAAATGATGGAAGTGGCAGCATTGACCAAGGAAACACAAATGTCCATGCTGACGCTTACTAACCCGCATGGCAGTGCATCATTACAATCTACCAAGGAAACCAAGAAGGTATAGGTGGATGAGGCTTTCCCAGAGCGCACAGTTACCATTGGTGCTGGGTTGACTGACAAATAGGAAAGCGAGCTCACCAGCTTCCTCCGTGAGAATCAGGATATCTTTGCATGGTGCACACAGGATTTGCAAGTATTTCCGAGGGAGCTGGCTGAGCACTCTCTTCTTGTAAGGCCAGATACCAAGACGGTTAAGCAACCCCTCCGCCGCTTCGCCAAAGATAGGAGGAAAGTGATAGTTGCCGAGATAACTAGGCTCTTGGCTACCAGATTTATCATGGAAGTGCTACACCCAGATTGGATGTCAAATCCAGTCTTGGTCGAGAAGTAAAAAGATGACCCAAACGTGGCAGTAGTGTGGCGCATGTGTATTGATTACACGAACCTCAGTAAGGCGTGTCCAACAGATCCATTTCCCCTACCATGGATCGATCAAGTCATAGACTCTACTTCCGGGTGTGAGTTGTTGTTGTTTGTGGACGCGTATTCTGGTTTCCACCAGATACCACTGAATACGAGTGATCAAATAAAGGCAGCTTTTATCACCCTGTATGGGGATTATTTCTATCTCACTATGCTGTTTGGATTGAGGAATGCAGGTGCAACATACCAAAGATGCATGCAAAAATGCTTGCAAGATCAATTGGACAAAAATGTTGAAGTATACGTCGATGACGTGGTGATAAAAACCAAGAAAAGTCACACTCTAATTGAGGACTTGCGCCAAACATTCGCAAACTTAAGAAGATTCCGGATGAAACTTAATCCAGAAAAATGCACATTTGGTATACCGGCTGGAAAGTTACTCGGATTCCTTATATCCAGCCGAGGAATTGAGGCTAACCCGACAAATATCAGGGCCATCTAAAGAATGGAATTTCCAAAAACCCTCAACGATGTCCAGAAGTTCACAGGATGCCTGGCCTTGTTGAGTAGATTTATCAGTCGGCTAGGCGAGAAAGCCTTACCACTATATCAACTGATGAAAAAATCAGACAAATTCACATGGACACAGCAAGCTGATAGAGCTTTCCATGAACTCAAAAAGATGTTGGCAACAACACCAAAATTACCGTCACCACTATCTAAAGAGCCAATGCTGCTCTATGTCGCCGCAACTAACAGAGTTGTAAGTGCAGTAATAGTGGTAAAACGCTAAGGATAGGGCAAATCAATCCAAAGGCCATTTTATTACTTGAGCGAAGTGCTCTCTATATCAAATCAAAATTACCCCCATTACCAAAAAAATGACGTATGGGGTATATATGGCAACAAATAAGCTGAAGCATTATTTCCAAGAACATCCAATCCGGGTAATATGTGAGGCAGCTATCTCAGATATATTGGGAAGCAAAGATGCCAGTGGCCGAGTCGCAAAATGGGCCATAGAGCGAGCACCATACACTCCACAATATGATAGGCGAGATGCCATCAAATCTCAAGCTGTATCTGATTTCTTCGTGGATTGGATGGATATGCAATACGAACCACCACTGCCAGAACCGAATTATTGGAAGATGCATTTCGATGGATCCAAGACGAAAATGGGTCTGGGCGCCGGGATAGTGCTCACATCACCAAAGATGGATCAACTCAAATATGTGTTACAAATCCACTTTGTTGCATCCAATAATGTCGCCGAGTATGAAGCACTTTTCCACGGCATTAAAGTGTCCAAAGAGATTGGAATCAAAAGGATCATGTGTTTTGGTGACTCGGATATAGTTATCCAGCAAGTATCTGGGCATTAGGACGCGTTGGATGCAAACATGGCACTATATCATTTTCATGTGCAACAAATTTCGGGATATTTTGATGTGTGTGAATTTCATCACATACCTAGGGCAGAGAATGAGGCAGCGGATGTACTATCCAAGTTAGGCTCATCTCGGCAGGCAATACCACCAGGAGTAGCATTGGAACATCTCAGAAAACCATCGATCAAGCCGTCACTAGAATCTAAGTCAATTAGGCTCACCCGGTAGATCAGGAGTCAGACGCTGTGCCGATGGATATTGACTCAGGGGTGGGTTCGAGTCACTCGGGGACTATTCCGCTCACCTCAGGGATTGCCGAATCACACTCGGGGACTCCTCAGGTTATGTCGGCAGAACATATGTCGGCTGAGCCAATGGAAATTGATGAGGAAATAGATCTGGCACCACTAATACCAGCATGGGCGCAACCAATATTCAATTACTTGAAGGATGGAACTTTTCCAGGTAATGAGATACTAGCAAGGCAAACAGAAAGAAGAGCAAAAGCATACACAATAATCAACAAGGAGTTGTACAAAAGAAGTGTGACAAGTGTATTGCAGCGTTGTATAAGTACAGAGAAAGGTCAAGAGATATTGTTGGACATTCACTAAGGAGAATGTGGGCATCATGCATCATCAAGAGCATTTGTAGTCAAGGCATTCTGACATGGATTCTATTGGCCAAGCGCACTGGCAGAGGCATAGGAACTTGTGAGAAAATGCAACGGTTGCCAGCGTTACGCATCAAAGTCACATTTACCGGCATCCGAGTTAAAAATATACCAATCACTTGGCCATTTGAAGTATGGTGCCTGGACATGGTAGGTCCATTCAAACCAGCGAGGGGTGGCATGACCCACATACTCGTAATGGTTGACAAGTTCACCAAATGGATAGAAGTGAAACCCATCAAAAAATTGGATGGAAAAACAGCTGTCACATTCCTAAAAGATATAATATTAAGATATGGTTACACGCACAGTGTGATCACAGATAATGGCACAAACTTTGCCGAAGGAGCTCTCGCTCATTTTTGTGGAAAAAACCGAATAAGACTTGATGTAGCAGCAGTCGCTCATCCAGAATCAAATGGACAAGTGGAACGAGCTAATGGCTTAGTTCCATCCGGGATAGAACCCCGCCTAATGGAACCACTGCACAGATCACCTGGCTGTTGGATAGAGGAATTTCCCTCAGTGCTGTGGAGTTTAAGGACAACTCCGAATCGATCAACAGGCTATACGCCGCTCTTCCTTGTGTATGGGGCAGAAGCGGTTTTGCCTGCCGACATAGAGTATGACTCAACAAGAGTAAGACAATACTCGGAAGCCGAGGTAAAAGCGGCCCGAGAAGATGGAGTTGACTTACTCAAAGTAGCAAGGGAATTGGCATTGTCCAGATCTGCCATATACCAACAAATTCTCCGACGCTACCATAGCCGGGTTTTACGAGAAGGGGATATGGTGGTTAGACTAGTGCAATGCACAGCTGGAATGCATAACTGTCACCCCCATGGGAAGGACCATTCATTGTAAGCAAAGCATTGCACAATGACTCATATTACCTAGTAGATGCTTGCAAAGCATAAAAGAACAAGGCAGACAGATAAGGTGATTAAAGCAAAAGGCCATGGAATGTGGCACTGCTATGTCCTTTCTACACTTAGGAGGAGCAGTGTATGTATCTCTCAAACTCTCATATGTCGGACGCTGATGCCGGCTATGTGCTGATAATAAAATGTTATGACTCAAAAAACCGACTCGGGAACTGCCCCTTATGTTTATCCTTTGATTATTCTATGTCGGTTGGCGTTAATAATTAAGATTTATCTTGGAACAAGTAATGTTTAATCGGATAGAATCAACTCTTTGACTATGTTGTTGTCTGAAAACACGGCTTCATGGCAAGCAAGAGGAAAAGATGAATGATGAGTAGACATGAACACCGGATAAGTAAAGGAAAAAAACACGAGCTGACCCTATGTATGTATTTTACTAACTCACTGCAGGTTATGTTGCTTTGTATGTGAATGACCATAGGACAAGTGTCCTAGTTTCATATCCGCTAACTCAATCCTTAGAACTTTGAGACTCTAATGTCGAACGCCAAAAAAGGTAGACAAGAGCCAAATTCAAGGAAAAGGGAAACAACAAAATGAAACTCGGGGACTTGCCCCTGGATAATTCACATTCAAATCTAAATAAAAGTTTACGCCTTATCAAAAGGCACTCACACACCAAAATAAGTGCATTGTATCATACATCTACACCTGGCATACTGGGGATCTCATGAAATTTGAGTGTTTTTGTAATTAGCCTAAGAAGCAGTCGGGCTCGGAGGAGTAACCTTGGGGATGGACCTACGAGCATCATCTGGAGCGTCTGCCGAGTCAGGGGCGTCGGTGGCTGAGTCTGCTGCATCATCTGACTCGGTGGCTTCACTATACACACCTTCGCCATCGGCGATCTCGGCAAGAGGATCGCCAAGGTCGAGGAAGCTGGGCCCATCACACCAAGCATTCACAAAGGCATATTCTACCATGGTGTAAGCTCGCTCCTGGCGTGTCTTGATAACCTCAAGATCATGGAGCCACTTAACTTTAGCCCTCATGCGCTCGAGAACAACAAGATGGATGTCCTCTTACCATGAAAGCACAAAGGCAAGAGCCTTGTCCGCTGCAGCTCGGCCGGCCGACTCGCGACATTGATCCAACCTGTCTTCAGTCTGAAGCAGCCTGGCAGCCAAAGGCTCGATGAGTGTGGGCGCGTCTACATCCGGCCAGAGCATCCTGAACGCGTTGATCACCGATTTGAGCAAGTAAACGCCGCATGATTTGAGGGTATTTGCACGTTCTGACAGCGCTGCGAGATGCTCATCGATAGTGACTTCACCATTAGTTGGAGTGCCAGATTCGGATCGCACCTTTTTCATGGCCTATATAGCAAACATTTCAGCCTCGGGGAAATTCTCTGCAGAAGCAAAAGAACATTAGCAAAACAATGAAAAGGGGACAGAACGCAAGAGTGCAAGTACAGTGAAAAAAGGTCAGCACTCACTACCGAGGAAAGAATTGACAGCGCCAAGCTTTGCTCTGCCAAATCTTAGCCTTGGCCTGAAGAGCATCCAGATCGTGATGAGCCGAATCAACCGCCGACTCGGCCTCCTTCAGTAGCTCCTTGGTCTTCTTGGCACTGGCGGCATGTTGGCCATCTTTCTCGGTAAGCTCCTCCCGCAGCCCCTTCACCTCGGTCTGGTGCTTCTGCTCCATATCCACCATTTGCTTCTTCAGCCGAGTCACCTCGTCTCGCTCCTTTTGGAGCTCGATACGATGCTTCTTTGCTTATTCGAGGAATATGATTCGTTAGCAACAACAAAGATATATCAGATCCATTGACATAAAAATGGGAAAGAGATAAGCATAAATATAGAGCAGAGACAACTCCAAGAGCTTACTTTCAGCGTCACTGATCTGTAGGTGCAGAGCATCAATGGTGTATTGGGCAGAATCTGTGGAAAGACAATGGAAAAAATAAGTAAGGTGAAACAAAGCAGGTGTGCCGAATAAGAGCGGGACGAGTCAGAAAATTACCTTGGCCCTTAGCCTCAGCTTGCTGATTTTGGTAAGCGAGCTCCAGCTTACGATGCTCCAACAGGAGAGCCTGATGCACCTTGGTGCGCTCATTGCGTGTAAGCTACACAAGAAAAGGTTAGTTAGCAGATGTGCGATCAATCTTACAACCGGATAAGGGTTGATTTCTAACTTAGAGCTTATAGCCGAGTAAGTTCCTTATTCGGCAGTAACCTCGGGGACTAGGGATCGAAAGTCTGTCATGCGAACATGGCACGAGGAAACAAAAGGATAGGTTCTAACTTCGAGCTGACAGCCCATATAAGACTAAGGGAGTGTGTGCGAGTTGTCTATTTCATTCGGCAGTAACCTCGGGGACTAGGGATCATGTATAACAAAAAGATACTCAGTACACAAAAGAGTAAGAAGATTACATACCTCGTTCACTTCATATGCTCGGGCCATCAAGGCGATGGCCTGCTGGGTCATATCAGAAACGTCCTTGTGGCCCAACTTCATCTTTTTCCAGCACGGAGCTGACCTCTTGCTCTCCAGCTGCGTTCCAAGCCACATCATAACGCTCGGCAGAACCAAGGTCATTCCCGCTGAGCGTCCGAGTGAGAACTTGGCCCTTTTTCACGGTAGTTCCCACATTGGCGCGGGTTGAAGCGGCGCTGGTGTGCAAGGCAACAGCCCTGGAACTGCCGCTAGACCCGACAGCTACGGACTCGCCCAACTGACCTGCCGAAGCGGATGCCTTTGTTGTTGGTGTGGTCCAAATCTGAGGTGCGGTGCCTGGGGCATGGACAAAGGTCAACTGTTTGGTCAATAAGGGCTTGCTGGTTGTGGGGCGAGCATGGCTCTGCGCAGCAATGCGGGTCAGATATTTTGACACAGGAGGAGAGTGAGCAGGTCTCGGACTGGAAAAGCAGGAGCCGAATGAACATGTTCAGCAGCGATCGTTGGGGCAACAACATGGTCAACTTGTATAGTAGTAGAAGGAGAACTGGTATGGGGGGTCTTCTCGGTGCTGATATTGCTAGCGCCCGAATCAGGAACTTGTTCTGGAAAAGCAGTAGGGGAGCTAGGTCGGGTCTCCTCTAACGGGTGCGCCGCCGGGTCGGCCTCACTCTGAGACGCGTGAGTCTCAGTAGTGGGAACCGTGACCCGGACGGGGCTTGGCACGGCAGTTTCGACGCGAGGAGGAGAGACGGGCCTTAGAGGCGAAGAGGCCATATTAGGGGCAGCCTGGCTGGCAGGCAAAGGCATCGCGCTGAAAATAACATAAAGTGCTTATAAGAAAGAAATTACAAAACAGGAAAGGAAGAATGGAAATCAAGCAAACAACAAGGCTTACCCGGAAATGGTCGGGTCACGCAGAAGGCAACGAGTGACCCGGCGCCTAGCAGCTTTGCGAGTCTCGGTTAATGACGCAGCAGGGGAGCAGCAGCAGTAACTTCGCACTTCTTGGCAGGCTGAGTGCTGGAGGAGGCCCCGTGCCGTTTACCCAGCTTGGCAGCAGGGATCTTGCCGACTCCGCCCACAGCGAGTGTTTTGGGGATATGCTATATGGGTATCCTCATAGCATGTCACTTATCCGGATAACCCGGGTGGCCCATAGTCGGTAGCATGGCCTATGGCCTGCTGGGTGGCCCAGTTAGATGGATCCAGAAGGGAGGCCCATGCCGGATAAAGGAAGCCTACGATGGAGTCACCAACGTACCTGGAGCCTTGGAGTGCAAGATACACAAGACTAGTAATAGACGGTGTAGGACTGTGTAACCTGTCCGGCTAGGACTTTTCCCTGTAACCCTAGGACCTGGCGACTATATAAGTCGAGCCTATGGGAGCCTTTAGGGCACAATCTCAGACGTTCATAGATCAACTTCAGACAACCTCGCATAGCGAACCAAGCCCTGTAACTCGGCGTATTTCCCTTATAGTGATTTATAGCAGGAGTAGGATTCCGCCACCGTCGTGGGATCTGAACCTGGGTAAGCTGTGTTACCTCGTACCCGTCAACTGTCCTCCTTACCCCAAGTCTCTAAACACGACTGTGAGGACCCCTCCATGGCGTACTCGTCGGCAATACCACGACACTTGGCGCCCACCGTGGGGCAAGAGGCGCTTCAGGCTCTTCAGCGGGCGAGGACCAAGATCTTCGCGGAAATCGGCGAAACCATAGCCATCGGTCGCGTTCTCTTCTCCGGCAACGTTCCGATCGTCCCTCCTGACAAGTTTTGGATCCCGGCGAAGATGAACCCTACGTGGTGTTCGATTGTTCCTATCGGAGGCATCCACCTCTTCATCGGAGAAACCGACTCGGGCACTAGTTCCCTGAGAGTCGGAGGAGCATCAAGGCCCGCACAGACCGCCTACAGGCAGGATACGTTCACGGAAGGATCGATGTCGGATCTCTCTTCGTAGTTTGCCAGCAAAGATCGAAAAGCATCAAGGCCCGCATGGACCGCCTACGGGCAGGATACATTCGCAGAAGGATCAATGTCGGATCTCTCCTTGGAGTTTGCCGGCAAATATCAGAAAAATTCAAGGCCCACCCAAACCGCCCCTGTGCAGGATATAAAGGTGGAAGATCACTACAAATCCTCCGCCTTCGTCGGCGTGGTTACCATCTTCGATCTGGCACGCTGCGTTCAGATAGAGGGCGAAAACCCCCGCGATTACCTGGCCAGGTGGCTCCGTATACGAGCCGATCTGTCCCACTACACCAACGAGGATGCTATGTATCACTTTGTGGAAGGACTGGACCATGACACTCTTCTCCGACATTCTCTAAGATGTCAACAGGCGTCAGGACGCCTTACCTTCGAAGGCATGGTGAACACCAGCAACAACTACGCGGAGGCCAAAGCAGTAGCTCAGACAGCGCTTGCGCTCATTGACGGAGACCCTCCGATTCAGCCACCGCCACCACCGCCTCCGGCCGCCATCGTCGCAGTTGCGCCACCACCTCCAGTCATCGTCGAGGCTGTTGCACCTCCACCACCCGTCATCGAGGAAGTCCTGGCACCCTCCGACTCTGTTATTGACGTGCTTTATGCTGATTTCAGTGCAGATTCAGAGGAGATAGGCTTCAGTCCGGAAGAGCTAGAATCCGCCATGCAGGAGATGGAGGAGGAGTACACGGGCGACGAGCAAGCCAACAATGTTGTCACGTCCCGAGAGGTGTTCGTCACCATCGGGATAGCGATGGATGAAGATCAACCCGGACGAGCTCCGCCTACGACGCTGGACAAGGGGAAAGGACCACTTATTGCTGCTAACGATGATCGCGCAAAAGTCATGCCTCCTCCGCCTAACCCAGTGCAACAGCCGTAGGAACTTGGCACCGGCCCGAGCAACAACAACACCGCAAACTTGCCCCCTCTAGCATCTACGTCTACAGCAGCCCAAGTTACTCCAGCTGATAGATTGATGTACGGAAATCTCCTCATCGAGCCACTGACCGTTGCTCATATCCGAAACGTGACCCATCTTGATGAGAAACGCCAGCAGCTGCTGGAGGAAGCGGAAGCCATCGCGGAGCAAGGTGCTAAACTAGATCGAGATCTGGTCAACGCGCAGAAGTTCATAGAGAAAGCTAGAGCAATGGAGGCCGAGTACAAGACCTTGCTGTAGCAGCAGAAGGCTAAGAAAGCTCCGGCTCGCGTCATCAACGATCCTGGTGTATGGCGCAACCTAGGATGGGCTCCCTCGAAGCCGGCACAGGCCAAACCATACATTGACAGTCAAGGCAAGCAGGTGATGCCCACCCCAATCCTTAACCTCGCCGTCGCCAAGACCCTTCTGGAGCATGATAGATCGCCCGAGGCATTGGAATAGGTCTATGACCTAGTGGCCAAGGCGGTGAAGCAGCAGGAAAAGGCCACCTCTCAGAGGCTTGAGTCTGACCCAGCGCTCTGCCAATCTAGCCAGTACAAGCCGCCAAGGGACAGATCTCCTCTTGATGTCGGGTCCCAGACGGGTTCATCAGAACAAAGACGGAGGGATGCGCACAACAGGAAGGATGGCATCCCCATATCCTCTAACCATGGAGAAAAGGCCCGACCTCGTCGCCCATCGCCACCGCCCCGATCTCCCAGACATCGCGAAGATTACAAGGCTCACCATCATACGGATATGCCCCCACCAAAGCAGTGCGGCATCGTCATCCGCGACAACACGGAGCAGACCCGTCATAACGGAGAGCGCAACCAAGGACACACGAGCAGGTCACACCATGACCCTCCGCGTCCGACAAGAAACCGTGACAGGCGTGAGGCGTCGCAGGAGGGTAACAGCAAGAAGGCTAACCCACCACCACCTCCGCCTCCGTCACCACCAAGCAGAAACCATGGTGGAGGAGGCCCATGTCGTTCACGCAGCCCATCCCCTGTTGACAAAAAGAAGAAGAACCCGGAGCCATACGATGCATGTTCGCGGATCGATAAGATGCACGAGGCCCGGGAAGGACCTTACCTGGGACCACATTGCTTTGGACCTGCAATACGGTCCGCAACTTACCCCAAAGGTTTCCCGATTGACAAGACCATCAAGCCCTATGACGGCACCGCCAAGCCAGCCACATGGTTGCAGGACTACAGCAACGCGGTGGAGATTGCCGAAGGCAACCCCAACGTCGCCGTCAAGTACCTCCCGTTAATGTTGGCGGGCATGGACCATCAATGGATCGATGACTTGCCGGAGAAATCTATCTACAATTGGCTGGACATGCAAGAAGCGTTCACCAAGAACTTTGAGGGTACATACAAGTGTCCCTACACCGTAGGCGATCTACAACGGTGCGTGCAAGAGAAAGACGAGATATCTCGCGCCTACCTCTCCCGCTGGCTGGATATGAAGAATTCCTGCGTAGGAGTGCACGCCCAGACCTCCATGGCCGCCTTCATCGATGTGTTGGAAAGGGGCACGCTGCTCCGACATAAGCTGAAGCGCTTGCAGGACAATCACCAGCTTGACTTGAACCAGATGATTCAGTTGGCTAGTGAGTTCGCAGCTGTCGACGACGATGCTCATGGCTCCTTTCCGGCAACGGCCGTTCCAACTCAAGCTCGTAGGAACAACAGTACAAAGCGGAAAACCGCTCCAGAAGAAAAGCAATCTACCGACATGGTCGCTATGACTTTTGCAGGACGAGGAGAAGGCGGACAACGTGGCCGAGGAAGGGGAGCTGGTTGTGGGCAGCAGCGAGGAAGGGAAACCACCTCGGCGCCTCCGCGCGTTCCCCAAACCTACGAGGAGAACCGCGATATTCCGCGCCTCGTACACCTCGACGCCAACGACAAGGCCACCCATACCAATCGACACTTCAATTTCGTCAACGACCTCAAGGAAGACCCGGAGTCCGGCTACAAGCGAAGTCGGAAGAACAGAACGCGTGACAAGGGCAAGGGGAAGAAGGAGGAGGAGGATTCCAATGATTCAAGTGACATGGACGAAGACGTTGACCCCAAGCACGCCGCCAGGAGCGACGACAAGGGCAAGAACCCCTTCACGAAGAAGGCCCCAGTCTACCACACTTTCCTTGGCACCCCCACCGTCCGACAACAGAACACCTCTCTGAGGATCTTGATGGCTACTCTCCCCCCAGTTCCCCAGTACCCGCGCTGGTCAGAGATTCCAATAACTTGGGATAGGATGGACCACCCAGACCTTATACCCACGGAGAACCAGTACGCCATGGTCATCAACCCTTTGATGAACGGCGTGGAGTTCACCAAGTGTATGGTGGATAGTGGAAGCAGCATCAACATCATGTACCTGGATACATTGCAGAAGATGAACTTGACAGAGGCAAACCTAAGGCGGACCAACACCATCTTCCACGGCGTAGTTCCTGGTCGGGAGGCTCGGTCCCTTGTGTGCATTACACTTCAGGTTTCCTTTGGCGATGTTAATAATTACCGCCAAGAGCGCATGACCTTTGAGGTGGTCCCCTTCAAGAGCGTGTACCACGTCATATTCGGCCGCGACATATTCCACACGTTCATGGCCAAGCCATGCTTCGTCTACAACAAACTCAAGATACCCGGACCAAACGGCATCATCACCGTATCCGGAAGCTTTACCAAGGAAAGGGACTGCGAGATCAACGAAGCAGCCGTTGCAGAAGCTGTCCTCTACAGCAAAGAATTCAAGGAGATCCAGAGCAAGGTCGATGACTCAGAGATGCCCAAGTAGAAGAAGCAGATCTACGACGCCGCTCCTGCGTTCAAGGCCGCCATCGAGACCAAGCCGGTGGAACTTGTGGTAGGCGATGCCTCCAAGGTCACCGCCATTGGGACGAACCTGGATCCCAAATAGGAAAGCACGCTCATCGAGTTCCTCCGTGAGAATAGGGACATCTTTGCCTGGCAAGCTGCCGACATGAAAGGTGTACCTAGGGAACTTGTCGGGCACAGCTTAAACATTGATCCAAAAGGCAAACCAGTGAAACAACCTCTACGACGCTTTGGAGATGAGAAGAGACGCGACATTGGCAAAGAGATAGCTAGGTTACTTAAAGCTAGATTTATTCGAGAAGTCCTTCACACCCGATGGGTGGCCAATCCTGTACTTGTCCCCAAAAAGGGAACCAATGAATTAAGAATGTGCGTTGATTACACCGGCTTGAACAAAGAATGTCCCAAGGATCTGTTTGCTTTGCCTCGCATTGACCAAGTCATTGACTCGACGGCTGGCTCGTAAATTTTGTGTTTTCTCGATGCATACTCAGGATACCACAAGATCAAGATGAGGAAGTCGGACCAATTGGCCACTTCGTTCACTACCCCATACGGCACGTTTTGCTATGTCACGATGCCCTTTGGGCTGAAAAACGCAGGTGCTACTTACCAGCGGACAATGCAACGATGCCTTCACGACCAAATTGGTCGGAACGTTCACGCCTATGTGGACAATATCACTGTGATGTCTAAAAGGTCAAACGACTTAATCTCCCACTTAAAGGAATCCTTTGATAATCTCCGAAAATACAACATGATGCTTAACCCTAAGAAGTGCGTCTTCGGGGTTCCTGCCGGCAAATTGTTGGGCTTCATCGTTTCCCAACGCGGAATCAAGGTCAACCCGGACAAAATCAAGGCCATCTTAAACATAAACCTTCTGACATGCCTAAAGTACATTCAACGACTAACAGGTTGTGTTGCAGCAGTTAGTCGGTTCGTCAGCCGACTTGGAGATAAGGCTCTGCCGCTGTAAAAGTTGCTGAAGAAGGCGGACAAATTCACATGGACGGATGAAGCAGATGCAGCATTGAAGCAGCTCAAGGATATTCTTTCCTCAGCGCCCATCCTCGCAGCACCCGAGCCTGGTGAGCCCCTGTTAATTTACATGGCGGCAACCAACCGGGTTATCAGCATCGTCGTCGTGGTAGAGCAGAAGGAACCAGTCTATGAGCACGGAGTTCAACGACCAGTTTACTATGTGAGCGAGGTCTTGACGGAGTCCAAGCAGCGTTACCCGCACTACCAAAAGATAGCTTATGGAGTATTCCTTGCTTCTCAGAAGTTGAGGCATTACTTTCAGGAGCACCCAATCACAGTGGTGAGCAAGACTCCACTGGCCGACATCATCAATAACAGCGACTCTACAGGAAGGGTCGCGAAGTGGGGCATTGAACTTGCCACATTCGAGATGACCTACAAGAGACGCGACGCTATCAATTCACAAGCCTTGGCGGATTTTGTTGCAGATTGGACGGAGATGCCAGACACTACTCCATTGCCAGAACCAGAGTACTGGGTGATGCATTTTGACGGATCAAACCTGCTCAATGGCTCAGGGGCTGGTGTATTGCTACCGTCACCAACAGGAGACAAGCTACACTACGTTATGCAGATCCACTTCGAGGCTACAAACAACATGGCGGAGTATGAAGCACTCATTCACGGACAACGTGTAGCCAAGGATATTGGCATCAAGCGCATAGTTTGCTATGGAGATTCCGACTTGGTTGCCCAGCAAGTGGCTGGCACCTGGAATGCGTGGAACCCTATGATGGCGGAATATCGAGACGAAGTGGATGAGATAGCCAGGAGCTTCTTGGGCTACGAAGTCACATATGTGCCTAGGGAACAAAACGAGGTGGCTGATCTGCTCTCTAAGCTAGTATTAGGGCGCAAGCGAATTCCACCAGGAGTTTTCCTAGAGCACCTGCGCACACCATCCGTGAAGGGAGCCGACATCGACAACCCAGATAGAGCTGACTCTTTCGTCAACATCGTGACCAAGGTACCTCCGGCTTGTACAAGACCGTTCATGGAATACCTAGAACACGGAAGTTTGCCCGACAACGAAGTCGAAAGACTACAAATAGTACGGCGAGCAAAGGGTTATACCATAATCAATGGGCAACTCTACAAAAGGAGCACTACTGGTGTATACCTAAAGTGTGTTTCCCAGCTAGAAGGTATGGAAATCCTACGAGAAATCCATCTCGGAGATTGCGGGCATCACGCCGCTCCTCGATCGTTGGTCGCGAAAGCCTTCCGGCAAGGATTCTACTGGCTGACCGCGAAGGCGGACGCCGATAAGCTGGTTGAGACATGCATGGGATGCCAGTATTATGCCCGACAACCACATGTTCCTGCTGAAGAACTGCGAACAATACCAATAACTTGGCCGTTTGCAGTCTGGGGGCTAGACATGGTGGGACCGTTACAGTCGGCACCATGTGGGTTTACGCATCTGCTTATAGCAGTTGACAAATTCACTAAATGGATAGAAGCTAAACCCATTAGAAAGCTTGATGGGGCAACTGCCCTCAGGTTTGTCTAAGATCTAGTGGTGAGATTCAGTCTCCCACACAGCATTATCACCGACAACGGCAGCAATTTATCACTCGGAGAAGTGGAGGCTTATTGCTGGGAGAAAGGCATCCGACTTGACCTTGCATCTGTGGCACACCCATAATCCAATGGTCTGGTTGGCGAGCCAATGGATAAATTCTGCAGGGAATCAAGCCACATCTTGAGGCACTGCTACATAGAGCAGTTGGATCCTGGGCGGAAGAATTGCCATCTGTGCTGTGGAGTTTGCGAACTACACCCAATAGATCCACCGACTACACCCCTTATTTCATGGTATATGGAGCAGAAGCAATCCTGCCTTCCGACATCCTTCATGATGCACCAAGAGTTGCCGCCTACGACGAGGATGACGCTGAAGAATCCGGACGCCTAGATGTGGACATTCTCGAGGAAGAGCGCATTTTGGCATGCCACAGATCCGCCATCTACCAGCAGAAGCTACACAACTACCATAGTCTCCGCGTTCGGCATCGCTCGTTTAAAGAGGGGGATTTGGTGCTCCGACTTAAGCAGAAGAAGTCACACAAGTTATCCCCGCCATGGGAAGGACCGTTCATCATAAGCAAGGCGCTACTCGATGGGTCTTACTTCCTTGTTGACAATCGTGAACTAAAGGATAGACCCCACAAGGTGTTGGAGATATGCCCAAGAGGCAATAATAAAGTGGTTATTACCATATCTTCACACTTATGATAAATGTTTACATACCATGCTATAATTGTATTAATCGGAAACATTAATACTTGTGTGATTTGTAAACTAAAATAAGAGTCCCTAGTAAAGTCTCTTGTTAAACTAGCTTGTTGGTTAATATATGA
This sequence comes from Avena sativa, assembly GCA_916181665.1. Classification (NCBI taxonomy): domain Eukaryota; kingdom Viridiplantae; phylum Streptophyta; class Magnoliopsida; order Poales; family Poaceae; genus Avena; species Avena sativa. The sequence continues at coordinate 122,945,450 of OV702281.1, forward strand.
TCATGGTTTCCTGATCATGAACATAGAGATGTTATTAACAACAGGGTCATATCATTAGGATAATGATGTGATGGACATACTCCTATAGATAAGCGTAGCATAAAGATCAAGTCATTTCAATAGTTCAATTTCTATATGCTTTCTGATACATAGTAACCTAATTCCTTCGACCATGAGACCATGCATATCACCTTTTCCGGATGGATGCTTTGATGTCATCAAACACCACACCGTAACAGGGTGGCTATAAAGGTGGCATTGAGTGTTCAGAAAGTATTGGTTGAAACACATGGATCAAGAGTGGGATTTGTCCATCCATATGACGGATAGATATACTCTGGGCCCTCTCGGTGAAATGTCATCCAATTAGCTTGCAAGCATGTGACTGGCTCACAAGGGATCACATATCACGGGAACGAGAAAAGAGTACTTATCAGTAACGAGGTTGAACTAGGTATGCAGAGATACCGACGATCATAACCTCGGATAAGTGAACTATCGTGAGACAAAGGGAAATTGGTATCGTATGTAAGTGGTTCATTCGATCGCAAAGTAATCGTAGAAATATGTGGGAGCCATATGAATTTCCAGATTCCTCTATTGGTTATTGTTCGGAGAAGTGTCTCGATCATGTTCGCATAATTCACGAACCGTAGGGAGACACACTTAAGGATTCAACGTTGTTTGAGTAGTTATGGTATTATGAGAAAGAGACCGAATGTTGTTCGGAGTCTCGGATGGGATCCGGGATATCACGAGGTGATCCGGAATGGTCCGGAGAATAAGATTCATATAAGGAAAGTCCCGTTTCGGAGTTCGGAAATGTTTCCGGTGTTTTCATCGGGAATGTTCTAGAAGGTTCCGGAATGTCCGGGACTCCGGGGGGGAAGGGGTACATGAATGTGTCATTACATATTGGAATGATTGCATCATGTACTAAGTGTTCTCGCTGTTCCAAATAAAGGATTAAATTGAATCCTAAAACTGAAAAGTCAAATGGCCAGTTTGAAAGTCAAACGGCTAAAACAGGAAACTGTGGGAAACAAGCAAGAGGAGGTTGAAACCGACTTGGGGGAGGAGTCCCTCCTCTCCAAGCCGGCGCACCACCTAGGCCGAGTTAGGGAGGGACTCCCCTCCCTCCCCTTGGCCGCCGGCCCTCTCCACCCATAAAAGGAGGGGCAGGGCCTCCTCCTCTAGACACACAAGTTCCTATCCTCTAAATCTAAACCCTATCCACAGCCTCCGGTTTAGAGCCGTTCTGGTTTAGAGCTTCTAATTGCCCTAGCCTTCGGTTTAGAGCCTTCTAATCTGTGTGTCTAATCCCTAGACCACTAAAGCCTCTCTCATACTCCACCATACTCGCTCCGGCTTAAGGCGAAGCCCTGCGAGATCTCCCCTCTACTTCCGGTACCACGCCGTTGTGCTGCCGGAATCACGAGGAGAGTGCTACAACCTCCGCTGCCTGCTGGAACAAGGGAGAGGAAGGTCTTCGTCGAGTACCGAACGTGTGACCGACTGCGGGAGCGCTGCTGGAACGTGGCGCCGGAAGGATCGTCTACGCGATCTTGAGATTGGAAAGAGTACGACTACATCACCCACGAGAATCTGCTCTCGTTAACCGCTTTGGAATCTTCAAGGGTAAGTTATTCCATCGACTCGTTGCTACAATCTAGTAGATAGATCTTGGCTTGTTTGTTTGTATGCGATAGAATTTTTTTGTTTTCCATGCTACGAACCCCTACAGTGGTATCAGAGCCGTGTCTATATGTAGATCTGTTGCACGAGTAGAACACAATGGTCATTGTGGGCGTTGATGCTTTTATTGTTGATTGCTTCTTGTGTACTTTGCATCTTGCGGTATGTTGGGATGAAGCGGCCCGGGCTAACCTTACATGACATCGTTCATGAGACTTGCTCCACGCTTGACATGCAACTTGTATTGCATAAGTGGCTTTGCGGGTGCCTGTTTCTCCTAGCATAGTTAAGATCCAATTTACAACGGGTGATTAACAGTACTAGTATCAATGTTGTGGTTCTTGTTCGTAAGTTAGAACGACACTTATTGAAAGCCCCAAACCACGTAAAATATGCAAAGAAAGTAGAGGCGTCTAACTTTGTTTTGCAGGGTTGTGCAGTGATGTGATATGGCCATGATTGTGATTATATATGATGTATGCAATGTTCCTTATTGTAAGTTGGCAACCGGCAGGAGCCATATGGTTGTCTTTAATTTCTGTTAAGACCCGCGTGTCTATTCAAGGTAGTTGTAATAGTTGAAGCTGGTGGACGACAACCATGGAGAAGCATCATTGACCTTGATGAAATGTCGGTGATGATGGAGATCATGTTCGTGCTAGAAGATGGAGATCGGAAGCACAAAGAAGAAAGGCCATATCATATCACATATTATGAATTGCATGTGATGTTAATCCTTTATGCATCTTGTATTGCTTAGTAGACGACGGTAGCATTATAAGATGATCCCTCATGCACATGAATTTCAAGTCATAAAGTGTTCACCCTTAGTTAGCACTGTTGCTAAAGCTTGTTGTTTTGAAGCACCACGTGATGATCGGGTGTGTTAGATTCCGCAAGTGTATACAACGTGGGCAAGCCAGATTTGCTCATGCGGAAGCTAAGGTTTGATCTTGACGAGCCTAGCATGTACAAACATGGCCTCAGGAACACAGATTACCGAAAGGTAGAGCATGAGTCATATAGTAGATATGATGAACATGTTGATTGTTCGCCATTGAAGCTATATCAACTCTCGTGATGATCGGTTTTGATGTGGTGGATTTGGTTCGTGTGATCACTAAAACAATGTGAGGGATATTGTTTTGAGTGGGAGTTCACCTAGATTAATTTAATTATTAATTAGAACTCAATTTATCATAAACTAAATCAAAGTGAATTTGCATAGTTGTTGTAGTCATTGGCATCCGTTTACCACCTTGCGCTTAGTTATAATTGAGAAGATAGAACTATAGAATTCTGGTTAGTTACTTTACGAACTGGTATCGTATTGTTTTGAAGTGTTAATCTAAAGTTTAAAAGTCCTATTGCAAACTTTCAGTAACTTCCGGTTACTCCATGAAGTTTAATAATTAGTATTAAATCAAGAGTAACAATTCCAAGTGTTAGTATCATGTTTGTTTCCATGATTCTTGATATTCAAAGGATTGTCTTAATATCAAGGTTATCTAGGATCTGAAAGAGTTGTTTCAGAAACCATGATGTGTGGAAGATATTGTGATATCTGAAACGAAGTTTTGGTTGCAACATGACAGAGTATAATACGGCAAAAGTTCATGTTCTCATATTTTGATGAGAATTTGCAAAGGGTTGTAGACACTTGTTGTCCTAATCCTCCAAAAGGTTTTGGATAGCAACATTATACTCATAATTCATCGTTATAAGCTAACAGTAGCTTGATCATGGACGATTCCATGATAAGGGTGAATATTTGATGTAGGTAAAATGTTTACTACGCCAAGAGATTACTAAAGAAAGGAATTTGAAAGAACACCAAATATTTGATGATGGTGATCTACTTCAAAGTGCAAGTCCAAAGACATTGGTATTTAATTATACACGCTTTGGACTATATGTCATATGTATGACTCCACTATTGATGTTGATAGATTCTTTCAAACAGAAAAGGAAATACTGAAAGAGAATCTCATAAATATATGGCAGAAAGGAAAAGACTAGAATTATTCAGCTTAAGTATATAGATGATATACATGTTATGGCTATATTCTTTGCTTATTAAACAATGTGGTTCTCAAGTATTTGATACTGAATTTGTTGGTGTGAATCGTCATACGAAACAACACAATTCATGAACTACAATGGCCTAAGTAACTAGCAAAATAATATGTGATGATGTTCATCGAGAACAAATAAAGGGTTATTGTGTTGCTCGTTAAACATCAAAGTTTGCCTTCAAAGATTTGTTTTATCAGGTATTATGAGAACAAAAGGGTTGTTCAAATAATTGCCATAATCCATAAAAGATGGATGATTCACAAATATCGTTGGAAAAATCACATCCATAAAACTAGTGATAAAAATGTCGAAAGACAAATTGATTGAAAGATCACTTAGGAAGTGACATCGCCGTTTAAATTATATTGGAAAGAAAACATGAAGAAATTCCATGTGGATGGAATTTTGGAGTCTTCTGATTTTTGATCAAATGACGCTTGTGAAACTTTCCTAGAGATAATTAAAACTTCGTTCATAGGCCAAAAGGGAACGAATGACTAGCTTATTTGAACTTGTACATATTGTTGTACAAAGTCCATTATGTGTAGTCAAGAGCGATGAATTTCAACTTCATATGCTTTCTCCAAAAATTTGAGTGAATATATGAATATTTACTTAATAAGGATAAAGTATGAAACAATTGAAAAGTTGAAAGACTTTCAAGATGAAGTGCAAAATCATTGTAACAAGAATATGAATAGTTTATGATAAGATCATAAAGGAAGATATTTAAGTTACAAGTTTAGCATAATACCTAAGATTTAAGGAATCGTTCCGTGGATTTTCATTTCCGAAACACCATAAGAGTATGGAGCGTTCGAGATATGTAATTAAACCTTGTTTGGCATGGTAAGATCGAAGGTATAATTCATAAAACTGCCATTGTATTTTAAAGATTAAAAGCTTTAGAGATTACCGTTTTTCCACTGAAAAGAGCTCCATCATAATCCATTGAAATGACACCATATCAAGTTATGGTTTGGGATAAAACCCAAGTAGTCCTTTCTTAAAACATTGGTATGCTATGCATAAGAAAGATGTGTGCAACCAAAGTCGGATGAACCTGTCTTTGTATAACTGTTAAGTATTCCTCCATAAACACCGGAGACAAAAGTGTTTGTTGCTTAGAACGTCAAGTTTCTTTGAGAAGGAATTTTTTGTGAAAAGTTAAGTGGGAGGACAATAGAACTTTGATAAGGTTAAAAGAACCTTAGCTATATGTGCAAATTTGCGCAACACCGAAAAGTGTTCCGGAGTTAGCAAACAATGCTCATGGCTCGCGTACTTCAAAGGTTGTGGTCACGGAGATCTAAGTTCCTATTGAAACAAGTAGGTCGGATGAACAATCAAATACCAAGATTTGAGAGTTAAATCATTATTTAACAATAATGATCCGACTACATGCAAGTAAGCGATGATGAGCCCTGACTCCGTCAAACGGCTTGAAGCCATAAAATCCGTGATAGTTCCATACACGAGAAATCAATTTTTGAACTTGAAGGACCCTCGAGAAAGGTGTAAGACCTTACAGTCGTGTTTGGATCTATAAAGAAATAGACATGGATGTTTTACATCTATGAAATAGTCGACATGTTGGGAAAGAGTTCACAACAAAGTTCAAAGGTTGACTATGACAAGATCTGATCTTTCATAGCGATATTTAGTCTAGACGGATTAATGTAGCAACCACTACATATAAATTTGTTATGTGGTAGTTGAATAAACAAAACAAGTTCTTGTAATAGAAGGGTTACCTAGGACATGTGCATAACACGGTCCATAGGGTTTTGTTAATTCAAAGGATGCTAAAAGCATATGCAAACTTCAATGGTTAAAGTGAGCATCGCGGAGTTGGAATCTTCACTGTGATGAAACTGTTAAAGGAGTTTAAAAGTTCATTAGAGACGATGAAGATGCTTGCATTTGCAAGAAATTAAGTGGGAGCGCTAAGACATGTTTCTAATACATTATGTGGAAGACATATTGTTGATTGGAAATAATGTATCTTTTATTAACACATATTAAGAATTTCATCCCGATGAAAGACTTAGGCAAAACCCAAATATTTGGCATCAATAGACGCTAATATGGTTGTGCCAGAAGTACATAGACAAGATATTGAATGAGTTCAATATAGAAACTACAAGAGAGGTTCTTGTCGCACAGAAAGGATTGAATGAGTTCAATGTTGATGATATATTCAAGTGTATTGACATTTGGTAAAGTGAAACAAATAATCAAGTATAGATTGATACTTGATGTATGAAATCACAAAGAGTATTTATATCAATCATACTGTGATATGTACAAATCCAGATATGTCCTATGCTCTAAATGTTGTGAGCATATACCAGAATGATTCGTAAGATGATCATTGGACGATAGTAAGGATATTCTTATGATCTTTTGGAAGAACTAAGAATATATTGTTTGTAGAAGTGACAAATAGATGGTTAGTTCATTGTAAAAGTACTACATTGATACTAGTTTTGTCACAAAGTGCAAATTAAGTTTATCTCAATCTAAACTAAGGGTGACACAATATAATGGAAAGTGAGTTCCATAATGGATTTGGATGAGTTCCAAAGATAAGACATTGTGACAGATACTACAACAAAAGGCTAAGTATATGACTGCTATTTTAGCAGCAAAAGAGGGCATTTGTGTCAAGTAGTTTGTTATCAAACTAGGTGTAGTTCGCACTGGGATAATACTATGAAGATACATTGTGCGACAATATTGTCAACATGTTTTAACCCCAAAGAGCTAAAGGTCACACCGAAAGACCAAATTTATACAAAGCCATCTCATTAGAGAATGAGTGATGCGTAGAGACGCAAAGACATGCAATTACACACGGACCTGGAAGTGTCAGATCCGGAGATCAGTTTACCACTAGCAATCGTGTACATACAACACCGGAAAGCCATAGGTGTTGAATACACAAAGGTTTGAAACTAGATTATTGACTCTAGTGCAAGTGGGAGACTGTTGGAGATATGCCCAAGAGGCAATAATAAAGTGGTTATTATCATATCTTCACACTTATGATAAATGTTTACATACCATGCTATAATTGTATTAATCGGAAACATTAATACTTGTGTGATTTGTAAACTAAAATTAGAGTCCCTAGTAAAGCCTCTTGTTAAACTAGCTTGTTGGTTAATATATGATCATGGTTTCCTGATCATGAACATAGAGATGTTATTAACAACAGGGTCATATCATTAGGAGAATGATGTGATGGACATACTCCTATAGATAAGCGTAGCATAAAGATCAAGTCATTTCAATAGTTCAATTGCTATATGCTTTCTGATACATAGTAACCTAATTCCTTCGACCATGAGATCATGCATATCACCTTTTCCGGATGGATGCTTTGATGTCATCAAACACCACACCGTAACAGGGTGGCTATAAAGGTGGCATTGAGTGTTCAGAAAGTATTGGTTGAAACACATGGATCAAGAGTGGGATTTGTCCATCCATATGACGGATAGATATACTCTGGGCCCTCTCGGTGAAATGTCATCCAATTAGCTTGCAAGCATGTGACTGGCTCACAAGGGATCACATATCACGGGAACAAGAAAAGAGTACTTATCGGTAACGAGGTTGAACTAGGTATGCAGAGATACCGACGATCATAACCTCGGATAAGTGAACTATCGTGAGACAAAGGGAAATTGGTATCGTATGTAAGTGGTTCATTCGATCGCAAAGTAATCGTAGAAATATGTGGGAGCCATATGAATTTCCAGATTCCTCTATTGGTTATTGTTCAGAGAAGTGTCTCGATCATGTCCGCATAATTCACGAACCGTAGGGAGACACACTTAAGGATTCAACGTTGTTTGAGTAGTTATGGTATTATGAGAAAGAGACCGAATGTTGTTCGGAGTCTCGGATGGGATCCGGGATATCACGAGGTGATCCAGAATGGTCCGGAGAATAAGATTCATATAAGGAAAGTCCCGTTTCGGAGTTCGGAAATGTCCGGCACTCCGGGGGGGAAGGGGTACATGAATGTGTCATTACATATTGGAATGATTGCATCATGTACTAAGTGTTCTCGCTGTTCCAAATAAAGGATTAAATTGAATCCTAAAACTGAAAAGTCAAATGGCCAGTTTGAAAGTCAAACGGCTAAAACAGGAAACTGTGGGAAACAAGCAAGAGGAGGTTGAAACCGACTTGGGGGAGGAGTCCCTCCTCTCCAAGCCGGCGCACCACCTAGGCCGAGTTGGGGAGGGACTCCCCTCCCTCCCCTTGGCCGCCGGCCCTCTCCACCCATAAAAGGAGGGGCAGGGCCTCTTCCTCTAGACACACAAGTTCCTATCCTCTAAATCTAAACCCTAGCCACAGCCTCCGGTTTAGAGCCGTTTTGGTTTAGAGCTTCTAATTGCCCTAGCCTTCGGTTTAGAGCCTTCTAATTGGTGTGTCCAATCCCTAGACCACTAAAGCCTCTCTCATACTCCACCATACTCGCTCCGGCTTAAGGCGAAGCCCTGCGAGATCTCCCCTCTACTTCCGGTACCACGCCGTTGTGCTGCCGTAATCACGAGGAGAGTGCTACAACCTCCGCTGCCTGCTGGAACAAGGGAGAGGAAGGTCTTCGTCGAGTACCGAACGTGTGACCGACTGGGGGAGCGCTGCTGGAACGTGGCGCCGGAAGGATCGTCTACGCGATCTTGAGATCGAAAAGAGTACGACTACATCACCCACGAGAATCTGCTCTCGTTAACCGCTTTGGAATCTTCGAGGGTAAGTTATTCCATCGACTCGTTGCTACAATCTAGTAGATAGATCTTGGCTTTTTTGTTTGTATGCGATAGAAATTTTTTGTTTTCCATGCTACGAACCCCTACACAAGGATCATAAGCGTAAGCTACGTGACCCGGATGATGACTACCCGGATCGTGATTGGCCATGGAACATAGCATAGCTACGTCCTTTCTACACTTAGAATTTTTTATCTAATTGTGTATCTATTATATGATCAATGAAATAAAGCTCTTTGGTTCACTCATATTTATGAGTCTTTTACCTCCTTTAGTTTTCATTTTTGGATCATATAAAACCTTTATGTACAAGTCTTGCATTTGCACTTGTGAAAATTCCGCCTACGGGCGTTAGCTTAAGTTTTCTGGTCTACACGTTCTTTGTTGTTTTTATGTGGATTCTGGAGTAGTGACTTTTGGCACTTATTGTCGGCGATTTTGTGCTCAGGTTATTGACGGTGCCATTGGGCATCACCACCTAAGCGCATGGTTCCGACAACGAGTCTTCCGACTCACGAAAAGTTAAGCATAAGAACCAAAGTAATGAATAAGCCAGCACTTTCTTAAAAATATATACGTGCTGGAAACTAGTTCTTAAGTAGCAGGAAATAACAACCATTGTTTTCCGCCTTAAGTTACATTAATAAGTTTTTTCCTTGCATACACCAAAGGTGAAACAAATGTTACAAAGTTGTTTTTCATTCCTTTGGCGCAGGAGACTTGGAAGCAGCATCGTCACCAGCCGGAGAATCACCCTCAACATCAGCGCTGTGGTTGGACTCGGAGGAATCTTGGTTGACGTTGTCGATAGTGTTAATGGGCACGAAGACGTCGATGTCCACCAACTTGGCAACTCTGGTGTCATAACCCGCGAGTGACGACAAGATGGCTTCGTGATCAATCTCTTTGCCGTCATCGTCAACTTCGGGGATACCAAAGGTCAACGTATCGATGTCGGCACCTTCGTAGTGTGCCTTCACCATTGACAGCGCCATCCTTGCGCCGGCCCGTGCACATGAAGCTTTCCGGCTTGTGATACGCTCGGGGGCTCGGCGCAGAATCTCCGAGTACTTCGCCATGGAGTCCGAGGCCTTGATGTGTATCTGGAGGGGCTTGGCAATCTCTTTGGCTTGGGTGATGGCAGTGTTGATGAAGTTTCCGGCAAGAACCATGCATTCCTTGGCTGGAGGAGGCGATCTGGTTAAACCCATAGGAGCTGCAAATTCCGACAAGAAACACATGAGTTCAACAATTCAATGTATCCAGACTACAGAAATACAAGGCGGAGGAAACTTACTGAAGATGCTGGCCTCAGTTTGCTAGAGGGTGTCCGCCAAGGATTGTTTCTCTTGTTGGAGGAGCTTGTACGCCTCGCCATGGCGGTGATTCTGCTCATCGGCAGCACTCTTTTGATCTTTCAAGATCGCGATCTCCTCCTTCAAGCGGGTGATTTCATCGGCGGCGGAGTCCTGCAAGGCCTTCATTGATTCTTCATGCATTTTTAGCATGTCTTCCGTCTCCTTTTTAAGGATCTTGTTCTCTCTGTCCAGCTGCTGGATGTGTTTGGACTGCTCGACAATGTCCTTGGCCTTGGCAACATGTTCTGCAAAGTCGGAGAAAACAAGTACACAGTGAGTACTCGGAGAATGTAGGCACAAAACCAAGACGGAATGCGCAAAAAGAAAACAGACTCTTGTTTTTGATGATCTGATCCTTCAAGATGGCAGTTTCACCCTTTTCGGCTTCAAGATCTGCGCGCATTTTCTAGTACTTGTCATTGGCCATGCCCCTCCGAGCATTCTCGTTCTGTGGAAAAAAAGAAAAAAGTTAACCGGTTGTTTAGTCTGCTTGGAGCATCTAGTCGGAAAATTTTCCACCTAGACGCCCGGAGGCTACAGCGAGAGTTTTTAACTTAGCAATATGCTTAGCTTTTCTTTAAGCATATAGTCGTAACTAATTCAGTTCTCGATTAAGAAGCTTGGGGGCTACATTATAAAGTTTTTAACTCGGAATCTGCTTAGCTTTTCTTTAAGCATCTAGTCGGAACTGATTCAGTTACAACTAGAGGCTTGGGGGCTACAATATTGTATGGTACTCTTAAAGCATCTAGTCGGAACATTTCATTCCATCTAAATGCTTGGGGGTTATAGTGAGAGTTTTTTCTAACTTAGTCACTCTTAGAGCATATAGATGCAAAACCTATGGTTTTCCGTCTATATCCTCGGGGGCTACAGTGGGATACTCATATGAAATGCAAAAGGCAAAATAAACTTACAAGTGCGATGATCTTGACGTTCATAGCGCTCTCGGCTAGCAGCTTGCCAATGGAAATACTATTTCCTTGCAATATTTCTGCTTGTCGGAGAAGCTCCTCAAGACCGCACGTCGGAGATGTCGGTGCTGCTCCAGGAACCACAGATGTGCTACTCTGCGTAAGCGCGGGGTAGACTATCTTTGGGAACTCAAAGGGTTTCTTGGGAGCAAGGGCGCCGCCTTCGGCAGAAGTACCAGCTTCCACCACCGCCTTGCCGCCACCGATGGCATCCTTAGCCGGAGCTTCAGCCATTTGTTGGGCGGTGCTCTCCTGTGTTGCCTGCTCGCCGACAACCGCGAGTTCGGTAGAGGCGCCAGAATCCACTTCCATGGCGGAAGGGCCTGGTGCCTCCTTAGCTTGTGAGCTTGTCGGGGAAGACGAGGGTTTGACGGCAGGAGTAGCAGGGGCGATGGCGGGGGAGGCGTCGCGATGCAGCATGTCTTTGATATTTCGAGAAGCCCCCAAAGTTTTGGAGGTCTTCTTGAGGCTGGTCATGGCTTTCTTCCTGAAACGTGCAAAATGCATAAGTACAGGAGCAAGACAGATAAATAGGCAATGTTGGAGTATGAGAAGCTTACACTAGGGGGGGTGCTTTGGCAAAGATCCCGGTGGTTCTTCTCTTTTCCTCCTCCAGGGCGGCGGTAGTCTTTTTTGAGGCTCCACCCTTCGTATTCTTCTTTTTGCCTCCGTCGGCAGCGTTAGAGGTGGAGCTCTTCCTCTTTCGCGCCAACGGGACTTCGTCGTCGGACACGACCGTGACTTCCTTCATTTTTGGATCGTAGATTTGGGCAGCCAGGTTGCCCTCCTCTAGATCGCGAAGCTGTTAAGTAAGAAGTCACCGTGTTAGACAAAGTGACATTTGCAAGATGGAAGAACTGGAGTATATGTCATGCACGGAAAATAAAAACCTACCTTTGGGAACTTGCCGTCTACGAACATGTCGTAGGTGATGGTGAAGCCACGCTTCTTATCCTTCACCTTGACGATGTCCTTAAGGCGGAGCTTGACGGAGTCGCTCGAGAAGTTGTCCACGGAGATGCGGAGGCTATCCCTTCTGTCGCTGGTATACTCGTGCATGTACTTCAAGTGGTGCTGCAGAGGTTGGATCCGCCTTATAGCGCGAGAAGCGTCGACGTCGGAGGGAAGGGAGGCTTGGGATCTCCATGTGGAAACTTCAGCGGCGGCTCCATCCACGAAGTCCGGGTACGTTACTCTTCGGCCCTCCAGAGGAATGTCGGGGCCATAGAAATACGTCCGCTGCCAATTCTTGCAGGACTCGTGGCCGACGATGTCAGGGAACCGCCGGCCAGGTCGAATCTTGATGCTTATGGTGCCGCAGTTCCTAAGCTCCTTCTTACTATGTCCGACTTCACGTTTGACGGTGAATAAGTACACAAAAAGGTCTAACCTAGGCCTTATCCCTAGATATCCCTCTCAAAGTGCCGCGAAGTTGCTAAGAACTAAGATACTATTGGGGGAAAGGTTATGGGGTTGGACCCTATAGTGGTTTAAGACGGAGAGGAAGAAGTGGCAGATAGGCAGGCAAACGCCGCGTACCAGCTGAGCTTTTAGGTACACCTTTTCTCCGGCTTGGGAAGAAGGTGTCACCTCGCCGGCCGGTGCCGCACGCCAGGAAAGCCCCTCCGTCGCGGGGAGGTAGCCTTCGGCGACCATCTCTTGGATATCTCGGTCGGTGATGTCCGAGCCGCGCCAGTCGCCCTTGTGCGAATCTGGCTCCTCCTCCAGTGGCTCTAGCGCCACCAAATTTTGGTCGCCGCTGGTGGATTCGATCACCGCCGATGCGGGGATGACCAGGCCCTCTGGGGGCATGACGACGGGGCTCGCCGGCTTCGCCGCGGCTTCACTCGACGCCGCCATTGATGGGGAGGTGCTGCTGCTAGCAATGGGGTGAAGGTTGGGTGCGACTGGTGCAAATGGGAGCTAGGGTTTTTTCGAGGTTTCTCGCGGAGAGCTCGAGGAGACGCGCGGCTGGAGAAAGAAGATGATGCGAGAAGAATGAGGTAAAAAGTGGAGATTTCCCCACGGTTACTATTTATCATCCTCGATGTCAAGATTCGTGCAGCTTGATCGGACGGTTGCCGCGTAGACGACGTGTTCGCAAACGTGCGCGGAAATTTCGCCACGTCTCCAACCGTCGCCGCCAACGGTTCGTATCGCTCGCGTGGGAAAATCGGATATGATTGCGTTCCGGATAAACCCGGGTGGCCCATTGTTGGTAGCATGGCCTATGGCCTGCTGGGCGGCCCAGTTAGATGGATCCAGAAGGGAGGCCCATCCCGGATAAAGGAAGACTACGGTGGAGTCACCAACATACCCGGAGCCTTGGAGTGCAAGATACACAAGACTAGTAATAGATGGTGTAGGACTCTGTAACCTGTCCGGCTAGGACTTTTCCCTGTAACCCTAGGACCTGGCGACTATATAAGTCGGGCCTATGGGAGCCTTTAGGGCACAATCTCAGACGTTCATAGATCAACTTCAGACAACCTCGCACAGCGAACCAACCCCTGTAACTCGGCGTATTGCCCTTATAGTGATTTATAGCAGGAGTAGGATTCCGCCACCGTCGTGGGATCTGAACCTGGGTAAGCTGTGTTACCTCGTTCCCGTCAACCTTCCGCCTTACCCCATGTCTCTAAACACGCAATGTGAGGACCCCTCCATGGCGTACTCGTCGGCAATACCACGACGGCGTGAGGGGGGAGTGTCATGTACCTGGCCAGCTGCATAAGTATATCACAAGCTCACTTGAATAAGTTAGGAGGTTAAATTTAAAAGGCAAGTACCTCCAGAATCTCATAGCCATCATCATCGTTGTCAGACCAATCTTGTAAGGGATTTCGAGTGTGGGTCTTACCCAGAGTTGCAGCGGAAGCTGCATGCGGGATGGGCATGAAGCACTCCAGATCAAACTCGACTTCGTCTGAGTCAGATTGGTTCTCGTAATAACCACTAGGAGGGATAGTACTATCAACAACCTGGTGAACGAGATTCTGCGAAAGACAAACAGAATAAACGAGCGGAACGACAAATGGACATAAGAAAAGTTGTATAGGACAGAAAGTGACTCAGAAACTTACCCAGGGGACAGGCCTATCCCGGCTAAAAGGAGGGCAGCTCCAAGCCCAATCCTCCGCCAAAGTTAGCTTGAAGATCGAGTTAACCCGGTGGTCCACGAAGTCGTGGGTGAGCTCCAGCGTGGAATGCCGAGTAGGATCTCGCGGGCCGCTCATGAAGCACATATTGTGGCTTCTGGCTTGGATGGGGCTGACCCGTCATGCGATAAACGCGCATATAAGGTCCTTTTCAGTCAAGTGAAAGTTCTCATTCGGCGATAGCAGCCTCTCCAGAAACCCGTTGGCCTCGTTCACCGCAGCATTCTTGTCACGCGGGTTAAGCTTCCAGAACTCCTTGTTGGGAACCTCGTCCGAGAAAGGGGGAGCCGGATGTAGTCAGTGGACCCGCTATTTTTGACATAGAAGAAAGTCCTATGCCATTTTTTGCAAGAGTCTAGGCCGGTGACCCAAGGAAAGATGGACTCTTTCCTAGGTGTGATGCTAGCGGCACCGCACCTAGTAGGCCTTTTCTCAGCACGGGGAACGCTGGGACCTGGCACCACTTGGATCCTAAAGCTAAAGTACTTGGCCCAGAGGAGAACTATGGGCCAAAGGCCGAGATTGCCCTCGCAGGCGGAAATAAAACAAGACAAAGAGCCAATCGCATTGGTAGGAAGATGGTGAGTTGGAAGGTGGAAGGTGGAGAGAAAAGAAACGAAGAAGTTGCTCACTGGCAAGGCGAAACCTCGCTCAAAATGGGAGAGGAAAACTACCCGCTTGTTGGCATCGGGCCTAGGGGAAATCTCACCTGATGGGAGGCAACAATCCACCTCGAGCGGGATGCGCCTGGTGGAGCGCAACCACTCAACCTCCTCCGCGGATACTTCCGAACCCTCCCAGCCACCGCGCTCGCTGGCGGTGACCTCCTGTTCCTCTGCTCCCTCTGCGGCGTCGCAAGGATCCATGATCTCCCTGGATTCTGTCTCTTCCGCCGCTGGAAGAGGCTTGGAGGAGCGAGGACCCGTAGTGGAATGGAAAGGGGAAAGGAGCAATCGCAGAAGAGAAGCTTTGGAGAAGAAGAACCGCACGGGGGAAGTTGGGATTTTGGGACGCAAGGAACAAGAAAAAGGCAATGGGGAAACTGAACGGGCGAGGGAAGTTAAGTTCCCCTCACCCCTACTTAAGGGGAGCAAAAACCCCAAACGTGGGATCCTCATGCGCCCGTGCGGCCAACGTGTGGCCGTGTACCCGGCCTAGTAAGCCAATCAGCGAATGCCACGTATAGGAAATACACGTAAAATCCGCTGCCATGTCATGCTACGCAAGACACGAGGCGCTGAGCGATGGGACTGCCACAGTGACGGGGAGTTACTACTCCGCCGTCACTGTGCGGTTAGGATTTGGGACAAAATTTGAGGCAAATCATCATGATTACAAACTGTGAGTGACTAAGGGAAGCCAAAAATGACTCGACAGAGTCCAAAATGATTTGGCATGAGGCAAAGGTGATCCAAAAGTTCAAAGATGAGACTCGGAAAGAGCAAAACAGACTCGGCAAAGATTGAAATTACGCCAAACAGTGCATCTTAAGCAGTAAATGCTGACAGAAAGAGAAGTTCCAAGAACATTAAAGGAACCTGGAGACACCTAACAACTAGAACTGCTAGGCCTCACCAGCTTCGGGGACAAATGTCCGGGGAATAACCCCCGGTAGGGTCAAATGGGGTAAAACATTGCCCAACTTGGCTTATGCCGAGTAAAGAATAAACCTGGCTGAGTGACAACGGCTGGGTAAGATGGTCATGTACGTCCGACATAGGAATTATATCGGCCCGTATAAGACAAGTTTGTTAACCTTGCAAGAAGCCACGAGCCGAGTCTCACGAGGGAAGGCCGAGTCAGATAATACACGTGGCACCTTTATGAGTGAGGTTCAGGAGGGACCATGGTAAAGCACGGTCAAAAGGGAAGGTCGACACCGGGTGACACGAAAGGAGCTTGGTGACGCCTAAAGCAAGGGCTAACGCACAAAGTTATTGCGTGACACCAAAAGAACTAGAGGCTACGTACGAGAGGACCGTTAGCTATCAAGCTTTGTGGACTGGGTCATGGGCTTAGGGCTGGCCCATGACCCGACCCGTATAGTAAGGACCAAGATGCAAACAGTAACCCTAGGACCCAAAGGGTGTAACCTAGCTAGCCTACGCCTATATAAGGAGGGGTGTAGCTAGGGTTAGAGGGGGCTCGACCAAGTAGGAAGCTAGTGCCCTGAGGCTAAGTTGATATAGCTCAAGGAGCACATGTAAACTTCTAGGATCAATAAAATTCCTAAGGTGGAGAGTTCATCTTGTTCTTCATGCGTGGCTAGACCGTGCACTCCCTCCCCGGTGACCACAAGCATCAATTCGGCCCCCAACTTAAGCCTACCCATGGCATCTATGGTGACACCACCACGACAAACATTGAAACGGTGCTCTGTTCCGTAAGGAGCGGGCTCACCAACAGTCGTGTTGATAGGAATCTTGTCAGTGACAAGACCTGGTCTAAAAAGTTGTCAGCCTGCACGCCGCTGTAAAATCCGGCTCATGTTTCAAACTGAGCAAGGGAAAAGACTGAAGTCAGAATACAACATATCCGGCTCAATTGACTCGGAATCCTACACTACTAAATGAAGTTTTCGGGAACCCTTCAAGATTCACAAGACGAACAAACCATCAAGCTAGACAATTTATTCGACTTTGGATCTTGGAGACTTCTGGGGGCTAATGTTGGAGATATACTTTCCGGGTATACCCATTGGACTCTTTGACCAGGGTGGCCCACCAACGGGTTAGAGGTTTTCTTCACGGGAGGCCCATTCAGAGAAAGAGGAGGAGCCAGTTCCGGCTACGACAAGGCCTAGAAGATTTACCGACTTAGGTATATAGTATTATTTTTAGTCCAATATGTATCTAGTTACTGACTCTATAACATAGCCGGATAGGTATCTCTTGTAACCCAAGGTCCCGGTGACTATATAAACCGGCCCTATGGGAGCCTTTAGGGCACAACCAATCGTACTACCACAATCACAACTCACACAGGCGAACCTCTCTTGTAATCCGCTATAACATCCGGCTTATGGCGATATATTACTAGGTTGCTACCAGGAGTAGGATCCGATCATTACAGTCAGATCTGAACCTGGGTAAACTTGTGCTCACCGCTCCTGGAACATCCGACGTCTCAGACCCCATATTTCCAACGCCACTAGGACCCCCTATGGCATACTTGTTGACAATCTGACGACATCGGTCCAATGAGTGTGGCATCGTGTGGTGGTTATCGTTATGTTCTTAATTTCACTGATGACTTTAGTAGATATGGGTATACCTACTTTACAAAACATAAGTCCAAAACTTTCAAGAATTTTAAGGAATTCCAAAGTGAAGTAGAAAATCAACGTAACAAGAAGATCAAGTTTCTTTGATCTGATCATGGAGGTGAGTATCTAAGTTACGAGTTTGGCATGCATTTGAAGAAATAAAGAATACTTTCACGGTTGACACCGCCGGGAACACCATAGCGTAATGGTGTGTTCGAACGTCGTAATCGAATTCTCTTAGATATGGTTCATTCTATAATGTCTCTTACAGATTTACCATTATCATTTTGGGGTTATGCATTAGAAATAGCCGCATTCACTTTAGATAGGGCACCATCTAAATCCGTTGAAATGACACCGTATGAATTGTGGTTTGGTAAGAAACCTAAGTTGTCGTTCCATAAAGTTTGGGGGTGTGAAGCTTATGTAAATAAGTTACAGCCTGACATGCTTGAACCCAAGGAGGAGAAATGCGTCTTCATAGGGTACCCTAAAGAAAAAAATGGTTGTACCTTCTATCATAGATCTGAAGGCAAAGTTTTCGTGGCCAAAAATGGATCCTTTCTTGAGAAGGAGTTTCTCTCAAAAGAAGTGGATGTAAGGAAAGTAGAAATCGACGAGGTTGTTGGACCTTCTCTCAAATTTGAGAGTAGCGCATCACCGCAAGATGTTCCTATGCCGCCTGCACCAATAAGAGAGGAAGCTAATGATAATGATCATGAAACTTCGAACAAAGTTACTACTAAACCTCACTGGTCGACGAGGTTTCGTACCACTCTAGATTGGTATGACCCTTTTATGAATGCCATGTTGGTGGACAACACCGATGACCCTGCGACGTGTGATGAAGCAATGATGGGCCCAGATTCCAACAAATGGCATGAAGCCATGAATTCCGAGATTGGATCCATGTACGAAAACCAAGTGTGGACTTTTGTGGACTTACCGGATGGACGCAACGCTATAAAGAACAAATGGATTTTCAAGAAGAAAACAAAATCTTATGGTAATGTTACCATTTATAAAGCTCAACTTTTAGCAAAAGGGTTTAAAAAAATTCAAGGAGTTGACTACGATGAGACTTTCTCACTGGTAGTGAAGCTAAAGTCTATGAGGATTTTGTTAGCAATCGCTGCATATTATGATTATGAGATATGCAGATGGATGTCAAAACGGCGCTCCTCAATGGTGACATTGAAGAAGATTTGTATATGGTAGAACCCAAAGGTTTTCTCGATCCTAAAGATGCTAAAAAGGCATGCAAACTTCAACGGTCCATTTATGGATTGAAGCAAGCATCCCGGAGCTGGAATCACCATTTTGTTAAGGTGATAAAAAACTTTCGATTTGTACAAACTTATGGAGAAGTTTGTATTTACAAGAAAGTGAATGGGAGCTCTGTATCATTCCTGGTACTATATGTGGATGACATATTGTTGATTGGCAATGATATAGAACTTCTTAAAAGTGTCAAAGACTATTTGAATAATAGTTTTTCAATGAAGGATCTTGGCGAAGCTGCATACATTTTAGGCATCAAGATTTATAGATATAGATCAATACGCTTAATAGCACTTTCACAAAGTACATACTTGGACAAAGTTCTAAAGAAGTTTAGAATGGAAGAAAGCAACAATGGGTTCTTGCCCATGTTGCCCATTACAACCTTATGTAAAACTCAAAGTCCAACTACGACAAAAGATAGAGAGAGGATGAAAAAAACTCCTTATGCCTCATCCATAGGTTCTATGATGTATGACATGCTATGTACAAGACCACATATTTCATATGCTATCAGTTTGACTAGTAGATATCAAAGTGATCTAGGAGTGGATCACTAGATAGCGGTAAAAAATATCCTAAAGTACTTGAGAAGGACTAAGGATATGGTTTTTTCTTATGGAGGTGATGAAGAGCTCGTTGTAAATTATTACACCGATGCTAGTTGGAATACCGATCCAGATGACTCACAGTCATATCCTGGATACGTATTTACTTCGAATGGTGCAGCAGTGAGCTGGAGGAGTGCTAAGCAAAGCGTTGTGGCGAGATCTTCAACTGAATCGGAATACATAGCTGCTTCGGAGGCTTCACAAGAAGCGATATGGATGAAGGAGTTCATTATGGAGCTTGGTGTGGTTCCTAGTGCGTTGGACCCGATGGCCATCTCTTGTTACAACTTAGGTGCCATAGCCAATGCCTAGGAGCCAAGGTCACACAAGAAGCTGAAGCATATCAAGCTACCTTTTCATGCTATTCACGAGCATGTCCAAAATGGTGACATAAATATTTGCAAAGTACCCATAGATCTGAATGTGGCAGATCCGTTGACTAAACCTCTCCCTAGGGAAAAGCATGACCAACACAAGAACGCCATGGGTGTTAGGTATATTACCATGTAATATAGATTATTGACTCTAGTGCAAGTGGGAGACTGTTGGAGATATGCCCAAGAGGCAATCATAAAAATGGTTATTATTATATCTTTGTATTTATGATGAATGTTTGGATAACATGCTATAATTGTATTAAACCGGAAATATTAATACTTGTGTGTTTTGTAAACATAAAAGAGTCCCTACTAAGCCTCTTGTTAAACTCCCTTGTTGATTAACATATCATCATGGTTTCCTGATCATGGACATTAGATGTTATTAGTAACAAGATCATGCCATTAGGAGAATGATGTGATGGACACACTCCTATATTTAGCATAGCATAAGATCAAGTCATTTAGAGTTCATTTTCTACAAGCTTTCAAATACATAGTAACCGAATCCTTATACCATGAAATCGTGTTAATCACCATCACCGGATGGATACTTTGATGACATCAAACACCACTTCCAGAATTGGGTGGTTATAAAGGTGGCATTAGGTATTCTGAAAGTATGTGTTGAAGCACATGGATCAAGAGTGGGATTTGCCCATCCATATGACGGATAAATATACTCTGGGCCCTCTCGGTGGAGTATCATCCAATTGGCATGCAAGCATGTGACAAGGTCACAAGGGATGTCAGATCATAGTACGAGTAAAGAGTACTTATCAGTAACAAGGTTGAACTAGGTATAGAGATACCGACGATCAAACCTTGGATAAGTAAAGTATCACGCGACAAAGGGAATCAATATTGTATGTAAATGATTCATTCAATCATGAAGTCATCATATAAATTTGTGGGAGCCATATGTATTTCATGATCCCTCTATTGGTTATTGATCGGAGAGGTGTCTCAATCATGTATGCATAGTTCAAGAACCGTAGGGAGACACACTTAAGGATTCAATGTTGTTTAAGTAGATATGGACTATGAGTTAGAGACCGAATGTTGTTCGGAGTCTCGGATTGGATCCAGGATATCACGAGGAGATCCGGAATGGTCCGGAGTATAAGATTCATATAAGGAAAGTCAATTTCCGGGGTTCGAAAATGTTTTTGGTGTTTTGACCAAAAGCTTCTAGAATGTTTTGGAAGGTATACCACCCTGGGAGGGGTCACTTGGGATGCGGCATGCCCTAAGAGGCTAGCCACACCAAGCCCAAGGTAAACTCGTCCATGGACCAGGAGGAAAGGGTCAAACCCTAGTTTGAAAAGTCAAATCCTAGTTTGAAAAGTCAAATCCTAGTTTGGGAAAGAAAGGGAAAACTTGAAAGGCAAGTTTCCAACTCTTCTCTTCCTAGCCGAGTTGGGGAGGGACTCTCCCTTTGCTAGCTGAGTTGGGGGGCAACTCGGCTAGGGCAGGGAGGCCCTTGGCCGCCGGCCCCCACCCATATAAGGAGGGGTAGGGCGCCCCCCTTGGCACCTTGTCCCCTAGCGCCTAAACCCTAGCCACCGCATCCCTCTCTCTTGTCCACTGTCATGCTCCAGCTTAGGCGAAGCCTTGCAGAAATCTCTCCTCCTCCACCACCACTACCACACCATTGTGCTGTTGGGATTCCGAGGAGATCTACAACCTTCACTGCCCTCCTAGAACAAGGGAGAGGAAGGTCTTAATCGAATACCGTATGTGTGATCGAATACGGAAGCAGTGCCAGAACTTGGCGCCGGAAGGATCGTCTATGCGATCTTGAGATCGGCAATTGATCGACTATATCAACCACAAGATCTGAATCTCGTTAAACGCTTAGGATCTTCGAGGGTTAGTTCTCTATAATCTCATTGCACTAATCTCGTAGATTAGATCTTGGATTTTCCATAGATTAGATCTTGGTTTTGTGTGTTCATGCGATAGATTTTTTTTGTTTTCCATGCTACGAACCCTTCAGTGGTATCAGAGCAGACTCTATGCATAGATTTGTTGCACGAGTAGAACACAATGGTTTTGTGGGCGTTGATGCTTTTGTTGTCGCCCACTTTTCGTGTACTTTGTATGTTGCGAGATGGTGGGATGTAGTAGCCCGGGCTAACCTTACATGTCATCGTACATGAGACTTGCTACACACTCAACGTGCAACTTGCATTGCACAAGTGGATTTGCGGGTGTATTTCTTGTAACATCCCAATTTCAGCAACCCTGATTCAATGTCCAAAAGGCAAAAATCATGGGGAACAAAAACTTTTTCTTGCATTATGTGATGACCTATTTGCTTGTGCTCAAGCAAATGTTTGTGTACTAGTTGTGTACTCCTCCTCTCAGCCCTAGTTTACAAAAACTATTTTACAAAAGAGATGTCTTGGCTCATCTTTCATATTCTCAAATGGAGACATATATATATACTCTCCTTATGTTTTCAAGACATAACCTTCAACTACCCTTATCTCTAGGTTTTCTAAAAAAAAACCTTTATTAAAACCTTTCATTCCAATCTTGGTAGTAATACCAAGCTGATCCTTATCTTACTTCAAAGCAAAATCCCTTTACAAAATACCCCTCCTTACCTCAAGCTAGGATTGATGGTAACCCTACTAGTAGTTAGATAAGTGTTAAGATGAATTGCCTTGATCTGCTGGTTGATGAATTGCCTTGATCTGCTGATTTCCTTGTTTGCTTAGGAATTAAAGTGAGCTAATCTAGTAGCTCATCCCTTAGGACCCAACCCTTCCTTGGGATCATCAAGCCCTATCAAGCATCTAAGTTTGGATTTGTCCTAAGCCACTAGAGTGACTATCTCCTCTCCTGCTTAGATCAATCCAAGGATAATCCCCCTGGATGGTTTCCAACTCAGTGGAGACCCAATCTAAGCGTGAATTTTATCTACTTAGTTAGTACCTCCACCTCCTCTCTATGATCAAGAGTTTGGGACCTAGCATCCTCTAAAAGTCATCTACACTAGCACTCTAGTCTAAAACCCTAAATCTGCCAAAATGGCTAAGTCTGGATTTCTTATCTAGATCCAATCTTTAGAGCTCTACCTTTTCCAACCCATGTGTATTCTTGAGAATGTATATGAACCATCTTGTAGTACATCATTAGTACTACCAAAGCCCACTATTGCCCTGGGCTAAGCCATTCTATTTCCCACTAATCCATGATGGTTTTATAGCCAAGATAATAATCTTCTCTGCAAAACTTATCATCTTTCCTACTTTTGAAGAAGCTCCCATCCATGTGCCACCTCAACTTGACCAACTCTTTGCATGGTTATGATATACTAATCATGGCCTATCAATCCCCACTTGTCTTGTTTCCATTGGAGCCCTGTGCTTCTTAAACCCACATGGATTAGGAAGCTACCTGATGTATCTTCTATGGCAGCCTTATTTTCAACAAAGTTTTCCATCTCTTCTAGATCACCTCAAATGAAACCAAGCCCAATGCTTGCTTCCATGATCATCTATATGACATGGTCCATCCATCCATATACCCCTTGTACCAAGGTGAGCTCTGGGCTCACTAATCCAACCATGTTTAGATGGCATCAGAACAACAAAACCCTAGATCCTCCCCTTATCTAGTTTCCATTATTTTCACCACTTTTCCTCAAAACCAAGGTTGACCTTGATGCCTACAAAAAATTTACATCATCTACCTTGGATATAAGCATCCCCAAATAATTCTCCCAATTATTTGGATTATTAAACTATTTAATTTCCTTTTCTTACCAATCTCTCAACAACCTTGTCTTCAAAGGCAAGTATTTTTTTCTCCAAAGCACCCTACCAACTCAAGGCACATTTGATGCCTATTTATCATACCCTATCTTCCAAACTAAAAAATAAATATTTTTGAGATTCTTAATTATTTCTTTTTGCCCTTCTCTTAATTAGCAGAAACAACAAATAATCCATTTCACATCAAAAACCAACCTTGCCTAATGTAAAATATTACATTAGCTTTCATAATCCATTTCTGCACAATTTGAATAAATGAGATTAAGTGGACTTACAACCTTTGGAAAAATCCCAAATAATTCCTGGGATTATGCAATAACCCTAGACAAACACCAGTACCATTTGCACACTTTGGCCAATGCAACTTATTCAACTTCCTCCACAAGCGTCCATTTGATCAACATTTTACAAAACCATCAAGCTTGAGTTAAAGCAATTTCAAACCTCATCAAATCTTGCCAAGTAAGTCTCTTAAGCAGCATCAATCCCTTCTGGTCGAAGAACACTGTAGCATGCCCCACCTCCTTGTCCCACATGGTTGTTTGAAGGGGGAGACAAAGGCAAGGTCATGTCATACCTTTTCTTTTCTCATTACAGCAGCCCCTCTCACCTCTCTATCCCCTACCACGACCAGAGACCTCTCTCCATCACCCCTACAGCCCAATGGATGGACACCACCCCTCCCTTGATTCCCCCATGAGCATGGTCTACCATAGACCATACCACCTCGGTTTATAAGCCCTCACCCACTCAAGCACCTCTCTCTGGCCTCATTTCTCCCCCACACTCCTACCCATTATCCCAGAGCTCTCTCCCTCGCTCCCCTGCTCTGTACTGCCCAGGAAGAGGAGGAGAAGGCACTTCGGCCCTCTAAAGAAAATCGAGCCCCGAGCTCCACCCCTTCTCCCCCCCCCTCTGCATGTCACCCCATGGAGACCCCCTTGATCCTCTTTGTCTAACCCTACCCCTCCTCTCGTGCAGGACCGTCTCTCGAGGCGACCCCGACGAGTAAACGATGAGCTCCTCTCGGGCTGTCACACGAAACTCCTCCCGAGGTGGCCCCTACCCCTTTCCGCCCCTCTCCGGGCTCATCGTCGACCACCTCCTCTCCCCCTCCATCCCTCCATCGTCGGCGAGGACCCCTGGCGTGCCACTGTGCTACCTCGAGCTGGCTAGGGTTTCCTCTACCCTCCTTCTGTCTCGTGGGGAATAAGCACCGCGGCGTTGGATCTGCCCAGATCGAACGGTCGTGGTTCACCCTTACCCCTTCGCGCGCGGGCAGCTAGGCTGGGCCGCCACGGCTCCCCACGGCCCACCGTGGTAAAGGAACCAGCCTGTTTCCCCTAGCTCCTCTCTTTTCTTTAAAACAAATTTCAGATCTGTTTTTGGCAGTTTAGTTTAAAACCCAATGACAATGCAAAACCCCTTAAAATATCCAGATCCCATTTTCTTAGGTACAGGTATGTCTTTACAAACCTACATACTTGGTGGTGGACCAAAATAGTGTTCAAAATATAGATGATAAAGCTTCTATCAAGATCTATCCATATCACTAAATCATATCTCCAGAAAGTTTCACATGTCCAAATGGAGTAAACCCAATTGGAAATGAAAGGTACTAACCATACCCTTGCATTCCCACAGGTCCCATAGTCATTTGTTTCCTAGATTACCAATAGCAAAAATAGCAAAAATAGATACTTTCTGAATTTAGGATTTTCCCTAGGTCAAACCAAATGAGGTTTGGACCTAAACCCAACTCTCAGGGATCACACATAACAATATCTTCCAAAACCCAGTAGCTCCTAATTTCGTGAGCCTCTGTTGAATTTTGGTGAATTAAACTATTATGTGCATGGTTAATTCACTAGTAAAATATTTACAGTAGCTATATAACTCCAAAAAGGTTGATTCCAATATCTATAGAAAGGTACTCTCAGTACCTCGCATGTGTCCTTGGAATCAACTAAAAAGCTTCTGTAAAATAAGTCTGATGAAAAAGACAAATCCCAGCCAGTACTTCCTTTGGGAATTTCTCAAGGGCAATCTGGTAACTATTTTGAGGTGATTCCAACTCCTATGGATTCAGTCCATCAAATAATACTTAATCACCCAAGGAAATAATTTTTGGAACTCCAGAGAAGTTCTGGTGAATTATTTCCTTAAACTAGAGTTTTAACCATTATAAAACCCATTATAAATCAAGGGAAATTGATATAATAGTGAAACCACTTTTGTTGGCTTCATTTTATCAATGCCTATCTGATGGTATCATTTTTATACCATGGTATCATACAGATTAAAACCTTGGTCCAAAAACCCCTCCCTTAGGTATCTCCGAGACTAGAAATCCAAAGGGATCCTTTTTCCCCCAATGCCTCCAAATCTTCTCCCAATCCAATCACATCAAACCTCCAACATCCTACTGATGTTTAGCCTATACTTATCCTTAGATTTCTATATGGTTTGATGCTTGTATGTTTGTATTGACTGGTGTAATGTTTGTTTGCATGTATGCTCAATAACGGCGATATTCGCGATTGTGTGACGCCGAGAAGAAGGAAGGATCGGGGTTATTCTTATTACTGTTATTATTGGATTTATGGTTCTCTAACGCCGTCAAGGGACTTCTCTCTGGTCACAGGCAAGCCACCTTCCTTCTCATACACCCTGTCCTAGTATTTTATATATGTATGTTTTATCCACTCATTTATGCAAAGTGCATTGGTTTTACTGTAGTATATTCTATTCGGGGAATGTTTGGCTCCTCCAAATTTTTACCCCTTAGTACCTTTAGGTACAACCCCTTTGTATAATACCTACCTTCCTTTAGTATGGTAGATGGTGTTTAACACCATAACCTCTTGGAGACCCCGTTTTAGCCTAAGCAAAAGTGTAGGATGGGAAGACCCCGGGAAAGACTTTCAAAAATGTTTTATGAGAAAACCTTGGTGAGGCTTGGCCTATCAAGTGGTTTGGAAAATAAGAAGGGTTTTGTTTTACAAAATGATAGAGGAAAAAAGTTTGTGAAAACAACCGGTCTGGCCAGTTTTAAAGCTAGCGTAATTAACCCGTGCAACAACATTACTCTGGGATGGGATGGGGCTGGGTTGGAAGTTTGACTACTCCGGTATAGGTGCCTCACACTACTACAGGGGTAAACAATCCCTAGAGGGTGGATCTTCTCTGTCCAACGGTCCATGTGTATCATCGACCTTTAGAAGGAATGAAGGGTCTACAGGCCTCCGCGTGATACTATGAGCCCCTCATTGAAAGCGCACACCCGTCGAGGTGCAAAACGCACTCCGGTTGGCTGGTTACTATATAGGGCGTACCGGTCTTGAGGGGATAAACCTCATAGGGTAGGAACTTGTATCGGAGAGTGAATTCGGAAGGTCTTGACTGGTTACTCGACCCACGATCGGTGTAGATCAGGGACGGGTAATCAAATGGTGTGGGTACAGTGTACAACCTCTGCAGAGTGTAAAACTATTTGAATAGCCGAGTCCTCGGTCATGGAAAGTTGTGCTGGCGGCTGTACAACGGTGATGGTTTTGTTTTAAAAAGGACTTCAGAACGCAATGGCTCGAAAATGTTTTGACCATGGGATGGTCGGGAAAATGGAGGAAGGAGTTTGGTCATGAGATGACAGGAAGGAGAAACAAATGGGTGACCCAATCCTAGTGTTCTCTTAAAACTTTTCAAAAAGGTTTTTCCAAAATATTTTACAAAAGTTTTCAACAAAGATATGGAGACATGCTATATCTACAAGAGAAACTAATTTACGAAGGAACCTCTTATGGAACCATCCTACCACAGCCATATTGCATATCTGTTACTATTGTTATCTTAAGGCGGTTTGCGAGTACATTCAAAGTACTCACCGGCATTGTCCCTGGCTAATTACTTGGCCAGATTGCAGATGATAAGGAAAAACGGAGGTGTTAACATCTATGCGAGCTAGGCCGTCTTCCCAGTCAGTTGCCTATAGGTTAAGGCACGGGCGTTGCGCTGAAGACTTCCGCTACTTGTGTTGTAATCACCATAATGGCCCCTTTCGAAGTTTTTGTATTCATTACTTTATGGATGATGTAATGATACTAGTCGGTTATGCTCACGACTCACTGATCATGGGAACGTGAATTGTATGCATAAAGGGTATTCTCGGACCGTAAATTCGGGGTGCTACATGTCTCTCCCACCATAGTGAAGATTCAATTTACAACTTTCACTTGACAATACTTGTATCAACGTTTTGGTTCATGTTCGTAGGTAAGAACGGTTCTTATTCAAAAGCCCCAAGCCGTGTAAAACATGCAAATAAATTTAGAGGTGTCTAACTTGTTTTTGTAGGGCATGTGATGTGATGTGATATGGCCATGATGTGATTGTGATTATATTTTATGTATGCAATGATCCTTATTGAAAGTTGGCAACCGGCAGGAGCCTTATGGTTGTCTTTAAATTTGTTAAGACCTGTGTGTCTATTCATCAAGTAGTTGTAATAGTTTATGTTGGTGGTGGACAACCATGAAGCAGTGCCATTGACCATGAGTCACCCAGAAGGGCTCACTGCTACGGTAGTTGGCCATACTCCAAGGAGGTCCTCGACTCTGTGTATCGGGACCTAGTTTCAGTGCCGTGCACCCTTCACCCGGCCATGTCCTATATGATGCACCATCTTCAACCCATCAGAAATGCAGATGCCAACTCCAAATTTCAAACTACGGGCTCATGGATCGGACTAGGCAAGTTGGGGTTAAGGGGTCCCCATAAACCCCCGTTTGGTTGCACGCTCGGTCTTGGTCGAAAGCCAAGAACTCGGGTCCTAGGCGTGGAAAGTATGGGATTGCAAAAAACCACAAACCACTTGACCTCCCATAGAATCCTTAGCATGTTTACCTCACATCACCGATCATACCACGTTCTCCTGTCCAACTAGATTCATTCGCAGCTCTGATCCATCAACTAGGTGAATCAGCAGAACAACTAAGCAGGACTAAGAACAAAGGATAAAGTAGCTCTAGCAGCTGTCACAAAGCCAAACCCTAGTTATGCTAGGAGCAGTGGATCAGGATATATAGGCTACAAAGGGAAACATGCATCAGATAGGATAATTCTATCTATGATAAAAGACTTTGGAACCGTATGTGTATGAAAAGAATTGGAATACTTTGAAAGCATAGGATTCATATGTATGTGTTGGGCTATGCTGGCCTTGTTTGTTGATACCCAGGTATAGATCTCCAGGATTCACCAGATGGACTTGTTCGTCAATAGAAATAATATAACTCTCCAGGGTTCAAATCCTTGGAATTGTTCGTCGATAACCTTCGATGGTGTTGATCTCAATCTTCAATCTTGGAATCGGTCTCGGTGCTCACATTCAACTCCGAGGTCTACCTAGAAGAAGCAGAAACATCAAAAAGGAAGGCAACAATCAACACATGGCATCGATGCAATTCTCAAGCAAGGATGATGATATGACAAGTTACAATGCATTGAAATGAAACCCTAAACATGCTTGGTCATTTAAAAGGGGTTCGAGGGATCCAAACCCTAATTCGGAGAAACCTCAAATGCATATGAGAGGGGTCATTTTGTTATTCTAATTAGATGTGTCATGTAAGTTGATTAACAATGCATGATTATGATGCTATTATGTAGATCTTGTTTTTCTAAACATTTTGATATATTCTACATATTTTTCGGACTTACAAATTAAAATAAATGAATCTTCTATATCTAAATAGGAGTCCCCCACTACACTATTTCTATCAACATCCAAGCTGTCCACATCAACATATCTACTATCTCAGCCAAAACCATTATGCTTTGCTCCGGTGTCCGCCATGTCAAGAAAATATATGATTTGGTTTAAGAAAATATGGTACAGCAATGCGTCATCATTTTTTCCACTGTGCTTTAGCTATGGTCGGCGGCCCTGTCGACTTATCCCCTTGACTCTTCAGTTCATCTTCTAATTAATTTCCCATAGGAGAAGCAAAACCGATCTGGGCATTTAGATGAGGTAGGTGAGCGCTCGGCTTCCTCTTTATTCTCCATCGGCTACTGGAGTACTTCTCTGCAGGGAATGCTTCCCTCTACTACCGTCTTCACTCTATCATGTACAACTTTAGTGGCTACTGATGATCGCATTGCACCAGCAATTTGAATCCATGGATTTCTTTCACGGATGAGGAAGCGAAGGAAGCATATGTGACCGTCGACTCCGATCATTGTCTCCATGTCAAAGCGCTCTTTCCCTCTGCATCATACGTGTTACAGTTGTGACAAGTAAATAACGAATAACGAAAACGAAATCACACGAACGGGACATAGATTTAACGTGGAAAAACCTCTCCAACGAAGGGAGGAAAAACCACGGGCGCCAGCCAGTGAAACTTCACTATATCGAGGAGTGTTTACAAATGCCGGGGATTTCACAGATGCAACTCATCCCAACCGGCGGCTTACAAGGGGTTTATATATCGGTGGAAACCAAGGTCTTCGACGATCCGTACCGTACCGCGGGCCCAAGCCTCCGACGACGGGCCTCGCTCCACTCGTCAGAAGTTGGCCTATACTTTGTAGAATTTGGATCAACATATAACAAACTACACCTTGAGACAAATTCCTCCTTGTAGCATCAACATCAACCATCTCCCTAAATAGACAAAGCAAATACTTTTGTTGCCAATAGCCACTTGGGATAATCAGTTAAACCA
The DNA here is from genome assembly GCA_916181665.1 of Avena sativa. Taxonomy (NCBI): domain Eukaryota; kingdom Viridiplantae; phylum Streptophyta; class Magnoliopsida; order Poales; family Poaceae; genus Avena; species Avena sativa. The sequence goes on from OV702281.1 coordinate 122,975,545, forward strand.
ACTAAGTTCGAGCAAATCTCAAACTTAGCAACAGGAACAGGTTTAGTCATCATATCAGCAGGATTATCATGAGTGCTAATCTTGCATACCTTTAATTTACCTTGAGCAACAATGTCTCTAACAAAATGGTACTTGAAATCAATGTGCTTAGTTCTCTCATGGAACATCTGATCTTTTGTAAGGTATATGGCACTTTGACTGTGACAAAACAAAGTAATGCAAGAATCATCTCCACAAAGCTCAGCAAACAAACCTTTCAACCAAACAGATTCTTTGCAAGCTTTAGCAATTGCAATGTATTCAGCTTCAGTAGTATATTGTGCAACAACAGACTGCAACGTAGCCTTCCAGCTAACAGCACAACCACCAACATTAAACACATAACCTATGAGGGATCTTCTCTTATCCAAATCGGCAGCAAAATCTGAATCCACATAGCCAACGAGTCCCTCACCGGTCCTGCCAAACTTCAAACAAGCATTGGAAGTGCCAAGAAGGTACATGAAAACCCACTGAACAGCCTTCCAATGTTCTTTACCAGGATTAGCCTTGTATCTACTTATCAAACTCATAGCATATGATAAATCAGGACGAGAACAAACCATGGCATACATCAAAGAACCAACAGCACTAGAATATGGCACCTTTGACATGTACTCAAACTCTTCATTAGTAGTAGGACATTGAGAAACTGACAATTTAAAGTGAGGAGAAATAGGAGTACTAACTGACTTGGCAGCATCCATATTAAAACGATGAAGAACTTTCTTAATGTAACTTTGCTGACTAAGAAATAACAAACCAGATTTTCTATCTCGGGTAATCTCCATACCTAAGATCTTCTTAGTAGCACCAAGATCTTCATCTCAAACTCACTACTTAGATGTGCCTTCAAATTAGTGATTTCTTTCATGCCCTTGGTAGCAATTAACATTTCATCAACATATAGCAGCAAGTATATAGGTGACCCATCAACAAACTTGATATAAACACAACTATCATATTTAGACCTCTCAAAACCATGTGAGATCATAAATGAATCAAACCTTTTATACCACTATCTTGGAGATTGCTTTGAGCCATAAATAGACTTCTTTAATTTGCACACAAGATCCTCTTTACCAGGCACTATGAACCCTTCTGGTTGGTCCATGTATATTTCCTCATCAAGTTCTCCATGCAGAAAAGTAGCCTTGACATCTAACTGCTCAAGCTCAAGATCACGCATAGCCACAATACTAAAGAAAGTGCGAATGGAACTATGCTTTACAACTGGGGAGAACACATCACTGTAATCAAATCTGGCTGAACGCTTTTGCTACTAACCTTGTCTTGTACCTTGAAGGCTCTTTGGGAGACAGACCTTCCGTTTTATTAAAGATCCACTTGAAGCGGACCGCCTTCTTTTGTTAGGGCAAGGGCACAACATCCCATGTGCCATTTTTCTCAAGCGACTGCATCTCTTCTTGCATAGCAAAAATCCACTTCTCGCGGTCAACGGATTCAATGGCTTCATTGTATGTAGCAGGTTCAGAATCGTTCTCCACCTGTTCATCACAACTCAAAGCATAATGAAGAAGATTACACTCTTCAATTAAACAAGGACGAGGACCACAATTACACCTCGGTCTATCAGCAGCAATAGACTCATGTGGCTGCTCCAAAACAGTAGGTGAGTTCTGAAAAATAATATCATAAATGTTTTCCTCATGTGTATCTTCAACGATAGCATCATTATCAACAGTTTTCTGCATGTTCTCCACCTACACACTAACTCCCTCCTCTCCAATAGCCACATGAGAGGTATCTGATGGCAAGCTATCATGATACATAACGGACTCATTGAAAACAACATTTCTACTTAGAAAAATCTTTTTAGTTTTAGGATTCCATAGTTTATAAGCCTTAATTCATGAACCATAACCAAGGAATACGCACTTAACAGCCCTATGCTCTAACTTTCCATTATCAATGTGAGCATATGCATGCAGCCAAAAACTCTAAACTGTGAATAATCAGCAGGCGAACCTGACCATACTCAATGGGAGTTTTCTTCTCAAGTGGAATAGAAGGTGACCTGTTGATAAGGTAACACACTGTGTTGGATGCTTCAGCCCAGAAACGCCTATGCATACCTGCATTAGACAACATACAGCGAGTCCTCGAGATGATGGTTCTGTTCATGCGCTGAGCCACGCCATTCGACTGAGGAGTGTATGTGATGGTGTGATGCCTGATCATGCCATCGTTACTGCAAAACTCCTCAAACTCATTAGAACAGAATTCCATACCATTGTCAGTACGTAGTACCTTTACCTTCTTCTCAATTTTCTTTTCAACTATAACTTTCCACTTCTTAAAAGTATCAAAAACATCAGATTTATGATTCAGAAAATAAGGCCACACTTTTCTTGAGTAGTCATCAATAATAGTAAGCATGTAATTAGCACCACCAATAGAAGTCTTATGGGACGGACCCCATACATCAGCATGCACATAATCTAATATGCCTTTGGTGGTATGAACGAAAGTATTGAATTTAACTCTTTTATGCTTATCAAAAATGCAGTGCTCACATAACTCAAACTTACTCAAGTTGCAACCATTAATCATCTCTATCTTGACCAACTCTGTCATGCCTTGTTCGCTCATATTCCGATGACGCATATGCCACAGATGTGTTTTACCACAATCATTAGCAGTAACAGCAGCAGCAATACCAGGCAAAGTGCTACCTCTAAGAACATATAATTTAGCATAATTCATATCACCTATCATGTGAATAATATAACCTTTTGATACCTTCAGAACTCTATGCCCACCGGCATACTTGTATCCATCAACGTCCATGGTACCCAGGGAGATCAAATTTCTGGCCATGCTTGGTATGTGCTTCACCTCACTCAACGTTCGTGTCACGCCATCATGTGTCCTGATCTTAACAGATCCAACACCAACAATATGGCATGTGTTGTCATTCCCCACACGCACAAAGTCTCTAGTCTGCATAGACTCATATGAACTGAACCAATCTTTGTTACAGCAAATATGAAGTGAACATGCAGTATCAAGTATACATTCATCATCACGAGAAGCACAAGCAGCAAAAACAGGTAAGCATTCACCATCAGAACTATCAGAAACAACAATAGCCTTACCAGCACCTTCAGACTATCTTTCGGTTGGTAAGTTCCGTTCCTTTTCTCCTTATTATGCAACTTCCAACAATCATCAATAACGTGATTAGATTTCTTACAATACCTGCAGAATTTATCCTTTCCCTTGTACTTCGAACAACCTTTGCCGTCCTTGCTCTTATCTCTATTGCCATAGTTGTTGTTCCTCTGCTCGGTCCTACCACGAACCTGCAGAGCCTCGTCCTTGGATGACGTCCAATCTAACCCTACCATATTTTCATCTTTTCCCTCTGTTTGAGGGCGTCATGTACTTTGGCAAGGGTTAGTTCATCACGGCTCAACAATATTGTATCACGAAAATGTGTATAGGAACTAGGAAACGAGCATAAGAGTAGAAGAGCTAAATCCTCATCATCATATTTTACCTCCATAGACTGCAAGTATGAAACAATCTCTTTAAAAACAGATATGTGATTCATTACCGATCCACCTTCTTGCAGCCTATGCGAGAACAACTTCATCTTCACGTTCATCTTACTGGTTAGATCCTTTGACACACAGATTGTTTCCAGTTTTTCCCATAGGGCAGCAGCAGATTTCATCTCCAGTACTTCCTGCAAAATATTATTGGGCAGATGAAGTTGAATCAAAGACAAAGCTTTACGGTCCTTCCGCTTCTCTTCAGCGGACCAGGTCTTAGCATCCTTCGCGCCGAATCCATCCCGCACTTCATCCAGATCAGAAGTTTGGGCGAGAATCGCCCGCATCTTCACCTGCCACAAGGAGAATCTTGTGGTGTAGTCCAACTGTGGTAGATCGAACTTCAATGACGACATTCACAAACCCTAGATTAGAACGTGGGGCTCTGATACCACTTGTTACAGTTGCGACAAGTAAATAACGAAGAACGAAAACGAAATCAAAGCAAGGGGACACAGATTTAACGTGGAAAAACCTCTCCAACAAAGAGAGGAAAAAAACCACGGGTGCCAGCCAGAGAAACTTCACTATATCGAGGAGTGTTTACAAATGCCGGGGATTTCACAGATGCAACTCATCTCAACCGGCGGCTTACACGGGGTTTATATATCGGTGAAAATCTAGGTCTTCGACGATCCGTACCGTAGGCTTACACTTGGCCCACGCCTTCGGCGATGGGCCTCGCTCCACTCGTCAGAAGTTGGCCTATACTTTATAGAATTTGAATCAACATATAACAATACGTATATGAGAAACTGACATAGTTTGTGCCTCACAGGGAGTAGGAGTGTGCAATTAGATCTTTCATCAAGTGCCGAAGAAAGCTGCTAGAATTGTTGTGAAGTGGCCATCTGAGAACAACGTTTGGTTAATCTATTATTGGTCTTGGCAGGCAGTGCTTGCTTGCATTCAGTATTGTAAGTGCTTGACCAATTCACCAATCTGAGACTGCGGTGCTTTCTACGAGTACTATAAGTTTGTTTTTCTTTACCGAGCATGCATGTATCTCGTCATTTTTGTTTCATTTTTTATTGGTAGCCTTTTCAAACTGGGTTAAATACGTGGCTTTCGTTTCTAGAACACTTTTGAGTTGGTTTTTATGTGCAGATGGAAACAGAAGTCAGCTACATAACACCTAGCTGACACTAGCAAATATGTTAGAGGTTATTTGGCATCCAGGTATTCATTTCATTTAATAGAAATAAAATGAATATATGGATTTATTTCATTTATATTATGATTCAAAAAACACCCACATGTTTGGCTGCCACCGGAATTTGGAAATAACGGGTCTGAGATAGGAATCAAGTTTACACATGAGTATATTTTGATTGATTTGCCAAATGAGATGATGACCCAATTCCGTGCCAACCAAACAACATAGGATGGAATTGCAAAATAAATTTCAGAATTCCATGCCCAAATGATGAATACCAAACGACCGCTTAGAGATTTTCATTAAGGTATTTACAGTTGACAAAATATCAGCTTAATCTATTTATTGTTATCAACCGAGCCGACCATGTCACTACCACTTGATATTTTAATTTTGGTGTTTCTGACCATGTCGTTTTCCATCTTTTTTCATTGATATTTTTCTAATGATTACTTGATAAAAAATTCATTGATATGCTTACTTAGATTGTTTATCAGATTTTGCATATGTTGTTGGCTCTAGGAGTAGTCACACTTATACGAAGTATCCATTGTATTTTCACCGTTGTCTCGAGTCTTGGACGGAGACATACAACAATGGCACCTTCTCGTTCTATTTCCATGTGTATGCTGGCTCTGATGAAAGTTATTACAGTTATCATGTTTGCTACAAGATTTGAACCGACAAAAATCAAACACAATGTATTCAATCAAATTATTACTTTAATTTCTGTCATTTCTTTCGTATTGTCCTATTGGTAGTTGATAATTTGAATACCGGACAGTTTCACACCTATATGCCAATTTTTAAATATATAGACTTATTTTCCATGTAAAGCTACCAAAGAATGGTTCCCCATTTATTTATGGTTTAGTTCTACACTGGTTGGTACTTGATCATATCTCTCCATTTTAAGACATACAATATGTTCCTTCCCTAGCGAAGTTGAATGTCGCTCTATTAGGATCCACATTAGGTTTCTACCCAAGTCCTAATTGGATTATTAAAAAAATCCTGTTGTGGTATTGCCGACGAGTATGCCATGGAGGGGTCCTCACGATATGTGTTTAGAGACGTGGGGGAAGGCAGACGGTTGACGGGTATGAGGTAACACAGCTTACCCAGATTTAGATTCCACAACTGTGGCGGAATCCTACTCCTGCTATAAATCACTATAATGGCAATACACCGAGTTACAGAGATAGGTTCGCTATGCGAGGTTGTCTAAGTTATCGTCTGAGATCGTGCTCTAAAGGCTCCCATAGGCCCGACTTATATAGTCGCCAGATCCTAGGGTTACAGGGAAAAGTCCTAGCCGGACAGGTTACAGATTCCTACACCGTCTATTACTAGTCTTGTGTGTCTTATACTCCAAGGCTCCGGGTACGCTGGTGACTCCACCATAGTCTTCCTTTATCTGGCATGGCCTCCCTTCTGGATCCATCTAACTAGGCCGCCCAGGAGGCCATGGGCCATGCTACTAACTGTGGGCCACCTGGCTTAGCCGGATGAGAGACATGCTATGAGGATACCCATATAGCATATCCCCAACAGTAGCCCCCGGGGAACTCCGAGATCTTGCACCGTCTTGCCTCTTCACGTAGAATGCTCCGTCTAGATGGATGTGAGCAAATCGTCAAGCAATATCTCCTCGAGCTCTCCGCGCCTCGCACGAAAAACCCTAATTTCCAATCTCGCCAGTCACTCCCAAACACTCGCAATGGCCAGCAGCAGCTCCTCTCCTTCGATGGCGGCATCGGGCAAAGCCGCGGCGAAGCCGGCGAGTTCTGTCGTCGTGCCCCCAGAGGGCTTGGTCATCCCCATGTCTGCGGTGGTCGAGACCACCGGCCGCAGCCACAACCCAGCGGCGCTGGAGCTGCTGGAGGAGGAAAACGACTTCCACAAAGGCGATTGGCACGGTTCGGACATCACGGACCACGACATCAAGGAGTTGATCATCGAAGGCTTCCTCCCCGCGACGGAGGGGCTTGCCTGGCGGGCGGCGCCGGCCGGCGAGGTCACACCTTCTCCCCAAGCCGTAGAAAAGGTGTACCTTAAAGCGCAGATGGTACGCAGCGTCTCCCTGCCCATCTCTAACTTCTTCCTTGTCGTCTTAAACCATTACCAAGTCCAGCCTCAAAACCTCTCTCCCAATAGTATCCTAGCGCTTAGCAATTACGCGGAGCTTTGCGAGGGTTACTTAGGGATTAAGCCTAGGCTAGACCTCTTTATCTATTTCTTCACCGTCAAGCGCGAAGCCGGCGCCAGCAAGGACGAACTTAGAAATTGCGGCACGATTAGCTTCAAGATTCGACCTGGCAGGCGCTTCCCTGACATCGTCAGCCACGAGTCCTGCAAGAACTAGAAGTGTACTTACTTCTACGGCCCAGATATCCCTCTTGCCGGCCGAGAAGTAACATACCCGGACTTCGTCGATGGAGCAGCCGCTGAAACTTCGACATGGAGATCCCAGGCCTCCGTTCCCTTCGACCTCGATGCTTCCTGTGCTATAAGGCGGATAGAGTGGTTCGTAGAGACGGGTTTGACCAGCTTGGACCTAGCCATGTGCTGGTTCATCAAGCGAATCCAGCCTCTGTAGCATCGCTCGAAGCTGATGCACGAGTATACCAATGATAGAAGGGATGGCCTCCGCATCTCCGTGGACAATTTCTCGAGCGACTCCGTCAAGCTCCGCATCAAGGACATCGTCAAAGTGAAGGACAAGAAGCGTGGCTTCACCATCACCTACGACATGTTCGTAGAGAGCAAGTACCCAAAGGTAACTGTTTATTTTTCCGTGTATGACATATACTCCAGTTCTTCCGTCTAGCCATTACTGTCTCATCTAACACGTAGGTTCTTCACCTTAACAACTTAGCGACATAGATGATGAAAGCATGGCTCCTCAAATCTATGATCCAAAGATGAAGGAAGTCACCGTCGTGTCCGACGATGATGCTCCATTGGCGCGAAAGCGGAAGAGCTCCACCTCTGACGCTGCCGACATAGGAAAGAAGAAGAAGACGGAGGGTGGACCCTCCAAAAAGACTACTGCCGCCCTGGAGGCGCAGAAAAGAAATACTACTAGGATCCCCTTTGCCAAAGCACCCCCTCTTGTGTAAGCTTCTTTCTCTCCGACATTGTCCATTTATCTGTCTTATTCCTGTACTTATGCATTTTGCATGTTTCAGAAAGAAAGCGACGACCAGCTTAAAGAAGACCTCCAAAACATCGGGGGCTTCTAGAACCATCAAGGATATGTTGCATCGCAAAGCATCTCCCGCCATCGCCCCTGTCACTCCCATCGTCAAGCCCTCATCTGCCCCGACAAGCTCTGAAGCCAAGGAGGCAGCTGGCCCTTCCGCCATGGAAGTGGATTCAGGTGCCTCTACCGAGCTTGCTATTGTCGGCGAGCAGGCGACGCAGGAGAGTGCCACACACAAAATGGCTGAAGCTCCGGCTAAGGATGCCATCGGTTGCGGTAAGGCGGTGGTAGAAGCTGGTACTTCTGCCGAAGGCTGCGCCCCCTCACCCAAGAAAACCATACAGTATCCAAAGATAGTCTATCCGGTACTTACAGCGGGTAACACTGCTTTGTGTCCTAGTGCGGTGCCGACATCTCCGACATGCGGACTAGAGGAGATTCTCTAGCAAGTAGAGATCTTGCAAGGAAACAGTGTATCCTTTGGCAAGCTGCTGGCTGAGAGTGCTACTAACCTCAAGATCATTGGACTTGTAAGTTATTTTTTCCTTTTATATTTCATATGAATACCCCACTGTAGCCCCCGAGGATGTAGACGGAAAACCATAGGTCTTTGCAGCTAGATGCTCTAAGAGTGACTAAGCTAGAAAACTTCTCACTATAGCCCCTAAGCATATAGGTGGAATGAATTATTCTGACTAGATGCTTTAAGAGTAGCATACACAGTGTTTATAAATTTTGATATTGTAGCCCCCAACCTTCTAGTTGTAACTGAATTATTTCCGACTAGATGCTTTAAAGAGAAGCTAAGCATACATCCGAGTTAAAAACTTTATACTGTAGCCCCCAAGCTTCTAATCGAAAACTGAATTAGTTCTGACTAGATGCTTAAAGAAAGACTAAGCATATTGCTAAGTTAAAAACTCTCGCTGTAGCCCCCGAGCGTCTAGGTGGAAATTTTCCGTCTAGATGCTCTAAGAAGACCAAACAACGTTTAACTCTTTCCTTTCCATAGAATGAGAATGCTCGGAGGGGAATGGCCAACGACAAGTACCAGAAGATGCGTGCGGACTTGGAAGTCGAAAAGTGTAAAACTGCCTTCTTGAAGGAACAGATCATCAAGGGAAAGCGTCTATTTTTTCCTTTCTTTTTCGTATTCCGACTTGAACTTGTGTATTCTCCGAGTACTCACTATGTACTTTGCTTTCTCCAACTTGCAGAAACCATTGCCAAGGCTAAGGATATTGTCGAGCAATCCAAGCACATTCAAGAGCTGGATAGCGAGAACAAGATCCTTAAGCAGGAGAGGAAGGACATGATGAACATGCATGAGAAATCAATGAAAGCCTTGCAGGACTCCGCCACCAAGGAGATGAACCGCTTGAAGGAGGAGATCTTGATCTTAAGAGATCAGAAGAAAGCTGCCGATGAGCAGAATCAACGCCATCATGAAGCGTACAAACTCCTCCAACAAGATCGGGACTCCTTGGCGAATACCCTCTGGCAAGCTGAGGCTAGCATCTTCAGTAAGTGATTTTCCGTCTTGGATTTTTGTAGTCTAGATACTCTGAATGTTTGAACTCATGTGCTCCTTTGTCGGAATTTCGCAGATCCTATGGGTTTAACCGGGTCGCCTCCTCCGGCCAAGGAATGCATGGTTCTTGCCGGCAACTTCATCAACACCGCCATCACGCAAGCCAAATAGATTGCCAAGCCCCTCCAGATTAACATCAAGGCATTAGACTCTATGGCGAAGTTCTCGGAGATCATGCGCCGAGCCCCCGAGCGTATTACAAGCTAGGAAGCTTCATGTGCATGGGCCGGTGCAAGGATGGCACTTTCAATGGTAAAGGCACACTAGGAAAATGCCGACATCGACATGATAACCTCTGGTATTCCCGACGTAGATGACGAAGGCCATGAAATAAACCATGAGTCCATCTTGTTGTCACTCGAGGGATATGATACCAGAGTTGCCGAGTTGGTCGACGTCAACGTATTCGTGCCAAGGAATACCATCGATGGCGGTGACCAAAGCTCCTCCGAGTCCCTCAACACTGCCGACTTCGAGGGTGACTCTCCTGCTGCCGATGACGCTGCTTCCATGTCGCCTGCGCCAGAGGAATGAAAAACAATTTTTAATATTTTTCCTCTGTGATGTGTATGCGAAAAAAACTATGTATTAACTTAAGGAGGAAAATAATGTTGTATGTCCTGCTACTTAAGAACTAGTTCCAGCATGTATATATTTTTTAAGCAAGTGTTGGCTTATCCATTACTTTGGTTTTTATGCTTGACTTTTCGTGAGTCGGAAGACTCGTTGTCGGAACCATGCGCTTAGGTGATGATGCCCAATGGCACCGTCAATAACCTAAGCACAAAATCGCCGACAATAAGTGCCAAAAGTCACTACATACTCCAGAATCCACATAAAAACGACAAAGAACGTGTAGACCAGAAAACTTAAGCTAACGCCCGTAGGCAGAATTTTCACAAGTGCAATCAAAAAGCTTGTGCATGAGGGTTTTATACGATCAAAAAATGAACACTAAAGTAGGTAAAAGACTCGAAAATATGAGTGAACCAGAGAGATTTATTTCATTGATCATATAAGAGGTACACAATTAGATAAAAAATGCTAAGTGTAAAAAGGACGTAGCTGTCCTATGTTCCATGGACGATCAAGCTTCGGGTAGTCATCATCTAGGTCACGTCGCCTACGCTTATGATCCTCGTTGGACCTATCCTTTAGTTCACGATTGTCAACGAGGTAGTAAGACCCATTAAGTATCGCCTTGCTTATGATGAATGGTCCTTCCCATGGCGGGGATAATTTGTGTGACTTCTTCTACTTAAGTCGGAGCACCAAATGCCCCTCTTTAAACGAGCGATGCCGAACGCGGCGACTATGGTAGCTGCGTAGCTTCTTCTGGTAGATGGCGGATCTTTGGCATGCCAAAACACGCTCTTCCTCGAGAAGGTCCACATCTAGGCATCTGGATTCTTTAGCATCATCTTCGTCGTAGGCGGCAACTCTTGGTGCATCGAGAAGTATGTCAGAAGGTAGGATGGCTTCTGCTCCATATACCATGAAGTAAGGGGTGTAGCCGGTGGATCTGTTGGGTGTAGTTCATAAACTCCACAACACAGATGACAATTCTTCTGCCCAGGCTCCAGCTGCTCTATGTAGCGGTGCCTCAAGTCATGGCTTGATTCCCTGCATAATTAATCCATTGGCTTGCTCAACCTGACCGTTGGATTATGGATGTGCCACAGATGCAAGGTCTAGTCGGATGCCCTTCTCCCAACAGTAAGCCTCCACTTCTCTGAGTGATAGGTTGCTGCCGTTGTCAGTGATAATGCTATGTGGGAGACCAAATCTCACCACCAGATCCCGGACAAACCTGAGGGCAGTTGCCCCATCAAGCTTTCTAATGGGTTTAACTTCTATCCATTTAGTGAATTTATCAACTTCTACTAGCAGATGCATAAACCCACATGGTTCTGTCTGTAACGGTCCCACCATGTCTAGCCCCAGACTGCAAATGGCCATGTTATTGGTATTGTTCGCAATTCTTCGGCAGGAACATGTGGTTGTCGGGCATAATACTGGCATCCCATGCATGTCTCAACCAGCTTGTCGGCGTCCGCCTTCGCGGTCAGCCAGTAGAATCCTTACCGGAAGGTTTTCACGACCAACGATCGAGGAGCGGCGTGATGCCTGCAATCTTCGAGATGGATTTCACGTAGGATTTCCATACCTTCTAGCTGGGAAACACACTTTAGGTATACACAAGCAGTGCTCCTTTTGTAGAGATGTCCATTGAATATGGTATAGCCCTTCGCTCGACGTACTATTTGCCGTCTTTCGACTTTGTCGTCGGGCAAAGTTCCGTGCTCGAGATATTCCATGAACTTGTCCAAGCCGGAGGGACCTTTGCCACCATGTGAACGAAAGAGTCAACTCTATCCGGGTTGTCGATGTCTGCTCGCTTCACGGATGGTATCCGCAGATGTTCTAAGAAAACTCCTGGCGGAATTCATTTGTGCCCTGATCCAAGTTTAGACATCAGATCAGCCGCCTCGTTTTGCTCCCTAGTTACATACTTGAATTCGTAGCACAAGAAGCTCTTGGCTATCTCGTCCACTTCGTCTCGGTATGCTGCCATCATAGGGTTCCGCGCATTCCAGGTGCCAGCCACCTGCTGGGCAACCAAGTCGGAATCTCCATAGCAAACTATGCGCTTGATGCCAATATCCTTGGATACACGTAATCCGTGAATGAGTGCTTCATACTCCGCCATGTTGTTCGTAGCCTCGAACTAGATCTACAGAACATAGTGTAGCTTGTCCCCTGTTGGTGACTCTAGCAATACACCAGCCCCCGAGCCGTTGAGAAGCTTTGATCCGTCAAATTGCATCACCCAATACTCTGGTTCCGGCAACGGAGTAGCATCCGGCATCTCCGTCCAATCTACGATAAAATCCGCCAAGACTTGTGACTTGATAGTGTCGCGTCTTGTAGGTGATCTCGAAGGCGGCAAGCTCAATGCCCCACTTAGCGAACCTTCCTGTAGCGTCGCTGTTGTTGATAATGTCGGACAGTGGAGTCTTGCTCACCACTGTGATAGGGTGCTCCTGAGAAGCAAGGAATACTCCATAAGCTATCTTCTGTTAGGGCGGGTAATGCTGCTTGGACTCCGTCAAGAACTCGCTCACATAGTAAACTGGTCGTTGAACTCCGTGCTCATAGTCTGGTTCCTTCCGCTCTACCACGACGACGATGCTGATTACCCGGTTGGTTGCCACAATTTAAATTAACATGGGATCTCCAGGCTCGGGCGCTGCAAGGATGGGCGCTGAGGAAATAATCTCCTTGAGCTGCTTCAATGCTGCATCTGCTTCGTCCGTCCAAGTATGGGGTAGTGAACGAAGTGGCCAATTGGTTCGACTTCCTCATCTTGATCTTGTGGTATCCTGAGTATGTATCGAGAAAACACAAAAGTTCTGAGCCAGTCGTCGAGTCAATTACTTGGTCAATGCGAGGCAAAGCAAACGGATCTTTGGGTCATTCCTTGTTCAAGCCGGTGTAATCAACGCACATTCTTAATTCTTTGGTTCCCTTTTTGGGGACAAGTACAGGATTGGCCACCCATTGGGTGTGAAGGACTTCTCGGATAAAACTAGCCTTAAGTAACCTAGCTATCTCTTTGCCTATGGCGCGTCTCTTCTCATCTCCAAAGCGTCGTAGAGGTTGCTTCACTGGTTTGCATTTTGGGTCAATGTTTAAGCTGTGCTCGGCAAGTTCCCTAGGTACGCCTTTCATGTCGACAGGTTGCCAAGCAAAGATGTCTCTATTCTCACGGAGGAAATCGACGAGCGTGCTTTCCTATTTGGGATCCAGATTCGTCCCAATGGCGATGGTCTTGGAGGCATAGCCTACCACCAGTTCCACTGGCTTGGTCTCGATGGCGGCCTTGAATGCAGGAGCGGAGTCGGAAATCTATTTCTTCGACGCGGGAATCTCTGAGTCATCGACCTTGCTCTGGATCTCTTTGAATTCTTCGTTGTAGAGGACAGCTTCCGCGAAGGCTGCTTCATTAATCTCGCAGTACCTTGCTTTGGTAAAGCTTCCGGATACGGTGATGACACCGTTTGGTCTGGGTATCTTGATTTTGTTGTAGACGAAGCATGGCTTGGCCATGAAGGTGTGGAATATGTCGCGGCCGAAGGGGACCACCTCAAAGGTCATGCGCTCTTGGCGGTAATTATTAACATCGCCAAAGGAAACCTAAAGTGTGATGCACCCAAGGGACCGAGCCTCCCGACCAGGAACTACGTCGTGGAAGATGGTGTTAGTCCGCCTTAGGTTTACCGCCGTCAAGTTCATCTTCTGCAGTGTATCCACCAGGTACATGATGTTGATGCTGCTTCCACTATCCACCATACACTTGGTGAACTCCACGCCGTCAATCAAAGGGTAGAGTGGCCATCAGTATCCTCATAGAGGACTTCTGTTGTCGGACGGTGGGGGTGCCAAGGAAATTGTGGTAGACTGGCGCCTTCTTCATGAAGGGGTTCTTGCCTTTGTCGTCACTCTTGGCAGCGTGCTTGGGGTCAACATCCTCGTCCATGTCACTTGAATCCTTGGACTCGTCCTCCTTGTTCTTCCCCTTTCCTCGTGGTCTGTTCTTCCGACTTTTCTTGTAGCCGGACTCCTGGTCTTCCTTGAGGTTGTTTGACAAACTTGCAGTGTCGATTGGTATGGGTGGCCTTGCCGTTGACATCAAGGTGTACGAGGCACGGCATATCGCGATACTCTTCGTAGGTTTGGGGAACACGGAGCGGTGCCGAGGTAGTTTCACTTCCTCGTTGCTACCCACGACCAGCTCCCCGTACTCGGCCATGTTGTCCGCCATCACCTCGTCCTACAAAGGTCATGGCGACCATGTCAGGAGTTTGCTTTTCTTCTGGAGCGGTTTTCCGCTTTGTACTGCTGTTCCTCCGATCTTGAGTTGGAACGGCCGTTGACGGCAGAGAGCCGCGAGCATCATTGTTGGCAGCTGCGAACTCACTAGCCAGCTGAATCATCTGGTTCAAGTCAATCTAGTGATTGTCCTCCAAGCGCTTTAGCTTATGTCGGAGCAACCTGCCCCTTTCCAACCCATCGATGAAAGCGGCCATGGCGGTCTGAGCATGCACTCCTGTGCAGGAATTCTTCATATCCATCCAGCGGGAGAGGTAGGCTCGAGATGTGTCATCTTTCTCTTGCACGCACCGCTGTAGATCGCCGACAGGGCAAGGACGTTTGTACGTAACCTCGAAGTTCTTGGTGAACGCCTGTTGCATGTCCAACAAATTGTAGATGGATTTATCCGGCAAGTCGTCAATCCATTAACGAGTTGTGCCTGCCAACATCAATGGGAGGTACTTGACAACAACGTTGGGGTTACCCCCGGCAATCTGTACCGCGTTGCCGTAATCCTGCAACCATGTAGCTGGCTTAGCAGTGCCGTCATAGGGCTTGATGGTCTTGTCAATCCGGAAACCTTTGGGGTAAGTTGCGGACCGTATCGCAGGTCCAAAGCAACGTGGTCCCAAGTATGGTGCTTCTCGGGCCTCGTGGATCTTATCGATCCATGAACGTGCATCGTACGGTTCCGGGTTTCTTTTCTTCTTATCAAGAGGGGATGGGCTGCGTGAACGACGCGGGCCCCCTCCGCCATGGTGAATGCTAGGTGGCGACGGAGGCGGAGTTGGCGGTGGGTTAGACTTCTTGCTATTACCCTTCTTGGCGGTGGGCTTGCCGGACGTGGAGGTTCATGGCGCGACCTGCTCTTGTGTCCTTGGTTGCGGGTCTACACTGTGTTGTCGCGGATGACGATGCCACCCTGCCTTGGCGGGGGCATATCCGTACGATGGTGAGCCTTGGGGTCTTCGCGATGTCGGGGGGATCAGGGCGGTGGCGATGGGCGACAAGGTCGGGCCTTTTCTCCGTTGTCGGAGGATATGGGGATAGCATCCTTCCTGTTGCGCCCATCCCTCCGTCTTCGTTCTGATGAACCCGTCTGAGACCCGACATCAAGAGGAGATCTGTCCCTTGGCGGCTTATGCTGGCTAGACTGGCAAAACACTCGGTCAGACTCAAGCCTCTGAGAGGTGGCCTTTTCATGCTGCTTCACCGCCTTGGCCACTAGGTCATAGACCTGGTCCACTGCCTCGGGCGATCTATCATGCTCCAGAAGGGTCTTGGTGACTGCACGGTTGAGGAGTGGAGTGGGCATCACCTGTCTGACTTCACTATCAATGTATGGCTTGGCTTGTGCTGGCTTCGGGGGTGCCTATCCTAGGTTTCGCCGTACACCAGGATCATTGATGACGCGAGCTGGAGCTTTCTTGGCCTTCTGCCGCTGCAGAGTCTTGTACTCGGCCTCCATTGCTCTAGCTTTCTCTATGGATTTCTGCGTGTTGACCAGATCTCGATCTAGATTAGCGCCTTGATCCACGATGGCATGCGCTTCCTCCAGCAGCTGCTGGCGCTTCTCGTCAAGCTAGGTCACGTTCCTGATATGAGCTATGGTCAGTGGCTCAACGAGGAGGTTGCCATACATCACTCTATCAGCTGGAGTAACTTGGGCAGCGGCAGACGTAGATGCCGGTGGAGGCAAGTTTGCGGTGTTGTTGTTGCTCGGGCCGGTGCCGAGTTCCTACGGCTGATGCACTGGGTTAGGCGGAGGGGGCATGACCTTTGCACGATCATCGTCGCCAGCAATAGGTGGCCCCTTCCCCTTGTCCAGCGCTGTAGGCGGAGCTCGTCCGGGTTGATCTTCATCCATCGTCGTCCCAATGGTGATGAACACCTCTCGAGACGTGACGACATTGTTGGCTTGCTCGTCGCGCGTGTACTCCTCCATCTCCTGCATGGCGGAGTCTAGTTCCTCTGGACTGAAATCTATCTCCTCTGAATCTACACTTAAGTCGGCGTATAGCGCGTCAATCACAAAGTCGGAGGGTGCCAGAATTTCCTCGATGACGGGCGGTGGAGGTGCAACAGCAGCGACGATGACTGGAGGTGGCGGCGCGACTGCGGTGATAGCGGCTGGAGGCGGTGGTGGCAGTGGCTGAATCGGAGGGGCTCCGTCAATGAGCGCAAGTGCTGTCTGAGCTGCCACTTCGGCCTCCGCGTAGTTGTTGATGGTGTTCACCATGCCTTCAAAGGTAAGGCGTCCCGACGCCTGCTGCCATCTTAGAGAATGCCGGAGAAGCGTGCATGGTCCAGTCCTTCCACAAAGTGATACATGGCATCATCATTGGGGTATTGGGCAAGATCGTCTCGTATACGGAGCCACCTGGCAAGGTAATCGCGGGGGTTTTCGCCCTCCCTCTGAACGCAACACGCCAGATCGAAGATGGTAACCATGCCGACAAACTTGGATCTCTGTTGTCCAGACGCACGGGCGAAGCCAGCGGACTTGCAGCGATCTTCCACCGTTATATCCTGCACAGGGGCGGTTTGGGTGGGCCTTGAATTTTTCTGATCTTTGCCAGCAAACTCCGAAGAGAGATCCGGCATCGATCCTTCCGCGAACGTATCCTTCCAGTAGGCGGTCCATGTGGGCCTTGATGCTCCTCCGACTCCCAGGGAACTAGTGCCCGAGTCGGTTTCGCCAATGAAGAGGTGGATGTCTCTGATAGGAACGATCGAACACCACATAGGGTTCATCTTCACCGGGATCCAAAACTCATCAGGAGGGACGATCGGAACGTTGCCGGAGAAGAGAACGCGACCAATGGCTACGGTTTCACGGATTCCTGCGAAGATCTTGGTCCTCGACCGTTGAAGAGCATGAAGCGCCTCTTCCCCATGGTGGGCGCCAACTGTCGTGGTATTACCGACGAGTATGCCATGGAGGGTCCTCACAGTGCATGTTTAGATACGTGGGGGAAGGCGGACGGTTGACGGGTACAAGGTAACACAGCTTACCCAGGTTCAGATCCCACAACGGTGGCGGAATCATACTCCTGCTATAAATCACTATAATACCAATACGCCGAGTTACAGAGACAGGTTCGCTGTGCGAGGTTGTCTAAGTTATCGTCTGAGATCGTGCCCTAAAGGCTCCCATAGGCCCGACTTATATAGTCGCCAGATCCTAGGGTTACCTGGAAAAGTCCTAGCCTGACAGGTTAAACAATCTTACTCCATCTATTACTAGTCTTGTGTGTCTTGTACTCCAAGGCTCCGGGTCCGCTGGTGACTCCACCGTAGCCTTCCTTTATCCGGCATGGGCCTCCCTTCTAGATCCATCTAACTGGGCCGCCCAGCAGGCCATGGGCCATGCTACCAACTGTGGGCCACCCGGGTTAGCTGGATGAGAGACATGCTATGAGGATACCCATATAGCATATCCCCATTAGGTTGAATGTCCCTCTATTTGGATCCACATTAGGTTTCTACCCAAGTCCTAATTGGATTATTAAAAAATCCCTTAGTACACGTTAACCATAGTACACTTTCTAGCCAAAAATACTACAAATATGCTGAGGAATTGTCGATTTATACTAAAAGTCCAATGTAATTGGTAATTGAGTATATGTAATACAGAAAAGGTTTGTGTGATTACTTAGTTTCCTTATCGCTCTCTTCATATGCAGTGCATGAGAATATATGTTTTATGAATGTAGATCATCGGATAAATTATTTTTTGTTGTTTCACAATATATACCTTAGACTCATCAAAAATTTATTTTGTAGTGTTGTTGGTAGGAATAGATAATTCTCAAGTACTTTACTAAATAGTTTTTTCATCCTTTTTTACTTTAGAATCCTATCAAAAATTCCCGCAGCACCGCTCGGGGAATTATCTAGTTTAATAAGATTTAATAAATTTCTAGAATTATTTAAACCAATTATTACCTCAAGCTGACATCAGCACGACATCTGCTCAACCTAACTAAAACGTTTTTCACTGCGGTGTTGTCTATCCGTGGTCACTAACTGGTGGGCCTAGGGCCATGTCAGCAGCCACGCTGGCAAACATTGCCATCATCAGGCTGGCTCCATACGGGCGCCACGCTGGCTCACCGAAGAGAGAGGCAAATGGTAGCCGATGACGACTCAAGGGGGCGCATGGGCTGCGGGAAATATCTCATTCGAACGAGCACAGAGAGGCGGACCTAAAGGTGGTGGCGCTGCTACGGTAAGGTCATCGAAGCTTGTCAGCGACATATAACTGCGGCGACTTGCGGTGGTGCTCGACTCAAGGCCAAAGCAAAGCGAGAGGCGGATGGAGGAGTTGATTCAGGCGACTGGGAGTTTCCCTGCTTGGTCTTGTAGGGGAAAACGAATGAGGACGATGAGGCAGTCACGACGGGGGAATCAGATGGTCGAGGGGAGGTGCGGAACAACGACGAGGGGCAGGTCCTGCGGCGGCTAGGGTTCATGTTCGAATGGGAGTGTAACATCCCAAAAATACCAAACTTAGATCATCAAACACTAATCATCAAGATTAGGGTTAACAAAAAACTTTTCTAAATGAATTCATGAATGCATGTATATGTGTATGCATGGATTTTGAATTTCTTTAAAAAACACCTTGTTTGTGTGATCCATTGCTTGTAAAATGTTTCTTAGGTGAAAAGAACATCATCTAAAACATTTCCCACACTTTTCCTAAAGACAAGTAAATCAAAACAAATATATTAAGTGAATGGTCATTTTGACCAATTTAACTCACATGCCTACTTTGGCTGTCTCAAACTTTCAAAACCTAACAGAAACTTTTCTGGATCTTTGCACCCCTTGAATGTACTCATAACAAAGTATCAAGGCCCACTTTGTGATCATCTAGAAACTTTCAAATCCATAGTTTAAATGACAATTCAAAATTGAATCTTCTTCATATGGGAAGATCCCACTTTTTCAAAACCCACTCAAACAAGCTCAACTTTCAAAACCCAAGCATCTGCAGACTCACCAGCACCAATCTAGCAAACCCACCAAAATTCATTTCAAAATTCAAAACTTGATTTCATGCGGCCATTTCATCAAACAGGTTGCAGACACAAATCAAAAAAAACATCAAACACTATAGTGTGCAGTGTTTTGAGCCTAACTTGTTCCCTAGTTAGCTCACACACACCTCAGTAGATCATCTAGAAAGATTAGCCCAACACTAGCACCCCTATGAGCTTGCCATTGTCATTAATGGTGAACAGCCGAGCACCTCAATGCCACCCCATTGTCGACAGCAAGCTAGGAGCAGCAGAAAGCCTAGCCAGCATGTCTGGGAGGCATCCCACCGTCCACCGCCACTGCCTGTCCTAGCCTCGAGCGTTGCCAAGCCCTGGACCACGCGCACGAGACACGCCCAGACCATGCCGAGCGTGCGCCAGAGCGCCACCCTCGACCATCACCCACAGACCACGTGCCGCCCTCACCGCGTGCACACACGATCACCACCGACCCAGGAGACCGCCAGACACCCCCGTTTGCCGCCCCGTGCCATACAGCCACCGCCTGCCGTCGAAGACGCCGCCTCTGACGCGCAGAGCACCGCCCGTTCCAGACCAAACCACACCGCCCCATGCCTCACGACCATGTCGTTGAGCATCGCCAGGAGACACAGCACCGTCTCCTACCCTTGCCCATGCCTATAGCCGCCTGTAACGTCGCCCCCGACGAGCTCACCGTGCGCCCCGACGGTCCCCTCGCTCGACTATAAATAGAGGCCACCCCCGCACGATTTCTTCACACCATCTCACTCACCTCTCCCCACTGACCGTGCCACACCATCCTTAGAGCAAGCCGAGCACCACCTCGCCGGAATTTCACTGGAGCCTTCCGCTGCCGGAGAAGAAGGGAGCCAGCGATTGGAGCCGCCCCAGGAGAAGCCACCAGTACCAGGAGGTTCGCCGTCGTCAACTTCGTCGTTCGGCCGCCTCGCCGACCCTCGCCCGTACCCCGGTGAGCCCCCAGCACCCCTCACTGGCCGCGCTAGGTTTCGTTCTCGCCGGAGTTATCTCGCGTCGATGATGACCCCTAGCCGTTGGATTAGAACTAGATCGAACGATCCACGTTGCCCCATACCGCTTCACCCAGCCCCGTGTCACAACGAGTGGGGACACCCACTTAAGCAGCCCAAGGGAGCACTGCGCTTAGTAGGCCGGCCCGTTAGATTTTCCCGTGCAGCCCAGCAATTCAAATTAAACCTTTTTCCTTTTAATTTCAAACACACTTCTGTACCCAACTTCAAAAATCAACCCAGATCGATTCAGTACACCAAATTGAATGAAACCAATTTTGTTGGAAAGGTCTGTGAATGCTTAATCCAAGCCCGTTGGATTCAAGTCATTTGGATCTGTAGATCACCCATAGTAAAAATAACAAGGCAGAAGCTTTTCTGCATTCAAACATTTTTCAAATTCAAACCATAAAAGCTTTTGAGTTGATTCCAACTCTCAAAAATCACATTTAACCATACCTTTCAGAATATATAAAAATGTATATGTTTACTTGCAGAAATAATGTTGAAGTAATAAAAGAATGCTTCATAAGCATTTCTAGCCACTTTAATTAATTAAAAAAAAGGGTAAAACCTTATTAAATTGTGACACCACTTTAAATCACATTCCCATGGACTACAATATGTGGTGATGACATGTGTCAACATGATACCATGTTTAGTTTGGAGAATATTAAATCTTAAGTAGTTTTTCATGAGTAGAAATTACTTTTCTAAAAATAAAAAGGATTTAAACCAAGCCTTAACCTTGTAATGTTAGAGATGATGCTAGATCATCTATAGGACCCTTGTGTGCGATGATTGCAAGTAGTTAAGTATTGTTTGGTGATTGTGTACCTCGTATGTATTCATAGACGCTAGTACCGACCAAGGATACGAGGATGAAGGAGGATACTACGAAGAGGAAGCCAAGGAGAACTTCAACCACTGCTCTGCACAAGGCAAGCTAAAACTTGCAAGAAACTCTACTTTAGCAAGCTTATATTGACCTTGATGCAAGCCTTACTAATCAAGTTGACATATGCAAGGTAACACTTGCAAGATACCCTACTGATGCCACAAACCTATACTTTTGAGATGACTACTTTATGCCTTAAGCATATGTGATCATACCCACTTGATAAATCAAATCCTAGTTTTATGGCAAGCTTCTTACTTTATTTCTTTATCAAAGCTTACTTAGAGTCTACCTAAGAGTTTGGTAGATACTAGAGAGTTGTGCTGAAGGTTGCATAAAGAGCATAAAATGTGGCCTAAGCTAGAAACCTTGATATCAGCCTAAGATATAAGGTTGGACTTAGTGAAACTCCACCAGTTACCACCCCTCATTATTACTACCCCCACCTGTAGATGCTAGTGCTAAGCATAAAACTTGATCAACTTTTAGATGGGAATACTTGGTGGAAAAATGGTTATGAAAACCTTGGAATGATGGATCATTCTATTGAAATGTTTTGGACATGTGTTTCCAAACACTTGATGATTTTGGTGATGAAAATGTTGAGGCATGAGCCTTAGCCCTTTATAAAACTGATTGTTGTCTGGATGCGATACCATTCCAATTTTTGCGTACAACCACAATACCCGAATATTGGGTAGGGCTTGACTAGAAACTTATATACATTAGTATTAGTTCCCTCACGGCCAAGGTCTGAGCTGAGGCTACCTTGTGAAGATTTTCCACCTGTGCAGTACCCAAGATGACAGTGGTCATGGTTGGGAGGCCAAACTCACAGGAGAGGTGCTTATACTAGGTAGTGTAATTGAAAGGTTAAGATTGATTATCCGCATACTGAGTATGGTGAATTCAGGATTTGTTCCTGACGGATGTATCGAATGTTGTGGTGAAAGTGTACAATCTCTGCAGAGTGTCAAACTATTCGAATAGCCGCGTCCACGGTTATGGACAGTTGGAGTGGCCATATTGTTCCCCCGTCAGACTTTTTCAAAATGACGTGTGAAATGAAGTGAGACTTTGACTTGAACACAACAGAGTTGTGACCTGGATTACAAGATCCCATTTAGGAGTTATAAAATTGTGACTAGCTTTGGAACTTAGTAGAGATAAACCTGGCTTTTTGCAAAACAACCCTAGAGCCTAGTGTCCTATTATCCAAAAACCCACTTTACTTGTTAGTATTAGTTTGCGAGTACTTAAAGAGTACTCATGGCTTTGTCCCTGGCTATTCCCATGGCCAGACTATGAAGAGGAGTACCTGGAGGATGGACCCCGGGAAGGTTACGACAACTAGGATCATCTCCCATCGTCAGCATTGCCTGTGACCCCGAAGATGGAGCTTCGACTACGCTACCATTATGATTACGTATTCCGCTGCCTGATATTGTATTAAGAACTGGATCATGAGATCCCTATTTGTGTAAGAACTTATGTATCGTTTGTAATGGATGAAGTACTATGGTATCCCATTCTATTATGTCTCGCAAAAATGGTAATCCTGGGGTTGCGATGTATGGCATAACAGGCATCTAGGATTGAAAAATCTGGGTGTTGACAAGTTGGTATCAGAGCCATCCTGACCATAGGAGACCCTAGTTAGATTGGACGTTGAACCAAAAACTTAGTTTCAAAACCAAAGAACAAAAATATTTACGAAAACTTATTCTCATTCTTACCTCTTTAATTCTTTAATAAAACTTCATGTTCCTCAAAAACTTTTGCAAAATAGATAAAATTTTGACACACTTGATCACTCTGCTAATCTACTCATCCTCTATTTTTATAGATGGACGTGAAGTACATCAAGTTTTATCAACTCGGGAATGGAGGAGACCTTATCTTTGAGAGGGATCTGGATCAGCTTTCGAAACTTCTGGTGCGTCCGCATCCCGAGTTCTTCGGAGCTCAGCTCAATGATCAAGGAGGAGAAGATCTGTAGTGGCTAATTGTTGCAAGTCTCCGAGGAAAAATTAAACCTCCCACTGCGGAGGGAATTCAGTTTACCTTGAGGGAAAACAACTGGCTTGATGGACTTGCCAGAGCAATGCAGGAAGCTCTTTCCCGTCTGTGTGGGCAGAGCATCAATCAGATCAAGGGTACTCGCTTTGAGTTTTGCCCAAGACGTGATGCAAATGGACAACCAATGGAAGCCCCATACCACCCCAAGCTGAAGACCCAACTGGACCACCTTAGCTTCATGATGTATGATCGTCAGCAGGAGTTGGACAACTGCCATGACTATTGCAACCACAAGTCTGCCATCATCAAGACGAAGGATCAGACCATCGCCATGCTAGCAAAGGATCGCAAGTCTCGCCGCCGTCAGCTCGACAAGAAGGAGCGCATTATTGCCCGTCTTCGCCATCGCATCTCATCTCTGGAAGAGACCATCCACGAGAGAGACATGCAGTTAGAGGAAAGGGAGAATGCCGGAGAAGATCTTCGTGGAGACCCTTACTCCTATCTCAGCGATGACGATGATTTTCTGGAGGATCAGGCCATGGACTTCTTCACCGATGAGGATGATTTCGCCTTCATCGATGATGCTGAAGATGATGAAGCCATAGACTCCGAGCAGTAGTAGCACTGAGCACTAGCGTAGTGAGTAGTAGTCGGTCCCACTGTATCGTAGTTTCCAGAATGGTTCTTAAAACCATCTATTTTTCCTTGTTGTGGTGTGTGTTGTACTGTGTGCTATGAGTGAATGAATGAAAAAGCAAGTTGCTAGAAAACCTGAGTCAAACTCTAAAAGCTTTTCAAAAACCCAAAACCTTAAAAATTTCCCTCTTCTCTCATGATCTATATCAATCTTCAGATGCCACGTGGAGGAAGTGGTTCAGCCCTGGACCCGATGTTGCAGATCCTGCAAATGTTGACTTCTGACCGCGAAGATGAAAGACCGGAACTTCAAGCCAACCTAGCCACTCTGCAACAGATAGCCCAGCTAGCCCACAACAACCAAGGCCATGGAAATCAGGACAACCACGGATCTAAGCTCAAGAATTTCCAGAATACCAACCCACCCGTTTTCACCAAGTCAGAAGAACCCCTAGACGCCGATGATTGGCTGCAAACCATGGAAAATAACTTAGAAGTAGCCGGAGTTGAAGCCAACGAGAAAGTCTTGTTCGCCACCCATTATCTAGCCGGAGATGCCAGGGCATGGTGGAACAGTGTTCGTGAAATGACCGGAGGACAAATGATGACCTGGGAGGAATTCAAGGTCAAGTTCAGCAGAACCCATGTGCCCCCAGGTTTGATTAAGAGAATGAGAGACGAGTTCAGGGAGTTGAAGCAAGGAAGGATGACTGTAGTGGAATACCGTGACAAATTTTTGTCATTAGCTAGGTATGCCCCGGACGAGATAGACACCGAAGC
Source organism: Avena sativa (assembly GCA_916181665.1). Classification (NCBI taxonomy): domain Eukaryota; kingdom Viridiplantae; phylum Streptophyta; class Magnoliopsida; order Poales; family Poaceae; genus Avena; species Avena sativa. Next base: position 123,000,380 of record OV702281.1, read on the forward strand.
CAAGAAGAAAGAAAGATTCCTGAATGGTCTGCATGACGAGATGCAGACAGTGTTAGTCAATATCCCTTTTACTGATATTGAAGCCCTTGTCGACTCTGCTATCCATATGGAAGGAAAGATCAACCAGGCCAATGAGAACCGCAAGCGTCGCATGATGCATCAACCAGGGACCCCTCAGACCCCAAAGTATCGCCCCAACCCATCTCCAGGATTTGCCCCAAGAACCAACAGACCCCCTATGACCCGTCCGACCTATCCCAACCGTGTAAACCCTAGACCCGGAGGAAATCACAACAACCCCGGCAACTCTAGAAATTTCACCCGTGCCCCACCCAAGTTCAACACCAACAATGCTACCGCCAACCCCAACACTGCCGCGAGGACTGGAAGCAATGCTGTGCCTGTCGCAGCCAAGGACAAGTCACAAGTGACCTGTTATGACTGTGGAAATAAAGGCCACTATTCCAACGAGTGCCCCAACAAGAAGAATGCTACAGCCCCCAACGCCAATGTCCCAGCTCAGCAGCAGCGTCGTGTCCAGCCAGGGAGAAGATTTGCCCCAGGGAATTCACTCAACCGCAATGGCCGTCTTTTTCTCATGCATGCTGAAGAAGCTCAGGAAGCGCCAGACGTCGTGCTGGGTATGTTTTCTGTTAATTCAGTACTTGCAAGAGTGTTGTTTGATTCTGGTGCATCGCATTCATTTGTCACCGAAGAATTTGCTTGCACTAGTAAAATTCAACCAACCAAATTGAAGCATGTGACGATTGTCCAAATTCCCGGATCAACCACCAAGGCTAGGCAAATTTGCAAAGCAGTCCCTATCCGAATCCATGGCATAGATTTTTATGCTAATCTAATAGTACTCGGAACTAAAGGTTTGGAAGTAGTACTAGGAATGGATTGGATGTCCAAACATAAAGGATTAATTGACTGTGCCAAGAAAGCCATTACCATGACCAGTACCGGCGGAATATCAGTCGAGCATATATCTGAAACCTTACCTCGTCAATTCAAGTGTAACAAGAGTATAGCCCAACCTACCATTGACCAAGTTTGGATAGTCTGTGAATACCCCGATGTATTTCCAGATGTTTTGCCCGGTATGCCCCCAGATCGGGATATCGAGTTTATCATCGAACTAATCCCCGGAACAGGACCCATAGCCCAAAGACCCTATAGTATGAACCCGTCAGAACTAGAAGAACTGAAGAAGCAACTGGATTCCATGTTAGAAATCGGATTGATTCAACCGAGTGCGTCCCCATGGAGATCCCCTGTCTTGTTTGTGGACAAGAAGGATGGAGGTAATCGTTTGTGTACGGATTATCGAAAGTTGAATGATGTCACCATCAAGAACAAGTACCCCTTGCCTAAGATAGAAGATTTGTTTGATCAGTTGACCAGTGCCCAGGTGTTTTCTAAGATTGATCTTAGGACTGGCTATCATCAACTCAAAATTCGTGCAGAGGATATTCCCAAGACTGCCTTTACCACCAGATATGGATTGTATGAGTATACAGTCATGTCTTTTGGATTAACCAATGCCCCCGCTTATTTCATGAACCTCATGAATAAGATTTTTATGGACTTCCTGGATAAGTTTGTCGTTGTTTTCATCGATGACATTCTGATTTATTCCAAATCAGAAGAAGAACATGAGCTACACCTAAGTACCATTCTTGGAACCCTTAGAGAGCATCAGTTGTATGCAAAATTTAGCAAATGTGAATTCTGGTTACAGGAAGTAGGATTCCTCGGTCACATTGTATCAGCCGGAGGAATTGCCGTTGACCCTGCCAAAGTAAAGGATGTAGAAGATTGGCAAGCCCCAACCACTCAAACCCAAGTTCGTGCTTTTCTAGGATTGGCGGGATATTACCGCAAATTCGTGGAAGGATTCTCGAGTATCACCCGACCCATGACCCAATTGCTGAAGAAGGACAAGAAGTTTGAATGGACCGACAAATGTGAAGCGAGTTTTCAAGAACTCAAGAGGAGATTGATTTCAGCCCCAATCTTGATCATGCCGGATATCACGAAGCCCTTCGATGTGTATTGTGACGCATCCAAGATTGGTCTCGGATGTGTGCTAATGCAAGAAGGCAAAGTTATATCTTATCTATCGCGACAATTGAAGCAACATGAACAAAATTACCAAACCCATGACCTCGAACTCGCAGCCGTAGTTCTAGACCTGAAGACATGGAGACATTACCTGATGGGAAACCGTTGTGAGATTTATTCGGATCACAAGAGCCTAAAGTATATATTCACTCAGAAGGAGCTGAATATGAGGCAGAGAAGATGGATTGAGATAATCAAGGATTACGACCTGGACATTCATTATCACCCTGGTAAAGCCAACGTGGTAGCCGATGCCCTAAGCAGATTGCCGTGCCGCTTGAACTCCATGATTTTGAGGGAGCAACCAAATTTGCACAAAGAGATGGAAGATTTTCGAGTGGAATTAGTAAGTGAAGGATTTTTGGCTAGCGTAGAACTTCAGCCCACTTTGATCAGTCAGATTAAAGAGGCGCAGAAGGGAAATGCCAGTATCGACGGAATCAAACGTCGTATCGGTACAGGCAAAGTACCCGGATTCACCGAGGACGAAGAAGGAGTTTTGTGGTACAAAGGATGCCTTTGTGTACCATCAGATTCGGAATTGAAAGAAGTTATCTTGAAGGAGGCTCATGATACTCTTTATTCTATCCATCCCGGAGGAACGAAGATGTATCAAGATTTGAAAGAGCAATTTTGGTGGCATTAGATGAAGAGAGAAATCGGAAGCTTTATCGCCAAGTCTGATATATGTCAGCGAGTCAAGGCAGGACATCAAAGACCCGCTGGATTGTTGCAACCTTTGCAAATTCCGGAATGGAAATGGGATTCCGTAGGAATGGACTTTATCACTGGACTACCTACTTCTAGTAGGGGAAATGACTCTATTTGGGTCATAGTGGACAGATTGTCCAAAGTCGCCCATTTCTTGCCCGTCAAAACTACCTATCAGAGTTCGAAGCTAGCGGAGTTGTACATCGCTAGAATCGTTAGTTTGCATGGAGTCCCCAAGAACATAGTATCGTATCGAGGAACTCAGTTTACCTCGAGATTCTGGAAGAAAGTCCAAGAAGGTTTAGGAACCCGCCTAGATTTCAGTACCGCGTATCACCCTCAGACCGATGGAAAAACGGAGCGAGTAAATCAAATACTCGAAGATATGCTTAGAGCATGTGTGCTAGAATATGGATCCAAGTGGGAAGACTGTATGCCGTGTGCAAAATTTTCCTACAACAACAGTTACCAAGCCAGTTTGCAAATGGCCCCATTTAAATTTATGTACGGAAGAAAGTGCCGCACCCCTTTGAACTGGTCGGAAGTAGGAGAGTCAGATTTTCGGACCCGACATCCACCGAGAAGCAGAAGAGAAGGTTCACAAGATTCGCGAACACCTCAAGATAGCCCAATCTTGACAGAAGAGTTACGCCGACAAGAGACTTTGAGACCTCGCCTTCAACATCGGAGATTTTGTTTATCTGAAAGTGTCGCCATTGAAGGGAATGCAGCGTTTCCAACTCAAAGGAAAGTTAGCCCCCAGATATATCGGACCTTTCAAAATTCTGAACCGTCGAGGAGAAGTATCGTATCAACTGGAACTACCAGAAGAGATGTCAGCTGTGCACAATGTGTTCCATATCTCGTTACTTCGCAAATGTCTCGAAGTCCCCGAGAAGACCGAAGTGTTCAAAAATATCGATCACCGGACCATAGAGATCAATGATGACCTAACCTATCCCGAAGTACCCATCTGTATATTGGAAGAAGCCTTTCGAACTACCAGAACCCGAAGCATCAAGTTTCTCAAGATTCAATGGAGCAATCACACAGAAGAGGAAGCTACCTGGGAACGCGAAGATCACATCAGGACGGAGTTTCCCGATCTCTTCAAATCCTAGGTAATCCTTTCGTCCTTTTTCAAATCTCGGGACGATATTTTGTTTAAGGGGGGAAGGTTTGTAACATCCCAAAAATACCAAACTTAGATCATCAAACACTAATCATCAAGATTAGGGTTAACAAAAAACTTTTCTAAATGAATTCATGAATGCATGTATATGTGTATGCATGGATTTTGAATTTCTTTAAAAACCACCTTGTTTGTGTGATCCATTGCTTGTAAAATGTTTCTTAGGTGAAAAGAACATCATCTAAAACATTTCCCACACTTTTCCTAAAGACAAGTAAATCAAAACAAATATATTAAGTGAATGGTCATTTTGACCAATTTAACTCACATGCCTACTTTGGCTGTCTCAAACTTTCAAAACCTAACAGAAACTTTTCTGGATCTTTGCACCCCTTGAATGTACTCATAACGAAGTATCAAGGCCCACTTTGTGATCATCTAGAAACTTTCAAATGCATAGTTTAAATGACAATTCAAAATTGAATCTTCTTCATATGGGAAGATCCCACTTTTTCAAAACCCACTCAAACAAGCTCAACTTTCAAAACCCAAGCATCTGCAGACTCACCAGCACCAATCTAGCAAACCCACCAAAATTCATTTCAAAATTCAAAACTTGATTTGATGCGGCCATTTCATCAAACAGGTTGCAGACACAAATCAAACAAAACATCAAACACTATAGTGTGCAGTGTTTTGAGCCTAACTTGTTCCCTAGTTAGCTCACACACACCTCAGTAGATCATCTAGAAAGATTAGCCCAACACTAGCACCCCTGTGAGCTTGCCATTGTCATTAATGGTGAACAGCCGAGCACCTCAATGCCACCCCATTGTGGACAGCAAGCTAGGATCAGCAGCAAGCCTAGCCAGCATGTCTGGGAGGCAGCCCACCGTCCACCGCCACTGCCTGTCCCAGCCTCGAGCGTTGCCAAGACCTGGACCACGCGCACGAGACACGCCCAGACCATGCCGAGCGTGCACCAGAGCGCCACCCTCGACCATCACCCACAGACCGCGCGCCGCCCTAACCGCGTGCACACACGATCACCACCGACTCAGGAGACCGCCAGACACCCCCGTTTGCCGCCCCGTGCCATACAGCCACCGCCCGCCGTCGAAGACGCCGCCTCTGCCGCGTAGAGCACCGCCCGTTCCAGACCAAACCACACCGCCCCATGCCTCGCGACCATGTCGTTGAGCATCGCCAGGAGACACAACACCGTCCCCTACCCTTGCTCATGCCTATAGCCGCCTGTAACGTCGCCCCCGACGAGCTCACCGTGCGCCCCGACGGTCCCCTCGCTCGACTATAAATAGAGGCCACCCCCGCACGATTTCTTCAGACCATCTCACTCACTTCTCCCCACTGACCGTGCCACACCATCCTTAGAGCAAGCCGACCACCACCTCGCCGGAATTTCACTGGAGCTTGCCGCTGCCGGAGAAGAAAGGAGCCATCGATTGGAGCCGCCCCAGGAGAAGCCACCAGTACCAGGAGGTTCGTCGTCGTCGACTTCGTCGTTCGCCCGCCTCGCCGACCCTCGCCCGTACCCCGGTGAGCCCCTAGCACCCCTCACTGGCCGCGCTAGGTTTCGTTCTCGCCGGAGTTATCTCGCGTCGACGATGACCCCCAGCCGTTGGATTAGAACTAGATCGAACGATCCACGTTGCCCCATACCGCTTCGCCCAGCCCCGTGTCACTTACGAGTGGGGACACCCACTTAAGCATCCCGCGGGAGCACTGCGCTTAGCAGGCCGGCCCGTTAGATTTTCCCGCGCAGCCCAGCAATTCAAAATAAACCTTTTTCCTTTTAATTTCAAACACACTTCTGTACCCAACTTCAAAAATCAACCCAGATCGATTCAGTACACCAAATTGAATGAAACCAATTTTGTTGGAAAGGTCTGTGAATGCTTAATCCAAGCCCGTTGGATTCAAGTCATTTGGATCTGTAGATCACCATAGTCAAAATAACAAGGCAGAAGCTTTTCTGCATTCAAACATTTTTCAAATTCAAACCATAAAAGCTTTTGAGTTGATTCCAACTCTCAAAAATCACATTTAACCATACCTTTCAGAATATATAAAAATTTATAGGTTTACTTGCAGAAATAATGTTCAAGTAATAAAAGAATGCTTCATAAGCATTTCTAGCCACTTTAATTAATTAAAATAAAAGGGTAAAACCTTATTAAATTGTGACACCACTTTAAATCACATTCCCATGGACTACAATATGTGGTGATGACATGTGTCAACATGATCCCATGTTTAGTTTGGAGAATATTAAATCTTAAGTAGTTTTTCGTGAGTAGAAATTACTTTTCTAAAAATAAAAAGGATTTAAACCAAGCCTTAACCTTGTAATGTTAGAGATGATGCTAGATCATCTATAGGACCCTTGTGTGTGATGATTGCAAGTAGTTAAGTATTGTTTGGTGATTGTGTACCTCGTATGTATTCATAGACGCTAGTACCGACCAAGGATACGAGGAGGAAGGAGGATACTACGAAGAGGAAGCCGAGGAGAACTTCAACCACTGCTCTGCACAAGGCAAGCTAAAACTTGCAAGACACTCTACTTTAGCAAGCTTATATTGACCTTGATGCAAGCCTTACTAATCAAGTTGACCTATGCAAGCTAACACTTGCAAGATACCCTACTGATGCCACAAACCCATACTTGTGAGATGACTACTTTATGCCTTAAGCATATGTGATCATACCCACTTGATAAACCAAATCCTAGTTTTATGGCAAGCTTCTTACTTTATTTCTTTATCAAAGCTTACTTAGAGTCTACCTAAGAGTTTGGTAGATACTAGACAGTTGTGTTGAAGGTTGAATAAAGAGCATAAAATATGGCCTAAGCTAGAAACCTTGATATCAGCCTAAGATATAAGGTTGGACTTAGTGAAACTCCACCAGTTACCACCCCTCATTATTACTACCCCCACCTGTAGATGCTAGTGCTAAGCATAAAACTTGATCAACTTTTAGATGGGAATACTTGGTGGAAAAATGGTTATGAAAACCTTGGAATGATGGATCATTCTATTGAAATGTTTTGGACATGTGTTTCCAAACACTTGATGATTTTGGTGATGAAAATGTTGAGGCATGAGCCTTAGCCCTTTATAAAACTGATGCTTGTCTGGATGCAATACCATTCCAATTTTTGCGTACAACCACAATACCCGAATATTGGGTAGGGCTTGACTGGAAACTTATATACGTTAGTATTAGTTCCCTCACGGCCAAGGTCTGAGCTGAGGCTACCTTGTGAAGATTGTCCACCTGTGCAGTACCCAAGATGACAGTGGTCATGGTTGGGAGGCCAAACTCACAGGAGAGGTGCTTATACTAGGGAGTGTAATTGAAAGGTTAAGATTGATTATCCGCATACTGAGTATGGTGAATTCAGGATTTGTTCCTGACGGATGTATCGAATGTTGTGGTGAAAGTGTACAATCTCTGCAGAGTGTCAAACTATTCGAATAGCCGCGTCCACGGTTATGGACAGTTGGAGTGGCCATACTGTTCCCCCGTCAGACTTTTTCAAAATGACGTGTGAAATGAAGTGAGACTTTGACTTGAACACAACAGAGTTGTGACCTGGATTACAAGATCCCATTTAGGAGTTATAAAATTGTGACTAGCTTTGGAACTTAGTAGAGATAAACCTGGCTTTTTGCAAAACAACCCTAGAGCCTAGTGTCCTATTATCCAAAAACCCACTTTACTTGTTAGTATTAGTTTGCGAGTACTTAAAGAGTACTCATGGCTTTGTCCCTGGCTATTCCCATGGCCAGACTATGAAGAGGAGTACCTGGAGGATGGACCCCGGGAAGGTTACGACAACTAGGATCATCTCCCATCGTCAGCATTGCCTGTGACCCCGAAGATGGAGCTTCGCCTACGCTACCGTTATGATTACGTATTCCGCTGCCTGATATTGTATTAAGAACTGGATCATGAGATCCCTATTTGTGTAAGAACTTATGTATCGTTTGTAATGGATGAAGTACTATGGTATCAAATTCTGTTATGTCTCGCAAAAATGGTAATCCTAGGATTGCGATGTATGGCATAACAGGCATCTAGGATTGAAAAATCCGGGTGTTGACAGGGAGCAAGATAGAGGAAGAGGTCGGGGAAGAGATAAGACCAAAAGGGTAGAGGGGAGTCTTTGTGGCTTATTTATCCATCTCCAGGAACCGGTGAGGAGGCGGGCATCATGGTGCTGCATCGGGTGACGCCGGCGGTGTCCTATAGGAGCTTGCTTGGGGAGGAAGACGACGAACTGGAGGTGACAAGGTTTAATCTCGTCAATGCCCATTGTTTTGATCTTGGGTTTTGGAGAAGATGGGGTTGCTGGAGATCGCGGAACGGTTAGCAAACAAGAAATGCGGGGACACGAAGTTTACCCAGGTTCAGGCCCCCGGAGGGAAAACCCTACTCCTGCTTGTCTGCTCTTGATTACGGCGGAACCAAAAGTTACAGGGGTGCGCAGATGCAATCTGGCATGGAGGTGTGTATGCGGTGAGAGGTGAGTTGAGGTCTAGATCTGTAGATCTTCTGTGGTCTAATCTATTTTATCGTAGTTTGTCTATTGTGTACGTTCCCTCCTTGTTGGAGCCTCCTAGCCTTTATATACGGGGAGGCTAGGTCTCAGTTAGTGATACGAGTAGGTTACAAGTTGTATTCAAACTCTAGTTTTGAGCTTTCCTTATCTTGTACGGTTGGGAGTCCGTGTCCATATGGGCTTCATAGCAGCCGAAACTTCATAGGCTTCATGGACCCTGACAGGTCGTCGAGTGTGCCTTCCGTCAGGCTGGACCAGGTAGGCTAATATCGGATACCCATAGGGCATATCCATGTCAGGAGGGCCGAAGGGGTACGGGCCAAGGGTGGGCCGACTTGGGTTGCCTGCTGCTGCAATGCGTGGCTGAGAAGAGATAAGAGAGGTGGGATGCGGCCTAGATAGGGTCATAGGGATGTTTTTTATTTCCTGTAACCTTTTATTTTTATGTTTTCTCTTTTGTATTTCAATTCCCAAACTGTTTTGAACACTTCAGAAAATACCAGAGGTCCATTTTTTTTTTGGAAAACACTTAGGGGCCCTTGATAGTGATTGAATCCATATAATTTTGGTTTTTTTGAAATATTCAAAACTATTGAGAGTTTTTCAAAGAGAGGAGGATTAGGGTTTATGTTTTGTAGTTATTTCTTGCATGCATTTTAATATGATGCTCATGCTATGATTAAACGAACCCTAATTACTATTAGTAGAACTAGGGGTGTTACACAATCGATTTGTGCACTTGCAGTCGTCAAGCTATTTTCTGGCGCTATTTCCTGGGAGCTAAGCGTTTTTGGTCTTTGTTCTTAGTTGATAATTCTACTACTTGTTTTACTAAGTTGTTTAATAGTTTCAGGTAAACACCATGACTGCACTCAGACTCATGAATCAACTCGATGTAGTTAAACACCTCGGGAAGTTCAATAGAGGACTTGTCAAAGAATTCCTGAGTAGGAGCAAACCAGAATACGAGCTTAACCCTCGTTTTATCGCTATTATTAAATAGAAAAATTTTGAAGGAGATGATCCAGATGAGGATCCTTACACTTTTTTAAGAAGGGCGATCACGAACTTCAAGAACCGCCTAGGTGAAGGATTGGTAAGGGCCTTCAAAAGGTATAAGTCCATCCTTAATAAATGTCCCCACCATGATTTACCTGAATGGTATATTTTGCATATATTCTATGGGGGACTTAATCAAAAACTTAAACATGAGCTTGATACAAATTCCGGAGGCTCTTTTATGGAGCTAACAATAACTAAAGCTTGGGAACTTCTAGAATGTATTTGTCGCAATAGAGAAACTTGGGGGTTTGATTTAGGTGGCGAAGGGGTGTAGAAATTGAATATGACTGTCTCAATGCTTATAAATAATCCGTTAAGATAAAGGAAACAACTAATGAGATTCAACTTAATTATGATATTATTTTGCAAATCCTTCAGTTGTTTACAGAACATATTGAATCTCCCAAGAAAGACTGGCTTCAATATACTCCCCCACCTGATCCAGTTGAAGATGTTGATATAATAAATGTAGCTCATATAGAGCCATTGAGGGAGATTCCCCCATATGTTGAACCCCTTCGTTTCCAAGGACCACGTGGTAACATATGATGGCTCAACAACAACAAGATCAATATGAAGAAGAAAAAGTGTTCCTCAAGATGCGAGAAGAGGAGGCACAAGCAACAAAAACTAATGAGGTAAGTATGCAGGAGACTGGGGAACCAACGAAACAATATATCTTAACCATGTTTGCACATTGCAACGTGGTAGATCTAGATACCGAAGCTTCACAGTTTGTTGAAGGAAAGGTAAAAGATAAAGAAGTTGGTAAACCTATTCTCCCTTGCATTATTGGTGAATCTTCTTATTATGGCCTCTCTAATATAGGAATAAATATTAATTAATCCCCTATAATTTTTATATGAAAATATGAAACGAACTAGGCCCATCCGAATTAGAGGATACTGATATGACAATAAGTCTAGCAGATAAAACACTCAGAATTCCTATGGGAATAATTAGAGATGTCCTAATCTGTATTGGACCATACAAGTACCCAATGGATTTTGTACTTGTTGATATGCCTACTAATATTTATTAGCCAATTATTTTTGGAAGAACTTTCTTGAACACTTCAGGAGCGAACATTGACTACAAGAAAAAAACTGTATCTCTCAAGTTTGGTGAAGAGAAAATGGACTTTAATTTTTCTAAATTCAACCATAAACCGACCATCAAGAATTTGTATGAATTTGAGTATGTAAAAGAAGAGGAAGGTAATATCATCAGTCTTGCCTCTGTAGTCATTGAAACTCCCGATGATGATTTAGCTATGAGTTTAGTTGTTAATGGTACTATGCCTAAAGTGTAGGGGTTCATAGCATGGAAAACAAAAAAATTCTACCGCATGAAAACACACAAGCCAAGATATAATCTACTAGATCGGTGAAACGAGTTGATAAAATACTAACCCTCAAAGATCCAAAGCGTTTAATAAGATCGGATTCTCGTGGTTGATGTAGTCGTTCACTTGCCGATCTCAAGATCGTGAAGACGATCCTTCCGGCGCCATGTTTCGGCAGTGCTTCCGCAATCGGTCACATGTTCGGTACTCGATGAAGACCTTCCTCTTTCTTGTTCCAGCAGGCAGCGGAGGTTGTAGATCTCTCCTTGTGATTCCATCAGAAAGACATCATGGTGGTGGAAGTAGAGGGGTAATATTGCAAGGCTTCTCCTAAGCCAGAGCCGGTATGGTGGAGTAGAAGAGGGCCTCGACGATCTAGGGTTTATAGAGCCGAGGGGTGGTGGTGGCCGGAGGCTAGGCTAGGGCCTAGGCGGCGACTTGGAGGGGGCGGCGGCTGGCTAGGGTTTAGGTTTGTGGGGTAGGGGCGCCCTACTCCTCCTTATATAGGTGGAAGAGGCGGTTTGGGGGAGAGGAGTCCTCCCCCAACTCCTCCTTGTGGCCGGTGGCAAGGGAGGGATGGAATCCTTCCCTATGTGGGATTCCTTTCCTTTCTCCACTAGGCAACCATGTTGGGACTTGACTTTTCAAATTAGCGTTTGACTTTTCAACTAGAGTTTGATTTCTCTCTTTCAATTGCCCAACCAAGTGACCTAGGACATTATGTAACCATTCCAATTTGGTATGACACATCCATTTACCCTTCCCACTCGTGATTGGTAGACCTTCTAGACCCTTCTAGAAAATTCCGATGAAAACACTGAAACCATTCCTGAACTCCGGAATTGGACATTCCTTATATGAATCTTATTCTCCAAACCATTCTGGATCTCCTCATGATGTCCTGCATCCAATCTGAGACTCTGAACAACATTCGGTCTCTTACTCACATTCCATATCTACTAAACAACATCGAATCCTTAAGTGTGTCTCCCTACGGTTCGTGAATTATGCAGACATGATCGAGACTCTTCTCCGATCAATAACCAATAGAGGAATATTGAAATTCATATGGCTTCCACATATTTCTACGATTACTTCATGATCGAATGAACCACTTACATACGATACTAATTTCCCTTTATCTCGTGATATTTTACTTATCCAAGGTTTGATCATCGGTATCTCTACATACCTAGTTCAACCTCATTACTAATAATTACTATTTACTTGTTCCTATGAAATGTGATCCCTTGTGAGCCAGTCACATGCTTGCATGCCAATTGGATGACATTCCACCGAGAGGGCCAAGAGTATATCTATCTGTCATATGGATGGATAAATCCCACTCTTGATCCATGTGCCTTAACACATACTTTCCAAATAATCAATGCCACCTTTATAACCACCCAGTTATGGAGTTGTGTTTGATTTCATCAATACATCCATCTGGTGAAGGTGATTAAAATGATCTCATGGTCAAAGGATTTAGGTTATTATGTATCTGAAAGCTTATAGCAAGCGAACTATTGAAATGACTTGATCTTATGATACACTTAACTATAGGAGTATGTCCATCACATCATTCTCCTAATGATATGATCTTGTTATTAATAACAGCCAATGTTCATGATTAGGAAACCATAGTCATCTATTAATCAACAAGCTAGTATTACAAAGAGGCTTTACTAGGGACTCTTATAGGTTGACAAATCACACAGTATTAATGTTTTCGGTTAATACAATTATAGCATGAATGTAAACATTTATCATAAACACAAAGATATAATAATAACTACTTTTATTATTGCCTCTTGAGCATATCTCCAACAGTCTCCCACTTGCACTAGAGTCAATAATCTAGATTACATGGTAATATACCTAACACCCATGGGGGTTTGGTGTTGGTCATGTTTTGCCCTCGGGAGAGGTTTAGTCAACGGATCCGCCACATTCATATCTGTGTGTACTTTGCAAATCTTTATGTCACCATCTTGCACATGCTCGCTAATAGCGTGAAAACGTAGCTTGATATGCTTCAGCTTCTTGTGTGACCTTGGCTCCTACGCATTGGCTATGACACCCATGTTATCATAGTAGATAGCCATTCAGTCTAGCGCACTGGGAACCACACCAAGGTCTGCAATGAACTCTTTCATCCATATCGCCTCTTGTGAAGCCTCTGAAGCAGCTATGTATTCCGATTCACTTGAAGATCTCGCCACAATGCTTTGCTTTGCACTCCTCCATCTCACTGCTGCACCATTCAAAGTAAATACGTATCTAGATTGTGATTTAGAATCATCCGGATATGTGTTCCAACTAGCATCGGTGTAACTGTAACAACCCACTTTTAGCTAATTAATATTTAAGGTTTGATTGTGCATCATGATCATCATTTAATAAAAATGCATGCAATAAATACACAAAACCCTAAACCCTAGTCCTTCCCTCTATATTTGAAATGCATTCAAAAGGTTTTGAATAATTTGAAAACTATTAAAATGTTTGGATCCCAAACTGAATAAAAGGGTTCCATTGTAATTTACTTATTTTACAACACCTCTGGTAGTTTTGAATGATTCAAAACAGTTTTGAATTGCAAAATACAAACAGAAATTTGAAAATAGAAAAATAAAAACAAATAAAAACAAGCCAGGAAGCCAACCAGGCCGGCCCATCTCTTCCCTCTCTTCTCTCTGTCGCACGTGCAGCAGCTAGCAGCCCAATCGCGGCCCAATCCAGCCCATCCCTGGCCTAGTACCCCTTCGCGTCGTCTTCCCCATCGAGCCAAGCAGCTGCCTGGAGCAGCCACCGCCGTCCGCCGCTGCTGCGATGCGCGCCCATGCCGCGATGCTCGCCGCCGCCCCCTAGAGATGATAAGGAGCACCCAGGCACGCCTCTCCTCCCTCATCCTCTTGTCCTTCTCCCTCTGGAGCTCTCTCTCTTGTGCTACAAGGGGACCGAAACCCTATCCGCTACTCGTTCACGAATCGCCGCTGTTGTCGTGCTCCTCTCTCCTACCTGAGACCACCAAGAGCACCGCCGTGATGCCAGCTCCCCCGCAGAAGGAATCGAAGAGTGGCGCTCGGAATCTCCGCATCGTCGTCGTCTTCCTTAAGCCCGACGAGCTCCATCACCGGCGCCATTGATTCCAGCCACGCCAAGCCTCACCGACCTTACCGTCACACTCCTGGTGAGCACCTGAGGCTAAGGGTGGCCTCCTATTGGCCGCTTGCTTTCTAGTTTAGCCTCGCGTCATTGTCCTGTGAGCATCGTCGCCGCCGTCCGCCGTAGCTCTAGATTCGATGACCATTTGCTAGCAGCGCCTCCCCTATTAGGTTCGCCTAGTCTCCCTCGTTCGATCAAGACCATGCGCACTTGCTGGGGTGGCCTCTGTCGTCGATGGCGACCATCGCCTGAGGGTGGACGTCGTGCTGACGTCACACTCGCATCAGGATGACGTAGCCCGTTGGCCCTTTGACCTTTGACTGCCACCGTGGCAACTGATGTGGCCCTGGACCCATAGTTAGTCTTAGTGGCTAGGTCTAGTAGCAGCGTAAAAAGGTTAAACCGCCCAGCTGATGTCACAGTGATGTAATAATTCAATTTAAATTGATTAAACAATTTCAGAAAATGAATAAAACTTGTAAATTCAATAACTCATTATTTATAAGTCCGAAAAATATTTATAATATATATCAAAATATTCAGAAAAATGAGATCTAACTATTTAAGCTATAATCATGCATTGTTCAACAAATTTAATGATAAGTATAATTAGAAGAACATAGTAACCCCTCTCATATGCCTCTGGAGTTTCCCCAAGTTAGGGTTTTCACCCCTCGGAACCCCGATTAAATTGTCGAGCACGCCTTAGGGTTACTTTTCAATACAATTCAACTTGTCATATCATCATCCTTGCTTGAGCATTGCATCGATGCCATTGTTGATTGTTCCCTCTCTTTCTGGTATTTGGTTCTTTTCAGTAGAATACGATGTCAGGATCGAGATCGAAGTCTGAGGACAACACCATCGAAGATCGAAGATCGACGAACAATACTTGACCAACTCTAACCAAGTCAAGTTCAAGGCAAGCATAGCCCCACCATGATATAATCCGATGTTTTCCAAAGCATTTCAATTCTTTCCATGATGCATACGATTCTACTGTGGTCTTTTATCAATAGATAGCATATCCTATCTGTTGCATACTCCCTTTGAGCTTATATTACCTGATCCACTACTCCTAGCATAACAAGATTTGGCTTGTGTGCACAGCTAGATCTTATATCTGTGTCCTGTTAGCCGTGCATAGCTATCAGTTCTGGTCCATCCAGATGATGTATCAGATGCAGATAATCTAGTATGACAGGAGAACGTGATGCGATGAGATCAGTGATATGAGATTAAACATGCTAAGGCTTGTATGGGAGGCTACGGTGGGATGTGGTTTTTCTAGTCCCATGCTCGCCACCACTAGGACCTGAGTTCTTGCCTTTGGAACCAAGATGAGCGTACAACCATATGGGGCCTGGAAAAACCTCACGAGAAACTAACTTGCCTAGTAGATTCCATGAGTCACATAGTTCGGGCGTTCCATTCGACATATGCATAGAAAACCGTTTGAAAGATTTTCCGGGTGCAGGTGCATTCATAACAGGTAGGTAAGTGTGGACCGGTTTGCTTGGGGTCGATGGAGCCCCTGTTAACCAACCTCTCCTCACATCTTTAAGTACCGGCTTCGGGATTTGACCCATTACGGCAGAATCATACTTATTGCGTGACTCATGGTCTCGGCGAAAGCAAGGTAAAGGTCGTGTCTAACCAACCTCTGCCGTCCTTCCAAGGAAGAGGGCTAATCTAGTGGCATTAAGATAAGGTTAGTACATGTGGATAAAGCTGTACACCCCTGCATGGTAATAATCTTTTCAAAAAGCCGTGTTCATGGTTATGAACGCTTGGTGACCAGATTCTAAGATCATAGAGAACTATAACCTAATCGTAAAACTTGGCAGATCAACGTGTGCTTAAGGATGCTTCCTCATGGGTACGAGGGGGTGATCCTAGTTCAGATGATGATGATTTGGTGGATATTAAAAGATGATGATCAATATTTTGGAGACGTATCCCTTTTAAAATACTCTGACTAGACGAGCTTCTTCTTCCTCTTGTTTTATAAACAAAAGTGGATTTATGCAAAACAACTCCACCAACCATAAGTCTTGCGGAGTACACCCTGTACTCACCCTTGCTTTGTTGATACTTTTGGCAGAGTAAGTGTCCACCTGAAGATCAGTTTGGTAGTACATCGACATCGACGAGTAGCTTGGGGTTCCCGGCCGGCAGCCTGGAATCTATGGGCTGGGACGTCATCGTTATGCTTCAGGCCTCTTAGGCCATTTTTTAAGTTTGCTATACTTAATAGCATAATTTGCCTTCCGTTGTTTGATGTTTGTTGTCAGTGACCTCTGCTTGTAATAAATTGGTTCTCTGCTCAGTTATGAGCTTGCTGTAATAATTTTTGTGTCGTAGGGTCACTGCTGTGTTATCGATTCTTCACTGGATATTCTTGAGCTCAAGGTTAAGCTTATGTCAGACGGAGGTCTGGGATTTGTTTAGCCCTGATCCCGGGGGTGTCATAGGTTTTGGTATCAGAGCAGTACCGACCATAGGAAAACCTTGCTATTGGTCGATGTTGAGTCTAGTGTTTGTGAAAACTATTTTAAAAGCTGAAAAGTTTTGCAAAAACTCTAGTATGCTTCTTTTACTCCTTATCCAGTTTCGCTCTAACTCTGGGTTATCTTATCTGAAGTTATTTTTGGAAAAGTTTTTATACCTATTCTAATCTTTCAAAGCTTAGGTGCCTTCTTGCATGTCATTTCTAAGCCAGTTGACCTAGTGTTGAGTTCTCTAGAGTTGTGTGTGTTGTGAATTCCTTGTTCCCCTTTGCTCCTATTCACATGAGAGATTCCTTTCTACCATGATCTCTCTGTCTTTTGGACTCACAATATTATATTGTTGATCCATAGTGTTTTATTCCAGGCTTTGAGGTTTCCTTTCGCCTCGTGTGCCTCCTTTTCGTTTGTTGGGTAGTTTAGAAGTCATTTCTTCTCTTGGAAGCTACCTTGTGATTACTACCTTAAGTGTAAGTTATGTCACTCAAGTAGTATTTACTCCTTTCTTTGGGTTTTAACCCTCGAACTTGAACCTAAGATCCCTGATTGTGCTGGATTCTGGTGCTGTGAATCTTGTACATGAAGCTGACCTTTAACCCAAGATCCACTCCTTTGACCCCTGTTGCTAATGTTCACACATTACCTCAGGATGGCTAGTGTTACCTTTCTAGCCATCAAGCTTGTGGTTTTTTTCGCGATTGAATTGTGACAATTAAGGACTTCCCCTACCACATGCTATGGCAGATGTTCTTTAAGGGGACCAAATAGATCACGACAAGAGTACTCCTTGTGAATCTCGCATCTATATTCGTGAATCTGCCACACCTTTCCCTTCTCTGCATTGGTTTTTCGAGGATTCTTAATCTATACATCCACATCTCGGGATTCTATCCTGGGCATGTTCCTTCTCCCTTGTTGTTTTCTAACATTTGTCTACCAGTTGGTAGCCAAGTAGTAACTGTGCATTGGTGTCTTCCAATGCAAGATACTCTTGCGGTCCGTCATGACAAACCATTTCGGAATGTCTAGGAGAAACAAACTCCAGTACCTTGTCATATCTAGGACCAGGTCAAAGTGTTGTAATCCGCAGATTAATAGACATTGATTAGCTTCTATCTGCTCTACCTTAAAGTACCACTCTTTCATACTAAGAGGTCGAGCTGAGTTGCATGACCCCTTAAATGAAGTGATGCTTTCACACATCTCTAGTCACCCTCCCTCGAGCTTTCGTGTTCGTGAGTGATACATGTGCGTAATAATGTGGCTATCTGAGATTCTTAACAATTTTCATTGTTTTGAACTCAAAGGACATTTGAGTCATACTTAGCGTGATTTGTTAACCCTATCACTAAGCGAAGTTTGATTGTTCTACCAAGTCCATTAATCTGGTGCACTCTCTTCGGTCAAAGAGTTAGGCTTGTGCCGAAGCTCTGAGATTGTGTCTTCTTGCCTTACCAAGCAAGTTTCCTCTTGAACACGTGACATATTAGTGGTTCGTGATATTCTAGATGTCTACTAGAAGTATTGCCACGTTGTCGCATGACCGTGTTGTCAAGTTCTTGAGCAAGCAAGTTCTCTGAACTACACCTTTCTCTAAGGATCCATACTGGATACCCCTAAACTAGTTAGTTGAGCTTAAACAACAACTTGGAGAGTTGTAAGACAAAAGTTCTATCCAACTCAGTTCATTCTAAAAGGGATGTCTAGTTTTGTGCGTGTTGAACAAAGATAGTATTTCCTTTATGGATATGTTATCTTCCCCCACTTTGATTTGATTTGGGTTATCGTCAAAGCAAACTCAGTTCCAAGGACTATCTTGATAATGTTTCTTCTTTTGATGTTTCACTGGGATACATCTTCATGTCTTTGGTCTGACCAGTATTCTTGCTTTGTTCATGCCACATATGAGTCCATCTTCTTGGAGTGTCTCGATAAGTTTGTTGTTGATCCCACCGATGACATCCTTATTTTCTCCATGCTAGATTAGATTCATACGGAATAGTTGGTATTAATGTTGGAAACTTTCGAAAATCATCTTCGAGTCATCTTGAAGTATGAGTTCTGGATGTTAGAAGTAATCTTCTCCGATTCACGTGCAAATGTCTAAGGATGTCGCCGTGGATTCGAGTAGAGTTAACTCCGTTCCTTAAGGATACACGTGTATCTTATTGTTAGTACTTCATGTGTGTGCAGTTGTCCTTCGACAAGTTTCTAATGCATGGTTCTAGCAATCTAGCTCATCTTTTGGAGCTTTACACTGTAGTTCCTATATTGAGAATCTAGTAACTTTGCCTTTGCGGTAAATTTTGCACCATTTCTATTCGGACATGCTGAGTCTAAAGTACCATTCCACCTAACCAAAGTTGAATCTCAAGCAGCAACGATAGTTGGTGTTCCTCAAGGTTTTGACATAGGCCTCGTAAATCTGGCAAGAATGATGTAATGGTTGACACGTTTAGCTGGAAAGACCTATTGTAATATTCTCCTAAATTAGTAGTAACAACCACTCTTCATGAGGCTTCTTCTATAATTCATTATAGGAGTTGTGCTTATGGTTTCCTTTATCTCTGAAGTCCGACCTGTAATTGATGATTGATTTCTCGAACATCAAGGAGAACATTTGAAGTAGTGCTGCTAAATGTCCCTCGGTCAATCCTCCAGCCCTTTATGTTGGCAAACGATGGTTGTGCTAAGTAATTGAAGTCTGAGAATGAAGTTTCTTTCTTCTCGTGTCATCAGTAATCTTATTAACTATTCATCTTGGTGGTGTAAAGTGACATCATGATCTTTGGCAAAGATTCTGATAAACCTGGATGAATAACGAGTTTCCTTCGTTTTCTCATCCATTTTTTAAGAGGACTATGATTTTGGTAATCAGAAGTTTCTCTTGTTACATGTTCCTTCCGACTTTTACGAGTCCTCCCCACCAAAACACCTTTCTGTCCTGGCCTTCTGTTGAATAAAAAAAAGACCTTTTGTGTCAAAAGTAGTTCAACAGCTCGGTTTTGTTGATCCATATCTCTGCAACCTGAAAACTCTACTTACATCGTTTAGTAGAGGTTCCCTATCGAACTCTGTGGTCATATTCTTTCTGTTGGAAGCCTTCCTCTTCAGAAGCTTAAACCCTTATGAGTTCAATGGTATCAATCCTTAAGAAGACCATCGATCTAATAACTTGAAACCATCTCCTCTTGTTTCCTCCGTTACCTTGACGCGTTTCATGTTGTCATCTCATAGTTGTTTCTGAACACTCCATCCATGAGTTGACCATGAGATACTCTATGTGCGTTTCCCTCTTATCCTAAGAGTGGCCCTCTTTCTTTCTCTCTCTGTCGCTCTTCCTACCTTTGGAATCTCGGGTCGAGATTCTCGTAAGGGGGATAGAGCTGTAACACCCCAATTTTAGCTAATTAATATTTAAGGTTTGATTGTGAATCATGATCATCATTTCATAAAATTGCATGCAAGAAATACGCAAAACCCTAAACCCTAGTCCTTCCCTCTCTATTTGAAATGCATTCAAAAGGTTTTGAATAATTTGAAAACTATTAAAATGTTTGGAGCCCAAACTGAATAAAAGGGTTCCATTGTAATTTACATATTTTACAACACCTCTGGTAGTTTTGAATGATTCAAAACTGTTTTTGAATGAATTGCAAATACAAACAGAAATTTGAAAACAGAGAAAGAAAAACAATTTGCCAAATAAAAACAAGCCAGGAAGCCAACCAGGCCGGCCCATCTCTTCCCTCTCTTCTCTCTGTCGCGCGTGCAGCAACTAGCAGCCCAATCGCGGCCCAATCCAGCCCATCCCCGGCCTAGTACCCCTTCGCGCCGTCTTCCCATCGAGCCAAGCAGCTGCCTGGCGCAGCCACCGCCGTCCGACGCTGCTGCGATGTGCGTCCACGCCGTGATGCTCGCCGCCGCCCCCTGGAGAGGATAAGGAGCACCCCGGCACGCCTCTCCTCCCTCATCCCCTCTTCCTTCTCCCTCTGGAGCTCTCTCTCTCTCACGCTACAAGGTGACCGAAACCCTAGCCGCTACTTGCCGATGAATTGGCGCCGTTGTCGTGCTCCTCTCGCCTGCCTGAGACCACCAAGAGCACCGCCGTGATGACAACTTCCTTCCAGCAGAAGGAATCGAAGAGGGGTGCTCGGAATCTCCGTATCGCCGTCATCTTCCTCAAGCCCGACGAGCTCCATCCCCGGTGCCATTGATTCCGGCCACAACACGCCTCATCGACCTTACCGCCGCACTCCTGGTGAGCTCCTGAGGCTCAGGGTGGCCTCCTATTGGCCGCTTGCTTTCTAGTTTAGCCTCGCGTCGTTGTCCTATGAGCATCGTTGCCACTGTTCGCCGTAGCTATAGCTCTGACGACCATTTGCTAGCAGCGCCTCCCCTATTAGGTTTGCCTAGTCTCCCTCGTTCGATCAACACCATCCGCACTTGATGGGGTGGCCTCTATCGTCATCGGCAACCACCGCCTGAGGGTGGACGTCGTGCTGACGTCACACTCGCGTCAGGATGACGTGGCCTATTGGCCCTTTGACCTTTGACTACCACTGTGGCAACCGACGTGGCCCTGGCCCCATAGTAAGTCTTAGTGGCTAGGACTAGTAGCAGTGTAAAAAGGTTAAACCGCCCAGCTGATGTCACAGTGATGTAATAATTCAATTTAAATTGATTAAACAATCTCAGAAAATGAATAAAACTTGTAAATTCAATAACTTATTATTTATAAGTCATAAAAATATGTATAATATATCAAAATGTTTAGAAAAATGAGATCTAACTATTTAAGCTATAATCATGCATTGTTCAACAACTTTCATGACAAGTATAATTAGAAGAACTTAGTAACCCCTCTCATATGCCTCCGGAGTTTCCCTGAGTTAGGGTTTTCACCCCTCGGAACCCCGATTAAATTGTAGAGCACACCTTAGGGTTACTTTTCAATACAATTAAACTTGTCATATCATCATCCTTGCTTGAGCATTGCATCAATGCCATTGTTGATTGTTCCCTCTCTTTCCGGTATTTGGTTCTTTCCGGTAGAATACGATGTCGGGATCGAGATCGAAGTCCGAGGACAACACCATGAAAGATCGAAGATCGACGAACAATACATGACCAACTCTAACCAAGTCAAGTTCAAGGCTTCCGAAGATCTATTTATCTGCTATCAACGGGCAAAGGCAAGCATAGCCCCATCATGATATAATGCGATGTTTTCCAAAGCATTTAAATTCTTGCCATGATGCATACGATTCTACTGTGGTATTTTATCAATAGATAGCGTATCCTATCTGTTGCGTACTTCCTTTGAGCTTATATTACCTGATCCACTGCTCCTAGCATAACTAGGTTTGGCTTGTGTGCACTTCTAGAGCTTATATCTGTGTCCTGCTTAGCCATGCATAGCTACCAGTTCTGGTCCATCCAGATGATGTATCAGATGTAGATAATCTAGTATGACAGGAGAACATGATAAGATGAGATCAGTGATATGAGATTAAACATTCTAAATCTTGTATGGGAGGCCACGGTGGGATGTGGTTTTTCTAGTCCCATGCTCGCCACCACTAGGACTTGAGTTCTTGCCTTTGGAACCAAGACGAGCGTACAACCATACGGGGCCTAGAAAACCTCACGAGCAACTAACTTGCCTAGTAGATTCCATGAGTCATATAGTTTGGGCGCTCCATTCGACATATGCATAGAAAACCTTTTGAAAGATTTGCCGGGTGCAGGTGCATTCATAACAGGTAGGTAAGCATGGACCGGGTTGCTTGGGGTCGATGGAGACCCTGTTAACCAACCTTGCCTCACATCTTTAAGTACCGGCTTCGGGATTTGACCCGTTACGGCGGAACCATACTTATTGCATGACTCATGGTCTCGGCGAAAGCAAGGTAAAGGTCGTGTCTAACCACGCCCTGCTGGCCTTCCAAGGAAGAGGGATTATCTAGTGGAATTAAGAGAAGGTTAGTACGTGTGGGTAAAGTTGTACACCCCTGCAGGGTAATAATATTTTCGAAAAGCCGTGTTCACGGTTATGAACGCTTGGTGACCAGATTCTAAGATCATAGAGAACTATAACCTAATCGTAAAACTTGGCAGATGAACGTGTGCTTAAGGATGCTTCCTCATGGGTACGAGGGGGTGATCCTAGTTCAGATGATGATGGGATATCAAAAGATGATGATCAATATTTTGGAGATGTCTCTCTCTTATCCCCTTTTAAAATACTCTGATTAGACGAGCTTCTTCTTCCTCTTGTTTTCTAAACAAAAGTGCCTTTATGCAAAACAACTCCGCCAACCATAAGTCTTGCGGAGTACACCCTGTACTCACCCTTTCTTTGTTGATACTTTTGGCAGAGTAAGTGTTCACTTGAAGATTAGTTTGGTACTACGTCGATACCGACGAGTAGCTTGGGGTTCCCGGCCGGCAGCCTGGAATCTATGGGCTGGGACGTCATCATTATGCTTCAGGCCTCTTAGGCCATTTGTTAAGTTTGCTATACTTAATAGCATAATTTGCCTTCCGTTGTTTGATGTTTGTGGTCAGTGATCTCTTCTTGTAATAATTTGGTTCTCTGCTCAGTTATGAGCTTGCTGTAATAATTTTTGTGTCGTAGGGCCACTGCTGTCTTATCGATTCTTCACCGGATATGCTCGATCTCAAGGTTAAGATTATGTCAGACGGAGGTCTGGGATTTGTTTAGCCCTCATCCCGGGGGTGTCACAATAACCATTAACAATGAGCTATTCATCACCTCCATAAGAAAGAACCATATCCTTAGTTCTTGTCAATTACTTTAGGATATTTTTGACTTACACCCAGTGATCTACTCCTGGATCACTTTGATATATGCTAGTCAAACTAACAACATATGCAATATCTGGTCTTGTACATAGCATAGCATACATGATAGATCCTATGGCTGAGGCATAAGGAGTCTTACTCATCCTCTCTCTATCTTCTGGCATAGAGGGACTTTGAATTTTACTCAAGGTCGTATTGGGCAACATGGGAAAGAACCCGTTCTTGCTATCTTCCATTCCAAATCTCTTTAGAACCTTGTCCAAATATATACTTTGTGAAAGCGCTATTAGGCTTCTCGATCTATCTCTATAAATCTTTATGCCTAATATGTAAGCAGCTTCACCAAGATCCTTCATTGAAAAACTATTATTCAAATAATCTTTGACACTTTTAAGAAGGTCTATATCATTCCCAATAAACAATATGTCATCCACATATAGTACTAGGAATGCTACAGAGATCCCACTCACTTTCTTGTAAATGCAAGCTTCTCCATAAGTTTGTATAAATCTAAAAAATGGATCGTTGAAGTTTGCATACCCTGTTCGCATATTTAGGATCGACAAAACCTTTGGGTTATACCATGTACAAATCTTAATCAATGTATCCATTGAGGAACGCTGTTTTGACATCCATCTTCCATATCTCATAATTGTAATATGGAGTGATTGCTAACAAAATCCTCACAGAGTTTATCTTTGTTACGAGTGAGAAAGTCTCATCGTTGCCAACTCCTTGATTTTTTCGGAACCCTTTTGCGACAAGTCGAGCTTTACAGACGGTTACATTACCATCAACATCTGTTTTCTTCTTGAAAATCCATTTGTTCTTGAGAGCCTTCCGGTCATCCGGTAAGTCCACCAAACTCCACATTTGGTTTTCGTGGATCCAATCTCGGATTTCATGGATTCTTGTCATTTATTGGAATATGGGATCATCATCGCTTCCTCACACGTCGCAGGGTCATCGGTGTTGTCCACCAACATGACACTCATAACAGGATCATACCAATCGGAAGTGGTACGAGTCCTTGTCGACCTGCGAGGTTTCGTAGTAACTTCGTTCGAATTTTCATGATCATTATCATTAGCTTCCTCTCTTATTGGTGTAGGCGCCACAGGAACTTCTTCCAGTGGTGCGCTACTCTAAAATTCAAGAGAAGGTTCGACAACCTCGTCGAGTTCTACTTTCCTTCTAGTCACTTCTTTTAAGAGAAACTCCTTCTCAAATAAGGATCCATTCTTGGCAACAAAGATTTTGACTTTGGATCTATGATAGAAGGTATACCCAATAGTTTCCTTTGGGTGTCCTATGAAGACGCATTTTTCCACTTTAGGTTCAAGCTTGTCGGGCTGTAACTTCTTTACATAAGCTTCAACTTTAGGTTCAAGCTTGTCGGGCAACCCCAAACTTTAAGGAACGATAATTTAGGTTTCTTCCCAAACCATAATTCATATGGTGTCGTTTCAACGGATTTAGATGGTGCCCTATTTAATGTGAATGTGGCTGTTTCTAATGCATAACCCCAAAAAGATAATAGTAAATCTGTAAGTGATATCATAGAACGAACCATATCTAAGAGATTTCGATTACGATGTTCGGACACACCATTAAGTTGTGGTGTTCCAGGCAATGTCAATTTTGAAAGTATTCCGCATTTCTTCAAATGCTCGCCAAACTCGTAACTTAGATATTCACCTCCACAATCAGATCGTAAAAATTTAATCTTCTTGTTACGTTGATTCTCTACTTCACTTTGAAATTCCTTAAACTTCTCCAAAGTTTTGGACTTATGTTTCATGAAATAGATATACCCATATCTACTCAAGTCATCTATGAAAGTAAGAACATAACGATAACCACCGTGCGATTCCACACTCATCGGGCCACACACATCGGTATGTGTGATTTCCAATAGGTCTGTAGCTCGCTCCATCATAACAGAAAATGGAGTCTTAGTTATTTTTTCCATCAGACATGCTTCGCATCTTTCGAGTGAATCGAAATCAAGTCATTCAAGAAGTCCATCGGAATGGAGTTTCTTCAAACGCTTAACTCCAATGTGACCAAGACGACAATGCCACATGTATGTAGAATTATCATTCAATTTCAAACGTTTAGCATCTATATTATGAACATGTATATCACTATTATCGAGATTCAATAAGAATAGACCATCTATTAAAGGTGCATGACCATAAAAGATATTACTCATATAAATCGAACACCATTATTCTCGGACTTAAACAAGTAACCTTCTTGCAATAAACAAGATCATGATATAATGTTCATGCTCAACGCAGGCACTAAATAACAATTATTCAAGTATAAAACTAATCCCAATGGTAGATGAAGAGGGAGCATGCCAACCGTTACCACATCAACCTTTGAGCCATTTACAATGCGCATCGTCACCTCGTCTCTCGCTAGTCTCTGTTTATTCTGCAGCACCTGTTTTGAGTTACAACTATGAGAAACTGACCAGTATCAAATACCCAGGAACAACTACGATTACTAGTAAGATACACATCAATATCATGTATATCAGATATACCTTTCTTCTTGATGTTGTCGTTCTTTAGATCTGCTAGGTAGTTTGGGCAATTCCGCTTCCAGTGACCTTCTCCCTTGCATTAAAAACACTCAGTATCAAGCTTAGGCCTAGCCTTGGTCTTCTTTGCAGGCGCAGTAGCTTTCTTACCGCCCTTCTTGAAATTACCCTTTTTCTTAGGCATGCATTGCTTCCTGAAATTGGTGGTCTTATTGACCATCAACACTTGGTGCTCTTTCTTGATCTTCACTTCTACATACTTCAACATAGAGAAGAGTTCTGGTAACGACTTATCCATGTGCTGCTGTAAGACCCCACCTTTATAAAGGTAAAGGTCCCTGTGATTGCAATGCTAGTCCCTGGATCAATAGCTAGCATCCACAGTTAAGATGTAATATCAAGAAACAAAGGTCATAATACAACTTTATAACCAGGAATAAAATAATTCATTACATCTTACATAACTCATTTGGCTATCTCATTACAATGCAGCAGAAATAACTATATCATGGAGTCCTTCATCTTCAAAGTGCCACAGGCAATCATGTTGGTTGTAGACTTGTAATCCTAATCAACACACTTCACTAACATCAAACAAACCTGCAACATAATAAGTTACAGCCACAAGGGTCAATACATTTGAATAGTATTTTCTCTCATCTATATGCATTTGGCTAAGTGGAGCTTAGGCTTGCTTTGCTCGAAATAGATTTTCCTAATCATTTGAAAACACTAAGTTTTTGTTTGTCAAAATCACCCAAGGCATCAACCAATAGACATTGGTGATCATTTAACCCTTGTTCAACCACAAGTTTTTAACTTAGAAATTGGGATGAGGAGATTCTTGATAGCTTCCATGTCTTGATGCTCAAATTTTCCATTTCCAGGGACACGGCTAAGTACTTAGATTTTACTCTCTCGAGAGGTGGTGCACTTTCGCCACAAGACTCGACATGCATCGAGACAAGATCTTTCAGAAGCCTTCCCTTAGACCAAAATGGACGCGCTCCAAAACTAACACCCCCTACCACCAACTGTCCATTTGGCTAAGTTATTGCAACCTATATGATCCAGGCAAAGCCCATAATGCCAAGTGGCTGCACTTGAAGCTTCTCAACATTTGACATCTCAAATCTCTTTGTTCCTGGGTGGCTTTCCACAAGTGAGATACACTAGGGTAGTCCATAAATATGGTCCCTGTGTAACCACTCAACATAACCCATTCACAACCATTCCACCCAGGTGATTCATTCACATAGTTGTTTTATTAAACAAAACACAAGTCCTTGACTTAGAAATATTTCATAGCATGAATATAATCCACCCTTGTTTTCCACTAGCTAAGCTAAGGATGATAGTAGTACGAATCTTAATTAGGAAAATTATACTAAGGTTTCATCTACTAGGTTTTCCCATGGCGTAGCATACTTAGTAAAAATTCCATGCAAGTCCTACTTAGAAATATCACTAATGCATAGTGAAAATAATGGGACAAAAGTATGAAGAACCACTTGCCTTTTTGGGTAGAGAATATAAGTTCACTCCTTGATCTTGCAATAGTCACACTCTTCAAATTTCACTACAATTCAATCAAGGCACAAATTCAATCTAGCATTCAAACAATTCAACACATAGAATAATAAAAACAAAGAAATGCATGCAAGCATGCCAAAGATTGTTTTATTTGAAAAAGTGGTTTCTAATAGGTTATAAACATTTTAACACACCTTTTGTTCATTTATCAAAGTGGCAAAACCTTTTGATAACAAGTTAGTGAAGAAGGCCACTTTAAATCCCTTTTGTTTCGTTAGAATTGATTTTATTAAAAGAATAATTTCTAGTGTTATCCAAAATGTTTTTAAACACTATTATTAATGTTTATGGTCATAATGTTTTAAAACAATTCCATTTGCAAAGGGCTTCATCCAAAATCAAATTTTAAATCAAAGCAACATTTTATTTTGTTGGAAATGCCTTTAAAGAAAGTAATAATTTTACAGGGTTCACCAAATATATTTTTAAATCCAAAAACATGGTGTTTAGGGTCAGAGAGTTTAATTCAAACCATTTTCAAAAGGTTTTACTCCAAAAAGCATTTTTAAAACATAATAAATATTTTTATTTAACTAGAAATGCTTTTATTCAAAGATTCATTCTTTAGCCTCAAAAAATACACTTTTAAATCTACAAGTTGGTTTATATGGTCAGTAGGTTCAAAACAATCCATTTACAAAAGATTTTACCCCAAAAATATTTCTAGAAATTTTTTTTATACTCAAATTAGGCCTAAACAATTTTCTGCAAAACCAACCAATATTATAGAAGCAAATCATTAATCAAAAGGCTTGGTTGGATATAATTATTTTTGCTGATTCCATTGATATAAAATTTGTAAAATTTGGACGTGTAGATTTAAAGTTATGAATTTTTCAAATCTAACCATCTAATAGAACATTTTCTGTTTTTAAAACAAAACTCAGGCCACGTGGTTGTTTTCTATTCGCTGGTACCGGTTCGGTTGGATCGAGCTACTCGGTGCGTTGGATCTAATTAGGATCGTGCATATCAGATGCAAACTTACCCTTTCGCTTAAGTGGATCTAACGTGTCCTTACGATTTAAATCTAACGGCCTCGATTGCTGACCATACTCTGGCGGCGCTCGACGGTGGCTGGTGGCGGCGCTCAGGCGATGGCGTACCGGCGAAACCAGGAAGCGCGGGAGAGAGAGGAGTAGCTGACCGAGTTTGCCAAAGCTTGCTGATGCTCAACGTATCCTTGGTTGGCGAAGGGGCGCTCGAGGACGACGTGGATTGCTCGCTGTAGATGCTGTTGACGTCGGACGCTTTTGTTCGATGTCGTTGGCGAGTGTACAGGCCATGCCAATGCAAAGCAGAGACGGTGTTAGACGTGCGATGGAACGGAGATTGTAGGGGTCTAGTCCAGAGAGGAAGGGGAGGTCGGGATTTACCAGAGAAGCTCGCCGGAGAAATGGCATATGGCAGGGTCGCTCTGTCGTCGAGGTTGCCGATCCTACGGGGCATGCGCGAGAGAGAAGAGGGCACAGGCAGGTGCGTAGGAAGATGGGAAATAGGCTACTAGGGTCTGGGAGGCAAGGGGAGGAAGGTACTGGCCGGAATCATCGCCGGAGTATCGTCGGGCAGAGGGAGTTCGAGGTCAAAATTGTAGCAGCTTGGTGGCTCCGGTGGGTTGAGGTCTGGGGAAAAAGGGAGAGGAGACCCAGGCGATTAATAGGGCACAGTCGCGGCGAGTAATGGTCGTGGAGAGTAATGGTCGCGGCATCAACGCGAACTGAAGCCGTCTTCAAATGCCAGTAACAGCGAGGAGGAAATAGGGGGGGGGGTCGGGTTTCACGCGATGAAGACGATGCCAGCGTGGCGCGGGTCCAGGGTGTCAGCGAGATGAGTGGGCTGGTTCGCGCGTGAGAAAAGGAATAGCCAGAGAGAGGAGAGGTGCCGGGTGGACTGGCTGCTGGGCTTAGTGGGCTGGGCTGGTTCTAGGCTGGGTTGTTTCCCTTTTTTATTTTGTTTCCTTTTCTTTTTCTGATTTATTTTTCTATTTTGAATTTATTAAAATGATTTCAAATACTTGTTTGAATTCAAACTTTTCACAACTTTCAGTGAGTTTTATACTGGTTTATTATTGTATTTTAAGGACCATTTTAGAATAATTATTTTATTCATTTATGGTTTATCATTTATTTAAAATAGACACTTGCCTTTATTTAAATAAGATTTTAATTATATTTTCAAACTCTTATTTAAATTATAATTTTCATCAAACCTTCTTCAGTAGGTTTTATTTATTCAAAAGTGTGTTAAATAATTCACTTTGAACTATTTGAAGTATTTTAATATGATATATTAATCATTTAAATTGGGCAAATGTCTTTATTCAAATAAAATCCAATATGGTTTTAAATCCATATAAATTTTATTCAATGACTCTTTTATTCCATTTAAGTTAATTAAATAACTTTTATTCTACTTGGGCAAATTCCAATTATTATTTTACCATGATTTAATTAATCATTTACTTTAGGGATTTTCTCTTTATTCAAATGGAATAGAATTTGGTTAATGCCATATAATTTTATTTGAATATTCTTTATCCCTTTATTTTAATAGGAATATATCTATTCCATTTTCTCATGGATTTGACCAAGATTTAATTTGGTTTTTAGATATTCCTTATTTATTTATTTCTTTATTTATCTTATAAAACCCATATCTTTTTATTTATAGATCCAAAATTGGTGATTCCAATTTGTATATTTTTATTTAATATTTGTTTATCTTTTTAAATCTCTTAGGATTATTTTGCTCACACTTTGGTATGGATTTAGATAGGAGCTTTTATTAGCTTTGGAAATTTAATTTCCTTATCTTATTTAATTCATAAGATTTTATCTATGGCTCCAAATTAAGTAAAACCAATTTCTATTTTATAATATTTTTATAAAAACCTAGAGAGATCTGGGAAATGTTTGTTGACAATTTTTTTTATGGATCAAATCCATAGTCTTAGAGAGATCTTGGAAATGATTTTCTTCCATTAGGGTTTTACAGTTTTGGTTTAACTTTTCCAAGTGTTTAAATTTTCAAGATACATTTATTGATGAATGCATTTCACTTAATTTGAATTTTGTTGGATTCCCTTTTATTCTAAGTTTATTCAAGATGGGTTTTTAAGTTTCCATTTAGAAATAAAATGTTTCTTTTCACCCTAAATTTCAACAATTATTTATTTTGTTTATTTATTTTTCACATTTCAAAATTTGGAAAATTTTGGGATGTGACAGGCTACCACCCTTAAAGGAAATCTCGTCCCGAGATTTGGGAAGGCTAGAGGTTACAAGTTGGCTAAAAGGCAACTAGGGTACTACCACCCTTAAAAGATTTTCAACTAGATTACATCTTGGTTTACTTGGGATCTTGATGATTCTTCTCTAGGAAATTGTTTGCATAATGGCCTAGCTCTTTGCATTTGAAACACATCACTTGCCTAATATCCTTCTTTTCCTTTGCTATCATTGCCTCTTGTTTGTTTCCTTGGTTCTTCTTCTTTTCTGGGTAATCACTGGCATAGTGTCCCATCTCTTTGCAATTGTAACATTGCAACTGGCTTATGTCCTTCTTCTTCTTTTTGGGTCTCTCCAAAGCTAGGAGTTCTTCTAGTTCATGCTCTTCATATATCACCTCAAAGGTGGGAAATGTTTATCTCTTCTTGGCGCAGTTACTAGAGATGTGTCCTTCTCCACAAGAGTAGCAACACTTTGTGGTCACTTTGGATTTGGCCTTATGATGCATGGTTCTGACTTTGCCTTCATCCTTCTTGGTAGAAGTTGTTCCCTTATGGAGGTTTCCAAACATTTGATGCATTCCATCTTGTTTCATTTGTTGAACTATAGGATAGATGGGGCATTGGATAGGGACATGATCATTTCCTTCACATAGGAAACAAGTCACTTGAGATGTGGGGCATTGTTTAGTTGGATGTTTCTATTCACAATTAGGGCATTGATCCTCATGCTCTTATAAGTGTGTCATATGTCTCCACAAATATTGGAAGCTTGAGTTCCTTCTATAATATCATCCTTGATATCATTGTTGTCACAATTTCCTTGGGAAGAGTTGCTTATCATGTTGATCATTTGATTGGTCATCCTTTGCAACAATTGAGATTGGGTTTCCAAAAACTTTTGCATGGTTGGGTATAACTCATTGTTCTTGGCTAAAAACTGAGTTGTCACTTGGTTCAACTGGGGTTGGGTTGCTAGAAGCATCTCTTGGTTGTTGTTGTCACCATTCTTGATGTTGGAGTTTCTTGGACAAGTCATCTGTTTGGGTTGGATTGAGATTAGAATAGTCAAAATATTTCTAGAGGAAGGATTCTAATCACACACATCACAATTCACACAAGCAATGTGCAAGCAATCACAAACAAACATTCCACTCAAACAACAAGGTTCAAACACATTTTTAGGCAACAAAATATTTTTGCTACACCACATAAGTTGGTGTGATCAACATGTGATCTAAACCAAACACTAGTATGGTGGTCCAACTATGGTTTGCTTGATATCATTTCATTCTTCTTGGTTGTTTCTACTTGAATGAGATCATGGCTTCCTTGGAAAAATTCTTGTGTCTTGGTCACAAAACTTCAAAGGTGATGATGGTTCCTTCTAAGTTGTGTTTCCTTAGTCTTCAAGTCTTGAGTAATATTTCTTGTCTCACTTGTAGTCCTTACTGATTTCCATGTTGATGTCCTTGATGAAACTAAACTTGAAGTCATTGGTGATGGTGAAGTTGAAGTTATTTGAGTTGGTGAAGTCCTTTGTTCATGGTGGAGGCTTTGTTCAAGTTGAAATAGAAGAGATGTAGAATAAAACCCAAAATGGTTGAGGAAAGAGTTTACAAGATTGTTTGTAAATAAGTTTTGGAACAAATACAATTCCTATTTTTCTAAGGGGTTTTGGTCCAATCCTGGGGTTACAAATCCTACAGGAAACACAATGCTCTGATACCATATGTAAGACCCCACCTTTATAAAGGTAAAGGTCCCTGTGATTGCAATGCTAGTCCCTAGATCAATAGCTAGTATCCACAGTTAAGATGTAATATCAAGAAACAAAGGTCATAATACAACTTTATATCCAGGAATAAAATAATTCATTACATCTTACATAGCTCATTTGGCTATCTCATTACAATGCAGCAGAAATAACTTTAGCATGGAGTCCTTCATCTTCAAAGTGCCATAGGCAATCATGTTGGTTGTAGACTTGTAATCCTAATCTACACACTTCACTAACATCAAACAAACCTGCAACATAATAAGTTATAGCCACAAGGTTCAATACATTTGAATTGTATTGGCAAGTGATACTATGGTAGAATAGTAGTTTCTATCATCTATATGAATTTGGCTAAGTTGAGCATAGGCTTGCTTTGCTAAAATAGATTTTCATTATCATTTGAAAACACTAAGTTTTTGTTTGTCAAAATCACCCAAGGCATCAACCAATAGACATTGGTGATCCTTTAACCCTTGTTCAACCACAAGTTTTTAACTTAGAAATTGGGATGAGGAGATTCTTAATAGCTTCCATGTCTTGATGCTCAAATTGTCCATTTTCGGGGACACGGCTAAGTACTTAGATTTTACTGTCTCGAGAGGTGGTGCACTTTCTGCACAAGACTCGACATGCATCGAGACAAGATCTTTCAGAAGCCTTCCCTTAGACCAAAATGGACGCGCTCAAACCTAACACCCCCTACAACCAACCGTCCATTTGGATAAGTTATTGCAACCTATATGATCCAGGCAAAGCCCATAATGCCAAGTGGCTACAATTGAAGCTTCTCAACATTTGACATCTCAAATCTCTTTGTTCCTGGGTGGCTTTCCACAAGTGAGATACACTAGGGTAGTCCATAAATATGGGCCCTGTGTAACCACTCAAGATAACCCATTCATAACCATTTGTAACATCCTAGAAATATGAAACTTGTATTATCAAACTCTAATCATCAAAATTTAGGATTTACAAAAACTTTTCTAAATAAAAATATGAAAGCATGCATGTGTGTATGAATTTCAATTTGGATTCTTTTGAATTACCATGCTTGTGTGTTTCTTTGCTTGTGAAAGGATTCTTAGGAGAAATAAACATCATCTAAACAATCCCCACACTTTTCCCAAAGACAAATAAATCAAAACAAACAAAATAAGGGAATGGTCACTTTGGCCAATTTAACTCCCGTGCCTACTTTGGTTGTCTCTAATTTTCAAAACTTAACAGAAACTTGTTTGGATCTTTACACCCCTTGATAGTACTCATAACAAAGTACCAAGGCCCACCTTGTGATCATCCAAAAACATTTGAATGCATAGTTTAAATGACAGTTCAAAATTGAATCTATATCATATAGGAAGATCCCACTTTTGCAAAAACCACTCAAACAAGTTCAACTTTAAAAACCCAAGCATCCACAGACTCACCAGCACATGCCTAGCACACCCACCAAAAATCTTTTTTCAAAATTCAGAACTTGAATTCATGTGGCCATTTCATCAAACACCTTGCTGATTCAAATCAAACAAAATCAAAACACTATAGTGTGCAGTGTTTTGGGCCTAACTTGTTCCCTCTCTAGCTCACAGCAACCTCAGTAGATCATCTAGCAAACTTAACTAATCCCTAGCACCACTGTAAGCTTGACAGTGTCATCAATGGTGAACAGCCGAGAGCACCCATGTCACCCCCAGTGTGGATAGCAGGCTAGAGGAAGAACTAGTCATGCCAACCTTGTCTGGGGGTAGCCCATGACTCACCGCCCCCTCTCGACCAGCCCTGCCTCACAGACAGTAGCCAGAACCGCCAAGAACGCCGCGCTCGTGCCGCTGTCGACCATGCCGACGTGCGCCGTAGAGCACGCGCCGTTCCCATTCAACCAGACCACCTCGAGCCCTCGCAGCCCGCCAACATTCTCCCCACCGTCCCAGGAGACCGCCAGACATGCCCATTTCACCGCCCATGCCCCGTAGCCACCGTTCGCCGTCGAAGACGCCGCCTTTGCCGCGGAGAACGTCGAGCATTCCAGACCGTTTGCCACCGCCCCTACTCACGCATTAAAGCCATAGAGCATCGCCAAGAGACCACCGATCGATCGCCACCCTCGGCCATGCCTCTAGCAGCCCGTAGCCATGTCACCACCGTCGCCTGCCCATCCCGTTCGGTCTCACAGTCGAGCCGATAAAAGGATACGACCCCCAGCCGAATTTAGCACACCATCTCACACCCCTCACCTCCCTGGTCGTTCCACCCCATTCCCAGAGCAAGGTGAGAAGCACATCGCCGGAATTTGGCCGGAGGCCGCCGCTGTTGGAGAAGAAGGAAGCCAGCGATTGGAGCCGCCCCAGGAGAAGCTGCCGGTACCAGGAGGTTCACCGTCATCGACTTCATCGTTCGCCCACCTCGCCAACCCTCGCTTGAGCCCCGGTGAGCCTCCCACGACCCCCACCTGCCGCGTTAGGGTTCTGTCTCGCCGGCGCTGCCCGACGTGGACGATGAACCAGAGCCGTTGGATTAGAACTAGATTCAACGCACCACGTTGCCCCGTACCGCTTTGCACCCCCCGTCTCACTGGCGCGTGGGGACAGGAACTTAACCAGCCCGAGTAAGCACTGTGCGTAGCAGGCCGGCCCATTTTCTCTTCCCGCGCAGCCCACTCGTTTGAATTTGGATTTTTCCATTTTCATTCAAACACAATTTTGTACCTAGTTTCAAAAATAAACCCAGCTCGATTCACTAAACCAAATTGAATGAAACCAATTTTGTTAGAAAGGTCTGGAAATGTTGAATCCAAGCCCGTTGGATTCAAATCATTTGGATCTGTAGATCACGCTTGGTAAAAATAACAAGGCAGAAGCTTTTATGCATTCAAACAATTTTCAAATTTAAACCATAATAGCTTTTGAGTTGATTCCAACTCTCAAAAATCACATTGGATCATACCTTTCAGAATATATAAAAATATATGGGTTTACTTATAGAAATAATGTTCAAGTAATAAAAGGATGCCACATAGGCATTTCTAGTCACTTATTTTATTTAAAATAAAAGGGTTAAACCTTATTAAATTGTGACACCACTTTAAATCACATTCCCATGAACTGAAATATGTGGTGATGATATGTGTCAACATGATCCCATGTTTGGTATGGAGAATATTAAATCTTAAGTAGTTTTTCAATGAGTAGAAATTACTTTTATAGAAATAAAATCATTAAGTCAAGTGCTTGTAATGTTAGCGATGATGCTAGATCATCTATAGAACCCCTTTGTGTGATGATTGCAAGTAGTTATGTATTGTTGGTGATTGTGTACCTCGTATTTATTAATAGACGCTAGTACCGACCAAGGATACGAGGTAGAAGGAGGATACTATGTAGAAGAAGCCGAGGAGAACTTCAACCACTGCTCTGCACAAGGCAAGCTAACACTTGCAATATACTCTACTTAGGCAAGCCAATACTTGCAAACTAACACTTGCAATTTAGCAAGCTTATACTGATAATGATGCAAGCCTAATACTACTAGTTGAATGTGCAAGCTAACACTTGCAAGATACCCTACATTAGCAAGCTTATACTGATACTGATGCAATCCTAATACTACTAGTTGAATGTGCAAGCTAACACTTGCAATTATGAGAGTTAAATAACCTATGCAATGCACTAAGCATGCTTGGTTAGACACATTTGACGATACCCAATCCTAGTTTTATTTGCAAGCTTCTACTTTATTTCTTTATCAAAGCTTTTTACTTAGAGTTTACTTGACTAAATTGTAGATTCTAGGAAGATAACTGAAGGTTGCATAAAGAGCATAAAATTTGGCCTAAGCTAGATAATCTTTATGTCATCCTAAGGCATGAGATTGAACTTAGTTAGAAACCCACTAGTTTATCACCTTCATTATTAGATGCTAGTGCTAAGCATAAAACTTTATCAACTTTAGATGGGAATACTTGGCGAAAATGGTTACGGAAACCTTAGAATGATGGATCATTCTACTGAGATGTTTTGACATGTGTTTCCGAACACCAGATGATTTTGGTGATGAAAATATTGAGGCATGAGCCTTAGCCCTTTCTAAAACTGATGGTTGTCTGGATGCGATACCATTCCAATTTTACCGTACAACCACAATACCCGAGAATTGGGTAGGGCTTGACTGGAAACTTATATACCTTAGTATTGGTTCCCTCACGACCAAGGTCTGTGCCGAGGCTACCTTGTGAAGATTGTCCACCTGTGCTGTACCCAAGATGTCAGTTCGTCATAGTTGGTAGGATAAACTCACAGGAGAGGTGCTTATACTAGGGCGTGTAATTGAAAGGTTAGGATTGATTATCTGCAACCTGAGTATGGTGAATTCAGGATTTGTTCCTGACGGATGTATCGAATGTTGTGGTGAAAGTGTACAATCTCTGCAGAGTGTCAAACTATTCAAATAGCCGCGTCCGCGGTTATGGACAGTTGGAGTGGCCATACTGTTCCCCCGTCAGATGTTTTCAAAATGACTTGTGAAATGGATTGAGATTTTGACTTGACCACAACACAGTTGTGATATGAAATTCAAGTTCCCACTTAGGTGTTATAAAACTTCAACTAGCTGTAGAGGGAGTGTCCCAACCTTTATTAACATAAGGTGGTGTCCCCTGTATTTACAATGCTAGTCCCTGGATCAATAGCTAGCATCCATAGTTAAGATGTAATATCAAGAAACAAAGGTCATAATATAACTTTATAACCAGGAATAACAAAATTTTATTACATCTTACATAGCTCATTTGGGCTATTACATTACATTGCAGCGGAATAACTATAGTCATGGGTCCTTCATCTTCAAGAGCCACAGGCAGATGTTGGTTGTAGACTTTGTAATCTTAATCATTCAATCTTCACTAAAATCAATCAAACCTGCAACATTACAAGTTACAGCCACCAGGGTCAATACATTTGAATTGTATTGGCAAGTTTCACTACTATGTGAAATATATGTGGATACTAACACTATATGCATATTTGGCTAAGTAGAGTTTTAGGCTTATTTGCATAAAGCAAAATTTATCCTATCTTTTCAAAATGGTCTTGATCCTTTGTCAAATCTCCTTTTCCAAGTTCCTTGAACTCCTTGGTAGAAACTCGAGTGTTCAAGTCCTTGTCAAAATTCCCTTGAGCTACTTGGTAACCCCAAGTGCAATAAGTTTTATCAAAATCTCATGAGTTCCTTGGTAACCCCAAGTGTTCATGTTTTTAACAAAATCTCTTGGGTTCCTTGGTAACCCCAAGTACATCAAGTTTTGTCAAAGTCTCTTGAGCTCCTTGGTAACCCCAAGTGCAATAAGTTCTTAAAAGTTTTCTTTTAGAAATTAGAATGTCGAGATCTCCCATAGCTTCAAACTTTAGTTGCTCAATATTGTCCATAACAGGGGACACGGCTAAGTACTTAGATTTTATTATCTTCTGCAGAAGGAGTACACTTTACCCACATGTCACAATCCCATCCTTTTGCCACTAGTGGCAACTAGATTAGCACTCACCAAGATGGAGTACTGGCAGATTGAGAATGTGACGAAGTCTTTCCAAAGGGTCCTCCCATACACCATTGCTAGCTTGTCTTCAGCACCCATGAAGCATTCCAGATCCCCATGTCCAGTAAACTGAAGACAATGCATGGGTCTTCCCAATGTAGTTGACTAAGCCAGAGCCATAATAGCATGTGGTTGCACACGAAAGCCACAATTGGAGAAACATGTTCAATCTCTAAGTTTCCTGGGTGGTTTCCTTTGGAGCACAACACAAAGAGATTGCCATAGACAGGGTTCCTTTTGTTGCCACCTTCTCCAATACTCAAAGTATCCTTGGCCACCCAGGTGGTTCATTGAGTCCTTGTTTTATTATATAAAACACAAGTCCTTTTCTCAACTTCATAAAATCTCAACATGTATCTCTTTTCAAAATATATATAGCATGGCTAAGCATGTAACAACTACATTATTTTCTCTAAGGAATGTATAGGGAATCCTATTAGGATTTTAGCATAGCATAAGTATAAAATATCTTTTCATGCATGTTTCAAAATCCACTAAGTATAATGAAAATAGTAGGACTTTAGATGATAGTGTCACTTTCCTTTTTGGAAGGGAATGGTGGTTCACTCCTTGATATTTCTAGTCTCACACTTTGCTAATTTCACTACAATCAATCAAGCAAACACCAAAATCAACTAGCATTCCAAACCAATAATCAATCAAACAATTTCACACACATATAACAATGGGATCTAAGATCTAAGTCATGCATGTGAGCATGCAAGAGGTGGTTCTATTTGCAAAGGTGGTCTACACTAGGCTTCTAACTTTGTAAGGTCCAAAGTGGTCATTCACCAAAATGGCAAAGTCATTTGCAAAAGGGTTTTATCCAAAATCCACTTTCAATTCCATTCATCATTTTATGTGGTGAAAAATATTTTTTAAAGCAAAACTTTATGTTTTTCACTAAATGAGTTGCCATTGTAAAACTTGGTGTTTTGAGTCAGTAGGTTTGGTCCAAAGCATTTTCCCAAAGTTTTCTTTACAAAAACAATTTTATAATAAAATCATTAATTTTATTTGGATAGAAAATGGCTAAGTCAAATAATCTAACCTAAATTTTACCAAAATCATTTTCAACACCAAGGGTTGGTTCCTAGGGTCAGTAGGTTCACACCAAACCATTTTGCCAAGGTTTCAAACTTAAAAACATTTTTGAATCATTTTTCTATTCTAAACAAGCATACAAATGTTTCTAAAAAATCAACCAATCTAACAGATACTATTTGCTAAACCAAAGGCATGGTTGGTTAGGGCTTGTTCCACTGATTCCAACGGTATCAAATTTGTAAATTTTGGACGTGTGGATCGAAAGTTACAAAGGTTTGAAATTGCAACTTAAATCTGATTTCCAAATTCTGCTTTAAACAGACCTGGCCACGCGTCGCAATCTCATTGGACGGTACCGGTTCGGTCGGATTGGTAACGCGGTGCGTTGGATCTAAGCATATCATGCGGTTCAGAAAACGTACCTCTTCGCGGCTTAAGTGATCTATCGCAAGCATCGGATCGAGATCCTACGGTGCTAGCGTGCTCGACCATTTGCGAGAGGCGCCGGTGGTGGCTAGCGGCGGCGACGGTCAGATAGTGGCGGCGCTGGCGAAACAGGAAGCGAGAGAGGGAGGGAGTAAGCTCACCGAGATTGCAGGAGGCTGGGGAGGTTCGTCGTGTGGTCGTCGGGGCAAGGGGCGCATGAGGGCAGGAGGAATTCCTCGCCGGAGTTCGCTCTGGCGACGGTTGGCTCTGGTCGAGGTCGAAGACGATGCTACGGGTCACGAGAAGGCAAACCAGAAGCATGGTTAGACACAGGGGATCACGGAGATGCTGTGTGCGTGAACGAGAAGAAGAGGGGCGGCCGGAATCTACCTGTGGGGCTCGTCGGAGTTGGAGCGGACGGCGGCGTCGTTCAGAGCTTGTTGCAGACGTTGCTCTGGGGCGCCCGCGGTAGTACGAAGGGCACAGGTGGATGCGCCTGGAAGTGGGGAAGGTGTTCGTGTGCTCGGGGAGGCAAGGGGTGGTGTGGCTTGGCCGGAATCGAAGGTGGAAGGTGGTCGGAGACAGGGGGTTGTCGCAAGCAATGCGAGCAGCCTGGTGGCGATGTGGTGTTCGCGTTTGAGGAAAAAGACAGAGGGAGGAGGGGCGCTTATGTACGCATGGTCGGGGCAAGATTAACGCAGCCATTATTCGTGAATTGAACGCGCGGTTGAATGATAGAGAACGGCAGCGTGGTTTGGGGGAGAAGGGGTCGCGCGGGTGAAGAGGATGAACAGGGAGGTGGG
This sequence comes from Avena sativa, assembly GCA_916181665.1. Classification (NCBI taxonomy): domain Eukaryota; kingdom Viridiplantae; phylum Streptophyta; class Magnoliopsida; order Poales; family Poaceae; genus Avena; species Avena sativa. The sequence goes on from OV702281.1 coordinate 123,040,864, forward strand.
GTCCAGTCGTCAGTGGGGGTGCGAGGAAGAAAGGAGGTCCACCGGTCAGTCTCTGCGTGGGTTTAAAATCGAGTGTGAAACGTTTTTCTCCGGGGAGGAAAAGCTGGGCTGGTTCTGGGCCTTGTGGGCTTGGCCGTGTAGGGGTTCGTAGCATGGAAAACAAAAATTTTCTATCGCATACAAACAAACAAGCCAAGATCTATCTACTAGATTGTAGCAACGAGTCGATGGAATAACTTACCCTCGAAGATTCCAAAGTGTTTAACGAGAGCGGATTCTCGTGGATGATGTAGTCGTACTCTCCCCGATCTCAAGATCGTGTAAACGATCCTTCCGGCGCTGCGTTCCGGCAGCGCTCCCGCAGTCGGTCACACGTTCGGTACTCGACGAAGACCTTCCTCTCCCTTGTTCCAGCAGGCAGCGGAGGTTGTAGCACTCTCCTCGCGATTCCGGCAGCACAACAGCGTGGTACCGGAAGTAGAGGGGAAATCCCGCAGGGCTTCGCCTTAAGCCGGAGCGAGTATGGTGGATTATGAGAGAGGGCTATTAGTGGTCTAGAGATTAGACACACCAATTAGAAGGCTCTAAACCGCAGGCTAAAGCAATTAGAAGCTCTAAACCAAAACGGCTCTAAACCGGGGATTAGAGGTAGAAACTTGTGTGTCTCAAGGAGGAGGCCCTGCCCCTCCTTTTATGGGTGGAGGGGCTAGGCGCGCCAGGGAGGGAGGGGAGTCCCTCCCCAACTCGGCCTAGGGCTGGCCGCCGGCTTGGAGGAGAGGAACTCCTCCTCCAAGTTGGTTTCAACCTCCTCTTGCTTGTTTCCCACAGTTTCTTGTTTTAGCCGTTTGACTTTCAAACTGGACATTTGACTTTTCTGTTTTAGGATTCAATTTAATCCTTTATTTGGAACAGCAAGAACACTTGGTACATGATGCAATCATTCCAATAAGTAATGACACATTCATGTACCCCTCCCCCCTCCCGGAGTGCCGGACATTCCGGAACCTTCTAGAACATTCACCGGAATCATTTCCGAACTCCGAAATGGGACTTTCTTTATATGAATCTTATTCTCCGGACCATTCCGGATCACCTCGTGATATCCCGGATCCCATCCGAGACTCCGAACAACATTCGGTCTCTTTCTCATAATACCATAACTACTCAAAACAACGTCGAATCCTTAAGTGTGTCTCCCTACGGTTCGTGAATTATGCGGACATGATCGAGACACTTCTCCGAACAATAACCAATAGAGGAATCTGGAAATTCATATGGCTCCCACATATTTCTACGATTACTTTGCGATCGAATGAACCACTTACATACGATACCAATTTCCCTTTGTCTCACGATATGTTACTTATCCGAGGTTATGATCGTCGGTATCTCTGCATACCTAGTTCAACCTCGTTACTGATAAGTACTCTTTTATCGTTCCCGTGATATGTGATCCCTTGTGATCCAGTCACATGCTTGCAAGCTAATTGGATGACATTTCACCGAGAGGGCCCAGAGAATATCTATCCGTCATATGGATGGACAAATCCCACTCTTGATCCATGTGTCTCAACCAATACTTTCCGAACACTCAATGCCACCTTTATAGCCACCCAGTTACGGTGTGGTGTTTGATGTCATCAAAGCATCCATCCGGTAAAGGTGATATGCATGATCTCATGGTCGAAGGAATTAGGTTACTATGTATCAGAAAGCATATAGCAATTGAACTATTGAAATGACTTGATCTTTATGATACGCTTATCTATAGGAGTATGTCCACCATATCATTCTCCTAATGATATGATCTTGTTGTTGATAACATCTCAATGTTCATGATAGGGAAACCACAATCATTTATCAACCAACAAGCTAGTGAAGTATAGAGGCTATACTAGGGACTTCAAATTAAGTTTACAAGTCACACAAGTATTAATGTTTCCTTGTTAATACTATTATAGCATAAATGTAAACATTTATCATAAACACAAAGATATAATAATAACTACATTTATTATTGCCTCTAGGGCATATCTCCAACAGTCTCCCACTTGCACTAGAGTCATCTAATCTAGATTACATGGTAATATACCGAACACCCATGGCAGTTTGGTGTTGGTCATGTTTTGCCCTCGAGAGAGGTTTAGTCAACGGATCCGCCACATTCAGATCTGTGTGTACTTTGCAAATCTTTATATCCCCATCCTGGATATGTTCTCGAATAGCGTGAAAACGTAGCTTGATATGCTTCAGCTTCTTGTGTGACCTTGGTTCTTGCGCATTGGCTATGGCGCCCATGTTATCACAGTAGATAGACATTGGGTCCAGCGCACTAGGAACCACACCCAGCTCTGTAATGAACTCTTTCATCCATATCGCTTCTTGAGAAGCCTCCGAAGCAGCCATGTATTCCGATTCAGTTGAAGATCTCGCCACAACGCTTTGCTTTGCACTCCTCCAGCTAACTGCTGCACCATTCAAAATAAATACGTATCCAGATTGTGATTTAGAATCATCCGGATCGGTGTTCCAACTAGCATCGGTGTAACCATTAACAACGAGCTGTTCATCACCTCCATAAGAAAGAACCATATCCTTAGTTCTTCTCAAGTACTTAAGGATGTTTTTGACCGCTGTCCAATGATCCACTCCTGGATCACTTTGATATCTGCTAGTTAGACTAACAGCATATACAATGTCGGGTCTAGTACATAGCATGGCATACATTAGAGATCCTATGGCTGATGCATAGGGAGTCTTACTCATCCTTTCTCTATCTTCTGCCGATGTCGGACTTTGAGTTTTACTCAAGGTCGTATTGGGCAACATGGGCAAGAACCCTTTCTTGCTTTCTTCCATTCCAAACCTCTTTAGAACTTTGTCCAAATATGTACTCTGTGACAATGATATTTGGCGTTTCGATCTATCTCTATAAATCTTTATGCCTAATATGTAAGCTGCTTCGCCAAGATCCTTCATTGAAAAACTATTATTCAAATATTCTTTGACACTATTAAGAAGGTCTACATCATTCCCAATCAACAATATGTCTTCCACATATAGTATTAAGAATGCTCTAGAGCTCCCACTCACTTTCTTGTAAATACAAGCTTCTCCATAAGTTTGTATAAAACCAAAACTTTTGATTACCTTATCAAAACGTTGATTCCAACTTCGGGATGCTTGCTTCAATCCATAGATGGACCGTTGAAGTTTGCATACTTTGTTAGCATCTTTAGGATCGACAAAACCTTTGGGTTGCATCATATACAACTCTTCATCAATATCTCCATTGAGGAATGCTGTTTTGACATCCATCTGCCATATCTCATAATCATAATATGCAGCGATTACTAACATAATCCTCACAGACTTTAGCTTCGCTACCGGTGAGAAAGTCTCATCGTAGTCAACTCCTTGAATTTGTCGAAACCCTTTTGCGACAAGTCGAGCTTTATAGACAGTAACATTACCATCAGCATCTGTTTTCTTCTTGAAAATCCATTTGTTCTCGATAGCCTTTCGGCCATCCGGTAAGTCCACCAAAGTCCATACTTGGTTTTCGTACATGGATCCAATCTCGGATTTCATGGCTTCTTGCCATTTATTGGAATCTGGGCTCATCATCGCTTCCTCATACGTCTCGGGGTCATCGGTGTTGTCCACCAACAAGACACTCATAACGGGATCATACCAATCTGGAGTGGTACGAGTTCTCATTGACCTCCGAGGCTCTGTAGCAACTTCAACCGAAGTTTCATGATCACCATCATTAGCTCCCTCTCTAATTGGTGCAGGCACCACAGGAACTTCTTTCGGTGCTGCGCTACTCGTAATTTCGAGAGAAGGTTCGACAACCTCGTCGAGTTCTACTTTCCTTCCAGTCACTTCTTTCGAGAGAAATTCCTTCTCTAGAAAGGATCCGTTCTTGGCAACGAAGATTTTGCCTTCGGATCTATGATAGAGGTATACCCAATAGTTTCCTTCGGGTATCCTATGAAGACGCATTTTTCCGCTTTGGGTTCAAGCTTGTCCGGCTGTAACTTCTTTACATAGGCTTCGCACCCCCAAACTTTAAGGAACGACAATTTAGGTTTCTTCCCAAACCATAATTCATACGGTGTCGTTTCAACGGATTTAGATGGTGCCCTATTTAAAGTGAATGCGGCTGTTTCTAATGCATAACCCCAAAATGATAGCGGTAAATCTGTAAGTGACATCATAGAACAAACCATATCTAAGAGAGTTCGATTACGACATTCGGACACACCATTACGCTGTGGTGTTCCCGGCGGTGTCAATTGTGAAAGTATTCCGCATTTCTTCAAATGCTCGCCAAACTCGTAACTTAGATATTCACCTCCACGATCAGAACATAGAAATTTAATCTTCTTGTTACGTTGATTATCTACCTCACTTTGAAACTCCTTACACTTCTCGAAAGTTTCGGACTTATGTTTCATGAAATAGATATACCCATATCTACTCAAGTCATCCGTGAAGGTAAGAACATAACGATAACCACCGCGATGCTACACTCATTGGACCACACACATCGGTATGTATGATTTCCAATAAGTCCGTAGCTCGCTCCATCATACCAGAAAATGGAGTCTTAGTAATTTTTCCCATCAGACATGCTTCGCATCTTTCAAGTGATTCAAAATCAAGTGATTCAAGAAGTCCATCGGAATGGAGTTTCTTCATACGCTTCACTCCAATGTGACCAAGACGACAGTGCCACATATAGGTCGAATTATCGCTTGATTTCAAACGTTTAGCCTCAATGTTGTTGATATGTGTATTTCCACTATCGAGATTCAATAAGAATAGACCATCTATCAAAGGTGCATGTGCGTAAAACATATTACTCATATAAATCGAACAACCATTATTCTCTGACTTAAACAAGTAACCGTCTCGCAATAAACAAGATCCTGATATAATGTTCATGCTCAACGCAGGCACCAAATAACAATTATTTAAGTATAAAACTAATCCCGATGGTAGATGAAGGGGTAGCGCGCCGACCGCGATCACATCAACCTTTGATCCATTTCCCACGCGCATCGTCACCTCGTTCTTCGCTAGGTTCCGTTTATTCTGCAGCACCTGTTTCGAGTTACAAATATGAGCAACCGAACCAGTATCAAATACCCAGGCACTACTACGAGTACTAGTGAGATACACATCAATAACATGTATATCAGATATACCTTTCTTCTTGATGTTGCCGTTCTTCAAATCCGCCAAGTACTTTGGGCAATTCCTCTTCCAGTGACCTTCTCCCTTGCAGTAAAAGCACTCAGTATCAGGCTTAGGTCCAGCCTTGGTCTTCTTCGCCGGCGTGGTAACTTTCTTACCACCCTTCTTGAAGTGTCCCTTTTGCTTAGACTTGCCTTTCTTGAATTTGGTGGTCTTATTGACCAACAACACTTGGTGCTCTTTCTTAATCTCCACTTCTGCAGATTTTAACATGGCAAAGAGTTCTGGCAACGTCTTGTTCATGTTCTGCATGTTGTAGTTCATCACAAAGTTCTTGTAACTTGGTGGTAGTGATTGGAGGACACGGTAAATCCCCAAAGCATTAGGAATCACAATACCCAAGCTTTGAAGTTTGTTTGTGTGCCCAGACATCTTAAGCACATGCTCACTAACGGAGCTGCCCTCTTCCATCTTGTAGTTAAAGAATTTTTTAGAAGCTTCATAACTTTCAATTGCCGCATGAGTCTCAAAAATCAATTTGAGATCCTCGACAATATCATATGGGTCTGAATCCTCAAACCTTTTCTGAAGCTCCGATTCCAAACCATACAATATAGCACACTGAACTATGGAGTACTGATTCTTCCGAGCGAGGTAAACATTCTTTACTTCATCGGGAGCATCATCTGCAGGTGGGTCACCCAGCGGTGCATCCAGCACATAGGTCAAATTACCAGCTGTGAGGACAATCCTCAAATTGCGGAACCAATCCGCGAAGTTTCTTCCATTGTTTTTCAACTTTTCTTTCTCTAGGAACGCATTAAAATTGATGGTAGGGGCTGCCATTGATCTACAACATATTTGCAATAGTTTAGACTAAGTTTATGACAAATTGAGTTCAAATTAATAATATAATTAAACTAGGTGAACTCCCACTCAAAACAATATCCCTCACATTGTTTTAGTGATCACACGAACCAAATCCACCATATCAACACCGATCATCATGAGAGTTGACATAGTTTCAATGGCGAACAATCGACATGTTCATCATATCTACTATATGATTCATGCTTTACCTTTCAGTGATCCGTGTTCCGAGACCATGTCTGTACATGCTAGGCTCGTCAAGATCAAACCTTAGTTTCTGCATGAGCAAATCTGGCTTGCTCACGTTGTATACACTTGCAAAATCTAACACACCCGATCATCACGTGGTGCTTCGAAACAACAAGCTTTAGCAACGGTGCTAACTAAGGATGAACACTTTATGACTTGAAATTGATGTGCATGAGGGATCATCTTATAATGCTACCGTCGTCTAACAAGCAATACAAGATGCATAAAGGATTAACATCACATGCAATTCAATAATATGTGATATGATATGGCCTTTCTTCTTTGTGCTTCCGATCTCCATCTTCAAGCACGAACATGATCTCCATCATCACCGGCATTGCATCAAGGTCAATGACGCTTCTCCATGGTTGTCGTCCACCGGCTTCAACTATTACAACTACTTTGAATAGACACGCGGGTCTTAACATAAATTAAAGACAACCATATGGCTCCTGCCGGTTGCCAACTTACAATAAGGAACATTGCATACATCAAATATAATCACAATCATGGCCATATCACATCACTGCACACCCCTGCAAAACAAAGTTAGACGCCTCTACTTTCTTTGCATATTTTACGTGGTTTGGGGCTTTCAATAAGTGTCGTTCTAACTTACGAACAAGAACCACAACATTGATACTAGCATTGTTGATCACCCGTTGTAAATTGGATCTTAACTATGCTAGGAGAAACAGGCACCCGCAAAGCCACTTATGCAATACAAGTTGCATGTCAAGCGTGGAGCAAGTCTCATGAACGATGTCATGTAAGGTTAGCCCGGGCCGCTTCATCCCAACATACCGCAAGATACAAAGTACACAAGAAGTAATCGACAATAAAAGCATCAACGCCCACAATGACCATTGTGTTCTACTCGTGCAACAGATCTACATATAGACACGGCTTTGATACCACTGTAGGGGTTCGTAGCATGGAAAACAAAAATTTTCTATCACATACAAACAAAAAAGCCAAGATCTATCTACTAGATTGTAGCAACGAGTCGATGGAATAACTTACCCTCGAAGATTCCAAAGTGTTTAACGAGAGCGGATTCTCGTGGATGATGTAGTCGTACTCTCCCCGATCTCAAGATCGTGTAAACGATCCTTCCGGCGCTGCGTTCCGGCAGCGCTCCCGCAGTCGGTCACACGTTCGGTACTCGACGAAGACCTTCCTCTCCCTTGTTCCAGCAGGCAGCGGAGGTTGTAGCACTCTCCTCGCGATTCCGGCAGCACAACGGCGTGGTACCGGAAGTAGAGGGGAAATCCCGCAGGGCTTCGCCTTAAGCCGGAGCGAGTATGGTGGATTATGAGAGAGGGATATTAGTGGTCTAGAGATTAGACACACCAATTAGAAGGCTCTAAACCGCAGGCTAAAGCAATTAAAAGCTCTAAACCAAAACGGCTCTAAACCGGAGATTAGAGGTAGAAACTTGTGTGTCTCAAGGAGGAGGCCCTGCCCCTCCTTTTATGGGTGGAGGGGCGAGGCGCGCCAGGGAGGGAGGGGAGTCCCTCCCCAACTCGGCCTAGGGCTGGCCGCCGGCTTGGAGGAGAGGAACTCCTCCTCCAAGTTGGTTTCAACCTCCTCTTGCTTGTTTCCCACAGTTTCTTGTTTTAGCCGTTTGACTTTCAAACTGGACATTTGACTTTTCTGTTTTAGGATTCAATTTAATCCTTTATTTGGAACAGCAAGAACACTTGGTACATGATGCAATCATTCCAATAAGTAATGACACAATCATGTACCCCTCCCCCCTCCCGGAGTGCCGGACATTTCGGAACCTTCTAGAACATTCACCGGAATCATTTCCGAACTCCGAAATCGGACTTTCTTTATATGAATCTTATTCTCCGGACCATTCCGGATCACCTCGTGATATCCCGGATCCCATCCGAGACTCCGAACAACATTCGGTCTCTTTCTCATAATACCATAACTACTCAAAACAACGTCGAATCCTTAAGTGTGTCTCCCTACGGTTCGTGAATTATGCGGACATGATCGAGACACTTCTCTAAACAATAACCAATAGAGGAATCTGGAAATTCATATGGCTCCCACATATTTCTACGATTACTTTGCGATCGAATGAACCACTTACATACGATACCAATTTCCCTTTGTCTCACGATATGTTACTTATCCGAGGTTATGATCGTCGGTATCTCTGCATACCTAGTTCAACCTCGTTACTGATAAGTACTCTTTTCTCGTTCCCGTGATATGTGATCCCTTGTGATCCAGTCACATGCTTGCAAGCTAATTGGATGACATTTCACCGAGAGGGCCCAGAGAATATCTATCCGTCATATGGATGGACAAATCCCACTCTTGATCCATGTGTCTCAACCAATACTTTCCGAACACTCAATGCCACCTTTATAGCCACCCAGTTAGGGTGTGGTGTTTGATGTCATCAAAGCATCCATCCGGTAAAGGTGATATGCATGATCTCATGGTCGAAGGAATTAGGTTACTATGTATCAGAAAGCATATAGCAATTGAACTATTGAAATGACTTGATCTTTATGCTACGCTTATCTATAGGAGTATGTCCACCATATCATTCTCCTAATGATATGATCTTGTTGTTGATAACATCTCAATGTTCATGATAGGGAAACCACAATCATTTATCAACCAACAAGCTAGTGAAGTATAGAGGCTATACTAGGGACTTCAAATTAAGTTTACAAGTCACACAAGTATTAATGTTTCCTTGTTAATACTATTATAGCATGAATGTAAACATTTATCATAAACACAAAGATATAATAATAACTACATTTATTATTGCCTCTAGGGCATATCTCCAACAGGCCGGCTGGGCTGGTCCAAACTCTATTTTTTTCTGTCTGCTGGCTTTTTCTTTTTCTATTTTCCAATTCTGTTTTGAATTTCAAACAACCCAATGATATTCAAATCAATTCAAACAAACACCAGTCTTTGCAACTTTGGATTTGGTTCTGTTTTGTCACATAAACCAGAATTCCAAAACCAAAATAATTTTTTTATTTTAGGTCCATTATTAATTAAATAAATAGACCATTGTTATTAAATCCAAATATAATTTGATGTTTATTTTAAAACTCCCTTTTGAAATCTAATTATTTTCAAAACCAAATCAGTAGGTTTTATTTGGGAATAAAAAATAATTGGAAAACTTATTTTTAAGTAAATAAACAAATTTTTTTATTTTGGTAATAGTAAGACCTTTATTAATAAAACTTGGATATTAAAACCTTATTAATTTTTTTTTAAATAAACCTTTACTATTTTTAGATCAAAACAAAACATTTTACTTCAAAGGCTTGGCCAAGATTTAATTTGGCTTTATAAAATAATCCTTATTTATAAAATTCTATTTCTTTTGAAAACCAAAACCTTTTATTTAAAGAACCAAAATAGTAACTTTAAATCTTTTGAAGTTTCTTGTTTATTTAACTTTTCAAATCCCTTTGGGATTTTATTTGATCCAAATAGGTTTTGAAAGTTTCCAAATGGATTCAAAAAGTTTCTTCTGGCCCTGAAAATCAAACTAAGTTTTATTTTATTCATTTATTTTCACATTACAAGATTTGGAAAATCTTGGGATGTGACAGGATACCACCCTTTAAATAAATCTCGTCCCGAGATTTGGGAAGGCTGGGTTTACAAGTAGGCTCAAAACAACTAGGGTACTACCACCCTTAAAAATTTTCAAACAAAAAGTACATATTGTCCTTCTTGGGATCCTGGAAAAACTTCTCTAAGCAACATTTGCATTGTTCCCTTTGTTTCCATACTTGACTCATGGGCCAAGATTGAGTTTCTCCATAGGTTTGTTCAACTTGTTCTTCATCTCTTCTGGACAGTTGCTTGCATAATGTCCTGGGTTCTTGCAATTGAAACAGTGGATGTCCTTGAGTTCTTTACGTGGCTCTTGTGGACAAGTTGCTACATAATGGCCTAGCTCTTTGCAGTTGTTGCACATTACCTGGCCAATATCTTTATTCTTTGGGTTCTCTGGGCATTCACCAGAATAGTGTCCCATTTCCTTACATTTATAACATTGCACATGGCTTTTGTCTATCTTTTGCTTCTTGGTTTTCTTTGATCCTTTGAATTGGGTTGTCTTGTTTGGAGGTATAAGTGGTCCTTTTCCTTTGCCATCAACATTCTTGGCATACTTGGATCCTTCTTGTTTCCTTTGTTCAACAATGGCATAGATGGGGCATTGGATAGGAACATGATTGTTTCCTTCACACAAATAACAAGTGGCTTGAGAGGTGGGACATTGTCCAACAGGATGTTTCTCTTCACAGTTGGGGCATTGATCTCCATGTTCCTTGTAAGTATGATCCTTGTCTCCACAAATAATGCAAGCCGGGGCTCCATCTAGAATAATATTTCTGTCATCCTTGTTGTCATAGACTCTTTTGGGATAGTTTTCTTCCATTTTGATCATTTGATCAGTCACCTTAAGCATCAATTGGCCTTGAGTTTCCAAAAATCCTTGTAGCTTTGGATCTTCTCCACTAGAGTTGGCTATGAATTGAGCTGTCACTTGGTTCAACTGGTTCTGGGTTACTATGAGCTCTTTCATGCTGTCCTCTTGGTTGGTGTTGGTGTCATCAACCTTGATGTTGGTGTCTCTTGGAGTAGTCATCTGTTTGGGTTGAATGGAGATTAGAATAGGCAAGATATTTCTAAGGAAATATTTCTAGTCACACATAGCACATTTCACACAAGCAATGTGCATGCAATCACAAACCAATCATTTCACTCAAACAACAAAGTTCAACACACACTTAGGCAACAAAATATTTTTGTTACACCACATAAGTTGGTGGGTTTCAGCTTAACTATAATATGGTGGTCCCTCTATAGGGTTCACTTGTGATCTTTCCAATCTTCTTGATTCTTCTTGTATGAGATCATGGTTTCCTTGAGAAAAACTCTTGGTTACAATAACTTCCAGTGATGTGGGCTCCTTCTAACTTTTGCATTCCCTCAGTCTCTAAATCTTGAGCAGGTGTTCTTTGTCTCACTTGTAGTCCTTAGTGTCATCCAAGTTGGAAGTCCTTGGTGAACATGTTGAAGATGTTCAAGTCATTAGAGTTGAAGAAGTTGAAGTCATTAGAGTTGAAAGTGTTGAAGAAGTCCTTTGCATATGGTGTGGTCTTTGGCCATGGGTAGGTTTTTCCATCAAGTTTGAAATATATGAGATGTGGAGTTGAAACCAAAATGGTTAAGGAAAGGGTTTACAAGTATGTTTGTAAATGAGTTTTTGGAACAAAATACAACTCCTATTTTTCTAAGGGTTTTTGTCCAGTCCTAGGGTTTACAAATCCTACAGGCAACACAATGCTCTGATACCATCTGTAGAGGGAGTGTCCCAAGCTTTATTAACATAAGGTGGTGTCCCCTGTGTTTACAATGCTAGTCCCTGGATCAATAGCTAGCATCCACAGTTAAGATGTAATATCAAGAAACAAAGGTCATAATATAACTTTATAACCAGGAATAACAAAATTTTATTACATCTTACATAGCTCATTTGGGCTATTACATTACATTGCAGCGCAATAACTATAGTCATGGGTCCTTCATCTTCAAGAGCCACAGGCAGATGTAGGTTGTAGACTTTGTAATCCTAATCAATCAATCTTCACTAAAATCAATCAGACCTGCAACATTACAATTTACAGCCACCAGGGTCAATACATTTGAATTGTATTGGCAAGTTTCACTACTATGTGAAATATATGTGGATACTAACACTATATGCATATTTGGCTAAGTAGAGTTTTAGGCTTATTTGCATAAAGCAAAATTTATCCTATATTTTCAAAATGGTCTTGGTCCTTTGTCAAATCTCCTTTTCCAAGTTCCTTGAACTCCTTGGTAGAAACTCGAGTGTTCAAGTCCTTATCAAAATTCCCTTGAGCTACTTGGCAACCCCAAGTGCAATAAGTTTTATCAAAATCTCATGAGTTCCTTGGTAACCCCAAGTGTTCATGTTTTTAACAAAATCTCTTGGGTTCCTTGGTAACCCCAAGTACATCAAGTTTTGTCAAAGTCTCTTGAGCTCCTTGGTAACCCCAAGTGCAATAAGGTCTTAAAAGTTTTCTTTTAGAAATTAGAATGTCGAGATCTCCCATAGCTTCAAACTTTAGTTGCTCAGTATTGTCCATAACCGGGGACACGGCTAAGTACTTAGATTTTATTATCTTCTGCAGAAGGAGTACACTTTACCCACATGTCACAATCCCATCCTTTTGCCACCAGTGGCCACTGGATTAGCACTCACCAAGATGGAGTACTGGCAGATTGAGAATGTGACGAAGTCTTTCCAAAGGGTCCTCCCATACACCATTGCTAGCTTGTCTTCAGCACCCATGAAGCATTCCAGATCCCCATGTCTAGTAAACTGAAGACAATGCATGGGTCTTCCCAATGTAGTTGACTAAGCCAGAGCCATAATAGCATGTGGTTGCACACGAAAGCCACAATTGGAGAAACATGTCCAATCTCTAAGTTTCCTGGGTGGTTTCCTTTGGAGCACAACACAAAGAGATTGCCATAGACAGGGTTCCTTTTGTTGCCACCTTCTCCAATACTCAAAGTATCCTTGGCCACCCAGGTGGTTCATTGAGTCCTTGTTTTATTATATAAAACACAAGTCCTTTTCTCAACTTCATAAAATCTCAACATGTATCTCTTTTCAAAATATATATAGCATGGCTAAGCATGTAACAACTACATTGTTTTCTATAAGGAATCTATAGGGAATCCTATTGGGATTTTAGCATAGCATAAGTATAAAATATCTTTTCATGCATGTTTCAAAATCCACTAAGTATAATGAAAATAGTAGGACTTTAGATGATAGTGTCACTTGCCTTTTTGGAAGGGAATGGTGGTTCACTCCTTGATCTTGCTAGTCTCACACTTTGCTAATTTCACTACAATCAATCAAGCAAACACCATAATCAACTAGCATTCCAAACCAATAATCAATCAAACAATTTCACACACATATAACAATGGGATCTAAGATCTAAGTCATGCATGTGAGCATGCAAGAGGTGGTTCTATTTGCAAAGGTGGTCTACACTAGGCTTCTAACTTTGTAAGGTCCAAAGTGGTCATTCACCAAAATGGCAAAGTCATTTGCAAAAGGGTTTTATCCAAAATCCACTTTCAATTCCATTCATCATTTTATGTGGTGAAAAATATTTTTTTAAGGCAAAACTTTATGTTTTTCACTAAATGAGTTGCCATTGTAAAACTTGGTGTTTTGGGTCAGTAGGTTTGGTCCAAAGCATTTTCCCAAAGTTTTCTTTACAAAAACATTTTTATAATAAAATCATTAATTTTATTTGGCTAGAAAATGGCTAAGTCAAATAATCCAACCTAAATTTTACCAAAATCATTTTCAACACCAAGGGTTGGTTTCTAGGGTCAGTAGGTTCACAACAAACCATTTTTCCAAGGTTTCAAACTTAAAAACATTTTTGAATCATTTTTCTATTCTAAACAAGCATACAAATGTTTCTGAAAAATCAACCAATCTAACAGATACTATTTGCTAAACCAAAGGCATGGTTGGCTAGGGCTTGTTCCACTGATTCCAACGGTATCAAATTTGTAAATTTTGGACGTGTGGATCAAAAGTTACAAAGGTTTGAAATTGCAACTTAAATCTGATTTCCAAATTCTGTTTTAAACAGACTTGGCCACGCGTCGCAATCTCATTGGACGGTACCGGTTCGGTCGGATTGGTAACGCGGTGCGTTGGATCTAAGCATATCGTGCGGTTCAGAAAACGTACCCCTTCGCGGCTTAAGTGATCTATCGCAAGCGTCGGATCGAGATCCTACGGTGCTAGCGTGCTTGACCATTTGCGAGCGGCGCCGGTGGTGGCTAGCGGCGGCGACGGTCAGATAGTGGCGGCGCTGGCGAAACAGGAAGCGAGAGAGGGAGGGAGTAAGCTCACCGAGATCGCAGGAGGCTGGGAAGGTTTGTCGTGTGGTCGTCCGGGCAAGGGGCGCACGAGGGCAGGAGGAATTCCTTGCCGGAGTTCGCTCTGGCGACGGTTGGCTCTGGTCGAGGTCGAAGACGATGCTACGGGTCACGAGAAGGCAAACCAGAAGCATGGTTAGACGCAGGGGATCACGGAGATGCTGTGTGCGTGAACGAGAAGAAGAGGGGCGGCCAGAATCTACCTGTGGGGCTCGTCGGAGTTGGAGCGGACGGCGGCGTCGTTCAGAGCTTGTTGCAGACGTTGCTCTGGGGCGCCCGCGGTAGTAGGAAGGGCACAGGTGGATGCGCCTGGAAGTGGGGAAGGTGTTCGTGTGCTCGGGGAGGCAGGAGGTGGTGTGGCTTGGCCGGAATCGAAGGTGGAAGGTGGTCGGAGACAGGGGGTTGTCGCAAGCAATGCGAGCAGCCTGGTGGCGATGTGGCGTTCGCGTTTGAGGAAAAAGACAGAGGGAGGAGGGGCGCTTATGTACGCATGGTCGGGGCAAGATTAACGCAGCCATATTCGTGAATTGAACGCATGGTTGAATGACAGAGAACGGCAGCGCGGTTTGGGGGAGAAGGGGTCGCGCGGGTGAAGAGGATGAACAGGGAGGTGGGGTCCAGTCGTCAGTGGGGGTGCGAGGAAGAAAGGAGGTCCACCGGTCAGTCTCTGCGTGGGTTTAAAATCGAGTGTGAAACGTTTTTCTCCGGGGAGGAAAAGCTGGGCTGGTTCTGGGCCTTGTGGGCTTGGCCGGCTGGGCTGGTCCAAACTCTATTTTTTTCTGTCTGCTGGCTTTTTCTTTTTCTATTTTCCAATTATGTTTTGAATTTCAAACAACCCAATGATATTCAAATCAATTCAAACAAACACCAGTCTTTGCAACTTTGGATTTGGTTCTGTTTTGTCACATAAACCAGAATTCCAAAACCAAAATAAAATTTTTATTTTAGGTCCATTATTAATTAAATAAATAGACCATTGTTATTAAATCAAAATATAATTTGATGTTTATTTTAAAACTCCCTTTTGAAATCTAATTATTTTCAAAACCAAATCAGTAGGTTTTATTTGGGAATATAAAATAATTGGAAAACTTATTTTTAAGTAAATAAACAAATTTTGTTATTTTGGTAATAGTAAGACCTTTATTAATAAAACTTGGATATTAAAACCTTATTATTATTTTTTTAAAATAAACCTTTACTATTTTTAAATCAAAACAAAACATTTTACTTCAAAGGCTTGGCCAAGATTTAATTTGGCTTTATAAAATAATCCTTATTTATAAACTTCTATTTCTTTTGAAAACCAAAACCTTTTATTTAAAGAACCAAAATACTAACTTTAAATCTTTTGAAGTTTCTTGTTTATTTAACTTTTCAAATCCCTTTGGGATTTTATTTGATCCAAATAGGTTTTGAAAGTTTCCAAATGGATGCAAAAAGTTTCTTCTGGCCCTGAAAATCAAACTAAGTTTTATTTTATTCATTTATTTTCACATTACAAGATTTGGAAAATCTTGGGATGTGACACTAGATTTCTGCATTTTTAAACTTAGTAGAGGTAAATCTGGCTTTTTGCAAAACAACCCTAGAGCTTAGTGTCCTATTACAAAAACCCCTTCACTTGTTAGTATTAGTTTGCGAGTACTTAAAGAGTACTGATGGCTTTGTCCCTGGCTATTCCCGTGGCCAGACTATGAAGAGGAGTACCTGGAGGATGGAACCTAGGAAGGTTACGACAACTAGGATCATCTCCCATCGTCAGCATTGCCTGTGACCCCGAAGATGGAGCTTCGCCTACGCTACCGTTATTGTTACGTATTTCCGCTGCTTGAGTTGTATTAAGAACTGGATCATGAGATCCTTATTTGTGTAAGACCTTATGTATGGTTTGCAATGGATGATGTACTGTGGTATCCAATTCTGTTATGTCTCGCAAAAATGGTAATCCTGGGATTGCGAGGTATGGCATAACAGGCATCTGGGATTAAAAATCTGGGTGTTGACAAGTTGGTATCAGAGCCATCCTGACCATAGGAGACCCTATTTAGACTGGATGTTTGAATCAAAAACTTAGTTTCAAAACCAAAGGAAACAAATATTTACAAAAACTTATTCCCATTCTTATCACTTTGATTCTTTCATAAAAATTCATGTTCCTCAAAAAACTCTTGCAAAATACATAAAATTTGACACACTTGATCACTCTAATAACTTACTCATCCTATATTCTTATAGATGGACGTGAAGTACAACAAGTTTTATCAGTTGGGGAATGGAGGAGACCTTATCTTTGAGAGGAATTTGGACCACCTTTCGGAACTTCTAGAGCGTCCTCACCCCGAGTTCTTCGGAGCTCAGCTCAATGATCAAGGAGGAGAAGATCTGCAGTGGCTAATTGTTGCAAGTCTCCGAGGAAAGATTGAACCTCCCACTACGGAGGGAATTCAGTTCACCTTGCGAGAAAACAACTGGCTCGATGGACTTGCCAGGGCCATGCAGGAAGCTCTTGCCCGTCTGTGTGGGCAGAGTATCAACCAGATCAAGGGTACCCGCTTTGAGTTTTGCCCAAGGCGTGATGCTATGGGACAGCCACAGGAAGCTCCATACCACCACGAGCTGAAGACTCAGTTGGACCACCTTAGCTTCATGATGTACGATCGTCAGCAGGAATTGGATAACTGCCGTGACTACTCCAACCACAAGTCCGCCATCATCAAAACGAAGGATCAGACTATCGCCATGCTAGCAAAGGATCGCAAGTCTCGCCGCTGTCAGATCGAACAGAAGGAGCGCATCATTGCCCGTCTTCGCCACCGTATCTCGGATTTGGAGGAGACCATCCACGAGAGAGACATGCAGTTGGAGGAAAGGGAGAATGCTGGAGAGGATCTTCGTGGAGACCCCTACTCCTATCTTAGTGATGATGATGCTTTTCTAGAGGATCAGGCTATGGATTTCTTCACCGATGAGGATGATTTCGCCTTCATCAATGACGACGATGATGACGAGGATGACGACTACACTGACTCCGAGGAGTAGTAGCACTTGAGCACTTGGGTAATGAGTAGTATTCGGTCCCACTGTATCGTAGTCTCCATAATGGTTCTTAAAACCATCTGTTTTTCTTGTTTTGTGGTGTGTGTTGTATCGTGTGAATGAATGAATGAAAAGCAAGTTGCTAGAAAATCTGAGTCAAACTTTAAAAACTATTCAAAGTCCTAGAACCTTAGAAATTTCCCTCTTTTCTCATGATCTATCTCAATCTTCAGATGCCTCGCAGAGGAAGTGGTTCATCCCTGGACCCAATGTTGCAGATCCTGCAAATGTTGGTTTCTGACCGCGAAGCCGAAAGAGCCGAACGTCAAGCCAACCTAGCCACCCTTCAACAGATAGCCCAGCTAGCCCACAACAACCAAGGCCAAGGAAATCTGGACAACCATGGATCTAAGCTTAAGAATTTCCAGAATACCAACCCGCCTGTTTTCACTAAGTCGGAAGAGCCCCTAGATGCCGATGATTGGCTGCAAACCATGGAAAACAACCTAGAAGTCGCCAGAGTGGAATCTAACGAGAAAGTTCTGTTCGCCACCCACTATCTAGCTGGAGATGCCAGGGCATGGTGGAATAGTGTTCGGGCAATGATCGGAGGACAGATGATGACCTAGGAAGAATTCAAGGTCAAGTTCAGCAGAACCCATGTGCCACCGGGTTTGATCAACAGAATGAGAGATGAGTTCAGAGAACTGAAGCAAGGAAGGATGACCGTAGTGGAATACCGGGACAAATTCTTATCATTAGCTTGGTATGCCCCGGATGAGATCGACACCGAAGCCAAGAAGAAAGAAAGATTCTTGAATGGTCTGCATGATGAGATGCAGACGGTGTTAGTCAATATCCCCCTTGCTGATATTGAAGCCCTGGTCGACTCTGCCATCCATATGGAAGGAAAGATCAACAAATCCAATGAGAACTGCAAGCGTCGCATGGTGCATCAGCCAGGAACCCATCAAACCCCAAAGTATCGCCCTAACCCATCTCCCGGATTTGCCCCAAGAACCAACAGACCCCCAATGAACCGTTCAACCTATCCCAACCGTGGAAACCCTAGGCCCGGAGGAAATCATAACAACCCCGGAAACTCTAGCAATTTCAACCGTGCCCCACCCAAGTTCAACAACAACAATGCTACCGCCAACACCAACACTGCCCCGAGGACTGGAAGCAATGTTGTGCCTATTGCAGCAAAGGACAAGTCGCAAGTAACTTGTTATGACTAAGGAAATAAGGGTCACTACTCCAATGAGTGCCCCAACAAGAATAATTCCGCAACCCCCAATGCAAATGCCCCAGCTCAGCAGCAGCGTCGTGTTCAGCCAGGAAGAAGGTTTGCCCCAGGGAATTCACTCAACCGCAACGTCCGTCTTTTTCTCATGCATGATGAAGAAGCTCAGGAAGCACCAGACGTCGTGCTGGGTATGTTTTCTGTTAATTCAGTACTTGCTAGAGTGTTGTTTAATTCTAGTGCATCGCACTCATTTATCACCGAAGAATTTGCATGCACTAGTAAAATCCAACCAACCAAACTGAAGCATGTTATGATCGTTCAAATCCCCGGATCAACCACCAAGGCTAGGCAAATTTGCAAAGCCGTCCCTATCCAAATCCATGGCATAGACTTTTATGCTAATCTGATAGTACTCGGAACTAAAGGTTTGGAAGTAGTACTAGGAATGGATTGGACGTCCAAACATAAAGTATTGATTGACTGTGCCAAGAAAGCCATAACCATGACCAGTACAGCCGGAATATCAGTCGAGCATATATCTGAAAGCTTACCTCGTCAATTCAAGTGCAACAAGAGTATAGCCCAACCTACCATTGACCAAGTCTGGATAGTTTGTGAATACCCCGATGTATGTCCAGATGTTTTGCCCGGTATGCCCCCAGATCGGGATATCGAGTTTATCATCGAACTAATCCCCGGAATAGGACCCATAGCCCAGAGACCATATAGTATGAACCCGTCTGAACTAGCAGAACTGAAGAAGCAACTGGATGCCATGTTGGAAATTGGATTGATTCAACCAAGTGCGTCACCATGGAGATCACCTGTCTTATTTGTGGACAAGAAGGATGGAGGTAACCGTTTGTGTACGGATTATCAGAAGTTGAATGATGTCACCATCAAGAACAAGTACCCCTTGCCCAAGATAGAAGATTTGATTGATCATTTGACTGGTGCCAAAGTGTTTTCTAAGATTGATCTTAGAACCGGCTATCATCAACTCAAGATCCGCGCAGAGGATATTCCAAAGACTGCCTTTACCACCAGATATGGATTATACGAGTATACCGTCATGTCTTTTGGATTAACCAATGCCCCCGCTTATTTCATGAATCTCATGAATAAGATTTTTATGGACTTCCTGGATAAGTTTTTCGTTGTTTTCATTGATGACATTCTGATTTATTCCAAATCAGAAGAAGAACATGAGTTACACCTAAGGACCATTCATGGAACCCTTAGAGAGCATCAGTTGTATGCCAAGATTAGCAAATGTGAATTCTGGTTACAGGAGGTAGGATTCCTCGGTCACATTGTATCAGCCGGAGGAATTGCCGTTGACCCTGCAAAGGTGAAAGATGTCGAAGATTGGCAAGCCCCAACCACTCAAACCCAAGTTCGTGCATTTCTCGGATTGGCGGGATACTACCGCAAGTTCGTAGAAGGATTCTCGAGTATCGCCAGACCCATGACCCAATTGCTGAAGAAGGACAAGAATTTTGAATGAACCGACTAATGTGAGGCGAGTTTTCAAGAACTCAAAAGGAGATTGATTTCAGCCCCAATCTTAATCATGCCGGATATCACAAAGCCCTTTGACGTGTATTGTGATGCATCCAAGATCGGTCTCGGATGTGTGCTAATGCAAGAAGGCAAGGTTATATCTTATCTATCCCGACAATTGAAACAACATGAGCAAAATTACCCAACCCATGACCTCGAACTCGCAGCCGTAGTTCTAGCCCTGAAGACATGGAGGCACTACCTGATGGGAAACCGTTGTGAGATTTATTCGGATCACAAGAGCCTGAAGTATATATTCACTCAGAAGGAGCTGAATATGAGACAAATAAGATGGATTGAGTTAATCAAGGATTACGATCTGGACATTCACTATCACCCCGGTAAAGCCAATGTGGTAGCAGATGCCCTTAGCAGATTGCTGTGCTGCTTGAACTCCATGATTTTGAAGGAGCAACTAAGTTTGCACAAAGAGATGGAAGGTTTTTGAATGGAATTAGTAAGTGAAGGATTTTTGGCTAGCATAGAACTTCAACCCACTTTGATCAGCCAGATCAAAGAGGCGCAGAAAGGAAATGCTAGTATCGACGGAATCAAGCGTCGTATCGGTACAGGCAAGGTACCCGGATTCACCGAAGACGAAGGAGTTTTGTGGTACAAAGGATGCCTTTGTGTACCAGCAGATTCTGAGTTGAAAGAAGTGATTCTGAAGGAAGCTCATGATACTCTTTATTCTATCCACCCCAGAGGAACTAAGATGTATCAAGATTTGAAAGAGCAATTTTGGTGGCATAAGATGAAGAGAGAAATCGGAAGCTATATCGCCAAGTGTGATATATGTCAGCGAGTCAAGGCGGGACATCAAAGACCCGCTGGATTGTTGCAACCATTACAGATTCCAGAATGGAAATGGGATTCCGTTGGAATGGACTTTATCACCCGATTGCCTACTTCTAGGAGGGGAAATGACTCTATTTGGGTCATAGTGGACAGATTGTCCAAATTCGCCCATTTCTTACCCGTCAAGACCACATATCAGAGTTCGAAGCTAGCGGAGTTATACATCGCTAGAATCGTTAGTTTGCATGAAGTCCCCAAGAACATCGTATCTGATCAAGGAACTCAATTTACCTCGAGATTCTGGAAGAAAGTCCAAGAAGGTTTAGGAACCCGCCTAGATTTCAGTACCGCTTATCACCCTCAGACCGATGGACAAACGGAGCGAGTAAATCAAATACTTGAAGACATGTTGAGAGCATGTGTGTTAGAATATGGATCTAAGTGGGAAGACTGTCTGCCGTTTGCAGAATTTTCATACAACAATAGTTATCAAGCTAGTTTGCAAATGGCCCCATTTGAATTCATGTACAGAAGGAAGTGTCGCACCCCTTTGAACTGGTCGGAAGTAGGAGAGAGTCATATTTTTGGACCCGATATCCTACGAGAAACAGAAGAGAAGGTTCACAAGATTCGTGAGCACGTCAAGATAGCCCAGTCCAGACAGAAGAGTTACACCGACAAGAGACGTCGAGACCTCGCCTTCAACATAGGAGATTTTGTATATCTGAAAGTGTCGCCATTAAAAGGAATGCAACGTTTCCAACTCAAAGGAAAGTTAGCCCCTAGATATATCGGCCCCTTCAAGATTCTGAACTGTCGAGGAGAAGTGTCGTATCAATTGGAACTACCCGAAGAGATGTCAGCCATGCACAATGTGTTCCATATCTCATTACTTCGCAAGTGTCTCGAAGTCCCGGAGAAGACCGAAGTGTTCAAGAATATCGATCACCGGACCATAGAGATCAACGATTACCTGACCTATCCCGAAGTACCCATCCGTATTTTGGAAGAAGCTTTCAGAACTACCATAACCCGAAGCATCAAGTTTCTCAATATTCAGTGGAGCAACCACACAGAAGAGGAATCTACCTGGGAGCGCGAAGATCATATCAGGACAGAGTTTCCCGATCTCTTCAAATCCTAGGTAATCTTTTTCGTCCTTTTTCAAATCTCGGGACGAGATTTTGTTTAAGGGGGGAAGGTTTGTAACATCCCATAAATATGAAACTTGGATTATCAAACTCTAATCATCAAAATTTAGGGTTTACAAAAACTTTTCTAAATAAAAATATGAAAGCATACATGTGTGTATGCATTCCAATTTGGATTCTTTTGAATTACCTTGCTTGTGTGTTTCTTTGCTTCTAAAAGGATTCTTAGGAGAAATAAACATCATCTAAACAATCCCCACACTTTTCCCAAATACAAATAAATCAAAAACAAACAAAATAAGGGAATGGTCACTTTGGCCAATTTAACTCCCATGCCTACTTTGGCTGTCACTAATTTTCAAAACTTAACAGAAACTTGTTTGGATCTTTACACCCCTTGATAGTACTCATAACAAAGTACCAAGGCCCACCTTGTGATCATCCAAAAACATTTGAATGCATAGTTTAAATGACAGTTCAAAATTGAATCTATATCATATGGGAAGATCCCACTTTTGCAAAAACCACTCAACAAGCTCAACTTTCAAAACCCAAGCATCCACAGACTCACCAGCACATGCCTAGCACACCCACCAAAAATCTTTTAAAAATTCAAAAATTGAATTCATGCGGCCATTTCATCAAGCACCTTACTGATTCAAATCAAACAAAATCAAAACACTATAGTGTGCAGTGTTTTGGGCCTAACTTGTTCCCTCTCTAGCTCATAGCAACCTCAGTAGATCAGCTAGCAAACTTAACTAATCCCTAGCACCATTGTAAGCTTGACAATGTCATCAATGGTGAACAACCGAGAGCACCCATGTCACCCCAGTGTGGACAGCAGGCTAGAGGAAGAACTAGCCGTGCCAACCTTGTCTGGGAGGTAGCCCATGCCTCACCGCCCCCTCTCAACCAGCCGTGCCTCGCAGACAGCAGCCAGAACTGCCAGGAACGCCGCGCCCGTGTCGCGGTCGACCATGCCGACGTGCGCCGCAGAGCACGCGCCGTTCCCATTCAACCAGACCACCTCGAGTTCTCGCCGCCCTCCAACATTCTCCCCACCGTCCCAGGAGACTGCCAGACATGCCCATTTCACTTCCCGTGCCCCGTAGCCACCGCTCGCCGTCGAAGACGCCGCCTCTGCCACGCAGAACGTCGAGCGTTCCAGACCATTTTCCACCGCACCTACACACGCATTAAAGCCATAGAGCATCGCCAAGAAACCACCGATCAATCGCCACCCTCGGCCATGCCTCTAGCAGCCCGTAGCCATGTCGCCACCGTCGCTTGCCCATCCCGTTCGGTCTCACCGTCGAGCCTATAAAAGGATACGACCCCCAGCCTAATTGAGCACCCCATCTCACTCCCCTCACCTCATTGATCGTTCCACCCCATTCCCAGAGCAAGGCGAGCAGTGCATCGCCGGAATTTGGCCGGAGCCCGCCGCTGCTGCAGAAGAAGGAAGCCAGCGATTGGAGCCGCCCCAGGAGAAGCTGCCGGTACCAGGAGGTTCGTCGTTCGCCCGCCTCGCCGACCCTCGCCTGAGCCCCGGTGAGCCTCCCATGACCCCCACCTGCGGCGTAGGGTTCTGTCTCGCCGGCGCTGCCCGACGTGGATGATGAACCAGAGCCGTTGGATTAGAACTAGATCCAATGCACCACGTTACCCCGTACCGCTTCGCACCCCCCATCTCACTAACGCGTGAGGACAACAACTTAACCAGCTCATGTAAGCATTGTGCGTAGCAGGCCGGCCCATTTTCTCTTCCCGTGCAGCCCACTTGTTTGAATTTGGATTTTTCCATTTTCATTCAAACACAGTTCTGTACCTAGTTTCAAAAATCAACCCAGCTCGATTCACTGAACCAAATTGAAAGAAACCAATTTTGTTAGAAAGGTCTGGAAATGCTGAATCCAAGCCCGTTGGATTCAAATCATTTGGATCTATAGATCACGCTTGGTAAAAATAACAAGGAAGAAGCTTTTATGCATTCAAACATTTCTTAAATTTAAACCATAATAGCTTTTGAGTTGATTCCAACTCTCAAAAATCACATTGGATCATACCTTTCAGAATATATAAAAATATATGGGTTTACTTACAGAAATAATGTTCAAGTAATAAAAGGATGCCACATAGGCATGTCTAGTCACTTATGTTATTTAAAATAAAAAGGTTAAACCTTATTAAATTGTGACACCACTTTAAATCACATTCCCATGAACTGAAATATGTGGTGATGACATGTGTCAACATGATCTCATGTTTGGTTTGGAGAATATTAAATCTTAAGTAGTTTTTCAATGAGTAGAAATTACTTTTCTAGAAATAAAATCATTAAGTCAAGTGCTTGTAATGTTAGCGATGATGCTAGATCATCTATAGAACCCCTTTGTGTGATGATTGCAAGTAGTTAAGTATTGTTGGTGATTGTGTACCTCGTATTTATTCATAGACGCTAGTACCGACCAAGGATACGAGGAAGAAGGAGGATACTACGAAGAAGAAGCCGAGGAGAACTTCAACCACTGCTCTGCACAAGGCAAGCTGATACTATACCTATGCAAGCCAGTAACCTTGCAAGCTAACACTTGCAATTTAGCAAGCTTATACTGATATTGTGCAAGCCTAATACTACTAGTGAATGTGCAAGCTAACCCTTGCAAGATACTCTACTGATGCAACAAACCACTACTTGTTACTCTGACAACTATATGCCTTAAGCATATGTGATCATACCCACTTGATTAAACCAATCCTTGTTTACTTGCAAGCTTCTTACTTTATTTCTTTATCAAAGCTCTTACTTAGAGTTTACTGGAGTGAATTATAGATATTAGAAAGATATGTGAAGGTTGCATAAAGAGCATAAAATTTGTCTTAAGTGAGAAACCTTGATATCATCCCAAGATATAAGGTGTACTTAGTTGAAACTCCCCTAGTTTACCACCTCTCATTAGTACTCACCCCCACTTGTAGATGCTAGTGCTAAGCATAAAACTTGATGAACTTTAGATGGGAATACTTGGTGGAAAAATGGTTATGAAAACCTTGGAATGATGGGTCATTCTATTGAAATGTTTTGGACATGTGTTTCCGAACACCTGATGATTTTGGTGATGAAAATGTTGAGACATGAGCCTTAGCCCTTTATAAAACTGATGGTTGTCTGGATGCGATACCATTCCAATTTTATCGTACAACCATAATACCCGAAGATTGGGTAGGGATTGACTGGAAACTTATATACCTTAGTATTAGTTCCCTCACGACCAGGGTCTGAGCTGAGGTTACCTTGTGAAGATTGTCCACATGTGCAGTACCCAAGATGATAGTTGGTCATGGTTGGGAGGCCAAAATCATAGGAGAGGTGCTTATACTAGGGCGTGTAATTGAAAGGTTAGGATT
The DNA here is from genome assembly GCA_916181665.1 of Avena sativa. Lineage (NCBI taxonomy): Eukaryota > Viridiplantae > Streptophyta > Magnoliopsida > Poales > Poaceae > Avena > Avena sativa. Next base: position 123,066,412 of record OV702281.1, read on the forward strand.
GATTATCCGCATACTGAGTATGGTGAATTTAGGATTTGTTCCTGACGGATGTATCGAATGTTGTGGTGAAAGTGTACAATCTCTGCAGAGTGTCGAACTATTCGAATAGCCGCGTCCGCGGTTATGGATAGTTGTACTGGCCATACTGTTCCCCCGTCAGACTTTTCAAAATGACTTGTGAAATGATTTGAAACTTTGACTTGACCACAACGGAGTTGTGATATGAAATACAAGTTCCCCTTAGGAGTTATAAAATTGTGACTAGCTTCGGAACCTAGTAGAGATAAATCTGGCTTTTGCAAAACAACTCTAGAGCCTAGTGTCCTATTATCCAAAAACCCCTTTTACCTGTTAGTATTAGTTTGCGAGTACTTAAAGAGTACTCATGGCTTTGTCCCTGGCTATTCCCATGGCCAGACTATGAAGAGGAGTATCTGGAGGATGGTCCCTAGGAAGGTTACGACAACTAGGATCATCTCCCATCGTCAGCATTGCCTGTGACCCCGAAGATGGAGCTTCGCCTACGCTACCGTTATTATTACGTATTCCGCTGCTTGATGTTGTATTAAGAACTGGATCATGAGATCCCTATTTGTGTAAGAACTTATGTACGGTTTGTAATGGATGATGTACTATGGTATCCAATTCTGTTATGTCTCGCAAAAATGGTAATCCTGGGATTGTGAGGTATGGCATAACAGGCATCTAGGATTAAAAATCCGGGTGTTGACAAGTTGGTATCAGAGCCATCCTGACCATAGGAGACCCTAGTTAGATTGGACGTTTGAATTAAAAACTTATTTTCCAAAACCAAACAAAACAAATATTTACAAAACTTATTCTCATTCTTATCCCTTTGATTCTTTCATGAAAATTCATATTCCTCAACAAATCTTGCAAAAAAATACATAAAATTTTGACACACTTGATCACTTTGCTAACCTACTCATCCTTTATTCTTATAGATGGACGTGAAGTACAGCAAGTTTTATCAGTTGGGGAATGGAGGAGACCTGATCTTTGAGAGGGATTTGGACCAGCTTCCGGAACTTCTGGAGCGTCCGCACCCCGAGTTCTTTGGAGCTCAGCTCAATGATCAAGGAGGAGAAGATCTGTAGTGGCTAATTGTTGCAAGTCTCCGAGGAAAGATTGAACCTCCCACTTCGGAAGGAATTCAATTTACCTTGAGGTAAAACAACTGGCTCGATGGACTTGCCAGGGCCATGCAGGAAGCTCTTTCCCGTCTGTGTGGGCAGAGCATCAATCAGATCAAGGGTACTCGCTTTGAGTTTTGCCCAAGGCGTCATGCTAATGGACAACCACTGGAAGCCCCATACCACCCCGAACTGAAGACTCAATTGGACCACCTTAGCTTCATGATGTACGACCGTCAGCAGGAGATGGACAACTACCATGACTACTCCAACCACAAGTCTTCCATCATCAAGACGAAGGACCAAACCATCGCCATGCTAGCAAAGGATCGCAAGTCTCGCCGCCGTCATCTCGACAAGAAGGAGCGCATTATTTCCCGTCTTCGCCACCGCATCTCATATTTGGAGGAGACCATCCACGAAAGAGACATGCAGTTGGAGGAAAGGGAGAATGCCAGAGAGGATCTTCGTGCAAACCCCTACTCCTATCTTAGCGATGACAGTGATTTTCTGGAGGATCGGGCCATGTACTTCTTCACCGATGAAGATGATTTCGCCTTCATCGATGATGATGAAGATGATGAAGCCACAGATTCTGAGGAGTAGTAGCACTTGAGCACTAGCGTAGTGAGTAGTATTCGGTCCCACTGTATCGTAGTTCTCAGAATGGTTCTTAAAACCATCTGTTTTTCTTTGTTGTGGTGTGTGTTGTATTGGGTGCTATGAATGAATAAAAGAATGAATGAAAAAGAAAGTTGCTAGAAAAATATGAGTCAAACTTTAAAAACTTTACAAAGACCCAAAACCTTAGAAATTTCCCTCTTTTCTCATGATCTATCTCAATCTTCAGATGCCACGCGGAGGAAGTGGTTCATCCCCGGACCCGATGTTGCAGATCCTGCAAATGTTGACTTCTGACCGTGAAGCTGAAAGATTCGGAACGTCAAGACAACCTAGCCACACTTCAGCAGATAGCCCAACTTGCCCACAACAACCAAGGCCATGGAAATCAAGACAACCATGGATCTAAGATCAAGAACTTCCAGAATACCAACCCACCTGTTTTCACTAAGTTAGAAGAACTCCTAGACGCTGATGATTGGCTGCAAACCATGGAAAATAACCTAGAAGTAGCCGGAGTGGAAGCCAACGAGAAAGTTCTGTTCGCCACCCACTATCTAGCCGAAGATGCCAGGGCATGGTGGAACAGTGTTCGCGCAATGACCGGAGGCCAGATGATGACCTGGGAGGAATTCAAGGTCAAGTTTAGCAGAACCCATGTGCCACCGGGTTTGATCAAGAGAATGAGAGACGAGTTCAGAGAGCTGAAGCAAGGAAGGATGACTGTAGTGGAATACCGTGACAAATTTTTGTCATTAGCTAGGTATGCCCCGGATGAGATCGACACCGAAGCCAAGAAGAAAGAAAGATTCCTGAATGGTCTGCATGATGAGATGCAGACTGTGTTAGTCAATATCCCCTTTGCTGATATTGAAGCCCTGGTCGACTCTGCTATCCAGATGGAAGGAAAGATCAACCAAGCCAATGAGAACTGCAAGCGTCGCATGATGCATCAGCCAGGAACCCATCAGACCCCAAAGTATCGCCCCAACCCATCTCCAGTATTTGCCCCAAGAACCAACAGACCCCCGATGAACCGTCCCACCTATCCCAACCGTGGAAACCCTAGACCCGGAGGAAATCATAACAACTCCGGCAACTCTAGCCATTTCAACCGTGCCCCACCCAAGTTCAACAACAACAATGCTACCGCCAACACCAACACTGCCCCGAGGACTGGAAGCAATGTTGTGCTTGTCGCAGCCAAGGACAAGTCACAAGTGACCTGTTATGACTGTGGAAATAAAGTCCACTATTCCAACGAGTGCCCCAACAAGAAGAATGCTACAGCCCCCAATGCCAATGTCCCAGCTCAGCAGCAGCATCGTGTTCAGCCAGGAAGAAGATTTGCCCCAGGGAATTCGCTCAACCGCAATGGCCGTCTTTTTCTCATGCATGTTGAAGAAGCTCAGGAAGCGCCAGACGTCGTGCTGGGTATGTTTTCTGTTAATTCAGTACTTGCAAGAGTGTTGTTTGATTCTGGTGCATCGCATTCATTTGTCACCAAAGAATTTGCAAGCACTAGTAAAATTCAACCAACCAAGTTGAAGCATGTTATGATTGTTCAAATTCCCGGATCAACCACCAAGGCTAGGCAAATTTGCAAAGTCGTCCCTATCCGAATCCATGGCATAGATTTTTATGCAAATCTAGTAGTACTCGGAACTAAAGGTTTGGAAGTAGTACTATGAATGGATTAGATGTCCAAACATAAAGGATTGATTGACTGTGCCAAGAAAGCCAGAACCATGACCAGTACAGCCGGAATATCAGTCGAGCATATATCTGAAACCTTACCTCGCCAATTCAAGTGCAACAAGAGTATAGACCAACCTACCATTGACCAAGTCTGGATAGTCTGTGAATATCCCGATGTATTTCCAGATGTTTTGCCCGGTATGCCCCCAGATCGGTATATCGAGTTCATCATCGAACTAATCCCCGAAACTGGACCCATAGCCCACAGACCCTATAGTATGAACCCGTCTGAGCTAGCAGAACTGAAGAAGCAACTGGATGCCATGCTGGAAATTGGATTGATTCAACCAAGTGCGTCACCTTGGAGATCACCTGTCTTGTTTGTGGACAAGAAGGATGGAGGTAACCGTTTGTGTACGGATTATCGGAAATTGAATGATGTCACTATCAAGAACAAGTACCCCTTGCCCAAGATAGAAGATTTGTTTGATCAGTTGACCGGTGCCAAAGTGTTTTCTAAGATTGATCTTAGAACTGGCTATCACCAACTCAAAATTCGTGGAGAGGATATTTCAAAGACTACCTTTACCACCAGATATTGGATTGTATGAGTATACAGTCATGTCTTTCGGACTAACCAATGCCCCCGCTTATTTCATGAAACTCATGAATAAGATTTTTATGGACTTCCTGGATAAGTTTGTCGTTGTTTTCATCGATGACATTCTGATTTATTCCAAATCAGAAGAAGAACATGAGCTACACCTAAGGACCATTCTTGGAACCCTTAGAGAGCATCAGTTGTATGCAAAATTTAGCAAAGGTGAATTCTAGTTACAGGAGGTAGGATTCCTCGGTCACATTGTATCAGCCGGAGGAATTGCCGTTGACCCTGCCAAGGTGAAAGATGTAGAAGATTGGCAAGCCCCAACCACTCAAACCCAAGTTCGTGCATTTCTCGGATTGGCGGGATATTACCGCAAATTCGTACAAGGATTCTCTAGTATCGCCAGACCTGTAACACCCTCAGAATCGGTCCTATGCAAGTCTTAGCGATTCCCGCCAAACCCGCATAGAAACGATTCAAAGGTGCCCACCAGGCACTTGCGTGCGGGTGGAAAACGAAGTAATATCATTACACAATAGTCCACGATGGAACCCACAAAACAGATATATACAACAATGACTCAAAGAGTCAAGAATACAGATATACAATACAAAGATCCAAATCACCTTTAAAATGATACAGCGTCCGACTACGGACAAGATGCAAATTGGGCTAAGAGCCCTGAAGAATAACCAATGGCGTCCATAACCCTGCCCAGGCCAAGCCGGAAGGGTAACCCTGCTAACGACGTCGATCTCAAAACCTGCTTAAACAAAAGGGGTGCCGACAAAGGGAAAAGGAAAAAGAGAGTGGTCAGTACTGAGGCCAGTACACGGCGAAACTAGAATTCGGCGGTCCTCGCCTACATAGGTATGTGGACTGAAACGGCAGCGCAACATGCACTAAAAAACCTATAAAGACTCAATACAACTGGCGGCTATCAGATAGGGATAAGAAAGACCTATTCAGATCCAACCTAGAACTATCACCAAGCATACCCATCCTGGTATTTCCCCCTCGAGACCAAACGAGGAAGTCAACCGAGGAACTCACACAGTTGGTAGTTTTATTCATTCCGTTATAGTTGCGGCAATTACTAGTCAGATATAGATAACATGAGTCATCCTGATATATAAGCAGTGGGCAGTTTTAGTTAACCATTCCGTTGTAGTTGTAGTACTTACTAGTCAGATACATATAGCATGAGGCATCCCAAAACCCAGCAGTTGTTGGTACTTTTACTTAGCCATTCCGTTATAGTTGCAATATTTACTAGTCAGATACAATGGTAACAGGTGACAACACAAACCAGCAATTGTTGGCACTTTTATTTAGCCATTCCATTATATTGGAGCTGATTACTAGTAATTATAAAGTCAAATTTATAGCACTACTTTAGTTATAGTTGTCTATGATCGAGATACTGTGCTCCAAGTCGTCCATAACCGCGGACACGGCTTTCAGAAAGTTTTACCCTGCAGGGGGGCACAAATAGCAACACACGCACGATCAACCTTGGGAAAAACCAAATAAAACCCAACCAGGCATCACGACAGAGCAATTGCAAGATTCATATAAATTTCAGGGGGCCACCCCACCAAGCTACCCGCTACGAAGTTGGCCGGCTCCGAGACGGACCCAAAGGTTTGTGACGACGGTTGTAAACGACTGGGAACCCGAAAATGTGACTGGGCTTGTCGATACCGCGAAAACGTGGCACGGGGTTCCAAAACAGTACAGGCGCTCCACGCGCAATCGTAAATAAAGCAGTAAAGCATGACATAAGTACAGGATAGTAATAAAGCCCCAAACTACTTGTGGCCCCAAGGAATAAGATATGACTCAAGCTCTGGCTAGGGGGATTCATGGTCCCACATGCGGATAGTGCGAATATTCAAAGAACAGGTATCAAGTACTCGGGGTCCTACGGGACACAAGTGGACGGTTAAAAACCAAATAACATCTATTTCCCACCTGTGCCTCTGCATTATTTACCTACTTCAATTTTAGTTATTAAACGGTAATTAAAGCCATGATCATCTCCAACATAAAGCATAAGGCATTTCTCCAACAACTGTGGTACTTGACAACACGCAACAGCTCTTGAGCAAGCGACTACGACATGCAAGTCCAACTATCTACCAAACAACAGGTAATAGGATGTGTCCAAGGCAATATAAGGCTTCAAGGGATACCACGGGTACAAAAACTAGAGCATCGCAACACAGATAGAAATCGATCAACAAGAGGAAATAAAGACTAGAAATGTAAAATAGGTAGAAAGGGGGAGAATGCTCGCCTGATAACATTGTCGAAGGTTCACCGGGGATCAGGTCGACACTCGCATCAACTCATCGGCCTAGTCCGTGAAGAAGCAAAACACTAGCACAAACACCGAATGCACTATTTAATACTATGACGGAAGATCGGGCATGATGCATGTATGATGTATGACAGGGCAATAATGCAAGGCAATTAGGCAATATTACGTGGAATCGGGGTTCCGACATTTAATTAGAAGGTTTATGTTGGTTAGATACCCTGCATTTTAAATGTTGTCTTAACAAGGCAAAATATAACACCGGTTCGCTAAACAAATTTAAATGAGGCCAATATTAGACTAGATTCGCCCGCATATGGCCTCCATGTTTAATTATGAGGTGAACCGACATAAGGCCCCCAAACCAATATGTATGCGACATGAATAATTTAAGATGCACAATTTTGTAATACATTTTATAAAATAGGGCTCGGGAAGAGGATCACACATGGCGGTCGAAGATCTTGGGTTCCTTGAGGGTTCGGGTCCGGCAAGGAGGCCTCGGGGTCTTCGGGTTCGTGAAGGAGATCGAGCCACTCGGGCTCAGAGAACTTATCAGTGGATCTTCGGGTCAACATCGTCGCTTTCAGGTTCAGACACGCCCTCGATGGTGAAATTGGTATCCCCTATGGTTCATTGTTCATTGGGTTCGCCAACTTAGTGGGTTGCTTGATCTCCACTTGGCGTCGCTCTTGCATCGGCCGAACTTGGCAACAACAAGACGATGATGTGCAAGAGTGTTCCCACGGCCAAATTAGGCAGCGAGACCTGGTACACACAAACACATGAATACACATGTGCGGCCACAGTTGAGGACGCGCGGGACGATGGCGAGCAGGGCCGGCAAGAGAAGAGGGCATGGGCCGCACCTAGCAGCAAGGGTCGACGCCGACGGTGGTCAGACGCGGTGGCGCGCGTCCGCCGCGAGAGAGAGGTGGGCGGCACAGAGAGCTCAGGGCAGAGGCGGCGCGCTCAGGAAGGGAGAGGAGCCCCTAGTGGAGGACGGCCCAGGGCGGCGCTAGAGGCGAGGCTCGCCGGCGGTGGTGAGGTGAGGCCAACGGCGCCATGGTGGGTCAGAGGAGGACCAGCGGAGGTCGATGGAGGATGCGCGCGCGGCTGCTTACGTCGCTCTGGTGGTGAAGGAGAGGAGAATGGGACGATGCAAGCGCGATGCAGGGGAGCCGCGGAAGGGCACATGGTCGCGTGGCCGAGGCGGGCTCTGGCTAGACAGGAGAGAAGGAGGCGACGCATCGGCTGGAGCAGAGGGAGGGGCACCGGGTGTCCCGCGCGGGGCGGCGAGATGTGGCCAAGGAGAGGAGGTTGAGGGGGACACAGGGGAGGCGGGGAGCCCCAGGAGAGGGTGAGGCGACGGCGTCGGAAGGAGAGCCAGGCAGCGGCGGCATCTCTGCGGACGAGGAGGAGTCGAGCAGGGTGGGGGAACACGACGCGAGGGAGAAGAGAGAGAGAGGGAATCAGGCTCGACAGGGCAGAGTGCGGGGCATGCGGTTGGGGCCAGGAAGCGAGAGGAGGGGGCTTGAGGAAGGTGGGGTCGGGGAACGGGTCAACAGACGGGATGGGGATCGATCGGTTGTGGGTGGGGGTGTGCGTGGAGTGCTGTTGCACGCTATGTTGTGGGATCAGGAGAGAGGCAGGTGGGTGTGTTGTGTCGGCGGCGGGGGTTGGTAATAGGATAGGTGGGATTCTAGGGTTTGGCTAGGGATAGGATTAGGGTTTGGTTAGAGGTGGCCGGCTGGGCTTTTGGGCCTGGCTGGCTGCCTCCCAAAAATAATATAAACTTTTTATTTAATATTTAAAAGATGTTTGTAATTAGGTTTTAGACAAATAAAATATCCAGATAGATCTGGGGTTTGTATTTTGAAATAAAGAAGGGGAGTATTATAAAAAAAATAGGATTTTGTATTATACTTTTATGACAAGGCATGCATGATGATGTCATGATGATGCACAAAACAAAAACACGGCGATTTTCTAGTAGTGGATTTACCCGGGGTGCTACAAGACCCTTGACCCAATTGCTGAAGAAGGACAAGAAGTTTGAATGGACCGACAAATGTGAAGCGAGTTTTCAAGAACTCAAGAGGAGATTGATTTCAGCCCCAATCTTGATCATGCCAGATATCACGAAGCCCTTCGACGTGTATTGTGACGCATCCAAGATTGGTCTCGGATGTGTGATAATGCAAGAAGGCAAAGTTATATCTTATCTATCTCGACAAATGAAGCAACACGAGTAAAATTACCCAACCCATGACCTCGAACTCGCAGCCGTAGTTCTAGCCTTGAAAACATGGAGACATTACCTGATGGGAAACCGTTGTGAAATTTATTCGGATCACAAGAGCCTAAAGTATATATTCACTCAGAAGGAGCTGAATATGAGACAGAGAAGATGGATTGAGATAATCAAGGATTACGACCTAGAAATTCACTATCACCCTGGTAAAGCCAACGTAGTAGCCGATGCCCTTAGCAGATTCCCGTGCCGCTTGAACTCCATGATTTTGAAGGAGCAACCAAGTTTGCACAAAGAGATGGAAGATTTTCGAATAGAATTGGTAAGTGAAGGATTTTTGGCTAGCATAGAACTCCAGCCCACTTTGATCAGTCATATTAAAGAGGCGCAGAAGGGAAATGCTAGTATGGACGGAATCAAGTGTCGTATCGGTACAGGAAAAGTACCTGGATTCATCGAAGACAAAGAAGGAGTTTTGTGGTACAAAGGACGCCTTTGTGTACCAGCAGATTCAGAGTTGAAAGAAGTTATTCTGAAGGAAGCTCATGATACTCTTTATTCTATCAATCCCGGAGGAACTAAGATGTATCAAGATTTAAAAGAGCAATTTTGGTGGCATAAGATGAAGAGAGAAATCGGAAGCTATATCGCCAAGTGTGATATATGTCAGCGAGTCAAGGCAGGACATCAAAGACCCGCTAGATTGTTGCAACCATTGCAGATTCCGGAATGGAAATGGGATTCTGTAGGAATGGACTTTATCACTGGACTACCTACTTCTAGTAGGGGAAATGACTCTATCTGGGTCATAGTGGACAGATTGTCCAAAGTCGCCCATTTCTTGCCCGTCAAGACCACATATCAGAGTTCGAAGCTAGCGGAGTTATACATCGCTAGAATCGTTAGTTTGCATGGAGTCCCCAAGAACATCGTATCGGATCGAGGAACTCAGTTTAACTCGAGATTCTGGAAGAAAGTCCAAGAAGGTTTGGGAACCCGTCTAGATTTTAGCACCGCATATCAACCTCAGACCGATGGGCAAACGGAGCGAGTAAACCAAATACTCGAAGATATGCTGAGAGCATGTGTGTTAGAATATGGATCCAAGTGGGAAGACTGTCTGCCGTTTGCAGAATTTTCGTACAACAACAGTTATCAAGCCAGTTTGCAATGGCCCCATTTGAATTTATGTATGGAAGGAAGTGTCACACCCCTTTGAACTGGTCGGAAGTAGGAGAGAGTCAGATTTTTGTACCCGACATCCTACGAGAAGCAGAAGAGAAGGTTCACAAGATTCGTGAGCACCTCAAGACCGCCCAATCCAGACAGAAGAGTTACGCCGACAAGAGACATCAATACCTCGCCTTCAACATAGGAGATTTTGTTTATCTGAAAGTGTCGCCATTGAAGGGAATGCAGCGTTTCCAACTCAAAGGAAAGTTAGCCCCCAGATATATCGGACCTTTCAAGATTCTGAACCATTGAGGAGAAGTATCAGATCAACTGGAACTACCCGAAGAGATGTCAGCCGTGCATAATGTGTTCCATATCTCGTTACTTTGCAAGTGTCTCGAAGTCCCCGAGAAGACCTAAGTGTTCAAAAATATCAATCACCGGACCATAGAGATCAACGATGACCTGACCTATCCCGAAGTACCCATCCGTATTTTGGAAGAAGCTTTTCGAACTACCCGAACCCGAAGCATCAAGTTTCTCAAGATTCAGTGGAGCAACCACACCTAAGAGGAAGCTACCTAGGAGCGTGAAGATCACATCAGGACGGAGTTTCCCGATCTCTTTAAATCCATGGTAATCTTTTCGTCCTTTTTCAAATCTCGGGACGAGATTTTGTTTAAGGGGGGAAGGTTTGTAACATCCCAAAAATACTAAACTTGGATCATCCATTTTCTAATCATCAAAATTAGGGTTAACAAAAACTTTGTTAAATAAAATTATGAATGCATGCATATGAGTATGCATTAAACTTGAAATTCTTTTGAACCACCTTGTTTGTGTGTTTCCTTGCTTGTAAAATGTTTCTTAGGTGAAATAAACATCATCTAAAACATTTCCCACACTTTTCCTAAAGGCAAGTAAATCAAAACAAATAAAATAAAGGAATGGTCATTTTGACCAATTTAACTCCCATGCCTAATTTGGCTGCCTCAAACTTTCAGAACCAAACAGAAACTTTTCTGGATCTTTGCACCCCTTGAATGTACTCATAACAAAGTATCAAGGGCCACTTTGTGATCATCCAGAAACTTTCAAATACATAGTTTAAATGACATTTCAAAATTGAATCTTTATCATATGAGAAGATCCCACTTTTTCAAAAACCACTCAAACAAGCTCAACTTTCAAAACCCAAGAATCTGCAGACTCACCAGCACTAATCTAGCAAACCCACCAAAAATCTTTTCAAAATTCAAAACTTGATTTCATGCGGCCATTTCATCAAACAGTTTGCAGACACAAATCATACAAAATCTAAACAATATTTGGAGCAGTGATTTGAGCCTAACTTGTCCCTTCTTTGGCTCACAACCATCTTAGTAGATCATCTAGCTAACTAAACCAAGCACTAGAACCACTGTGAGCTTGCCATTGTCATCAATGGTGAACAACCGAGCACACCCTTGCCACCCCATAGTCGACATCAAGCTAGGAGGAGCAGCAAGCCTAGCCAGCATGTCTGGGAGGCAGCCCACCGTCCACCGCCACTCACTGTCCCAGCCGCGAGCGTTGCCAAGCCCTGGACCACATGCACGGACCGCGCCCAGAACGCTAGTGACCATGCCGAGCGTGCGTCCAGAGCGCCACCCTCGACCGAAGCCCACAGACAGCGCGCCGCCCTCGCCGCGTGCATACACAATCCCCACCGACCCAGGAGACCACCAGACATCCTCGTTCGCCGCCCCGTGCCGCACAGCCACCGCTCGCCGTCGAAGACGCCGCCTCTGCCGCGCAGAGCATCGCATGTTCCAGACCAAGCCACACCGCCCCACGCCTCAAAAAACCATGTCGTTGAGCATCACCAGGGAACACCGCACCGTCGCCTACCTTCGCCCATGCCAATAGCCGTCTGTACCATCGCCCCCGACGAGCTCACCGTGCGCCCCGTCGGTCCCCTCACTCGACTATAAATAGAGGACTCCCCCGCTCGAATTCTTCACACCATTCTACTCCCCTCTCATCACTGATCGTGCCACACCGTTCCCGGAGCAAGGCGAGCACCACCTCGCCGGAATTTCACCGGAGCCCGCCGCCTCTGGAGAAGAAGGGCGCCATCGATTTCGTCCACCCCAGGAGCTGCCGCGACCACCCCTAAGTTCGTCGTCGTCGACTTCGTCGTTCGCCCGCCTCGCCGACCCTCGCCTGCACCCCGGTGAGCCCCCAGCACCCCTCACTGGCCGCGCTAGGTTTCTTTCTCGCTGGCGTTGCCTCGTGTCGACGATGACTCCCAACCGTGGGATTAGAATCAGTTCGAACGACCCACGTTGCCCCGTACCTCTTCGCTCCTCCCTGTCTCACTAACGAGTGGGGACACCCACTTAAGCAGCCCGTGGGAGCACTGCGCTTAGCATGCCAGCCCGTTAACTTTTCCCGCGCAGCCCAGTTATTCAAATTAACCTTTTCTATTTTATTTCGAACACACTTCTGTACCCAACTTCAAAAATCAACCCAGATTGATTCAGTGCACCAAATTGAATGAAACCAATTTTGTTAGAAAGGTCTGTGAATGCTGAATCCAAGACCATTGGATTAAAGTCATTTGGTTCTATAGATCACTCATGGTAAAAATAACAAGGCAGAAGCTTTTCTGCATTAAAACATTTTTCAAATTTAAACCATAATAGCTTTTGAGTTGATTCCAACTCTCAAAAATCACATTTAACCATACCTTTCAGAATATATAAAAATATATAGGTTTACTTGCAGAAATAATGTTCAAGTAATAAAAGAATGCCCCATAGGCATTTCTAGTCACTTTAATTAATTAAAATAAAAGGGTAAAACCTTATTAAATTGTCACACCACTTTAAATCACATTCCCATGAACTAAAATATATGGGGATGACACGTGTCAACATGATCCCATGTTTGGTTTGGAGAATATTAAATCGTAAGTAGTTTTTCAATGAGCAGAAATTACTTTTCTAAAAATAAAAGGAATTAAACCAAGCTTTAACCTTGTAATATTAGTGATGATGCTAGATCATCTATAGGACCCTTGTGTGTGATGATTGCAAGTAGTTAAGTATTGTTTGGTGACTGTGTACATCGTATTTATTTATAGACGCTAGTACCGACTAAGGATACGAGGAGGAAGGAGGATTCTACAAAGAAGAAGCCGAGGGGAACTTCAACCACTGCTCTGCACAAGGCAAGCTGATACTATACCTATGCAAGCCAGTAACCCTGCAAGCTAACACCTGCAATTTAGAAAGCTTATACTGATATTGTGCAAGCCTAATACTACTAGTGAATGTGCAAGCTAACCCTTGCAAGATATTCTACTGATGCAACAAACCACTACTTGTTACTCTGACCACTATATGCCTTAAGCATATGTGATCATACCCACTTGATTAAACCAATCCTAGTTTTACTTGCAAGCTTCTTACTTTATTTCTTTATCAAAGCTCTTACTTAGAGTTTACTTAAGTGAATTATAGATATTAGAAAGATATGTGAAGGTTGCATAAAGAGCATAAAATTTGGCCTAAGTAAGAAACCTTGATATCAACCCAAGATATAAGGTGTACTTAGTTGAAACTCCCCTAGTTTACCACACCTCATTAGTACTCACCCCAACTTGTAGATGCTAGTGCTAAGCATAAAACTTGATCAACTTTAGATGGGAATACTTGGTGGAAAAATGGTTATGAAAACCTTGGAATGGTGGATCATTCTATTTAAATGATTTGGACATGTGTTTTCGAACACCTGATGATTTTGGTGATGAAAATGTTGAGGCATGATCCTTAGCCCTTTATAAAACTAATTGTTGTCTGGATGTGATACCATTCCAATTTTATCGTACAACCACAATACCCAAAGATTGGGTAGGGCTTGACTGGAAACTTATATACCTTAGTATTAGTTCCCTCATGGCCAAGGTCTGAGCTGAGGCTACCTTGTGAAGATTGTCCACCTGTGCAGTACCCAAGATGACAGTTGGTCATGTTTGGGAGGCCAAACTCACAGGAGAGGTGCTTATACTAGGGCGTGCAATTGAAAGGTTAGGATTGATTATCCGCATACTCAGTATGGTGAATTCAGGATTTGTTCCTGACAGATGTATCGAATGTTGTGGTGAAAGTGTACAATCTCTACAAAGTGTCAAACTATTCGAATAGCCGCGTCCGCGGTTATGGACAGTTGGAGTGTCCATACTGTTCCCCCGTCAGACTTTTCAAAATGACTTGTGAAATGATTTGAAACTTTGACTTGACCACAACAGAGTTGTGATATGAAATACAAGTTCCCCCTTAGGAGTTATAAAATTGTGACTAGCTTTGGAACCTAGTAGAGATAAATCTGGCTTTTGCAAAACAACCCTAGAGCCTAGTGTCCTATTATCCAAAAAACCCTTTTACCTGTTAGTATTAGTTTGAGAGTACTTAAAGAGTACTCATGGCTTTGTCCCTGGCTATTCCCATGGCCAGACTATGAAGAGGAGTATCTGGAGGATGGACCCCAGGAAGGTTACGACAACTAGGATCATCTCCCATCGTCAGCATTGCATGTGACCCCGAAGATGGAGCTTCGCCTACGCTACCGTTATTATTACGTATTCTGCTGCTTGATGTTGTATTAAGAACTGGATCATGAGATCCCTATTTGTGTAAGAACTTATGTACGGTTTGTAATGGATGATGTACTATGGTATCCAATTCTGTTATGTCTCGCAAAAATGGTAATCCTGGGATTGAGAGGTATGGCATAACATGCATCTAGGATTAAAAATCCGGGTGTTGACATACACTTTCACCACAACATTCAATACATCCGCTAGGAACAAATCCTGAATTCATTATACTCACACTACTAGGAAAACGCATGTTCGTGGCGCACCTGAAAAGGCCTTCCGTGGCGCACTAGCAGTGCACCACGAGTCTCGCGCTGCGGGTATATGCTAGCTGTGGCGCACTGCATGGTGCGCCACGGTTGTGTCGAGATAGGCGTGGCGCACTACCAGGTGCGCCACGGCTAGGGGTACAGGGTGCGCCACGGATGTGTTTTTCAAAAAACAAAAAAATGCAAAAAACACCCTCGTTTTAAAATTGCAAAAGCAATAGGGTCCGTGCGCCGCCGTTGTGTCGCCTCGCCGGAGCATGGCCGTGGCCGTGGTAGTCCTTGCCGGCATCGAGGAAGTAGATGGTTGGAGAAGGGGAGGTACGGCGAGAGGGAGGAAGAGAATAAGAGAGGGAGGAAGGGAGGTAGGTGAGGAGAAGGAGGCCGCCGTCACCTGTCGTTGCTGCGAGGAGGAGGAGGCCGCCGTCGCCGGTTGTCGCTGCGAGGAGGAGGAGGCCGCCATCGCCGGTCGTCGCTGCCAGGAGGAGGAGGCCGTCATCGCCCATCGTCGCTGCGAGGAGGAGGAGAAGGCCATCGTCGTGCCACCGTCACTTAAAGGAGAGGAAGAGGCCGAAGCAAGGACGCCAGAGCAAGGTGGCCAGAGATAGGTGAAGCGGAAAAAGGAGAAGGAGGAGAAGGAAAAGGGAGAAGGAGAAGGAAAAGGGGGAGGGAAAGTTGAGGGGTAGGTGGGCGGGGTGGTGATTCAAATTTGAATCCCTCCCAAGCTTATGCGAGGCGCACTAGGTGGTGGTGCGCTACGGGTAAGTTGCCCTCTTTTTTTACTGCAGGAAAAAACGGTCTTTTGACCGTAACTTTTTACTCATTTTGAATTTTGAAAATCTAAAAAATCTCTAAAATCGTACTCAAAAGTTACGGCCATTTTACCGTGGCATGACTTTTTTTGCAGATAAAGTCGAAATTATTGTTTGTTAATTTTCCTACAAACTATACAACATTACCTACATAAATATGAATGGATTATATTTTTAGAAGTGTTTATCATTTTCTTTTATTTTTTGCAAAACCTAAAAAGGCGATCCACGGGGAGGGGGGTGGAGTTGGTGAAGGCCACTTAGCCGTAGGGCACTAGGGCAGAGTGCCCTACGGCTAAGTTGACCCAGCTGCTGCAACACACATGCCCGTAGCGCACTAGGTCAAGGTGCGCTACGGCTAAGTGACACATCCGTAGCGCACCTTGACCTAGTGCTCTACGGGTATGTCTGTTGCGGCCACCTGTGCCCTGGCCCACACATAGCCATGGCGCACCACCCCCATGTGCGTCACGCTTATGGAAGTTAGACGTAGGGCACCTGTGGGCTGTGCGCCACGCCTATTTTACCCGTGGGGCACCACTAGCAAGTGCACCACAGAAGTGTCGATTGCCTATAGCCGTTTTCCTAGTAGTGTCCGTATGCGGATAATCAATCCTAACCTTTCAATTACACGCCCTAGTATAGGCACCTCTCCTGTGAGTTTGGCCTCCCAACCATGACCAACTGTCATCTTGGGTATTGCATAGGTGGACAATCTTCATAAGGTAGCCTCAACTCAAACCTTGGACGCAAGGGAACCCATACTAAGGTGTAAAATTTCCAGTCAAGCCCTACCCAAAATCATCGGGTGTTCAAGAACATATGTCAAAACATTTCAGTAGAATGACTCATCATTCTGAGGTTTTCTTAACCATTTTCACCAAGTATTCCCATCTAAAGTTGATCAAGTTTTATGCTTAGCACTAGCATCTACAAGTGGGGGTAAACACTAATGAAGGGCGCTAATAAAGTGTGAAAGTTCTATGTTCAATCTCATGCATCAGGATGACATCAAGATTATTTAACCTAGGTCAAGTTTTATGCTCTTTATGCTACCTTCCAATGTCCTTCTATTATTTACAAGTTACTAAGTAAACTCTAAGAAAAAGCTTTATAAAAAAATAAAGTACTAAGTTTGCAAGTAAAACTAGGATTGGGTATCATCAATGGGTATAAGCTTGCTAAGTTAAAAACTTGCTAAGTAAGAAAACTTGAAAGTTGTAGCTTGCTTAATTAGTATCTTGCAACTATTGGCTTGCCTTGTGCAGAGTAGTGGTTGAAGTTCTCCCCGGCTTCTTCCTCGTAGTATCCTCCTTCCTCCTCGTATCCTTGTTCGGTCCTATCATCTATAAATAAATACGAGGTACACAATCACCACACAATTCTTAACTACTCTATTTAGCACACAAAAGGTCACACTAGATGATCGCATCATCACTAACATTATAAACATTAGGGCAATTAGTTTCCTTTTCTTTATTTTAGAAAATTAATTTCTACTCATTCAAAAACTACATAAGATTTAATATTCTCCACCTAAAACATGGGATCATGTTGACACATGTAATCACCACATATTTTAGTACATTGGAATGTGATTTAAAGTGGTGTCACATTTTAATAAGGTTTAACTTTTTTATTATTTTAAATAAAATGACTAGAATGGCCTATGGGGCATTCTTTTATTACTTGATCATTATTTCTGCAAGTAACCCTATATATTTTTATATATTTTGAAACGTATGGTTAAATGTGATTTTTGAGAGTTGGAATCAACTCAAAAGCTTTCTAACAAAATTGGTTTCATGCATTTTGGTTTAGTGAATCGAGCTAGGTTGATTTTTAAATCTAGGTACATAACTGATTTTAAAACTAAATAAATAAACCTAAATTTGAATTGTTGGGTCACGCAGGATGTTTAACTAGGCCAGCCCACTACGTACAGCGCGCGCGGGGGCTGGTTAAGTGAACGACCCCACTCGTCAGTGAGACAGTGAGTGGCGAAGCGGTATGGGGAGATGTGGACTGTGCGATCTGACTCTAATCCTACGGTCATGGTTCATCGTCCACGCCTGAACAGGACGCGGCGAGGTTCAACCCTAGCGCGGCCAGTGTGGGTCAGTGGGGGCTCACCGGGGCTCCGGTGATGGTCGGCGATGGGGGCGAACGACGAAGTTGACGACGGCGATTCTCCTGGTACCGGCAACTCCTCCTAGGGGGGGCTTCAATCGACGGCGCCTCGCCTTGCTCCGGGAGTGAGGTGGGGTGGTTTTGAGAGGGAGGAGAGTGAGATGGTGTGAAGAATTTCAGCCGGGAAGGCCTCTATTTATAGTGCCTGAAGGGGACCGACGGGCACGGGTGGAGCTCGTCGTGGTCGTCGGCACAGCGTGCTAATGGAATGGGCGATTATTGGGGCAGTGCGTTGCCTCCTGGCGAAGCTCAACGACTTGATGGCACGGCGTGGGGCGGTAAAGAATGATCGGAACATCGTGGCGCTCTGGGCGGGTCTGACGGGGATTTTAATGGCGCACAACGTGCGTGGTCCGCGCGGCGGCGAACGAGGTTGTCTGGCAGGGTGCTGGGGTGCTGGTGATCACGTATGCAAGCGGCGAGGGCGGCGCGCAGTCTGTGGGCTTGTGTAACGGGCGGCGAATTGGCGCGCTCTTAGCTCGCACACAGAGAAGCTTAGCATGCTCGGGTAGTGTGTTCTAGGGGCTGGCAATGCTCGAGGCTTGGATAGGGGGTGGCGGTGGACGGTGGTCAGTGCTCCAGACTTGCTTGCTAGGCTTGGTGCTTCTGCTAGCTCACAGTCGACTTGTTGGTGGCAAGTTAGGCTCGGCATGCTCACCATTGATGGCCATTGCATGCTCACAGTGGTTCTAGGGCTAGTTAGATTAGTTTTATCATCTACCGAGAGTATAGAGTGAGCTATAAAGAGGACAAGGTTGGCCAAAATTACTGCTACAAATAGTGTTTGATGTTTGTTTGTTTGCTATAAACAAGGTGTTTGATGAAATGGCCGAAAGAAATTTAAATTTGAAATTTGGATTCAAACTTGGGGGGGTTTTCTAGGCACATACTAGGGAGTCTTGGGTTAGTTGGATTGGTCAAGGGGCACTCGTTTGGTTGGGTTTTGAAAATGTGTGATCTTCACAAATGTGTGATCTTCACAAATGTGTGATCTTCACATATTTTACATTGTCATTTGAATGGGGTTACTAAATGTTTCTGCAAGTTAGAAAGGTGGGATTTTATTCACTTTTACTTGGTATTGCAAGGGGTGAAAAGAAATGGAAAAGTTTTTGTTTGAAATCTTGGACTAGAAACACTCAAAGTGCCCCAGTGAGCAAGATAGGCAAAAATGACCATTTCCTTTATTTGGTTTGTTTTTGATTTTTTTCTTGATTTGTTTCTGTCTGGAAATGTTTTAGATGGTGTTATTTTCATATTTAAACCATTCCTTGCTATTTAGGTTAATCACACAATTTCAAACATGCATTCATATAATCATGACATAAACACATGCATTCATTTGGTTTTTATTTAATCAATGTTATTGTTAACCCTGATTTTAGTGAATAGAGTTTGATAAACATGATCAATATTTTTGGGATGTTACAAACCTTCCCTCCTTAAAAAAAATCTCCTCCCTAGATTTGAGAGAAGAAAAAAGATTACCTAGGATTTAAAGAGATCGGGAAACTCCGTCCTGATGTGATCTTCTTACTACCAGGTAGCTTCTTCTTTAGTGTGGTTGCTCCACTGAATCTTGAGAAATTTTATGCTTCGGGTCCTGGTGGTTCTGAAAGCTTCCTCCAATATACGGATAGGTACTTCAGGATATGTTAGGTCATCGTTGATCTCTATGGTCCGGTGATCAATGTTCTTGAAAACTTCAGTCTTCTCCGGGACTTCAAGGAATTTGCGAAGTAACGATATATGGAACACATTATGCACTGCTGGCATCTCTTCTGACAGTTCCAATTGATACGATATTTCTCCTCGACGGTTCAGAATCTTGAAAGGTCTGATATATTTGGGGGCTAACTTTCCTTTGAGTTGGAAACGCTGCATTCCCTTCAAAGGCGACACTTTGACATACACAAAATCTCCGAGATTGAAAGCGAGGTCTCGATGTCTCACGTCGGCATAACTCTTCTGTCTTGACTGGGCGTTCTTGAGGTTCTCACGAATCTTGTGAACTTTCTCTTCTGCTTCTCGTAGGATGTCGGGTCCAAATATTTGACTCTATCCTACCTCTGACCAATTCAAAGGGGTACGACACTTCCTTCCATACATGAATTCAAATGGGACCATTTGCAAACTAGCTTGATAACTGTTGTTATAAGAAAATTATGTGAACGACAGACAGTCTTCCCATTTAGATCCATACTCTAGCACACATGGTCTCAACATATCTTCCAGTATTTGATTTACTCGCTCCGTTTGTCCATCAGTCTGAGGGTGATACGCTGTGCTGAAATCTAGTCGGGTTCCTAAACCTTCTTGGACTTTCTTCCAAAATCTCGAGGTAAACTGAGTTCCTCGATCCGATACAATGTTCTTGGGGACTCTGTGCAAACTGTCGATTCTAGCGATGTATAACTCTTCTAGCTTCGATCTCTGGTACATGGTCTTGACTGGTAAGAAATGGGCTACTTTGGACAATCTGTCAACTATTACCAAAATAGAGTGATTTCCCCTACTAGAAGTAGGCAATCCGGTGATAAAGTCCATTCCGATAGAGTCCCATTTCCATTCCGGAATCTGCACTGGTTGCAACAGTCCTGCGGGTCTTTGATGTCCCGCCTTAACTCTCTAAAAAATATCACACTTGGCGATATAGCTTCCGATTTATCTCTTCATCTTATGCCACCAAAATTGCTCTTTTAGATCCTGATACATCTTCATTCCTCCGGGGTGGATAGAATAAAGAGTATCATGGGCTTCCTTCAAAATAACTTCCTACAACTCTGAATCGGCTGGTACACAGAGACGTCCTTTGTACCACAAGACTCCCTCTTCATCTTCGGTAAATCCGGGTACTTTGCCTGTACTGATACAACGTTTGATTACACCGATACTAGCATTTCCTTTCTGTGTGTCGTTGATCTGACTAATCAAAGTGGGTTGAAGTTCGATGCTAGCCAAAAATCCTTCACTCACTAATTCCACTATGAAATCTTCCATCTCCTTGTGCAAACTTGGTTGCTCCTCTAAAATCATGGAGTTCAAGCGGACGGCAATCTGCTAAGGGCATCTGCTACCACATTGGCTTTACCGGGGTGATAGTGAATGTCTAGATCATAGTCCTTGATTAGTTCAAACCATCTTCTCTGCCTCATATTCAGCTCCTTCTGAGTGAATATATACTTAAGGCTCTTGTGATCCGAATAAATCTCACAACGATTACCCATAAGGTAATGCCTCCATGTCTTGAGGGCTAGAACTACGGCTGTTAGTTCAAGGTGATGGGTAGGATAATTCTGTTCGTGCTACTTCAGTTGTCGGGATAGATAAGATATAACTTTGCCGGCGGGTAGATCTAGAGGGGCATCCCTGCCCCTCCTTTTATAGGTGAGAGGGCGCCGGCCAGGGGAGGAGAGTCCTCCCCCAAGTCGGCCTCCAAGGCCGGCGGGTGGAGGGAGAGGAACTCCTCCCCAAGTAGGTTTCCTACTCTCCCTCCACCAAGCAAACTTGCCGTTTGACTATTCAAACTAGGATTTGATTTATCACTTTATTTTGCTCAGCGATGACACCAAGTACATGATGCAATCATTCCAACTTGTTATGACACATTCATGTACCCTTCCCCCCCCGGTGTGCCGGACCTTCCGGAACCTTCTAGAACATTCTCGATGAAAACACCGAAACCATTCTCTAACCCCGAAACAGGACTTTCCTTATATGAATCTTATTCTCCGGACCATTCCGGATCTCCTCGTGATATCCCGGATCCCATCCAAGACTCCGAACAACATTCGGTATCTTACTCATCATTCCATAACTACTCAACAACATCGAATCCTTAAGTGTGTCTCCCTACGGTTCGTGAATTATGCGGACATGATCAAGACACTTCTCCGATCAGTAACCAATAGAGGAATCTGGAAATTCATATGGTTCCCACATATTTCTATGATTACTTTGCGATCGAATGAACCACTTACATACGATACCAATTTCCCTTTGTCTCACGATAGTTTACTTATCCGAGGTTTTGATCGTCGGTATCTCTACATACCTAGTTCAACCTCGTTACTGAAAAGTACTCTTTTCTCGTTCCCGTGATATGTGATCCCTTGTGAGCCAGTCAAATTCTTGCAAGCCAATTGGATGACATTCCACCGAGAGGGCCCAGAGTATATCTATCCGTCATATGGATGGACAAATCCCACTCTTGATCCATGTGTCTCAACCAATACTTTTCGAACACTCAATGCCACCTTTATAACCACCCAGTTACGGTGTGGTGTTTGATGTCATCAAAGTATCCTTCCGATGATGGTGATATGCATGATCTCATGGTCGAAGGAATTAGGTTACTATGTATCAGAAATCATATAGCAATTGAACTATTAAAATGACTTGATCTTTATGCTACGCTTATTTATAGGAGTATGTCCATCATATCATTCTCCTAACGATATGATCTTGTTGTTAATAACATCTCAATGTTCATGATAGGGAAACCACAATCATTTATTAACCAACAAGCTAGTATTATAAAGAGGCTTTACTAGGGACTCTAATTTAGTTTACAAATCACACAAGTATTAATGTTTCCTTGTTAATACTATTATAGCATGAATGTAAACATTTATCATAAACACAAATATATAATAATAACTACATTTATTATTGCCTCTAGGGCATATCTCCAACAGTCTCCCACTTGCACTAGAGTCAACTAATCTAGATTACATGGTAATATACCGAACACCCATGGCAGTTTGGTGTTGGTCATGTTTTGCCCTCGGGAGAGGTCTAGTCAACGGATCCGCCACATTCAGATCTGTGTGTACTTTGCAAATCTTTATGTCACCATCTTGGAAATGTTCTCGAATAGCATGAAAACGTAGCTTGATGTGCTTCAGCTTCTTGTGTGACCTTGGTCCTTGCGCATTGGCTATGGCACCCATGTTATCACAATAGATAGACATTGGGTCCAGCGCACTTGGAACCACACCGAGCTCTGTAATGAACTCCTTCATCCATATCGCTTCTTGTGAAGCCTCCAAAGCAGCTATGTATTCCGATTCAGTTGAAGATCTCGCCACAAAGCTTTGCTTTGCACTCCTCCAGCTAACTGCTGCACCATTCAAAGTAAATACGTATCCAGATTGAGATTTAGAATCATCCAGATCGGTGTTCCAACTAACATCGGTGTAACCATTAACAACGAGCTGTTCATCTCCTCTATAAGAAAGAACCATATCCTTAGTTCTTCTAGAGTACTTAAGGATGTTTTTGACCGCTGTCCAATGATCCACTCCTGGATCACTTTGATATCTGCTAGTCAAACTAACATCATATGCAATTTCGGGTCTAGTACATAGCATGACATACATTAGAGATCCTATGGCTGAGGCATAGGGAGTCTTACTCATCCTTTCTCTATCTTCTGCCGTTGCTGGACTTTGAGTTTTACTCAAGGTCGTATTGGGCAACATGGGCAAGAACCCTTTCTTGCTATCTTCCATTCCAAACCTCTTTAGAACTTTGTCCAAATATGTACTTTGTGACAATGATATTAGGCGTCTCGATCTATCTCTATAAATCTTTATGCCTAATATGTAAGCTGCTTCGCCAAGATCTTTCATTGAAAAACTATTATTCAAATATTCCTTGACACTTTTAAGAAGGTCTACATCATTCCCAATCAACAATATGTCATCTACATATAGTATTAAGAATGCTACAGAGCTCCCACTCACTTTCTTGTAAATACAAGCTTCTCCATAAGTTTGTATAAAACCAAAACTTTTGATTACTTTATCAAAACGTTGATTCCAACTTCGGGATGCTTGCTTCAATCCATATATGGACCGTTGAAGTTTGCATACCTTGTTAGCATCTTTAGGATCGACAAAACCTTTGGGTTGCATCATATACAACTCTTCATCAATGTCTCCATTGAGGAACGTTGTTTTGACATCCATCTGCCATATCTCATAATCGTAATATGCAGAGATTGCTAACAAAATCCTCACAGACTTTAGCTTCGCTACTGGTGAGAAAGTCTCATCGTAGTCAACTTTTTGAATTTGTCGAAACCCTTTTGCGACAAGTCGAGTTTTATAGATAATAACATTACCATCAGCATCTGTTTTCTTCTTGAAAATCCATTTATTCTCGACAGCCTTCCGGCCATCCGGTAAGTCCACCAAAGTCCATACTTGGTTTTTGTACATGGATCCAATCTCGGATTTCATGGCTTCTTGCCATTTATTGGAATCTGGGCTCATCATCGCTTCCTCATATGTCGCAGGGTCATCGGTGTTGTCCACCAACATGACACTCATAATGGGATCATACCAATCAGGAGTGGTACGAGTTCTCGTTGACCTGCGAGGTTATGTAGCAACTACAACCGAAGTTTCATGTTCATCACCATTAGCTTCCTCTCTTATTGGTGCAGGCACCATAGGAACTTCTTTCGGTGCCGCGCTACTTGCAAGTTCGAGAGAAGGTTCGATAACCTCATCGAGTTCTACTTTCTTTCCAGTCACTTCTTTCGAGAGAAATTCCTTCTCTAGAAAGGATCCATTCTTGGCAACGAAGATTTTTCCTTCGGATCTATGATAGAAGGTATACCAAATACTTTCCTTTGGGTATCCTATGAAGACGCATTTTTTCACTTTGGGTTCAAGCTTGTCCGGCTGTAACTTCTTTACATAGGCTTCGCAACCCCAAACTTTAAGGAACGACAATTTAGGTTTCTTCCCAAACCATAATTCATATGGTGTCGTTTCAACGGATTTAGATGGTGCCCTATTTAAAGTGAATGCGGCTGTTTCTAATGCATAACCCCAAAATGATAGCGGTAAATCTGTAAGTGACATCATAGAACGAACCATATCTAAGAGAGTTCGATTACGACGTTCGGACACACCATTACGTTGTGGTGTTCCCGGCGGTGTCAATTGTGAAAGTATTCCGCATTTCTTCAAATTCTCGCGAAACTCGTAACTTAGATATTCACCACCACGATTAGATCGTAGAAATTTAATCTTCTTGTTACGTTCATTCTCCACCTCACTTTGAAATTCCTTAAACTTCTCGAAAGTTTTGGACTTATGTTTCGTGAAATAGATATACACATATCTACTCAAGTCATCCGTGAAGGTAAGAACATAACGATAACCACCGCGTGATGCTACACTCATTGGACCACACACATCGGTATGTATGATCTCCAATAAGTCCATAGCTCGCTCCATCATACCAGAAAATGGAGTCTTAGTCATTTTACCCATGAGACATGCTTCGCATCTTTCAAGTGATTCGAAATCAAGTGATTCAAGAAGTCCATCAGAATGGAGTTTCTTCATACGCTTCACTCCAATGTGACCAAGACGACAGTGCCACATATAGGTTGAGTTATCGCTCAATTTCAAACGTTTAGCTTCAATGTTATTAATATGTGTATTTCCACTATCGAGATTCAATAAGAATAGACCATCTATCAAAGGTGCATGTGCATAAAACATATTACTCATATAAATCGAACAACCATTATTCTCGGACTTAAACAAGTAACCGTCTCGCAATAAACAAGATCCCGATATAATGTTCATGCTTAACGCATGCACCAAATAACAATTATTTAATTATAAAACTAATCCCGATGGTAGATGAAGAGGTAGCGTGCCGACCACGATCACATCAACCTTTGATCCATTTCCTACGTGCATCGTCACCTCGTTCTTCGCTAGCTTCCGTTTATTCTGCAGCACCTGTTTCGAGTTACAAATATGAGCAACCGAACCAGTATCAAATACCCAGGCACTACTATGAGTACTAGTGAGATACACATCAATAACATGTATATCATATATACCTTTCTTCTTGATGTTGCCGTTCTTCAAATCCGCCAAGTACTTTGGGCAATTCCGCTTCCAGTGACCTTCTCCCTTGCAGTAAAAGCACTCAGTATCAGGCTTAGGTCCAGCCTTGGTCTTCTTCGTCGGTGCGGTAACTTTCTTACCACCCTTCTTGAAGTGTCCCTCTTGCTTAGACTTTCCTTTCTTGAATTTGGTGGTCTTATTGACCATCAACACTTGGTGCTCTTTCTTGATCTCCACTTCTGCATATTTTAACATGGAGAAGAGTTCTGGCAACTGCTTGTTCATGCTTTGCATATTGTAGTTCATCACAAAGTTCTTGTAACTTGGTGGTAGTGATTGGAGGACACGGTAAATCCCTACAGCATTAGGAATCACTATACCCAAGCTTTGAAGTTTGTTTGCGTGCCCAGACATCTTAAGCACATGCTCACTGACGGAGATGCCCTCTTCCATCTTGCAGTTAAAGAACTTTTCAGAAGCCTCATAGCTCTCAACTGCCGCGTGAGTCTCAAATATCAGTTTGAGTTCACGGACAATATCATGTGGGTCTGAATTCTCACATCTTTTCTGAAGCTCCGATTCTAAACCATACAAGATAGCACACTGAACTATGGAGTACTGGGTCTTCCGAGCGAGGTAAGCATTCTTTACTTCATCGGTAGCATCAGCTACAGGCGGGTCACCCAGCGGTGCATCCAGCACATAGGTCAAATTACCAGCATTGAGGACAATCCTCAAATTGCGGAACCAATGCACGAAGTTGCTTCCATTGTTTTTCAACTTTTCTTTCTCTAGGAACGCATTAAAATTGATGGTAGGGGCCGCCATTGATCTACAACATATTTGCAATAGTTTATACTAAGTTTATGAAAAATTGAGTTCTAATTAATAGTTAAATTAATCTAGGCGAACTCCCACTCAAAACAATATCCCTCACATTGTTTTAGTGATCACACGAACCAAATCCACCACATCAAAACCGATCATCACGAGAGTTGATGTAGCTTCAATGGCGAACAATCGACATGTTCATCATATCTACTATATGATTCATGCTTTACCTTTCGGTGATCCGTGTTCCAAGACCATGTCTGTACATGCTAGGCTCGTCAAGATCAAACCTTAGCTTCCACATGAGCAAATCTGGCTTTCTCACGTTGTATACACTTGTAGAATCTAACACACCCGATCATCACGTGGTGCTTCGAAACAACAAGCTTTAGCAACGGTGCTTACTAAGGATGAACACTTTAGAACTTGAAATTCATGTGCATGAGGGATCATCTTATAATGCTACCGTCGTTAACTAAGCAATACAAGATGCATAAAGGATTAACATCACATGCAATTCATAATATGTGATATGATATGGCTTTTCTTCTTTGTGCTTCCGATCTCCATCTTCAAGCACGAACATGATCTCCATCATCACCGGCATTGCATCAAGGTTAATGACGCTGCTCCATGGTTGTCGTCCACCAGTTTCAACTATTACAACTACATTGAATAGACACGTGGGTCTTAACAAAAATTAAAGACAACCATATGGCTCCTGTCGGTTGCCAACTTACAATAAGGAACATTGCATACATCAAATATAATCACAATCATGGCCATATCACATCACAGCACACCCCTGCAAAACAAAGTTAGACGCCTCTTATTTCTTTGCATATTTTTTACGTGGTTTGGGGCTTTCAATAAGTGTCGATCTAACTTACGAACAACAACCACAACGTTGATGTTTGAACTATCAAGTTCCTGTTGTAAATTGGATCTATACTATAATGGGAGAGACAGACACCCGCAAAGCCACTTATGCAATACAAGTTGCATGTTGAGTGTTGAGCAAGTCTCGTGAACGATGTCATGTAAGGTTAGCCCGGGCCGCTTCATCCCATCATACTGCAAGATGCAAAGTACACAAGAAGCAATTGATAATAAAAGCACCACCACCCACAATGACCATTGTGTTCTACTCGTGCAACAGATCTACATATAGACACGGCTCTGATACCACTTGACGGGGTTCGTAGCATGGAAAACAAAAAATTTCTACCGCATAAAAACAAACAAGGCAAGATCTATCTACTAGATTGTATCAACGAGTCGATGGAATAACTCACCCTCGAAGATTCCAAAGTGCTTAACGAGAGCGGATTCTCGTGGGTGATGTAGTCGTACTCTTGTCGATCTCAAGATCGTGTAGACGATCCTTCCGGCGCTGCGTTCCGGCAGCGCTTCCGCAGTCGGTCACACGTTCAGTACTCGATGAAGACCTTCCTCTCCCTTGTTCCAGCAGGCAGCGGAGGTTGTAGCACTCTCCTCGCGATTCCGGCAGCACGACGGCGTGGTTCCGGAAGTAGAGGGGAGATCTCACAGGGCTTCGCCTTAAGCCGGAGCGAGTATGGTGGACTATGAGAGAGGCCTTGGCGATCTAGGGTTTAGAGGCACCAAGGGAGGAGTCTAGCCAGCGGCTAGGGTTAGGGTTTCACCCCAACTCGGCGAGTTGGTGGTGCCCTAGGCGGCAGCAGCAAGGGGTGGTGGCGCCGGCGGCTTAGGGCTAGGGTTTGGGTGGTGAGAGGTGTAGATCTAGAGGGCAGCCCTGCCCCTCCTTTTATAGGTGGGAGGGCGCCGGCCAGGGGAGGAGAGTCCTCCCCCAAGTCGGCCTCCAAGGCCGGCGGGTGGAGGGAGAGGAAATCCTCCCCAAGTAGGTTTCCTACTCTCCCTCCACCAAGCAAACTTGTTGTTTGACTTTTCAAACTAGGATTTGATTTATACCTTTATTTTTCTCAGCGATGACACCTAGTACATGATGCAATCATTCCAACTTGTTATGACACATTCATGTACCCTTCCCCCCGGAGTGCCGGACCTTCCGGAACCTTCTAGAACATTCCCGATGAAAACACCGGAACCATTCTCCAACCCCGAAACAGGACTTTCCTTATATGAATCTTATTCTCCGGACCATTACGGATCTCCTCGTGATATCCCGGATCCCATCCAAGACACCGAACAACATTCGGTCTCTTACTCATCATTCCATAACTACTCAACAACATCGAATCCTTAAGTGTGTCTCCCTACGGTTCGTGAATTATGCGGACATGATCGAGACACTTCTCCGATCAATAACCAATAGAGGAATCTGGAAATTCATATGGTTCCCACATATTTCTACGATTACTTTGTGATCGAATGAACCACTTACATACGATACCAATTTCCCTTTGTCTCACGATAGTTTACTTATCCGAGGTTTTGATCGTCGATATCTCTGCATACCTAGTTCAACCTCGTTACTAATAAGTACTCTTTTCTCGTTCCCGTGATATGTGATCCCTTGTGAGCCAGTCACATGCTTGCAAGCCAATTGGATGACATTCCACCGAGAGGGCCCAGAGTATATCTATCTGTCATATGGATGGACAAATCCCACTCTTGGTCCATGTGTCTCAACCAATACTTTCCGAACACTCAATGCCACCTTTATAACCACCCAGTTATGGTGTGGTGTTTGATGTCATCAAAGCATCCTTCCGGTGATGGTGATATGCATGATCTCATGGTCGAAGGAATTAGGTTACTATGTATCAGAAAGCATATAGCAATTGAACTATTAAAATCACTTGATCTTTATGCTACGCTTATTTATAGGAGTATGTACATCATATCATTCTCCTAACGATATGATCTTGTTGGTAATAACATCTCAATGTTCATGATAGGGAAACCACAATCATTTATTAACCAACAAGCTAGTATTATAAAGAGGCTTTACTAGGGACTCTAATTTAGTTTCCAAATCACACAAGTATTAATGTTTCCTTGTTAATACTATTATAGCATGAATGTAAACATTTATCATAAACACAAAGATATAATAATAACTACATTTATTATTGCCTCTAGGGCATATCTCCAACACATGGGTCTTGCCATACTCGAGAATCATTCTACGAACTTGTTGTAGTATCCCGCTAATCCGAGAAATGCATGAACTTGGGTTTGAGTGCTTGGGGCTTCCTAATCTTCAACTTCTGTCACCTTTGAAAGGTCAACGGCAATTCCTCCGGCTGATACAATATGTCCGAGGAATCCTACCTCCTGTAACCAGAATTCACATTTGCTAAACTTGGCATACAGCTGATGCTCCCTAAGGGTTCCAAGGATGGTCCTTAGGTGTATCTCATGTTCTTCTTCTGATTTGGAATAGATCAGAATGTCATCGATGAAAACAACGACAAACTTATCCAGCAAGTCCATAAAAATCTTATTCACGAGGTTCATGAAATAAGCGGGGCCATTGGTTAATCCAAAAGACATGACGGTATACTCGTATAATCCATATATGGTGGTAAAGGTAGTTTTTGGAATATCCTCTGCGCAAATCTTGAGTTGATGATAACCAGTTCTAAGATCAATCTTAGAAAACATTCTTGCACCGGTTAACTGGTCAAACAGGTCTTCTATCTCTAGAAATGGGTACTTGTTCTTGATGGTGACGTCATTCAACTTCCGATAATCCGTACACAAACGGTTACCTCCATCTTGCTTGTCCACAAACAAGACAGGTGATCTCCATGGCGACGCACTTGGTTGGATCAATCCAATTTCCAACATGGCATCCAGTTTGTTCAGCTCCACTAGTTCCGATGGGTTCATACTATATGGTCTCTGAGCTATGGGTCCGGTTCCAGGTATTAGTTCAATGATAAACTCGATATCCCAATCTGGGGGCATACCGGGCAAAACATCTGGAAATACATCGGGGTATTCATAGACTATCCGGACTTGGTCAATGGTTGGCTGGGCTATACCCTTGTTGCACTTGAATAGACGGCGCAAGGTTTCCGATACATGCTCTACTGATATTCCGGCTGTACTGGTCATGGTTATGGCTTTCTTGGCACAGTCAATTAATCCTTTATGTTTGGACATCCAATCCATTCCTAGTACTACTTCCAAACCTTTAGTTCCGAGTACTATTAGATTAGCATAAAAATCTATGCCATGGATTCAGATAGGTACGGCCTTGAAAATCTGTCTAGCTTTGGTGGTTGAACCAGGTATTTGAACAATCATAACATGCTTCAAATGGGTGGGTTGAATCTTACTAGTGCATGAAAATTCTTCAGTAACAAATCAGTGCGATACTCTAGAATCAAACAACACTCTTGCAAGTACTGAGTTAATAGAAAACATACCCAGCACGACATCTAGCGCTTCTTGGGTTTGTTCAGCATGCATGAGAAAGAGACGGCCGTTGCGGTTGAGCGAATTCCCTGGGGCAAACCTTCTTTCGGGCTGAACACGACGCTGCTGCTGAGCTGGGGAATTTGCATTGGGGGCTGCGGCAATTTTCTTGGGGAACTCATTGGAATAGTGACCCTTGGTTCCACATTCATAACAAGTCACCTACGACTTGTCATTTGCTGCAACAGGCACAACATTGCTTCCAGTCCTTGTGGCAACGTTGGTGTTGGTGGCGGCATTGTTGTTGTTGAACTTAGGCGGTGCACGGTTGAAATTGCTGGGGTTGCCGGGGTTGTTGTGATTTCCTCCGGGCCTTGGGTTTCCACGGTTGGGATAGGTTGGATGTTTCATCGGGGGTCTGTTGGTTCTTCGGGCAAATCCTGTAGATGGATTGGGGCGATACTTTGGTGTATGGTGGGTTCCTGGTTGATGCATCATGCGACCCTTGCGGTTCTCATTAGCTTGGTTGATCTTTCCTTTCATATGAATGGCAGAGTCAACTAAAGCTTTAATATCAGCAAAGGGGATATTGACTAACATTGTCTGCATCTCATCATGCAAACCATTCAGGAATCTCTCCTTCTTCTTGGCCTTAGTGCTGATCTCATCCGGGGCATACCTTGACAAAGATAGGAATCTATCATGGTACTCTACCACAGTCATTCTTCCTTGCTTAAGCTCTTTGAATTCATCTCTCATCCATAGAATCAAACCTGGTGTGGCATCCCGCAAAAACCACTACTAGAAAATCGCTTGTTGTTTTATGTTCGTGCATCATCATTACATCAGCATGCATCTGTTGGCCTAAAACTATTTTCTAAAAGCCTATTTTGTTTTCTAGATATTCTCCTCTTTGTTCAATCCAAACCCTAGATCTGTCCGGATCTTTTGTTTGTATAAAACCCTTTGACAAATGTTTTGTTTTAAAACAAAGAAAAATAATAATAATAATAATAATAAATATAATAAATCTATTTTGTTCAGGGGGAGGCCGCCATCGGCCAGGCCCAAAAGGCCCAGCTGACAGATCAAACCCTAACCTGACCTACACCTAGTCCCTTCCCTGCCGCTTCCACACCCCACCAGCACCCACCGCCGCCACCCTGGCACCCCTCCACCTCACTCCATCCTCTCCCATCACGCCACCTCACCCCCCAACTCCCTCCCTCTCCCCACCTGCCGCATCACACACGCACACACACGGCGCGCAGCAGCCGACCGACCCCAGTCCCCAGCAACCGCTCCTCTCGCAGCCGGCCCCACCCCAGGCCCACCTACCCCAGGCCGCGTCCCACCCCGCGTTCCCCTCGCCTCCACCCCGCCTCGCTCCCTCCACTCGATTCCTCCCTGACGCCAGGAATCTTCCGCCGCCACCTCCCCTAATCCTCCCGTCCCCCCCCCCCCCCCCCCCCGCCCGCCGCCAGGGACACAAGGTCTCGACCCCGCCGCCAAGCTTGGCTGCATCACCGCCCCGGCCGCCACCGAGCCTTCCTCCTTGCCGTTCCTCGCCGCATCCTTCTCTCCGTCGGTCGCCTGCGTCGCGCCCGATCCGCCGCCGTCAGGTGTTCCTCTGCCGCGGAACTCCTCTGCCAGTACCTCGTCGTTCCGGCCTCTCTCCGTTGCCAGGGTCCACAAGGACGCCACCTGCAAGCTCCCCTGTCTTCCCGACGGCCTCGCTCGCCACCCTTCCTCCGTCCCAAGGACGGTGTTGTCATGCTCCTCTCTGGCCGCGCTCCCTGCCGCTCCGCCGTCGTCCTTGGCCTCGCCCCGGGTGCGGCCCCACCCTGTCACGCGCCTCCGCCCTCCCAGATGCCCCGTCCACCCTTTTTTCGCCTCTCTGCATCGCGCGCCTCTGTTTTGGTTGCCCTTGTGCTCCCTCTGCGAACGGTGCTCGGTTCGCTGCTCCCCAGCACGTCTGCCTCGTCGCCGATGTATTCATTTGTTGATGCAGTATCAGGCTATCTTGGTGGTGTTTGGATATTCTGTCGTGGTTGGTGGATAAGTGGTGTTGCCTCCCGGGTGTTTTGTTTCAGCCACCACCATTTGTTGATGATGTTCGATAAGCAGGCCAAACTCGAGAAGCTTACCAAGATCTCGTGAAGGCCCTGGTATCAAACAAGTTCTTCTTCGGCAACAAGATCGCCACACGATACCTGACAGCGGCATGCCACGAACTCCTTCACGGATTCGAAGACCGAACCCTGGCGTGCCAAGATCTTCTTCACGGAGACCAAAGTCCGCTATCCGAAGCCCAAACCCAAACCCTGTCGAAACCTCGGACCCCCAAGACCTTCGGAATCAAGATGTGTGACCTCTATCCAAGACCTCTATTTTTATAACATAACATCTATCTTGTTGCATATTAAATTGTCATGGATGCATACATATTCGTGTGGTTTGGGGCCTTATGCCGATTCACCTCATAATTAAATATGGAGACCATATGCGGACATTTCTAGTCTCATATTGGTGCCATTTAAATTTGTGTAGCGAACCGGTGATATAATTTTGACTTGTTAAGACAACATTTAATTTGCGGGGTAGATAAATAACTTGAACCATCCAATAAACTGTCGGGACCCCGGTTCCACTTAATATGGCCTAAATGCATCGCACCTTTGCCATGTCATACATCATACATGCATCATGCCCGATTTTCTACCGTAGTATTAAATAGTGCATCCGGTGTTTGTGCTAGTGTTTTGCTTCTTCACGGACTAGGCCGATGAGTTGATGCGAGTGTCGACCCGATCTTCGGATGAACCTTCGACAATGTTTTCAGGCGAGCATCTCCCCCTTTCTACCTATCTTATTTTTATAGTATTTATTCCCTCCTGTTGATCTATTGCTATCTGTGTTGCATTGCTCTAGTTTTCGTACCCGTGATATCCCTTGCAGCCTCATATTGCCTTGGACACATCCTATTACCTGTTGTTTGGTAGATAGTGGGACTTGCGCGTCGTAGTCGCTTGCTCAAGTGTTGTTGCGTGTCGTCCAGTACCACAGTTGTTGTAGTATTGCCGCATGTTTAATGTTGGAGATGATCATGGCTTTAATTATTGTTTAATAACTAAAATTGAAGTAGGTAAATAATGCAGAGGCATAGGTGGGCAATAGATGTTATTTGGTTGTTAACCGTCCACTTGTGTCCCATAGGACCCCGAGTTCTTGACACCTGTTCCGAGATCGAGCGCGCTAACCACAGGTGGGGTGTATGAGCCCCCCATCGATTAGTACCTGATTTCAAAGTATTGTACCGGGGGGCACAAGTAGTTTGGGGCTTTATTACTATCCTGTACTTATGCCATGCTTTACTGCTTAATTTAAATTGTGTGAGGTACTGCACCTGTACTGTTTAGGATCATGACACGTTTTCGCTGTTTCGACAAGCCCAGTCATCGTTTCGGGTTCCCAGTCGTTTACAGCCGTCTACACAAACCCTGAGTCCGTCTCGGAGACCGGCCGACTTCGTTGCGGGTATCTTAGTGGGGTGGCCCCCATGTACTTGCTTTGGGTCTGGGAAATGTCATGACTTAGGCCCCGCCGACATACCGATGGGTGTATGTTAACTGATCTGGCAAAAAGGGTCGAAGTTCGTGTGGATACTTTGGTGCACCCCTGCAGGGTTAAATCTTTTCGAAAAGCCGTGTCTGCGGTTATGGACGACTTGGAACACAGTTCTCGATCATAGACAACTATAACTAAAGTTTACTGTTATAATTTGACTTGTATCCGATGTGACTAGTAATCAGCTCCACTACAACGGAATGGCTAAATAAAAGTACCAACAACTGCTGGGTTTGGGATGTCTCATGCTAATCGTATCTGACTATTAAGTGTCGCAACTACAACGGAATGGTTAACTAAAAGTGCCCACTGCTTATTATATCAGGATGACTATCTATACCTGACTAGTAATTGCTGCAACGATAACTGAATAAATAAAACTGCCAACTGTGTGAGTTCCTCGGTTGACTTCCTCGTTTGGTCTCGAGGGGGAAACACCAGGATGGGTATGTTTGGTGGTAGTATCAGGTTGGTTCCGAATAGGTCTTTCTTACCCCTCTCTGATAGCCGCTAGTTGTATCGAGTCTCTATAGGTTGTTTAGTGCATGCTGCGCTGCCGCTTCAGTCCACCATACCTATGTAGGCGAGGACCGCCGAATTCTAGCCTCGCCGTGTACTGGCCTCAGTACTGACCGCTCCTCTTTCTCCTTTGCCCTTTGTCGGCACCCCTTCTGTTTAAGCATGTTTTGAGATCGACGTCGTTAGCAGGGTTACCCTTCCGGCTTGGCCTGGGCAGGGTTATGGACGCCAGTGGTTATTCTTCAGGGCTCTTAGCTCAATTTGCATCTTGTCCGTACTCGGACGCTGTATCGTTTTCAAGGTGATTTGGATCTTTGTACTGTATATCTGTATTCTTGACTCATTGAGTCGCCGTTGTATATATCTGTTCTGTGGGTTCCATCGTGGACTATTGTGTAATGATATTACTTCGTTTTCCACCCGCACGCAAGTGCCTGGTGGGCACCTTTGAATCGTTTCTATGCGGGTTTGGCGGATTTTGCTAAAACTTGCATAGGGCCGATTCTGAGGGTGTTACAGAGTGGTATCAGATCTCAGCAGTTGCTATACCCCACAAGTCCAGCCTGTAGGATAACCTAGCTAACGGCCGAAGTAGAGTGTCAAAACTATTTTTGCAAAATCGGTTGGATAGTTCTGATTAGGTCTGATTTTACTCCTTACCCCTCTGCTGCTCTCCTCTCACCTCTGCGTGTTTTGAATCCGCTCTCTTCTCTCTCTTCGAGTCCAGGATTTCTCGTGGTTGGGTTCCATCGTACCTTCAGGGTTTCGCTTCCTCCTTTGGTAACGGTGTTGCTACATCTGGTCTTCATGCTATCCGAGGAACCCTTTGTCTGGTGGACTTCTCTTTGTTCCTTCTCGTGCCTTCCGATGTTTTCCGACGCGACGACATCATCTACGCTAGATCCGATGCAGAGTCTGCATCCCTCCTTTGTTTCTGAACCTCGATTGTCAAGATCTTCAGTCTGATTCCGAGAGTTGGTTGCATAATCCTCCTATTCATGTGCAGAGTAATGCTTTGAATGCGGGATGGAGTCGCGACCATACCACTACTCTTATCATTCGCTTCTGTACGTTGGATGGGTGGATCAATGCAATTTTACTCCTTCCACGGAAGTTAGAGGTGGCCTTACCTTTTGAGACCTCTATCTTCGACTTTGTTTCTCCGGAGTGTTCTCTCGACGAACATGATCAACGACCGCTTGTGGTGGTGTCGCCGATCTCAAGATGGAGCAAGAACCCTTGATAGTGGTGTCGCGAGGATCAAAATGAAGCGAGAAGATTTCGGCCGTCGACCTTCTTCCCGTATGATGAGGCGGATCTCGAGGGCGAGATCCATTGTTAGTGGTGTCGAATTGTGGCATCCCGCAAAAACCACTACCAGAAAATCACTTGTTGTTTTATGTTCGTGCATCATCATTACATCAGCATGCATATGTTTGCCTAAAACTATTTTCTAAAAGCCTATTTTGTTTTCTAGATATTCTCCTCTTTGTTCAATCCAAACCCTAGATCTGTCCGGATCTTTTGTTTGTCTAAAACCCTTTGACAAATGTTTTGTTTTAAAACAAAGAAAAATAATAATAATAATAATAATAATAAATATAATAAATCTATTTTGTTCCGGGGGAGGCCGCCATCGGCCAGGCCCAAAAGGTCTAGCTGACAGATCAAACCCTAACCTGACCTACACCTAGTCCCTTCCCTGCCGCTTCCACACCCCACCAGCACCCACCGCCGCCACCCTGGCACCCCTCCACCTCACTCCATCCTCTCCCATCACGCCACCTCACCCCCCAACTCCCTCCCTCTCCCCACCTGCCGCATCACACACGCACACACACGGCGCGCAGCAGCCGACCGACCCCAGTCCCCAGCAACCGCTCCTCTCGCAGCCGGCCCCACCCCAGGCCCACCTACCCCAGGCCGCGTCCCACCCCGCGTTCCCCTCGCCTCCACCCCGCCTCGCTCCCTCCACTCGGTTCCTCCCTGACGCCAGGAATCTTCCGCCGCCGCCTCCCCTAATCCTCCCGTCCCCCCCCCCGCCCGCCGCCAGGGACACAAGGTCTCGACCCCGCCGCCAAGCTTGGCTGCATCACCGCCCCGGCCGCCACCGAGCCTTCCTCCTTGCCGTTCCTCGCCGCATCCTTCTCTCCGTCGGTCTCCTGCGTCGCGCCCGAGCCGCCGCCGTCAGGTGTTCCTCTGCGGCGGAACTCCTCTGCCAGTACCTCGTCGTTCCTGCCTCTCTCCGTTGCCAGGGTCCACAAGGACGCCACCTGCAAGCTCCCCTGTCTTCCCGACGGCCTCGCTCGCCACCCTTCCTCCGTCCCAAGGACGGCGTTGTCATGCTCCTCTCTGGCCGCGCTCCCTTCCGCTCCGCCGTCGTCCTTGGCCTCGCCCCGGGTGCGGCCCCACCCTGTCACGCGCCTCCGCCCTCCCAGATGCCCCGTCCACCCTTTTGTCGCCTCTCTGCATCGCGCGCCTCTGTTTTGGTTGCCCTTGTGCTCCCTCTGCGAACAGTGCTCGGTTCGCTGCTCCCCAGCACGTCTGCCTTGTCGCCGATGTATTCATTTGTTGATGCAGTATCAGGCTATCTTGGTGGTGTTTGGATATTCTGTCGTGGTTGGTGGATAAGTGGTGTTGCCTCCCGGGTGTTTTGTTTCAGCCACCACCATTTGTTGATGATGTTCGATAAGCAGGCCAAACTCGAGAAGCTTACCAAGATCTCGTGAAGGCCCTGGTATCAAACAAGTTCTTCTTCGGCAACAAGATCGCCACACGATACCTGACAGCGGCATGCCACGAACTCCTTCACGGATTCGAAGACCGAACCCTGGCGTGCCAAGATCTTCTTCACGGAGACCAAAGTCCGCTATCCGAAGCCCAAACGCAAACCCTGTCGAAACCTCGGACCCCCAAGACCTTCGGAATCAAGATGTGTGACCTCTATCCAAGACCTCTATTTTTATAACATAACATCTATCTTGTTGCATATTAAATTGTCATGGATGCATACATATTCGTGTGGTTTGGGGCCTTATGCCGATTCACCTCATAATTAAATATGGAGACCATATGCGGACATTTCTAGTCTCATATTGGTGCCATTTAAATTTGTGTAGCGAACCGGTGATATAATTTTGCCTTGTTAAGACAACATTTAATTTGCGGGGTAGATAAATAACTTGAACCATCCAATAAACTGTTGGGACCCCGGTTCCGCTTAATATGGCCTAAATGCATCGCACCTTTTCCATGTCATACATCATACATGCATCATGCCCGATTTTCTACCGTAGTATTAAATAGTGCATCCGGTGTTTGTGCTAGTGTTTTGCTTCTTCACGGACTAGGCCGATGAGTTGATGCGAGTGTCGACCCGATCTTCGGATGAACCTTCGACAATGTTTTCAGGCGAGCATCTCCCCCTTTCTACCTATCTTATTTTTATAGTATTTATTCCCTCCTGTTGATCTATTGCTATCTGTGTTGCGTTGCTCTAGTTTTCGTACCCGTGATATCCCTTGCAGCCTCATATTGCCTTGGACACATCCTATTACCTGTTGTTTGGTAGATAGTGGGACTTGCGCGTCGTAGTCGCTTGCTCAAGTGCTGTTGTGTGTCGTCTAGTACCACAGTTGTTGGAGTATTGCCGCATGTTTAATGTTGGAGATGATCATGGCTTTAATTATTGTTTAATAACTAAAATTGAAGTAGGTAAATAATGCAGAGGCACAGGTGGGCAATAGATGTTATTTGGTTGTTAACCGTCCACTTGTGTCCCGTAGGACCCCGAGTTCTTGACACCTGTTCCGAGATCGAGCGCGCTAACCACAGGTGGGGTGTATGGGCCCCCCATCGATTAGTACCTGATTTCAAAGTATTGTACCGGGGGCCACAAGTAGTTTGGGGCTTTATTACTATCCTGTACTTATGCCATGCTTTACTGCTTAATTTAAATTGTGCGAGGTACTACACCTGTACTGTTTAGGATCGTGACACGTTTTCGCTGTATCGACAAGCCCAGTCATCTTTTCGGGTTCCCAGTCGTTTACAGCCGTCTACACAAACCCTGAGTCCGTCTCGGAGACCGGCCGACTTCGTTGCGGGTAGATTAGTGGGGTGGCCCCCATGTACTTGCTTTGGGTCTGGGAAACGTCATGACTTAGGCCCCGCCGACATACCGATGGGTGTATGTTAACTGATCTGGCAAAAAGGGTCGAAGTGCGTGTGGATACTTTGGTGCACCCCTGCAGGGTTAAATCTTTTCGAAAAGCCGTGTCCGCGGTTATGGACGACTTGGAGCATAGTTCTCGATCATAGACAACTATAACTAAAGTTTACTGTTATAATTTGACTTGTATCCGATGTGACTAGTAATCAGCTCCACTACAATGGAATGGCTAAATAAAAGTACCAACAACTGCTGGGTTTGGGATGTCTCATGCTAATCGTATCTGACTAGTAAGTGTCGCAACTACAACGGAATGGTTAACTAAAAGTGCCCACTGCTTATTATATCAGGATGACTATCTATACCTGACTAGTAATTGCTGCAACGATAACTGAATAAATAAAACTGCCAACTATGTGAGTTCCTCGGTTGACTTCCTCGTTTGGTCTCGAGGGGGAAACACCAGGATGGGTATGTTTGGTGGTAGTATTAGGTTAGTTCCGAATAGGTCTTTCTTACCCCTCTCTGATAGCCGCTAGTTGTATCGAGTCTCTATAGGTTGTTTAGTGCATGCTGCGCTGCCGCTTCAGTCCACCATACCTATGTAGGCGAGGACCGCCGAATTATAGCCTCGCCGTGTACTGGCCTCAGTACTGACCGCTCCTCTTTCTCCTTTGCCCTTTGTCGGCACTCCTTTTGTTTAAGCAGGTTTTGAGATCGACGTCGTTAGCAGGGTTACACTTCCGGCTTGGCCTGGGCAGGGTTATGGACGCCAGTGGTTATTCTTCAGGGCTCTTAGCTCAATTTGCATCTTGTCCGTACTCGGACGCTGTATCGTTTTCAAGGTGATTTGGATCTTTGTACTGTATATCTGTATTCTTGACTCATTGAGTCGTCGTTGTATATATCTGTTCTGTGGGTTCCAACGTGGACTATTGTGTAATGATATTACTTCATTTTCCACCCACACGCAAGTGCCTGGTGGGCACCTTTGAATCGTTTCTATGCGGGTTTGGCGGATTTCGCTAAAACTTGCATAGGGCCGATTCTGAGGGTGTTACACCTGGTGGCACATGGGTTCGGCTAAACTTGAGTTTGAATTCATCCCAAGCCATCATTTCCTCCATTCATGGTGCGAACGCTGTTCCACCATGCTCTTGCATCTCCGGCCAGATAGTGGATATCAAACAGTACTTTCTCGTTAGCTTCCACTCCTGCAAGTTCCAGGTTGTTCTCCATGGTTTGCAGCCAATCATCGGCATCTAGGGGCTCTTCAGACTTACTAAAAATGGGTGGATTGGTGTTCTGAAAATTCTTGAGCTTAGATAATGGTTGTCCTAGTTTCCATGGCCTTGATTGTTGTTGGCCATCGGAGCTATCTGTTGAAGGGTGGCTAAGTTGGCTTGACGTTCGGCTCTTTCGGCTTCGCGGTCAGAAACCAGCATTTGCAAGAGCTGCAACACTGGGTCCGAGAATGAAGTGCTTCCTCCACGTGGCATATGGAGATTGAGATAGATCATGAGAAAAGAGAGGAATTTCTAAGGTTCAGGTGTTTTGGGTTTGAAAAGTTTTTAAAGTTTGACTTAAATTTTTCTAGCAACTTGCTTTTCATTCATAGCACACGATACAAACACACACCACAACAAGGAAAAACATATGGTTTTAAGAACTATTATGGGAAACTACGATACAGTTGGACCGAATACAACTCACTAATGCTAGTGCTCAAGTGCTACTACTCCTCGGAGTCAGTGTCCTCATAATCCTCATCATCATCATCAATGAAGGCGAAGTCATCCTCATCGGTGAAGAATTCCATGGCCTGATCCTCCAGAAAGTCATCATCGTCACTTAGATAGGAGTAGGGGTCTCCATGAAGGTGTTCCCCTGCATTCTCCCTCTCCTCCAACTTCATATCTCTCTCGTGGATGGTCTCCTCCAAACCCGTGATCCGGTGGCGAAGACGGCCAATGATGCACTCCTTCTTGTTGAGCTGACGACGACGATACTGGCGATCCTTCACTAGCATGGCAATGGTGTGATCCTTCTGGGCGGCGATGTCATACTTATGGTTGGCGTAGGAGCGGGCATTGTCCAACTCCTTATGACGGTCATACATCATGAATCTGAGGTGTTCTAGTTTACTCTTCAGCTCGTGTGGTGGTATGGTGCCTCCAGTGACTGGCCCATAACATCACGCCTTGGGTAGAACTCAAAGCGGGTACCCTTGATTTTATTGACACTCTGCCCACATAGACGGTCAAGAGCTTCCTGCATGGCCCTGGCAAGTCCATCTAGCCAGTTGTTCTCTCTCAAGGTGAATTGAATTCCCTCTGTGGTGGGGGCTTCAATCTTTCCGCGGCGACTTGAAACAACTAGCCACTGCAATTCCTCTCCTTCCTGATCATTGAGCTGAGCTCCGAAGAACTCGCGGTACGGACGCTCCAGCATTTCTGCCAGCTGGTCCAAGTCACGCTCAAAGATGAGGTCTCCTCCATTCCCCAACTGATAGAACTTGCTATACTTCACGTCCATATATAAGAATATAGGATGAGTAAGTTAGTAGAGTGATCAAGTGTGTCAAATTTTATGTAAGTTTGAAAGAATTTATGAGGAATATGAATTTTCATGAAAAATTCTAAGTGATAAGAATGAGAATAAGTTTTCATAAATACTCACTTCCTTTGGTTTTGAAACTAAGTTTTTGATTCAAACGTCCATTCTAAACTAGGGTCTCCTATGGTCAAGATGGCTCTGATACCAACTTGTCAACACCCGAATTTTTAATCCCAGATGCCTCTTATGCCATACATCGCAATCTCAGGATTACCATTTTTGCGAGACATAACAGATTGGATATCATAGAAAATCATCTACAAACCATACATAAGGTCTTACACAAATAAGGATCTCATGATCCAGTCTTAATAAAATTCAAGCAGCGGAATAACGTAAAGATAACGATAGCATGGGCGAAGCTCCATCTTCATGGTCACAGGCAATGCTGACGATGGGAGATGATCCTAGTTGCCATAACCTTCCGACTGTCCATCCTCCTGATATTCCTCTTCATAGTCTGGCCACGGGAATAGCCAGGTACAAAGCTATGAGTACTCCTTAAGTACTCGCAAACTAATATTAACAAGTGAAGGGGTTTTTGAGTAGGATACTAATCTCTAGGGTTGTTTTCCAAAAAGCCAGATTTATCTCTACTAAGTTTAGAAGCAAAGAAAGCTAGTTGAAAGTTTTATAACACCTAAGTGGGAACTTGAATTTCATATCACAACTCTGTTATGGTCAAGTCAAGTCATAAATCATTTCATAAGTCATTTTGAAAAAACATCTGATGACAGAACAGTATGCCCACTCCAACTGTCCATAACCGCGGACGCGGCTATTCGAATAGTTTGACACTCTGCAAAGATTGTACACTTTCACCACAACATTCGCTACATCCGTCAGGAACAAATCCTGAATTCACCATACTCAGTATGCGGATAATCAATCCTAACCTTTCAATTACACACCCTAGTATAGGCACCTCTCCTGTGAGTTTGGCCTCCCAACCTTGACCAACTGTCATCTTGGGTACTACACAGGTGGATAATCGTCACAAGGTAGCCACAGCTCAAACCTTGGCCGCAAGGGAACCCATACTAAGGTTTATAAATTTCCAGTCAAGCCCTACCCAATTTTCGGGTATTGTGGTTGTACGGTAAAATTGGAATGGTATCGCATCCAGACAACCATCAGTTTTATAAAGGGCTAAGGCTCATTCCTTAACATTTTCATCATCTAAATCATCGGGTGTTCAAGAACATATGTCAAAACATTTCAGTAGAATGAATCATCATTCTAAGGTTTTCTTAACCATTTTCACCAAGTATTCCCATCTAAAGTTGATCAAGTTTTATGCGTAGCACTAGCATCTACAAGTGGGGGTAAACACTAATGAAGGGTGCTAATCAAGTGTGAAAGGTCTAAGTTCAATCTCATGCATCAGGATGACATCGAGCTTATTTAACCTAGGTCAAGTTTTATGCTCTTTATGCTACCTTCCAATGTACTTCTACTATTTACAAGTTACTAAGTAAACGCTAAGAAAAATCTTTGATAAAGAAATAAAGTACTAAGTTTGCAAGTAAAACTAGGATTGGGTATAATCAATGGGTATAAGCTTGCTAAGTTAACAGCTTGCTAAGTAAGATAACTTGCAAGTTGTAGCTTGCTTAATTACTAGCTCATAAGTACTGGCTTACCTTGTGCTGAGTAGTGGTTGAAGTTCTACTCGGCTTCTTCCTCGTAGTATCCTCCTTCCTCCTCGTATCCTTGGTTGATACTATCGTCTATAATTAAATAGGAGGTACACAATCACCACACAATTCTTAACTACTCTATTTAGCACACAAAAGTTCACACTAGATGATCTAGCATCATCACTAACATTATAAAACATTAGGGCAATTAGTTTCCTTTTCTTTATTTTAGAAAAGTAATTTCTACTCATTGAAAAACTACTTAAGATTTAATATTCTCCAACTAAAACATGGGATCATGTTGACACATGTCATCACCACATATTTCAGTACATGGGAATGTGATTTAAAGTGGTATCACAATTTAAAAAGGTTTAACCTTTTTATTATTTTAAATAAAATGGCTAGAATGGCCTATGGGGCATTCTTTTATTACTTGATCATTATTTCTGCAAGTGACCCTATATATTTTTATATATTCTGAAAGGTATGGTTAAATGTGATTTTTGAGAGTTGGAATCAATTCAAAAGCTTTCATGGTTGAATTTTGAAAAATGTTTTAATGCAGAAAAGCTTCTGCCTTGTTATTTTTCCTATGGATGATCTACAAATCTAAATGGTTTGAATCCAACGGGCTTGGATTAAGCACTCCAATACCTTTATAACAAAATTGGTTTCATGCATTTTGGTTCAGTGAATTGAGCTGGGTTGATTCTTGAATCTAGGTCCACAACTTCCTTTGAAACTAAATGAATAAACCTAAATTTGAATTCTTGGGTCGTGCGGGATGTTTAACTGGGCCAGCCCACTACGTACAGCGCGTGCGGGCTGGTTAAGTGAATGACCCCACTCTTCAGTCAGACAGTGAGTGGCGAAGCGGTATGGGGAGTTGTGGACCATGCGATCTGACTCTAATCCT
This sequence comes from Avena sativa, assembly GCA_916181665.1. NCBI lineage: Eukaryota > Viridiplantae > Streptophyta > Magnoliopsida > Poales > Poaceae > Avena > Avena sativa. The sequence continues at coordinate 123,110,720 of OV702281.1, forward strand.
ACGGCCGTGGTTCATCGTCCATGCCTGAACAGGATGCGGCGAGGTTGAACCCTAGCGCGGCCAGTGGGGGTCAGCGGGGGCTTACCGGGGCTCCGACGATGGTCGGCGATGGGGGTGAACGACGAAGTTGACTACGACGATTCTCCTAGTACCGGTAGCTCCCCCTAGGGCGGCTTCAACAACGACGCCTCTCCTCCTCTACAGCGGCCAACTCCGATGAAATTCCAGCCACCTGGTGCCCGCCTTGCCCCGGGAGTGAGGTGGGGTGGTTCTGAGAGGGATGGGAGTGAGATGGTGTGAATAATTTGAGCTGGGAAGGCCTCTATTTATAGTGCCTGAAGGGGACCGACGGGCGTGGGTGGAGCTTGTCGTGGTCATCGTCACAGCGTGCTAATGGCATGGGCGGCGATAGGGGGCAGTGCGTTGCCTCCTGGCGAAGCTCAACAGCTTGATGGCGTGGCGTGGGGCGGTGAAGAACGGTCGGAACGTCGCAGTGCTCTAGGCGGGTCCGAAGGGGATTTTAATGGCACACAGCATGCATGGTCCGCGCAGTGGCAAACGAGATTCTCTGGCGGGGTGCTGGGGTGCTGGCAATCACGTACACAAACGGCAAGGGCGACGCGCGGTCTATGGGCTCGTGTCATGGGCGGCGCACTGGCGCTCTCGGCTCGCACGCACAGAAGCTTGGCATGCTCGGGCAGTGTGTTCTAGGGCTGGAAATGCTCGAGGCTTGGACAGGGGGTGGCGGTGGACCGTGGTCAGTGCTCCAGACATGCATGCTAGGCTTGGTGCTTCTCCTAACTCGTTGTCAACTTGGGGTGGCAAGTTAGGCTCGGCATGCTCACCATTGATGGCCATTGAATGCTCACAGTGGTGCTAGGGCTAGTTAGATTAGTTTGATCATCTATAGAGAGTATAGAGTGAGCTAGAAAGGGGACAAGGTTGGCCAAAATTACTGCTACAAAGAGTGTTTGATGTTTGTTTGTTTGCTGTAAACAAGGTGTTTGATGAAATGACCGAAAGAAATTTAAATTGGTGGGTTTGCTAGGCACATACTAGGGAGTCTTGGTTTAGTTGGATTGGTCAAGGGGCACTCGTTTGGTTGGGTTTTGAAAATGTGTGATCTTCACATATGTTAAAGATTCAATTTTAAATTGTCATTTGAATGGGGTTCCTAAATGTTTCTGCAAGTTAGAAAGGTGGGCTTTGATTCACTTTTACTTGGTCTTGCAAGGGGTGAAAAGAAATGGAAAAGTTTATGTTTGAAATCTTGGACTAGAAACACTCAAAGTGGCCTAGTGAGCAAGATTGACAAAAATGACCATTTGCTTTATTTGGTTTGTTTTTGATTTTTTTTCTTGATTTGTTTCTTACTGGAAATGTTTTAGACGGTGTTATTTTCATCTCTAAACCATTCCTTGCTATTTAGGTTAATCACACAAGTCCAAACATGCATTCATATAATCATCACATACACACATTCATTCATTTGGTTTTTATTTAATCAAAGTTTTTGTTAACCCTAATTTTAGTGATTAGAATTTGATAACCATGATCAATATTTTTTGGGATGTTACACTAAACTAGGTTCATATATACACAAATGTGTATAACTAGGATCATATATCTGCTAGACACAAACAACTCTAAAATCCAGGAGTGCAAAACCATATGCTAGGCAACTACTACATCAACTCCAATAGAATTTGCTAACACTAACCTACTACCACAACTACAAGCTAACTGCTACAGCAACTACAAGCAACTACAGCAACTACTTACCTACAAGAAACTACAGCAACTACTAACCTACAAGAAACCACAAGCTAACCTACAAGCAACTACAAGCTAACACTAACCTACAAGCAACTACAACAACTACAGCAACTACTAACCTACTAACCTACTATAGCAACTACAAGCTAACACTAACCATAGGGACAATATAAATTCAGCAATCCACAAATAAAACAGCATGTTGTTAAGAGACAGAGATAATAAGTTAGCTTAAGAATGACAGTATAAATTGGCCAGAAGAAATCATGTGGCTGGAAATAGCAAGTTCCATGCTCGTGCGTGCAGGACATTAACAGTTAGAACTATCAATTGCCAAGATACATTTATTAAGCACACAAACATAGACAAAAAGATTAAGTGTCATGAACCTATCAAACAGCATTCCTAGCATTTCATGCATGACATGACTACCATTTCATTTTTGCATCCACAACAACCGGTACTTATAGCATCAGGACTAATAGTGTCATCTAGAATGACAAAGTAAGTCACAAAAATAACACGAATAGTGTCATCCATGCAAACCAGATCCTATTTACAATGTACTAAAACTGAAGAATATCAGTTTCAGTATGCACAAAACAATGCAATGCATTCAGAACACATCATGTTAGTTGAAAGAATAAGCAACTTATAATGACCATGCTGCAAGCAAAGACAGAGGCATTATTTTTAATATTTTTGTTCCAAGAGTTGATAAAAAAATAGCATCAGTGTACATCTTCTCATCTCCTACGGCAACAATCCTGAGCTGGCAAATAAAGAGATGCAAAGGAGCTTTGTGGGAACAATTAAAGGTTGAAGAAGCCAGGGATTAGTGGAAGGCCAGATTGAACCGTGGTCTTTTTTTCCATAGGGACGCAGCTGAGCATGTATCTAGTACTGGTGTTTTACTCTCCAGTGGCATCATGCAAGCATAGAAACGGGTCAATCAGAGAAAGATTGTTGCTAACCCTAGCTAACCCTAGCTAGTACTGGCACACTCTGTGGAATCAAGCTCAAACATTGTTGCTAACCCTAGCTAACCCGTGGAGAGAGGGAGAGAGGGAGAGAGGGGAGGGGACAACCTCTGAGACGAGGACGATGTTGGAGGGTGGACGACAACGAGCGAAAGACGGCGGGCGGACGACGGCCTCCTCCTCCTCCTCGGACACGTGCGCGGGCCTCCTCCTCGGACCTGAGCGGGGCTCCTCCTCCATGGCCTCCTCCTCGAGCGGCGGCTACTAGGGGATAGAGCGCGGTGGCGGCGGCTGGCGGATCGAGCGCGGCGGCGGCAGGGGGATCGATCGGGCTAGGAGAGATGGGGAGAGTTTGGAGCGATGACGTGGATAAAACCCAGATAGGCATAGCGCACTATGCCAGAGTGCACTATGGATATCTGTAGCGCACTCGGGCTAGTGCGCTATGCCTATCTAGGTTCTAACCACTCTATAACAACATTGTAGCCTTCCTTCTAGCAACTACACTTGCCTATCCCACTGGTTCTGCCCACTGCTCTATTCTAAACTTGTGAGCACCCAGGTTCTAATCCTGGTGCCCCCCTTTTTCATTTTTATTTTTAAAATGCTTTTAAATGTTCCAAAAAATGCCCAAAAGTGGTGATATATGCCATACAAGTTTTTTTTTGTTTTTAAAACACTTTTAAATATTCCAAAAATGCCTAAAAGTGATAATATATGTCATAAAAGTGGTACAAATATGATTCAAAGTATAACTAAATTTCATAATAATTTGTCCATGAATATTACAATCTTTTTCGACCACGCGTTTTACAATATTTTTTGAGCTATCGTTTACAATATTTTTCCCTTCTTTATCGCAGTTGAATAATTTAGCCCTGGCACATTAATGTTTCTTCTTTTGAACGGGCAACCTTTTTTGGGTAGGGTTGTCCTTTTTCTTCTTGTGATGTATGTTGCTGCATCATAGTCGTCGTCATCTTCAATATTTGTATCGCCATACTGGTCAAAGTCTTGCTCGCTAGTGACTCCATCCATTCCGATGATGTTTATTTTTCCTCTCCTCACGACAACACGGCTAGGCTTTGTCGGGTCGGTAATGAAAAAACATTGGTCCACTTTGGTAGCCAGTACCCACGGTTCATTTTTCGCGGCCACATTCGCACCGGCGGCCTTGGATTTGGCTGCTTCGACTATAACCATGGTTGTGAAATACCGGTCTTCTCTTTCGACGCTCTTTTCCCATCTGACACAGAACATCGGCACCTATTCTCCATAGTAGTCGAGCTCCCATATCTCCTCGATCCTTCCGTAGAATCTTTCCTTCATCGCTGTAGAATTCCGACGTTACGCCTGAGTTCTGATAATCACACTTGTTATCCTTTTCCTCCGTGTAGAATGTGTAGCCATTGATATCATACGCCTGATAGGTCACCTGGTTTTGCATGGGTCCCTGTGATAAGGTGAATATGATCTTTTCCGTGTCAAAAGAATGCGATCGCGGGGGATTATCAAGGAGCGTCTGCCTAAACCAACGCGTGAAATCTGAGTTGTGCTCTTTGATTGTTTCTCCCTGCATCCTCTGTATGCCCCGGTCACTATACTTCTTCTCGATTAACCATTTGTGCTTCTGTACCCAAGGATCGACCAGTTCTAAATGATGTAGCGCGACGAGGTTTGCTCGATCATAGTCTACGCGTCGACAATCGAAGTCGATATGCAGTACACGATGACCCTCTCGGTGACCAGATCCGTCGAGCTTGCCAAGGTGCCTGTTGACGGGAAGACCGATAGGGTTCTCGATGTCTAGATAATTCGTATAGAAAGAGATGCACTCTTCGGCCAGAAAGCCCTTGGCTATGCTTCCATCTGGACGGGACCTGTTGCAAACATATCCTTTGATGTGTATGTTCATCCTTTCGAATGCCATCATGCTGCAGAGGAACATCGGACCGAGTTAGACGATGTCCTCCACGACATGGACCAGCAGATGCACCATAATGTCGAAGAATGCGGGCAGGAAGTAGACCTCAAGCTCGCATAGTATCACCACGATCTCCTCTTGTAGCCTCCCGAGCTGATTCACGCCAATCGACTTCCTAGAGATGACGTCGAAAAACTTGGAGAGGCCAAATAACGTTACACGGATGTGCTCGTCCATTATCCCTCTTAGTGCAACCGAAGTACCTGCGTCATTAGCACGGCACAGTCAAGAGACTTCATGCCACTGAACCTCTGCTTCGCCTCGTCTAGGTATCTGCTTATCTTGCCCGCGTAGCCGTAAGGAAATTTGAATCCTAGAAGGCACTTGAAAAACTGTTTGATCTCATCCTGGCTTAGACTGAAGCAAGAAGGAGGGCAGTAATATTCGTTCTTCTTGGACTTTTTACCCTTCCGACGACCTTGTGTCGTCTCTGACTCATGATCATCGTCATATTCCTGATCATCAAGAGTAGGGCATCCTCCGTGAAGCTCTTTCCGGATACCCATTAATATCAGGTCGTGCCTTGCTTTCAGACCATCTTTCGTCCTATGTGGCATGTTGATTATGGTGGCAACCAGACTCTCACACACGATTTTCGTGATATCAATGATATCAAGGCTATGAGGTGTGCAGAGAAACTTCCAGTATGTCAATCCCCAGAAAACAGACCTTGTTTTCCATACCTTCATCAGCGGCTTGTCTTGTTGCCTCTTTCGCTTCTTTCCAGGCTTAGGAGAATCTTTCTAGTTTTTTAGCAATTCTTCCACTTCTTCGCTGCTCCTCTACTCTGGGATTTCGCGAGTCTCAGATTTGCCATCGGACAGGTCTCCATGTTTTCTCCATGGATCATTCTTGCCGAGCCACCTCTGGTGCGCCATGAACACGGTTTTCCAAGACCCTGGATCTTTCTCTAGTTGGAGATAGCTTGTGTTATCCATGCACCTAACGCATGCGGAGAATCCTTGGATAACCTGCCCCGAGATATACCCGCAACCTGGATAGTCCTGCCCCATAGTGACCAACGCGGCTCTCATAGTGAAATAATCTTGTGCGACAGCGTCGTAAGTATTGGCTCCAGATTCCCATAACGTGGCTAGCTCCTCTTTCAACAGCCCGAGATACAGATTGATGTCGGTACAAGGTTGTTTTGGCCCTTGAATTAGCATAATCATTTGTATGTACTTCTTCTTCATGCATAGCCATGGAGGGAGGTTGTACATCCATACAAAAACAGGCCAAGTGTTGTGCGTGCTGCTCTGGCTACCGAACGGATTGATTCCATCGGTGCTTGCACCAAGCCTGATGTTCCTCGAATCTCCACCGAATTCTGGGAGTTTGAGGTCCAATGTTTTCCACTGGCTAGCATCTGAAGGGTGCGTAAGAAGCTCGTCCTTTTCGCGGTCATCGTCATCTCCTAGCTTCTTCCTTTCCGCATGCCATCGCATGATTAGGGTCCATGAAATAGCGCTGCAGACGAGGAGTGATAGGAAAGTACCATACCACTTTTCGAGGTGCTTTCTTCCCTTTCTTGTATCGACTCACGCCGCACACCAGACATGTGGTTTTCTCCGCGTCCTCGCCCCGATAAATGATGCAATCGTTGATGCATACGGGGTATTTAACGTGCGGTAGATCGAGAGGACAGACGATTTTCTTGGCGTCCTCGATACTAGTTGGACACGTGTTCCCCTCCGGGAGACGATCGTGCTAGAATGCCATGATATCATCGAAGCTTGCGTCGCTCAATTTGTGTTTTGCCTTCATCTCCATAGCCTTGAGCGTTACATTCAACCGGGTATCATCAGGCCTGCATCCTTCATACAATGGAGTAACCGCGTCTTTCTCAAGTTGCGCAAGATTTGCTTTCTCTCTAGCGGTAGCCTTAGTGTTACTCGTCTTCTTGAGAAGCAGCTCTTGCACATAAGGGTCCTGCACCCAGCCTGACATTGTGTCAACACCAAGATTTTTAATCCCAGATGCCTGTTATGCCATACATCCCAATCCCAGGATTACCATTTTTGCGAGACATAACAGATTGGATATCACAGTACATCATCCATTACAAACCATACATAAGGTCTTACACAAATAAGGATCTCATGATCCAGTCTTAATACAATTCAAGAAGCAGAATAACGTAAAGATAACGATATCATGGGCGAAGCTCCATCTTCATGGTCACAGGCAATGCTGACGATGGGAGATGATTCTAGTTGTCATAACCTTCCAGATGTCCATCCTCTTGATAGTCCTCTTCATAGTCTGGCCACAGGAATAGCCAGGGATAAAGCCATGACTACTCCTTAAGTACTCGCAAACTAATACTAACAAGTGAAGGGGGTTTTGAGTAGGATACTAAGATCTAGGGTTGTTTTGCAAAAAGCCAGATTTATCTCTACTGAGTGCAAAAGCAAAGAAAGCTAGTTGAATGTTTTATAACACCTAAGTGGGAACTTGAATTTCAGATCACAACTCTGTTGTGGTCAAGTCAAGTCATAAATCATTTCGTAAGTCATTTTGAAAAAACATCTGACGACGGAACAGTATGGCCAGTCCAACTGTCCATAACCGCGGACGCGGCTATTCGAATAGTTTGTCACTCTGTAGATATTGTACACTTTCACCACAACATTCGATACATCCGTCAGGAACAAATCCTAAATTCACCATACTTAGTATGCGGATAATTAATCCTAACCTTTCAGTTACACGCCCTAGTACAGGCACCTCTCCTGTGAGTTTGGCCTCCCAACCATGACCAACTGTCATCTTGGGTACTGCACAGGTGGAGAATCTTCACAAGGTATTCTCAGCTCAAACTTTGGACGCAAGGGAACCCATAATGAGGTGTATAAATTTCACTCAAGCGCTACCCAATTTTCGGGTATTGTGGTTGTATGGTAAAATTGGAATGGTATCGCATCCAGACAACCATCAGTGTTATAAAGAGCTAAGGCTCATGCCTTCACATTTTCATCATCAATATCATCGGGTGTTCAAGAACATATGTCAAAACATTATAGTAGAATGACTCATCATTCTAAGGTTTTCTTAACTATTTTCACCAAGTATTCCCATCTAAAGTTGATCAAGTTTTATGCTTAGCACTAGAATCTACAAGTGGGGGTAAAACTAATGAAGGGTGCTAATCAAGTGTGAAAGGTCTGAGTTCAATCTCATGCATCAGGATGACATCAAGATTATTTAACCTAGGTGAAGTTTTATGCTCTTTATGCTACATTCCGATGTCCTTCTATTATTTACAAGTTACTAAGTAAACTCTAAGAAAAAGCTTTGATAAAGAAATAGAGTACTAAGTTTGCAAGAAACTAGGATTGGGTATCATCAATGGGTATAAGCCATCTAAGTTAACAGCTTGCTAAGTAAGATAACTTGCAAGTTGTAGCTTGCTTAATTAGTAGCTTGCAAGTATTGGTTTGCCTTGTGCAGAGCAGTGGTTGAATTTCTCCTCGGATTCTTCCTCGTAGTATCCTCCTTCCTCCTCGTATCCTTGGTCAGTACTATCGTCTATAAATAAATACGAGGTACACAATCACCACATAAATCTTAACTACTCTATTTAGCACACATAAGTTCACACTAGATGATCTAGCATCATTACTAACATTATAAACATTAGGGCAATTAGTTTCCTTTTCTTTATTTTATAGAAGTAATTTCTACTCATTGAAAAACTACTTAAGATTTAATATTCTCCAACTAAAACATGGGATTATGTTGACACATGTCATCACCACATATTTCAGTACATGGGAATGTGATTTAAAATGGTATCACAATTTAATAAGGTTTAAACTTTTTATTATTTTAAATAAAATGACTAGAATGTCCTATGGGGCATTCTTTTATTACTTGATCATTATTTCTGCAAGTAACCCTATATATTTTTATATATTCTGAAAGGTATGGCTAAATATGATTTTTGAGAGTTCGACTCAACTTAAAAGCTTTCATGGTTGAATTTAAAAAAATGTTTGAATGCAGAAAAGCTTATGCCTTATTATTTTTTATATGGGTGATCTACCAATCTAAATGGTTTCAATCCAACAGGCTTGGATTAAGCACTCCAATACCTTTATAACAAAATTGGTTTCATGTATTTTCGTGCACTGAATCGAGCTGGGTTGATTTTTGAATCTAGGTACATATCTGCTTTTTAAACTAAATGAATAAACCTAAATTTGAATTGTTGGGTCGCGCGGGATGTTTAACTGGGAGTCCCACTACGTACAGCGCGTGCGCGGGCTAGTTAAGTGAACGACCCCACTCGTCAGTGAGACAGTGAGTGGTGAAGCGGTATGGGGAGATGTGGACCATGCGATCTGACTCTAATCCTACGGTCGTGGTTCATCGTCCACGCCTGAACAGGACGCGGCAAGCTTGTACCCTAGAACGGCCAGTGGGGGTCTGTGGGGGCTCACTGGGGCTCCGATGATGGTCGGTGATTGGGGCGAACGACGAAGTTGACGACGGTGATTCTCCTGGTACCGGCAGCTCCTCCTGGGGCACCTTCAATCGATGGCGCCTCTCCTCCTCTGCAGCGGGGAACTCCGGTGAAATTCCGGCCACCTAGTGCTCTCCTTGCTCCGGGAGTGAGGTGGGGTGGTTCTGAGAGGGATGGGAGTGAGATGGTGTGAAGAATTTGAGCTTGGAAGGCCTCTATTTATAGTGCCTTAAGGGGACCGACGGGCGTGGGTGGAGCTCGTCGTGGTCGTCGGCACAGCGTGCTTATGGCATGGCGATGATAGGGGCAGTGCGTTTCCTCCTGGCGATGCTCAACGGCTTGATGGCGCGGCGTGGGGCGGTGAAGAACGGTCGGAACGTCGCGGCGCTCTGGGCGGGTCTGACGGGGATTTTAATGTCGCACAGCGTGCATGGTCCAGGCGGCGGCGAACGAGGTTGTCTGGCGGGGTGTTGGGATGCTGGCGATCATGTACGCAAGCGGCAAGGGCGGCGTGCGGTCTGTGGGCTCGTGCCGCGGGCGGCGCACTGGCGCGCTCTTGGCTCGCACACAGAGAAGCTTGGCATGCTCGGGAAGTGTGTTCCAGGGGCTGACAATGCTCGAGGCTTGGACAGGGGGTGGCGGTGGACGGTGGTCAGTGCTCCAAACATGCTTGCTAGGCTTGGTGCTTCTTCCAACTCGTTGTCGACTTGGGGGTGGAAAGTTAGGCTCGGCATTCTCACCATTGATGGCCATTGCATGCTCACAGTGGTGCTAGGGCTAGTTACATTAGTTTGATCATCTATAGAGAGTATAGAGTAAGCTAGAAAGGAGACAAGGTTGGCCAAAATTACTGCTACAAATCGTGTTTGATGTTTCTTTGTTTGCTGTAAACAAGGTGTTTGATGAAATGGGTTTGCTAGGCACATTCTAGGGAGTCTTGGGTTTGCTAGAAAAGTTTGAAACATGGGGTTTGATTCACTTTTACTTGGTCTTGCAAGGGGTGAAAAGAAATCTAAAAGTTTCTGTTTGAAATCTTGGACTAGAAACACTCAAAGTGGCCTCGTGAGCAAGATTGGCAAAAATGACCATTTGCTTTATTTGGTTTGTTTTTTATTTTTTTCTTGATTTGTTTTTGTTTGGAAATGTTTTAGATGGTCATATTTTCATAGTTAAACCATTACTTGCTATTTAGGTTAATCACACAAGTCCAAACATGCATTCATATAATCATCACATAAACACATGCATTCATTTGGTTTTTATTTAATCAAAGTTTTTGTTAACCCTAATTTTAGTTATTAGAATTTGATAACCATGATCAATATTTTTGGGATGTTACAAACCTTTCCTCCTTAAAGAAAATCTCATCCCGAGATTTGAGAAAGAAGAAAAAAAATTACCTAGGATTTAAAGAGATCGGGAAACTCCGTCCTGATGTGATCTTCTCGCTCCCAGGTAGCTTCTTCTTCAGTGTGGTTGCTCCACTGGATCTTTAAAAGTTTAATGCTTCGGGTCCTGGTGGTTCTGAAAGCTTCCTGCAAAATACGGATAGGTACTTCGGGATATGTCAGGTCATCGTTGATCTCTATGGTCTGGTGATCAATGTTCTTGAAAACTTCAGTCTTCTCCGGGACTTCAAGGCATTTGCGAAGTAACGATATATGGAACACATTATGCACTGCTGACATCTCTTCTGGCAGTTCCAATTGATGCGATACTTCTCCTTGACGGTTCAGAATCTTGAAAGGTCCGATATATCTGGGGGCTAACTTTCCTTTGATTTGGAAACGCTGCATTCCCTTCAAAGGCGACACTTTGAGATAGACAAAATCTTCGATATTGAAAGCGAGCTCTCGACGTCTCTTGTCGGCATAACTCTTCTGTCTTGACTGGGCGGTCTTGAGGTTCTCACGAATCTTGTGAACTTTCTCTTCTGCTTCTCGTAGGATGTCGGGTCCAAAATCTGAATCTCTCCTACCTCTGACCAATTCAAAGGGGTACGACACTTCCTTTCGTACATGAATTCAAATGGGGACATTTGCAAACTAGCTTGATTACTGTTGTTATAAGAAAATTCTGCGAACGGCAGACAGTCTTCCCATTTAGATCCATACTCTAGCACACATGCTCTTAACATATCTTCGAGTATTTGATTTACTCGCTCCGTTTGTCCATCAGTCTGAGGGTGATACGTTGTGCTGAAATCTAGTCGGGTTCCTAAACCTTCTTGGACTTTCTTCCAAAATCTCGAGGTAAACTGAGTGCCTCGATCTGATACAATGTTCTTGGGGACTCCGTGCAAACTGACGATTCTAGGGATGTATAACTCCGTTAGCTTCGAGCTCTGGTACATGGTCTTGACTGGTAAGAAATGGGCTACTTTGGACAATCTGTCAACTATGACCCAAATAGAGTCATTTGCCCTACTAGAAGTAGGCATTCCGGTGATAAAGTCCATTCTGACAGAGTCCCATTTCCATTTCGGAATTTGCAATGGTTGCAACAGTCCTGCGGGTCTTTGATGTCCCGCCTTAACTCTGTGAAAAATATCACACTTGCCGATATAGCTTCCGATTTCTCTCTTCATATTATGCCACCAAAATTGCTCCTTCAGATCCTGATACATCTTCGTTCCTTCGGGGTGGATAGAATAAAGAGTATCATGGGCTTCCTTAAAAATAACTTCCTTCAACTCTGAATCTGCTGGTACATAGAGATGTCCTTTGTACCACAACACTCCATCATCTTCGGTAAATCCGGGTACTTTGCCTATACCAATACGACGTTTGATTCCGTCGATACTAGTATTTACTTTCTTTGCCTCCTTGATCTGACTGGTCAAAGTGGGTTTAAGTTTGATGCTAGCCAAAAATCCTTCACTCACTAATTCCATTCTGAAATCTTCCATCTCCTTGTGCAAACTTGGTTGCTCCTTCAAAATCATGGAGTTTAAGCGACACGGAAATCTGCTAAGGGCATATGCTACCACATTGGCTTTACCGGGGTGATAGTGAATGTCCAGATCATAGTCCTTGATTAGTTCAATCAATCTTCTCTGCCTCATATTCAGCTCCTTATGAGTGAATATATACTTAAGGCTCTTGTGAACCGAATAAATCTCACAACGATTACCCATAAGGTAATGCCTCCATGTCTTCAGGGTTAGAACTAAGGCTGCTAGTTCAAGGTCATGGGTAGAATAATTCTGTTGATCCTGCTTCAGTTGTCGGGATAGATAAGATATAACTTTGCCTTCTTGCATTAGAACACATCCGAGACAGATCTTGGATGCGTCACAATACACGTCAAAGGGCTTCGTAATATTTGGCATGACCAAGATTGGGGATGAAATCAATCTCGTCTTGAGTTCTTGAAAACTCGCTTCTCATTTGTCCGTCCATTCAAAGTTCTTGTCATTCTTCAACAATTGGGTCATGGGTCTTGCGATACTCGAGAATCCATCTAAGAACTTGCGATAGTATCCCGCTAATCCGAGAAATGCACGAACTTGGGTTTGAGTGGTTGGGGCTTGCCAATCTTCAACATCTTTCACCTTTTAGGGTAAACGGCAATTCCTCCGGCTGATACAATATGTCCGACGAATCCTACCTCCTGTAACCAAAATTCACATTTGCTAAACTTGGCATACAGCTGATGCTCCCTAAGGGTTCCAAGGATGGTCCTTAGGTGTAGCTCATGTTCTTCTTCTGATTTGGAATAGATCAGAATGTCATCAATGAATACAACGACAAACTTATCCAAGAAGTCCATAAAAATCTTATTCATGAGGTTAATGAAATAAGCGGGGGATTGGTTAATCCAAAATACATGACGGTATACTCGTATAATCCATATCTGGTGGTAAAGGTAGTCTTTGGAATATCCTCTACGCGAATCTTGAGTTGATGCTAACCAATTCTAAGATCAATCTTAGAAAACACTCTGGCACCGGCCAACTGGTTAAACATGTCTTCTATCTTTGGCAATGGGTACTTGTTCTTGATGGTGACGTCATTCAACTTCTGATAATCCGTACACAAACGGTTACCTCCATCTTTCTTGTCCACAAACAACACAGGTGATCTCCATGGTGATGCACTTGGTTGGATCAATCCAATTTCCAGCATGGCATCCAGTTGTTTCTTCAGCGCCACTAGTTCCGATGGGTTCATACTATATGATCTCGGAGCTATGGGTCCGGTTCTAGGTATTAGTTCAATGATAAACTCTATATCCCAATCTGGGGGCATACCGGGCAAAACATCTGGAAATACATCGGGGTATTCACAGACTATCCGGACTTGGTCAATGGTTGGATGGGATATACTCTTGTTGCACTTGAATTGACAGAGCAAGGTTTCCGATACATGCTCTACTGATATTCTGGTTGTACTGGTCATGGTTATGGCTTTCTTGGCACAGTCAATTAATCCTTTATGTTTGGACATCCAATCCATTCCTAGTACTACTTCCAAACCTTTAGTTCCGTGTACTATTAGATTAGCGTAAAAATCTATGCCATGGATTCGGATAGGTACGGCCTTGCAAATATGTCTAGCTTTGGTGGTTGAACTAGGTATGTGAACAATCATAACATGCTTCAAATGGGTGGGTTGAATCTTACTAGTGCATGAAAATTCTTCAGTAACAAATGAGTGCGATGCTCCAGAATCAAACAACACTCTTGCAAGTACTGAGTTAACAAAAAACATACCCAGCACGACATCTGGCGCTTCTTGGGCTTCTTCAGCATGCATGAGAAAGAGACGGCCATTGCAGTTGAGAGAATTCCCTGGGGCAAACCTTCTCCGAGCTGAAAACGACGCTACTGCTGACCTGGGGAATTTGCATTGGGGGCTGCAGCAATTTTCTTGGGGCACTCATTGGAATAGTGACCCTTGGTTCCACATTCATAACAAGTCACCTGCGACTTTGCATTTGCTGCAACAGGCACAACATTGCTTCCAGTCCTTGCGGCAGTGTTGGTGTTGGTGGCGGCATTGTTGTTGTTGAACTTAGGCGGTGCACGGTTGAAATTGCGGGGGTTGCTGGGGTTGTTGTGATTTCCTCCGGGCCTTGGGTTTCCATGGTTGGTATAGGTTGGACGGTTCATCGGGGGTCTGTTGGTTCTTGGGGCAAATCCTGGAGATGGGTTGGGGCGATACTTTGGTGTATGGTGGGTTCCTGGTTGATGCATCATGCGACGCTTGCGGTTCTCATTTGCTTGGTTGATCTTTCCTTCCATATGAATGGCAGTGTCAACTAAAGCTTCAATATCAGCAAAGGGGATATTGACTAACACTATCTGCATCCCATCATGCAAACCATTCAGGAATCTATCCTTCTTGGCCTCGGTGCTGATCTCATCCGGGGCATACCTTGTCAAAGATAGGAATCTGTCACGGTACTCTACCACAGTCATTCTTCCTTGCTTAATCTCTTTGAATTCATCTCTCATATGTAGAATCAAACCTGGTGGCACATGGGTTCGGCTAAACTTGAGTTTGAATTCATCCCAAGCCATCATTTGTCCTCCATTCATGGTGCGAACGCTGTTCCACCATGCTCTTGCATCTCCGACAAGATAGTGGGTAGCGAACAGTACTTTCTCGTTAGCTTCCACTCCTGCAAGTTCCAGGTTGTTCTCCATGGTTTGCAGCCAATCATCGGCATCTAGGGGCTCTTCATACTTACTAAAAATGGGTGGATTGGTGTTCTGAAAATTCTTGAGCTTAGATCCATGGTTGTCCTGGTTTCCATGGCCTTGATTATTGTTGCCATCTGAGCTATCTTTTGAAGGGTGGCTAAGTTGGCTTGACGTTCGTCTCTTTCGGCTTCGCGGTCAGAAACCAGCATTTGCAAGAGCTGCAACATTGGGTCCGGGGATGAAGTGGTTCCTCCGCGTGGCATCTGGAGATTGAGATAGATCATGAGAAAAGAGGGAAATTTCTATTGTTCAGGTGTTTTGGGTTTGAAAAGTTATTAAAGTTTGACTTAAATTTTTCTAGCAATTTTCTTTTCATTCATTCATAACACACGATACAAACACACACCACAACATGGAAAAACAGATGGTTTTACGAACCATTCTGGGAAACTACGATACAATGGGATCGAATACAACTCACTAACGCTAGTGATCAAGTGATACTACTCCTTGGAGTTAGTGTGCTCATCATTATCCTCATCATCATCATCATCAATGAAGGCGAAGTCATCCTCATCGGTGAAGAAGTCCATGGCCTGTTCCTCCAGAAAGTCATCATCGTCACTGAGATAGGAGTAGGGGTTTCCACGAAGGTCTTCCCCTGCATTCTCCCTCTCCTCCAACTGCATATCTCTCTCGTGGATGGTCTCCTCCAAACCCGTGATCCGGTGGAGAAGACGGGCAATGACGCGCTCCTTCTTGTCAAGCTAACGACGACAAGACTGGTAATCCTTCACTAGCATGGCAATGGTCTGATCCTTCTGGCGGCGATGGCATACTTGTGGTTGGCGTAGGAGCGGGCATTGTCCAACTCCTTCTGACGGTCATACATCATGAAGCTGAGGTGGTCTAGTTGACTCTTTAGCTCGCGGTGGTATGGTGCCTCTAGTGGCTAGCCCATAACATCATGCCTTGGGTAGAACTCAAAGCGGGTACGCTTGATTTGATTGGCACTCTGCCCACATAGACGGGCAAGAGCTTCCTGCATGGCCCTGACAAGTCCATCTAGCCAGTTGTTCTCTCTCAAGTTGAACTGAATTCCCTCTTCGGTGGGCGCTTCAATCTTTCCGCGGAGACTTGCAACAACTAGCCACTGCAATTACTCTCCTTCCTGATCATTGAGCTAAGCTCCGAAGAACTCGGGGTGCGGACTCTCCAGCATTTCTGCCAGCTGGTCCAAGTCACGCTCAAAGATGAGGTCTCCTCCATTCCCCAATTGATAGAACTTGCTATACTTCACGTCCATCTATAAGAATATAGGATGAGTAAGTTAGTAGAGTGATCAAGTGTGTCAAATTTTATGTAAGTTTGAAAGAATTTATGAGGAATATGAATTTTCATGAAAAAGTCTAAGTGATAAGAATGAGAATAAGTTTTCATAAATACTCACTTCCTTTGGTTTTGAAACTAAGTTTTTGATTCAAACGTCCATTCTAAACTAGGGTCTCCTATGGTCAGGATGGCTCTGATACCAATTTGTCAACACCCGGATTTTTAATCCCAGATGCCTCTTATGCCATACATCGCAATCCTAGTATTACCATTTTTGCGAGACATAACAGATTGGATATCACAGTACATCATCCATTACAAACCATAAATAAGGTCTTACACAAATAAGGATCTCATGAACCAGTCTTAATACAATTCAAGCAGCGGAATAACGTAAAGATAACGATAGCATGGGCGAATCTCCATCTTCATGGTCACAGGCAATGCTGACGATGGGAGATGATCCTAGTTGTCGTAACCTTCCTGCTATCCATCCTCCTGATAGTCCTCTTCATAGTCTGGTCACGGGAATAGCCATGGACAAAGCCATAAATACTCCTTAAGTACTCGCAAACTAATACTAACAAGTGAAGGGGTTTCGAGTAGGATACTAAGCTCTAGGGTTGTTTTGCAAAAAGCCAGATTTATCTCTACTGAGTTCAGAAGCAAAGAAAGCTAGTTGAATGTTTTATAACACCTAAGTGGGAACTTGAATTTCATATCACAACTCTGTTGTGGTCAAGTCAAGTCATAAATCATTTAATAAGTCATTTTGAAAAAAACATCTGACGACGGAATAGTATGGCCACTCCAACTGTCCATAACTGCGGACGCGACTATTCGAATAGTTTGAAACTATGTAGAGATTGTACACTTTCACCACAACATTCGATTCATCTGTTAGGAACATATCCTAAATTCACCATATTTAGTATGTAGATAATTAATCCTAACCTTTCAATTACACGCCCTAGTATGGGCACCTCTCCTGTGAGTTTGGCCTCCCAACCATGACCAACTGTCATCTTGGGTACCGCACAGGTGGATAATCTTCACAAGGTAGCCTCATCTCAAACCTTGGCCGCAAGGGAACCCATACTAAGGTTTATAAATTTCCAGTCAAGCCCTACCCAATTTTCGGGTATTGTGGTTGTACGGTAAAATTGGAATGGTATTGCATCCAGATTACCATCAGTTTATAAAGGGCTAAGGCTCATGCCTTAACATTTTCATCATCAAAATCATCGGGTGTTCAATAACATTTTTAAAACATTTCAATAGAATGACTCATCATTCTAAGGTTTTCTTAACCATTTTCACCAAGTATTCCCATCTAAAGTTGATCAAGTTTTATGCTTAGCACTAGCATCTACAAGTGGGGGTAAACACTAATGAAGGGTGCTAATCAAGTGTGAAAGGTCTAAGTTCAATCTCATGCATCAGGATGACATCGAGCTTATTTAATATAGGTCATGTTTTATGCTCTTTATGCTACCTTCAAATGTCCTTCTATTATTTACAAGTTACTAAGTATACTCTAAGAAAAATCTTTGATAAAGAAATAAAGTACTAAGTTTGCAAGTAAAACTAGGATTGGGTATCATCAATGGGTATAAGCTTGCTAAGTTAACAGCTTTCTAAGTAAGATAACTTGCAAGTTGTAGCTTTCTTAATTAGTAGCTTGCAAGTATTGTCTTGCCTTGTGCAGAGCAATGGTTGAAGTTCTCCTCGGCTTCATCCTCGTAGTATCCTCCTTCCTCCTCGTATCCTTGGTCGGTACTATCGTATATAAATATATACAAGGTACACAATCACCACACAATTCTTAACTACTCTATTTAGCACACAAAAGTTCACACTAGATGATCTAGCATGATCACTAACATTATAAACATTAGGGCAATTAGTTTCCTTTTCTTTATTTTAGAAAAGTAATTTCTACTCATTGAAAAACTACTTAAGATTTAATATTCTCCAACTAAAACATGGGATCAGGTTGGCACATGTCATCACCACATATTTCAGTACATGGGAATGTGATTTAAAGTGGTGTCACAATTTAATAAGGTTTAACCTTTTTATTATTTTAAATAAATGACTAGAATGGCCTATGGGGCATTCTTTTATTACTTGATCATTATTTCTGCAAGTAACCCTATATATTTTTATATATTCTGAAAGGTATGGTTAAATGTGATTTTTTGAGAGTTGGAATCAACTCAAAAGCTTTAATGGTTGAATTTTGAAAAATGTTTGAATGTAGAAAAGCTTCTGCCTTGTTATTTTTCCTATGGGTGATCTACAAATCTAAATGGTTTGAATCCAACGGGCTTGGATTAAGCACTCCAATACCTTTCTAATGAAATTGGTTTCATGCATTTTGGTTCAGTGAATCTGTCACATCCCAAAATTTTCCAAATTTTGAAATGTGAAAAATAAATAAACAAAATAAATAATTGTTGAAATTTAGGGTGAAAATAAACTTTTTGTTTCTAAATAGAAACATCAAAACCCTTCTTGAACAAAATTTGAATAAAAGGGAATCCAACAAAATTTCAAACAAGTGAAATGCATTTATCAATGAATGTATATTGAAATTTAAACTCTTGGAAAAGTTAAATCAAAATCCCAAATCTTAATGAGAGAAAATCATTTCCGAGATCTCTCTAAGACTATGGATTTAATCCATATAAAAATTTGTCGACAACCAGTTATAAAAGATCAAAATGATAAACAAAAATATTATAAAACTATAGAAATTGGTTTCATTTAATTTGGAGCCAAGGATAAAAACTTATGAATTTAATAAGATAAAAAGAATGAATTTCCAAGGTTAATAAAGCTCCTATCTAGAATCCATACCAAATTGTGAGCAGAATAGTCCAAAAAGGATTTAAAAAGATAAACAAATATTAAATAAAATTATACAAATTGGAATCACCAATTTTGGATCTATAAATAAAAAGATATGGATTTTATAAGGCAAAGAAAGAAATAAATAATTAAGGAATGTTTAAAAGACAAATTAAATCTTGGACAAATTCATAAACAAATGAAAGTTTATTGAATAATAAAATGTAATAAAAGATTATTTAAATAAAGTCATAAGGATTAAACAATATCCAATTTTATTTAAATAAAGACAAATTGCCTAAACTAAATAATAAATCCCAAGGAAATTATTTAGAAAACAATTTAAAAATTGAATTAAAATCCATAAGCAAATGGAATAAAGATAATCCAAATCCAAATGAAAGAAAGCGATAAAGAATATTCAAATAAAATTATATGGCATTAACCAAATTCAATTCCATTTGAATGAAGACAAAATCCCTAATAGAAATGATTGATTAAATTATGAGAAAATAATAAATTGGAAAATGCCAAAGTGGATTAAAAAGTAATCCAGTTAACTTAAAAATAATAAAAGAAATTTTTTAAATAAATAATATGAGTTGGAACCATATTTAAATCTTATTTAAAATAAAGAAAAATGTCTAAATTAAATAAATAACAAACCATATGAGAATATAAGAAATACTCTAAAATGGAATATTTAAATACAGTATCAATTAAAATTAAACCTACTAAAAAGGTTTGATAGAAATATGAATAATAAAATAAGCTTTTGAATCATATTAAATAATACTTGAAAATAAAGACAAATGCCCTTTCAAATAAATATTGAATCATATTAAAATATTTTGAATTATTCTATATATGGAATTTAAAACACATAAATAAACAGCACAAACTTACTCAAAAAGTTTGGTCCAAATTTGTTTCAAATTGAAGTTTGTATCAAAAGTTTAAAATGAAGACAGAAAATGAAATCAGAAAAAGAAAAAGATTTCAGAAGAGGAAAAAACTGAGACAGACCCCAGCCCAGAACCTGGCCCAACTCGCAGCCCATCTCCCTCCCCCACGCGAAACGTTTTCCCACCAGAACCCGCACCCGCGCAGCCGCTGACCACCGAACTCCACCGTACCCCCTTCTCCCTCGCTGACAACGCAACCCTACCTGTCAGCTCATCGTCCTCACCCGCCCGCTGACCACGCCCCCTCCCCGGCCGTTTCCTGCCGTTGATTGCCGGCGTGAATTCGCAGTAATGCCGCAATTAAATAGCCCCGCGACCTCGCCCTCATAAGCGCCTTGCTCCCCTCTATCTTTACCCTCGAGCGCCAACTCCTCACCGCCACCAGGCTACTCCGATTTTGCTCGAGACCTCCCATGTCTCCGACGAGCTCCCCGTCAAATTCTGGCCAACACCGCCAGCCCCATTGCCCCCAGAGAAAACGAGCGTGCTCCCCATCCCCAGGCGCACCCTCTAGTATCCTTAGCTCGCCCGTGAGCGCTCCACAGCATCGGCAACAACCTCGTCCGAGCATCGCCGTCGTCTGCATCCGCTCCGGCAACCCTACTGGTAAAACCTGACCGTCCCCCTCACTCTCTTTGACACTCACGTGCACGCCTCCCTCACTTGAGTCTAACTACACCTCTGGTTTGTCTTATCACGCACCATAGCCTCGCCAACGACGTCTCCAAGCTCGCCCGTCGACAGAGACGACTCCGGCGAGCGATTCAAGTCAACATAGTGTGCCCCTTCAATGATGACGACCACCTCGAGCACCCTCTCGTCACTGCGAACTCGGTGAGCTACTCCTCACCCTTCCTCGCTTCCTGTAGATGCCAGAACGCTTCTAGCCGAGCGTCGCCGCCACGCGCCGTCGCCAAGCGCCGCCAGTTAGTGGTCGCTTGCTCATCAACCGTTAGATCCAGATCCAACGGCGTAGATAGATGACTTAACTGAAATGGTATCAAGCACTCTAAGCCGTGTGATGCCCTTTATATCCAACGCTCTATATATCTTGATCCGTGCAAAACGGTATGCACCAGTAGAAATTCTCCACGTGTCCGGTGATTTGTTTTAAAAACAGAAACTTGTCTATTAGATGTTTAGATTTGAAAAATTCATAATTTTAAATCCACACGTCCAAATTTTGCAAATTTTATATCACTGGATTCAGAAAAATGAAACATTTGCAACCATGCCCTTTGTTTAGTATTTTGCTTCTGTAAAATTGGATGTTTTTGCAGAAACATGTATAGGCCTATTTTGAGTATAAAATTTATTCTAAAAATGTTTTTAGGGTAAAATATTTGGAAAATGGTTTGTTGTGAACCTAATGACCATAAAAACCAACTTTTGGATTTAAAAGTATACTTTGTGACACTAAGGAATTATTCCTTGAATAAAAGCATTTCTAGTAGAATAAAATTATTTATTATGTTTTAAAAATGGTTTTTGAGTAAAACCTTTTGCAAATCGGTTGAATTAAACTCTCTGATCCTAAACACTAGGTTTTGGATTTAAAAATGTATTTGATTAACCCTAGAAAATTATTACTTTGATTAAAGGCATTTTTAGTAAAATAAAATGTTGCTTTGATTTAAAAATGATTTTTGAGTGAAACCTTTTGTAAATGGAATTATTTTAAACACTTTGACCACAAACACTAACATTTTGTGTTTAAAAAAAATTGGCAAACACTATAAATTATCACTTTGATTTAAATCATCTCTAGCAAAATAAAAATGATTTAAATGGCCATTTTCAGTAACTTGATTTTAAATGGTTTTGCCACTTTTATAAATGACCAATAGGTGTTTTAAAATGTTTGTAGCCTATTAGAAACCACCTTTCCAAATAAAACAATATTTTGCATGCTTGCATGCATTGTTTTGTTTTCTTTATTTTATGTGGTGAATTATTTGAATTCTAGAGTGAATTTGTGCCTTGATTGTATTGTAGTGAAATTTGAAGAGTGTGACTATTGCAAGATCAAGGAGTGAACTTATATTCCTCCAAGACCGTCGCCATTGGGACGAACCTGGATCCCAAATAGGAAAGCGCACTTGTCAAGTTCCTCCGTGAGAATAGGGACATCTTTTCCTGGCAACCTGCCGACATGAAAGGTCTACCTAGGGAACTTGCCGAGCACAGCTTAAACATAGATCCAAAATGTAAACCAGTGAAACAACCTCTACGACGCTTCGGAGATGAGAAGAGACGCGCCATTGGCAAAGAGATAGATAGGTTACTTAAGGCTGAGTTTATCCGAGAAGTCCTTCACACCCGATGGGTGGCCAATCCTGTACTTGTCCCCAAAAAGGGAACCAATGAATTAAGAATGTGCGTTGATTACACCGGCTTGAACAAAGCATGTCCCAAAGATCTGTTTGCTCTGCCTCGCATTGACCAAGTCATTGACTCGACGGCTGGCTCGGAACTTTTGTGTTTTCTCGATGCATACTCAGGATACCACCAGATCAAGATAAGGAAGTCGGACCAATTGGCCACTTCGTTCACTAGCCCATACGGCATGTTTTTCTATGTCACGATGCCCTTTGGGCTCAAAAACGCAGGTGCTACCTACCAGCGGACAATGCAACGTTGCCTTCACGACCAAATTGGTCGGAACGTTCACGCCTATGTGGATGATATCGCGGTAATGTCTAAAAAGTCAAACGACTTAATCTCCGACTTAAAAGAAACCTTTGATAATCTCCGGAAATACAACATGATGCTCAACCCTAAGAAGTGCGTCTTCGGGGTTCCAGCCGGCAAACTGTTGGGCTTCATCATTTCCCAGCGCGGAATCGAGGTCAACCCGGAGAAAATCAAGGCCATCTTAAACATAAACCGTCCGACATGTCTAAAAAGACATCCAACGACTAACAGGTTGTGTTGCAACAGTTAGTCGGTTCATCAGGCGACTTGGAGAGAAGGCTCTGCCACTGTACAAGTTGCTGAAGAAGGCGGACAAATTCACGTGGACGGACGAGGCAGATGCAGCATTGAAGCAGATCAAGGAGATTCTTTCCTCAGCGCCCATCCTTGCAGCACCCGAGCCTGGCGAGCCCCTGTTAATTTACATGGCGGCAACCAACCGGGTTATCAGCATCGTCGTCGTGGTAGAGCGGAAGGAACCAGGCTATGAGCACGGAGTTCAACGACCAGTTTACTATGTAAGCGAAGTCTTGACGGAGTCCAAGCAGCGTTACCCGCACCAAAAGATAGCTTATGGAGTATTCCTCGCCTCGCGGAAGCTGAGGCATTACTTTTAGGAGCACCCAATCACAGTAGTGAGCAAGACTCCACTGTCCGACATTATCAACAACAGCGACGCTACAGGAAGGGTCGCGAAGTGGGGCATTGAACTTGCCGCCTTTGAGATCACCTATAAAAGGCGCGACGCTATCAAGTCACAAGCCTTGGAGGATTTTATTGCAGATTGGACAAAGATGCCAGATGCCACTCCGTTGCCGGAACTAGAGTACTGGGTGATGCACTTTGACGGATCAAAGCTACTCAACGGCTCGGGGGCCGGTGTATTGCTACAATCACCAAAAGGAGACAAGCTACACTACGTTCTGCAGATCCACTTCGAGGCTACAAACAACATGGCGGAGTATGACGCACTCATTCATGGACTGCGTGTAGCCAAGTATATTGGCATCAAGTGCATAGTTTGCTATGGAGATTCCGACTTGGTTGCCCAGCAGGTGGCTGGCACCTGGAATGAGCGGAACCCTATGATGGCAGCATATCGCGACGAAGTGGACGAGATAGCCAAGAGCTTCTTGGGCTACGAAGTCAAGTATGTATCTACGAAGCAAAACGAGGCGGCTGATCTATTGTCTAAGCTTGGATCAGGGCGCAAGAAAATTCCGCCAGGAGTTTTCCTAGAGCATCTACGCACACCATCCGTGAAGGGCGCTGACATCGACAACCCGGATAGAGCTGACTCTTTCGTCAACATGGCGACAAAGACCCCTCCGACTTGGACTAAACCGTTCATGGAATATCTCGAACATGAACTTTGCCCGACAACGAGGTCGAAAGACGGCAGATAGTACGACGAGCAAAGGGTTATGCCATAATCAATGGGCAACTCTACAAAAGGAGCAGTACTGGTGTATACCTAAAGTGTGTTTCCCAGCTAGAAGGTATGCAAATCCTATGCGAAATCCATCTCGAAGATTGCGGGCATCACGCCGCTCCTCGATCGTTGGTTGCGAAAGCCTTCTGGCAAGGATTCTACTGGCTGACCGTGAAGGCGGATGCCGACAAGCTGGTTGAGACATGTACAGGATGCCAGTATTATGCCCGACAACCACATGTTGCTGCTGAAGAATTGCGAACAATACCAATAACTTGGCCGTTTGGAGTCTGGGGGCTAGACATGGTGGGGCCATTGCAAACGGCACCGTGTGGATTTATGCATCTGCTTGTAGCAGTTGACAAATACACCAAATGGATAGAAGCTAAACCCATTATAAAGCTTGATGGGGCAACCACCCTTAGATTTTTCCGGGATCTGGTGGTGAGATTTGGTCTCCCACATAGCATCATCACCGACAATGCAAGCAACTTGTCACTCGGAGAAGTGGCGGCCTACTGCTGGGACAAATGCATCCGACTTGACCTTGCATCTGTGGCACACCCACAATCCAATGGTCAAGTTGAGCGAGCCAATGGATTAATTCTGCAGGGAATCAAGCCACGTCTTGAGGCACCGCTACATAGAGCAGCTGGAGCTTGGGCGGAAGAATTTCCATCTGTGCTGTGGAGTTTACGAACTACACCTAACAGATCTACCGGCTACACCCCTTACTTCATGGTATATGGAGCAGAAGCCATCCTACCTTTCGACATCCTCCACGATGCACCAAGAGTTGCCGCCTATGACAAAGATGACGCTGAAGAATCCAGACGCCTAGATGTGGACCTTCTCGAGGAGGAGCGCGTTTTGGCATGCCAAAGATCCGCCATCTACCAGCAGAAGCTACGCAGCTACCATAGTCGCCGCGTCCGGCATCGCTCGTTTAAAGAGGGGGATCTGGTGCTCCGACTTAAGCAGAAGAAGTCACACAAATTATCCCCGCCATGGGAAGGACCGTTCATCATAATCAAGGCACTGCTCAATGGGTCTTATTACCTTGTCGACAATCGTGACCTCAAGCATAGACCCAACGAGGATCATAAGCATAAGCGACGTGACCCGATGATGACTACCCGGAGATTGATCGGCCATGGAACATAGCACAGCTACGTCCTTTCTACACTTAGCATTTGTTATCTAATTGTGTACCTCTTATATGATCAATGAAATAAAGCTCTTTGGTTCACTCATATTGCTGAGTCTTTTACCTCCTTTAGTGTTCATTTTTGGATCATATAAACCTTTATGCAGAAGCTTTGCGATTGCACTTGTGAAAATTCCGCCTACGGGCGTTAGCTTAAGTTTTTTGGTCTACACGTTCTTTGTTGTTTTTATGTGGATTCTGTAGTAGTGACTTTTAGCACTTATTGTCGGCGATTTTGTGCTAAGGTTTTTGACGGTGCCATTGGGTACCATCACCTAAGCGCATGGTTCCGACAACGAGTCTTCCGACTCACGAAAAGTCAAGCATAAGAACCAAAGTAATGGATAAGCCAGCACTTGCTTAAAAAATATATACATGCTGGGCATTAATTCTTAAGTAGCAGGACAAGACAAACATTGTTTTCCGCCTTAAGATTACATCACCAAGTTTTTTCAGTGCACATTCCAGAGGTGAAACAAGAATTACAAAGTGTTTTTCACTCCTTGGGTGCAGGGGACTTGGAGGCCGCATCATCACCAGCCGAAGATTCACCCTCGGCGTCGCCACTATGAGGAGACTCGGAGGATTCAGTCTCGGCATTTTCAAGAAAGTTCCTAGGCACGAAGACGTCGACGTCCACCAACTCGGCAACCCTGGTGTCATAGCCCGCGAGTGATGACAGGATGGCTTCGTGATTAATCTCCTTGCCGTCATCATCCACGTCGGGGATACCAGATGTCACTGTGTCGATGTCGGCACCTTCATAGTGTTCCTTCACCATGGACAACACCATCCTTGCGCCAGCCCGTGCACATGAATCTTTCCAGCTTGCGACACGCTCGGGGGCTCGGCGCAGATTCTCCGAGTACTTCACCATGGAGTCCGAAGCCTTGATATAAATCTGCAGGGGTGTGGCGATCTCTTTGGCTTGGGTGATGGCGGTGTTGATGAAGTTGCCGGCAAGAATCATGCATTCCTTGTCCGAAGGAGGCGAGTGGGTTAAACCCAGGGGCGCTGAAAATTCCGACAATGATTGCATGAGTTCAAAAATTCTAAAGTATCCAGCTTACAGAGCTACAAGGCGGAGGATACTTACTGAAGATGTTGGCCTTAGCCTGCCAGACAGCGTTCGCCAAGGATTCTTTCTCTTGTTGGAGGAGCTTAAACGCCTCGCCATGGCGAAGGTTTTGCTCATCGGCAGCTTGCTTCTGATCCTTTAGGATCGCAAGCTCCTCCTTCAAGCGATTGATCTTAGCGGAGGCGGAGTCCTGCAGGGCTTTCATGGAATCCTCATGCATCTTCAGCATTTGTTCCCTCTCCTTCTTAAGGATCTTGTTCTCGCTGTCCAGCTGCTGGATGTGCTTGGACTGCTCGAAAATATCTTTAGCCTTGGCAACATGCTCTACAAGTCGGAGGAAACACAGTACACCGTGAGTACTCGAAGAAGGAAGGCACAAAATTAATACGGAAATGCGCAAAAAGAAAACAGACTCTTGTTTTTGATGATCTGTTCCTTTAAGATGGCGGTTTTACCCTTTTCGGCTTCAAGGTCCGCGCGCATCTTCTGGTACTTATCATTGGCCATGCCCCTCCGAGCATTCTCGTTCTGTGGAAACAAATACAAAGTCAAGTCGTTGTTTAGTCTACTTGGAGCCCCTAGTCGGAGATTTTTCCATCTAGGTGCTCGGGAGCTACAGCGAGAGTTTTTAACTTAGCAATATGCTTAGCTTTTCTTTAAGCATCTAGTCGGAGATAATTCAGTTCTCAACTAGAAGCTTGGGGGCTACAGTATAAAGTTTTAACTGGGAAAATGCTTAGCTTTTCTTTAAGTATCTAGTCGGAACTGATTCAGTTAAACTAGAAGCTTGGGGGGTACAACACTTTAAATTATGAACACTGTGTATGCTACTCTTAAAGCATCTAGTCGGAATAATTCATTCCACCTAAATGCTTGGGGGCTACAGTGAGAGTTTTTTCTAACTTAGTCACTCTTAGAGCATATAGATGCAAAACCAATGGTTTTCCATCTACATCCTCGGGGCTACAGTGGGATACTCATATGAAATGCAAAAGGTAAAGTAACACTTACAAGTGCGATGATCTTGAGGTTTGTAGCACTCTCGGCCAGCAGCTTGCCAAAGGAAACACTATTGCTTCGCAAGATGTCTGCTTGACGGAGTAGCTCCTCAAGACCGCACGTCGGAGATGATGGCACTCCTCCAGGAACCGTAGTTGTGCTACCCGGCGTTAGCACCGGGAAGATAATCTTTGGCAGTTCTAAGGGTTTCTAGGGAGCAGAGGCGCCGCCTTCGGCAGATGTATCAGCAACCACCACCGCCTTGCCGCTACCAATGGCATCCTTAGCCGGAGCTTCAGCCATTTGAAGAGCAGCGCTCTCCTGCGTCGCCTGCTCGCCGACAACTGCGAGTTCGGTAGAGGCGCCAAAATCCACTTCCATGGTGGAAGGGCCTGGTGCCTCCTGGGCTTGGGAGCTTGTCGGAGCAGAGGAGGGCTTTACGGCAGGAGTAGCAGGGGCGATCACGGGGGAAGAGTCGCGATGCAACATATCCTTGATATTTTTAGAAGCCCCAAGAGTCTTGGAGGACTTCTTGAGGCTGGTTGTAGCTTTCTTCCTGAAACGTGCAAAATGCATAAGTACAGGCATGAGACAGATAAACAAGGCAATGTGAGAGAATAACAAGCTTACACTAGGGGGGTGCTTTGGCAAACATCCCGGTGGCTTTCTTCTTTTCCTCCTCCAGGGCGGCAGTACTCTTTTTGGAGGCTCCACCCTCCGTCTTCTTTTTCTTGCCTCCGTCGGCAGCGTCAGAGGTGGAGCTCTTCCGCTTTCGCGCCAACGGGACATCATCGTCGGACACGACCGTGACTTCCTTCATCTTGGGATCATAGATTTGGGCGGCCAGGTTGTCCTCCTCTAGATCGCTAAGCTGTTAAGTGAGAAATCACCGTGTTAGACAAGATGGTATTAGAAAGACGGAAAAACTGGAGTAATGTCATACACGGAGAATAAATACCTACCTTTGGGCACTTTCCGTTTACGAACATGTCGTAGGTAAGGATGAAGCCACGCTTCTTGTCCTTCACCTTGACGATGTCCTTAAGACGGAACTTGACGGAGTCGCTCGAGAAGTTGTCCTCGGAGATTCGGAGGGTATCCCTTCGGTCGCCGGTGTACTCGTGCATGACCTTCGCACGGTGCTTAAGAGGTTGGATCCGCCTGATGAACCAGCACATGGCTAGGTCCAAGTCGGTCAGACCCGTATCTACAAACCATTCGATCCGCCTTATTGCGTGAGAAGCGTTAAGGTCGGAGGGAAGGGAGGCATGGGACCACCATGTGGAGACTTCAGTGGCGGCTCCATCCACGAAGTCTGGGTACGTTTCTTCTCGGCCCGACAAAGGAATGTCGGGGCCGTAGAAGTACGTCCGCTGCCAGTTCTTACACGACTCGTGGCCAACAATGTCGGGGAACCGCCGGCCAGGTCGGATCTTGAAGCTTATGGTGGCGCAGTTTCTAAGCTCCTCCTTTCTGTGTCCGGCTTCACGTTTGACGGTGAAAAAGTAGACAAACAGATCTAACCTAGGCCTAATCCCTAGGTAACCCTCGCAGAGTGCCGCGAAGTTGCTAAGCACTAGGATTCTATTGGTGGAGAGGTTGTGGGGTTGGACCTGGAAGTGGTTCAAGATGGACAGGAAGAAGTGGGAGATGGGCAAAGAAACGCCGCGTACCAATTGCGCCTTGAGGTATACCTTCTCTCCGACTCGGGGAGAAGGGGTCACCTCGCCGGCCGGCGCCGCACGCCAGGCGAGCCCCTCCGTCGCAGGGAGGTAACCCTCCGCGACCATCTCTTGAATGTCGCGGCTGGTGATGTCCGAGCCGCACCAGTCGCCTTTGTGCGAGTCTGGCTCCTCTTCCAGGGGCTCCAGCGCCGCCAAGTTATGGTCACCGCCGGTGGTTTCTATCACCGCCGATGCGGGGATGACCAGGCCCTCTGGGGAACGACGATGGAGCTCGCCGGCTTCGCCGCGGATTCGATCGACGCTGCCATTGATGGAGATGAACCGCTGCTAGCCATGGAGGAAGGAGAGGATGTGACTGGTGCGGGAAGTGGGGCTAGGGTTTCTCGAGGTTTTCGCGATGAGCTCGAGGAGGCGTGCGGCTGGAGGAAGAAGATGATGACGCGAGATAATGAGGTGAAAAAGTGGCAAGTGTCCCACGGCCGCTATTTATCTTACTATGTGTCAAGATTCGTGCAGCTAATCGAACGGTTGCCGCGTAGACGACGTATACGTGGACGTGCGCGGTAATTTCGCCACGTCTCCAACCGTTGCCGCCAACGGTTTGTATCGCTCGCGCGAGAAAATCGGCTATGATTACGTTCTCTGCATGTGTGAGTTACGAGGCGTCGCTGACCTATAGCCTACGATGTCATAACTGACATGGTAGATGAGCCGTCCCATCGAAGATTCCGGCATGGACGGATTAATCCGACAACGGGAGCGTACGATGGAAGATTCAGCATTTCTCCGACTTACTCATAGAAGACGGAGAAAACCTTGCAGGGTTCTTTGGGAGGACTACAAGATATTGCTTGATGATTTGCCGACATCCATCTAGACGGAGCATTCCACGGGAAGAGGCAAGACGGCGCAAGATCTCGGAGTTCTCCGGGGGCTACTGTTGGGGATATGCTATATGGGTATCCTCATAGCATGTCTCTTATCCGACTAACCCGGGTGGCCCATAGTCGGCAGCATGGCCTATGGCCTGCTGGGCGGCCCAGTTAGGTGGATCCAGAAGGGAGGCCCATGCCAGATAAAGGAAGGCTACGGTGGAGTCACTAGCGTACCCGGACCCTTGGAGTGCAAGATACACAAGACTAGTAATAGACAGTGTAGGACTCTGTAACCTGTCCGGCTAGGACTCTTCCCTATAACCCTAGGACCTGACGACTATATAAGTCGGGCATATGGGATCCTTTAGGGCAGACAACCTAGCATCGTTCTACACACACCTCGCACAGCGAACCTAATCTCTGTAACTCGGCGTATTTCCATTATAGTGATTTATAGCAGGAGTAGGATTCAGCCACCGTTGTGGGATATGAACCTGGGTAAGCTGTGTTACCGCGTACCCGTCAACCGTCCGCCTTACCCCACGTCTCTAAACACGCACTGTGAGGACCCCTCCATGGCGTACTCGTCGGCAATACCACAACAATATGAGCATATCATCCATATACACATGAACACATCCTTACATGGAGAACTTACTGAGATATTAAGAGACCAGTTGCGAGAGAATATGGAAAGGAGGTGCATGTGCGCAAGACCATAGAGCTTCCTCTATTATGTATGTAACATCCAAGGCAAGTTCTACATGCTAAAAATGGTGAATGAGTGGAGAAATTGAGGTAGGAAGGAGAAGGATCCCGACTAGATCTAAGGAGGAAGAAGGAGGGGAAAGTGAAGTGTGGGTGGTGGATGATCACATGTGCATAAAGTGGATCTGCCAAAAACATGGTCGACACATCCATGGCGCACATGGCCCTAGTGCGCAACAAGCATTAAAAGCAACTGTGGCGCACATGCCACCGTGCGCCACAGATGTGTTTCCTCACATAAGGAGTAGAGGGGGCTTCACAGAGGCATAGAGCACTCACCACATGTGCGCTACGGCTATCCCAAACAACCGTAGCGCACTTACCACATGTGCGCTACGGGTATGTGGCATGCGGCTAGCATTCCCCTGGCCCACACACACCTGTGGCGCACATACTAGATGTGCGCCATAGTTGTTCTAGTTTTTAGTAGGGCACTGCCCACAAGTGAGCCACGCCTATTTTAGCCATGGGGTACTTCAACCATGTGAGCCACGGATGTGTTGATTACCTATAGCACTTTTCCTAGTAGTGTCTCCTCCTCCACTCTCACACCTCCTCGTGAAGGATATCTCTCCCCCTTTAGAATGCCCCCATTATCTCGGATCAGGGAGATACATCTTCCTAGTGGCTTTTTATGGAAGGATTTGTTGCTTCCACTACTTCGCTGGAGCGAGGCTGCGGAGGTTGTCGGGGTACCTGTCATGGTATTTCCGACGAGTACGCCATGGAGGGGTCCTAACAGTGTGTGTTTAGAGACGTGGGGGAAGGCGGACGGTTGACGGGTACGAGGTTACACAGCTTACCCAGGTTCAGATCCCACAACGGTGGAAGAATCCTACTCCTGCTATAAATCACTATAATGGCAATACGCCGAGTTACAGGGATTGGATCGCTGTGCGAGGTAACTAGAGAGTCTAAGTTATCGTTCCCTAAAGGCTCCCATAGGCCCGAAAATTATAGTCGCCAGGTCCTAGGGTTACAGGGAAAAGTCCTAGCCGGCAGGTTACAGAGTCCTACACTGCTTACATCTAGTCTAGCGTGTCTTGCACTCCAAGGCTCCGGGTATGTCCGTGACTCCTCCGTAGCATTCCTTTATCCGGCATGGGCCTCCCTTCTGGATCCATCTAACTGGGCCACCGCCACAGGCCATGCTACCAACTGTGGGGCACCCGGGTTATCTGGATAGGAGACATGCTATGAGGATACCCATATAGCATATCCCCAACAGTAGCCCCCGAAGAACTCCGAGATCTTGCCCCGTCTTGCCTCTTCAGGTTGAATGCTCTGTCTAGATGGATATCGACAAATCGTCAAGAAATATCTTGTAGTCCTCCCAAGAACCATGCAAAGTTTTTCTCCGTCTTCAACTTGTAAGTCGGAGAATTGCTGAATCTTCTATCGTACACTTCCGTAGCCGGACAGGATCCGTCCATGCCGGAATATTCCGATGTGATGGTTCACCTGCTAGTGACAGCTAGGACGATGTATACATAGGTCAGCGAGTTGGAATATTCTTAATACTATATGTAGATGACATATTGTTGATTGGGAATGATGTAGACCTTCTTAATAGTGTCAAGGATTAGTTGAATAATAGTTTTTCAATGAAAGATCTTGGCGAAGCAGCTTACATATTAGGGATAAAGATTTATAGAGATAGATCGAGACGCCTAATATCATATTTGGACAAAGTTCATATTTGGACAAAGTTCAAAACATGTTTGGAATGGAAGATAGCAAGAAAGGGTTCTTGCCATGTTGCCCAATACGACCTTGAGTAAAACTCAAAGTCATGCAACGGCAAAAGATAGAGAAAGGATTAGTAAGACTCCCTATGCCTCAGCCATAGGATCTCTTATGTATGCCATTCTATGTACTAGACCCGACATTGCATATGTTGTTAGTTTGACTAGCAGGTATCAAAGTGATGGAGGAGTGGATCATTGGACAGCGGTCAAAAACATCCTTAAGTACTTGAGAACAACTAAGTATATGTTTCTTTCATACAGAGGTGATGAACAACTCGTTGTTAATGGTTACACTGATGCTAGTTGGAACATCGATCCGGATGATTCTAAATCACAATCTGGATACGTATTTACTTTGAATGGTGTAGCAGTTAGCTGGAGGAGTGCAAAGCAAAGCATTGTGGTGAGATCTTCAACTGAATCGGAATACATAGCTGCTTTGGAGGCTTCACAAGAGGCGATATGGATGAAGGAGTTCATTATAGAGCTCGGCGTGGTTCCAATTCCGCTGGACCCAATGTCTGTCTACTGTGATAACATGGGCCCATAGACAATGCGCAAGAACCAATGTCACACAAGAAGATGAAGCACATCAAGCTACGTTTTCACGCTAGTCGAGAGCATGTCCAAGATGGTGACATAAAGATTTGCAAAGTACACACAGATCTGAATGTGGCGGATCCGTTGACTAAACCTTTCCCGAGGGCAAAACATCACCAGCACCAAACCGCCATGGGTGTTCAGTATATTACCATGTAATCTAGATTAGTTGACTCTAGTGCAAGTGGGAGACTGTCGGACATATGCCCTAGAGGCAAAAAAAAATTGGTTATTATTATATCTTTGTGTTTATGATAAATGTTTACATTCATGCTATAATAGTATTAATCGGAAACATTAATACTTGTGTGATTTGTAAACTAAATTAGAGTCCCTGGTAAAGCCTCTTTGTAATACTACCTTGTTGGTTGATAGATTATCGTGGTTTCGCGATCATGAACATTGAGATGTTATTGACAACAAGATCATATCATTAGGAGAATGGTACGATGGACATACTCCTATAGATAAGCGTAGCATAAAGATCAAGTCATTTCAATAGTTCGTTTGCTATAAGATTTCTGATATATAGCAACCTAATTCCTTCGACCATGAGATCATGCTAATCCCCATCACCGGAAGAATTCTTTTATGAAATCAAACACCACACCATAGCTGGGTGGCTATAAAGGTGGCATTGAGTGTTCGGAAAGTATGTGTTGAGGCACGTGGATCAAGAGTGGTATTTGTCCATCCATATGACAAATAGATATACTTTGGGCCCTCTCAGTGGAATGTCATCCAATTAGCTTGCAAGCATGTGACTGGCTCACAAGGGATCACATATCTCGGGAACGAGAAAAGAGTACTTATCGGTAACGAGGTTGAACAAGGTATGCAGAGATATCGACGATCAAACCTCGGATAAGTAAACTATCGCGAGGCAAAGGGAAATTGGTATCGTATGTAAGTGGTTCATTCGATTGCAAAGTAATCGTAGAAACATGTGGGAGCCATATGAATTTCCAGATTCCTCTATTGGTTATTGATCGGAGAAGTGTCTCGGTCATGTCCGCATAATTCATGAACCGTAGGGAGACATACTTAAGGATTTGATGTTGTTTAGTTGATATGGAATGTAAGTAGGGATACCAAATGTTGTTCATAGTCTCGGATGGGATCTGGGATATCACGAGGAGATCTAGAATGGTCCAGAGAATAAGATTCATATAAGGAAAGTTCGGTTCCGGAGTTCGGGAATGATTTCGATGTTTTCATCGGAGAGGTTCTAGAAGGGTCTAGAAGGTTCACCGGACCAGAAGGGGAATGGTCCATGAATGTTTCATGGGTAAGTGCGATGATTGAATCATATCCTAGGTCACTTGGTTTGGGCATTTGCGAGAGAAAATTAAAGCTCTAGATTGAAAGTCAAAATGGAGGTTTGAAAAGTCAAACTCGAACAATAGTTTCCTAGTGGAAGAAGGAAAGAGTCCTTCCTTCTATCCAACTTGGGTTTGAGTTTGGATTCGAACTCTCCCCTCCCAAGGCTGCCCCCACTCATAAATAGAGGGGGAGGGCTGCACCAAAGACCACAACACCAGGCCCTCCCCACAGTGCCCAGCCGCCGCCGCCGCACGCCGTCGCGCCGCCGTCGCCTTGCGCCGCCACCGTCCCGTCGCCGTCGCCCTAGCCGCTGCCGACACCTCCTCCTCCTCTCCGGCCTTCTAAAACTAGATTGCTGGAAAACCCTAGATCCACAATAACTCGCACCGGCTTAGGCGAAGCACTTCGGGATCTTCCCTCTACTTCTGACACCATGCCGTCGTGCTGCCGGAATCGCGAGGGAGAACTACAACCTCCACTGCCTGCTGGAACAAGGGAGAGGAAGGCTTCATCAAGTACCGAACGTGTGACCTACTGCGGAAGCGCTGCTGGAATGCACCGCCGGAAGGATCGTCTACACGATCTTGAGATCGGCAAGTGTACGACTACATCACCCATGAGAATCTTCTCTCGTTAACCGCTTTGGAATCTTCGAGCGTGAGTACTCTAATCGACTCGTTGCTACAATATAGTAGATAGATCTTGGCTTGTTTGTGTTCCTGCAGTAGAATTTTTTTGTTTTCCATGCTACAAACCCCTACAGTGGTATTAGAGTCATGTCTATATGTAGATCTGTTGCACGAGTAGAACACAATGGTCATTGTGGGAGTTGATGCTTTTGTTGTCGATTGCTTCTTGTGTACTTTGCATCTTGCAGGATGGTGGGATGAAGCGG
The DNA here is from genome assembly GCA_916181665.1 of Avena sativa. NCBI lineage: Eukaryota > Viridiplantae > Streptophyta > Magnoliopsida > Poales > Poaceae > Avena > Avena sativa. The sequence goes on from OV702281.1 coordinate 123,146,026, forward strand.
CCCAGGCTAACCTTACATGACATCATTCATGAGACTTGCTCCATGCTTGCCATGCAACTTGTATTGCATAAGTGGCTTTTCGGGTGCCTGTTTCTCCCAACATAGTTAAGATTCAATTTACAACGGGTGATTGAAAAAACTAGTATCTATGTTGTGGTTCTTGTTCGTAAGTTAGAACGACACTTATTGAAAGCCCCAAACCACGTAAAACATGCAAAGAAAATTAGAGGCGTCTAACTTTGTTTTGCAGGGGTGTGCTGTGATGTGATATGGCCATGATTGTGATTATATATGATGTATGCAATGTTCCTTGTTGTAAGTCGGCAACCGGCAGGAGCCATATGGTTGTCTTTTTTAATTCCGTTAAGACTTGCATGTCTATTATTCAAAGTAGTTGTAATAGTTGATGCTGGTGGACGACAACCATGAAGCGGCGCCATTGACCTTGACGCCATGCCGGTGACGATGGAGATCATGTGTGGAGATCGGAAGCACAAGAATAAAGGCCATATCATATCACATATTATGAATTGCATGTGATGTTAATCCTTTTATGCATCTTTTATTGCTTAGTTCGCTACGGTAGCATTATAAGATGATCCCTCTCACAAAAATTTCAATTTATAAAGTGTTCATCCTTAGTAGGCACCGTTGCTAAATCTCGTTGTTTCGAAGCACCACGTGATGATCGGGTGTGTTAGATTATGCGAGTGTATAGAACGTGAGCAAGCCAGATTTTCTCATGCGGGAGCTAAGGTTTGATCTTTATGAGCCTAGCATGTACAGACATGGTCTCGGAACACGGATCACCGAAAGGTAAAGCATGAGTCATATAGTAGATATGATGAACATGTTGACTGTTCGCCATTGAAGCTACATCAACTCTCGTGATGATCGGTTTTTATGTGGTGGATTTGGTTCGTGTGATCACTAAAACAATGTGAGGGATATGGTTTTGAATGGGAGTTCACCTAGATTAATTTAACTATTAATTAGAACTAAATTTGTCATAAACTTAGTCTAAACTATTGCAAATATGTTGTAGATCAATGTCGGCCCCTACCATCAATTTTAATGCATTCCTAGAGAAAGAAAAGTTGAAAAACAATGGAAGCAACTTCGCGGATTGGTTCCGCAGTTTGATGATTGTCCTCAATGCTGGTAATTTGACCTATGTGCTAGATGCACCGCTGGGTAACCCACCTGCAGTTGATGCTACTGATGAGGTAAAGAATGTTTTCCTCGCTCGGAACAATCAGCACTCCACCGTTCACTGTGCTATGTTTTATGGTTTGGAATCGGATCTTCAGAAATGGTTTGAGAACCATGACACACATGATATTGTCCGTGAACTCAAAATGATATTTGAGGCTCACACGGCAGTTGAGAGTTATGAGACTTCTGAAAAGTTCTTTAACTGCAATATGGAAGAGGGAAACTCTGTTAGTGAGCACGTGCTTAAGATGTCTGGGCACGCAAGCAAGATTCAAAGCTTGGGTATAGTGATTCCTAATACTTTGGGGATTCACCCTGTCCTCCAATGACTACCACCAAGTTACAAGAACTTTGTGATGAACTACAATATGCAAAACATGGACAAGTCGTTGCCCGAACTCTTCTGCATGTTAAAGTCTGCAGAAGTGGAGATCAAGAAAGATCACCAAGTGTTGTTGGTCAATAAGACCACCAAATTCAAGAAGCAAGGCAAGTCTAAGAAAAGGGAAACTTCAAGAAGGGCGGTAAGAAAGTTACCGCAACGGCGAAGAAGACCAAGGCTGGGCCTAAGGCTGATACTAAGTGGTTTTACTGCAAGGGAGAAGGTCACTGGAAGCGGAATTGCCCTAAGTACTTGGCGGATTTGAAGAATGGCAACATCAAGAAGAAAGGTATATGTGATTTACATGTTATTGATGTGTATCTCACTAGTACTCGTAGTAGTGCTTGGGTATTTGATACTGGTTCAGTTGCTCACATTTGTAACTCAAAACAGGTGCTGCAGAATAGACGGAAACTAGCGAGAACGAGGTGACGATGCGCGTTGGAAATGGATCAAAGGTTGATGTGATCACGGTCGGCACGCTACCTCTTCATCTACCATCGGGATTAGTTTTATACTTAAATAATTGTTATTTGGTACCTGCGTTGAGCATGAACATTATATCCGGATCATGTTTATTGCGAGATGGTTACTTGTTTAAGTACGGGAATAATGGTTGTTCGATTTATATGAGTAATATGTTTTATGCACATGCACCTTTGATAGATGATCTATTCTTATTGAATCTCGATTGTAGTAATACACATATTAATAACATTGAAGCTAAACGTTTGAAATTGAGCGATAATTTGACCTATATGTGGCACTGTCGTCTTGGTCACATCGGAGTGAAGCGTATGAAGAAACTCCATTCCGATGGACTTCTTGAATCACTTGATTTTGAATCACTTGAGAGATGCGAAGCATGTCTGATGGGTAAAATGACTAAGACTCCATTTTCTGGTATGATGGAGCGAGCTACGGACTTATTGGAAATCATACATACCGATGTGTGTGATCCAATGAGTGTAGCATCGCGCGGTTGTTATCGTTATGTTCTTACCTTCACGGATGACTTGAGTAGATGTGGGTATATCTATTTCATGAAACATAAGTCCAAAACTTTCGAGAAGTTTAAGGAATTTCAAAGTGAGGTAGAGAATCAACATAACAAGAAGATTAAATTTCTACGACCTGATCATGGAGGTGAATATCTTAGTTACGAATTTGGCAAGCATTTGAAGAAATGCGGAATAATTTCACAATTTACACCACCGGGAACACCACAACCTAATGGTGTGTCCGAACGTCATAATCGAACTCTCTTAGATATGGTTCATTCTATGATGTCACTTACAGATTTGCCGCTATCATTTTGGGGTTATGCATTAGAAACAACCGCATTCACTTTAAATAGGGCACCATCTAAATCCGTTGAAACGACACCGTATGAATTATGGTTTGGGAAGAAACCTAAATTGTCGTTCCTTAAAGTTTGGGGATGCGAAGCTTATGTAAAGAAGTTATAGCCTGACAAGCTTGAACCCAAAGCGGAAAATGCGTCTTCATAGGATACCGAAGGAAACTATTGGGTATACCTTCTATCATAGATCTGAGGGCAAAATCTTCATTGACAAGAATGGATTCTTTCTATAGAAGGAGTTTCTCTCAAAAGAAGTGACTAGAAGGAAAGTAGAACTCGACGAGGTTGTTGAACCTTCTCTCGAACTTGCAAGTAGCGCAGCACCGGAAGTAGTTCATGTGGCGCCTACACCAATAGGAGAGGAAGCTAATGATATTGATCATGAAAATTCTGTTGAAGTTACTACGAAACCTCGCAGGTCAACGAGAACTCGTACCACTCTTGATTGGTATGATCCCGTTATGAGTTCATGTTGGTGGACAACACCGATGACCCTACGACATATGAGGAAGCGATGATGAGCCTAGATTCTAATAAATGGCAAGAAACCATGAAATCCGAGATTGGATCCATGTACGAAAACCAAGTATGGACTTTGGTGTACTTACCTGATGGCCGGAAGGCTATCGAGAACAAATGGATTTTCAAGAAGAAAGCAGATGCTGATGGTAATGTTACTGTCTATAAAGCTCGACTTGTCGCAAAAGGATTTCGACAAATTCAAGGAGTTGACTACGATTAGACTTTCTCACCAGTAGCGAAGCTAAAGTATGTGAGGATTTTGTTAGCAATCGCTGCATATTATGATTATGAGATATGGCAGATGGATGTTAAAACGGCGTTTCTCAGTGGAGATATTGATGAAGAGTTGTATATGGTACAACCCAAAGGTTTTGTCGATCCTAAAGGTGCTAACAAGGTATGCAAACTACAACGGTCCATTTATGGATTGAAACAAGCATCCCGAAGTTGGAATCAACGTTTTGATAAGGTAATCAAAAGCTTTGGTTTTATACAAACTTATGGAGAAGCTTGTATTTACAAGAAAGCGAGTGGGAGCTCTGTAGCATTCGTAATACTATATGTAGATGAAATATTGTTGATTGGGAATGATGTAGACCTTCTTAATAGTGTCAAGGATTATTTGAATAATAGTTTTTGAATGAAAGATCTTGGCGAAGCATCTTACATATTAGGCATAAAGATTTATAGAGATAGATCGAGACGCCTAATATCATTGTCACAAAGTACATATTTGGACAAAGTTCTAAAGAGGTTTGGAATGGAAGATAGCAAGAAAGGGTTCTTGCCCATGTTGCCCAATACGACCTTGAGTAAAACTCAAAGTCCTGCAATGGCAGAATATAGAGAAAGCATGAGTAAGACTCACTATGCCTCAGCTATAGGATCTCTTATGTATGCCATGCTATGTACTAGACCCGACATTGCATATGTTGTTAGTTGGACTAGCAGGTATCAAAGTGATCCAGGAGTGGATCATTGAACAGCGGTCAAAGACATCCTTAAGTACTTGAGAAGAACTAAGGATATGGTTCTCTGTTATGGAGGTGACGAACAGATCGTTGTTAATGGTTACACTGATGCTAGTTGGAACACCGATCCGGATGATTCTAAATCACAATCTGGATACATATTTACTTTGAATGGTGCAGCAGTTAGCTGGAGGAGTGCAAAGCAAAGCGTTGTGGCGAGATCTTCAACTGAATCAGAATACATAGCTGCTTCGGAGGATTCACAAGAGGCGATATGGATGAAGGAGTTTATTATAGAGCTCGGTGTGGTTCCAAGTGCATTGGACCCAATTTCTATCTACTGTGATAACATGGGCGCCATAGCGAATGCGCAAGAACCAAGGTCACACAAGAAGCTAAAGCACATCAAGCTACGTTTTCAAGATATTCGAGAGCATGTACAAGATGGTGACATAAAGATTTGCAAAGTACACACAGATCTGAATATGGCGGATCCGTTGACTAAACCTCTCCTGAGGGAAAAACATGACCAGCACCAAACCGCCATGGGTGTTCGGTATATTACCATATAATATAGATTAGTTGACTCTAGTGGAAGTGAGAGACTGTTGGAGATATGCCCTAGAGGCAATAATAAAAGTGGTTATTATTATATCTTTGTGTTTTTGATAAATGTTTACATTCATTCTATAATAGTATTAACCGGAAACATTAATACTTGTGTGATTTGTAAACTAAATTAGAGTCCCTGGTAAAGCGTCTTTGTAATACTAGCTTGTTGGTTGATAGATGATCGTGGTTTCCCGATCATGAACATTGAGATTTTATTGACAACAAGATCATATCATTAGGAGAACGGTATGATGGACATACTCATATAGATAAGCGTAGCATAAAGATCAGGTCATTTTAATAGTTCGTTCGCTATAAGCTTTCTTATATATGGCAACCTAATTCCTTCGACCATGAGATCATGCTAATCACCATCATCGGAAGAATGCTTTGATGACATCAAACACCACACTGTAACTGGGTGGCTATAAAGGTGGCATTGAGTGTTCGGGAAGTATGTGTTGAGGCAAATGGATCAAGAGTACGATTTGTCCATCCATATGACGGATAGATATACTCTAGGCCCTCTCGGTGGAATGTCATCCAATTAGCTTGCAAGCATGTGACTGCCTCACAAGGGATCACATATCACCGGAACAAGAAAAGAGTACTTATCGGTAACGATGTTGAACTACGAATGCAGAGATACCGACGATCAAACCTCGGATAAGTAAACTATCGCGAGACAAAGGGAAATTGGTATCGTATGTAAGTGGTTCATTCGATCGCAAAGTAATCGTAGAAATATGTGGGATCCATATGAATTTCTAGATTCCTCTATTGGTTATTGATCGGAGAAGTATCTCGGTCATGTCCGTATAATTCATGAACCATAGGGAGACACACTTAAGGATTCAATGTTGTTTAGTAGATATGGAATGTAAGTAGGGATACCAAATGTTGTTTGGAGTCTCGGATGGGATCCAGGATATCACGAGGAGATCCAGAATGGTCCGGAGAATAAGATTCATATAAGGAAAGTCCGATTCCGGAGTTCGGGAATGATTTTGATGTTTTGATCGGAGAGGTTCTAGAAGGGTCTAGAAGGTTCACCGGACTGGAGGGGAATGGTCCATGAATGTGTCATGGGTAAGTGGGATGATTGGATCATATCCTAGGTCACTTGGTTTGGGCATTTGTGAGAGAGAATTAAAGCTCTAAATTGAAAGTCGAAAGGGAGGTTTGAAAAGTCAAACTATTACAATAGTTTCCTAGTGGAAGAAGGAAAGAGTCCTTCCTTCTATCCAACTTGGGTTTGGGTTTGGATTCAAACTCTCCCCTCCCAAGGCTGCCCCTTCTTATAAATAGAGGGGGAGAGCTGCCCCAAAGACCACAACACCAAGCCCTCCCCACCGTGCGCCGCCACCGCCGCCGCACGCCGCCGCGCCGCACGGCTGCCCGTTGTCGTCGCCCTGGCCGCCGCCGACACCTCCTCCTCCTCTCCGACCTTCTAAACCTAGATTACCGGAAAACTCTAGATCCACCATAACTCGCACCGGCTTAGGCGAAGCCCTGCAGGATCTTCCCTCTACTTCCGACACCATGCCGTCGTGCTGCCGGAATCGCGAGGGGAGAACTGCAACCTCTGCTGACTACTGGAACAAGGGAGAGGAAGGTATTCATCGAGTACCGAACATGTGACCGACTGCGGAAGCGCTGCCGGAACGCAGCGCCGGAAGGATCGTCTACGCGATCTTGAGACCGGCAAGTGTACGACTACATCATCCAGGAGAATCTGCTTTCGTTAACCGCTTTGGAATCTTCGAGGGCGAGTACTATAATATTCTCGTTGCTACAATCTAGTAGATAGATCTTGGCTTGTTTGTGTGCATGCGGTAGAAATTTTTGTTTTCCATGCTACGAACCCCTACACTTGCACCGTCTTGTCTTTCAGGTTGAATGCTCCGTCTAGATGGATGTCGGCAAATCGTCAAGAAATATCTTGCAGTCCTCCCAAGAATCCTGCAAAGTTTTTCCCCGTCTTCAATTTGTAAGTCGAAGAATTGCTGAATCTTCTATCGTACTCTTCCGTAGCCGGACTGGATCCGTCCATGCTGGAATATTTCGATGTGATGGTTCACCTCCTAGTGATAGCTAGGACGACATAGACATAGGTCAGCGACGCCTCGTAACTCACACATGCAGAAAACACAATCATGTCTGTTTTTCCCGCATGAGCCATACGAACCGTTGGCGGCGACGGTTGGGAACGTGGCGAAATTTCCGCGCACGCGCTCGCACACGTCGTCAACGTGTCGACCATTCGATCGTCTTGCACGAATCTCGACGCTAGAGGTTATAAATTGTAACTGCGGTGGATTTTTACTTTTCACCTCATTCTCCTCCTGAGTCGTCTTCTTCCTCCAGCGAGCACCTCCTCGAGCTCTCCGCACGTTTCGCAAAAAACCCTAGCCCTTCAATCCTTCCAGTCACCTCCTCTCCCCTTCCAATGGCAAGCAGTAGCTCCGCTACCTCCATGACAGCGTCAGGCGATCCCACGGCGAAGCCGATGAGCACCGTCCACGTTCCCCCCAGAGGGCCTGGTGCTGCCTAAGTCTGCGGTGGTCAAATCCACCGGCGGCGACCATAATCCGGCGGCGCTGGAGTTGCTAGAAGAGGAGAGAGATTCCCACAAAGGGGACTGGCGCGGTTCGGACATCACGCACCGCGACATCAAGGAACTGCTCGTCGAGGGCTACCTCCCTGCGACGGAGGGGCTCGTCTGGCGGGCGGCGCCGACCGGCGAGGACACCCCTTTTCCCCAAGCCAGAGAGAAGGTGTACCTCAAAGCCCAACTGGTACGCGTCGTTTCCTTGCCCATCTCCAATTTCTTCCTAGCTGTCCTTAGCCATCACTGAGTCCAGCCTCAGAACCTCTCCCCCAATTGCATCCTCGCGCTTAGCAACTGTGCGACGCTCTATGAGGGTTACTTAGAGATTAGGCCTAGGCTAGATCTCTTTATTTATTTCTTCACCATCAAGAGGGAAGCTGGAGCCGGCAAGGACGAGCTCAGGAACTATGGGACATTTAGTTTTAAGATCCGCCCTGGCCGATGTTTCCCCGACATCGTCGGCCATGAGTCCTGCAAGAACTGGCAACGGACGTACTTCTATGTCCTAGATATCCCTCTGGCTGGCCGAGAAGAAACGTATCCGGAATTTATCGATGGAGCCGCTGCCGAAGCCCCGACATGGAGGTCCCAATCCACCCTTCCCTCCGACAATGAAGCCTCCCGCGCCATTAGGCGGATAGAGTGGTTCGTAGACACGGGTGTGACCGGGTTGGACCTAGCCATGTGCTGGTTCGTCAGGCGGATCCAGCCTCTACAACACTGCTCCAAGCTGATGCACGATTTCTCTAAGGAGAGGAAGGATAGCCTCCGCATCTCCGAGGACAACTTATCGAGTGACTCCGTCAAGCTTTGCATCAAGGACATCATCAAGGTGAAGGACAGGAAGCATGGCTTCGCCATCACCTACGACATTGTCGAGGAGGGAAAGTGCCCAGAGGTATGGAAGTGGACTCGGGTACATCCGCCCCATCAAGCTCACAGGCCAAAGATGCATCTGGCCCTTCCGCCATGGAAGTGGACTCGGGTGCCTCCGCGGAGCTCGTCGTTGTCGACAAACAGGCGACGCAAGAAAGTGCCGCAACCCAAATGGCTGAAGCTCCGACTAAGGATGCCATCGGTAGTGGTAAGGCGGTGGTGGTGGGTGGAACGTCTGCTGAAGGCGGAGCCTCCGCACCCAGGACAACCACAGAATTTCCGAAGATAGTCTTCCCGGCGCTCACGCCGAGCAGCTCCTCTTTGGTTCCTGGTGTAGTGCTGACATCTCCAACCTGCGGTCTTGAGGGCTTCTCCGACAAGCAGACATCTTGCGAGGAAACAGTCTTTCCTTCGGCAAGTTGCTTGCTGGGAGCGCTACCAACCTCAAGATCATCGCACTTGTAAGCTTTATTTGCCTTTTGCATTTCATATGAGTATCCCATTGTAGACCCCGAGGATTTAGACGGAAAACCATAGTCTTTGCATCTGAATGCTCTAAGAGTGACTAAGCTAGAAAACTTCTCACTATAGCGCCCAAGTATTTAGTTTGAATGAATTATTCCGACTAGATACTTTCAGAGTAGCATACGCAGTGTTTGTAAATTTTGATATTGTAGCCCACAAGTCTCTAGTTGTAACTGAATTAGTTCCGACTAGATACTTAAACAAAGACTAAGCATATGACTGAGTTAAAAAACTTTATACTGTAGCCCCCAAGCTTCTAGTTGAAAACTGAATCAGTTCTGACTAGATGCTTAAAGAAAGACTAAGCATGTTGTCAAGTTAAAAAACTTTCACTGTAGCCCCCAAGCCTCTAGGTGGATAGTTATCCGGCTAGATGCTCCAAGTAGACTAAACAACTTTAAAATTTCTTTCCATAGAATGAGAATGCTCAGAGAGGCATGGCCAACGAGAAGTTCCAAAAGATGCGAGCGGATTTGGAAGCCGAAAAGGGTAAAACTGCCTTCTTGAAGGAATAAATCATCAAGAGAAAGCGTTTGTTTTTCCTTGCTTTTTCGTATTCCGACTTGATCTTGTGCCAACATTCTCTGAGTACTCACTGTGTATTGTTCTTTCTCTGACTTGCAGAAACCATTGCCAAGGCCAAGGATATTGTTGAGAAATCCAAGCACATTGAGTTGCTGGATAGCGAAAACAAGATCCTTAAGCAGGAGAGGAAGGATATGCTGAAGATGCACGAGGACTCCATGAAAGTCTTGCAGGAGTCCGCTAACATGGAGATGAACCAATTGAAAGAGGAGATAGCGATGCTGAAAGAGCAGAAGAAAGCTGCCGATGAACAAAATCAGTGCCATCTTGAAGCATACAGGATCCTCCGACAAGAATGGGAGTCCATGGCGGATACCCTTTGGCAGGCTGAGATTAGCATCTTCAGTAAGTGATTCTCCATCTTGTACTTCTGTAAGTTTGATACTTTGAACTTTTTGTGTTACTGAACTCATGCGTTCCCTTTGTCGGAATTCTGCAGCTCCTATTGGGTTGACCCAGTCGCCTCCTCCGCCAAAAGAGTGCATGGTCCTTGTCGGCAACTTTATCAATACAACCATCAAGAAGGCCAAGGGGATAGCCAAGCCCCTCCGGATCAACATCAAAGTGGTGGATTCTGTGATGAAGTTCTCGGAGATCTTGCGCCAAGCCCCCGAGCGTATTGTAAGCTGGAAAACTTCATGTACCCGGGCTGGCGCGAGGATGGCGCTGTCAATGGTCAAGGCGCACTACGAAAACACTGACATCGACATGGTGACCTCCGGTATCCCCGACATGGACGACGATGGCCAGAAAATAGATCACATAGCTATCTTGACATTGCTCGCGGGTTTTGATACCAGAGTCTCCGTGTTGGTCTACCCTAACGTCTTCGTTCCCATGGAGACTATTGACGGCGACAATCAAAGCTCCTCCGAGTCCCTCAACACCGCCGACTTCGAGGAGGATGGCTCTCCTGTTGTTGATGATGCTGCATCGAAGTCACCTGCACCAGAGGAATGAAAAAACAATATGTAATATTTGTTTCCTCTAGGATTTGTATGCGGAAAAAACTACTTGTTAACTAAAGGCAGAAAAAACAATGGTTGTATTTCTTTGCTACTTAAGCACTGGTTCCAGCATGTATATGTTTTTAAGCAAGTGTTGGCTTATCCATTACTCTAGTTTTTATGCTTGACTTTTCGTGAGTCGGAAGACTCGTTTTCGGAACTATGCGCTCAGACGATGATGCCCAATGGCACCGTCAATAACCTAACAACAAAATCGCCGACAATAAGTGCCAAAATCCACATAAAAACGACAAAGAATGTGTAGACCAGAAAACTTAGGCTAACGCCCATAGGTGGAATTTTCACAAGTGCAATCGCAAAGCTTGTGCATAAAGGTTTTATACGATCCAAAAATGAACACTAAAGGAGGTAGAAGACTCAGAAATATGAGTGAACCAAAGAGATTTATTTCATTGATCATATAAGAGGTACACAATAGATAAAAATTCTAAGTGTAGAAAGGACGTAGTTGTGCTATGTTCCATGGCCAATCAAGTTCCGGGTAGTCATCATCCGGGTCATGTCCCTTATGCTTATGATCCCCATTGGGTCTATCCTTCAACTCATGATTGTCAATGCGGTAGTAAGACCCATTGAGTAGCGCCTTACTTATGATGAACAGTCCTTACCATCGCGGGGATAATTTGTGTGACTTCTTATGCTTGTGTGACTACTTATGATGAACAGTCCTTACCATCGCACCAGGTCACCTCTTTAAACGAGCGATGCCGAACGCGGCGACTATGGTAGCTGCGTAGCTTCTAGTGGTAGATGCAGGATCTTTGGCATGCCAAAACACGCTCCTCCTCGAGAAGGTCCACATCTAGGCGTCTGGATTCTTCAGCGTCATCTTCGTCGTAGGCAGCAACTCTTGGTGAATCGTGAAGGATGTCGAAAGGCAGGATGGCTTCTGCTCCATATACCATGAAATAAGGGGTGTAGCCGCTGGATCTGTTGGGTGTAGTTTGTAAACTCCAGAACATAGATGGTAATTCCTCTGACCAGGCTCTAGCTGCTCTATGCAACGGTGCTTCTAGACGTGGCTTGATTCCCTGCAGAATTAATCCATTGGCTCACTCAACCTGACCATTGGATTGTGGGTGTGACACAGATGCAAGGTCAAGTCGGATGCCCTTCTCCCAATAATAAGCTTCCACTTCTCCGAGTGACAAGTTGCTGCCGTTCTCGGTGATAATGCTATGTGGGAGACCAAATCTCACCACTAGATCCCGGACAAACCTAAGGGCAGTTGCCCCATCGAGCTTTCTAATGGGTTTAGCTTCTATCCATTTGGTGAATTTATCAACTTCTACTAGCAGATGCGTAAACCCACATGGTGCTGTCAGCAATGGACCAACCATGTACAGCCCCCATACTGCAAATGGCCAAGTTATTGGAATTGTTCACAATTCTTCAGCTAGAACATGTGGTTGTCAGGCATAATACAAGCATCCCATGCATGTCTCGACCAACTTTTCAGCGTCCGCCTTCGCGGTCGACCAGTAGAATCCTTGCCGGAAGGCTTTAGCGACCAACGATCGAGGAGCGGCGTGATGCCCGCAATCTCCGAGATGGATTTTGCGGAGGATTTCTATACCTTCTTGCTGGGAAACACACTTAAGGTATACACCAGTGGTGCTTCTTTTGTAGAGCTGTCCATTGATTATGGTATAGCCCTTTGCTCGACGTACTATTTGTCGTCTTTCGACTTAGTCTTCGGGCAAAGTTCCGTGTAGATATTCCATGAACGGGTTTGTCCAAGCCTGAGGGTCCTTTGTCACCATGTGAACAAAAGAGTCAACTCTGTCCCGGTTGTCCACATCAGCTCCCTTCACGGATGTTGTCCGTAGATGCTCCAAGAAAACGCCATGCAGAATTCATTTGTGCCCTGATCCAAGTTTAGACAGTAGATCAGCCGACCTCGTATCCCAAGAAGCTCTTGGCTATCTCGTCCACTTCTTCTCGACATGCCGCCATCATAGGGTTCTGCGCGTTCCAGGTGCTACCCACCTACTGGGCAACCAAGTCGGAATCTCCACAGCAAACTATGCGCTTGATGCCAATATCCTTGGCTACGCGTAGTCCATGAATGAGTGCTTCATATTCCTCCATGTTGTTCGTAGCCTCAAAGTGGATCTGCAGAACATAGTGTATCTTGTCCCCGGTTGGTGACTGTATCAGTACACCAGCCCCCGAGCCGTTGAGTAGCTTTGATCCGTCAAAGTGCATCACTCAATATTCTGGCTCCGGCATTGGGGTAGCATCTGGCATCTCCGTCCAATATGCGATTAAATCCGCCAAGGCTTGTGACTTGATAGCATCGCGTCTTTTGTAGGTGATCTCAAAGGTGGAAAGTTCAATGCCCCACTTCGCGACCCTTACTGTAGCGTCGCTGTTGTTGATGATGTCGGACAGTGGAGTCTTGCTCACCACTGTGATAGGGTGCTCCTGGAAGTAGTGCCTCAGCTTCCGAGAAGCAAGGAACACTCCATAAGCTATCTTTTGGTAGTGTGGGTAACACTACTTGGACTCCGTCAAGACCTCGCTTACATAGTAAACTGGTCGTTGAACTCCGTACTCATAACCTGGTTCTTTCTGCACTACCATGACGACGATGCTGATTTCCCGGTTGGTGGCCGCCATGTAGATTAACATGGGCTCCCCAGGCTCGGGTGCTGCAAGGATAGGCGCTGAGGAAAGTATCTCCTTGAGCTACTTCAATGTTGCATCTGCCTCGTCCGTCGACGTGAATTTGTCTGCCTTCTTCAGCAACTTGTATAGCGGTAGAGCCTTCTCTCCAAGTCGGCTGACGAACCGACTAACACTACTAGGAAAACGGTCGTCTGTGGCGCACCTAAAAGGCCCATCCGTGGCGCACTAGTGGTGCGCCACGGGCCTTGCGCTACGGCTATCTCCTAGCCGTGGTGCACTGCCTGGTGCGCCACGGTTATGTCGAGATAGGCGTAGCGCACCTGCTAGTGCGCCACGGATATGTTGGCAGGTGCGCTACGCCTTGGATCTTCTGTGGCGCACGTTGTAGTGCGCCACTAAGCTGCGCAGGTGCGCTTTAGTCGCAGTGCGCCACAGAAGCTGTGCCATGTGCGCCACGGGTGTCTTTTTTTTAATTTCAGGGCCAGATGATATACAATACAGATTATAAAAGCAGATATACACATAGATATAAGATATACAATTATATATATAAATACACAATTCTCAAAACAAGATTGAAACAAATACATATAGATAAGTCTCATACATGAATATATAAGTTATACATTGTTTCGATCAAGTTACAGAGTACTCCTAAATCAAAAAGACCAAACTCAAAATAATAATTGACAATAATAATTAACAATAATAATTAACCGATGATTGAAAAAAACATATATAATTAAAGTCGCATATGAAGATACACTTATAGAAAGTACTCCTAAATCAAAAAGACCAAACTCAAAAAGCATGCCTCATATATAACTAGGTTGTTCGACACAGGAATATGCTACGATGGAACTGTCCGCCAAGTAGGATGCACAACACCTGGACCTATGCATAGCACAAGGCGGACAATCCCATCGCAGCACATTCACATATAGTGTGACACGACATTTCAATAATCGGCATTATTCTCGAAAAAGACCAAAGTAACTCAAAAAGAATGCCTCATATATACATATACATAGGTCGTTGGACACAGGAATATACTATGATGGAACTGTGAGCCAAGTAGGATGCACAAGACCTGGACTTGTGCATATCACAAGGCTCACAATCCCGTTGTAGCACATTCACATATATATTGTGCCACGACATTTCAATCATTGGCATTATTCTCGAAAAATACCAAAGTAAATCAAAAAGACTGCCTCATATATATACATAGGTCGTTGGACACAGGAATATGCTACGACGGAACCGTGAGCCAAGTAGGATGCACAAGACCTGGACTTGTGCATATCACAAGGCTCACAATCCCGTCGTAGCACATTCACATATATAGTGTGCCACGACATTTCAATCATCGGCATTATTCTCGAAAAAAGAGTAAGGAAAAAGAAGGACCAAAGTGAGAAAAGGACCAAAGAGTAAGCAAAAAAACCAAGCATTGATTGATATATAATAATAATAAGCAAAAGAAGTAAGCGATGATTCATAAACCTAATAAGATAAGTATAGTAGCATGTACACTTGTCCGCACACACACAAAGGTCATCTATAGTTTGTAACTACAACTAGGCCAACATCCAGCCTTCTGGCTCGGCTTAGGGAACGGGAGGACGCCTTGTCTCATCATAGACTTCCTATAGTCACCCTGCATCTCTAGGCGATCTTCTATGTCACGGTTATTCGGGATATTTCCTCCGTAGAAGATCCCCGCCGAAGTCATGACATCACGAAAGATGATTGCCCCAAACTGCTGCTGGATGCGATACATCTCTTGTCTAATATCTGAATCAGTGATCTTGGCATTTGCTTTGGCCCACGGTTTGAGATGATCTGGCAGTGTAGAATTCTGCTGGTCAAGTAGGAACGCCCTCATGTGATGGGGTGCGTAGTAGGCTTCCTTCTTACTGTTTTCTGCCTGCTTCACGCAGGGGAACTCCGTTACGTGGTTGAAGACATGCCTGCTGAACTTGACCTTCGTACGCACGAAGGTGGTGCCTTCCGTCGAGGCATAGCCAGTGAGAGCATCATCCAGAACTTCCTTGATCTTGTCGTAGTTTTTCTTCTTTTCTAGACTCCCCGAGTCGAAATACGTGGCGTGGGAATGCTTCGGCGATAAGGATATGAGCGTGCAGTGTTCATATCTGCGCAAAAAAATCAAATGGAATGTGTTGGAAAAAGAATGATGATAATCTAATAAAGCCAATCGACGGTGGCGAGTGAATAACGACTTACTCAGGAAAATAAGGCACGAGAATGTATTCCTTTGTCTTGTTTGCCACGAGGATTCTTTTTAGGTACGAGGCCGCGATACGTCGTTCGGTGGGGGAACCCAAGCAGCCGTCATGCATGTAGTAGGGGTCTACTATAGCGATGCCCGGTGTGTTCTCTCTAATGATCTGCATGGCCAGGCTGAGATAAAACAGGCGGACCATGGTATAGTACAGCGGGTATAGGTGGAACATATTGAAGATGTCTTCGAACCACAGGAAGAACAGATCCGCAGGGGCATTGTCGACGAAGCCCAAGACTGGTTGTCGTGGTATTGCCGACGAGTACGCCATGGAGGGGTCCTCATAGTGCGTGTTTAGAGATGTGGGGTAAGGCGGACGGTTGACGGGTACGAGGTAACACAGCTTACCCAGGTTCAGATCCCACAACGGTGGCGGGATCCTACTCCTGCTATAAATCACTATAATGGCAATACGCCGAGTTACAGAGATTAGGTTCGATGTGCGAGGTGTGTGTAGAACGATGCTAGGTTGTCTGCCCTAAAGGCTCCCATAGGACCGGATTATATAGTCGTCAGGTCCTAGGGTTACAGGGAAGAGTCCTAGCCGAACAGGTTACAGAGTCCTACACCGTCTATTACTAGTCTTGTGTATCTTGCACTCCAAGGCTCCGGGTACGCTGGTGACTCCACCGTAGCCTTCCTTTATCCGGCATGGGCCTCCCTTCTGGATCCACCTAACTGGGCCGCCCAGCAGGCCATAGGCCATGCTACCGACTATGGGCCACCCGGGTTAGTCGGATAAGAGACATGCTATGAGGATACCCATATAGCATATCCCCAACACTGGTGGCACCTTAACAACGAATACCGGGTGCGAGGGATCTTTCTCCGATAGAAGGCGTCTCTCTATCGTCAGCACGCCGTCATGCACACTGTGCAGTTCCGAACTGGCGAGCCTCCGCAAATTCTTAGGTAGCATGGGTCACCCGCCACATGAATCCTCCGCATAATACCCTCGGGTCTTGTGGCCCGTCCCGAAACCTGATCGGATTCGCAGTTGTTGACGCCACCGGTTGGCTGGAGCTGCTAGATTTTCTTTTCCTGCCCTTTTTTCCTTTTGGAGAGCGGGCAGGCACTGCAATCTGAGCACCGGCTGCCCTATGTAGTGTGTCAGGGCTTAGAATAAAGGGCCGGTTGGTTGTATCAGCTGGCTTTGTAAAGGCGCAAGCTGGAGGCGTCTCCTGAGAACCAAACAAACGCTTGGTGATAGTGGCTTTCTCTGTGGGGCCACCAGCTAGGTCTTCGTTGCTAAACTGAGTTTTGAAGAAGTGATCATTCCAGTCTTCGTCGTCCTCGGCCGGATCCTGCGCCATGTGCATATCATCAACATGATCATCCGACCCACCGCGTGGAGGTGACGGCGAGGGCGGTAAGGGGGCCTTGCCACCGCTTGTCGCTGGCACGACAGGCTGTGCTGTTGTCTGTGGCGTGATGGCCCCCGCCGTCCCCAAACGGATCATGCTCTTTGGCCATTGCAAGAATAAGCCGAAGCAACTTCTGAGGATAGCCGGCTCTTCTTCATCCGCTCCTGGGGGTTGAATGGGAGGTTCCAGGTCGTCGCAGCCACTTAGCACCCGACTAATTTTAACCCAGTGCACGCTATCTGGCATCGGCCTTGAGTGGAACGTGCGCTGCAAGGGTTGAACGATGGTACCCTTAGAAACATCCCTTAGCTCGTTGTTTACGTAGCATAAGAGAGTGCAAGGAACATCCGTCTGCGGAAAACATGTACGGCATCGTCAGAGATGCCATAAGAGTAATAGATGGCGTGAAAGGCGGTAAAGAAATTTGTTTACCGTTATGGCGTCAAGATCGGCTAATGTCGAGGCACCGCATACGGCGACGGGCGTGCATGAGACGGAAGGGCTTCTTGATGGCGCGGTGCTGGCCGCCGGTGTATTCTCCCTACCACCGGGTGCTTGGAGCTCCGGTGCCGCCGCGATGATGGCAGGGGGGCCACCAACATGTACTCCGGCGCCGCGGTGATCGCAGGGGGAGTCACCGACACTTGCAGCGCCGCGGTGCTAGCGGGCGGAGTCACGAACATGTAGTTCGCCTGATTCGTCGGCGCCATGTTGTTCGAGTTGCTGCTGACCATGCTTGGAATCGGGCACGGCCCTACTCGACCACCCGCACTCCAGTTCGCTATTGACTCCACCAAGGTAGGCAGGAAGGACGTGATGGTGATTGCCAGGTTGTCTTGGACGATCTACGAGATCCGCGCCACTTGTTCCTTAAGTTCTTGAACCTCGTGGTTTTCCTCCTCGCTCCTTCCCGACAGCGCCACATGCGTCCTCGACGGTGGACCAAAATGATCCACCCAATTCTTAGCCCCGAGGCCGGCCCGACGGCCAGCCGACGATGACTTCTTCGTAACCGGCTCTATTTTCTTCGCCCGGTTCATCGCCCTGTTAAAAGTGTTATCCCACCGGGTGGCCGCCGTCGACCCCTGGGATGAGGAACCCTGGGATCCATGACTAGCAACAATTTCCTCCTCCTGCAGAAGAAGTAACAGTGAATTGTTTAGATCATCGATTAGAATGCAATCGAGTTGATCTGTGGTAATTAGATTACTTACCACAATTTCCTCGAATTCCTTCACCGCAGGATCCGCGGTGAGTTGTTTGGTTTTTGGGTCCACATGGTAACGGGCCCTGATGAAGTTTCTAACCTGCCCGGGTTCGAATTTCGCAAAGGGGTTTTCTATCCCCTTGGATCTATACTCTTTGTCCTCTTTATTCCATTTGACCTCCGCGGTTTTGTATCCACCAGATCCGAGATGGTGATGACCTATATTCATCGCCTGCAGCACCTTTCCCCGATTACTATTGGCCAGGGCTCTTTCGGATTCACACCTCTCCTTGAACTCCCGGAACTGATCTTCGGTGATCTGCGGGTCAATATTCTAGATCTCCTCGAGACTTTTGCCTTTTTTATAGATCTTCTTCTTTATCCTAGTTCTCCAGCTGGCCAGGGCGGTACTCATCTTTGTGAGGGCGGATTTGTTTACTTCGGTCCCATGATAATTTGTGTTCTGATACTTAGCGGGGAACTTGTATCTTGCGTGCAGCTTCTCGAAGAGGAGTGTGCGCAAGTGGCCATTATCTTTATGCCGGAGATTCTCGGTGTTGATCGATATGGTTATCCGGGTGATCGCCGCCACTTGCCCACCGTACCCTTTGACGACAAGGGCGGGCTCCAAAGGAACCCCTGATGGGCTCACTTCGGTAATTTCCTCCCCGACGGTGCTGATCGTGTTCGGGCGCCGTTCCTTCGGCTTCTTCTTCTTAGGAGGATTGCTACCACTCCCTGTGCCCTCCCTGCCATCAGTGGTTTCATCACCCGCCGTTCCTTCGGCTTCTTCCTCCGCGTCTTCCATCTCATCATCCTCGCTCTCCGAAGGATGGTATTCTTCATCGTCTTCTTGCCGCTGAGCCGCCTCCTAGAATGTCAATTGTTTATTCGGAGGTCTGAGTTCTCCTTCAGCACTGATGCGCTTAGAACATGCAGCCTCGTCGTTGTCACACATCTTTGCACTAATAAAAAACAAATAATTGGTTAAATGCACGGAAAAATCCGATATGACCTTTGCTAATTTTATTAAACTAGGAGTGCCCGATTTCTGCCAAAACGGAAGTTAATCAACATTCCGGCAAAAATCGGGACTCATTTCATACAAGAACCTGCATACACGACATAATAAAGTGCTTCATACAAGCACAAGCACATCCAGCACAGCCAGTACATTACCAGCACAACAAGCACATCAAGATCATTACTAGGTATATAAAAATAAATGGCCAGATCCAGCAACACATATAGTAGTAGCACAGTAGTTTTTTTGCATCCAGATTTAAAGCTGGATCAAAATAGTGCAAAAACAGTAGCTCCAGATTTTGAACAACATGTTGATGATCAAATCAATATTGAACAACAGTGCCTAGATGAAAAGCAGTACCTTGACATTCAACTTGTTTTCTACCAATAATCCAAATTGTGTTCTAGCAAAACTATGAACAATTCACAAACAGTACCTTGACATTCAAAAATCACCTGCCTAGAAAATTAGTTGGTATTCACAGGAGCAGATCCTTAGTCATGATGACACTGTCCTATCATGGCATTTATACAAAGCATCAGAAAAAAGGGCAAATTCCCAGGAACAATTCTCTACTGTATTTTCAGAGGTGTATATGTAGACCTTTACAACCATCAGTCAAAGATAGGCATACCAGCAGCTAGTGTTTCAAGGTGAGAGAGAAGAGAGATTGAGAGCTGGTAGGCCCACAATAAAATACCAGCAGCTAGTATTTCAACCTTAGAATATTTGCAACATTTACCACAGAGGTGGTAGGCCCAGCAGCGTAGGGACTCAGACAGTTCGGATTGATAGAAGGACGAAGCAGTGGCCGATTAACTTAGTTCTCCCTATGTAAATGTACTATGTGTTGATAGGAATATATAAGTAAACCTTGAAATTTTAGGCACATAAATAAGAGGAGCTCAAGATCTTTTGAACAACAACTTAAAAATTCTGATTTTATGGACCACGATATGCAAAAACGTTATGTGCCATCATCAATAAAATATGGACCCAATGGGTGACCCAATGGCTGACCATCGAGCTGCAGAATCATTTGCATTTCACTGCACTACCAATAAAATATGAGTAGACTCTCATTCACGTAAGCAAATAAGACTCAACAACAAACAGATACTTTCTAATTAGACAATGGCTTCAGGATATAGGTGCTTTAAAACCAAAGAGATAAAAGTTAGCATTATGGAAATTAACAATCATTGTCTGATCCAGATTGTGCTTCAAAACACTCCCTGCAAAGTTAATAATAATAACTTGATGTTACATTACAAAGCTAATATGTGTCCTACTCTATCATTCTTGCTGCTTATACTCGATTCACAGCAGCACCTGGTCAAGATCAGGCTCAAAGTCTGAAACCAGAAAACAGTGGAGGCCACACCTCTGTTTCCCCTACGTCCCTTCGCACAGCTCTCAATCTCTCACAGCTCACAGCTCTCAATCTCTCTTCTCTCTCAGTATGGCAGAACCACACTAGACAAAGACATGCATCAGCAACATCAGGCTTAGGTCATCGGCTAGGTCAGTAGCGAGGAGGAGCAGCCTAGAGGAGAGAGGGGAGAGGAGGGAGGTACCTTGTCAGCCGCCGCAGCTGTGTGTGGTCGATCCTCCGCCGTGTGTGGTCCAGCCGCGTCCTCCTCCTCCTCCTGGCGTGTGTGGTCCAGCCGCGTCCTCCTCCTCGTCCTGGCGTGGTGAACTCCGGCCTCCTCCTCCTGGCGTGGCGGCCTCCTCCTCCTGACCTCTAGCGGCGGCGCGTCGATGGGGACGCGATGGGGATGCGGTGGTGGGGCGGATTGGCAGCGGCGCGGGCCTCTTGGGATGCGGTGGTGGCGGCGGATTGGCAGCGGCAGATCGACAGCGGCGGCGGGGGCTCGGGCTCGAGCGAGATGGGTGGGCGCGGTTGAGAATGGGGATGAGGGACGTGCCTGCGCGCACGTGGATAAGGCAAAGATAGGCGTAGCGCACTCTGGCATAGTGCGCTACAGATATCCGTAGCGCACTATGCTAGAGTGCCCTACGCCTATCTCCTCTAGCAACTGTATAAGAAAAGAGCAGTCCCACTATCTAACAGATTCACTACCCTATCCCACTGGTTCTGCCCACTGCTCTATTCTAAACTTCTGAGCACCCAGGATTGAATCCTGGTGCCCCACTGTTTTTATTTTTATTTTAAAAATACTTTTAAATGTTCCAAAAATGCCCAAAAGTGGTAATATATGTCATATTTGTTTTGTTTTTATTTTATAAATACTTCTAAATGTTCCAAAAATGCCCAAAAGTGGTACAAATAATATGATTCAAAGTATAACTAAATTTCATAATAATTTGTCCATAATAATATGAATCGGGCACGGCCTACTCGACCACCCCGCACTTTACAATCTTTTTCGACCACGCGTTTTACAATATTTTTTGAGCTAGCGTTTTACAATCTTTTTTCCCTTCTTTGTCGCGGTTGAATAATTTAGCCCCGACACTTTAATGTTTCTTCTTTCGAATGGGCTACCTTTTTTGGGTAGGGTTGTCCTTTTTCTTCTTGTGATGTATGTTGCTGCATTGTAGTCGTCGTCATCTTCAATCTTTGGATCGCCGTACTGGTCTAAGTCTTGCTCGTTGGCGACTCCATCCATTCCGATGATGTTTCTTTTTCCTCTCCTCACGACAACACGTCTAGGATTTGTCGGGTCGGTAATGAAAAAACATTGGTCCACTTTGGTAGCCAGTACCCACGGTTCATTTTTCGCGGCCACGTTCGCACTGACGGCCTTGGATTTGGCTGCTTCGGGTATAACCATGGTTGTGAAATACTGGTCTTCTCTTTCGACGCTCTTTTCCCATCTGACACGGACCATCAGCACCTTTTCTCCATAGTAGTCAAGCTCCCAGATCTCCTCGATTCTTCCATAGAATCTTTCCTTCACGTTGTCATCGGTGTAGAAATCCGACGTTACGCCCGAGTTCTGATAATCACACTTGTTGTCCTTTTCCTCCGTGTAGAATGTGTAGCCGTTGATATCATACGCCTGATAGGTCACCAGGTTTTGCATCGGTCCCCGTGACAAGGTGAATATGATCTTTTCCGTGTCAGAAGAATGCGACCGTGGGGGATTATCAAGGAGCGTCTGCCTAAACCAACGCATGAAATCCGAGTTGTGCTCTTTGATTATTTCTCCCTGCGTCCTCTGTATGCCCCGGTCACTGTACTTCTTCTCGATTAACCTTTTGTGCTTTCGTACCCAAGGATCGACCAATTCTAAATGTTGTAGCGTGACGAGGTTTTCTCGATCAAAGTTTGCGCGTCGAAAATCGATTCTGCATGCAGTATGCGACGACCCTCTCGGTGACCAGATCCGTCGAGCTTGCCAAGGTGCCTGTTGACGGGAAGACCGACAGGGTTCTCGATGTCTAGATAATTCGTGCAGAAAGAGATGCACTCTTCGGCCAGAAAGCCCTTGGATATGCTTCCATCTGGGCGGGACCTGTTGCGAACGTATCCTTTGATGTGTTCGTTCATCCTTTCGAATGCCATCATGCTGCGGAGGAACATTGACCCGAGTTGGACGATGTCGTCCACGACATGGACCAGCAGATGCACCATAATGTCGAAGAATGAGGGTGGGAAGTAGACCTCAAGCTCGCATAGTATCACCACGATCTCCTCATGTAGCCTCCCGAGCTGATTCACGCCAATCGACTTCCTAGAGATGACGTCGAAAAACTTGCAGAGGCCAAATAGAGTTTCACGGACGTGCTCGTCCATTATCCCTCTTAGTGCAACCGGAAGTACCTGCATCATTAGCACGGCACAGTCTTGAGACTTCATGCCACTGAACCTCGGCTTCACCTCGTCTAGGTATCTGCTTATGTTGTCTACATAGCCGTAAGGAAATTTGACTCCTAGAAGGCACTTGAAAAACTGTTTGATCTCATCCTGGCTTAGATTGATATTCGTTCTTCTTGAACTTTTTACCCTTCCAACGACCTTGTGTCGTCTCCGACTCATGATCATCATCATCTTCCTGATCATCAGGAGTAATGCGTCCTCCGTGAAGCTCCTTCCAGATACCCAAGCATATCAGGTCGTGCCTTGCTTTCGGACCATCTTTCGTCCTATCTGGCATGTTGATTATGGTGGCGACCAGACTCTCGCACACGTTTTTTGTGATATGCATGATACCGAGGCTAGGAGGCGTGCGGAGAAACTTCCAGTATGGCAACTCCCAGAAAATAGACCTTGTTTTCCATACCTTCATCAGCGGCTTGTCTTGTTGCTGCCTCTTTCGCTTCTTTCCAGGCTTAGGACAATCTTTCCAGTTTTTCAGCAACTCTTCCACTTCTTCGTTGCTCCCATGCTCTGGGATTCCTCGGGTCTCAGATTTGCCATTGAACAGGTCTCCACGTTTTCTCCATGGATCATTCTTGCTGAGCCACCTCCGGTGCGCCATGAACATGGTTTTCGATGACCCTGGATCTTTCTCTAGTTGCAGATAGCTTGTGTTATCCATGCACCTAATGCATGCGCAGAATCCTTGGATAACCTGCCCCGAGATATACCCGCAACCTGGATAGTCTTGCACCGTAGTGACCAACGCGGCTCTCATAGTGAAATAATCTTGTGCGACGGCGTCGTAAGTATTGGCTCCAGATTCCCATAACGTGGCTAGCTCCTCTTTCAGCAGCCCGAGATACATATTGATGTTGGTACCAGGTTGTTTTGGCCCTTGAATTAGCATACTCATTTGTATGTACTTCTTCTTCATGACAACCATGGAGGGAGGTTGTAGCTCCTCTTTTCCAAATCTTGTAATGTGAAAAATAAATAAACAAAATAAATTTTTGTTGAAAATCAGGGTGAAAAGAAACTTTTTGTTTCAAAAAGGAAACTTAAAATCCCATCTTGAACAAACTTTGGTAAAAGTTTTAACTCAACAAAATCCAAATCAAGGGAATTGGATTCCTCAATGAATGTATCTGGAAATTTAAACACTTGGAAAAATAAATCCAAACCCTAGAACCCTAATGGAAATAAAATCATTTCCAAAGTTATCTCCAAGCCTATGGATTTGATCCATATAAAAATTTGTCAACAAACATTCACAAATGATCAAGAAAGACAAATAGAAAAAAATAAAGCCATATAAATTGGTTTCACTCAATTTGGAACCATAAATAAAATCTTATGAATATAATAAGATAAGGAATTTAATTCCAAAACTAATAAAGTCCTTATCTAAAATCCATACCAAGTGGTGAGCAAATGATCATAAAGACATTTAAAAAGATAAACAAATATAAAATAAAATTTCACAAATTGGAATCACCAAGTTTGGATCTCTAATTAAAAAGATATGGATTTTATAAGATGAAGAAAGAAATATTAAATAAAGAGTATTTAAAGACCAAATCAAATCTTGGCCAAATCTATTAAGCAAATGGATTGATTATAACCCAAATCCAAATAAAACATTGGATAAAGAATTTCCAAAATAAAATCAAATGGCTTAAACCAAATCTTATTTGGAATAAAGACTAACCCAAATTTTAAATGATTATTAAATCTTATTAAAAACTTTCCCAAATAATTCAAGACCCTTTTAAGTAATCAAAACTTACTGAAAGGTTTTGGAAGAATTTAGAAGTCAAATGGAAATTAAAAACATTATTAAATCCTATATTGATTTAAAACAAGGGCCCTTTTTATTAATTAAAAAGACCCCAAAATGAATAAGTTTTTATTCAAAAATTGATACCAGAATACAATACTAATCAGTATTTGAACCTACACAAACTTTGACAAAGGTTTGAAATAAAATGAGGGTTTGAATTGCTTATTCAAAATCAAAACAGAAAATTCAAATGAGAAAAAGAAAAAGAATCAGGAACAAAAAAAATATAGAACCAGACAGCGAGCCCACTAAGCCCAGCTCGCAGCCCACCTGCAACCCCTCTGCCGAAACGTTTTCCTCACTCGCGAATCGACCCACACAGACACTGGCAGATGGACCCCACTCCCCCTCTCTCTCTCACGCAGACAGACACACCCCACCTGTCAGGTTTCTCCCCTACCCGCGACGACCCCTTCTCCCTCCCCTCGTCGCCGTTTCTGGCTATGATTCCGCGGCTTAATTAGCCTTAACGCTGCAGCCATTACTCGCTGTGATCATGCACGCTTAAACGCCCACGCCCCCTCTCCATTTCCCCTCTGTCGCCAGAACCTATACGCCCCCAGGCCGCCCCTGATTTGGTTTACACGACCACTGCTCCGAAAACCTTCCCCAGCCAATTCCGGCGAGCCCAGCCACCGCCTTGCCCCCCTCGACCACACGAGCGTGATCCCCATCTCCCTACGCATCTCCCAGCACCAACCCCTCGTCCGCGCGTGCCCTAGAACACCGGCAACAAACACGACAGAGCGCCACCGTCTTCGGAATTAACTCCGACGACCTCCCGTGGTAAATCCCGACCTCCCCTCTCCTCCTCGTTGACACCCGCGTAACCAACATCATCTTCCGCATCTAACGAACTACTTGTCTTTGCTTCCCGAGCCGTGTAGCGTCGCCAATGTCGCCAGCCCGAGCACACCATCGCCAGGAGCTTCTCCGGCGAGCAATACCCGTCGACTCCGTGCGCCCCTTCGCCAACCAAGTACAAGTTGAGCATCATCAAGCTTCGAAGATTCTGGTAAGCCACCCCACTCCTCCTCTAGCTTCCTGTATCGCCGGCTCCGCCACCGTCTGACCGCGCCGCCGCCAGTCGCCGCCGCCAGCGCCGCTGCTTATTGGTCAAAGCAATAGGGACCGTTAGATCTGCATCTAATGGCTTGGATAGGTTGACTAACCGAAGGGGTAAGGATGAACCTAATCCGTGCGATGTCAGTTAGATCCAACGGCCTACAGCGCGTGATCCAGATGAAACGGTATCAGCGAGTAAGAACTCGACACGTGGCTCAGACTTCGTTTTAAAAACAGAAACTTTCTATTAGAAGTTCAATTTTGTAAAATCCATAACTTTCAAACCACACGTCCAAATTTTGCAAATTTTATATCAATGGATTCAGCAAGACAAGCCCTATCCAACCATGCACTTTGTTTAGTAAAAAGCTTCTGGTAAAATGTTTGTTTTTGCAGAAACTTATGTATGCTTGTTTAGATTATCAAAATTGTTCTAAAATGATTTTGGGGATAAAATCTTTTGCAAATGGTGTGTTTTGAACCTACGGACCATAGGAAACAAATTGTCGTTTCAAAAATGTATTTGGTGAAACAAAAGAATGAATCTTTGATTTAAACCATTTCTAGTCAAATAAAAATATGGTTTAATTGTTAAAAATGATTTCGGAGGAAACCTTTGGGAAATGTTGTGGAAATAAACTTTATGACCCTAAACACAAGATTTTATGTTTTGAAAACATATTTTGTGAATCCTATATATTAATGCCTTATTAAAAAAACATTTCTACACCACATAAAATAACACCTTGTTTTAGAAAATGGTTTATAAAGTGAAACCTTTTGCAAATGACTTTGCCACTTTATAAAATGACCAATAGGTGTTTCCAAATGTTTATGAACCATTAGAAACCACTTCTCCAAATAAAACAATCTCTTGCATGCTTGCATGCATTATTTTTGTTTTATTATTTTATGTGATGAATTGCTAGAATGGTAGATTGAACTTGTGCCTTGCTTGATTGAATTGTAGTGACTTGAAGAGTGTGATTGTAGCAAGGACAAGGAGTGAACTTATACTCTACCAAAAAGGCAAGTGATGCTTCATACTTTGTCCCATTATTTTCACCATGCATTAGTGATATTTCTAAGTAGGACTTGCATGGAATTTTTGCTAAGTATAAACTATGATATGGGAAATCCTAGTAGATGAAACCTTAGTAGAAATTTCCTAAGTTAAGATTCCTACTACTATCATGCTTAGCTTAGCTAATAGAAAACAAGGGTGGAATATATATTCATACTATGGAAAAACTTCTAAGTCTGAGGACTTGTGTTTTTGTTTAATAAAACAACTAAGTGAATGAATCACCTGGGTGGAATGGAAGGAATGGTTTGTGTTGAGTGGTTACACAAGGCCAGGGGACTGGTGAACCTTGTGTATCTCACTTGTGGATGGCCACCCAGGAACAACGAGATTTGAGATGTCAAATGTTGAGAAGCTTCAAGTGCAGCCACTGGCAATATGGGCTCTGCCTGGATCATATAGGTTGCAATAACTTAGCCAAATGGACAGTTGGTGGTAGGGGTTTGATAGGTTGGAACGCATCCATTTTGGTCTAAGGGAAGGATTCTGAAAGATCTTGTCTTAGTGAAACCAAGTCTTGTGGGGAAAGTGCACCACCTCTGCAGAGTGTAAAATCTAAGTACTTAGCCATGTCCCTGGCAAAGGACAATTTGAGCGTCAAGACATGGAAGCTATCAAGAATCTCCTCATCCCAATTTCTACGTTAAAAACTTGTGGTTGAACAAGTGTTAAAGGATCTTCAATCTTTGATTGGTAGATGCCTTGGGTGATTTTTGCCAAACAAAAACTTAGTGTTTTCAAATGATAAGGAAAATCTATTTTGAGCAAAGCAAGCCTAAGCTCCACTTAGCCAAATGCATATAGATGATAGACTCCACTATACTATCATAGTATCACTGGCCAATACAATTCAAATGTATTGACCCTTGTGGCTGTAACTTGTTATGTTGCAGGTTTGTTTGATATTAGTGAAGTTTAATGATTAGGATTACAAGTCTACAACCAACATGTCTGCCTGTGGCACTTTGAAGATGAAGGACCCCATGCTTATAGATATTATGCTGCAATGTAATGTAATAGCCAAATGAGCTATGTAAGATGTAATAAATTATGTTATTCCTGGTTATAAAGTTATACTATGACCTTTGTTTCTTGATATTACATCTTAACTGTGGATGCTAGCTATTGATCTAGGGACTAGCATTGTAAACACAGGGATCTCTACCTTATTAAAGGTTGGGAACCTTACAGCGGTATATCGAGAGGATAGACGATTTTCTTGGCGTCCTCGATACTAGTTGGACATGTGTTCCCCTCCGGGAGACGACCGTGCCAGAATGCCATCATATCGTTGAAGCTTGTGTCGCTCAATTTGTGTTTTGCATTCATCTCCATATCCTTGAGCGTTACATTCAACCGGGTATCATCGGGCCTGCATCCTTCATACAATGGAGTAACCGTGTCTTTCTCAAGTTGCGCAAGCTTGGCTTTCTCTCTAGCGGCAACCCTGATGTTACTCGTTTGCTTGAGAAGCAGCTCTTGCGCATAAGGGTCCCGCACCCAGCCTGACGTTGTTCCATCATTGTCTCCTCCTCCGGCATCTAGATCATCATCATCCCGGTCTTCTTCCGCACCTTCACCATCTGTAGGAGACTCTTCATCATCTCGCCCGTTCTCGCCATGATGATGATCATCGTCATGTTTCCCACCTTCACCGTCTCCATCGTCTTCGTCATCGCTTATCCAATGAGTGTATCCATCCATGAAACCATGGCGGAGCAGGTGCGCCTGCAGATTCCCGGAATCTGGGTTAATCACCCAGTTGAGTTTGCATCTTCTGCACGGACATCTTATATCCGTCTTGTTATTTCGTATCATGTCGGCCGTCGCACATTTCAAAAATCTAGCCACAATGCCTTCGCTAATTCTGCGGACCATTTTTGCCTGCACGGTGTACACGGTACAATTAGAAGTCTATTAGAACCACATAATGAATGCATGCATGCAATGGTCGATAGAGAATTTCGGCATGACCTATCCTAAAATTAGGACCTTTGCGAAATGCCAAAGTCTTGCCAAAATGGAAATGAATCAACATTTTGGCAAAACAAATGGCAACTTGTTCACACACAAACACAAGAGAGAGAGACCGATCCATACACACATGAATATATCATTATCCTCTCCATACACACATGCATATGAGCATCGATACTCTCCATATATATACACACACATGACCATCGATCCTCTCCATACACACATCATGAGCATCAATCATCTACATACATATGAGCACATCCTTACATGGACAACTTACCGATATGAGAGACCGAGATTGCGAGAAGATGGAAAGGAGAGGTGCGCGCGAGACCGGAGAAGGAGATGCGAGAGAACGAAGAGCTTCCTCTATTACGTATGTAACATCCAAGGCAAGTTCCACGTGCTAAAAATGGTGAATGAGTGGAGAAATTGAGGTGGGAAGGAGAAGGATCGCGACTAGATCTAAGGAGGAAGAAGAAGGGTAAAGTGAAGTGTGAGGTGGTAGATGATCACACATGTGCACAAAGTGGAGCTACCAAAAAATACTGGTTGACACAACAGTGGCGCACATGCCCCTAGTGCGCCACAAGAACAAAACACAACCGTGGAGCACATGTCCCTAGTGCGCCATGGATGTGTCTGTCCATTTACAGAACAGAGAGGCCTCCACTTAGGCGTAGCGCACCCCCTCCACGTGCGCCATGGTTAACCATAACATCCGTAGCGCACCTTCCCCATGTGTGCTACAGATATGCGGCATGCGGTCAGCAGGGCCCTAGCCCACACACATCTGTGGCGCACTGTAACTACCTCGGTGAATTACGCTCCTAGATACAAGCATGGATGAACGGTAGTGGTTGAAATAGTACGGTGGGGCCCCAAAAGCCACTCACGGGTAGACCTTTCGGCCGTCCCAACCACTTCCAATTCATCGGGACCTGCACGGGCGGCGTAATCGGCAGGCGAAGGGATCAACTACATACACAAATGGGTATGTATGCAAGCCACCATACAAAAGTACATCAGAGCCATTCCATCTAGAAAGAAAGGAAATATAGCAACGCCATACGGCAAGATTCAAATGACCTAGATAGATATAATATTTTAGGATAATTCCTCATACATCACACATCAGAGTATCAAGCGGAAGCGGCAAAACAAAGTCCGAGTACGGATAAGAAGCAAATCGGCATAAGATGCCATGGAAATAAGCACATCCCGCCCACAGATCTCACGGATCCCCGTTCCCGGAATCTCTACACCGAACGATCGTTGCCCACATCATCAGCCTCTTCCACCCAGTATCCGTCCTGCGAGGGTACCTGTTCATCTGAACCAATAATTTATCGTGTGAGACCCTAAGGGTACTCAGCAAGTCTTAATGCCTCTAAAGGGGACACAACCTGGGGTGACGCAATTGCAGCAAAAGATAAACCCTAGCAGTTCTATAGATAAACGCTAACCATCCGTCTAACCAATGATAGACGGATGTCCGTGAATTAATGACAACAGTTATAACAGTAATTTCAGCAGATCCATCCTCCTCCTTGCTTACCGACGAGGAAGCGGACGAACAACCCCCCATCCGTTGGCAATTTTATTAACCATCCCATGAGTGTTGCTCTATTTACTAGTCAATCACTTAGTCAGGTTAAAGCGGTACTTTAGTTATGCTTGTCTATGATCGAGAAACTGTGCTCCAAGTCGTCCATAACCGCGGACACGGCTTTCAGAAAGTTTTACCCTGCAGGGGTGCACAAATAGCAACACACACTCGATCAACCTCGGAAAAACCAAATCAAAACCCAACGAGGCCTTCACGACAAAGCAATCACAGGATTCAGAAATATTTCAGGGGGCCACCCCATTGAGTAGACCCGCAACGAAGCTAGCTGACTCCGAGACGGACTCAAGGTTTGCGTCAATGGATGTAAACGACTAGGAACCCAAAACTGGGATTGTCGATACCGCGAAAACACTCCGCTTACCTAAACAGTACAGTGTGCTCCTCGCACAATCGTAAATAAAGCAGTAAAGCATGGCATAAGTACAGGATCGTAAATAAAACCTCAAACTAGTTTGTGGCCCCAAGAAATAAGAATTAATCAAGCTCTGGCTCAGGGGGGGTCCCATAAGCCTCCCGGATGTGGATAGCGCGAATATTCAAGGAACAGGTTTCAAGTACTCGGGGTCCTACGGGACACAAGTGAGCAGGAAAAACCAAATAGCAGATATTGCCCACCGGTGCCACTTTCATTAGTTATCCCATTACTACTCAGGTTAAGTTGTTTAGGTACCTCGTTATCCATCAGACTCTCACATACCCTACACATGCTGTTCTACGACTCGCATGGCTCAAACAACTCCTGTAGTAATGGCTCATGGGATGGAGGAACAAGCTTGGTGGGGTTTAAAAGTAAAAGCTATGCAATACTTGGGATTCAGTTTAATGCAATCGCGACTCAATGATGCAAGAATAAGGTAGAGGCAATAGGTACTGTATGTATGCAAGCATGTGGTAGTTCTTGCCTGGCAACTCAGTTGAAGCGAGAGACGGATCTGGGTAGTGCTCCTGGTTCTCTTGATATATCCCCTACTCAGAGTCTATCCAAATAAGAACCAAACAAACAAGGGCCAACATAAATAAAGTGCACAAGCATAGGAATA
Source organism: Avena sativa (assembly GCA_916181665.1). Lineage (NCBI taxonomy): Eukaryota > Viridiplantae > Streptophyta > Magnoliopsida > Poales > Poaceae > Avena > Avena sativa. Next base: position 123,177,718 of record OV702281.1, read on the forward strand.
AAATGCGTCAAGCAAACAATCATGCCATGATGAATGATGCACAAGTTGCATGGCACTAAAGTAGCATGGCATGGGTGAGGTGTAGAACACAAGAAGTAACATTTTTATGGGGTTTTGGTCCCATTTTATTGTCATAATAGTTGCTGTATACTTTATATTTATATGATGCATACTGCAATTGAAGTCATAGATAGCATAAACAGAAAGGTCTCGTCGAGCTGATCATTTTAGACATATCATTTGTTAAATTCGGAGTTATAAATCAAAAGTTATTAATTTATTAAGTTCCAGTGGCATTTGTTGTAATTTTACTCAACTTGGAATTTTAAATGTGTAAAAGGTAATTTGAATAGCATATTTGAAAACCTCACATTTTTCTGATTCAAAAACATATATTATTTGTCAAATTTGGATTTATATTTTGAAAGTTATTTGAAAACAGATTTGTATTTGAATTTGAATTAATTTGGAAACAGATTTAAATTAAAACAGAAACAGAAAACATTTTAACACTCAGCTAAACCTAGCCCTAGTCGCAGACAGGTGGGGTCACAGGGCTGAGTGGGCCACACGCGCGCAGAAGCTTCTGTTACCGCGGGATGACCCAGCCGCAGAGGCCGACAGGTGGGGTCACAGGGCCACATGGTCCACGAGACAGAGGCGCGTGGCCAGGGACTGGCAGGTGGGGGGCATGGGACCGCGGGTTGGTTTGAGAAAACATGGAGAGCCTTTTTATAAAACATCACCGACGCTGACTGGTGGGGTTACGGGGACGGCGGGTTTAGGCGGGAGAAACTACAGGGACTTAAGCGCCAAACGGCGATGTCTGTCGGAACGGCAGCGGCGCGCCGCTCTGCAGGCATCGGCGATCTGCCGGCGTTCAGACGACGATGGCGACGCCTCTAGCGCGAACTAGACGAAGACGGTAAAACAAAAAGGGACGGGGGCAGATCGGGCTACATCTTTGGTTCAGGGGCTAGCGCGGAGAAAAACTACAGCGCGCGGGGCGGGGCGACGAACAGGCGGCCAGAGCTGCAGCTGCCGTTGCCGTCGCCAGAGCGCGGCGCGCGTTGACGCACGCAGGCTGTTCGGCGGGCGGCGCCGGCGCTACGGGACACGAGAGGGGAAGGGGGCGTGTCTAGGAGGTAGAAGGGCTCACCAGAGACCCGACGGTGGTGAGAGCTTGGCCGTAGGTGCTGCTGAACGACGGCGGGGCTGGCGCGCTGGAGCTTCGGGTACTCGCGGGCGCGGCGGTGGCGGGGCTACTCCGGCGGGGTTCGGCGGCTTCCACGCGTCCTGGACGTCGAAGAGGAAGCCGACGGGGGACCCTGGTTGCTCTGGCTTGCCTTGGCGTGCTTGGGAGCAGAGGGGGGTCGCAGCTAGGGTTTAGATGGGCGAGGGGCGATCATGGTGGAGAGGGGGAGAGGAAGGAGGATGGGGAGGGCCTGGGGCTTCCTGGGGGATCTGAGGGAGGCTAGAGGGCGAGGGGGGAGGATAAGAACGAGAGGTAGGGGAGGTTGCGTGGGGGAGGGGAAGATGGGAAAGGGTGGCCTCGGTGCCACCTTTTCTCCTCCCTCACGTGACCGGCCAAGGTCAGGGGTAGCTAGGTGGGGAGAGCTGGGGGGAGAGGCTGCTCGGTAGGGCCAAGGAGGAGGGAGCTCGGGTGGGGCACGCCGGCAGAGAGAGAAGAGAGAGGGAGAGGGCATGGGCTCGGTCTAGGGTTAGGTTTGGGGGGCTCGGTGTGGCATGGGCTAGATGGGGTAGGAGGTTGCTGGGGGAGGGGAAGATGGGAAAAGGTGGCCTCGGTGCCACCTTTTCTCCTCCTCACGTGATCGGCCAGGGCAGGGGGGTAGCTAGGTGGGAAGAGCTGGGGGAGAGGCTGCCAGGTAGGGCCAGGGAGGAGGGAGCTCGGGGTGAGAGCTAGGGTTTTAGAAGCATGCATGCTCCAAACATAGATCAAGCAAGATCAAGAAGAAAAGAGGGAGAGAGAGGGATGTGGGGGTTTAGGGCTTATGCACACCCACATGATCACAGGTGCATGCATGGATGGGGATGGTGAAAAGGGTAGGGTTTAACTAAAGGGGGAGAGGGAGAGAAAGAGGGTTTGGTGGTTTTATTAGATCAAGCATGATCCACACAAGCTCAACAAGATGGCCAAAAGAGGAAAAGAAAAGAGGTGAACCAGGTAAGCAAAACAATTAAAATTCAAATGGCAAGAGAAAGGTGGTACTCGCATGGCCCATGCAAACAATAATGCCATGTATTCATATTGTGAAAACAACATAAAATCATGTGGCATTATTCCATGCATTTCCAAAAGGTGGAAAAGGCCAAGCATAAGATTAGGAGTGGAATCCACCCAACCCACATGAGCTAGAGATAAACTCAATTAAAATGCCAAGCTCATATTAGTTGGATGGTGGAATTATAAGGTGGTGAAGAAAAAGTGGTGGAGTCAATAAGAGATATGCCCCCAAATCAACTTGGGCATTTAACAATATATCAAGAACCAAATACAATATCAAGAGGCAACTACAAATATTAATGCATATGAGATAAGAACCAAAACAAAAGGGTTTTTGTATGATGCTCAAATGCAAGGTGGCATGATGACATGAACATGACATGATGATGATGCAACAATTATTTGTAGGAAGTGGCCCTTTTATTACTAGAACAAGTAGCATTACAGGTGTTAGACAACTGGGATGCTACAACTCTCCCCCACTAAACAGGAATCTCGCCCCGAGATTCTAGGAAGAAGAAGAAGACACAAAGAGGGTAGGATAGTTGGCACGGAGTTCATCTTCACGCTCCCAAGTGGCTTCATCCACAGAATGGTGTGACCACTGCACCTTGCAGAACTTGATGGACTTGTTGCGAGTCCTTCTTTCTGCGGTCTCAAGGATTTTGGTGGGGTGCTCTTGATAAGACAGGTCTTCTTGGAGATCGATTAGCTCATGATCCACGGTCCTGCCGGGATCTTTGAAGCACTTCTTGAGCTGAGAGATGTGGAAAACATCATGGACTTTGAGTTTTTCCGGGAGCTCCAGGGCATAAGCAACTTCTCCTCTTCTACCACGAATCTTGAAAGGACCGATGTATCTAGGAGACAACTTTCCTTTGATACCGAAGCGGTGTGTGCCTTTCATGGGAGTGACACGAAGGTACACGAGATCACCAGGGGCATACACCATGTCCGTGTGCTTCCTGTCATAGTTGCTCTTCTGACGACTTTGAGCAATCTTCAGGTTCTCAAGAATGATATGCACCTTCTCCTCCGCTTGAGTTATAATGTCAGGGCCAAACCAAATTCTTTCTCCTGCACCTGACCAACCAATAGGAGTTCTGCACTTGCGACCATAGAGAGCCTCGAATGGTGCCATCTTCAGACTCTTCTGGAAGCTGTTGTTGTACGAGAATTCAGCATATGGAAGACATTCCTCCCACTTCATGCCAAAAGAGATGACGCATGCACGAAGCATATCCTCCAGAATCTGATTGATCCTTTCAACTTGTCCTTGCGACTGAGGGTGGTAAGCAGTGCTGAAGTTCAACTTTGTTCCCAAAGCATTTTGGAAACTCTCCCAGAACTTGGACGTGAAGATGCTTCCAAGGTCTGAACTGATCTCAAGCGGAACCCCATACAGAGAGACAATCCTGTTGATATAGAGCTCAGCCAACTAAATTCCAAAAATTGTTTCCTTGACGGGGAAGAAATGAGCCACTTTAGAAAGCCTGTCGATGACAACAAAGATTGCATTGTTGCCCTTCTGCGACCTTGGAAAACCAGTGATCAAGTCCATCTCTACTTTCTCCCATTTCCATTCCGGAGGTTTCAGTGGCTGTAGAAGACCGAAAGGTTTCTGATGGACAGCTTTCACTCTGCGGCAAACATCACACTCCGAGATATACTTTGCACAATATCGTTTCAGACCAGGCCACCAATACTGTGTTTTCAAGTCCATGTACATCTTTGTGCTGCCAGGGTGGATAGATAGAACAGAATCGTGCGCCTCCTTGAGAACTTGCTCTCTCAAACCCGGGTAGTTTGGAACAAACATCCGGTGGTCGAAGAAAAGCGTGCCTTGATCATCGACGTGGAAGGACTCATACTTCGGAAGCTGAAGCTGGGAGGTGATCTTTCTGGTGTGCGGATCACCACGCTGACAAAAACGAATCTTTTCTTCCAAGATAGGAGTAGCCAGAAGGTTCGAGAGATGCCCTTGTTCCACAATCTCTAGGTTGAGCTGGCGGAATTCCTCGCACAAGAGAGGCTGCTGCTCTTCCATCATGAGGTTGTTGACATAAGCTTTGCGGCTGAGAGCATCGGCCATGACATTAGCTTTGCCCGGTGTGTAGTTGATGGTCAAATCAAAATCATTGATTGCTTCGATCCATCTCCTCTGCCGAAGGTTGAGATCAGGCTGAGTGAAGATATACTTCAAACTCTTGTGGTCAGAAAAGATCTCACAACGGTTACCAAGCAAGTAGTGCCTCCATAGCTTCAAAGCAAAGACAACTGCTGCGAGCTCGAGGTCATGTGTGGGATAGTTGATCTCATGCGTCTTCAACTGACGAGAGGCATAAGCAACCACTTGCTTCTCTTGCATAAGGATCGCACCCAATCCTTGCAAAGAGGCGTCGTAGAATATCTGGAAAGGCTTAGATGTATCCGGAGGAACCAAGACTGGTGTGGAAGTGAGCTTCTCTTTGAGTGTCTCAAAGTTTTCTTGACATGCAGGAGTCCAAAGGTATTTCTTGCCTTTCTTGAGGAGATCGGTAAGAGGCTTCGCTATCTTCGAGAAGTTCTGAATGAAGCGACGGCAATAACTAGCTAAACCGAGGAAACTCCGCACTTCTTTAACATTAACAGGAGGAAGCCATTCAACAATTGTCTTCACAGTTTCCGGGTTTACTGCAATGCCCTTGGCAGAGATGACATGACCAAGATAGGTTACTTCAGGCAGCCAAAACTCACACTTTGAGAACTTTGCATACAAGCGGTTCTCGCGAAGCTTGTTTAGGACACAACGAAGGTGTTCTTCATGCTCTTCCTTTGACTTGGAATAGACTAAGATGTCATCCAGATAGACCACAACGAACTTATCCAGGTACTCCATGAAGACCGAGTTCATAAGCCTCGAGAAGGTAGCAGGAGCGTTGGTGAGACCGAAAGACATCACCGTGTACTCATACAGGCCATAGCGGGTGGTGAAAGCTGTTTTAGGCACATCTTCCTTGCGAATCTTGATTTGGTGATAACCACTTCTCAAGTCCAGCTTAGAGAACACCACTGCTCCAGCTAGCTGATCAAAGAGATCATTAATCCGCGGAAGGGGATATTTGTTCTTGATGGTTTTAGCATTGAGAGCCCGATAGTCAACACAAAGTCTATCAGTCCTGTCACGCTTCTTCACAAAGATTGTTGGGCTACCCCAAGAAGAAGTACTGTGTTGAATGAAACCCAACTTCTCTTGTTCATCAAGCTGACGTTTGAGTTCAGCCAACTCAGCAGGACCCATTTTATAAGGCCGCTTGGAGATAGGAGCCGTTCTAGGTTCAAGCTCAATTACAAACTCAACCTCACGATCCGGAGGCATACCCGGCAACTCTTCAGGAAAAACATCCGGAAACTCACAGACCACTGGGACTCTCTGAATAGCTTCCATAGCATCATCATTCAGAGCCGCCAAAGAGAAAAGCTGGACAGCAGGAGTCAGACTTGGAGAAAAGACTATATGACCTTCAGGAATCTTCAGAGAAACCGAGCGCTCAGCACAATCAATCACAGCTGCATTTGCCGTCAACCAATCCATGCCCAAGATGACATCAATGTCAGAATTGCCCAGAACAATTAAGGAAACCGAGAACGAAGAGCCACCAATCTCAATTTGATTTCCATGGCTAATTTTAGCAGCTGCCATTGTTGCTCCAGGAGAAAGGACCATTAACCGCTTAAGGAGAGGATCCATAGCTAACTCATTCTCATTTGCAAACTTGTGAGAAACAAATGAATGCGATGCACCAGAATCAAACAAAACTCGTGCAGGGACTGAGTTAACGGAAAGCATACCCATCACAACTCCAGGTGCATGCTCAGCTTGAGCGGCGTTGACACAATTGGCACGAGCAACAGTAGACCCGAGCTTGGTGTTGATGTTGAGAGCCCGAGGTGGTGGTGCACGAACTATAGGAGAGCTTGCCGCAGACCTTGGCGGGGGTGGAGGAAGAGCTTTGTTCTTCAACGGACAGTTCCAGTTGAGATGTCCAGGATCTCCACACGTGAAGCAGGCACCAGGTGGACGTGGAGCAACGTAGCCAGGGACTCCGCCAGGCGCTCCAGGGTAGTTGTGGGTGTAGCCCCTGGGAGCCGCAGTGATGGAGTTTAGTGGCCTTGACGTGTAGCTTGCAGGTCTTGGTGAAGCAGGCAGCGACGGTGGGGTGTTAGGAACCCAAACACGCCGCTTAGAAGGAGCTGCCATAGCTGAAGAGCTTGATGCATCACGGTTGTGTTTCTTGGACTCCTCAAACACTTGCCTGCTTGCTTCCTCTTGCAGATCTGTGTGCTGTAGTTCCAGAAAAGATGCCGGCCTTGCATGTGTGATTGCATATTTGATCGATGCATTGAGCCCTTGCCTGAACCTCTTTTGTTTCTTCTTGTCATCAGATACCTCATCGCCGCCATAACGAGAAAGATTCATGAAGTTCCTCATGTAGGTGTTGACATTATCATTTCCCTGCTTGAGGTTGAGAAACGCTTCCTTCATCCTTTCCATGACAATCTCTGACAGAAACTGCTCTTTGAAAGCTGCAGTGAACCTTTCCCAAGTAGGCTGAAAACCAGTGCAGCTTGCCTTCAAGTAATTCTCCCACCAGAGAGCTGCATCTCCCTTTAGAAGGTGAGTAGCACACTTTACCCACTCCTGCTCAGGAACATCAGCAGTCTCAAGTAACCTTGACATCTCACGCAGCCAATCATCCGCGTCCAGTGGTCGATCAGAAACATCAAATTGGCGAGGGTTGAACTTCAGGAAGCTTTTGATGTCGCCCCGCTTGGGAGGTGGAGGGAGTGGAGCAAACTCATTCCTCCGAACACTCTCTTCCAAACGCTGCTGGTTCTGCTGCATTGCTGCCAAGGCATTGGCTATGTTTGACAACGCGGCTCCCAATTCCGGTGGTATGTCCTCATCTGAACGACGTGGTGGAGCCATCCTGAGATTGATATAAAACACAAGTCAGTACTATAATGGAGAATAATAATAATCCAAAATAGTACCAAGATGGAATTAACCAAGATTAAAGGATACAATTTACTAAGATGATATTAAAATATCAACAAAGTTCAAAGCACCTAAAAGATATTAAGCATATCGCACACGACTGAAAAGGAGTGTGGTACACAAATATATCAAAGAAAAAAAATTTCCACAAATTTCGGCATTAAAATACCAATCGATGCGCAAAATTACTTAACGAATCAAGATTAGTGACTCTACCGATTCAATATACAAAAGCGAATGATAAGAGTCGTGGTATGGTCGTGACTCCATCCCGCACTCAGATCATTACTCCGCACATGAACAAGTGGAACACATATCCCAACCCCTTCTTCTCACGTTGAACCTAAAGATTAGCAACTACAGAAACGAACACCCCAAACAAGATAACGTCGGATAACAAAGAGTGAGACAGATTGCGTCGGTTTGCAAAAGCCTGTCGGTATGGAGTGTACCAATAGTTGATATCCAAAAGGCTGATTAGATAACAACTTGGATGCAACAGATAGACAAGGAATTACACACACAGACACACACACAACCTATGGTACTACGGAAACCCAGAACACGTGAATCCTAGTTTGAATTTTAAGAAGAGGATTGAAAACGTTGCACTTCCTTACCAGAAAAGGGTGGGTGGGAGGTTAAGAAGAAAAAATGGAAGCAGTCCTACTCTCGCGTTTTGTTTTTCCCTAGTATACATAACTACCAAAAATATTTGCTAGACTGACAACGACCGTTTGGCTGAGACCCTGAAGGTCGGGATGGCTCTGATACCAATTGTAACTACCTCGGTGAATTACGCTCCTAGATACAAGCCTGGATGAACGGTAGTGGTTGAAATAGTACGGTGGGGCCCCAAAAGCCACTCACGGGTAGACCTTTCGGCCGTCCCAACCACTTCCAATTCATCGGGACCTGCACGGGCGGCGTAATCGGCAGGCGAAGGGATCAACTACATACACAAATGGGTATGTATGCAAGCCACCATACAAAAGTACATCAGAGCCATTCCATCTAGAAAGAAAGGAAATATAGCAACGCCATACGGCAAGATTCAAATGACCTAGATAGATATAATATTTTAGGATAATTCCTCATACATCACACATCAGAGTATCAAGCGGAAGCGGCAAAACAAAGTCCGAGTACGGATAAGAAGCAAATCGGCATAAGATGCCATGGAAATAAGCACATCCCGCCCACAGATCTCACGGATCCCCGTTCCCGGAATCTCTACACCGAACGATCGTTGCCCACATCATCAGCCTCTTCCACCCAGTATCCGTCCTGCGAGGGTACCTGTTCATCTGAACCAATAATTTATCGTGTGAGACCCTAAGGGTACTCAGCAAGTCTTAATGCCTCTAAAGGGGACACAACCTGGGGTGACGCAATTGCAGCAAAAGATAAACCCTAGCAGTTCTATAGATAAACGCTAACCATCCGTCTAACCAATGATAGACGGATGTCCGTGAATTAATGACAACAGTTATAACAGTAATTTCAGCAGATCCATCCTTCTCCTCGCTTACCGACGAGGAAGCGGACGAACAACCCCCCATCCGTTGGCAATTTTATTAACCATCCCATGAGTGTTGCTCTATTTACTAGTCAATCACTTAGTCAGGTTAAAGCGGTACTTTAGTTATGCTTGTCTATGATCGAGAAACTGTGCTCCAAGTCGTCCATAACCGCGGACACGACTTTCAGAAAGTTTTACCCTGCAGGGGTGCACAAATAGCAACACACACTCGATCAACCTCGGAAAAACCAAATCAAAACCCAACGAGGCCTTCACGACAAAGCAATCACAGGATTCAGAAATATTTCAGGGGGCCACCCCATTGAGTAGACCCGCAACGAAGCTAGCTGACTCCGAGACGGACTCAAGGTTTGCGTCAATGGCTGTAAACGACTGGGAACCCAAAACTGGGATTGTCGATACCGCGAAAACACTCCGCTTACCTAAATAGTACAGTGTGCTCCTCGCACAATCGTAAATAAAGCAGTAAAGCATGGCATAAGTACAGGATCGTAAATAAAACCTCAAACTAGTTTGTGGCCCCAAGAAATAAGAATGAATCAAGCTCTGGCTCAGGGGGGTCCCATAAGCCTCCCGGATGTGGATAGCGCGAATATTCAAGGAACAGGTTTCAAGTACTCGGGGTCCTACGGGACACAAGTGAGCAGGAAAAACCAAATAGCAGATATTGCCCACCGGTGCCACTTTCATTAGTTATCCCATTACTACTCAGGTTAAGTTGTTTAGGTACCTCGTTATCCATCAGACTCTCACATACCCTACACATGCTGTTCTACGACTCGCATGGCTCAAACAACTCCTGTAGTAATGGCTCATGGGATGGAGGAACAAGCTTGGTGGGGTTTAAAAGTAAAAGCTATGCAATACTTGGGATTCAGTTTAATGCAATCGCGACTCAATGATGCAAGAATAAGGTAGAGGCAATAGGTACTGTATGTATGCAAGCATGTGGTAGTGCTTGCCTGGCAACTCAGTTGAAGCGAGAGACGGATCTGGGTAGTGCTCCTGGTTCTCTTGATATATCCCCTGCTCAGAGTCTATCCGAAGAAGAACCAAACAAACAAGGGCCAACATAAATAAAGTGCACAAGCATAGGAATAAAATGCGTCAAGCAAACAATCATGCCATGATGAATGATCCACAAGTTGCATGGCAATAAAGTAGCATGGCATGGGTGAGGTGTAGAACACAAGAAGTAACATTTTTATGGGGTTTTGGTCCCATTTTATTGTCATAATAGTTGCTGTATACTTTATATTTATATGATGCATGCTGCAATTGAAGTCATAGATAGCATAAACAGAAAGGTCTCGTCGAGCTGATCATTTTAGACATATCATTTGTTAAATTCGGAGTTATAAATCAAAAGTTATTAATTTATTAAGTTCCAGTGGCATTTGTTGTAATTTTACTCAACTTGGAATTTTAAATGTGCAAAAGGTAATTTGAATAGCATATTTGAAAACCTCACATTTTTCTGATTCAAAAACATATATTATTTGTCAAATTTGGATTTATATTTTGAAAGTTATTTGAAAACAGATTTGTATTTGAATTTGAATTAATTTGGAAACAGATTTAAATTAAAACAGAAACAGAAAACATTTTAACACTCAGCTAAACCTAGCCCTAGTCGCAGACAGGTGGGGTCATAGGGCTGACTGGGCCACACGCGCGCAGAAGCTTCTGTTACCGCGGGATGACCCAGCCGCAGAGGCCGACAGGTGGGGTCACAGGGCCACATGGTCCACGAGACAGAGGCGCGCGGCCAGGGACTGGCAGGTGGGGGGCATGGGACCGCGGGTTGGTTTGAGAAAAGATGGAGAGCCTTTTTATAAAACATCACCGACGCTGACTGGTGGGGTTACGGGGACGGCGGGTTTAGGCGGGAGAAACTACAGGGACTTAAGCGCAAAACAGCGATGTCTGTCGGAACGGCAGCGGCGCGCCGCTCTGCAGGCATCGGCGATCTGCCGGCGTTCAGACGACGATGGCGACGCCTCTAGCGCGAACTAGACGAAGACGGTAAAACAAAAAGGGACGGGGGCAGATCGGGCTACATCTTTGGTTCAGGGGCTAGCGCGGAGAAAAACTACAGCGCGCGGGGCGGGGCGACGAACAGGCGGCCAGAGCTGCAGCTGCCGTTGCCGTCGCCAGAGCGCGGCGCGCGTTGATGCACACAGGCTGTTCGGCGGGCGGCGCCGGCGCTACGGGACACGAGAGGGGAAGGGGGCGTGTCTAGGAGGTAGAAGGGCTCACCAGAGACCCGACGGCGGTGAGAGCTTGGCCATAGGTGCTGCTGAACGACGGCAGGGCTGGCGCGCTGGAGCTTCGGGTACTCGCGGGTGCGGCGGTGGCGGGGCTACTCCGGCGGGGTTCGGCGGCTTCCACGCGTCCTGGACGTCGAAGAGGAAGCCGACGGGGGACCCTGGTTGCTCTGGCTTGCCTTGGCGTGCTTGGGAGCAGAGGGGGGTCGCAGCTAGGGTTTAGATGGGCGAGGGTCGATCATGGTGGAGAGGGGGAGAGGAAGGAGGATGGGGAGGGCCTGGGGCTTCCTGGGGGATCTGAGGGAGGCCAGAGGGCGAGGGGGAGGATAAGAACGAGAGGTAGGGGAGGTTGCGTGGGGAAGGGGAAGATGGGAAAGGGTGGCCTCGGTGCCACCTTTTCTCCTCCCTCACGTGACCGGCTAGGTCAGGGGTAGCTAGGTGGGGAGAGCTGGGGGGAGAGGCTGCTCGGTAGGGCCAGGGAGGAGGGAGCTCGGGTGGGGCACGCCGGCAGAGAGAGAAGAGAGAGGGAGAGGGCATGGGCTCGGTCTAGGGTTAGGTTTGGGGGGCTCGGTGTGGCATGGGCTAGATGGGGTAGGAGGTTGCTGGGGGAGGGGAAGATGGGAAAAGGTGGCCTCGGTGCCACCTTTTCTCCTCCTCACGTGATCGGCCAGGGCAGGGGGGTAGCTAGGTGGGAAGAGCTGGGGGAGAGGCTGCCAGGTAGGGCCAGGGAGGAGGGAGCTCGGGGTGAGAGCTAGGGTTTTAGAAGCATGCATGCTCCAAACATAGATCAAGCAAGATCAAGAAGAAAAGAGGGAGAGAGAGGGATGTGGGGGTTTAGGGCTTATGCACACCCACATGATCACATGTGCATGCATGGATGGGGATGGTGAAAAGGGTAGGGTTTAACTAAAGGGGGAGAGGGAGAGAAAGAGGGTTTGGTGGTTTTATTAGATCAAGCATGATCCACACAAGCTCAACAAGATGGCCAAAAGAGGAAAAGAAAAGAGGTGAACCAGGTAAGCAAAACAATTAAAATTCAAATGGCAAGAGAAAGGTGGTACTCGCATGGCCCATGCAAACAATAATGCCATGTATTCATATTGTGAAAACAACATAAAATCATGTGGCATTATTCCATGCATTTCCAAAAGGTGGAAAAGGCCAATCATAAGATTAGGAGTGGAATCCACCCAACCCACATGAGCTAGAGATAAACTCAATTAAAATGCCAAGCTCATATTAGTTGGATGGTGGAATTATAAGGTGGTGAAGAAAAAGTGGTGGAGTCAATAAGAGATATGCCCCCAAATCAACTTGGGCATTTAACAATATATCAAGAACCAAATACAATATCAAGAGGCAACTACAAATATTAATGCATATGAGATAAGAACCAAAACAAAAGGGTTTTTGTATGATGCTCAAATGCAAGGTGGCATGATGACATGAACATGACATGATGATGATGCAACAATTATTTGTAGGAAGGGGCCCTTTTATTACTAGAACAAGTAGCATTACAGGTGTTAGACAACTGGGATGCTACACGCACCATCACCATGTGCGTCACAGTTGTTGTAGTTACTAGTAGGGCACTGCCCATAGGTGAGCCACGCCTGTTTTACCCGTGGGTGTAACACCCCGGTTCTGAAAAGACCGTGGCCTCTATGTGACATAGCAAAATATCCGTGTATCATGAATAACGAAGATCCAGAGTACCATTATTACAATAAAAGCTTAGCTCAACGCTAGCTCAAATTATTCAGGTAGCAACAGAAATAAAGTAAATCCTCCATTCTTCAAATTGCCCACAAGTGAACAAGTGCCGAGTGGAGTACCGTGGCCTATATCGATTAATCAGAATCGGAATAACCTGCAACATGAAACGTAGCAGCCCCGAAGGGTCAATACATGGAATGTATGGCAAGTAGAGCTAGTAAAGGAGACAATAGTACTAACATCTACATGCATAATTGGCAAGTGGAGCTGTGTCTGACTTGCATTTGCAAATACATTTGTCCTACTTTCATAAACAGTTTTTGATTTTCTTTGAAAAGATCCCCAATTAAGTTAACCCAACAACATTAAAACAATTATGAAATTAGAATGAGCGAGAAACATGTCATGGAATCAATATCTATCAACTCAATTGTCCATAACCGGGGACACGGCTAATCGATTAGATTGTACACCCTGCAGGGGTTAGTACACTTTACCCATGTGACTTGGCCAGCCCAGCTCATACCATCACTCTCATTTTGGGTGATGATAGGGAGAAGACCAAGAAGAGACTGTTCGGGAAGTAGCTCCTCAATCCCGACGCGCACCGGTCCAACCTACCAAAATTCTACATCTCTGGATACGCGGGTTCGAGTTACCACAACCTACTAAGTCCAACCAACCGCCCATTCCATTATTGGCACATGGTTGTACACGTAAGCTACACAATAAAGAAGCCAATCAATTCCTCTCGATACCTGGGTGCCTTTCCACAATGAAACCACCAAAAATTATCAATACCATCACACCCAGGGGGTTCATTGATTAAGTTGTTTTTAGTTTTCGCAAACCAATACTTTGAGAAAACAAGTATCAATGATGTAACCCAGCCCTCGTTCAACATAGCATGGCTAAGCACATCTACCAACGGTGTTTCATCTACAAGGAAGGCCCTACCACATAATAGGACATATCATAGCGATAGTATCATCCTACACATGCATCTACAAAATACACGACAATGCATTGAAAATAGTAGAACGATATCATGAACAAGGTAGCATCTACTTGCCTTCGTTGTAGCGGTCGGAAGAACAATCCACACACGAGCAAGCGTTGCACTCGTCACAATCTACACGATACAATTGCAATCATAAACAAAAAACCCACAAGCATATGCAACAAATATGATGCATGAATGCAAGAACGACAGGTGAATTGGTGCTACAGCTGCACCACAACATCCTATACCATAATACTACCGAATGCATGCATGGAAAATAGTTTTAGCGCTAGGAAAACTATTAAGTAAAAGTAATGCTCACAACTAGAGCTAGAACTCAAATAATTCACTACCGGTAGTATACTGTTTGTAAAATCTTGGGAAAATTCTACCGCATAGGCATCGCTGATTAGAAACAGTACCAACTGGAATTACTCAAAAAGGAATTATAAAACTCCCCGAGTAATTAAAACACTGCAGAAAGCCACTAGACAGTTTCTGCAGAAGTTTTTACTGTAAGCCTATCTTTTTAATTCACGATGAGATTCCCCTCGTTCCACTGAATCCAGGGACATATCATACACGATTTTTGGAGCTACGGATCTTTTTCTACGAATTTATTACCCCCAAAAGGCCACTAAATAGTTTGATTAAACTGTACTAAACCTTGCTGCAAAAGCCTGAACCAAAGGTACAGCGAGATTCTACACGACTCACTGAATCTACACATATTTTATTCACAATTTTTGGCCAAGCGGTTTAATTACTACGCAATTTACAAGATTCTACCGAAATCTGTCAACTAAAAGGATTAACGAAATTAACCAGTCAACTGTGTCTGTTGACTGGTCAAAGCGTCTACTGACTGGGCGCTGACTGGTCATCTGACTAGTCAACGCCTGAGTCTGACCGGTCAACGAACGATCTAAGCCGCCGATCTGAGATCTGACGGTGGCTGCAGTCTTACCGGAAACAAACGGCGAAACGGACGGCGGCGAGTTCCGGACGGCGGCGGCGATCGGTTTCGGCGTCGGGGTTTTTCCTGCACGGAGGGAGAAGGTCAACGAGCGGTACAAGATCGTCAACGCGGCGTGCAAGACGGCGCGCGTGCGACGCGGTACGGACGAAACGGCGCGACGCAAAACGGCGCGCGAGCGTGTACGTGCGTGCGCGTGCGCGCGCGCGAAGCGAGGCAGCGGCAGCGGCGCAGCAAGCAGCGCATGCAGCGGCGGCGCGCGCAGCAGCAGCGGCAGCGAGGCGGCGCGCTGCGGGCGAGGCGCGGGCAGCGAGCGCTGCAGCGGGCGGCGCGCAGCGGCCGAGGCGGGGTCGTGCGGGGCGGCGGCCGAGGCGGGGGCGAGCGGCTGCGGCGGCGGATGGAGGCGGCGCGGGCGGCGGCTGGCCGCGGGTGGCGCGCGGCGGCGGTGGTGCGGGGTGCCGGTGGCGGGAAGAGGGCGGCGAGGCCAGCGCGCAGGCCTAGGCGGCGCAGGCGGCGGGGATGAGGGCGGCGCGGCGGCGCGTACCTGGCAGCGGGGTCGGCGAGGGAGGGCGGCGAGGCGGGCGCGATCGGGAGAGGCGGCACGCGTCCCGAGGCGAGGCGGCGGGTGCGGTTATCGAGGAGGGCAGAGGCGGCGTCTGCCCTTTAAGTGGGGCCTGCGCGGTCCTACTCCGAATCGGCGCAGAGTTAGACGCGGACTCGGAAATCGGTCCGGAATTTCGGACCGTTTTCCGGCGATTCACTAAAACGGCCGCAACTTCTCCGTACGAGCCCCAAATCGAGCGATTCTTGCTCCTACGGGTTCGTATAGTCGAGGGGAACAATCTAGGCCCAAGGTTTGAGCGAAACCGCTAGGCTACAAGGGTGGACAACGCTAGTCCTACTAAAGCCTCCCGTAGGAGCCTCGTAGCAAAATAGAATAGGGTTTTGCAAATAGTGTTTCGCCGACCCTTTTTACTCGACGGTTTTGCATGGAAAAGCATGATGCAATGATATGAATGATATGCAAGGCCAAATCTAAAATTTGGGATGTGACAAGACTAACCCCCTTAAGATGAATCTCGTCCTCGAGATTCGGCGCGGCTAGCAAATAGGTGTGGGTAGTCCCTTCGGATGTCATCCTCACGCTCCCAAGTGGCTTCCTCTTCGGTGTGGTGGCTCCATTGTACCTTGCAAAACCTGATCGTCTTGGTACGGGTAATCCTTTCCGCTGTCTCCAGAATCTTGACCGGTTTCTCCTCATAGGTCAAGTCGTTCTCAAGCTGAACCTCTTCTAGCGGTACAGTGTCTCTCAATGGTGTATCTACCATCTCCGGATGGCACTTCTTCAGCTGGGACACGTGGAACACGTTGTGAACAGCGGACAGAGCCTCTGGCAACTCCAACTGATACGCAACTTCTCCTTTGCGTGCTAAGACCCGATACGGTCCAATAAACCGAGGTGCCAGCTTACCCTTAATTCCAAACCTCTTGATTCCACGAAGTGGCGATACTCTGAGGTATGCTCTATCACCTATCTCATACACCACTTCCTTGCGCTTGGCGTCAGCGTAGCTCTTCTGCCTTGATTGTGCTACCTTCAGCCTGTCCCTAATCAAGGCGACCTTCTCCTCAGCATCCTTGATCAAATCAGGCCCAAACAATTGACGTTCTCCTACTCCATCCCATAGCAATGTTGTTCGGCACCGTTTCCCATATAGCAGATCGAACGGTGACGTCTTGATGCTAGTTTGATAGCTGTTGTTGTAGGAAAACTCATCATACGGCAAATTCTCATCCCAACTAGAGCCATGAGCCAAGGCGCAAGCTCTCAGCATGTCCTCCAAAATCTGATTCACCCTCTCGGTCTGTCCATCAGTCTGTGGGTGAAACGTTGTGCTAAACTCCAATCTAGTACCAAGTGACTCGTGCAGCTGGCGCCAGAAGTGTGAGGTAAATTGGGTGCCTCTATCAGATACGATACTCTTGGGAACTCCGTGTAGGCACACAATCCCGTCCATGTAAATCTTGGCCAACTATGCACTCGTATAGGTCGTCTTTACCGGTATAAAGTGGGCCACCTTAGTCAAATGATCGACCACTACCCAAATGGAGTCATATCCTGACCTGGTCCTGGGCAATCCTGTGATAAAATCCATTCCTACTCTATCCCACTTCCAATCCGGCACAGGCAATGGCTGTAGCAGTCCTACTGGCTTCTGGTGTTCCGCCTTCACTCGGATGCACACATCACATAGGGCAATATGCTTGGCGATATCTCCCTTCATGTTATTCCACCAAAATCTGCTCTTCAAATCCATATACATCTTTGTGTTGCCCGGATGTATGGAGTATGGCGAGTTATGAGCCTCCTGCAAAATCAACTCCCTTATCTCCGGGTCGCTGGGCACACACAAGCGATCTCCATACCACAAGGTACCATGCTCATCCTCGCGAATATCCTTTTCCCGATTCTCCTTCATATTTTCCTTTATCTCCTCTATTTCCTTGTCTCCTATCTGAGCCTTTATGATCCTGTCCTGTAGCGTCGGTTGGACTTCCATTGTAGCCAGGTATCCTTCAGATACTACCTCCAGTCTAAGGTCCTTGAATTGTTTGCACAAATCCTCAGGCAATTCACCAATTGTCAATCCATTGGCATAAACCTTCCGGCTTAGAGCATCTGCCACTACATTGGCCTTTACTGGGTGGTATTGCAGATTCATATCGTAATCCTTGATGAGCTCCAACCATCTCCTTTGTCTCATGTTCAGTTCCTTCTGCGTGAATATGTACTTCAGGCTCTTGTGGTCGGTGTACACGTCACAGTGTTTTCCCATTAAGTAATGCCTCCATACCTTGAGCGCATGAACCACTGACGCTAACTCCAAGTCGTGTGTGGGGTAATTCCGCTCATGGTGCTTGAGTTGTCGCGAGGCATATGACACTACTCTCCCATCTTGCATCAGCACACTACCAAGTCCCTGTCGAGAAGCATCACAGTACACTTGGAAATCCTTCTGAAGATCTGGTAGACACAGAACAGGCGCGGTCACTAGTCGACGCTTTAGTTCCTGAAAGCTGGCTTCACATACGTCTGCCATTCAAATTTCCTTTCCTTCTTCAGAAGTTCAGTCATCGGCTTAGCAATCTTGGAAAAGTTTTCAATGAACCTCCTGTAATATCCAGCAAGTCCCAAAAAGCTTCGAATCTCTCCCGCATTCTTGGGAGCTTCCCACTCAGTTACTGCAGTCACTTTTCTTGGATCAACAGCGACTCCTTCTCCTGACACTACGTGTCCAAGAAACCCAACGGTGTTAAGCCAGAATTCACACTTGCTGAATTTGGCATACAACTGATGTTCCCTCAGCTTCTCCATAATCAGTCGCAGATGCTTCTCATGCTCAGCATCATCCTTGGAATATATCAGTATGTCATCAATAAACACCACCACGAACTTGTCCAAGTACTCCATAAATACCTTATTCATCATGGTCATGAAATACGCCGGGGCATTCGTTAGTCCAAAAGACATAACTGTATACTCATATAAACCATACCTAGTGGTGAAGGCGGTTTTTGGTACGTCCTTCTCTCGGATCTTCAATTTGAAGTAGCCTGATCACAGATCAATCTTGCAGAACACCTTTGCTCCTTCTAGTTGATCAAACAAGTCATTTATGTTCGGCAGAGGGTACTTGTTCTTGATGGTTACTTCATTCAGCGAGCGATAGTCCACTACTAATCTCTTGCTGTTGTCTTTCTTCTCCACAAACAGAACAGGTGCACCCCATGACGACGAACTAGGCTGAATGAATCCCTTTTCCAGCTGCTCTTTCAACTGCTTCTTCAATTCCTTCAGCTCATCCACATCCATCTTATATGGTTTCTTTGCTATTGGTCCTGTTCCCGGCATCAGGTCGATAAGAAACTCTACTTCCCTGTCAGGTGGCATCCCTGGCAGCTCTTCCGGGAACACGTCGGGGTAATCCCTAATCACTGGCACAGTATCCATGCTAACCCCCTTAAGAGAATTCAACTTACACCTTCTCGGTCGTGCAGCCGACTTGAATCTAATCCTCTTACCATCCGGGGTTTTGAGTGAAACAGCTCGCTATGCACAATCTATGTGTCCCCCATGCATAGACATCCAATCCATACCCAGAATAACATCTAAACCCTGTGATTCCAACACTACCAAGTGTGCACTGAAGTTGTGTGTTCCAATCCTCATAGTTAAATCGCGGCATCCCGCACTAGCTATCATATCTCCTCCAGGTGAACTCACTCTAAAAGACCTCTTCATAGACTCAGTAGGTAACTTATACTTATCCACAAATGCTCTTGATATGAATGAATGCGATGCACCAGTATCAAAAAGTATAAGTGCAGGGTAAGTGTTGATTGGAAACTTACCAATCACAAGGTCAGGCTCATCTGGAATCTCCTCCACATTCATGTGGTTCACTGTGGCCTTCTCGTTATTGGTTGGCTTCAGTCCTTTCCTCTCGGGACAGTTGTCAGCATAGTGCCCCTTCTGCTTACACTTGAAGCACGTCACCTCACTCAGATCCTTCTTCACAAAGCTGCTATCACGGTTGCGGTCATGTCCACCGTGTCCTCCAGAGTGGTGAGAGTGTCCTCCCTTGTGGCTGTGGTGGCTTCTCCTATGGTTGTCATGACGATGTCCATCGCCTCCATGGTGATGGCGGTCATGGCTCCCATGGTCACTCCCTCCATGCTTGGAGTATCCATCATATGAAGTGCGAGACTTGTGATGTGAACCAGAGTGGTGATTGTTGTTCTTTCTCTTGCGGCTTTCCACTTGCTTGTGCTTCCCTTCCAAGATCCTGGCCTTGTCCATAAGCTCCTGGAAAGTGGGGCAATAAACCACCAGTAGCTGTACTGAAAGCTCATCACTGAGGCCATCCAGGAATCTCTCCCTCCTTTTTGCATCAGTGTCAACATCCTTAGGTGCATAACGAGACAGGTTGTTGAACTCCTCAATGTACTCAGCCACGGTGCGATTGGTTTGGCGCAAGTTGCGGAACTCCTTCCTCTTCAGGCTCAGAACTCCTGAAGACACGTGGTTGGTCCTGAAACCTTCCTCAAACATTGCCCAAGTCACAGTGTCCAGCGGGTGGGTGATCTGAAAAGTGGCCCACCAAGAAGCGGCTGGTCCCTCCAGTAGGTGAGCGGCAAACCTCACCTTCTCAGCATCAGTGCATCCGACAGTTACCAGATCCTTGTTGACTGAACGCAACCAGTCGAGAGCAACCATTGGTTCCATTGCAGTAGAGAACTTAGCTGGCCTTAGCCTCAGAAATCTGGTGAGAGCATCTCCCTGAGGCTGATTGTTTCCATTGTTGTTGTTCTGATTTGCCATGAACTGAGTCATCACTTGGGTCAGCTGTGCCTGAGCTGCCATGAGCTGCTCCAACTCAGTAGGGTGATGGTGGGGAGGCATCTGCGGTTCAGCACAGGTAGGTTTAGAAAGAATCAACTACGACAATAGGATTCTATCGATGCATATGATCAATCAACAACAAACAATAGCAGACAATCACAAGCAAGCAACACATCAACAAACAAGTGATCCAGCAACATCCCAGGGGTTATCCTAGTAGTATATACCTACTGAAATAGTTTTGCAAGAGTTGGCAATGGTTAACTAAACAGTTGATCAACTAAACAACAAAAACAACAATCTGCCAGAACAGTCCAGCAGCGTTCGCGAATTTTTCCGCCTGACATAAACTCGTTAGAAAATTTAGCTGTTTTTTTCACATATAGTTCAGAGAGTTTCGCATCAGCCCAATTTTTTTCAGATTTTTCCGAGTTACCAGAAAAATATGAAAAATCGCGCAGTACTGCTGTATCAGCAGAAAAACTGCAGCAAAAATAACACAGATATTAACCAAATTGCCATAACTCTTTCATAAAATTCGCACAAATATTTCCTGGGATATTGGAGTACACAAATAAGCAACTAAACACTCTTAAACTAACACTAACTAAGTTTCACATCGATCGAGACTAATCCTAACGAATTTGCCTAACGTGGACTAATTGGTGGACTTCTATCTACTTCTTGAAGAGGTTGAGGTAGGTCCTTGCTGTCATGCGTTGGCGCTTCGGTTCGCGGTACAACCATGGCGGCGGAGTGTACACCTCTCCTGAACCATCACTCGAGGTCTCAAACTCCACCTCTTCTGGATCCTCCTCTTCTTCTTCACTCTCAGCTGCAACTACAACAGCTTCATCCCCTCCACCATCATCGTCTCCATCATCATCATCCTCGTCCTCATCATCATCATCGTCCTCACTGTCATCATCATCCCCATTGTTGCCATCATCTCCATCGTCATCATCAGAGGGTGGATTTAGCTGTGCCTGGAGAGCGGCAATCTGGGCTGTCATAGCTTCAATAGTTTGATCCCTTTCCTGGACTGTCCCTTGCAACTGTTGTATGTTCTGGGTGTTCTCCTGCACAGTACCATGAAGATGAGCTATGGTTGCATCTCTGGCTATCAGGGCATTCTCCAGAACTCCCACAGCTTCATGCAGGGTGTCAATCTCCTGTCCTTGGACCACCATACCATTGCTAGCAAAGTCTGCAATCTCCTTTATCATCATCACTTTCTCAGCTAGAGCTCCATTCTCCTTTGCCATGTCCTCTATGTGCCTCCGACGGGGCGGCATGTTGTTCCTGTCGCCCGGGGTAACCACAATGTGCCCATCTTCATCACGCCTTCCATAGTCACGGTAGGGTGAATTTGCTGGCAGTAGGTGTCGGACATTATGGCACTGGCGAGACAGGGCTTCATGTATGGCCAAGTTGATTCCAAGTCCCCAGTTGCAGTATGTCTTGGTGTAGATCAAGTGCACGGGGTTTGGCAAGGCGGCATCTCTGAATATGAAGGTAGTGATCTCCCATGCATCCTCTCCATATCCATAGGTGTACAGCCTTCTTCCCTTTAACATGGGCAGTGGCAATCCCAATGACTGCGAGAGCTGAGCTAACTGCCTTGCAAAGGGCCTTGGTGACTCCATGGTGGCATACTCAGTCCTGACTTCTCCCATCTATCAAGTAAAAGAGGAAAGTGTGAGAATAGCATATGGTAAGAATTTACGAGGGTGAAAGGCATAAGATGAAAGACAGAGTTAATATAGGCTTTAATAATTCTATGGCTTCCTAATCCAATCCTAGGTCACGATCCTACAGTTGACACACGTGCTCTGATACCATCCTGTAACACCCCGGTTCTGAAAAGATCGTGGCCTCTATGTGACATGCCAATCCCTGGATCGGTTCATTGGCCCACAATAGAGTAAGATAGATAACATAGCAAAATATCCGTGTATCATGAATACCAAAGATCCAGAGTACCATTATTACAATAAAAGGTTAGCTCAACGCTAGCTCAAATTATTCAGGTAGCAACAGAAATAAAGTAAATCCTCCATTCTTCAAATTGCCCACAAGTGAACAAGTGCCGAGTGGAGTACCGTGGCCTATATCGATTAATCAGAATCGGAATAACCTGCAACATGAAACGTAGCAGCCCCGAAGGGTCAATACATGGAATGTATGGCAAGTAGAGCTAGTAAAGGAGACAATAGTATTAACATCTACATGCATAATTGGCAAGTGGAGCTGTGTCTGGCTTGCATTTGCAAATACATTTGTCCTACTTTCATAAACAGTTTTTGATTTTCTTTGAAAAGATCCCCAATTAAGTTAACCCAACAACATTAAAGAAATTATGAAATTAGAATGAGCGAGAAACATGTCATGGAATCAATATCTAGCAACTCAATTGTCCATAACCGGGGACACGGCTAATCGATTAGATTATACACCCTGCAGGGGTTAGTACACTTTACCCATGTGACTTGGCCAGCCCAGCTCGTACCATCACTCTCATTTTGGGTGATGATAGGGAGAAGACCAAGAAGAGACTGTTTGGGAAGTAGCTCCTCAATCCCGACGCGCACCGGTCCAACCTACCAAAATTCTACATCTCTGGATACGCGGGTTCGAGTTACCACAACCTACTAAGTCCAACCAACCGCCCATTCCATTATTGGCACATGGTTGTACACGTAAGCTACACAATAAAGAAGCCAATCAATTCCTCTCGATACCTGGGTGTCTTTCCGCAATGAAACCACCAAAAATTATCAATACCATCACACCCAGGGGGTTCATTGATTAAGTTGTTTTTAGTTTTCGCAAACCAATACTTTGAGAAAACAAGTATCAATGATGTAACCCAGCCCTCGTTCAACATAGCATGGCTAAGCACATCTACCAACGGTGTTTCATCTACAAGGAAGGCCCTACCACATAATAGGACATAGCATAGCGATAGTATCATCCTACACATGCATCTACAAAATACACGACAATGCATTGAAAATAGTAGGACGATATCATGAACAAGGTAGCATCTACTTGCCTTGGTTGTAGCGGTCGGAAGAACAATCCACACACGAGCAAGCGTTGCACTCGTCACAATCTACACGATACAATTGCAATCATAAACAAACAACCCACAAGCATATGTGTAGAGGTCTCAACCCAATAAGGTAGATTCCTCCTGTGTTTTATAATGCTAGTCCCTGGATCAATAGCTAGCATCCACAGTTAAGATGTAATATCAAGATACAAAGGTCATAATATAACTTTATAACCAGGAATAACATAATTTCATTACATCATACATAGCTCATTTGGCTATTACATTACATTGCAGCGGAATAACTATAGTCATGGGGTCCTTCATCCTCAAAGTGCCACAGGCAGATGTTGGTTGTAGACTTTGTAATCCTAATCAAACAATATTCACTAAAATCAATCAACCTGCAACATTACAAGTTACAGCCACAAGGGTCAATACATTTGAATTGTATTGGCAAGTTTCACTATTATGTGGAATATAAGTGGATCCTATCATTACATGCATATTTGGCTAATTAGAGTTTAGGCTCATTTGCATAAAGCAAAGTTTATCCTATCTTTTCAAAATGGTTTTGGTCCTTTGTCAAATCTCCTTTTACCAAGTTCCTTGAACTCCTTGGTAGAAACTCAAGTGTTCAAGTCCTTGTCAAAAATCTCTTGAGCTACTTGGTAACCCCAAGTGCATCAAGTTTGTCAAAATCTCTTGAGCTCCTTGGTAACCCCAAGTGCATCAAGTTTTAAAAGCTTTCTTTTAGAAATTAGAGTGTCGAGATCTTCCATAGCTTCAGGCCTTAGTTGCTCAGTATTGTCCATAACCGGGGACACGGCTAAGTACTTAGAATTTTGATCTTCTGCAGAAGTGGTACACTTTACCCACATGACACAATCTCGTCTTGACGCCACCAGTGGCCGCTGGATAAGTACTCACCAAAATGGAGTACCGGCAGATCGAGAATGTGACAAAGTCTTTCCATAGGAGTCCTCCCAATACAAAATGCTAGCTTGTCTACGAGGCAGAAATGTAGGGTTACTCCCTTACACAAATCTAGTTAACCTGAAGATGCCAATGCATGGGACTTCCACTATGTAGTTGACTAAGCCAGAGCCCATTTAGCATGTGGCTGTACACGGAAGCCACTGTACGAGAAACATGTTCAATCTCTAAGTTTCCTGGGTGGTTTTCCTTTGGAGCACAACACAAAGAGATTGCCATAGACATGGTTCCTTTTGTTGCCACCTTCTCCAAAACTCAAAGTATCCTTGTCCACCCAGGTGGTTCATTGAGTCCTTGTTTTATTATATAAAACATAAGTCTTTTCTCAATATCATAAAATCTCAACATGTATCTCTTTTCAAAATAAAGCATGGCTAAGCATGTATCAACTACATTGTTTTCACTAAGGAATGTATAGGGTATCCTATTAGGATTTAGCATAGCATAAGTATAGAAATTCTTTTCATGCATGTTTTCAAAAATCCACTAAGTATAATGAAAATAGTAGGACTTTAGATGATAGTGTCACTTGCCTTTTTGGAAGGGAATGATGGTTCACTCCTTGATCTTGCTAGTCTCACACAAGTCAATCAAGCAAACACAAAATCAACTAACATTCCAAATCAAAGTCAAACAAACAATTTCACAAACACAAAGCAATGGAATCTAAGTCATGCATAAGTATGCAAAGGATGGTTCTATTGTAAGGATGGTCTTCACTAGGTTTCTAAACCTTGTAAGTTCCAAATTGGTTATTTACCAAAATGGCAAAGTCATTAGTTAGAGGGTTTTGCCCAAAAACTATTTTAAAATCCATTCAACATTTTATGTGGTGGAAAATGGTTTTATCAAGGCAAAACTTTATGTTTTTCACCAAATGAGTTGCTATTGCAAAACTTGGTGTTTTGGGTCAGTAGGTTTGGTCCAAAACATTTTCCCAAAGTTTTCTTTACAAAAATATTTCCATAAATAAAATCAATAATTTTATTTGGCTAGAAAATGGTTAAGTCAATTAATCCAACCCAACTTTACCAAAATCATTTTCAACACCAAGGGTTGGTTCCTAGGGTCAGTATGGTCACAACAAACCATTTTGCAAAAGTTTTAATCCAAAAATCTTTTTTAAACAATTTTTCTAATCTAAACAAGCACACAAAAGAATCTGCAAAAACGAGCAAACAAACAGATACTATTTGCTAAACCAAGGGCATGGTTGTCTAGGGATTGTTCTCCTGATTTCAACGATATAAAGTTTGCAAAATTTGGACGTGTGGTTTGAAAGTTACAAGGGTTTGAAAATTACAAACAAATCTGTTTTCAATTTCTGTTTTAAACACTAGCTGGCCACGCGTCATGTTTTAATTGGCCGAAAACGGTTCGCGCGGATCAGCAACGAGGTGCGTTGGATCTAATCAGATCGAGTGGTCCAGAGAGCGTACCTCTTCGCGACTAAGTGAACTAATCGTGAGCGTCGGATCTGAATCTTACGGCTGCTAGCATGCTTGCCAAGGATCGGCGGCGCTGGCGGTGGCTTGCGGTGGCACACGGCCAGGCAGTGATGCTCCGGTGGTTCTAGGAAGCGAGGAAGACGGAGAGGGTGCTCACCAGGTTCGCGAGGACGAGGTGGTGCTCAAGGTACTGCTGGCTTGACAAGGGGCGCTCAGGGGCAGTCGTAATTCCTCGCCGGAGTTGTTCCTGGCGTCAGGCGGCTCTGGTTGTGCTCGGGGACGGTGCTGTGGTTCACCCCAAGACAAGACGAAGACGTGGTTAGACGCGCATGGTCGAGACAAGTGAGGGAGTGTGAACGAGGAGGCGCGGGGCGGTCGGGGACTACCTGTGAGGCTCGTCGGAGAAGAACCAGACACGGCGGCGCTCGAAGCTTGACGAAGGCGACGTTCTGGGACGCCCGCAGTCGAATGAAAGGCACAGGTAGGTGCATCAGGAGGTGGGGAAAGTGTGAGCTAGGTCGAGAAGGCACGGGGCGTTGCGGTGCTACCAGAATTGGCAAAGGAAGTCGTCGGAGACAGAAGGGCTCGGGAAGGAATTGAGGCGGCCTGGGGGCGTGCTTTGGGGAGAAGACAGAGGGGAATGAGAGAGGATGCACTGGCGTTTAAAGGTGCTTGATCGCTGCGAGTTAAGGTGGCCGCGTTAAGGAGAATTGATGCCGCAAAATCAAGTCTGCAACGGCCGGTGAGGGGGAAGAGGAGGTCGTGCGGGTGGGAAAGAAGAACAGGAGGAGTGGGGTCGGTCAGTCAGTGGGAAAGGAGCGAGGAGGAGGTCCACTGGTCAGTCTCGGTGTGGGTCAGAAACGGAGTGCGAAACGTTTTCTTTCGGGTGAGGGGGAGCTGGGCTGCTGGGCTTAGTTCGGCTTGGCCAGTTGGGTCAGGTCCACTTCCATTTTTTTTTATTCTGTATCCTTTCCTTTTTCTATTTCTGAATTCTATTTTGAAATTTCTATCAAACAAACATGGTTCAAATCAATTCAAACAACACTCAAACTTTGTAATATTGGAATTAGTTTTGTTCAGTAACATGAACCAAAATCCAAATTCAAATTAATAATGTTTTAAATCTTTTTAGGTTCCATTTATTAATTAAGTAAAATGGTCCATGGTTTATTAATAAAATAGGGTTTGGTTTATTTAATAAAATCTTCATTTGAAATCCAAATACTTTCAAAACCATATCAGTAGATTTTATTTGTGAATATCAAATATTTGGGAAAACTTATTTTAAATAATTTAATAAGTTTTGATGTTTCAATTAAATTGGTAATACCCTTTATTTAAATAAAATTGGATATTAAATCCTTATTAATTTATTTAGTAAACCTTTACTATTTTTATTCAAAACAAAATGTTTTAATTAAAAGCTTGGCCAATGTTTTAATTTGGCTTTATAAAATAATCTTTATTTATAAAACTTCTATTTCTTTGAAAATCAAATCCTTTTATTTAAAAGATCTAAAATAGTTATTTTAATTATTTCTATTTTTCTTTAATACAAGTTTATCTTTTTAAATCCCTTTAGGATTTATTTGATTCAATTTGGTTTGAAGTTCCAATTAAATTTAAAAAGTTTCTTCTGGCCCTGAAAATCAAACAAGTTTTATTTTATTCATTTATTTTCACATTACAAGATTTGAAAAATCTTGGGATGTGACAGGCTACCACCCTTAAAATAAATCTCGTCCCGAGATTTGGGAAGGCTGGGGTTACAAGTAGGCTTAAAATAACTAGGGTACTGCCACCCTTAAAATAAAGTCTCTTAGGGTTACATTGATGGCTCCTTTGGCTAAAAGTTCAACTCAATAATCAGACAAGGAATCCTTATTTGACTCTTCTGTGTTTTCTAAATCCTGACATCCACTTCTTCTATCTCTTCAAAGTTCCCATTCAGGTCAATGTGATTCACATGTCCTTTCTTCTGGGTCACATTAGAGTTATTCTCATTGGCTCTTCTGGCATCCTTTTTCTTTTTCTTCTCAGGACAGTCTGATGCATAGTGTCCAAGTTCCTTACAATTATAGCACTGCAACTGGCCAATATCTTTCTTCCTAAAAGTGTTATGTTGGTTCTGACCAAGGTCATCTCCATTGTTAGTATCATTTCCATTATTCTCACTTTCATTGTTGTTGTGGTGATACTGATGTCGTTCAGAATCTTCATTGCTCTTTCTGTATGAATGCTTCTTCTTTGATGATCCTGAATA
This sequence comes from Avena sativa, assembly GCA_916181665.1. Lineage (NCBI taxonomy): Eukaryota > Viridiplantae > Streptophyta > Magnoliopsida > Poales > Poaceae > Avena > Avena sativa. The sequence goes on from OV702281.1 coordinate 123,205,675, forward strand.
GTTCTTGAGTTTATGTTTCCTCTTTCTGTTCTCAACTTGATTCATCTTGTTTCCAATATTGTGGCTTTGTCACAGAGTGATTGATAAGTTGGGACATAGGCAACAGCTAGCTGCAGCTTCAACTCATCATTAAGTCCTTCAAGAAATTTATCCTTTCTCTTAGCATCTGTATCAACTTCATCCGGTGCATAGCGTGCCAGATTGTTGAATTCTTCAATATACTCAGCCACACTGAGGTGTCGTTGTTTCATATTGTGAAACTCCTTTTTCTTCAAGTACATTACTCCAGGTGAGATGTGAGTGGTTCTGAATCCTTCTTCAAAAATAGCCCAAGTCACATCTTCAAGGGGAGTGGTGATTTGAAAGTTGTCCCACCATGTTGCTGCTGGTCCTTCAAGCAGAAATGCTGCAAACCTTACTTTTTCTTCATCGGTGCAACCAACAGTCACTAAGTATTTGTTTACTGAACGTAACCAGTCATCAGCTTCCATTGGATCAGTTGTTCCAGAGAACCTTGTAGGCCTAAGTTTCAGAAACTTGGTGAGTATGTCATGTGCTGGAGGATTATTCTGATTGTTGTTGTTGTTGTTATTATTCAAATTCTGTATGAATGTGGTCATCTGCTGCATCAACTGTGTCTGAGCTGCCATCATCTGCTGCATCTCAAGGGTGAAGTTGTTGTTTTGGTTGGGGTTGGCACGACGGGGAGGCATCTGTTGGTTTGATAGGGATAAGTATTTGTGGATAGGTTTTTAAGAAGTCCTAGCACACAACTCAAAACAATCAAGTTCAATCAAACAATCAAACCATCAAACAAGCAACCAATCACTTAACAACTTATGAGCTTAACTCATGAGTTTGAAGGAAACAACAAGTTTTCTTGAAATAACAACTTAGTATAATCATACCTCATAGGACAATATGATCCATACACTAACTTGATATCAATGTCTTTGGTAGGCAATCTAATGTCTTCTTGGTTTTCACTAGTAGTCCTTAGTGATATCCAAGTTGGAAGTCCTTGGTGAACAAGCTGAAGATGTTGAAGTCATAAGAGTTGAAGAAGTTGAAGTCATTTAGAGTTGGAGATGTTGAAAAAGTCCTTTGCACATGGTGTAGTCTTTGGTCATGGGGTAGGTTTTTCCATCAAGTTGAAATAGAAGAGAAGTAGAGTTGAAACCAAAATGGTTGAGGAAATAGTTTACAAGTGTTTTTGTAAATAAGTTTTGGAACAAGAACAACTCCTATTTTTCTAAGGGTTTTTGTCCAATCCTAGGTTTACAAATCCTACAGGCAACACAATGCTCTGATACCATCTGTAGAGGTCTCAACCCAATAAGGTAGATTCCTCCTGTGTTTTACAATGCTAGTCCCTGGATCAATAGCTAGCATCCACAGTTAAGATGTAATATCAAGATACAAAGGTCATAATATAACTTTATAACCAGGAATAACATAATTTCATTACATCATACATAGCTCATTTGGCTATTACATTACATTGCAGCGGAATAACTATAGTCATGGGGTCCTTCATCCTCAAAGTGCCACAGGCAGATGTTGGTTGTAGACTTTGTAATCCTAATCAAACAATCTTCACTAAAATCAATCAACCTGCAACATTACAAGTTACAGCCACAAGGGTCAATACATTTGAATTGTATTGGCAAGTTTCACTATTATGTGGAATATAAGTGGATCCTATCATTACATGCATATTTGGCTAATTAGAGTTTAGGCTCATTTGCATAAAGCAAAGTTTATCCTATCTTTTCAAAATGGTTTTGGTCCTTTGTAAAATCTCCTTTTACCAAGTTCCTTGAACTCCTTGGTAGAAACTCAAGTGTTCAAGTCCTTGTCAAAAATCTCTTGAGCTACTTGGTAACCCCAAGTGCATCAAGTTTTGTCAAAATCTCTTGAGCTCCTTGGTAACCCCAAGTGCATCAAGTTTTAAAAGTTTTCTTTTAGAAATTAGAGTGTCGAGATCTTCCATAGCTTCAGGCCTTAGTTGCTCAGTATTGTCCATAACCGGGGACACGGCTAAGTACTTAGAATTTTGATCTTCTACAGAAGTGGTACACTTTACCCACATGACACAATCTCGTCTTGACGCCACCAGTGGCCGCTGGATAAGTACTCACCAAAATGGAGTACCGGCAGATCGAGAATGTGACAAAGTCTTTCCATAGGAGTCCTCCCAATACAAAATGCTAGCTTGTCTACGAGGCACAAATTTAGGGTTACTCCCTTACACAAATCTAGTTAACCTGAAGATGCCAATGCATGGGACTTCCACTATGTAGTTGACTAAGCCAGAGCCCATTTAGCATGTGGCTGTACACGGAAGCCACTGTACGAGAAACATGTTCAATCTCTAAGTTTCCTGGGTGGTTTTCCTTTGGAGCACAACACAAAGAGATTGCCATAGACATGGTTCCTTTTGTTGCCACCTTCTCCAAAACTCAAAGTATCCTTGTCCACCCAGGTTGTTCATTGAGTCCTTGTTTTATTATATAAAACATAAGTCTTTTCTCAATCTCATAAAATCTCAACATGTATCTCTTTTCAAAATAAAGCATGGCTAAGCATGTATCAACTACATTGTTTTCACTAAGGAATGTATAGGGTATCCTATTAGGATTTAGCATAGCATAAGTATAGAAATTCTTTTCATGCATGTTTTCAAAAATCCACTAAGTATAATGAAAATAGTAGTACTTTAGATGATAGTGTCACTTGCCTTTTTGGAAGGGAATGATGGTTCACTCCTTGATCTTGCTAGTCTCACACTTTGCTAATTTCACTACAAGTCAATCAAGCAAACACAAAATCAACTAACATTCCAAATCAAAGTCAAACAAACAATTTCACACACACAAAGCAATGGAATCTAAGTCATGCATAAGTATGCAAAGGATGGTTCTATTGTAAGGATGGTCTCCACTAGGTTTCTAAACCTTGTAAGTTCCAAATTGGTTATTTACCAAAATGGCAAAGTCATTAGTTAGAGGGTTTTGCCCAAAAACTATTTTAAAATCCATTCAATATTTTATGTGGTGGAAAATGGTTTTATCAAAGCAAAACTTTATGTTTTTCACCAAATGAGTTGCTATTGCAAAACTTGGTGTTTTGGGTCAGTAGGTTTGGTCCAAAACATTTTCCCAAAGTTTTCTTTACAAAAATATTTCCATAAATAAAATCAATAATTTTATTTGGCTAGAAAATGGTTAAGTCAATTAATCCAACCCAACTTTACCAAAATCATTTTCAACACGAAGGGTTGGTTCCTAGGGTCAGTATGGTCACAACAAACCATTTTGCAAAAGTTTTAATCCAAAAATCATTTTTAAACAATTTTTCTAATCTAAACAAGCACACAAAAGAATCTGCAAAAACGAGGAAACAAACAGATACTATTTGCTAAACCAAGGGCATGGTTGGCTAGGGCTTGTTCTCCTGATTTCAACGATATAAAGTTTGCAAAATTTGGACGTGTGGTTTGAAAGTTACAAGGGTTTGAAAATTACAAACAAATCTGTTTTCAATTTCTGTTTTAAACACTAGCTGGCCACGCGTCATGTTTTAATTGGCCGAAAACGGTTCGCGCGGATCAGCAACGAGGTGCGTTGGATCTAATCAGATCGAGTGGTCCAGAGAGCGTACCTCTTCGCGACTAAGTGAACTAATCTTGAGCGTCGTATCTGAATCTTACGGCTGCTAGCATGCTTGCCAAGGATCGGCGGCGCTGGCGGTGGCTTGCGGCGGCACACGGCCAAGCAGTGATGCTCCGGTGGTTCTAGGAAGCGAGGAAGACGGAGAGGGTGCTCACCAGGTTCGCGAGGACGAGGTGGTGCTCAAGGTACTGCTGGCTTGACAAGGGGCGGTCAGGGGCAGTCGTAATTCCTCGCCGGAGTTGTTCCTGGCGTCAGGCGGCTCTGGTTGTGCTCGGGGACGGTGTTGTAGTTCACCCCAAGACAAGACGAAGACGTGGTTAGACGCGCATGGTCGAGACAAGTGAGGGAGTGTGAACGAGGAGGCGCGGGGCGGTCGGGGACTACCTGTGAGGCTCGTCGGAGAAGAACCAGACACGGCGGCGCTCGAAGCTTGACGAAGGCGACGTTCTGGGACGCCCGCAGTCGAATGAAAGGCACAGGTAGGTGCGTCAGGAGGTAGGGAAAGTGTGAGCTAGGTCGAGAAGGCACGGTGTGTTGCGGTGCTGCCGGAATTGGCAAAGGAAGTCGTCGGAGACAGAAGGGCTCGGGAAGGAATTGAGGCGGCCTGGGGGCGTGCTTTGGGGAGAAGACAGAGGGGAATGAGAGAGGATGCACTAGCGTTTAAAGGTGCTTGATCGCTGCGAGTTAAGGTGGCCGCGTTAAGGAGAATTGATGCCGCGAAATCAAGTCTGCAACGGCCGGTGAGGGGGAAGAGGAGGTCGTGCGGGTGGGAAAGAAGAACAGGAGGAGTGGGGCCGGTCAGTCAGTGGGAAAGGAGCGAGGAGGAGGTCCACTGGTCAGTCTCGGTGTGGGTCAGAAACGGAGTGCGAAACGTTTTCTTTCGGGTGAGGGGGAGCTGGGCTGCTGGGCTTAGTTGGGCTTGGCCAGTTGGGTCAGGTCCACTTCCATTTTTTTTTATTTTGTATCCTTTCCTTTTTCTATTTCTGAATTCTGTTTTGAAATTTCTATCAAACAAACATGGTTCAAATCAATTCAAACAACACTCAAACTTTGTAATATTGGAATTAGTTTTGTTCAGTAGCATGAACCAAAATCCAAATTCAAATTAATAATGTTTTAAATCTTTTTAGGTTCCATTTATTAATTAAGTAAAATGGTCCATGTTTTATTAATAAAATAGGGTTTGGTTTATTTAATAAAATCTTCATTTGAAATCCAAATACTTTCAAAACCATATCAGTAGATTTTATTTGTGAATATCAAATATTTGGGAAAACTTATTTTAAATAATTTAATAAGTTTTGATGTTTCAATTAAATTGGTAATACCCTTTATTTAAATAAAATTGGATATTAAATCCTTATTAATTTATTTAAATAAACCTTTACTATTTTTATTCAAAACAAAATGTTTTAATTAAAAGCTTGGCCAATGTTTTAATTTGGCTTTATAAAATAATCTTTATTTATAAAACTTCTATTTCTTTGAAAATCAAATCCTTTTATTTAAAAGATCTAAAAGAGTTATTTTAATTATTTCTATTTTTCTTTAATACAAGTTTATCTTTTTAAATCCCTTTAGGATTTATTTGATTCAATTTGGTTTGAAGTTCCAATTAAATTTAAAAAGTTTCTTCTGGCCCTGAAAATCAAACAAGTTTTATTTTATTCATTTATTTTCACATTACAAGATTTGAAAAATCTTGGGATAGATGACATGGGAATAATACGATTGAAAGGCGATAAGGACGCACCCATTCTCTCTGCGCAAAACAGTTGGAATAAACCATCATCCTTGGCTATTAAGGAAATTCACGAAAGAATGTAATAGCGGGAAGTTTAGCGGCCGAGTACTTACTCGGGAAAGTATGGAAGGAGAAAGCAAGGCTTGTCCTTATTCGCCACCAAGAAATCCGTGATATACTTCGCGACAAACGCTTGTTCCTTGTCGATGGTGCCTACGGTCATGTAGAAGGGGTCCATGATAGCAAGGTGCGGGGTCTTCTCCACGATGATATCGTGCGCCATTTTTAGAGATACCAGGCGGACCACGTTTTGATCGAGCCGTAACATGTGGAAGAGCTTGAAGATATCTTCATACGTGATGAAGAACAACTCGCCGGGGTGGTGGTGATGAATCCACAGTTAGTGGGGACCCTGACCGTGAAGAGCGGGTAGGAGGGATTTTTATCTTGGAGAAGCTGCTGCTCTAGCTACCTAACAGTATCATGCAGGCTGCTCAGGTCCGGCGACAGCGTCTTGACAATGTGGTCCGGCAGGATCGGTTCACCAAGATAATGCATCGTCCTCCACTTGGCCGACAGCTTGTCAAGAACAACTTTCTTACTTGCTGCGGCATTTTCCCATGCTTCGGCTTTCGCTTCCTGCCCTTCTTATGGCACGGAGGGGTGCCAGTTTGTCTTATCACCTCCATGGCCGTATCACAGAGTGTCCTCGGGGTAATCTTAGAATGCGGCGGAGCGGTGAAGGCGGTAGTGTCTTCCCGCTCGAGCGTTTCTTGAGAAGGGAAGAGCTTCTTCTTCGTCATGGTATCACAGACGAGTGCCTCGGAAGGAGCAACATCGATGGGAGCCTACAAATCAGCGATGAACGAATCGAGGGGAGCCTTATCTATGTCCACCGCATTGTCGTGCACATGTGTCTCAGGCTCGGGAGGATCATTGGAAGGTGGAGGAGTGACCCTTTGGGTTGCCGCTGCAGGCACAGACGCTGGAGTGACCCTTTCTTGGCTTGCCGCCATAGGCACTGATGTTGGAGTGAACATTTCTTCGGCGGTCTTCAGCCGAAGTAGGGCTTTCGGCCATATAAGGACATGATTCTTCAGTTGCCCGACCTTCAGCTCGTCTTCGGTACCCAGGGGTTGATGAGGAGGAACCAAGTGTGCGCATCCCGAGAATGACCGATCCACCTCAACCCGGTGCACGCTATCGTCCATAGGCTTGTAGTGGAACGTCCGGTGTGTTGGGTTCATGATGCGTCCCCTCGCAACATCCTTGAGCTTGTTGTCCACATACATGAGCATGGTGCAAGGAACACTGCTCCTGTGAAGAAACATGAATGTGTTGGTCAGAGAGGGGCGGTGACGAAATAATTAACTTGCATAGAGGCTCAATTAATTACTGTGAGAGCGTCGAGATCGGCTCGCATTGAGGGACTAAGGCAGGGCGCGCAAGTGATTGAGGGGCTGCTGGCTTCCCCCATTGCCAACGAATCCTCCCTAGCACCTACATTGGCGCTGGCGGGTGGAGTCACCAATATAGGTGCGTCTTGAGCCTATGTAGAAGGAGGCCGCATGTTGCCCTAGTTGTTGTCGCCTAGGCTGATGACCGAGAGTGGTCTCGTTTGGTCGTTGGCAAAGTAAGTGGACATTGACTCCACCATTCCACGAATGATCTCATTGAACCGGCTGGCCACCACGCCATCGACCTTGCTGGCCACCTCTGCCTGGACCCTAGTTTCTACCTCGGCTTGGACCGCGGCTTGGATGTGCTGCTCAAAGGTTGCTTCTAAGTTGGCCACCTTCTCCAATAGAGCCGCGTGCTCTCGGTCCTTCTTCGCCTACAGCGAGTCCTTGGTAGTGGGCAAGTCCAAGCCATAATGGACATGCTGGCGACCTCCTCCCGTGTCGGTGACACGGCCTCTTGCCGGCCTCTTCAATGGTGGATGCTCCTTCACAATGTTCAAGCCCCTATTAAAAGGGTTGTCCCACGGGACTTTGCCCGTCGACGTCTGGGACGAGGAGCCAGACTCGTTAGCTTCTTCCATGAACTGCAAGTAGCATGAAGAATTTTAGAGATGGAGTTGTGGTGAGCAGTATGAAACTAGTAAGCCGGGCAAATTGCTTACCACTGCGTTCTCAACTTGCACCACCTTCGGGTCAGTGACCAAGACAACACCCTCCACCACTGTAGGGCTCGTGAAAAGTTTCCCATCCATCTATTTACGGTACCGGGACCTGACAAATGCCCTAAAGAGCAGGTTCTTGTACTTGGCCCAAGGGTTCTCGATGCCCTTCTCTGTGTAGGTCTGGTCCTCCTCCTTCCACTTGTCCGCCTTACCGTCGTAGCCACGGCAGCCAAGACGGTGGTGACCGATGTTCTTCTCCGACAGCTCCTTTCCCCAGGATGACTGATCCTTGGTGTAGGCTAGCTCCTCGTTTTCTAGGAAGCATGTGTAGTCCTCGGGCGTAAGCCACGGGAAGTGGCGCTTGATCTCTTCCCATGGCTCCTCGTCAGCAATCATCCCCCTTAGCATGGTTTTATATCCGCTGAGGTTCCTGGTGAACCTACCGAGGGCGAACTTGTTCACGATGTTCTCCTTGGGATCCAGGCTCGTGAAGCCCTCGGGGAACAAGTATCGCGCATGCAGCCGCAAGAGGAGTTGGTCCTGCAGATGCTTCTTCTTCTTCGTTCGGAGTTTTGTCTTGTTGACATTGATGACGTCCCGAAGGATAGCTCCCAGCTAGAGGCTGTACCCCCTCGCGAGATCCTTCGGCTCCATAGGGATACCGGTCTTGGGGTCCACCGCTGTGAATGTCTCCTTCGTGGGGACAACCGTGTTCGGTCGCCGCTTCTTCCGTTCCCTCTTGGCCAACGTTGTTGTCTGCGAGCCACCCCCGATGACACCACTGTCGGTGGTCTCGTCGTCCCTCTCATGACCGCCATCAAGGCGGTCATCGATGCCCATCTCCTCACCGCCATCATCAGTGGTCTCGTCATCTTCTTCGCCCCGACCCCTACCTCGTCCAGCTCTATCTCCTGGGACATGAGCCTGTAGTGCTCCTCTAAGTCTCACTGGCACCGATCGTCTTTGTTGTGGTTTCCACAAGAAGACATGGCTATACCGAGCACTACACAAGCAAAAAGAAAGGATTTTAGATACACAAATTCACGGGGAAAATCCGGCATGACATTTGCTAAAAATGGTCATGCCTGAGTGCTAGAAATTCGCCGGAACAAAAATTAATCGACATTCCGGCGAAACATTGGCACTCAATGTACCTGCACAACATTCAGCTACAACTACCAGAACATACTTTATACAATATCAAACTGACAAAATCAACTTAATGTACCTGCAAGATTCAGCTATTCTAATCAACTTACAGTGCACAAAATCAAAATCTAACGTATAATAAACACCTTACAAGCAGCACAGCTGACAAAACCTAATGTAAGCAGCACAACTTGTATAATAAAATAAAGGTGTTCATTGCAAAGCAACACATCAATGGCCCCTTTCCACTTGAGAGTACCATGCACAAAACCAAGAAAAGCACAACTAGGATAAAATAAAGGTGTTTATAGCATTTCCAGTACTAATCAAGCATCCTTTCTATTCTGCACACTACTACATGTGATGGAAAATATCCATCCCTGAAATTGATGGTAAAAGCATTGGAAAAACAAAATACCACTGTTCTCTGACATTGATGTTTTAAACTAGTTGTAAGGAAATACATTCATGATATTCTATTAGGCACATCCCAAATATTGGGTAGCACCTCAATAGTATACAATATAACAGTCATCCATTTCTTATAAAGCTACCATTTGCAAGTTGTCATAGACTAGATAATCAAATCATTTTCCTAAAAAGAAAAATCATTTAGGAATCATTTCTTTTCCTCTAAAAATCATTCACAGAGAGTTCATCAGTACAAGTAAAAGTTGTATCATCATCTAAATAAGATAAATCATATGGATTCACAAGAATGACAGCAAACAAGAATGACAACAAACTACTGCTAGGAAACATCTTTATATACAAATCTACAGTCATTCTACTGCTAGGAAACTACTGCTAGCAAACAAATTCTAGCAAACAAGAATCTGTAGTCATTCTACTTCTAGCAAACAAGAATGACAGCAAACTACTGCTAGGAAACTACTGCTAGGAAACAGCTAACTGATAGCAAACAAGAATGACAGTGAAACAGTTAACTGATGGCAAACTACTTCTAGGAAACAGTTAACTGATATCAAACAAGAATGACAGCAAACATTGATTCCATAGGCATGCTTTTATTCTTCAGATCAAAAGTTAACTGGTAGGCGCTTTTGGCAGTGAAATAGCCAGATCTCACATGAAACCATGTGATGCTCATCCCCATACAATTGTCTTGCTTGTTAAAAAGGTGATAAATTCATTCTTTTACAGTTAATTAAAAAACATATATTACTATTCTACACGAAATATCACCTCAACATTCATCGGATAAAAACATATAAACTCTATATCTATGCATCTCATTATCGGAATGTTAATAACACATTTAAATCTAGCATCAGCAATGCAATGAAACATGGCAAGTTATTGACCATGAAACTTTCCAAACCTACATAGAATTCAGATCTGCTATCTGGTTGCTGGACAGTGTAAATAGATGCTGACCATTATGAATGACTAAAAAGTGTTTTAAAATCCAAATGGAAACAACGGTAAGGAAATTGGGTACCCTCAGATTTACCCTAAGAACACTTACTCCAAATACCACAGCTTTAATGACCATACATTCAGGTTTCAAAGGTTTGCCAGTAACCAGCCACGCTATGAAAGAGAAGAACTCGACATCATTAGTGCATCACTTCCTATCAAGCAAACCCAAATACCTAGCAAAGTGGAGGGCGAGGGAGAGAGAGGAAGGGAGGGGACAGGGGCCCGGGGGACTCACCTCGCTGCGGCGGAGGGTCGACGGGGGGGGGGGGCTCTGTCCACGGGCTCCTGCGAGGTGGAGAGCGAGGGTTAGGTAGTGCCGGGCGAGGGGAGAGGGGGCCAGCGGGACTCACCTCGCTGCAGCGGTGGGTCGATGGGGACGACGGCGGGTCGACGGGGGGGGGGGGGGCGCTGCTCCATCCACGGCTCCTGCGAGGTGGAGAGCCAGGGTTAGGTAGTGGAGGGAGAGGGAGAGAGGGGGCCGGGGGGACTCACCTCGCTGACGGTGGACGACGGCGGGTCGACGGGGATAGCGGCGCCGATCTGACCTAGACGTGGACGGGCAGGGTCGATCTGATCTGAGATGGGGACGGGGATGGGTCTCTCTGTGATCTGGGTGGGCATCGATCTGGCGGGTGGGACCCACAGGTATTACCCCCGGTGTTTGCGCAAAGGTGCCGGTGATAAATCTTGGGTCACTGGCAGGCGGGCCAGCCCATGCTACCCCTGGCGGTTTTGGGAGAATTCGCCAGTGGTAAATTTAGGTGGGCCAGGGTTTAGGTGGGTCCAGGGTCACTGATCACTGCTGTCAGTTTTATTTAGAGGAAGGCGCGTGAGGGTAGCCCACCGATGGGTCTAAAAGAACTCACCCTATATCCGTATCCGAGATAGTCCTGCACTGTCGTGATCAGCACTGCTTTCAAACAGAAAGTTTGTTGGAGGTGAGCGTCCCATGTTTCTACCCCTTCATCCCACAAGATGGCTAGATCCTCCTTCAATAGCTCAAGATACAGGTTGATATTGCTCCCTGGCTGCATCGGCCCTTGGATTAGCATGCTCATGTGTATGTACATCTTCTTCAGGCATAGCCATGGGGGAGGTTGTACATCCATACAAACACGGGCCAGGTGATGTGCTTGCTGCTCTGGTTGCCGAACGGATTGAGTCCGTCGGTGCTTTCACCTAGTCTGATGTTCCTTGGTTCTTTACCGAAATCTCCGTACTCATCGTCTAATGCTTTCCACTGGCTTGCATCCGAAGGGTGCGTCAGCACTGGGATTTCAACCTGCACTGGATCCTTCATCACCGCCTCCTTCCTTTCTGCATGCCAGCGCATGAGCTTCGCTTCCTTGGGGTCCGCGATGTACCGCTGGAGACGGGGCCTGATCAGGAAGTACCACACAACTTTTCGAGGAGCTTTTCTCGTCCCTCTCTTGTATCGAGGCTCACCGCACCTTGGGCACGTGGTCAAGTCCTTGTGTTCGTTCCGATAAATCACGTAGTCACTGATGCAGGCATGGCATTTTTCATGCGGTAAATCGAGAGGTCACACCACTTTCTTGACCTCTTGTAGGCTACCTGCCAGCGTGTTATATTTAGGTAAGTGCTTCTTCAAGTATCGGAAGAGTTCGTCTGCGCTTGCATCGTTCCATCCATATCTTGCCTTCATCTCTAGAAGATCGAGAGTTACTCTCAAGCGGGTCTCCTCCGGCCCATGAACTGCGTCATACAACAGAGTTCTCGAGTCTACATCTAGTTGATCCAGCTTAGACTTCCGTCTACCAGCGAATTTGGGGTCAGTCGATGCGTTGCTGAGAAGAATTTCCTGAACATGAGGGTCGTGCACGGCCGCGGTTAGCGGGGTATTCCTACTCATGTCCTCGTCGTCCGCATGTTCTTCTTCTTCCCGACGTTGTTCATCACGGCCGTCATCGGTGTGTGCGACATCCCGTTATTCTCCCTCCTCATCATCTTCATTTTCGTGTTGAACGGCATCCTCTTCCTTATTATGGTCAAAGTCATCATCATTATCTTCATCATCCATCCACGGAGTAGTATATCCATCCATGAAATTATACCTGAGGAGGTGCTCATTCACTGTTGTGACAAGGGGTCAAACAATGACGATAGTTTGCATTTGCGACACGGACATCTTATTTCCAAGCGGTTATTTCGATACATGTCGGCAGTCGTGCGTTCCACGTATCTATCCACCATGCTTTCCTTCATCTCGATGACCATCGTCACCTGCACAATAAGATTCAGCATGAATAGATTAGAACGTTACCGTCGCCTCTCTCGGCTGCTTTCACGAAAAAATTCGGCATGACCTTTGCTAAAAATGGTCTCGTCGGAGTGCCAGAAATTCGCCGGAACGGAAGTTAATCGACATTCTGGCAAAACATTGGCAACTCATTGTACATGCACACATATTCCACCGACAAAACAACACAAAAAGGTCCATGCGTGCAACCACGCCAACACTCATGCATTCCACCATATATATTATACCTATTAGTTGACGCGAGGTCCAAGAGCACCGGTAAAGAGAAGTGGGGGGAGAGAACCGACCGGTAGAGAGAAAGGTGGTGGGGGAGATGGATCTAGATCTAGATCTAGATCTAGATCTTGCTAGTAGGTAGATCTACTAATACATGCGAGGGGAGCGACATCTCCACAAATATATTAAACTCTGTTGGTTGAATTAGCTAAAATAGGTGGGGAGAAGTGGGGGAATGAGCTAGCAAAGCTTGGGCTTGAGTTTCCAAGAAAGGGAAGGTAGTGGTGAGAGAGGAGGTGTTGCTAGTGGCTGGTTTGCGACCTTGTAATAAGTGCCAGGTTACCACCGGCGAAACAATACCTAAACGCCGGTGGTAGTCCTTTACCACCAGCGGAAATAGATAACTTGCCGGCACTAAAAACACGGCCTAGTGGCCCACCCGTCCCTCCCATGCATCCCCGGCGAGCACTGACGGCGGTATCAGAACCTATCCCCGGCAAGCAGGAGTCCTTCCGCCAGTGGTAAGTGGAGGCCCAATCTGGGGGCACGAGGCCCACCCTATCCCTGGCGTGCGTGAAGTGTTCTCGCCTGTGATAATTCTTCTAGCCCCGGCGAGCACGGGCCCTTTTGCCAGCGTTAAGTTGCAGCCCAATCTGGGGGCACGAGGCCCACCCTATCCCTGGCATGCAGGAGCCCTTTTCGCCGGTGGTAGTTACTCTATCGCCGGCGTGTAGGCTTATTTTCGCCGGTGGTAATGTTATGCAAGATTGGAAGCTCTTACCGCCGGCAAGCGCGATCCCACTTCGCCGGTGATAAGGTTTGCTGCTATAAGGTTTTCTCTACTAGTGGATGTCCCTGTTCTCACGGAGGAACTCGATGAGCGTGCTTTCCTATTTAGGGTCCAGGTTTGTCCCAATGGCGGTGGTCTTCGAGGCATCGCCTACCACAAGTTCCACCGGCTTGATCTCGATGGCGGCCTTGAATGCTGGGGCGTCGTCATAAATCTATTTCTTCGACGCGGGTGACCTTGCTCTGGATCTCCTTGAATTCTTTGCTATAGAGGACAGCTTCTGCAAAGGCTGCTTCTCCAATCTCGCAGTCCCTTGCCTTGGTAAAGCTTCCGGATTCGGTGATGACACCGTTTGGTCCGGGTATCTTGAGCTTGTTGTAGACGAAGCATGGCTTGGCCATGAAGGTGTGGAATATGTCGCGGCCGAATATGACGTGGTACACGCTCTTGAAGGGGACCACCTCAAAGGTCATGCGTTCTTGGCGGTAATTATTGACATTGCCAAAAGCGACCTGAAGTGTGATGCACCCAAGGGACCGAGCCTCCCGACCAGGAACTACAAGGTGGAAGATGGTGCTGGTCCGCCTTAGGTTTCCCTCTGTCAAGTTTATCTTGTGCAATGTATCCAAGTACATGATGTTGATGCTGCTTCCACTATCCACCATACATTTGGTGAACTCATTGCCGTCAATCAGGGGGTTGATGATCATGGCATATTGGTTCTCCGTAGGGATGAGGTCTAGGTGATGCTTCCTGTCCCAAGTAATAGGAATCTCCGACCAGCGCAGGTATTGGGGAATTAGGGGTAGAGTGGCCATCAGTATCCTCATGGAGGTCTTCTGTTGTCGAACGGTGGGGATGCCAAGGAAAGTGTGGAAAACTACCGCCTTCTTCTCGAAGGGGTTTTTGCCCTTTCCATCGCTCTTGGTGGCGTGCTTGGGGTCAACGTCCTCGTCCATGTCACTTGAATCCTTGGACTCCTCCTCATTCTTCTTACCCTTTCCCTTGACTCGCGGTCTGTTCTACCGACTTCGCTTATAGCCGAACTCCGGGTCTTCCTTGAGGTTGTTGATGAACTTGCAATGGCGATTGGTGTGTGTGTCCTTGCCGTTGGCGTCGAGCTGTACGAGGCACAGCATATCATGGTACTCCTCGTAGGTCTGGGGAACGCGGAGCACTGCCGAGGTTGTTTCACTACCTCGTTGCTGCCCACGACCAGCCCCCCGTCCTCGGACACGCTGTCCACTATCACCTAGTCCTGCAAAAGTCATGCTACCATGTCGGAGGTTTGATTTTCTTCTGGTAGGCTTTTCCGCTTGGTGTTGATGTTCCTTCGAGCTTGAGTTGGAACACCCATTGCCGGCAGAGAGCCGCTAGCATCATCGTCGGCATCCGCGAACTCACTACCCAGTTGGATCATCTGGTTGAGGTCTAGTTGGTGGTTGTCCTGCAGGCGCTTCAACGTATGTCGGAGCAACGTACCCCTTTCCAACCCATCAATGAAGGCGGACATGGCGGTATGTGAGTGCACTCCTGCGCAGGAATTCTTCATATCCAGCCAGCGAGAGAGGTAGGCGCGAGATGACTCGTCTTTCTCCTGCAGGCACCACTGTAGGTCGCCAACAGTACAAGGACGTTTGTACGTTCCCTCGAAGTTCTTCGTGAACGCTTCTTGCATGTCCAGCCAGTTGCAGATAGAATTCTCCGGCAAGTCATCGATCCATTGTTGGGCCGTGCCCGCCAGCATCAATGGGAGGTACTTGACGGCAACGTTGGGGTTTCCCCCGGCGATCTCCACCGCGTTGCTGTAAGCCTGCAACCATGTAGCTGGCTTGGCGGTGCCGTCATAGGGCTTGATGGTCTTGTCAATCCGAAAACCCTTGGGGTAAGCTACGGTTCGTATTACAGGTCCAAAGCAGCGTGGTCCCAAGTATGCTCCATCCTGAGCCTCATGGATCTTGTCCAGACGTGATCGTGTGTCGTATGGCTCCGGGCTTCTTTTCTTCTTTTTGCCATCAGGGGATGGGCTACATGAATGACACGGGCCTCCTACTCCATGGTGGCTGCTAGGTGGTGACGGAGGCGGAGGTGGCGGTGGGTTAGCCTTCTTGTCGTTACCCTCCTGCGACGCCTCACGCTTGTCACTGTTGTTTGTCGGACGCGGAGGGTCATGGCGTGACCAGCTATTGTGTCCTTGGTTGCGCTCCCCATCATGACGGGTTTGCTCCGTGTTGTCGCGGATGACGATGCCACGTTGCTTAGGTAGAGGCATATCGTATGATGGTGAGCCTTGGGGTCTTCACGATGTCGGGGAGAACAGGGCGGTGGAGATGGGCGACGCGGTTGAGCCTTGCCCCCATGGTTGGAGGATATAGGGATAGCATATTTCATGTTGCTCGCATCCCTACGTCTTTGTTCTGACAAACCTGTCTTGGACCCAACATCAAGAGGAGATATGTCCCTTGGCGGCTTATGCTGGTTAGACTGGTAAAACACTGGGTCAGACTCAAGCCTCTGAGAGGTGGCATTTTCCTATTTCTTCACCACCTTGGCCACTAGGTCATAGACCTGGTTCACCACTTCGGGTGATCTATCCTGCTCCAGAAGGGTCTTGGCGACTACGAGGTTGAGAAGAGGAGTGGGCATCACATGCCTGCCTTTGCTGTCAATGTATGGCTTGGCCTGTGCCGGCTTCGAGGGAGCCCATCCTAGGTTTCGTTGTACACCAGGATCGTTGGTGAAGCGAGCCAGAGCTTTCTTAGCCTTCTGGTGCTGCAGCAGAGTCTTGTACTCGGCCTCCATTGCTCTAGCTTTCTCTATTGACTTATGCGCGTTGTCCAGATCTCGATCTAGCTTCGCGCCTTGCTCCGCGATGGCCTGCGCTTCCTCCAGTAGCTGCTGGACGACATTGCGAATATGACCCACGGTCATAGGCTCGACAAGGATATTGTCGTACATCACTCTATCAGCTGGAGTGACGTGGGCCACAACAGACGTAGATGCCGGAGGCGGCGGGTTTGCGGTGTTGTTGTTGCTTGGACCGGTGCCGAGTTCCTGCAGATGCTGCACTTGGTTAGATGGAGGGGGCATGACCTTTCCGTGATCATTTTCGGTAGCAACAGGTGGTCCCTTCCCTTTGTCCAGCGCTGTAGGCGGAGCTCGCCCGTGCTGATCTTCATCGATCGCCGTCCCAATGGTGACGAACACCTCTCGGGACATGACAGCATTGTTGGTCTGCTCGTCGTGCTTGTAATTTTCCTCCATCTCCTGCATGGCAGAGTCTAGCTCCTCCGGGCTGAGGTCTATCTCCTCTGAATCTGCGCTGACGTCAGCGTAGAGAGTATCAAGGACGGAGTCGGAGGGTGTCGGGGCTTCCTCGATGATGGGAGGTGGAGCAGCGACAATGACTGGAGGTGGTGTCACAGCTACAGCGATGACGACCGGAGGCGGTGGTGGTGGTGGCTGAGGCGGAGGGGCTCCGCCAATGAGCGCGATTTCTATCTGAGCTTCCTCCTCAGCCTCCGTATAGCTGTTGACGATGTTCACCATGCTTTCGAAGGCGAGGCGTCCTGAAGCCTGCTGCCGCCTTAGCGTATGCCGAAGAAGCGTACCTTGGTCCAGTCCTTCCACAAAGTGATACATAGCATCATCATTGGGGTAATGAGCCAGGTCAGCCTGTATACGGACCCACCTGGCAAGGTAACCGCGGGGGTTTTCGCCCTCTCTCTAAACACAGCGCGCCAGATCGAAGATGGTAACCACTCTGACGAACTTGGATCTCTACTGTGCAGACGCACGGGCGAAGCCGGCAGACTTGCAGCGATCTTCCACCGTTATATCTAGCACAGGGGCGGTTTGGGTGGGCCTTGAATTTTTCCGATCTTTGTCGGCAAACTCCGAGGAGAGATCCGACATTGATCCTTCCGCGAATGTATCCTTCCTGTAGGCGGTCCGTGCGGGTCTTGATGCTCCTCCGACTCCCAGGGAACTAGTGCCCGAGTCGGTTTTGCCGATGAAGAGGTGGATGTCTCCGATGGGGACGATCGAGCACCGCGTAGGGTTCATCTTCACCGGGATCTAGAACTCACCGGGGGGGGGGGCGATCAGAACGTTACCGGAAAAGAGAACGCAACCGATTGCTATGGTTTCGCCGATTCCCATGAAGATCTTGGTCCTCGCCCGCTGAAGTGCCTGAAGCGCCTCTTGCCCCATGGTGGGCGCCAACTGTCGTGGTATTGCCGACGAGTACGCCATGGAGGGGTCCTCATAGTGCGTGTTTAGAGATGTGGGGGAAGGCGGACGGTTGACGGGTACGAGGTTACACAACTTACCCAGGTTCAGATCCCACAACGGTGGCGGAATCCTAATTCTGCTATAAATCACTATAATGGCAATACGCCGAGTTACAGGGATTGGTTCGCTGTGCGAGGTGACTAGAGAGTCTAAGTTATCGTGCCCTAAAGGCTCCCATAGGCCCGACTTATATATTCACCAGGTCCTAGGGTTATAAGGAAAAGTCCTAGCCAGACAGGTTATAGAGTCCTACACTGCTTACATCTAGTCTAGCGTGTCTTGCACTCCAAGGATCCGGGTATGTCGGTGACTCCTCCGTAGCATTCCTTTCTCCGGCATTGGCCTCCATTCTATATCCATCTAACTGGGTCGCCCAGCAGGCCACGGGCCATGCTACCAACTGTGGGCCACCCGAATTATCCGGATAGGAGACATGCTATGAGGATACACATATAGCACCCCAATAGTACCCGAACATGTGTGCGATCACGGATGCACCATTGCTTTGCGGTGCTAGATTTGATGGTGTTGGACCGGCTGGACCAGATGGACTTCATCACGATCTTGAGATCGGCGAGCGTTGGACTACATCATCCACGAGTACAACCTCGTTAACGCTATTCGGTCTTCGAGGGTATGTATTCTATGGATGTATATCCACCCGTTGCTTGTATCTAGTAGATAGATCTTGGTACTTAGTTCCCATCGTAGGAAAATTTTGTTTTCTATGCTGCGAACCCTACAGTGGTATCAGAGTTGGATCTATGTGTAGATGCTTTGCACGGGTAGTACACATATGTATATGTGGGCGATGATGATCATGTTATTGCTTCTTAGTTGTACTTTGGATATTGGTGGCATAGTGGGATGAAGCGGCCCAGACAAACTTGACATGTCCTCGCACATGAGACCTGTTCCACCCTTGACATGCAACTAGTTTTGCATAAGTGGCTAGCGGGTGTCTGTCTCTCCTACTATAGTCAATATCTAATCTACAACGAGTTGTTGATAATTTTGTTATCCTCGTTGTGGTTCCATGTTCGTAGGTAAGAACGGTTCTATCCTCGAAAGCCCTAAGTCACGTAAAACTTGCAATGGATAAATTATAAGCATCTAGTTTAGATTGTTGTCGGGCTAGTGTCATGATATGGTGATGTTATAAGTAAAAGTATAAGTCGACACTCTTACAACACACATAACGTGTAAGTTCCCTAGACCTTGGCCTTATACATAAAGGAATGATGGAGATCATACCACGATGCACATGATAACGATCAAGTGGAAGGACCATATCATTTCATTGTTCACATGTGATGTTTGTTGCATCTTATATTGCTAGTTTGGCGTGTTATTAGCACAATAAGATGATCCCTCATTTAGATATCAAGATAAAAATGCATTCTTTCTTAAGTATGCACCAACAATGTTTTGCCGCTTCAAGACATCACATGATGATCGGGTGTACTTGAATCCACGAGCATATCTCGGGTGTAAGACAGTTTTACACACGAGAATACTAAGCTTCTTACTTGGCGAGCCTAGCATGTGCAGACATGGCCTCAGAACACGGACCGAAACGTTAGGCATGAGTCATATGTTTTGATATGATGACCATATAGATGCTCGCCTTTGAAGCTACACCGACTCACGTGATGATCAGACTTGGTGTAGTGGATTTGGTTCATGTAATCACCAAAAATACACGAGGGATGTCGTTTTTGAGTGGGAGTTCATTTCTAATTTGGATTAGTAGAACTCAATTTATCATAAATTAAATCAAAGTGAATTTGCATAATTTGTTGTAGTCATTGGCATTCGTTCACCAACTTATGCTTAGTTGTAATTAAGATAATAGAACTATAGAATTCTGGATATTTACTTTACGAACTAGTATCGTATTGTGTGTTGAGTGTCAATCTAAATTTTAAAGTCCTATTGCACACTTTCAGCAAGCTCTGTTTACTCCGTGAAATTTGATAATTAGTATTAAATCGATAGTAACAATTCCAGTGTTAGTATCTTAAGTATCATGTTTGCCTCCATGATTCTTGATTTACATATCGAGATTATCTAGGAGCTGAAAGAATTGTTTCAGAAACCATAATGTGTGGCAGCTATAACGATATCTGAAACAATGTTTTGGTTGCAATATGATAGAGTATAATATATGTTCTCATATTGGATGAGAATTTGCAAAGGTTGGAGATGCTAGACATCCTAATCATCCAAAAGGGTTTTGGAAAGGTCTCGGGGTAGGTCCCGGTTACAGATTAGGGTTGATACCCTTTGAAATTCTATCTAATCTAGACTTGTCCTCCAAGGAGTCGAAAACACCATGGGTTGGGCCACCCGAAATCTTCATGGGTTGCATGTCCTTACGTGGGCCTTCCTTGGGCTGGACCGGGTATACCAATGTCGTGCACCCGTAGGGTATATCCATGTCAGTAGCCCCCGAGTGTTCAGTCAAATCGTACATTCGGCTGGAGACTCCACAATCTTTCGGGTGCTTTCTAGTTGAACCTGTTTTCAGGAATTAACGTTTAGTTCATAGGGATTGTTGACGTGTGTGCCTGGCTTACCTGACGGATCAGGGACAGTTAACTGTCATAGGACAAAACAAAATGATCTTCATCAGACTCGAGTCCCCGGACTCGAATCTGGAACTAATGCTGGTGTAATTCGACTCATACCGTTGAGCTCTTATAGGAGTCGAATCCCAGTGTTTTTCAAATGGTGTATCCAACGCGTCCGTCGGGATTTTCATCGTGCCTGTTGACACAGAAACTTACTAGCATAGCGCAGTCGGGTGCGTTGCCAGGCCATCAGATGGTATCTGTAGGACTTATCTTTGCGTCGTAGACACAACATCCGAAATTTTATCACCGCGGAGGTGTTTTGGGTGGCCAAGGAGACTGTTTCTCACTTAGCGTTGCTTTGGGCAAAGTTGCCAAAAGATTTTTTCGTATTTGATCCGAAGGATCTAAGTTGAATAATTCATATGGCGCGCGACCAACGCTCCCTATGGAGTAGCTCCCGAGTGTCTGTTCGAGTCGTAGACTCGAGCAGAGACTTTAATTCAACTATTTGTGCTTTATTAGTCCGAAGGACACATTTTATTCAGATGCACGATCAGTGCTCCCTATGGGAGTATCCCCAGAGTCCGTAGTGGAGTCGTAGACTCGACGTAGGACTCGAATACAATTTCGAGGTGACGTTACCTTTGCAATTTCTCAGGTGCGCGGGCCGCGCTCCCGATAGGAGTAGCCCCCAAGTAGTTTCTCGAGTCATAGATTCAAGTAAGTACTTGTATGATCATTTGAAATCTTCGAGCCGTTGCTGGATTTTCCTTGATGACGTCATTTCTGATGATTGGTGATCTCAACCATGCGCGACAGCAGATATGATGCGATAGGAAGATCGTGGGTCCCACCGCATGACTTGACGTTGACTAGTCATGCGTAGGCATGGCGGAAGTTATGGCATCTCCTCGGTTCCCGCGTATAGTGGATGACGTGCTGACGACGGTTCGGTTTGATGCTGACACGTGTATGGTGAGATCTAAGGTGAACACTAGGGCTTCTCCATCAACGACTCTAGTGCATGGTCTTCGTCCTTTTATACCGCGGGGAAAAACAGTGATTTTACTCTTCGCCATTATCTCCTACCTCATCTCCATTGCCATCATTTTCGTGAGCTCTCTGGTTTTTGTTGTGCACTGGACGTTCCCCGCACTTTTCCTTCCTCTTTTCTCCGGTAGCATCGCCGCACTCGCCGCTCCAAGATGGGCAAGCCAAAGAAGGCGTCAGCTGCTGTAGCGGGGTCGAGCGCCGCCGGCACTAGCAAGAAGGTCGTCGTTCCGGCTCGCACCACCGACGGTGGGTGGAAGCGCACAGAGATGCGCGAGGCGGATTTGTGCAAGCTACGTGATTCTGGCCTGATCTCCAAGGAGAAGGATGACGTTGTCCTCCCTGGCCAAGAGGTAATTCCATGCCCATCCGAAGGGTTTCGGGTGATGTTTTATGATTTTATCGTCCGAGGTCTCTCTTTGCCCGTCCACGAATTCCTTCGTGGACTCCTTTTTCTACGGGTTTTTATTTGCATCATCTGTCTCCTGTTGGGCCGTGTGGAAATAAAACAAATTTTCCTCTAACGTGGTGATCCCAAGATCCAGCTGAGGTAGAAGGCCACGAGGTTTACCACTAGACGCGCAGTTGTGGATTACTGATGAAGCGCGTCAGTTGATGCAGTGCAGTCCTGACGATCCGATCATCCTGGTGCTAATCGTACAACACTTCTGCCGGTATCCACACGTTCAAGGAGGAGCGACAACGGCGAACTGCTAGATTCGTTATGGCGGCAGGACTGCAGTGGATCTAGGGTTTCCAACACATGTAATGACCTAACCGAAAAACGATTAACCCTTCAGGGTTGGTGTGCTCCACTATATATAGGGAGTGAACGTGGGCTCTGCTTGCGTGCCCATTCACTAAAGCCCATATAATGTTAGTCACTGTGAGTCCAACTCACTGACTCAGTCCAAATCAGGCTCGGGTCCAACCCAACCAGATTTCCGGTTCAGATCCAATCCAAAATTGCTCCCACTCTTAAGTGTGTGACCCCGCAGGCTCATGGCTACTTGGACACGATTAGAGTCCGACTTTAAATCTATCAGTCGGTAGCAGCTCCTAGCAGAACGTGCTGACTCCCAAGTACCAAAGAGTCATGACGACTTGCCTTTCCAATGCGACTTGCGTCCGAGTCCCTTTTGCCTCACGATATATCTTGTCGGACTATAGGCGAATAATTATCATCCCTTGAATAGTCCGACTCTCTTCTCGATCCGAGATAAGTGATTCACCCAACTAACTCTTAGTCGATCGCCTCGGTTAACACTTAACCAAGTCGTGCATGGCCATGCTTTCCGAATCATATCATCCGAGAGGGCCCATAGAATATCTCTCCAAGTGGAGGGGCAAAATCCCATCTTGGTTATTCACATCACGCGTCTTGATTCTCAGTCGACCCGAACTCTGCCTTTATAACTGCCCAGTTACGGATCAGCGTTTGACAGAACCTAAGTCGGTGATCCTCAACTCAGACTATGCAATAACCTCAAGTCTAAGGATTACATTGATTGAGATATACAAATGACAACTTGTTCGTTTTACCTCAATATGGGTCAATCCGACTCGCTAAACTCTTTAGCCGAATCTGTGTAAGTTGGAATAGCATCTCCATGCCCATGACAAGTGGAACCGAGTCATCAATCCTACTTTCACATTGGTCTAAGTTGTGTGTCCAGCATAACCTCAATGACCAAGGATATTTAGTACAAACAACATGAATGTATAGTTCCAGAATAGAATCACATATTCAATGATACACATTAGATGTTTATAGAAGGACAGCTTTATATCTTTATGAATACAATGGGAAATCTCATCATACATGATTTCCTCTAGGGCATATTCCCAACAGTCTCCCACTTGCACTAGAGTCAATCTTCCGACATCACATGTCTAAGCATCTAATGCCCATGGCTCTCAGGTGGGCCTCATGCTTCGGCTGTGGTAACGGCTTTGTCAATAGATCCGCAATATTTGCATCCGTGTGTACCTTGCATAACTTGATATCACCCTGATCCACGAACTGGCGAATCAGGTGGTACCGCATGAGTATGTGCTTGTTCTTCTGGTGTTGTCTAGGTTCCTTGGTTTGAGAAATAGCACCATTGTTGTCACAATACACGTCTAACGGATTGGACGCGCCCTGAACCACACCAATATCCATGAGGAAATTCCTCATGCAAACAACTTCCTTTGCTGCCTCCGTGGCGGCAATATACTCTGCCTCTGTTGTAGATGCAGAAACAGTCTCTTGCTTGGAAGTCTTCCAGCTCACAGCACCTCCGTTTATAATAAACACGTATCCGGATTGCGAACGAGAATCATCAGAGTCGGTAAGATAACTCGCATCCGTGTAACCCTTTACACTGAGTTCATCTTCACCACCATAAACCAAGAACATATCCTTAGTCCTTCTCAAGTACTTTAGGATATTTTTAGCCGTTGTTCAGTGGATCTCTCCAGGCTCAGCCTGGTATCTGCTCACAACACTTAGAGCATAGGAAACATCCGGCCTAGTACAAATCATGGCATACATGATGGATCCGACTGCAGAAGCATATGGAATCGCACTCATCCGACTTCGCTCATCAGTTGTCGAAGGACACTGAGTCTTGCTAAGTTTTACACCATGGGACATCGGTAAGAACCCCTTATTAGACGATTTCATGTTGAACTTCTTCAACACTTTGTCCAAATAAGTACTCTGACTCAATCCAATGAGCCTCCTTGATCTATCTCTATAGATCCGGATTCCGAGGATGTATGTTGCCTCACCCAAGTCTTTCATTGAGAAACTCCTTTCCAATGACTCCTTGGTTTCTTGCAACATCTGGACATCATTTCCAATCAGTAATATGTCATCCACATATAAGATTAGAAAGTTTACTTTGCTCCCACTAAACTTCTTGTATAAACAAGAATCATGATCACTCTTGATGAAGCCAAACGATTTGATTACCTCATCAAAGAGAATATTCCAACTCCGAGATGCTTGCTTCAACCCATAAATAGATTTCTGAAGTTTGCATACCTTGTCAGCATTAGCTGGATCGACAAAACCCTCGGGCTGTATCATATACACGTCCTCGGTTAAATTTCCGTTAAGGAAAGACGTTTTGACATCCATCTGCCATATCTCATAGTCGAAATAGGCCGCTATAGCTAACATGATCCGAACTGATTTAAGCATCGCTACGGGCGAGAAAGTCTCACCGTAATCAACTCCTTGAATTTGTCAGAACCCCTTCGCGATAAGGCGTGCTTTATAGACGGAAACATTTCCATCCATATCAGTTTTCTTCTTAAAGACCCATTTGCACTCGATGGGTCTTGCACACCGTCTGGCAGATCAACCAAGTTCCAAACTTGATTTTCATCCATGGACTTTAACTCGGATCTCATGGATCCAAGCCATGACTCGGAATCAGATCCCACCATCGCTTCCGAATAATTTGCCGGATCATCACTGTCTAACAGTAATACATCACGAACACTTCGTAATCTTGCTGATCTTCGTAGCACAGGTGCTGCTGCCGGCTCAGCTGCCACGACCGGCTCAACCTCCAAGGTTTTTGCTGACTCGCTACTGGCCGGTTCCTCTCGAATTTCTTCGAGTTGCACCGTGCTCCCACTTACTCCCTGACTGAGAAACTCTTTCTCAAGGAAGACACCGTTCCGAGCGACAAATACTTTGCCCTCTTCTCGGTTGTAGAAGTAGTAACCCAAGGTTTCCCTCGGATACCCCACGAAAATACACTTATCCGACTTGGCTGTAAGCTTGTCTGACTGAAGTCGCTTGAAAAATGCTTCACAACCCCAAATCTTAAGAAAGGACAAACTCGGCCTTTTGCCTGTCCACATCTCATGTGGTGTCTTCTCTACCGACTTTGATGGTACTCTGTTTAGTGTGAACGCCGCTGTTTCTAGACAATAACCCCAAAATGATAAGGGCAGATCTTTCCGACTCATCATTGACCGTACCATGTCCAACAAGGTCCGATTCCGCCTTTCTGAAACACCATTCCTTTTTGGCGTTCCTGGAGGAGTAAGTTGAGGAACTATTCCACAAGTTTTTAGATGGTCGTCAAACTCATGGCTCATGTACTCGCCTCCTCGGTCCGACCGAAGAAACTTTATTTTCTTGCCGAGTTGATTCTGTGCTTCATTCTGGAATTCTTTGAACTTTTCAAAGGCTTCCGACTTATGTTTCATCAAGTAGATATATCCATACCTACTCAAATAATTAGTGAAGGTAATGAAGTACTCGTAACCACCCCTGGCTGTCGTGCTCATTGGTCCACATACATCACTATGTACTAGTCCCAACAAGTCGGACGCCCTTTCACAACTCTTTGCAAAAGGTGTCTTGGTCATTTTGCCGAGTAGGCAAGCTTCGCATGTCTCGAACGACTCCAAGTCGAACGAAGTTAGGAGTCCATCATCATGGAGCTTCTTCATGCGTTTCCAACTTATATGACCAAGCCGACAGTGCCAAAAGTAAGTCATATTCAGATAATTTGGTTTCAACCTTTTAACATTTATGTTATAAACCGACTCACTATCAAGATTCAAAATAAATAACCAGTCCTGGACAGGTGCAAAGCCGTGAAACATATCATTCAAATACAAAAACAACCATTATTCTTGATATTCGACTCATAGCCTTGCCTCATCAAACATGAAGCAGAAATAATGTTTCGACTGAGCACTGGAACATAATAACAATTATTCAGTTCCATAATGAATCCGTGTGGCATCCCGCAAAACCACTACTAGAAAATCGCATTGTTTTTGTGCATTGCATCATCATGACCGCATGCTCATGTCATCATGCCACATTGCATTTGAGCATCGGCATCATCTTGCATGTGCTTGCGTAAAACTAATTGCGGAAAAACCTAATTTGTTTTCCAAACGCCCCGTCTTAATTCAAACGCAAAACCCGGGTCTCCGGATTATTTTGTTTTGTCCGCTATCGGGTTGTAAAAGCCCCGTGTTAAACAAATAACATGTTAAATTATTTTAGTGGGGGCAGTCGAACGGGCCGATTCGACCCGAACGACCACCCCCAGGAATTAAAACGGTCCAACCTAGACTCTTTTCTTACCCTGTCCTAGTCTACCCACCCAGCCTCCACCTCACCCCCACCAATAACCTCTCGCCACCTCACCTCTCCCCAAAGCCCCACCCACTCACACGCTGCCACGTCACCAGCCACCCCTCTCTCTCTCTTCCCCACTCCCACTCAACACCACAAACACACAGCACACACCCACTCCCTGGCCGACCCCCCCCCCCACCGACACCGGGCCCCACGCCCCGTCCCCGCCTGGACCCGCGCCCCACGCGTCCCCCAACCTCTCCCAACCTCCCTCCTCCAACCTCTCCCAACCGACGCAGCCCCTCTCTCTCCCCCGCCTGTCCCCAACCTCGCCCCGACCCCGCGCCGCCCGACCTGCTCTCTGCCCCGCCGCCTAGCCTCGAGCCGCCGTCGCCCCGCGAAGCCGCCAACCGCCCGCTCCTACGTGGCCGCGCATCCGGCCGCCCTTCGCCATCCTGCGCCCAGCCTCCGCCGCCCCGCGCCTCTCTCTGCGCGCCCGCCTCCTCCTCCACCCTCCCTCGCCCTGCTCTGGCCCAGCCTCCTCTGCGCGGCGCCGCCCGCGGCCGCATCCGTCGCCGGCCCCTCTGGCACCGGCCTCCGCTCCGGTCCGCGTCGCCGGCCTCGCCTCGGCCGCGGCCGAGCTCGCCTTGAGCTCCGCGCCCCGCCTAGCACCTCCCCCGCCGCCGCAGCTCCCTCCGCCACCCCGGCCCGAGCTCCGCCTCGCTCTCCCCGTTGGCCGCCTCCGCCTGCGCGGGAGCTCGCCGCCCCGGCTCCTGGCCGTCCCGTGCGCATCCGCCGCCCTCCCCGCGTCCCCTCGCCTGGCCGCCCCGTCGACCGCGTCGGGTGACCCCGCCGCCGCCTCCCGAGCTCGACGCCCCTCGGCCTCACCACCCGCGCCCGGCGCCGCCCCGAGCCCCAGCACCGCCGTCCGCCGCCTCCCCTCCGGCGCCCGGCGCCGCCCCCGCTCCTCCCCAGGCCCCGTCCCCAACCGCGCGTCCCCGAGAACCGCTGGTTCTCTGCCCTTCCTCTCGGGCAGTACCGCCGCCAGGGGCGCGCCCCTTCCAGCGACCTCGTCACCACCTCCTTGCACGCGGGCAGCCGCCCCTCCGCTCCAGTACCTCGTGCAACAGGTTGTCTTGATGACACGGCCAGTAACGCAAGTACGTTTTGATTCAACAAAATCGCCACCAACAAGGGAACCACGACACACCAAGATCTACCACACGAAAACCGTAGACCGAACTGAAGCATCAAGGCTCCTTCACGGATCTCAAGTTCTTCGTCTCGGACGCCAAGATTGCCACGAGAACGCTCCCGAACGCTAACACCGACTCGATGGCGCAGGCCCGACAAGACCCTCGCAACGGCAAGACCGACCCCGTGGGACCCGACAAGACCTTCGCGACGACAAGAACGGCATCGACCCGGAAGAATCCGATGCGCCCCGACACCGACCCAAGTCCTGCACCCGGACGCGCCAAGATCTACTCTGCATCCGCGAACGATACCGCCGAGACCGTCTCCGTCGAACCCCGGACCCTGCCGAACCCCGACCCCGAACCCCGAACCAAGTTCGTCGAGACCCCCTAATGTGTGAACCTTATCCGAACCCCTATTTTTATAAATGCTAAACATAAAACTTGTTGCATATTGAATTGTCATACTCGCATGCATATTATCATGTGGTTTGGGGGCCTTATGCCGATTCACCATATAAGTAAATATGGGGCCCATATGCGGGCAAATCTAGCCTTATATTGGCCTCATTTAAATTTGTGTAGCGAACCGGTGCTATCTTTTGCCATGCTAAAACAACATTTAATTTGCGGGGTAGATAAATAACATGAACCACCTAAATAATTGTCGGGACCCTGGTTCCGCTAAATATGGCCTAATTGCATCGCACTTTGCCTTGTCATACATCATACATGCATCATGCCCGATCTTTTGCCGTAGCATTAAATAGTGCATCCGGGGTTTCTTCTAGTGTTTTGCTTCGCGGATAAGGCCGTTGAGTTGATGCGAGAGTCGACCCGATCTTCGGTTGAACCTTCGGCAATGTTTTCAGGCGAGCACCTCCCCCTTTCTACCTATCTTACTTTTATAGTATTTATTTCCCTCCTGTTGATCTATTGCTATCTGTGTTGCGATGCTCTAGTTTTCGTAACCATGATATCCCTTGCAGCCTTATATTGCCTTGGACACATCCTATTACCTGTTGATTGGTAGATAGTTGGACTTGCGCGTCGTAGTCGCTTGCTCAAGTGCTGTTGCGTGTCGTCAAGTGCCACAGTTGTTGGAGTTTGGCCGCATGTTTGATGTTGGAGATGTTCATGGCTTTAATTACCGTTCACTTTAATTCATGTTTAAACAACTAAAATTGAAGTAGGTAAGCAGAGGCACAGGTGGGCAGTAGATGTTATTTGGTTGTTAACCGTCCACTTGTGTCCCGTAGGACCCCGAGTACTTGATACCTGTTCCTTGAATATTCGCGCTATCCACAGACGGGGAATTATGGGCCCCCCTTAGCCAGAGCTTGATTCAGTCTTATTTCTTGGGGCCACAAACTAGTTTGAGGTTTTATTTACGATCCTGTACTTATGCCATGCTTTACTGCTTTATTTACGATTGTGCGAGGAGCACACTGTACTGTTTAGGTAAGCGGAGTGTTTTCGCGGTATCGACAAGCCCCGTTTTGGGGTTCCCAGTCGTTTACAGCCATTGACG
Organism: Avena sativa; assembly: GCA_916181665.1. NCBI lineage: Eukaryota > Viridiplantae > Streptophyta > Magnoliopsida > Poales > Poaceae > Avena > Avena sativa. The sequence goes on from OV702281.1 coordinate 123,234,841, forward strand.
CAAACCTTGAGTCCATCTCGGAGCTAGCTTACTTTGTTGCGGGTCTACTCAATGGGGTTGCCCCCTGAAATATTTCTGAATCCTGTGATTGCTTTGTCGTGAAAGCCTCGTTGGGTTTTGATTTGGTTTTTCCGAGGTTGATCGTGTGTGTGTTGCTATTTGTGCACCCCGGCCGGGTTAAAACTTTCTGAAAGCCGTGTCCGCGGTTATGGACGACTTGGAGCACAGTATCTCGATCATAGACAACTATAACTAAAGTAGTGCTATAAATTTGACTTTATAATGACTAGTAATCAGCTTCACTATAATGGAATGGCTAAGTAAAACTTCCAACAATTGCTTGCTTGGGTCGTCGCCAGCGACCATTGTATCTGACTAGTAAGTATTGCAACTACAACGGAATGGCTAAATAAAAGTACCAACAACTGTTGGGTTTTGGGTTATCTCATGCTAATTGAATTTGACTAGTAAGTGTCGCCACTATAACGGAATGGTTAACTAAAAGTGGCCACTGCTTAGTTTATCAGGACGATTATCTCTACCTGACTAGTAATTGTTGCAACGATAACTGAATAAATAAAACTGCCAATGGTGTGAGTTCCTCGGTTGACTTCCTCGTTTGGTCTCGAGGGGGAAACACCAGGATGGGTTTGTTTGGTGTTAGCTTCAGGTTGGATCCGGATAGGTCATTCTTATCCCTCTCTGATAACCGCCAGTTGTATCGAGTCTCTATAGGTTGTTTAGTGCATGCTGCCGCTGCCTCTTAGTCCACCATACCTATGTAGGCGAGGACCGCCGAATTCTAGTCTCGCCGTGTACTGGCCTCAGTACTGACGCTCCTCTTTTTCCTTTGCCCTTTGTCGGCACCCCTTTTGTTTAAGAAGGTTTTGAGATCGACGTCGTTAGCAGGGTTACCCTTCCCGCTTGGCCTGGGCAGGGTTATGGACGCCATTGGTTATTCTTCAGGGCTCTTAGCCCCATTTGCATCTTGTCCGTAGCTGGACGCTCTATCGTTTTCAAGGTGATTTGGATCTTTGTATATTATATCTGTGTTCTTGGCTCATGGAGTCGCTGTTGTATATATATCTGTTCTATGGTCCCATCGAGGACTGTTGTGTAATGTTATTACTTCGTTTTCCACCCGCACGAAAGTGCCTGGTGGGCACCTTTGAATCGTTTCTATGCGGGTTTGGCGGGAATCGCTAAAACTTGCATAGGGCCGATTCTGAGGGTGTTACAGAGTGGTATCAGAGCTCAGCAGTTGCGATACCCCACAAGTCCAGCCTAGAGGATAACCTAGCTAACGGCCGAAGTAGAGTGTCAAAACTATTTTTGCAAAATCGGTTGGATAGTTCTGATTAGGTCTGATTTTACTCCTTACCCCTCTGCTGTTCTCCTCTTACCTCTACGTGTTTTGAATCCGCTCTTGTCCCTTTCTTCGAGTCCAGGAATTCTCGTGGTGGGGTTTTCCGTCGTACCTTCAGGGTTTCGCTTCCTCCTCTGTTAACGGTGTTCTACCGTCCGGTGTTCAAGCTGCCTGATGAATCCGTCTACTGTGGTACCATTCTTTGTTCCTTGTTTGTGCTTTCCGGTGTTTCCGACGCGACGACATCATCTACGCCCGATCCGATGCAGAGTCTGCATCACTCCTTTGTTTCCGAACCTCGATTGTCGAGATCTTCAGTCTGATTCCGAGAATGGTTGCACGCTTTTCTACTTTTTGTGCAGAGTAATAGTTTGGGTGCGTGATGGATTGGCCCCCATGCCGACTACCCCTTCTATTCGCTTTTGTACATTGAAGTGGATGAGAATGCATCGGTTCCCCCCCCTTTTTCCATCGAAGCTAGAGGTGGCTTTATTTGTTGATACCTCTACCTTCGACCTTTTGTTCCCGGAGTGTTCCCTCGACGATCACGGACAACGACCTCTTGTTAGTGGTGTCGCAAGGATCTACACGAAGCGAGAAGACGCAGATCGCCGACCTTCCTTCCCGGTACCATGAGGCGGATCTCGAGGGCGAGATCCATTGTTAGTGGTGTCGAATTGTGGCATCCCGCAAAACCACTACTAGAAAATCGCATTGTTTTTGTGCATTGCATCATCATGACCGCATGCTCATTTCATCATGCCACATTGCATTTGAGCATCGGCATCATCTGGCATGTGCTTGCGTAAAACTAATGGCGGAAAAACCTAATTTGTTTTCCAAACGCCCCGTCTTAATTCAAACGCAAAACCCGGGTCTCCGGATTATTTTGTTTTGTCCGCTATCGGGTTGTAAAAGCCCCGTGTTAAACAAATAACATGTTAAATTATTTTAGTGGGGGCAGTCGAACGGGCCGATTCGACCCGAACGACCACCCCCAGGAATTAAAACGGTCCAACCTAGACTCTTTTCTTACCCTGTCCTAGTCTACCCACCCATCCTCCACCTCACCCCCACCAATAACCTCTCGCCACCTCACCTCTCCCCAAAGCCCCACCCACTCACACGCTGCCACGTCACCAGCCACCCCTCTCTCTCTTCCCCACTCCCACTCAACGCCACACACACACACAGCACACACCCACTCCCTGGCCGACCCCCCCACCGACACCGGGCCCCATGCCCCGTCCCCGCCTGGACCCGCGCCCCACGCGTCCCCCGGGCCACCTGCCTCTCCCCCACCTCCCTCCTCCAACCTCTCCCAACCGACGCAGCCCCTCTCTCTCCCCCGTCTGTCCCCAACCTCGCCCCGACCCCGCGCCGCCCGACCTGCTCTCTGCCCCGCCACCTGGCCTCGAGCCGCCGTTGCCCCGCGAAGCCGCCAACCGCCCGCTCCTCCGTGGCCGCGCATCCGGCCACCCTTCGCCGTCCTGCGCCAAGCCTCCGCCGCCCCGCGCCTCTCTCTGCGCGCCCGCCTCCTCCTCCGCCCTCCCTCGCCCTGCTCCGGCCCGGCCTCCTCTGCGCGGCGCCGCCCGCGGCCGCATCCGTCGCCGGCCCCTCTGGCACCGGCCTCCGCTCCGGTCCGCGCCGCCGGCCTCGCCTCGGCCGTGGCCGAGCTCGCCCCGAGCTCCGCGCCCCGCCTAGCACCTCCCCCGCCGCCGCAGCTCCCTCCGCCACCCCGGCCCGAGCTCCGCCTCGCTCTCCCCGTTGGCCGCCTCCGCCTACGCGGGAGCTCGCCGCCCCGGCTCCTGGCCATCCCGTGCGCATCCGCCGCCCTCCCCGCGTCCCCTCGCCTGGCCGCCCCGTCGACCGCGTTGGGTGACCCCGCCGCCGCCTCCCGAGCTCGACGCCCCTCGGCCTCACCACCCGCGCCCGGCGCCGCCCCGAGCCCCAGCACCGCCGTCCGCCGCCTCCCCTCCGGCGCCCGGCGCCGCCCCCCGCTCCTCCCCAGGCCCCGTCCCCAACCGCGCGTCCCCGAGAACCGCTGGTTCTCTGCCCCTCCTCTCGGGCAGTACCGCCGCCAGGGGCGCGCCCCTTCCAGCGACCTCGTCACCACCTCCTTGCGCGCGGGCAGCCGCCCCTCCGCTCTAGTACCTCGTGCAACAGGTTGTCTTGATGACACGGCCAGTAACGCAAGTACGTTTTGATTCAACAAAATCGCCACCAACAAGGGAACCACGACACACCAAGATCTACCACACGAAAACCGTAGACCGAACCGAAGCATCAAGGCTCCTTCACGGATCTCAAGTTCTCCGTCTCGGACGCCAAGATTGCCACGAGAATGCTCCCGAACGCTAACACCGACTCGATGGCGCGGGCCCGACAAGACCCTCGCAACGGCAAGACCGACCCCGTGGGACCCGACAAGACCTTCGCGACGACAAGAACGGCATCGACCCGGAAGAATCCGATGCGCCCCGACACCGACCCAAGTCCTGCACCCGGACGCGCCAAGATCTACTCTGCATCCGCGAACGATACCGCCGAGACCGTCTCCGTCGAACCCCGGACCCTGCCGAACCCCGACCCCGAACCCCGAACCAAGTTCGTCGAGACCCCCTAATGTGTGAACCTTATCCGAACCCCTATTTTTATAAATGCTAAGCATAAAACTTGTTGCATATTGAATTGTCATACTCGCATGCATATTATCATGTGGTTTGGGGGCCTTATGCCGATTCACCATATAAGTAAATATGGGGCCCATATGCGGGCAAATCTAGCCTTATATTGGCCTCATTTAAATTTGTGTAGCGAACCGGTGCTATCTTTTGCCATGCTAAAACAACATTTAATTTGCGGGGTAGATAAATAACATGAACCACCTAAATAATTGTCGGGACCCTGGTTCCGCTAAATATGGCCTAATTGCATCGCACTTTGCCTTGTCATACATCATACATGCATCATGCCCGATCTTTTGCCGTAGCATTAAATAGTGCATCCGGTGTTTCTTCTAGTGTTTTGCTTCTTCGCGGATAAGGCCGTTGAGTTGATGCGAGAGTCGACCCGATCTTTGGTTGAACCTTCGGCAATGTTTTCAGGCGAGCACCTCCCCCTTTCTACCTATCTTACTTTTATAGTATTTATTTCCCTCCTGTTGATCTATTGCTATCTGTGTTGCGATGCTCTAGTTTTCGTACCCATGATATCCCTTGCAGCCTTATATTGCCTTGGACACATCCTATTACCTGTTGATTGGTAGATAGTTGGACTTGCGCGTCGTAGTCGCTTGCTCAAGTGCTGTTGCGTGTCGTCAAGTGCCACAGTTGTTGGAGTTTGGCCACATGTTTGATGTTGGAGATGTTCATGGCTTTAATTACCGTTCACTTTAATTCCTGTTTAAACAACTAAAATTGAAGTAGGTAAGCAGAGGCACAGGTGGGCAATAGATGTTATTTGGTTGTTAACCGTCCACTTGTGTCCCGTAGGACCCCGAGTACTTGATACCTGTTCCTTGAATATTCGCGCTATCCACATACGGGGAATTATGGGCCCCCCTTAGCCAGAGCTTGATTCAGTCTTATTTCTTGGGGCCACAAACTAGTTTGAGGTTTTATTTACGATCCTGTACTTATGCCATGCTTTACTGCTTTATTTACGATTGTGCGAGGAGCACACTGTACTGTTTAGGTAAGCGGAGTGTTTTCGCGGTATCGACAAGCCCCGTTTTGGGGTTCCCAGTCGTTTACAGCCATTGACGCAAACCTTGAGTCCGTCTCGGAGCTAGCTTACTTTGTTGCGGGTCTACTCAATGGGGTGGCCCCCTGAAATATTTCTGAATCCTGTGATTGCTTTGTCGTGAAAGCCTCGTTGGGTTTTGATTTGGTTTTTCCAAGGTTGATCGTGTGTGTGTTGCTATTTGTGCACCCCGGCCGGGTTAAAACTTTCTGAAAGCCGTGTCCACGGTTATGGACGCCTTGGAGCACAGTATCTCGATCATAGACAACTATAACTAAAGTAGTGCTATAAATTTGACTTTATAATGACTAGTAATCAGCTTCACTATAATGGAATGGCTAAGTAAAACTGCCAACAATTGCTTGCTTGGGTCGTCGCCAGCGACCATTGTATCTGACTAGTAAGTATTGCAACTACAACGGAATGGCTAAATAAAAGTACCAACAACTGTTGGGTTTTGGGTTATCTCATGCTAATTGAATTTGACTAGTAAGTGTCGCCACTATAACGGAATGGTTAACTAAAAGTGGCCACTGCTTATTTTATCAGAACGATTATCTCTACCTGACTAGTAATTGTTGCAACGATAACTGAATAAATAAAACTGCCAACGGTGTGAGTTCCTCGGTTGACTTCCTCGTTTGGTCTCGAGGGGGAAACACCAGGATGGGTTTGTTTGGTGTTAGCTTCAGGTTGGATCCGGATAGGTCATTCTTATCCCTCTCTGATAACCGCCAGTTGTATCGAGTCTCTATAGGTTGTTTAGTGCATGCTGCCGCTGCCGCTTAGTCCACCATACCTATGTAGGCGAGGACCGCCGAATTCTAGTCTCGCCGTGTACTGGCCTCAGTACTGACGCTCCTCTTTTTCCTTTGCCCTTTGTCGGCACCCCTTTTGTTTAAGCAGGTTTTGAGATCGACGTCGTTAGCAGGGTTACCCTTCCCGCTTGGCCTGGGCAGGGTTATGGACGCCATTGGTTATTCTTCAGGGCTCTTAGCCCCATTTGCATCTTGTCCGTAGCTGGACGCTCTATCGTTTTCAAGGTGATTTGGAACTTTGTATATTATATCTGTATTCTTGGCTCATGGAGTCGCTGTTGTATATATATCTGTTCTGTGGTCCCATCGAGGACTGTTGTGTAATGTTATTACTTCGTTTTCCACCCGCACGAAAGTGCCTGGTGGGCACCTTTGAATCGTTTCTATGCGGGTTTGGCGGGAATCGCTAAAACTTGCATAGGGCCGATTCTGAGGGTGTTACAATCCGGAAGGTAAATGAAGTTGCATCGTGCCGACTTCCAACGCAGCAACTCTTGCTTTGTTGCCGACTCGAATATCAACCTCGCCTCTTGCTACGCTCCTAGTTCTTACCAGTCCCTGCAACGAGTTGCAGATGTGAATAACTGATCCGGTATCATATACCCAAGAACTATTAGGTGCATCAGCAAGATATATGTCTATAACATTGCAAACAAGTGTACCTGAGTCAGAAGTCATACCTCCACTCTTTGATTTGTCGGCCAAGTACTTGTTGCAGTTCCTCTTCCAGTGGCCATCCTCCTTGCAGTAGAAGCAAGTGGATCCGGCTGAAGGAGATGGCTTAGTCCCTGAGGAAGCGCTTGGGACCGGGTCCTGAGCCTGCTTTCCTCCTGACTTAGCCTTCTTCTTAGTCCAAGAACTCTTCTTGAACATAGCCTTATTCTGCACCATCAACACTTGACTGGCGCCCTTCTTGAGATCCGCTTCTGCCTGCTTGAGCATCCCATGTAATTCTGTGAGCTTCTTATCCATAATTTGCATGTGGTAGTTCGAAATGAACTGCCCATATGCACTAGGAAGAGAGTTCAGAATTATATCCGTAGCGAACTCTTCGCTTATGGGGTAGCCAAGCCTCTCCAGAGACTGCACATAACCAACCATTTGGATCAAATGCGGACTCAGTGGATCACCATCCTTAAGCTTGCAACTCAGCAAAGCCTGAGAGACTTGATACCTCTCAGTCTTTGCCTGAGCCTAGAACATACTTTTGAGGCTTTCGATCATATCGTAGGCCTCAACATGATCGAACTACTTTTGCAAGTCCGGTTCCATGTGAGCAAGCATAAGACAGCTAATATCCGTGGACTCATCCTTAGCCCGACGGTAGGCATTGGTGGCAGCGACAGTCGCATTCTCATTCGGCTCATCTGGAAGTGGGTTGTCTAGGACATGGTCCTTCTTTTCTTGTTTGAGAACAATTCTCAGATTTTGATACCAATTGGTAAATTAGTGTCGTTCAGTTTATCTTTCTCAAGAATGGTTCTCAACGCAAAACCGGATATCTGAGAGTGACTGCTACTTGGTGCCATGATCTACAATAGAAAATATGCAAAACACTTCAGACATGTATTCATAAAAGAGCAAGCATATTAAATAATTTAATATTTTATGGTCCCACTAGAACCAACACCCCTCCGATGGTTGCTTAGTGATTCAGGATCCCAAATAAGCAAGTCGGCTAGTGAGATTTAGCATCACCACTAGCCGCCAAGTGATCTAGGTAGACAACTCCTTGTCAATCGCATCTCATACGACTCCTGTTGGACGGGTGGCATCACATGCCCCGGCTCCCATCCGACCTTTCCCCGAGCCCCACAACCGTTGCGATAGACCGTCTAGCTTACCGAGTGTTTTCGCAGTAAGAGTCCAACTCGAACCCACCTAGTCGGAAAGAATTGGCAGCACCCCAATTTCATGATCCCACTACCAAAAACGTCCGACATGTGATGGTGCAAACACTGGCGGGAAAACCGACTAGACCTTCTTTGAGGGATTAAATTTTACCGACTATCTAATAGAGGTAAAATAGAGACATAACAATAACACAAAATAAAGCAATTATAATGTGAAATGGTATGGCTCTCTTCATGGCGATCTCCATCTCCACAAAGCCTGTAATCCGACTCGTGCCAACTCTTGTCACCTGTCGTCTTACTCCATGTCGCCGACATGTACAACGCCTTGCATGCCTTCCGGGTTCTCCAAACAACTACACTAGCTTAGTAAAGTAAATTACATAGAGAATCCGACACGCAGGTCGTTATACAATCAAATGACAGCACCTAGGCTCCAGCCGGCTGACAAAAACCGTGATTCGCAGATCACGTATGGATTAAATACATACATCACATGCACATGAACCATACCATTCACAACTTCCTGGAAAAACAAGTTATGCATAGATGCAATATCTACCGGCGTTGTGAAACTCGCAACGACATCTAAGGCGCTACGACAGGGCGAAGCCGGCAGTCCGAACATGGATTCTGACCATTGTTTAGACTCGATCAAACTCTTTGATCTTCGATCACCGCATCTGGATTTACGTGTCACAGTCTACCCCGATGGCGGAAGCTGACCGGTAGGGGTATGTCGTTCCACGACCTCAGTAGTATGATCACGGAAATTAGATCTACGATTCCCCGAGTACAGTTGATCCAATCAACCTCGTACAAAACCGATCTATCTCATAGATCGACCACCAAAATAGCATATAGATCTCATCTACAGCCTACCGCATATCACATATGCGAGATCTCGCGCCTAAAACCAGAAGCTATCGCTCTGATACCACTGTTGGGCCACGCAAAGATAAAACAAAATTTTCCTCTAACGTGGTGATCCCAAGATCCAGCTGAGGTAGAAGGCCACGAGGTTTACCACTAGACGCGCAGTTGCAGATTAATGATGAAGCGCGTTAGTTGATGTAGTGCAGTCCTCATGATCCGATCATCCTGGTAATGATCGTACAACACTTCTGCCGGTATCCACACGTACAAGGAGGAGCGCCGACGGCGAACTGCTAGATTCGTTATGGCGGCAGGACTGCAGTGGAGCTAGGGTTTCCAACACATGGAATGACGTAACCGAACAACGATTAACCCTTGAGGGTTGGTGTGCTCCACTATATATAGGGAGTGAACGTGGGCTCTGCTTGCACGGCCCATTCACTAAAGCCCATATAATGTTAGTCCCTGTGAGTCCAACTCACTGACTCAGTCCAAATAAGGCTCAGGTCCAACCCAACCAGATTTCAAATTCAGATCCAATCCAAACTTGCTCCCGCTCTTAAGTGTGTGACCCCGCAGGCTCATGGCTACTTGGACACGATTAGAGTCCGACTTTAAATCTATCAGTCGGTAGCGGCTCCTAGCAGAACGTGCCGACTCTCAAGTACCAAAGAGTCATGAAGACTTGCCTTTCCAATGCGACTTGCGTCCGAGTCCCTTTTGCCTCACGATATACCTTGTCAGACTATAGGAGAATAATTGTCATCCCTTGAATAGCCTGACTCTCTTCTCGATCCGAGATAAGTGATTCACCCGACTAACTCTTAATCGATCGCCTCGGTTAACACTTAACTGAGTCGTGCATCGCCATGCTTTCTGAATCATATCATCCGAGAGGGCCCAGAGAATATCTCTCCAAGTGGAGGGGCAAAATCCCATCTTGGTTATTCACATCACGCAGCTTGATTCTCAGTCGACCCGAACTCTGCCTTTATAACTGCCCAGTTATGGATCAACGTTTGACAGAATCTAAGTCGGTGATCCTCAACTCAGACTATGCAATAACCTCAGGTCTAAGGATTACATTGATTGAGATATACAAATGACAACTTGTTCATTGTACCTCAATATGGGTCAATCCGACATGCTAAACTCTTTAGCCGAATCTGTGTAAGTTGGAATAGCATCTCCATGCCCATGACAAGTGGAACCGAGTCATCAAGCCAACTTTCACATTGGTCTAAGTTGTGTGTCCAGCATAACCTCAATGACCAAGGATATTTAGTACAAACAACATAAATGTATAGTTCCACAATAGAATCACATATTCAATGATACACATTAGATATATATACAAGGACAGCTTAATATCTTTATGAATACAATGGGAAATCTCATCATACATGATTGCCTCTAGGGCATATTCCCAACATCTCCTAACTCTCTTGTTCATATTGCTTGTTTCATCACTCTGTGTGAGTGTTGGCTCCGTATCGAGCCGCACTTTGGCCTCTTCTGGAAACTCTATTCTGTGAAGAGGCAGTCTGGCTCCAATGGAGTCTATCCACTTGGTGGATCCAGTGGTGTCCATCCGCTGCACCGTTCAATTCTTCTCCTTTTCCATTTGAGAGTCCATCTAGTACTGACGCAGGAAGTGGTTTTACATCCGCGACATCAAACTGGACGGTCAGCATTATGGTCTTGCTCCCTTCGACTCTGACCAAGAGATCATCCGAAAGAGGTCGTGGGGAAACGACGTCTTGAAGGGTGTGATACGTCCAAAACGTATCTACTTTCTCGAACACTTTTGCTATTGTTTCTCCTCTAAACTTGTGTGATTTGGATACAACTAACATGGACTGACGCTGTTTTCAGCAGAATTACCTTGGTGTCTAGTTTTTGTGCAGAAAATCAACTATTAGGAAAAATCTCTAAAAATATGCCAAAAATTATATTTCACCAGAAGATCCACGGAGCCAGAAGACGAGACGGAGAAGGGGCCTAGGGGGGCCACACCCCTGCCAGGCGCGGGCCCACCTATGGCCGCGCCTAGGGGGTGCAGCCACCCCAGGCACCCCCTCGGCCTCCCTCTACGCCTATAAGTTGCCTCTCGACCTAAAAACCGAGGGGGGTTCGATAGTTTTCCAGAAAGAGTTCCGCTCCGATGCTACCACTAGAAACCAAGATTCGGATCTAGAAACTCCGTTCTGGCACCCTGTCAAGACGAGGAATTTGGAGAGGATCATTGCCATTGTCATCACCAACGCATCTCCATCAAACATCAATGTTTCCCTCATCCATGAGTGAGTAATCCCCCGCTGTAGGCTTGGGATGGTAGGGATCGGATGAGTTCTATCATGTAATCGAATAAGGTATGTTAGGGAATAGTGCCTAGTATCTCTATTAGTGTTATCTGACTTTGTTGCAACTTGTTGTGCTTAATGCTTGTCACTATGGCCCGAGTGCCATGATCTCAGATCTGAACTTATTATTGAATCATTATGATAGTATTATTTGTGATCTTATCTGCAAGTTCTGTACACATATCATTGTCCGAATCCAAAGGCCCCAAAGTGACAATAATTGGGACAACCGGAGGGGATGGCTGTGGTGTGAGGATCACATGTGTTCATGGAGTGTTAATGCTTTGCTCCCGTGCTCTATTAAAAGTAGCACCTTAATTGCCAGTAGTTCCCTAGAGGCCTCGCTGCCACGGGCTGGCTGGATAGAAGATGTTGTGCAAGTTCTCATTGCGAGCACATATGACTATATTTGGAGCACATGCCTAGGATTGTTTAGTACTTGGATGCTTGTTATTATTTATCTGCAATGCCCTAGATCATGAAGTTACATGTTTAGACTCATCCATGCAATTCCCGTCCATCCATCCCTATGCCTACCGCACTCGAATCCCCTGTTAACATTACTGTTACTATTGCTCTTGTTTCACTGTTGATGTTGCTTTGCTGTTGCTACCACCAAACTATTGCTACTGATAATCTTATGTGAGCAAGAACTATATCCAGGTGCATCTGAATTGATAACTCAGTTGTTAAGGCTTGCAAGTATTCTTTGGCTCCCCTTGTGTTGAATCAATAAATTGGGTAATACTACCCGCGAAGAATGTTGCGATCCCCTACACTTGTGGGTCATCAAGACTATTTTCTAGCGCCGTTACCAAGGAGCATAGCTTTATTTGTAAGTTCACTTGGATCTACTATTGTTCACTGCTACTCCTTTCATCATGGGTAAACATCGTGATGGAAAGTTCCCTATTTAACCATCCACTACAAGAAGAGGTACAGTCCTAAACACCTCTTTTGCTATTGATTCACCGTCTTTTATAAGTAAGCTTGTCACACCACCACCACATACTCATGCTACACACACTGCTACTACTGTGCTTGATGCGAGTGGTTCATTAGGTCCTTTCCTAGATGCTACTATGGCTAGTCTAGGAAATACCGAAACTCCTAGTGAAGATACTGTTACACTTGTTAGCTCACCTGAGTCTAGTGAGAGTTATGATATTAATGATGGTTACATTGAGTTCACTAATGAATTTGTTGAGAGTGCTGAAACACACATGGTACTAGTGCTATTAAGAGTCTCCTTGCTAGACGCACCATTATGCCTAAAATGTCCTCTGATCCTAAGTTTGCCACCTCTCCCATAGATATTAAAGACAAATATTATGATTTCTCTCTTGATTTATCCTATTTAGATAATGTTGATAAAGAACCTTTTTGTGGGACTGAAAATGAGAGTGTTGTGGCTCATATGAATGAGCTTTCTACTATGAGTGCTTTATTCTCTGATGATTTTAAGATGCACAAGTACTTTGTTACTAAGATATTCCCTTTTCACTAAAAGGAGAAGCTAGGGCCTTGTTTAATAGATTACCTACTAGTTCCATTGATAGCCCTGATTGCTTCATTGCTTCTTTCTTCCATAAATATTTTACTCCCAGTGCTAGATATGCTGCTTTGCAGTGACTTCTTGATTTTAAACAGGGAGAAGAAGAGAAATTGCCTGAGTCATGGACAAGGTTCTGTTCCTTGATTCATGCACATACTGTATGTCCATTACCTAAGAACGAGCTTCTTGATATTTATTATAATGGACTAACTGATGATTCTAGGACCTACCTAGATAGCTTTGCTAATTGTGTTTTTAGGAAAAGAACTCCTACAGATGTTGAAGAATTAATGACTAAGATAAGCAAGAATTATGATGATTGGACTTCAACCGAGCTAATTACTTCTGAGACTATTATTCCTGAACCAGTTGTGCCTAAACCAGTTCCAATGCCAACACCAAAGAAGAGGGGAGTTATTGCATTAAATGATGAAGTGATGAAAGAAGCTAAGAAGTGTCTAAAGGAGAGAGGTATTAGAGCTGAAGATGTGAAGAATCTACCTCCTATAGAAGAATTATGTAAGCCAATTCCCCACTCATCTACTATTGAGGTACACTCTCTCCAACACTTTGATGAAGGTGATATTCCTTATGGTAAGCCTCCTGATCAATGCTTAGAGGAACTTGACATTTTTATTGTTGAACAAGGTAATTTTAATAAACAAGTTCAGAATCATTTATTGGAAAACTCTAGAGTTATCAATGAGTTGAAAGATATTGTGGAAAGAACTTCTAATGATATTAAAATGCTTTGTAAACACTTTCAAATGGTTCAAACCCAACTTGATCAACTTGCTAAGGTACAAAAAGATATGCTAGTTAATGCCTCGGGAGATAAACATGCTTATGGAATTAGAACTAGGAGTGGTATAGCTACTCAAGATCCTTTATATCCTGAAGGACACCCTAAAAGAATTGAGAAGACTTCACAACAAGGTGAGAGTAGTGGTAGTCCTCGTAAGAGAAAGAAAAAGAAACATAAGGTAGTTGAGGAACCACTTGAAACTGCTATAGATCCTAATAGTATATCTTTCTCTGATGCTGAAACTGAGAGTGGTAATGATAAAAATGATGCTCTTGATAAGGAGGAAGTTGAGGAAGAACCTGAGAAGCACACTAAGAACACTAGGTACACAAAGGACGATTTTATTGCTAAGAAACATGGTAGTGAGAGAGAACCTTGGGTGCAGAAACCCATGCGTTTTCCAGGTAAGAAGCACAAGTCAAAGGAAGAAGAACACTACAACAGGTTTTGTGAGTGGATGAAACCTTTATTTTTGCAAATTCCTTTGACTGCTGCTATTAAATTGCCTCCTTATTCAAAGTATATGAATGATATTGTCTCTAATAAAAGGAAGATTCCTAATGAAGAAATTTCTATTTGCTTGCCAATTATTCCTTCAATGGTAAGGTTCAAAAGAAACTTGGTGATCTAGGTATACCAACTATTCCTTGCTCTATTAAGAATAATTATGTTAGAACTGCTTTATGTGATTTAGGATCTGGAGTTAGTGTTATGCTTTTTTCTCTCTACAAGAGACTCCAGCTAGAAAAATGGATACCAACTGATATATCTTTGCAAATGGCTAATAAGTCAACTATTATTCCTATTGGTATATGTGAGGATGTTCCTGTTCAAGTGGCTCATAATTTCTTGGTTTTAACTGATTTTTGAGATGCCTGAAGATGATAATATGTCTATTATTCTTGGGAGACCTTTTCTTAATACTACAGGTGCTGTCATGAATTGTAATCAAGGAAAAGTAACATTCAATGTTAATGACAAAGAGCATACTGTCTATTTCCCCAAGAAGGTTGCTAAGAGCTATTGCCTGGATTCTATTGAAAATATCGAAAGCATCAAGGTTGGAGAAATATATTGTCCCATTCCACAAGAAAATTTTGAAACTATTATGATTGGGACCATTGCTATCAAGTATGAGGTAACATAATCACCTTGTGGATTACAAAGTTTTGTTTCATATAATATTGTTTTGGTAACAAGACTTGATCAACCTTGTTAACAAGAGGATTTTAATGAACAAAATAATTTTTCCACTTTGGTTGTACTTGCTTTCTTTTACTTTTCTCCTTCCTAGTCTTTGCTTTTCTTTTGCTAGCTTTGGTTTTGTCTACTTGTTTGCTTGTTAGTTTGTCTTAGAACTTCTGTAGTTTGGCTTTTTTTTATTTTGCTTCTTCTGAAAAAACTATTTCTGCGAGAAAATCAACTTTCATACCCTGAAAATTGGCCAAAAATAAAGTTTCCCGAAAAATTCCAGAAAATTCAAAATAATTTTTTCCTCGAAGAAAGGGGCAGAGGGACACCTGAAGTGACCCAGGGAGCCACCCCAAGCCACAACACCCATGGTAGGCGCGACCTACCTGTGGGTGGTGCCTAGGGGGGTCTGCGCCACCTGGGCCCCTCCAAAGTGCCCCCTCACAGCCATCTTTTTTTCCCTCTCCCGAAAAACACCGGAAAGCTTGCTCAAGCTCGAGTTTTTGCTATTCTTGCTCGCAATTTTCAATCTCCTTGCTCAGCTCATCTTTGCTGCTGATTTTTGGAGGGATTGCTCCTTGGTATGTGCCTCCTCGACTTGTCCAATTAGATTTGTGATTGTTAGATTGTATCTTGAGTATTTTGTTTCTATAGGTGTCAGGTTGTGTGAGCTTGCATGCTTATTATATGCTTAGAGATTTAATTTTGATGCATGTGTAGCCCTCTAGCAAGTTCCTATAGTAGTTGCTCTTCATTTATCAACTTGGAAATCACTTGGTTTGATATTTGTCTAAAAATTTGAAAATAGAGTCGTCATGGACAACCACACATTTGGAGAGGTATTTGAGAGAGATGCACCTAGAAGGACAAGGCCTTCAAGATCATCCTTCTGTTATAGGCCCTCATACAATGAGGATCTCATCACTCCGCGATTCGGCGACGAGGGAGATGAGGGGGATGCACACCCCTCCGCTTTTCCTTGCCAAACCTTCTTGCGGGCTGCTAGGATTCTTGATGATTTTATGACCTTGGTTCGGAGGGCTGGTCTAACAAGCCTTATGCAGGATGAGAGCGTGCAATATGCTACGCTCACTAAAACATTTGTGGAGAGTTTCTCCTTTACTAACAGCATGTTCAGTCCAGATGTTTCTTTCAAAGTTCATGGCAAGTCTTACCATATGACTCTGAAGAAATTTTGTGAGGCTCTTGGACTTGGTACAACTGGGTCAGCAAAGAAGATTCCAACTCAACCCGCATTTGTTGGAGCTTTACCGCGGGATAACCAATGATGACAACCGTAGAGCTCAACGAGGAAAGATAAGAAACATTCAGCTTCCAGCCATTAGGTACTTCACTTACTATCTTGCCACTAGTGTTCTTGGTAGGAAGAACACTAGTTTCCAGCTATCATTTGGCTTTCTTAGCTGCTGCGCTCAACAATTAAGTACAATCTTGGTTCTCTCATTGCTCATCGTTTAACTGCTAAGGGACCCATTTATGGGGGAGTTATTGCTATGCATGTTCCTTCTGCTTTGGACATTGTTGATTATCCAAATGATATAGCTTTGGCTCCTCAAAGGCTTGATCTTGCACTAGCTCTACCCTTGAGAACTTGGTCTATAAAATGTTGTTTATTGACGGGGACGAGAGAGAGATCCCTCTACCCCAAACCACTTTGTTCAGTATTTCGCAGGGATCTTTGTCACGCTCCGTGGAGGAGATGGATGAGAAGCTACGCTCTCTTAGCTTCTATGGAAAATATTAGGAGGAAGGACCCTCTTACGACCCCGATGTACACTACACAGGGGAGTCCTCGAGCTCGTACCAGGACGAGGGAGCCTCCTCGTCATACTACGGAGGTGCACCTACTTGGGCACCATGGGATTGAGCCCCACTTAGGCCAAAATCCTAAGCTTTGGGGGAGGTATACCGACATCACACTCATCTATATATCATGTTCGGTCGGTTCTTTGTATATCCATTGTTTCGCTTTCTTTTTGGTTTTTGTTGCTTCTTTCTTAAAACACAAAAATACCAAAAATATTTTCGTTGTTTCTCTTGGTTTGTTTCTTTGTTTCTTTTCTTTGATTTGTCTTAAAAGAAAAATCCAAAAATATTTTGCTTTGTTTGGTTTGTTTTTGCTTTGTTGGCTTGTTTGAAAAAAATCGAAAACACCAAAAATATTTGTTGTTCTTCTTTGGTTTTGTGAGTTCTTCGCAGGGTTCAGCCGTCCTCAGTGGATTTTGGTTTCATGTTATTATTCAAGTCACACAAGTGAACGACAATAATGAAGATTAAGACAACTCGAGGTGTGGTAAGAGGCTGGTAACGAACTCTATTTGTTTTCATTTTTGTACATATACTCATCATTGTGAGCATGCTTAGTCTGTTCATTGTAAGGAGTATCTTACTGATGGATGCTCAGTAGTT
Source organism: Avena sativa (assembly GCA_916181665.1). NCBI lineage: Eukaryota > Viridiplantae > Streptophyta > Magnoliopsida > Poales > Poaceae > Avena > Avena sativa. Next base: position 123,251,842 of record OV702281.1, read on the forward strand.
CTTGTTTGTCTATGATTATCTCCAGCTTGCTAATAGTTTGTAGCATGTCATATGAATGTTTGATTGCATTGTTTTATTCATATTTTGGTATGATATTGTGGTATCATCCTCTGAAAGTTTCATGTGAATCGACTTGTCACATGCTCACGCATGCATATGACTAATCAATAGTCAGTAAGCCTCAATGATTTATTTTGCCTCAGACTTATTGTATCACTTTCAGGACATAATTAGTCCTGTTTTGTTGCAAGCATGATTATGAAAATTATTTCTCTCTCGTTTGTCACTCTCTCTTTTGCTAGCCTTCACTTGCGCTGAGAATGAGCTCTACCTGTGCTTCCAACTCCCCAAAACCAATATTGCCAACTGTGTCCACCATACCTACCTATTAGCATCATTTGCTATTTTAGTGCATATTCTATATGCCTTGTTTTCTTCCAAATAAAATGTTTGTCTGTTTTGAGAAAGTTAGTTAGTAAAGATCTCACGAACTTGATGGCACACTTTATTCCTTGCACTTAATAATCTTGAACCATCATTACTTGTCTATGAAAGTTATATGCTTGCAAATTATATGCTGGGAGTCAGCAGAACCATGCTGTCACGGGGAACGCTTTCAATACTTTTTAGATATCCTATCCAGTTGATACTTTCCTCTTTTGTTTATGGATGTCGACGATGTGAAATAAAAGGGGAGCTTGTGAGTTCATGGAGTCTATAAATTGTGTTAGAGAAACGCCTGGTCCGCTAGCCTAAGCCATGCCTTATCATGGTGGAAACTTGCAGCATCGCCATAATGAGCATTCTATGAAGCAGCCTCAATAAAAAGGTATGAACATAGTAAATAAAAAGATTGCTGAGATGCTCATTGTCTGCTCTCCTTGTCATTTTGATCACGGGATAGCTCCTGTATCATGCGCAAGGGGTACCCTGTTAGCGGTTCTTATGATATGCATGTATTTACAATGACAAGAACTCACAGGTAACCAAAGTTGAGTAGCAAGTGGAGCGGCCCTCGTACTCAAGGGACATGGGATTTCCAGTTTATGGACTGTCAAGCATATAATTCAGAGTGGACCTCACTTTCACCTTAACCACTTGAAGATGCCTATGATAGGGGCATGAGAGCTCAAAGCTAATGAGTACCTTCCTTTCAGCATTAGGAAGCCTTTCAAACTTTTCAAAACTTTTTCACTCCCTTGTTGAGTCACCACTTATTCTATGAGCACCTTCTTGAGAGCATAGTTGTTATTCTTGTGTTTGTTCCAAAACTTGGTTAATTATGTCATGACTTTGATGCTTGTATCTCTGATATTTTTACTTCTAGTTGAAAGTACAAAGGAAGTCGCCTAGAGGGGGGGGAGTGAATAGGATTTTAAAATTATTACGGTTTAGGATCAAGTAAATGCGGAATAAAACTAACGTTTAATTTATTGAGCACAAAACCTAGCCGCTAAGTTCACCTAGGTGCACCAACAACCTATGCTAAGCAATACAAGCAAAAAGGTGATAGCAAGGTATAAATACTTCAAGGACGATGGCTATCGCAATGTAAAGTGCATAAGTAAAGGGTTCGGTTGAGAGATAACCGATGGACGCGGAGATGAAGATTTGTTTCCCGAAGTTCACTTCCAAAGAAGCTACTTCTCCGTTGGAGAGGTGCGATGGCGCAATGCTCTCCGAACGCCACAAATGGCTCACCTCGAGGTGTGGTGGCTCGATGCTCACCCAACGCCACACAAGGCCTCACCCCGGATGCGGAAGCACGCAACACGCCGATGCCACAAAAGGCTCACCCTATTATCCCAAGTGCACACCAAAAAAGGCGGGCACTTGCTCCACTATGGGACACTTGAGGGCGGTCACCGAACCCGTACAAGATTGGGGCTAACTCCACAACTCAATTGGAGGCTCCCAACAACAAAGCCACAAAAGTCCAACAATGCCACAAAAGGCCAACAACGCCACAAAAGTCTACAAGACCACAAAAGGTCAACAAGACCACAAAAGGTCAATAATCCAACCACACAACCGTCTAGGGTTCCAAGGAACCCAAGAGAAAAAAGCTCACAAGCTTGAACTCGCCGAATCTCCGAGGAGAACTCAAACCTATGCACCAAATGCAAGGGCAAGTCCTTCTCTCCCAAATTCCAACAAAGATACAAAAACTATTGGGGGAATAAGGGAGGAAGAACACAAAAGGAGAACACAAAACTCTCCAGGATCTAGATCCCAATGATTCCTTCACAAAGAAGGGATTTGGCTTGGGGGGATTGTAGATCTATATCTCCTCTCTCAAATCCCTCAAAAAGATGCAAGAATCATAGGAGGGGAAAGGGAGAGGGAAAGCTTCTTCAAGGTTGACAATGGAGGAGAGAGAGAAAGCCAAGAACCAAGAAGAAAAGCTAGTACCCACGAAGGGGAAGAGGAGCCACTTTTAAAGGGCTCCCAGATTTGCCCGCTATGGGCATTCGCGACTCCTGGCCGGAACTTCCGGTGGGAGGCCAGAAGTTCCGGTGGCACACAGCCAACGGTCAAAAACTGCAGAGAGAGAAACTGAAAAAGCGAATCCTGGTCGGAACTTCTGCCGGTTCACCGGAACTTCCGGTCAGAGCGAAACTTCCGGTGGAAGTTCCGTCAAATAGACTTATTCAAAACAAATAGACGGTTACTGAACGTGAGCGGAACAAGAGCCAGAAGTTCAACCGGAACTTTTGGCGGCAACTAGGCCTGAGCGGAACTTCCGGTCCCTGGCCGGAACTTCCGGTGGGAGCGAAACTTCCGGTTGAAATTCCGACTGAAGTTCCGTAAAATAGCACATCCAAAACAGAAGGTTACTGAACGTGAGTGGAAGAAGACCCGGAACTTCCACCGGAACTTTCGGCGGCAAAGATGCCCTAGCGAAACTTCCGGTCAGGGAAATTCCAGAAACCAGAAAACCAGAAACGCAATAACTTTTGCATCTGAACTCCAAACGGCATGAAACCAATTTTGTTGTGGGTATCACCTTGGGAGAAAATATCATGAATATATATGTGAACTATCCCCCAAGGTGTGGAGCCGGAAAACTCGCAAGATCAAAAACCGCAATAAGATATGCAAGTGAAATCCTTAGATGATGAGCTAGAGCTTGTTATGATGGTGACCACAAGCTCTAGATCCTCTCATGGACAAGAACCAAAAAAACAACCAAGAAAGATGATGCTATGAATGCAAAGGTTTGATCTCTCTCCGAACGATGTGTAACTACCTCGGTGAATTACGCTGCTAGTTACAAGCCTGGATGAGCGGAAATGATTAAAATAGTACGGTGGGTCCCAAATGCCACTCACAGGTAGACCTTTCGGCCGTCCTAACCATTTCCAAACATCGGGACAAGAACGGGCGGCGTAATCGGCAGGCGAAGGGATCAACTACATACACAAATGAGTATGTATGCAAGCCACCATACAACAGTACATCAGAGCCATTCCATCTAAAAGAAATAGAAATATTGCAACGCCATACGGCAAGATCCAAATATCCTAGATAGATATAATAGTTTAGGATATCTCCCCATACATCAAACATCAGAGTATCAGGCGGAAGCGGCAAACAAGATCCGAGTACGGATAAGAAGCAAATCGGCATAAGATGCCCCATAAATAAACACATACCGCCCACAGATCTCATGGATCCCCGTTCCCGGAATCTCTACACCGAATGATCGTTGCCCACATCGTCCGTCTCCTCCACCCAGTATCCATCTTGCGAGTTTACCTGTTCATCTGAATCAAACAATATATCGTGTGAGACCCTAGGGGTACTCAGCAAGTCTTTATGCCTCTAAAGGGGACACAACCTGGGGTGACGCAATTGCAGCAAAAGATAATACCTAACAATTCTATAGATACTCGCTAACCATCCGCCTAACCAAAGATAGACGGATGTCCGTGAATTAATGACAACAGTTATAACGGTAATATTAACAGATCCATCCTCCTCCTCGCTTACCAACGAGGAAGCGGACGAACACCCCCCATCCGTTGGCAGTTTTATTATTCATTCCATGAGTGTTGCACTATTTACTAGTCACTTACTTAGTCAGATTAACAACGGTACTTTAGTTATACTTGTCTATGATCGAGAAACTGTACTCCAAGTCGTCCATAACCGCGGACACGGCTTTCAGAAAGTTTTACCCTGCAGGGGTGCACAAATAGCAACACACACTCGATCAACCTCAGAAAAACCAAATCAAAACCCAACGAGGCTTTCACGACAAAGCAATCACAAGATTCAGAAATATTTCAGGGGGCCACCCCATTAAGTATACCCGCAACGAAGCTGGCCGGCTCCGAGACGGACTCAAGGTTTGGGTGGACGGCTGTAAATGACTGGGAACCCGAAAGTGTGTCTGGGCTTGTCGATACCGCGAAATCGTATCCCGATCCTAAACAGTACAGGTGCAGTACCTCGCACAATTTTAAATAAAGCAGTAAAGCATGGCATAAGTACAGGATAGTAAATAAAACCTCAAACTAGTTTGTGGCCCCAAGAAATAAGAATGAATCAAGCTCTGGCTCAGGGGGGTCCCATAAGCCTCCCGGATGTGGATAGCGCGAATATTCAAGGAACAGGAATCAAGTACTCGGGGTCCTACGGGACACAAGTGAGCATGAAAAACCAAATAGCAGATATTGCTCACCGGTGCCACTTTCATTAGTTATCCCATACTACTCAGGTTAAGTTGTTTAGGTACCTCGTTATCCATCGGACACTCACATACCCTACACATGATGTTCTACGACTCGCATGGCTCAAACAACTCCTGTACTAATGGCTCATGGGATGGAGGAACAAGCTTTGGTGGGGTTTAAAAGTAAAGGCTATGCAATGCTTGGGATTCAGTTTAATGCAATCACGACTCGATGATGCAAGAATAAGATAGAGGCAATAGGTACTATATGTATGCAAGCATGTGGTAGTGCTTGCCTGGCAGCCCAGTTGAAGCGAGAGAAGGATCTGGGTAGTGCTCCTGGGTTTCTTGATATATCCCCTGCTCAGCGTCTATTCGAAGAAGAACCAAACAAACAAGGGCCAACATAAATAAAGTGCACAAGCATAAGAATAAAATGCGACAAGCAAACAATCATGCCATGATGAATGATGCACAATTTGCATGGCAATAAAGTAGCATGGCATGGGTGAGGTGTGGAATACAAGAATAAAGCCTCTTATTGAGTTTTGGTCACATTTTATACTCAAATAAGTTGCTGTAATCTTTACATTTATATGATGCATGCTGCAATTCAGAACATGGAATGCATAAACAGAAAGGTCTCGTCGAGCTAATCATTTTAGACATATTATTTGTTAAATTTGGAGTTATAAAACAAAAGTTATTAAATAAATAAGGAAAAGGGCATTTTAATGTAATTTAAATCAACTTGAAATTTTAAGTGTTCAAAATATATTTTGGATAGCATATTTGAATTCCTCATATTTTTCTGTTTTCAAAACATATATTACATGTTTAATTTGGATTCATATTTCAAAAGTTGTTTAAAACAGATTTAAATTTGAATTTTAAAACAATTTTGAAAAGTTTGAATTAAAACAGAAAGACAGAAAAACTTCTGCTACTCACCCAGATCTAGCCACAACCACAGACAAGTGGGGCCAGGGCTGGCTGGGACACACGCGCACAGAAAGGGTTTCTTCACCGCAGCTTTACCTAGCCCCTGCGAATGACAGGTGGGGCCAGCGGCCACGGGCCCACGTGACAGCGGCGAGAGGGATAGGAACTGACAGGTGGGGCTGGGGCTGGAGCGCGGGTTAAGGTTTACAGAAGTCAGGCCTCTTTTTGTAAAACTCCACAGGCACAGACAGGTGGGGCTAGCGTGTACCGCGGGTTGAGCGAGAGAAACACGGAGGGGCTATCTGCAAAAAGGCGACGCGTACTGTTGTTCTTCTCTGAATTCTCTGTCGAGCAATCGATGCGCGACAGTGGCAGGACGCGACGCGGGGGGGGGGGAGACTCGAGCCCGCGACCTGGCGTACGCGCAGAGGGTGGAGCCACTGCGGTAGGCCTGGGTTGGTGTTAGAAGGGCGGATGGCGGCTGGTTAAGCCGTCTGCGAGGCGCAGCGGCGAGTAGACGACAGCGCCGCCGGCGCACGCAGCGTGCTCGCCGAAACGAACGGTGAGACCAGAGGGGGTTTGCGAGGGAGAGGATGTCAGAAGGTGTCAGAAGATCACCGCGGGGCTCTCGGTGGTGGTGGATCGGGCAGACGTGCAGCGGATCGGCGGTGGAGCTGGAGGACAGCGAGCTAGGGTTTCGCTCGGGCGATGACGGTGTGCAGCGGCCTGGGGCTCCTCCTCCTTGGCTCCGTGTACAGGGCGACGCTGGTGCTCGGCTCGGCCTTCCCCAACGCCTGTGATCTCCACGCCACCGGCTGGTAAGAGGAGGAAAGGTGGAGGCCGACGGTGGCCGGCGAGAGAGGGTGGCCGATGGTGGAGAGGAAGGAGAGGAGAGGGCAAGGCCCTGGGGAGTTCTGGGGATGGATCTGAGCGAAGCAGAGAGGTGGGAGTAGATAGGAACGGAGAGAGGGGGTAGATGGCGTGGTGGAGGGGAAAGGTGGCGTCGGCCACTTTTTCCTTCTCCTTCACGTGCTCGAGCTGGCTGGGCTGGCTGGGGCTGTTCCAGGGCGAGGCAGTGAGGCTGCTGGGTGGGGTCGGCGTGAGGAAGAGAAGAGAGGGAGGGACTAGCTCGGGTTAAGTTAGATGGTGGCCTCGGGTTAGGTAGAGGGTAGTCTTGGATTAGGGTTTTGGAGAGAGGGGGTAAGGAGGCTAGATGGGACCAGCATGGTATAGAGAGGAGAGATGAGAGAGGGGGGGGGGGCTTGGTTAGGGTTTTGGTTTAGAACTAGGGTTAGAAGAAACAGAGGCAACTAGGGTTAGGGTTTTGGAGAGAGGATAAGAGAGAGAGGATGATGTGGTGGTGGCTTTTTGGCAAGACCAAACTAGATCAAGCAAAAGGAGTGGTAGGGAGGGATAGAGGATGATTCACTCAAAAACCAAAGAAAGACCAAAAGAGATCAAATGGGGGTGATGGTTGCATGGCCCATGCAAGTATTTAATGCCATGTGTTAATCTTGTGAAAACAAAATAAAATCTCATGGCATTTATTTATGTGCATCCTCAAAAGATGGAGTAAGGGCCAAGCTAAGGATTGAAGGAATGTTCTATGTGGAGTGAAAGGGGATGACCATATTTGAATAAAAATGGGACATGCTAGTGTGTATGTGCCACTAGGTATTTAGTAAGCCCAAAAATATCCCAACAGGATAATAACCCCAAAACAGCCCATATGGAAGCTAGAAAAGGGTTCCACTCACAAGGCATGCTAAGGTGGCCATGTGGCTCTCATAAACCAATAATGTGGAAACAATATGGTGCATATATGAGAGAATGTGGAGATTGAATTGGATCCATCCCAACCCACATGAGCTAGAGGTAAAACCAGATAAGTTGCAATGCTCATATAAGATGGAATGGTGGAATGGTGGGGTGATGACAAGAAGGGTGGTGGAGTTAATAAAAGAGATGCCCCCAACTCAACTTGGGCATTAAACAATATATCAATAACCAAATACAATATCAAGAGGCAAATACAATTTACAATGCATATGAGAGAAGAACCAAACCAAAAAGGGTTTTATATGATGCTCAAATGCAAGGTGGCATGATGACATGAGCATGATATAATTATGATGCAACAATTATATATATAGGAAGTAGCATTTATATAGACTAGGCTAGTAGCATTGCAATTGTTAGACAATTGGGATGCTACAGCTCTCCCCCACTAAACAAGAATCTCGCCCCGAGATTCCTAGGAAAAAGAAAACAACACAAGGAGAGGCGGGTGTTCGAACGAAGGCGACCCTCACGTTCCCAAGTTGATGAACAACGGAATGGTGCGACCACTACACCTTGCAAAACTTGCTAGACTTGTTGCGAGTCTTGCGTTTTGCTTGAGAAACAACGGGTTAGAAGAGTTGAAGGATTGTCGTGAGACAAGAAGGATAGGATGGACATAGCTCCGGTTTTCTCAAGAAACATGATAAGAGAATATAACCACTTGTGAAAGAAAAGGAAAACATGATGTATCATGGATAAAGAAAGACACACCATTAAGATTAAAGATTTACCGATACGAGAGAGGATGAATCTTTGTCTCGCCGGAAGAAAGGAGCTAGATTGGAGAGGTTTTGAACCACTATTACAATAGCATCGTATCTTCTCTCGGATTTGAGAAATGAAGTTCGGAAACAATATTGCCTTCAAACAATAGAGTCCCTTGATATCAACAGAAAGATTTAGTTAGACATCGTCGGATTAGATTCTTGTTGCGCCGGTAAGAACCAAGGATCACACAATTTAGGTGCGCAGATATAACTTCCAGAGATGGATGTGAAGCCAGATCATGGTGGAATCCCGAGAAGCAAAGAATATGGAGGATCTGGAGTTTATTGTAGAGATACTTATTGCTTTCTTTAGCCTTGAGGCTAACGCAATAGATTTGCGGCTGATGGCATCAACCATAATTGGCTTTACCACAGAAAAAGAATTGATGAAACAAAGAGAGAGATAGTTTCCTTTAATCTTGTTTGGGGATATCGAGCATCGGTAGAAAGACGAGGATAGAAAAAAGGTTTGCGTTTGTTTCCACCAGATAATTGAGGATTTTGCTCCGTGTAGAAAGGGTGAGAACACCAACAAGAGATTATTGATTACTTTCTTCGAAAGAGCACTCCGGAAAAACAAGGACGGAAGTAAAAGTATCAAGGGATAAAGGCCACTTCTAACTTCCGTGGAATGAGTGAAATCACATTAATTCGCCAATTCAATGTACCAGAGCGAATGATAAGAGTAGTGGTATGGTAGCTACTCCATCCCGCACTCAAAGCATTACTCCGCACATGAATAAGAAAATCATGCAACCCAACTACCGAAACAGACTGAAGGTGTTGGCAAAAACTCATAGAACTCCGTTAGAAAACAAGGATAGATGCAAACGATTCGCCGGATTCATAGATAGATAAAGATGATGATGTTGTCGTCATGTCGGAAGTACCAAGCCACCGGAAAGATATAAAGGAAGATCACGGAGACAACTGCAAAATTTCACAGATATGGAAAAAGATAGCACCACTTGAACAGAAGGAATACAAGATCTGGAAGGTCTTCATGGCCTCCGGTGGATTGAGCATAGACGATAGAGCGAGAGGGTTTCAAGAGATTACTTAACGAGGTTGAGGTGAAAGAACTCCATGTTCTTCTTGAAATGATTGAGAGAGGTTTAGCGGTCTTGAGGAAAACTTCGGCGGAACGACGATGATAACTTGCCAACAAGGAACAACTCCGGATTGGTTGAAGATGGAGGATGGAATCAACAATGGACTTGCTGATTCCAGAGTTGAAGTAATGTATTTAGCAGAAGGACGTGGTCGAGATATGTGACTTCAAAAAGTCAGAATTCTCACTTTGAGACTTTGCACACAAGCAGTGCTCACAAAGCTTGAGAGAAAGAGACACAGACGATCTTCCATGTCCTTCCATTGATATCGAATAGGCAAGCATATTATCAACATATACCACCATGGATTAACAAGATATTCCCAGAATACCAAGTTCAAGAGGCGGGAGAACGAACAAATGCTCGAAACACTTTCTGAGCTCAACGCTCTTTGAAAGATCAACGTTACGAGTAAGGATTCCTGTTGAAGAAGATGCGCTGACAGAATAGGTTAACTGGTCCTTCGGAAGAAAAAGAGATGTCACCTGGTTCACATTGTCGATCGGATCACCGGTTTCAAAGATAAAGAGATCTTGGATAAGAACCGATGATAGCTCATACCTTAAGCAAAGCTATCAGAGACGAAAAGATGCAATTCCCTCGTATCCAGGAGAATTGTGCAGATATGGGGTTCAAAAGGATGTGCAGCATGATGAACAGATGATAGACCGCCGTAGTGCTTGGAGAAACTCTGGATTGCTAAAGATGCTTGAATATGCATAGATATGATCGCGGTGTACTCAAAATCACAGGAGATAACCGTCACCATTTGGAGGATAGTGTTGATAGCATTTTCCATATTCCACTCATGATAAGTGTCATATAGCTATGCCGAGAACCAAATTACAATCACCAGCATCGGATCGACACATGTTATGTAATTAGCCCAAGAGAATTGGAGATGAAATGAAACTCTAGGGTTAAGCGCCGGTGACAAAAGAATGAGTTAGCATGGACATGCTGATAAAAGGGAGATAGATAATGTTTCACACACGACTGAAAAGGAGTGTGGAAGCACAGATGTATCAAAGAAAAAATTTCCGCATTTTTCGGTATTGAAATACCAATAGATGCGCAAAAACACTTATCAGGTAGCGATTAGCAACTGATGGTTTCACAGAATGTGGAGTTGCTAGAAGGAAGGACACCCTTAAGAAGATGGCACCGGTTAACAAGGAGTCAGATAGATCGCGCCGGTATTCAAAAGCCTGTCAGTATGGAATGTACCAACAGTTGATAACCAAAGGCAGATAAAGATAACATGTTGGATGCAACAGATAGACAAGGAATTACACACACACACAACCTATGGTACTACGGAAACCCAGAACACGTGAATCCTAGTTTGAATTTTTAAGAAGAGGATTGAAAATGTTACACTTCCTTACCAGAAAAGGGTGGTGGGTGGGTAAGAAGAAAAGTGGAAGCAGTCCTACTCTCACGTTTTGTTTTTCCCTAGTATACATAGCTACCAAAAATATTTGCTAGACTGACAACGACCATTTGGCTGAGACCCTGAAGGGCGGGATGGCTCTGATACCAATTGTAACTACCTCGGTGAATTACACTCCTAGTTACAAGCCTGGATGAGCGGAAATGGTTAAAATAGTACGGTGGGGCCCAAATGCCACTCACAGGTAGACCTTTCGGCCGTCCTAACCATTTCCAAACATCGGGACAAGAACGGGCGGCGTAATCGGCAGGCGAAGGGATCAACTACATACACAAATGAGTATGTATGCAAGCCACCATACAACAGTACATCAGAGCCATTCCATCTAAAAGAAATAGAAATATTGCAACGCCATACGGCAAGATCCAAATATCCTAGATAGATATAATAGTTTAGGATATCTCCCCATACATCAAACATCAGAGTATCAGGCGGAAGCGGCAAACAAGATCCGAGTACGGATAAGAAGCAAATCGGCATAAGATGCCCCATAAATAAACACATCCCGCCCACAGAGCTCACGGATCCCCGTTCCCGGAATCTCTACACCGAATGATCGTTGCCCACATCGTCCGTCTCCTCCACCCAGTATCCATCTTGCGAGTTTACCTGTTCATCTGAATCAAACAATATATCGTGTGAGACCCTAGGGGTACTCAGTAAGTCTTTATGCCTCTAAAGGGGACACAACCTGGGGTGACGCAATTGTAGCAAAAGATAATACCTAACAATTCTATAGATACTCGCTAACCATCCGCCTAACCAAAGATAGACGGATGTCCGTGAATTAATGACAACAGTTATAACGGTAATATTAACAGATCCATCCTCCTCCTCGCTTACCAACGAGGAAGCGGACGAACACCCCCCATCCGTTGGCAGTTTTATTATTCATTCCATGAGTGTTGCACTATTTACTAGTCACTTACTTAGTCAGATTAACAACGGTACTTTAGTTATACTTGTCTATGATCGAGAAACTGTACTCCAAGTCGTCCATAACCGCGGACACGGCTTTCAGAAAGTTTTACCCTGCAGGGGTGCACAAATAGCAACACACACTCGATCAACCTCAGAAAAACCAAATCAAAACCCAACGAGGCTTTCACGACAAAGCAATCACAAGATTCAGAAATATTTCAGGGGGCCACCCCATTAAGTATACCCGCAACGAAGCTGGCCGGCTCCGAGACGGACTCAAGGTTTGGGTGGACGGCTGTAAATGACTGGGAACCCGAAAGTGTGACTGGGCTTGTCGATACCGCGAAATCGTATCCCGATCCTAAACAGTACAGGTGCAGTACCTCGCACAATTTTAAATAAAGCAGTAAAGCATGGCATCAGTACAGGATAGTAAATAAAACCTCAAACTAGTTTGTGGCCCCAAGAAATAAGAATGAATCAAGCTCTGGCTCAGGGGGGTCCCATAAGCCTCCCGGATGTGGATAGCGCGAATATTCAAGGAACAGGAATCAAGTACTCGGGGTCCTACGGGACACAAGTGAGCATGAAAAACCAAATAGCAGATATTGCTCACCGGTGCCACTTTCATTAGTTATCCCATACTACTCAGGTTAAGTTGTTTAGGTACCTCGTTATCCATCGGACACTCACATACCCTACACATGATGTTCTACGACTCGCATGGCTCAAACAACTCCTGTACTAATGGCTCATGGGATGGAGGAACAAGCTTTGGTGGGGTTTAAAAGTAAAGGCTATGCAATGCTTGGGATTCAGTTTAATGCAATCACGACTCGATGATGCAAGAATAAGATAGAGGCAATAGGTACTATATGTATGCAAGCATGTGGTAGTGCTTGCCTGGCAGCCCAGTTGAAGCGAGAGAAGGATCTGGGTAGTGCTCCTGGGTTTCTTGATATATCCCCTGCTCAGCGTCTATTCGAAGAAGAACCAAACAAACAAGGGCCAACATAAATAAAGTGCACAAGCATAAGAATAAAATGCGACAAGCAAACAATCATGCCATGATGAATGATGCACAATTTGCATGGCAATAAAGTAGCATGGCATGGGTGAGGTGTGGAATACAAGAATAAAGCCTCTTATTGAGTTTTGGTCACATTTTATACTCAAATAAGTTGCTGTAATCTTTACATTTATATGATGCATGCTGCAATTCAGAACATGGAATGCATAAACAGAAAGGTCTCGTCGAGCTAATCATTTTAGACATATTATTTGTTAAATTTGGAGTTATAAAACAAAAGTTATTAAATAAATAAGGAAAAGGGCATTTTAATGTAATTTAAATCAACTTGAAATTTTAAGTGTTCAAAATATATTTTGGATAGCATATTTGAATTCCTCATATTTTTCTGTTTTCAAAACATATATTACATGTTTAATTTGGATTCATATTTCAAAAGTTGTTTAAAACAGATTTAAATTTGAATTTTAAAACAATTTTGAAAAGTTTGAATTAAAACAGAAAGACAGAAAAACTTCTGCTACTCACCCAGATCTAGCCACAACCACAGACAAGTGGGGCCAGGGCTGGCTGGGACACACGCGCACAGAAAGGGTTTCTTCACCGCAGCTTTACCTAGCCCCTGCGAATGACAGGTGGGGCCAGCGGCCACGGGCCCACGTGACAGCGGCGAGAGGGATAGGAACTGACAGGTGGGGCTGGGGCTGGAGCGCGGGTTAAGGTTTACAGAAGTCAGGCCTCTTTTTGTAAAACTCCACAGGCACAGACCCAGGTGGGGCTAGCGTGTACCGCGGGTTGAGCGAGAGAAACACGGAGGGGCTATCTGCAAAAAGGCGACGCGTACTGTTGTTCTTCTCTGAATTCTCTGTCGAGCAATCGATGCGCGACAGTGGCAGGACGCGACGCGGGGGGGGGGGGAGACTCGAGCCCGCGACCTGGCGTACGCGCAGAGGGTGGAGCCACTGCGGTAGGCCTGGGTTGGTGTTAGAAGGGCGGATGGCGGCTGGTTAAGCCGTCTGCGAGGCGCAGCGGCGAGTAGACGACAGCGCCGCCGGCGCACGCAGCGTGCTCGCCGAAACGAACGGTGAGACCAGAGGGGGTTTGCGAGGGAGAGGATGTCAGAAGGTGTCAGAAGCTCACCGCGGGGCTCTCGGTGGTGGTGGATCGGGCAGACGTGCAGCGGATCGGCGGTGGAGCTGGAGGACAGCGAGCTAGGGTTTCGCTCGGGCGATGACGGTGTGCAGCGGCCTGGGGCTCCTCCTCCTCGGCTCCGTGTACAGGGCGACGCTGGTGCTCGGCTCGGCCTTCCCCAACGCCTGTGATCTCCACGCCACCGGCTGGTAAGAGGAGGAAAGGTGGAGGCCGACGGTGGCCGGCGAGAGAGGGTGGCCGATGGTGGAGAGGAAGGAGAGGAGAGGGCAAGGCCCTGGGGAGTTCTGGGGATGGATCTGAGCGAAGCAGAGAGGTGGGAGTAGATAGGAACGGAGAGAGGGGGTAGATGGCGTGGTGGAGGGGAAAGGTGGCGTCGGCCACTTTTTCCTTCTCCTTCACGTGCTCGAGCTGGCTAGGCTGGCTGGGGCTGTTCCAGGGCGAGGCAGTGAGGCTGCTGGGTGGGGCCGGCGTGAGGAAGAGAAGAGAGGGAGGGACTAGCTCGGGTTAAGTTAGATGGTGGCCTCGGGTTAGGTAGAGGGTAGTCTTGGGTTAGGGTTTTGGAGAGAGGGGGTAAGGAGGCTAGATGGGACCAGCATGGTATAGAGAGGAGAGATGAGAGAGGGGGGGGGCTTGGTTAGGGTTTTGGTTTAGAACTAGGGTTAGAAGAAAGAGAGGCAACTAGGGTTAGGGTTTTGGAGAGAGGATAAGAGAGAGAGGATGATGTGGTGGTGGCTTTTTGGCAAGACCAAACTAGATCAAGCAAAAGGAGTGGTAGGGAGGGATAGAAGATGATTCACTCAAAAACCAAAGAAAGACCAAAAGAGATCAAATGGGGGTGATGGTTGCATGGCCCATGCAAGTATTTAATGCCATGTGTTAATCTTGTGAAAACAAAATAAAATCTCATGGCATTTATTTATGTGCATCCTCAAAAGATGGAGTAAGGGCCAAGCTAAGGATTGAAGGAATTTTCTATGTGGAGTGAAAGGGGATGACCATATTTGAATAAAAATGGGACATGCTAGTGTGTATGTGCCACTAGGTATTTAGTAAGCCCAAAAATATCCCAACAGGGTAATAACCCCAAACCAGCCCATATGGAAGCTAGAAAAGGGTTCCACTCACAAGGCATGCAAAGGTGGCCATGTGGCTCTCATAAACCAATAATGTGGAAACAATATGGTGCATATATGAGAGCATGTGGAGATTGAATTGGATCCATCCCAACCCACATGAGCTAGAGGTAAAACCAGATAAGTTGCAATGCTCATATAAGATGGAATGGTGGAATGGTGGGGTGATGACAAGAAGGGTGGTGGAGTTAATAAAAGAGATGCCCCCAACTCAACTTGGGCATTAAACAATATATCAATAACCAAATACAATATCAAGAGGCAAATACAATTTACAATGCATATGAGAGAAGAACCAAACCAAAAAGGGTTTTATATGATGCTCAAATGCAAGGTGGCATGATGACATGAGCATGATATAATTATGATGCATCAATTATATATATAGGAAGTAGCATTTATATAGACTAGGCTAGTAGCATTGCAATTGTTAGACAATTGGGATGCTACACGATGCATACGAGACACCCGCTTGAGAGCCCCTCTTGATAGCACGGCTATCTATCCTAAACCCGGTCTCCCAACTAACAATACGAGACCGGCAAAAGAAAATCCCTATCAAGAACATACCTTTGCCTTGAGCATCCCACTTGAACTTGATGTAGACCGTCTTGTTCTTCTATAGTGGGAACACCTTTCTTGGATGCTCTTGCTTGATGAAGATGAAGACTTGCAAATTGCTCCCCCATACTCCATGGGGAAACCTCTTCTTTGAACTTGTCTTCATCATTCCATGAGCACGAGGATGGCAAGCTTCAAGCATGAGATCTTCTAGAGATGGCGCATCTTGAGCTCGCCCTTCTTCATCCCTACTTGAGGTTGATCCATCTTGATGCAACTCTTTTCACATGCCTTGATCGACCTTCAAGCTCCTTCTTTCTTCATGATTCCAATGGGCACAAAGCCCTTGGACATTTCTTCATCTTCCAACCTTGAGACCAACACATGGCCCAAGCGATGCCAATGGACAAACCTACAAGTGAAACTCAATTTACACATTAGTCCATAGAGATTGTCTTTAATTACCAAAACCACACATGGGGGCATACATGCCCTTTCACTAGTCTTCACTTGAACTTCAGAGGTGCCTTGGCATTTATATTGTTCTCTACAAACAAAGGCAAGCGATATACCAATGTATCATACCTTACTATGAGCATTGCAATGTTGCTTATTGTCACATCCCAAGATTTTCCAAATCTTGTAATGTGAAAATAAATGAATAAAATAAAAAAATTTGTTTGATTTTTAGAGCTAGAAGAAACTTTTAAAACCAATTGGAACTTCAAACCCATTGAATAAAATAAAATCCTAAAGGGATTTAAAAAAAAATAATAAACATTTTAAATAAAGGAAAACAAAATATTTTGGAAATACTATTTTTGATCATTAAAATAAAAGGATTTGGTTTTCAATTAAAAATTTTATAGATAAAGATTGTTTTATAGAGCCAAATTAAACCTTGGCTAAGTCTTTGAATAAAACAATTTGTTTTGATAAAAATAGTAAAGGATTTAATATCCAAGTTTTCTTAATAAAGATTCTATCATTTATAAACCATCAAAAACTTAATTTTTTAATTTAATAAAGTTTTCCAAGTATTTTATATTCTCTAATAAAACCTAAATAAAGTGTTTTGTCTTTATTTTAGATTTCAAAATAAATATTCTCAATAAAACAAACCCTAGATGATTTAATAATGAAAGTCTATTTTATTTAATTAATAATGGACTCTAACATAAAATGTTATTTTGTTTTAAAACAAATTTCCAAATATTATATACCTCCCAAATTAAACCTACTAATTTGATTTTGAAAATATTTAAGTTTTAAATGAAGATTTTATTAATAAAATCAAACCTTATTTGATTAATAAACCTTGACCATTTTATATAACTAATATTGGACCCTTTAGCAAAAATGTTATTTTGTTTTAAACAAGTTTTCCAAATATTCTTTATTTCCAAATAAAACCTACTGTTTGATTTTGAAAGCATTTTGGATTTTAAATGAAGATTTTATTAAATAAAACAAACCCTATTTTATTAAATAACTAATGATCCATTTATTTAATTAATAAATGGAACCTAAAAAGATGTAAAATAATATTTTATTTTAGAATGTGAATTATGATGTTAAGCAGAACCAAATTCATATTTGAAAAGCTTGATGATTGTTTGAATCATTTTGAATGTGTTTGGTTGTTTGAATTTCAAAACAGGAAAATAGAATTAGAAAAAGAAAAAGGAATCAGACAGAAAAAAAAATAAGAAAACAGACCCAACCCACTACCCCGGCCCAAACAGCCCACCTAGCCCAACTTCCCTCCCCAAACCGTTTTCTTTTTCACTCAGAACCGCACCCACCCAGCAACCGACAAGTGGACCTCCCCTCGATTCTTTTCCCCACTGACCAGTGGACCCCTTTCCAATGTTCTCCTTCTCCACCCCGCGACTGCTTCTTCCTCCTCTCGTCGCCGTTGCCAGCATTGAATCGCGGCATCAATACGCCTTAACACAGCCACCATAACTCGCCGCGATCAAGCACCTTAAATCGCCAGTCACTCCTCTCCGTTTCCCCTCTGCCTCCTTCCCCAAGCACGCCCCCAGGCTGCCATAATTCGTCAGCCACTCCCTCTGCCTCCGACGACCCCTCTCGCCAATTCCGGCCAGCACACGCTCCCTTCCGCCTCCCTGAGCACACGAGCACGCTCACCATACACGGGCGCATCCTTCTGTGTCAATCACTCGACCGCGGGCGCCCCAGAGCTTGGGCTTGGACTAGCTCTGACAGCGCCGCCGCCTGTTTCATCTCCGACGACAACCCCAGGTAGAGACCGGCCGCCCCTTTGCTTCTCGATCATGCTAGCAGCTTCACCTTGGTCTTGCGCACCTAATCGTGCCCTCTGTTTGGCTTCTCATGATCGACAGCGTCGCCCTGACCGCAACCAGGACCACCTGACACCGTTCGCAACTCTGGCGAGGAATTACTGCAACCCTAGTACGCCCCTTGTCAAGCCAGCAGCACCTTGAGCTTCGCCGTGTTCTCCTGAGCCTGGTGAGCATCTTCCCTTTCTCCCTAACCTCCTGTAGCATCGGCACCGTCGTCGACCGACAGCTCCGCCGCCGGTAGCCACCGCAGCGCCGCCCATCTGTGGCTGGTGTGCCTAGCACTGTTAGATCGTCATCGTAAGGCCACGATAGAATCATTTAACGCCGAAGAGGTATGCGCTCAGTACCGCACGATCGGACTTAATCCAACGCACCGCAATGCTGATCCGCGCGAAACGGTACCGTCCAGTAGGGTACTGCCGCGTGGCACTAGAATCTGTTTAAAAGAATGTTTGAATCAGATTTATTTGCAAACTTCAAACCCTTGTAACTTTCAAACCACACGTCCAAAAATTGCAAATTTTATGTCATTGGATTCAGGAGAACAAGCCCTAGCCAACCATGGCCTTAGTTTAGCAAATAGTATCTGTTAACTTGTTTGAAATTGCAGAAACTTTTGTATGCTTGTTTAGAGTATAAAAATTGTTTAAAATTGAATTTAGGGTTAAAACTTTTGCAAACTGGTTTGATGTGACCTTACTGACCCTAGGAACCAACCCTTGGTGTTGGAAATGATTTTTGTAAGATTTAGGTTAGATTACTTGACTTAGTCATTTTCTAGCCAAATAAAAAGAATGGTTTTTGGTTATAAAAATGTTTATGGAAAGAGAACTTTAAGGAAATGTTTTTGACCAAACCTACTGACCCAAAAACACCAAGTTTTGCAATTGCAACTCATTTGGTGAACAACTTAAGAGTTTTGCCTTAATAAAAACATTTTTCACCACATGAAATGATAAATAGATTTAAAATAGTTTTTGGACAAAACCCTCTTGCTAATGACTTTGCCACTTTGGTAAATGACCAATTTGGATCTTACAAAGTTTAGAAACCCCATAGAGACCCCTTTGCAAAATAAAACTATCTTGTGCATGCTCCCATGCATGACTTGGATTCCATTACTTTGTGTGTGTGAAGAATTGTTTGTTTGACTTTGGTTTGGAATGTGAATTGAATTTGTGTTTGCTTGATTGATTTGTAGTGAAATGTGAGACTAGAAAGATCAAGGAGTGAACCAGCATTCCCTACCAAAAAGGCAAGTGATGCTTCATACTTTTGTCCCATTACTTTTTCTATGCTTTAGTGATTTTGCTAAGTAAAACTTGCATGAATTTTTCTAAGTATAGGACTTGCTATAGGAAAACCTAGTAGATGAATCCTTAGTAGGATTTTTCCTAAGTTAAGTTTCCTATTACTACCAAGCTTAGCCTAGCTAATAGAAAACATGGGTGGAAATATATTCACACTATGGAAAAATATTCTAAGTCTGAGGACTTAAGTTTTGTTTAATAAAACAACTAAATTAATGAATCACCTGGGTGGAATGGGCTTGCTTGGTGGAGAATGGTTGAGTGGTTCACAATACCATAGGCTTGGATTGTGTATCTCACTTGTGGAATGCCACCCAGGAAACAAAGAGATTTGAGATGTCAAATGTTGAGAAGCTTCAAGTGCAACCACTTGGCAATATGGGCTCTGCCATGATCATATAGGTTGCAAGAACTTAGCCAAATGGACAGTGGGTGGTAGTGTTTGATAGGTTGGAACGCGTCCATTTTGGTCTAAGGGAAAGCTTCTGAAAGATCTTGTCTTGGGAAACCAAGTCTTGTGGGTAAAGTGCACCACCTCTGCAGAGTGTAAAATCTAAGTACTTAGCCATGTCCCTGGTAAAGGACAATTTGAGCATCAAGACATGGAAGCAATCAAGAATCTCATCATTCAAATTTCTAAATTAAAAACTTGTGGTTTGAACAAGGGATTGTTTGAATTCTTCAATCATTGATGGAAAGATGGCTTGGTACAAGGATCTTGAAATCTTTGATTGAGGGAAATGATTTTTATCAAAGCAAAAACTTAGTATTTTCAAATGTTAAGGAAAATCCTATTTTGAGCAATGCAAGCCTCAACTCCACTTAGCCAAATGCATATAGATGATAGACTCCACTATACAAATATAGTATCACTTGCCAATACAATTCAAATGTATTGACCCTTTGTGGCTGTAACTTGTATGTTGCAGGATGCTTGTTTTAGTGAAGATTGTTTGATTAGGATTACAAAGTCTACAACCAACATCTGCCTGTGGCACTTTGAAGATGAAGGACCCATGACTATATTTATTCCGCTGCAATGTAATGTAATAGCCTAATGAGCTATGTTTGATGTAATAAAATTATGTTATTCCTGGTTATAAAGTTATATTATGACCTTTGTTTCTTGATATTACATCTTAACTGTGGATGCTAGCTATTGATCCAGGGACTAGCATTGTAAAACACAGGAGGGATCAACCTTATTAGGTTGGGACCCCTACAGATGGTATCAGAGCATTGTGTTGCCTGTAGGATTTGTAAACCCTAGGATTGGACAAAAACCCTTAGAAAAATAGGAGTTGTATTTGTTCCAAAAACTTATTTACAAAAACACTTGTAAACTCTTTCCTCAACCATTTTGGTTTCAACTCTACATCTCTTCTACTTCAACTTGATGGAAAAACCTACCCATGGCCAAAGACTACACCATGTGCAAAGGACTTCTTCAACTTCTTCAACCCTAATGACTTCAACATCTTCAACTCTAATGACTTCAACATCTTCAGCATATTCACCAAGGACTTCCAACTTGGAAACTACTAAGGACTACAAGTGAAACAAGGAAATCTTGCTTAAGATTTAGAGACTGAGGGAATGCAAAATAAGAAGGAGCCATCAACAACTTTGAAGTATTGCAACCAAGAGTTTTTCTCAAGGAAACCATGATCTCATACAAGAAGAATCAAGAAGGAAGGAAAGATCACAAGTGAACCATATAGATGGACCACCATAATTTAGTTAAGTCAAACCACCAACTTATGTGGTGTAACAAAAATATTTTGATGCCTAAAAAATGTGCTTGAACTTTGTTGTTTGAGTGAAATGATTGTTTGTGATTGCATACACATTGTTTGTGTGAATTGTGATGTGTGTGATTAGAAATAATTCCTTAGAAATATTTTGCCTATTCTAATCCCAATCCAACCCAAACAGATGACTACTCCAAGAGACACCAACACCAAACAAGAGGACAACATGAGAGAACTTATAGCAACCCAAAACCAGTTGTGCCAAGAGACAACTCAGCTTTTAGCCAACAACAATGGACTAGACCCATCCATACAAAGGATTTTGAAACTTCAAACCCAATTGTTGCAAGGATTGGTTACTCAAGTGATCAACATGAGAGAAAACTTTTCCCAAGGAGCTAATGACAACAAGGATGACAAAGATATTAATCTAGAAGGAACCCAAGCTAGCAATATTTTTGGAGACAAGGATCATGCATCCAAGGAGCATGAAGATCAATGCCCCAAGAAGAGAGAAAGATCTCCCACCTATGAAGAACATGAACTAGAAGAACTCCTAGCTTTGGAGAGAACCAAAAAGAAGAAAAAGGACATAAGCCAAGTGCAATGTTTCAATTGCAACGAGATGGGACACTATGCCAATGAATGCCCAGAAAAGAAGAAGAACCAAAGAAACAAACAAGACACAATGATACCAAAGGAAAAGAAAGATATCAGCCAAGTGATGTGTTTCAAATGCAAGGAACTAGGCCACTATGCAAGCAATTGTCCAGAAAAGATGAAGAACAAGATAAACCAGTCTATGGAGAAGCTCAACCTTGGCCCATGAGTCAAGTGTAGAAATAAAGCAAAAGTTTGCTTAGAGAAGTTTCCAGGACCCAAGAAGGCCAAGATGTAATTTTTGTTTGAACATTTTTTAAGGGTGGTAGTACCCTAGTTGTTTTGAACTTGCTTGTAACCCAGCCTTCCCAAATCTCGGGACGAGATTTATTTTAAGGGTGGTAGCCTGTCACATCCCAAGATTTTCCAAATCTTGTAATGTGAAAATAAATGAATAAAATAAAAAATTTTGTTTGATTTTTAGAGCCAGAAGAAACTTTTAAAACCAATTGGAACTTCAAACCCATTTGAATAAAATAAAATCCTAAAGGGATTTAAAAAAATAATAATAAACATTTTAAATAAAGGAAAACAAAATATTTTGGAAATACTATTTTTTATCATTAAAATAAAAGGATTTGGTTTTCAATTAAAATTTTTATAGATAAAGATTGTTTTATAGAGCCAAATTAAACCTTGGCCAAGTCTTTGAATAAAACAATTTGTTTTGATAAAAATAGTAAAGGATTTAATATCCAAGTTTTCTTAATAAAGATTCTATCATTTATAAACCATCAAAAACTTAATTGTTTAATTTAATAAAGTTTTCCAAGTAGTTTATATTCTCTAATAAAACCTAAATAAAGTGTTTTGTCTTTATTTTAGATTTCAAAATAAATATTCTCAATAAAACAAACCCTAGATGATTTAATAATGAAAGTCTATTTTATTTAATTAATAATGGACTCTAACATAAAATGTTATTTTATTTTAAAACAAATTTCCAAATATTATATACCTCCCAAATTAAACCTACTAATTTGATTTTGAAAATATTTAAGTTTTAAATGAAGATTTTATTAATAAAATCAAACCTTATTTGATTAATAAACCTTGACCATTTTATATAACTAATATTGGACCCTTTAGCAAAAATGTTATTTTGTTTTAAACAAGTTTTCCAAATATTCTTTATTTCCAAATAAAACCTACTGTTTGATTTTGAAAGCATTTTGGATTTTAAATGAAGATTTTATTAAATAAAACAAACCCTATTTTATTAAATAACTAATGATCCATTTATTTAATTAATAAATGGAACCTAAAAAGATGTAAAATAATATTTTATTTTAGAATGTGAATTATGATGTTAAGCAGAACCAAATTCATATTTGAAAAGCTTGATGATTGTTTGAATCATTTTGAATGTGTTTGGTTGTTTGAATTTCAAAACAGGAAAATAGAATTAGAAAAAGAAAAAGGAATCAAACAGAAAAAAAATAAGAAAAAATACCCAACCCACTACCCCGGCCCAAACAGCCCACCTAGCCCAACTTCCCTCCCCGAACCGTTTTCTTTTTCACTCAGAACCGCACCCACCCAGCAACCGACAAGTGGACCTCCCCTCGATTCTTTTCCCCACTGACCAGTGGACCCCTTTCCACTGTTCTCCTTCTCCACCCCGCGACTGCTTCTTCCTCCTCTCGTCGCCGTTGCCAGCATTGAATCGCGGCATCAATACGCCTTAACACAGCCACCATAACTCGCCGCGATCAAGCACCTTAAATCGCCAGTCACTCCTCTCCGTTTCCCCTCTGCCTCCTTCCCCAAGCACGCCCCCAGGCTGCCATAATTCGTCAGCCACTCCCTCTGCCTCCGACGACCCCTCTCGCCAATTCCGGCCAGCACACGCTCCCTTCCGCCTCCCTGAGCACACGAGCACGCTCACCATACACGGGCGCATCCTTCTGTGTCAATCACTCGACCGCGGGCGCCCCAGAGCTTGGGATTGGACTAGCTCTGATAGCGCCGCCGCCTGTTTCATCTCCGACGACAACCCCAGGTAGAGACCGGCCGCCCCTTTGCTTCTCGATCATGCTAGCAGCTTCACCTTGGTCTTGCGCACCTAATCGTGCCCTCCGTTTGGCTTTTCATGATCGACAGCGTCGCCCCGACCGCAACCAGGACCACCTGACACCGTTCACAACTCCGGCGAGGAATTACTGCAACCCTAGTATGCCCCTTGTCAAGCCAGCAGCACCTTGAGCTTCGCCGTGTTCTCCTGAGCCTGGTGAGCATCTTCCCTTTCTCCCTAACCTCCTGTAGCATCGGCACCGTCGTCGACCGACAGCTCCGCCGCCGGTAGCCACCGCAGCGCCGCCCATCTGTGGCTGGTGTGCCTAGCACCGTTAGATCGTCATCGTAAGGCCACGATAGAATCATTTAACGCCGAAGAGGTATGCGCTCAGTACCGCACGATCGGACTTAATCCAACGCACCGCAATGCTGATCCGCGCGAAACGGTACCGTCCAGTAGGGTACTGCCGCGTGGCACTAGAATCTGTTTAAAAGAATGTTTGAATCAGATTTATTTGCAAACTTCAAACCCTTGTAACTTTCAAACCACACGTCCAAAAATTGCAAATTTTATGTCATTGGATTCAGGAGAACAAGCCCTAGCCAACCATGGCCTTAGTTTAGCAAATAGTATCTGTTAACTTGTTTGAAATTGCAGAAACTTTTGTATGCTTGTTTAGAGTATAAAAATTGTTTAAAATTGAATTTAGGGTTAAAACTTTTGCAAAATGGTTTGATGTGACCTTGCTGACCCTAGGAACCAACCCTTGGTGTTGGAAATGATTTTTGTAAGATTTAGGTTAGATTACTTGACTTAGTCATTTTCTAGCCAAATAAAAAGAATGGTTTTTGGTTATAAAAATGTTTATGGAAAGAGAACTTTAAGGAAATGTTTTTGACCAAACCTACTGACCCAAAAACACCAAGTTTTTCAATAGAAACTCATTTGGTGAACAACTTAAGAGTTTTGCCTTAATAAAAACATTTTTCACCACATGAAATGATAAATAGATTTAAAATAGTTTTTGGACAAAACCCTCTTGCTAATGACTTTGCCACTTTGGTAAATGACCAATTTGGATCTTACAAAGTTTAGAAACCCCATAGAGACCCCTTTGCAAAATAAAACTATCTTGTGCATGCTCCCATGCATGACTTGGATTCCATTACTTTGTGTGTGTGAAGAATTGTTTGTTTGACTTTGGTTTGGAATGTGAATTGAATTTGTGTTTGCTTGATTGATTTGTAGTGAAATGTGAGACTAGAAAGATCAAGGAGTGAACCACCATTCCCTACCAAAAAGGCAAGTGATGCTTCATACTTTTGTCCCATTACTTTTTCTATGCATTAGTGATTTTGCTAAGTAAAACTTGCATGAATTTTTCTAAGTATAGGACTTGCTATAGGAAAACCTAGTAGATGAATCCTTAGTAGGATTTTTCCTAAGTTAAGTTTCCTATTACTACCAAGCTTAGCCTAGCTAATAGAAAACATGGGTGGAAATATATTCACACTATGGAAAAATATTCTAAGTCTGAGGACTTAAGTTTTGTTTAATAAAACAACTAAATTAATGAATCACCTGGGTGGAATGGGCTTGCTTGGTGGAGAATGGTTGAGTGGTTCACAATACCATAGGCTTGGATTGTGTATCTCACTTGTGGAATGCCACCCAGGAAACAAAGAGATTTGAGATGTCAAATGTTGAGAAGCTTCAAGTGCAACCACTTGGCAATATGGGCTCTGCCATGATCATATAGGTTGCAAGAACTTAGCCAAATGGACAGTGGGTGGTAGTGTTTGATAGGTTGGAACGCGTCCATTTTGGTCTAAGGGAAAGCTTCTGAAAGATCTTGTCTTGGGAAACCAAGTCTTGTGGGTAAAGTGCACCACCTCTGCAGAGTGTAAAATCTAAGTACTTAGCCATGTCCCTGGTAAAGGACAATTTGAGCATCAAGACATGGAAGCAATCAAGAATCTCATCATTCAAATTTCTAAATTAAAAACTTGTGGTTTGAACAAGGGATTGTTTGAATTCTTCAATCATTGATGGAAAGATGGCTTGGTACAAGGATCTTGAAATCTTTGATTGAGGGAAATGATTTTTATCAAAGCAAAAACTTAGTATTTTCAAATGT
Organism: Avena sativa; assembly: GCA_916181665.1. Classification (NCBI taxonomy): domain Eukaryota; kingdom Viridiplantae; phylum Streptophyta; class Magnoliopsida; order Poales; family Poaceae; genus Avena; species Avena sativa. Next base: position 123,277,638 of record OV702281.1, read on the forward strand.
TAAGGAAAATCCTATTTTGAGCAATGCAAGCCTCAACTCCACTTAGCCAAATGCATATAGATGATAGACTCCACTATACAAATATAGTATCACTTGCCAATACAATTCAAATGTATTGACCCTTTGTGGCTGTAACTTGTATGTTGCAGGATGCTTGTTTTAGTGAAGATTGTTTGATTAGGATTACAAAGTCTACAACCAACATCTGTCTGTGGCACTTTGAAGATGAAGGACCCATGACTATATTTATTCCGCTGCAATGTAATGTAATAGCCTAATGAGCTATGTTTGATGTAATAAAATTATGTTATTCCTGGTTATAAAGTTATATTATGACCTTTGTTTCTTGATATTACATCTTAACTGTGGATGCTAGCTATTGATCCAGGGACTAGCATTGTAAAACACAGGAGGGATCAACCTTATTAGGTTGGGACCCCTACAGATGGTATCAGAGCATTGTGTTGCCTGTAGGATTTGTAAACCCTAGGATTGGACAAAAACCCTTAGAAAAATAGGAGTTGTATTTGTTCCAAAAACTTATTTACAAAAACACTTGTAAACTCTTTCCTCAACCATTTTGGTTTCAACTCTACATCTCTTCTACTTCAACTTGATGGAAAAACCTACCCATGGCCAAAGACTACACCATGTGCAAAGGACTTCTTCAACTTCTTCAACCCTAATGACTTCAACATCTTCAACTCTAATGACTTCAACATCTTCAGCATATTCACCAAGGACTTCCAACTTGGAAACTACTAAGGACTACAAGTGAAACAAGGAAATCTTGCTTAAGATTTAGAGACTGAGGGAATGCAAAATAAGAAGGAGCCATCAACAACTTTGAAGTATTGCAACCAAGAGTTTTTCTCAAGGAAACCATGATCTCATACAAGAAGAATCAAGAAGGAAGGAAAGATCACAAGTGAACCATATAGATGGACCACCATAATTTAGTTAAGTCAAACCACCAACTTATGTGGTGTAACAAAAATATTTTGATGCCTAAAAAATGTGCTTGAACTTTGTTGTTTGAGTGAAATGATTGTTTGTGATTGCATACACATTGTTTGTGTGAATTGTGATGTGTGTGATTAGAAATAATTCCTTAGAAATATTTTGCCTATTCTAATCCCAATCCAACCCAAACAGATGACTACTCCAAGAGACACCAACACCAAACAAGAGGACAACATGAGAGAACTTATAGCAACCCAAAACCAGTTGTGCCAAGAGACAACTCAGCTTTTAGCCAACAACAATGGACTAGACCCATCCATACAAAGGATTTTGAAACTTCAAACCCAATTGTTGCAAGGATTGGTTACTCAAGTGATCAACATGAGAGAAAACTTTTCCCAAGGAGCTAATGACAACAAGGATGACAAAGATATTAATCTAGAAGGAACCCAAGCTAGCAATATTTTTGGAGACAAGGATCATGCATCCAAGGAGCATGAAGATCAATGCCCCAAGAAGAGAGAAAGATCTCCCACCTATGAAGAACATGAACTAGAAGAACTCCTAGCTTTGGAGAGAACCAAAAAGAAGAAAAAGGACATAAGCCAAGTGCAATGTTTCAATTGCAACGAGATGGGACACTATGCCAATGAATGCCCAGAAAAGAAGAAGAACCAAAGAAACAAACAAGACACAATGATACCAAAGGAAAAGAAAGATATCAGCCAAGTGATGTGTTTCAAATGCAAGGAACTAGGCCACTATGCAAGCAATTGTCCAGAAAAGATGAAGAACAAGATAAACCAGTCTATGGAGAAGCTCAACCTTGGCCCATGAGTCAAGTGTAGAAATAAAGCAAAAGTTTGCTTAGAGAAGTTTCCAGGACCCAAGAAGGCCAAGATGTAATTTTTGTTTGAACATTTTTTAAGGGTGGTAGTACCCTAGTTGTTTTGAACTTGCTTGTAACCCAGCCTTCCCAAATCTCGGGACGAGATTTATTTTAAGGGTGGTAGCCTGTCACATCCCAAGATTTTCCAAATCTTGTAATGTGAAAATAAATGAATAAAATAAAAAATTTTGTTTGATTTTTAGAGCCAGAAGAAACTTTTAAAACCAATTGGAACTTCAAACCCATTTGAATAAAATAAAATCCTAAAGGGATTTAAAAAAATAATAATAAACATTTTAAATAAAGGAAAACAAAATATTTTGGAAATACTATTTTTTATCATTAAAATAAAAGGATTTGGTTTTCAATTAAAATTTTTATAGATAAAGATTGTTTTATAGAGCCAAATTAAACCTTGGCCAAGTCTTTGAATAAAACAATTTGTTTTGATAAAAATAGTAAAGGATTTAATATCCAAGTTTTCTTAATAAAGATTCTATCATTTATAAACCATCAAAAACCTAATTGTTTAATTTAATAAAGTTTTCCAAGTAGTTTATATTCTCTAATAAAACCTAAATAAAGTGTTTTGTCTTTATTTTAGATTTCAAAATAAATATTCTCAATAAAACAAACCCTAGATGATTTAATAATGAAAGTCTATTTTATTTAATTAATAATGGACTCTAACATAAAATGTTATTTTATTTTAAAACAAATTTCCAAATATTATATACCTCCCAAATTAAACCTACTAATTTGATTTTGAAAATATTTAAGTTTTAAATGAAGATTTTATTAATAAAATCAAACCTTATTTGATTAATAAACCTTGACCATTTTATATAACTAATATTGGACCCTTTAGCAAAAATGTTATTTTGTTTTAAACAAGTTTTCCAAATATTCTTTATTTCCAAATAAAACCTACTGTTTGATTTTGAAAGCATTTTGGATTTTAAATGAAGATTTTATTAAATAAAACAAACCCTATTTTATTAAATAACTAATGATCCATTTATTTAATTAATAAATGGAACCTAAAAAGATGTAAAATAATATTTTATTTTAGAATGTGAATTATGATGTTAAGCAGAACCAAATTCATATTTGAAAAGCTTGATGATTGTTTGAATCATTTTGAATGTGTTTGGTTGTTTGAATTTCAAAACAGGAAAATAGAATTAGAAAAAGAAAATGGAATCAAACAGAAAAAAAATAAGAAAAAAGACCCAACCCACTACCCCGGCCCAAACAGCCCACCTAGCCCAACTTCCCTCCCCGAACCGTTTTCTTTTTCACTCAGAACCGCACCCACCCAGCAACCGACAAGTGGACCTCCCCTCGATTCTTTTCCCCACTGACCAGTGGACCCCTTTCCACTGTTCTCCTTCTCCACCCCGCGACTGCTTCTTCCTCCTCTCGTCGCCGTTGCCAGCATTGAATCGCGGCATCAATACGCCTTAACACAGCCACCATAACTCGCCGCGATCAAGCACCTTAAATCGCCAGTCACTCCTCTCCGTTTCCCCTCTGCCTCCTTCCCCAAGCACGCCCCCAGGCTGCCATAATTCGTCAGCCACTCCCTCTGCCTCCGACGACCCCTCTCGCCAATTCCGGCCAGCACACGCTCCCTTCCGCCTCCCTGAGCACACGAGCACGCTCACCATACACGGGCGCATCCTTCTGTGTCAATCACTCGACCGCGGGCGCCCCAGAGCTTGGGATTGGACTAGCTCTGATAGCGCCGCCGCCTGTTTCATCTCCGACGACAACCCCAGGTAGAGACCGGCCGCCCCTTTGCTTCTCGATCATGCTAGCAGCTTCACCTTGGTCTTGCGCACCTAATCGTGCCCTCCGTTTGGCTTCTCATGATCGACAGCGTCGCCCCGACCGCAACCAGGACCACCTGACACCGTTCACAACTCCGGCGAGGAATTACTGCAACCCTAGTACGCCCCTTGTCAAGCCAGCAGCACCTTGAGCTTCGCCGTGTTCTCCTGAGCCTGGTGAGCATCTTCCCTTTCTCCCTAACCTCCTGTAGCATTGGCACCGTCGTCGACCGACAGCTCCGCCGCCGGTAGCCACCGCAGCGCCGCCCATCTGTGGCTGGTGTGCCTAGCACCGTTAGATCGTCATCGTAAGGCCACGATAGAATCATTTAACGCCGAAGAGGTATGCGCTCAGTACCGCACGATCGGACTTAATCCAACGCACCGCAATGCTGATCCGCGCGAGACGGTACCGTCCAGTAGGGTACTGCCGCGTGGCACTAGAATCTGTTTAAAAGAATGTTTGAATCAGATTTATTTGCAAACTTCAAACCCTTGTAACTTTCAAACCACACGTCCAAAAATTGCAAATTTTATGTCATTGGATTCAGGAGAACAAGCCCTAGCCAACCATGGCCTTAGTTTAGCAAATAGTATCTGTTAACTTGTTTGAAATTGCAGAAACTTTTGTATGCTTGTTTAGAGTATAAAAATTGTTTAAAATTGAATTTAGGGTTAAAACTTTTGCAAAATGGTTTGATGTGACCTTGCTGACTTAGTCATTTTCTAGCCAAATAAAAAGAATGGTTTTTGGTTATAAAAATGTTTATGGAAAGAGAACTTTAAGGAAATGTTTTTGACCAAACCTACTGACCCAAAAACACCAAGTTTTTCAATAGCAACTCATTTGGTGAACAACTTAAGAGTTTTGCCTTAATAAAAACATTTTTCACCACATGAAATGATAAATAGATTTAAAATAGTTTTTGGACAAAACCCTCTTGCTAATGACTTTGCCACTTTGGTAAATGACCAATTTGGATCTTACAAAGTTTAGAAACCCCATAGAGACCCCTTTGCAAAATAAAACTATCTTGTGCATGCTCCCATGCATGACTTGGATTCCATTACTTTGTGTGTGTGAAGAATTGTTTGTTTGACTTTGGTTTGGAATGTGAATTGAATTTGTGTTTGCTTGATTGATTTGTAGTGAAATGTGAGACTAGAAAGATCAAGGAGTGAACCACCATTCCCTACCAAAAAGGCAAGTGATGCTTCATACTTTTGTCCCATTACTTTTTCTATGCATTAGTGATTTTGGTAAGTAAAACTTGCATGAATTTTTCTAAGTATAGGACTTGCTATAGGAAAACCTAGTAGATGAATCCTTAGTAGGATTTTTCCTAAGTTAAGTTTCCTATTACTACCAAGCTTAGCCTAGCTAATAGAAAACATGGGTGGAAATATATTCACACTATGGAAAAATATTCTAAGTCTGAGGACTTAAGTTTTGTTTAATAAAACAACTAAATTAATGAATCACCTGGGTGGAATGGGCTTGCTTGGTGGAGAATGGTTGAGTGGTTCACAATACCATAGGCTTGGATTGTGTATCTCACTTGTGGAATGCCACCCAGGAAACAAAGAGATTTGAGATGTCAAATGTTGAGAAGCTTCAAGTGCAACCACTTGGCAATATGGGCTCTGCCATGATCATATAGGTTGCAAGAACTTAGCCAAATGGACAGTGGGTGGTAGTGTTTGATAGGTTGGAACGCGTCCATTTTGGTCTAAGGGAAAGCTTCTGAAAGATCTTGTCTTGGGAAACCAAGTCTTGTGGGTAAAGTGCACCACCTCTGCAGAGTGTAAAATCTAAGTACTTAGCCATGTCCCTGGTAAAGGACAATTTGAGCATCAAGACATGGAAGCAATCAAGAATCTCATCATTCAAATTTCTAAATTAAAAACTTGTGGTTTGAACAAGGGATTGTTTGAATTCTTCAATCATTGATGGAAAGATGGCTTGGTACAAGGATCTTGAAATCTTTGATTGAGGGAAATGATTTTTATCAAAGCAAAAACTTAGTATTTTCAAATGTTAAGGAAAATCCTATTTTGAGCAATGCAAGCCTCAACTCCACTTAGCCAAATGCATATAGATGATAGACTCCACTATACAAATATAGTATCACTTGCCAATACAATTCAAATGTATTGACCCTTTGTGGCTGTAACTTGTATGTTGCAGGATGCTTGTTTTAGTGAAGATTGTTTGATTAGGATTACAAAGTCTACAACCAACATCTGCCTGTGGCACTTTGAAGATGAAGGACCCATGACTATATTTATTCCGCTGCAATGTAATGTAATAGCCTAATGAGCTATGTTTGATGTAATAAAATTATGTTATTCCTGGTTATAAAGTTATATTATGACCTTTGTTTCTTGATATTACATCTTAACTGTGGATGCTAGCTATTGATCCAGGGACTAGCATTGTAAAACACAGGATTGATCAACCTTATTAGGTTGGGATCCCTACACTTATGTTTATGTTCCATGCTACTTATTATTATTAAGTTGGTTTCTCTTCATAGCTTGCTATGACTATTGAGTAGACTTGGTTGCATACTTCTTATTATGAATGGTTTAAGCATCTACTCCTGTGCTGAGAATATATACATCATATGAAGCAAATGTGTTCGTGAAAGTTCTTTTATCGCACTCAGTTTTCAACTGAATTGCTTGAGGACAAGCAATAGGCTAATCTTGGGGGGAGTTGATACATCCAAAACATATCTACTTTCTCGAACAATTTTTCTATTGTTTCTCCTATAAACTTGTGTGATTTGGATACAACTAACATGGACTGACGTTGTTTTCAGCAGAATTACCTTGGTGTCTAGTTTTTATGCAGAAAATCAACTATTAGGAAAAATCCCAGAAAATATGCCAAAAATTATATTTCACTAGAAGACCCACGGAGCCAGAAGACGAGACAGAGAAGGGGCCTAGGGGGCCCACACCCCTACCAGGCGCGGGCCAACCTCTAGACACGCCTAGGGGGTGCAGCCACCCCAGGCACCCCCTCAGCCTGTCTATGCACCTATAAGTTGCCTCTCGACCTAAAAACCGAGAGGGGTTTGATAGTTTTACAAAAAGAGTTCCGCTTCGCCTCCGCCACCAGAAACTCCGTTCTGGCACCCTGCCGGGACGGGGAATTTGGAGAGGATCATCACCATCGTCATCACCAACGCATCTCCATCAACCATTGATGTTTCCCTCATCCATGAGTGAGTAATCCCCCACTGTAGGCTTGGGGATGGTAGGGATTGGATGAGTTCTATCATGTAATCGAATACGATCTGCATAGTGCCTAGTATCTCTATTAGTGCTATTTGACTTTGTTGCAACTTGTTGTGCTTAATGCTTGTCACTAGGGACCGAGTGCCATGATCTCAGATCTGAACTCATTATTGAATCATTATGATAGTATTGTTTGTGATCTTATCTGCAAGTTGTATACACATATCATTGTCTGGATCCAAAGGCCCCAATGTGACAATAATTGGGACAACCGAAGGGGATGGCTGTGGTGTGAGGATCACATGTGTTCATGGAGTGTTAGTGCTTTGCTCTAGTGCTCTATTAAAATGTAAGGTTCCCAACCTTTAATAAGGTAGAGATCCCTGTGTTTACAATGCTAGTCCCTGGATCAATAGCTAGCATCCACAATTAAGATGTAATATCAAGAAACAAAGGTCATAATACAACTTTATAACCAGGAATAAAATAATTCATTACATCTTACATAGCTCATTTGGCTATCACATTATATTGCAGCAGAAAATCTATAAAGCATGGAGTCCTTCATCTTCAAAGTGCCACAGGCAATCGTGTTGGTTGTAGACTTGTAATCCTATTCAACAAACTTCACTAACATCAAACAAACCTGCAACATAATAAGTTGTAGCCACAAGGGTCAATACATTTGAATTATATTGGCAAGTTTCACTACTATGTAGAAATAAGTGGATCCTATCATTTACATGCATATTTGGCTAAGTAGGGTTTAGGCTCATGTGCAGAAAGCAATATAGTTTTTGTCCTATCTTTTCAAAATAGTTTTGATCTTTTGTCAAATCTTTCTGAACTTCTTGGAAAACTCCAAGTGCTTCAAATCCCTTGTTGTCACCATCAAGTTTTACTTTGCGAAATTGGAATGTCGAGATCTTCCATAGCTTCAGGCCTTAGTCGCTCAGTGTTGTCCATAACCGAGGACACGGCTAAGTACTTAGAATTTGATCTTCTGCAGAAGTTGTACACTTTACCCACATGACATAATCTCGTCTTGTTGCCACTAGTGGCCGCTGGATAAGTACTCACCAAAATGGAGTACTGCCAGATCGATAATGTGACAAAGTCTTTCCATAGAAGTCCTCCCAATACACAATGCTAGCTTGTCAACCAGGAACCAATGTAGGGATGAATTCCCTTACACAATTCTAGTTAACCTGAAGATGCCAATGCATGGGTCTTCCACTATGTAGTTGACGAAGCCAGAGCCCATTTAGCATGTGGTTGTACACGGAAGCCACTGTACGAGAAACATGTTCAATCTCTAAGTCCCTGGGTGGTTTCTTCTAGTGCACACACAAAAAGAGATAGCCATATAAACATGGTTCCTTTTTTTGCCACCTTGTCCAAGCTTGAGTATCCTTGTCCACCCAGGTGGTTCATTGAGTACTTGTTTTATTATATAAAACATATGTCTTTTCAACTCTTCATATAATCATATCATGTATCCCATCCCAATATATAGCAGGGCTAAGCATACTACAACTACAATGTTTCCACTAAGGGAGATATAATGATATCCTAATAGGATTTAGCATAGCATAAAATATAGTAGTCCTTATCATGCATGTTTCAAAAATCCACTAAGTGTAATGAAAATAGTAGTACTTGGATGATAGTGTCACTTGCCTTTTTAGTAGAGAATGTTGGTTCACTTCTTGATCTTGCAAATATCACACTCTTCTAATTCCACTACAATTCAATCAAGCAAACACAAATTCAACTAGCATCCCAACCAATTTATCACACATAAAATAATAGAAACAAGGTCATGCATGCAAGCATGCAAAAGATAGTTTTACTTGCAAAAGTGGTTTCTACTAGGCTCTAAACATTGTAAGGTTCAAAAGTGGTCATTTACTCAAGTGGTAAAACCATTTGCAAAAGGTTTTATCCACTACTAGGAAAATGGCTATAGGTAATCCATGCTTCTGTGGCGCACTTGCTAGTAGTGCCCCACAGGTAAAATAAGCGTGGCGCATGCCCACAGGTGCCCTACGGCTAACTGCCATAAGCGTGGCGCACATGGGGGTGGTGCGCCACGGCTATGTGTGGGCCAGGACACAGGTGGCCGTAACACACATACCCGTAGCGCACTAGGTCAAGGTGCTCTACGGATGTGTCACTTAGCCGTAGCGCACCTTGACCTAGTGCGCTACGGGCATGTGTGCTGCGGCAGCTGGGTCAACTTAGTCGTAGGGCACTCTGCCCTAGTGTCCTACGGCTAAGTGGCCTGCACCAACTCCACCCCCCCCCCCCCCCCCCCCCCCCGTGGATCGCCTTTTTAGGTTTTGCAAAAAATAAAAGAAAATGATAAACACTTCCAAAAATAAAATAATTTCATATTTAGGTAGGTAATGTGGTCTAGTTTGTAGGAACATTAACAAACAATAATTTTGACTTTATTTGCAAAAAAAGTCATGCCACGGTAAAAAGGCCGTAACTTTTGCATACGATATCGAAAAAAATCGTATAATATACCAAAATGACGAGAACGAGATTCCGCATCTGGAATTATTTAGATTTTCAAAATTCGAAAGAGTAAATATTTATGGTCAAAAGACTGTTTTTTCCTACAGAAAAAAAATATGGTAACTTACCCGTAGCGCACCACTACCTAGTGCGCTACGAGTAAGTTGGGCGGGATTCAAAATTTGAATCCCCACCCCGCCCACCTACCCCTTTTCTTTTCCCTCCCCTTCTCTCCTTTTCCTTTTCCTCCCTTCTCCTTTCCTTCTTCTCCTCCTTCTCATTTTCCTTCTCCTCCTTCTCCTTCTCCTTCTCTTCCTCCTCCTTGCAGTGAAGATGGTGACGGCGGCCTCCTCCTTGCAGTTCCGACGACGAGACGGCTGGCTCCTTCTTCTCCTCCTCTTCCTCCTCCTCCTTGTAGTTCCGACGACGACGAGGCCTCCTCTTCTTCTCCTCCTCCTCCTCCTCCTCCTCTTCTTCTCCTCCTCTTCCTCCTATTATTCTTCTCCTCCTCTTCTTCTCCTCCTCTTCCTCCTCTTCTTCTTCTTCTTCTCCTCCTCCTCTTCTTCTCCTCCTCTTCCTCCTCTTCTCCTCCTCTTCCTCCTCTTCTTCTTCTTCTTCTTCTTCTTCTTCTTCTTCTTCTCCTCCTCCTCCTCCTCCTCCTCCTCCTCCTTGCAGTTCCGACGAAGACGACGAGGCGACGACGACGAGGTGACAATGACGACCTGCACCGACGAGCAACAGCACTGACGACGAGATCCAGATCTGCCGCTTTTTTGTGAATTTTGAAATTTATATCCGTGGCGCACATCACGTAGTGCGCCACGGTTATCGTTTCATACGCGTGGCGCACCTAGACTACTTTCCATGGCGCACTGGCATGTGCGCCACGCCTATCTCGACACAACCGTGGCGCACCAGGCAGTGCGCCACGGCTAGGAGATAGCCGTAGCGCGAGGCCCGTGGTGCACTGCTAGTGCGCCACGGATGGCCTTTTCAGGTGCGCCACGAACAGGCGTTTTCCTAGTAGTGATCTATAAACCATTTTTAAATCAAATCAATATTTTATGTGGTTGAAAATGCTTTTAGCAAAGCAATATTCTTTAAAGGGTTCACCAAATATATTTTAATTCTCAAAACTTGGTGTTTAGGGTCAGTAGGATTAAATCAAATCATTTCCCAAAGGTTTCACTCCAAGAATCATTTCTAAACCAAAATCAATATTTTTATTTGACTAGAAATGAGCTAATTCAATTATTTATTCCCTAACTTCAAAAAATACATTTTTAAATCCATAAGTTGGTTCCTATGGTCAGTAGGTTCAAAACAAACCATTTTGCAAAGATTTCACATTAAAATCATATCTAGAACAATTTTTATATTCAAAATAAGCCTACACATGTTTCTGCAAATTCAACCAATTTTCCAGAAGCAAATCATTAAGCAAAGTGCATAGTTGCAAATTACTTGTTCTGCTGAATCCATTGATATAAAATTTGCAAAATTTGGACGTGTAGAACTAAAGTTATGAATTTTACAAGTTTGCAATTCAAATAGATTCTTTTATCTGTTTTTAACAAAACCTTGTCCACGTGGCTCGTTCTTATTGGCCGGTACCGCTTCGTGTGGATCAGCCTCTCTGGACCGCAGGATTCACTTAAATCGCACGGCGCTGATCAACTCATACCCCTTCGCTTAAATCTATTCTCAGCCAATGGATCAAGATCTAACGGACGAGGTTACTTGGTCAAAGACTGGCGGTGCTGCGCGGCGGCGAGCGGCGGAGCACACTCTGGCGGTGGCGTCGCGGCAATTATAGGAAGCAAGGGAAGGAGAGAAGTAGCTCACCGTGATTAGGGGATCGTGGCGATGCTCAACGTGGTCGCGAGGAGGCAAGGGGCGCTCAGGAACGGAGGGGATTTCTCGCCGGAGTCGGTGGCGGTGTCAGGCGGTTCCGTTTGTCATCGGGGACGGAGCTGCAGATCGCCCTAAGGAAAATTTGAGGGGGCATTATATGCGTACAAGCATGGGGAGTACGGGAGTTTCATTGAGAGGGCTCGGGGCGGTCTGGGCTTACCAGGGGGACTCGCCGGAGAAATGGCCGAAGACGGTGGCACTTTGATGTTGACGAAGCCGAGCTTCTAGAGCGCCCGGGAGCGAGCTGGGGATATGGGCAGGTGCGCCTGACGATGGGGAATAGGCTCGCGTGCTCTGTGAGGAGAGGGGCGGCGAGGTGTGGCCGGAATCAGTGCAGAGGCTCGTCGGAGACGGTGATGCTCAAGCTCAAAATTGGAGAAGCCTGGGGGCAGTGGGGAGGCAATGTCTGCGGGAAAAGAGAGAGGGGGCGTGGCGTTTATGTGTGCGTGCTTACTGGCGTGAATTGATCACTCCATCAATCGGAATTAAGCCTCGAATCAAGGCGCAGAAAACGGCCGCGAGGAGCTAGCCGCGGGTGGAAACGAAGCACAGTTGTGTGGGGCCTGTCTGTCAGCGAGGTGGAGGGAGTGGGAGATGGGGCCACTTGTCTGTGACTCAGCGGGTGCGTTTTCGCGTGAGAAAACGTTTCGGTGAGGGTATGCCGGGTGGGCTCTTGCTGGGCTTAGTGGGCCAGATGGGTTGGGTCTGTTTGTTTCACTTTTTTTATTCTGAAAGCCTTTTCTTTTTCCAATTTGAATTTCTGTTTTGATTTTCAACCAAATAATTCAAACAGCAAATCAAATCATATCACCACCAAACTTTGTATTGATTTTACTTCTGTTTAACAACATAATCCAAAGTCCAAAACAAAATAATTTTTATTCTTTTTAGGATCCATTAATAATTAAATAAATAGACCTTAGTCATTAATTCAAATAGGATTTTATTTATTTAAGAACTCCATTTGAAATCTAAATAATACCAAAATCATTTCAGTAGGTTTTATTTGAAAATATAAAACACTTGGAAATCTTATTTAAAAATACTCCAACAAGTTTTAGTGTTTATTTAAAAAGGAAAAGCCTTTACTTTAATAAAATTGGATATTAATAAATCCTCATTATTTTATTTAAATAAACCTTTACTCTTTTTATCAAATAGAAATATTTCAAAAGTTTGGCCAAGATTTAATTTGGCTCTATAAAATAATCCTTATTTATATTTCTACCTTTACTTTTGAAAATCAAATCTTTTTATTAAAAGATCTAAAAATAGTGATTCTAATTATTATAATTTTATTTATTAATTGTTTATCTTTTTAAATCCCTTTAGGATTTTATTTGATCAAAATAAGTTTTGATGTTTCCAATTGGAATCAAAAAAATTCTTCTCACCCTCAATTTCAACAAAATTTTATTTTGTTTATTTATTTTTCACATTTCAAAATTTGGAAAATTTTGGGATGTGACAGGCTACCACCCTTAAAATAAATCTCGTCCCGAGATTTGGGAAGTCTAGGGTTACAAGTTGGCTTCAAGGCAACTAGGGTACTACCACCCTTAAATAAAGTCTCATAGGGTTACATTGATGGTTCACTTGACTATGGGTTCACACTTGATATCCTGACAAGGAATCCTTATTTGACTCAACTGAGTTAACTAGTTTCTGACGTCCACTTCTTCTATCTCTTCAAAGTTTCCATCCATGTCAATGTGGTTCACATGTCCTTTCTGGGTCACATTGGAGTCATTTCCATTGGCTCTTCTAGCATCTTTTTTCTTTTTCTTCTCAGGACAGTTTGATGCATAGTGTCCAAGCTCCTTACAATTATAGCACTGCAACTGGCTAATGTCTTTCTTCCTGAAAGTATCATGTTGGTTCTGACCAAGGTCATATCCATTGTCAGTATCTTTTCCATTATTGTCACTTCCATTGTTGTTGTGGTGATACTAATGTGGTTCAGAATCTTCATTGCTCTTTTTGAATGAATGCTTCTTTTTTGATGATCCTGAGTGATACTTGAGTTTATGCTTCCTCTTTCTGTTCTCAACTTGATTCATGTTGTTTTCCAAAATGGTGGCTTTGTCACAGAGTGATTGATAAGTTGGGACATAGGAAACAGCTAGCTGCAGGTTCAACTCATCATTAAGTCCTTCAAGAAATTTTTCTTTTCTATTAGCATCTGTATCAACTTCATCCGGTGCATAGCGTGCCAGATTGTTGAATTCTTCAATGTACTCATCCACACTGAGGTGACGCTGTTTCAGATTGTGAAACTCCTTTTTCTTTAAGTACATCACTCCAGGTGAGATGTGAGTTGTTCTGAATCCATCCTCAAAAATAGCCCAAGTTACATCTTCAAGGGGAGTGGTGATTTGAAAGTTGTCCCACCATGTTGCTGCTGGTCCTTCAAGCAGGAATGCTGCAAATCTAACTTTTTCTTCATCGGTGCAGCCAACAGTCACTAAGTCCTTATTCACCAAACATAACCAATCATCGGCTACCATTGGGTCAGTTGTTCCAGAGAACCTTGCAGGCCTTAGTTTCAGAAACTTTGTGAGCATATCAAGTGCTGGAGGATTATTCTAATTGTTGTTGTTCTTGTTGTTGTTATTCTGATTCTGTATGAAGGTGGTCATCTCCTGCATCAGTTGTGTCTGAGCTGTCATCATCTGCTGCATCTCAGGAGTGATGTTGTTGTTTTGGTTGGGGTTGGCACGACGAGGAGGCATCTGTTGGTTTGATAGGAATAAGTAATGATGTATAGGTTTTAAGAAGTCCTAACACCCAACTCAAAACAACCAAGTTCAATCAAACAATCAAGCAATCAACAAGCAACCATTCACTTAACAACTTATGAGCTTATCTCATGAGTTGAAGGAAACAACAAGTTTTTCTTGAAATAATCAACTTAGTATAATCATACCTCATAGGTCAATATGATCCATACTCTAACTTGATATCAATGTCTTTGGTAGGCAATCTAATGTCTCTTGGTTCTCACTTGTAGTCCTTAGTGATGTCTAAGTTGAAATCTTTGGTGGAACTAAAGTGGAAGTCATTGGTCATGGTGAAGGCTTTGTCCATCAAATTGAAAAGGAAGAGATGTAGAATCAAAACCAAAAAGTTGAGGAAAGAGTTTATAAAATTGTTTGTAAATAAGTTTTGGAACAAAAACAACTCCTATTTTTCTAAGGGGTTTGTCCAATCCTAGGGTTACAATCCTACAGGCAACACAGTGCTCTGATACCATCTGTAAGGTTCCCAACCTTTAATAAGGTAGAGATCCATGTGTTTACAATGCTAGTCCCTGGATCAATAGCTAGCATCCACAGTTAAGATGTAATATCAAGAAACAAAGGTCATAATACAACTTTATAACCAGGAATAAAATAATTCATTACATCTTACATAGCTCATTTGGCTATCACATTATATTGCAGCAGAATATCTATAAAGCATGGATTCCTTCATCTTCAAAGTGCCACAGGCAATCATGTTGGTTGTAGACTTGTAATCCTATTCAACAAACTTCACTAACATCAAACAAACCTGCAACATAATAAGTTGCAGCCACAAGGGTCAATACATTTGAATTGTATTGGCAAGTTTCACTACTATGTAGAAATAAGTGGATCCTATCATTTACATGCATATTTGGTTAATTAGGGTTTAGGCTCATTTGCAGAAAGCAATATAGTTTTTGTCTTATCTTTTCAAAATAGTTTTTATCTTTTGTCAAATCTTTCTGAACTTCTTGGAAAACTCCAAGTGCTTCAAATCCCTTGTTGTCACCACCAAGTTTTACTTTGAGAAATTGGAATGTCGAGATCTTCCATAGCTTCAGGGCCTTAGTTGCTCAGTGTTGTCCATAACCGAGGACACGACTAAGTACTTAGAATTTGATCTTCTGCAGAAGTTGTACACTTTACCCACATGACACAGTCTCGTCTTGTTGCCACCAGTGGCCGCTGGATAAGTACTCACCAAAATGGAGTACTGGCAGATCGAGAATGTGACAAAGTCTTTCCATAGAAGTCCTCCCAATACACAATGCTAGCTTGTCAACCAGGAACCAATGTAGGGATGAATTCCCTTACACAATTCTAGTTAACCTGAAGATGACAATGCATGGGTCTTCCACTATGTAGTTGACTAAGCCAGAGCCCATTTAGCATGTGGCTGTACACGGAAGCCACTGTACGAGAAACATGTTCAATCTCTAAGTCCCTGGGTGGTTTCTTCTAGTGCACACACAAAAAGAGATAGCCATATAAACATGGTTCCTTTTGTTGCCACCTTGTCCAAGCTTGAGTATCCTTGTCCACCCAGGTGGTTCATTGAGTACTTGTTTTATTATATAAAACATATGTCTTTTCAACTCTTCATCTAATCATATCATGTATCCCATCCCAATATATAGCAGGGCTAAGAATACTACAACTACATTGTTTCCACTAAGGGAGATATAATGATATCCTAATAGGATTTAGCATAGCATAAAATATAGTAGTCCTTATCATGGATGTTTCAAAATCCACTAAGTGTAATGAAAATAGTAGGACTTGGATGATAGTGTCACTTGCCTTTTTAGTAGAGAATGTTGGTTCATTTCTTGATCTTGCAAATATCACAATCTTCTAATTCCACTACAATTCAATCAAGCAAACACAAATTCAACTAGCATTCCAACCAATTTATCACACATAAAATAATAGAAACAAGGTCATGCATGCAAGCATGCAAAAGATAGTTTTACTTGCAAAAGTGGTTTCTACTAGGCTCTAAACATTGTAAGGTTCAAAAGTGGTCATTTACTAAAGTGGTAAAACCATTTGCAAAAGGTTTTATCTATAAACCATTTTTAAATCAAATCAATATTTTATGTGGTTGAAAATGCTTTTAGCAAAGCAATATTCTTTAAAGGGTTCACCAAGTATATTTTAATTCTCAAAACTTGGTGTTTAGGGTCAGAAGGTTTAAATCAAATCATTTCCCAAAGGTTTCACTCCAAGAATCATTTCTAAACCAAAATCAATATTTTTAATTGACTAGAAATGAGCTAATTCAATTATTTATTCCCTAACTTCACAAAATACATTTTTAAATCCATAAGTTGGTTCCTATGGTCAGTAGGTTGAAAACAAACCATATTGCAAAGATTTCACATTAAAAATATATCTAGAACAATTTTTATATTCAAAATAAGCCTACACATGTTTCTGCGAATTCAACCAATTTTCCAGAAGCAAATCATTAAAAAAGTGCATGGTTGCAGAGTACTTGTTCTTCTGAATCCATTGATATAAAATTTGCAAAATTTGGACGTGTATAACTAAAGTTATGAATTTTACAAGTTTGCAATTCAAATAGATTCTATTTTCTGTTTTTAACAAAACCTTGTCCACGTGGCTCGTTCTTATTGGCCAGTACCTCTTCGTGCGGATCAGCCTCTCTGGACCGCAGGATTCACTTAAATTGCACGACGCTTATCAAATCATACCCCTTCGCTTAAATCTATTCTGAGCCAATGGATCAAGATCTAACGGACGAGGTTACTTGGTCAAAGACTGGCGGCGTTGCGCGGCGGCGAGCGGCGGAGCACACTCTGGCAGTGGCGTCGCGGCGATTACATGAAGCAAGGGAAGGAGGGAAGTAGCTCACCGTGATCAGGGGATCGTGGCGATGCTCAACGTGGTCGCGAGGAGGCAAGGGGCGCTCAGGAATGGAGGTGATTTCTCGCTGGAGTCGGTGGCGGCGTCAGGTGGATCTGTTTGTTGTCGGGGACGGAGATGCAGATCTCCCTAAGACAAATGGGAGGGGGCATTAGATGCGTACGAGCATGGGGAGTACGGGAGTTTCATTGAGAGGGCTCGGGGCAGTCTAGGCTTACCAGGAGGACTCGGCGGAGAAACGGCCGAAGACGATGGCGCTCTGATGTTGACGAAGCCCAGCTTCTAGAGCGCGCGGGAGCGAGTTGGGGCTAGGGGAAGGTGCGCCTGACGATGGGGAATAGGCTCACGTGCTTTGTGAGGAGAGGGGCGGCGAGGTGTGGCCGGAATCAGTGCAGAGGATCGTCGGTGACAGCGATGCTCAAGCTCGAAATTGGAGCAGCCTAGGGGCAGTGGGGAGGCGATGTCTGGGGGAAAAGAGAGAGGGGGGCATGGCATTTATGTGTGCATTCTTACTGGCGTGAATTGATCACTCCATCAATCGGAATTAAGCCTCGAATCAAGGTGCAGAAAACGGTCGCGAGGAGCTGGCCGCGGGTGGAAATGAAGCACAGTTGTGTGGGTCCTGTCTGTCAGCGAGGTGGAGGGAGTGGGAGATGGGGCCACTTGTCTGCGACTCAGCGGGTGCGTTTTCGCGTGAGAAAACGTTTCGGTGAGGGTATGCCGGGTGGGCTCTTGCTAGGCTTAGTGGGCCAGATGGGTTGGGTCTGTTTGTTTCACTTTTTTTATTCTGGAAGCCTTTTCTTTTTCCAATTTGAATTTCTGTTTTGATTTTCAACCAAATAATTCAAACAACAAATCAAATCATATCACCACCAAACTTTGTATTGATTTTAATTCTGTTTAACAACATAATCCAAAGTCCAAAACAAAATAATTTTTATTCTTTTTAGGATCCATTAATAATTAAATAAATAGACCTTAGTCATTAATTCAGACAGGATTTTATTTATTTAAAAACTCCATTTGAAATCTAAATAATACCAAAATCATTTCAATAGGTTTTATTTGAAAATATAAAACGCTTGGAAATCTTATTTAAAAATACTCCAACAAGTTTTAGTGTTTATTTAAAAAGGAAAAGCCTTTACTTTAATAAAATTGGATATTAATAAATCCTCATTATTTTATTTAAATAAACCTTTACTCTTTTTATCAAATAGAAATATTTCAAAAGTTTGTCCAAGATTTAATTTGGCTCTATAAAATAATCCTTATTTATAATTCTACCTTTACTTTTGAAAATCAAATCTTTTTATTAAAAGAACTAAAAATAGTGATTCCAACTATTATAAT
The DNA here is from genome assembly GCA_916181665.1 of Avena sativa. Taxonomy (NCBI): domain Eukaryota; kingdom Viridiplantae; phylum Streptophyta; class Magnoliopsida; order Poales; family Poaceae; genus Avena; species Avena sativa. The sequence continues at coordinate 123,296,033 of OV702281.1, forward strand.
TTCTATTTATTAATTGTTTATCTTTTTAAATCCCTTTAGGATTTTATTTGATCAAAATAAGTTTTGATGTTTCCAATTGGAATCTAAAAGTTTCTTGTCACCCTAAATTTCAACAAAATTTTATTTTATTTATTTGTTTTTCACATTTCAAAATTTGGAAAATTTTGGGATGTGAAATAAAAGGAGCACCTTAAATGCCAGTAGTTTCCTAGAGGCCCCGTTGCCATGGGCTGGCTGGACAGAAGATGTTGTGCAAGTTCTTATTGCGATCACGTATGACTATATTTGGAGCACATGCCTAGGATTGTTTAGTACTTGGATGCTTGTTATTATTTATCCGAAATGCCCTAGATCTTGAAGTTACATGTTTAGACTCGTCCATGCAACGCCCGTCCATCCATTCCTATGCCTACCGCACTCGAATCTCATTGTTACCATTACTGTTACTATTGCTCCTGTTTTACTGCTGCTGTTGCTTTTCTATTGCTACTACCAAACTATTGCTACTGATAAACTTCTGTGAGAAAGAACTATTTCTAGGTGCAGCTGAATTGACAACTCAGTTGTTAAGGCTTGCAACTATTCTTTGGATCCCCTTGTGTCGAATCAATAAATTGGGTAGTACTACCCGCAAAGACTGTTGCGATCCCCTACACTTGTGGGTCATCAGAGTCAATCTTCAGAGGTGGAGAAGCTCTACAAGCGGGTGGAGGCTCTCCAGCTGGTGGCCAGCAAGGAGGTCAACGGTGTTGACATCATCCACACCTTCCTCAAGCGTTGAGTGCAGCCGCTCCAAGAGAGGGAACACCAGATGTTTATGTATGTTGGCCGCAGTGATCCAACAAGTGTTTCGCCTGAGGAGTTATCTTCGGGTGACCTTGATAGATCTCTTCGGCCTCTGCTGAAGTTCAAGGCCAACGAGGACCTGCCGGGGAAATCCTTGACCTCCCCGTTCAGTGCCAAGAAAGTAGTTCCCCGGGTGCAAAAACTTGTAGTTGCGCGTGGCGCTATTTCAAATGCTAGTTGTTTGCTATTTGTACTGAAAATTGTTCATCTTCTTGTATTTGATTTGCAGGACCTCAAGGTAGCAGGGATGATGCCCCCTCTACCTGAGAAGTTCATGGATGCACCGGATAATGAAGTGGCGGAGTCCAAAGCCGAGCTTCCCCCGGCGCAGTCTCCTACAATGGAAGCCCCCGAGCCGAGTGAAGGGCAGACCCGAAAACTCTCCCGGAGTGAATCTTCGGATGGGTCGACACCACCAACACCAAAGGATATGTCCTTCCTCCAGCATCACGGCGAGGATGAGGGTGCATCGTTTGCACCTTTTCCTACCATGCCCGTTCGGGCGGTCGCCCCGCAGCCGACGGCCAAGAAGAAGAAGAAGAAGAAGAAGAAGAAGGAGAAGAAGAAGAAGAAGAAGAATAAGAATAAGAAGGAGAAGGAGAAGGAGAAGGAGCCTCCTGTCTTCAGTTTATCAGACATACCATCGTAAGTTATTCTTTTTTAGCCTTGTTACCTTATTCAGATGCTAAGTATTATCTTGTTACTAATCTGATAAGTGCTAGAAGTAATCATTCGGAGGAGTCCCATGACAAGGACACTGAAGAGGTGATCGCGGAATCGAAGCCAACATCTTCATTTCCCAAGGTGGTGGCCAACTCCGAGGACGAGGATTCGAGCTCTGCGAGGAGGGAGGCTCGTGCACTCGTCACTCGAAAGAGGATATGCAAACCTTAGGAGTCCACGCCAGACCATGTAAGTGTAGATCTTTTCTTGCATATGCGGAAGCCCCCGAGTCCTTGTACTCATTAGACCTACTGGCCTTTATGCAGCCTTTTGTCCTCCGCGCCAATCTCCTCGTCTAGCAGCATCTGTCGCGGGAGGGTGAGCTCAAGCAGCTCCAAGGTGCGTAGCGTTCTTCTTTTTTATTTTTTGAGTGCATCAAGTTTGTTTTTGTATTTATTCAATGTTTCTCCATGCTGCAGATGAGAACAATGCTGCTCTCTGTAGGCTGAACGCTGTCGAAAAGAGCCTCGTCCTGGCGGATAAGAAGGCGATGAATGCTACTAAGGCCCTCCAACGATAGAAGAAGGAGGCCGAAGACCGTGAGAAGCAGCTTGCGGCTGTCGCAGCCACCGGAGAGATGGCCATGACTGAGAAGCTTATGGATGATTCCAACGTTGTCTCCGGTATGTCACCTTGCCATTCTATCGAGTGTTTGGTTTTTTCGAGTGCGATTTCTTCTTTCTTAGTTGAATGATGTATTCCTTTTCTCGCCAGATGCTTCTGGCATTGGCTTTGACCGCAGTGCGCTCGAGCACGGGGACCTGCTGGTATATGCTGTTCCAGCAATCGAAGATCGTTGCACTTCTACTGCGGGCTCTCTTGACAAGGGCAAGAAAGTGCTTATGCGCTTTTACAAGGAGGTCAACCCCAAGGGCATTGCCCTCGAGGACGTCAGCTCACTTGCGGATGTGTCATGGTATTGCCGAAGAGTACGCCATGGAGAGGTCTTCACAGTGCGTGTTTAGAGACGTGGGGTAAGGCGGACGGTTGACTCGTACGAGGTAACACAGCTTACCTAGGTTCAGATACCACAACGGTGGCGGAATCCTACTCCTGCTATAAATCACTATAATGGAAATACGTCGAGTTACATGGATCGATTCGCTGTGAGAGGTATGAGTTGTATTGTTCTGACTTGTGCTTTAAAGGCTCCCATAGGCCCGACGTATATAGTCGCCATATCCTAGGGTTATAGGGAAAGTCCTAGCCGGAAAGGTTATAGAGTCTTACATAGTATACAATCAGTCTAACGTGTCTTCCACTCCAAGGCTCCGGGTACGTCGGTGACTCCTCCGTAGCCTTTCTTTATCCGGCATGGGCATCCCTTCTAGATCCATCTAACTGGGCCGCCTAGCAGGCCATGGGCCATGCTACCGACTATGGGACACCCGGGTTATCCGGATAGGAAACATGCTATGAGGATAGCCATATAGCATATCCCCAATAGTAGCCCCCGGAGAACTCCGAGATCTTGCGCCGCCTTGCCTCTTCAGGTTGAATGCTCCGTCTACATGGATGTCGGCAAATCATTAAGCAATATCTTGTAGTCCTCCCAAGAACCCTGCAATGTTCTACGTCTTCAACTTGTAAGTCGGAGAAATGCTGAATCTTCCATCGTACTCTTCTCGTAGCCAGACTAGATCCGTCCATGCCGGAATATTCCAATGTGATGGTTCACCTGCTAGTGACAGCTAGGACGATGTAGACATAGGTCAGCGACGCCTCGTATCTCACACATGCAGAGAACATAATCATGTCTGTTTTTCCCACGCGAAGGATAAGAACAGTTGGCGGCGGCGGTTGGGAACGTGGCGAAATTTCTGCCCACGCGCCTACAAACATCGTCCATGCGTCGACCATTCGATCACCTTGCACAAATCTTGACGCCATGGGTTATAAATTACAACCGCGGTGGATTTCTACTTTTCACCTCATTCTTCCCCTGTGTCATCTTCTTCCTCCTGCGAGCACATCCTCGAGCCCTCCGCGTGCATGCGAAAAACCCTAGCCTCCCAATCTCCCCAGTCACCTCTCCTCCCATCTCAATGGCGAGCAGCAGCACCAATCCCTCCATGGCGGCGGCGACCGATGCTATGGCGAAGCCGGCGAGCTCCGTCCAAGTGCCCCTAGAGGGCCTGTTGCTGCCCAAGTCCGTGGTGGTCGAGTCCACCAGCGGCGACCATAACCCAGTGGAGATGGAGCTGCTAGAGGAAGAAAGCGACTCCCACAAGGGGGACTAGCGCGGCTCTGATATCACCAACAACGATATCAAGGAGCTTCTCGTCGAAGGCTACCTCCCTACGACGGAGGGGCTTGTCTGGTGGGTGGCGCCGGCCGGCGAGGTCACCCCTTCTCCCAAAGCCGGGGACAAGGTGTACCTCAAAGAAAAATTGGTATGCGGCGTCTCCCTCCCCATCTCCAACTTTTTCCTGGCTGTCCTTAAACATTACTGGGTACAACCTCAGAACCTTTCCCCCAATAGTATCCTCGCGCTTAGAAACTACGTGGCACTTTGCGAGGGTTACCTAGGGATTAGGCCTAGGTTAGACTTGTTCATCCACTACTTCACCGTCAAGAGGGGAGCCGGAGCGAGCAAGGACGAGCTCAGGAATTGCGGGACAATTAGTTTTAACATCCGGTCTGGCAGGCGGTTCCCCGACATCGCCGGCCACGAGTCCTGCAAGAACTGGCAGCGGTCGTACTTCTACGGCCTAGATATTCCTCTGGCCGACCGAGAATAAACGTACACGGACTTCGTCGATGGATCCACCGTCGAATCCCCGACATGGAGGTCCCAAGCCACCCTTCCCTCCGACAATGATGCTTCCCGCGCCATAAGGCAGATAGAATGGTTCGTAGAGACGGGTTTGACCGGGTTGGACCTAGCCATGTGCTGGTTCATCAGGCGGATCCAGCCTCTGCAGCACCGCGAGAAGTTAATCCATCAGTATACCACGGATAGGAAGGATAGCCTTCGTATCTCCATGGATAAATTTTCGATGACTCCATCAAGCTCCTCCTTAAGGACATCATCAAGGTGAAGGACAGGAAGCCTGGCTTCGCCATCACCTATGACATGTTCGTAGACGGCAAGTGCCTAGAGGTATGTATTTTCCGTGTTTGACATGTAGTCCAGTTCTTCCGTCTAACCATTATCATCCCATCTAACACTTTGGGATTTCACTTAACAGCTCAAAAGTCTAGAGGAGGATAGCATGGCTGCCCAAATCTATGACCCCAAGATGAAGGAAGTCACCATCGTGTCGGACGACGATGTCCTATTGGCGCGAAAGCGGAAGAGCTCCACCTCTGAAGCTGCCGATGGAGGCAAGAAGAAGAAGTCGGAGGGTGGAGCCTCCAAGAAGACTACCGCCGCCCTGGAGGCGGAGAAAAGAAATATTACCAGGATCCCTTTTACCAAAGCACCCACTATTGTGTAAGTTTATTTTCCTCCGACATTGTCCATTGCTCATCTTATTCCTGTACTTATACTTTTGTACGTTACAGGAAGAAAGCCAGTTTAAGTTTGAAGAAGACCTCCAAAACATCGGGGCCTTCTATAAACATTAAAGACATGCTGCATCGTGATGTGTTCGACCAAGCATCTCCCACCATCGCCCCCGTCACTCCCAGTGCCCAGCCTGCCTTCGCTCCTACAAGCTCTCCGGCTAAGGATGCATCTGGCCCTTCCGCCATGGAAGTGGACTCAGCTGCCTCCGCGGATCTCGTTGTTGCCGGCGAACAAGCGACGCAAGAAAGAACCGCAACCAAAATGGATGAAGCTCTGGCTAAGGATGTCATCGGTAGCGGTAAGGCAATGGTTATAGGTGGGGCATATGTCGAAGGCGGCGCCTCTGCACCTAGGATAACCACAGAGCTCCCAAATATAGTCTACCCGGCGCTTACGCCGAGTATCTCCACTCTGGCTCCTGGTGCAGCGCTGACATCTCCAACTTGCGGTCTTGAGGAGCTCCTCAGGCAAGCTGATATCCTGCGAGGAAATAGTCTTTCCTTCAGCAAGATATTTGCCGAGAGCGCCACCAATCTCAATATCATTGCACTTGTAAGTTTTATTTGCCTTTTGCATTTCATATGAGTATCCTATTGTATCCCCCGAGGATTTAGACGGAAAACCATAGGTCTTTGCATCTGAATGCTCTAAGAGTGACTAAGCTAGAAAACTTATCATTGTAGCCCCCAAGTATTTAGTTTGAATGAACTATTTCGACTAGATACTTTTAGAGTAGCATACGCAATGTTTGTAAACTTCAATACTATAGCCCCCAAGCGTTTAGTTGAAACTGAATTAGTTCCGAATAGATTCTTAAAGAAAGACTAAGCATACGTGCTGAATTAAAAACTCGTATTGTAGCCCCCAAGCGTCTAGTTGAAAACGGAATTAGTTCCAACTAGATGCTTAAATAAAGACTAAGCAACTTCTGAGTTAAAAAACTCTCACTGTAGCACACAAGCCTCTAGGTGGATAGTTATATGGCTATATGCTCCAAGTAGACTAAGTGGTTCTGTTCTTCTTTCCACAGAATGAAAATGCTCGGAGAGGTGTCGCCAATGAGAAGTTCCACAAGATGCACGCATAGCTGGAAGCCGAAAAGGGTAAAACTACCTTCTCGAAGGAACAAATCACCAAGAGCAAGAGTCTGTTTTTCCTTTTGTTTTCGTAATCCCCCTTGTTCTTGTGCCGTCACTCTCCGACTACTCACTGTGTACTGTTCTTTCTCCGACTTGTAGTAAACAAGGACAATGTTGAGCAGTCCAAGCACATTTAGGTGCTGGATAGCGAAAACAAGATCCTTAAGCAGGAGAGGACTGATACCTTGAAGATGCACGAGGAGTACATGGCGGTGTTGCAAGAGTCTGCCAACATGGAGATCAACCGCTTGAAGGAGGAGCTTGCCATGCTGAAAGAGCAGAAGAAAGCTGTCGATGAGCAGAATCAACGAAATCTTCAAGCATACAAGATCCTCCGACAAGAGCAGGATTCCATGGCGGAGACGCTCCAGCAAGCCGAGGAAAGCATCTTTGGTAAGTGATTCTCTGCCTTGTACTTCTGTAAGTTAGATACTTTGAACCTTTGTGTTATCGAACTCATGTGCTCCCTTGTCGAAAATGCAGCTCCTATTGGTTTGACCAAGTCACCTCCTCCGCCAAAGGAATGCATGGTCCTCGCTGGCAACTTTATCAACACCGCCGTCAAGTAGGCTAAGGAGATCGCCAAGCCCCTCAGCATTAATATCAAGGCGGTGGATTCTATGATGAAGTACTCGGAAATCTTGCGTCAAGCCCCTGAGCATATTGTATGCTGGAAAGCTTCATGTACCCAGGTTGGCGCAAGGATGGCGCTGGAAATGGTCAAGGCCCATTATGAGAACGCCGACATCCCCACGGTAACCTCATGTCTCCCCGACGTAGACGATGAAGGCCAGAAGATTGACCATAAGGCTATCTGGTCATCGCTCGCGGGTTCTGACACTAGGGTTACCGAGTTTCTCGATCACAACATCTTCGTGCCTTTAGAGATCATTGACGACGACCAGCAAAGCTCCTCTGAGTCCCTCAAGACCACCACTAGGAAATGATTTCTTGCCTTTGGAACCGAGACGAGCGTACAACCACACGGGGCCTGGAAAACCCCACGAGCAACTAACTTTCCTAGTAGATTCCATGAATCACATAGTTCGGGCTTTCCATTTGGCATACGCATTGAAAACGTTTTCGAAAGAGGAGGTGATGGAGGTGCATCATAACAGGTAGGGAAGCATGGACCGGGCTGCTTGGGGTAGATAGCGTCCCTGGTAAACCAACCTCGCCTCACATCTTTAGGGACCGGCTTCGGAACTTGACCCGTTATGGCGGAACCATCCCTAGGGCGTGACTCATGGTCTCGGCGAAAGCAAGGTAAAGGTCGTGGTCAACCACCCTGTGCCGGCCTTCCAAGGAAGACGGCTTATAATATTTGGCATTAAGAGTCGGTTGGTATGTGTGGGTAAAGTTGTACACCCCTGCAGTGTATTAATCTTTTCGAAAATCTATGTTCACGGTTATGAACGCTTGGTGACCAGATTCTAAGATCATAGATAACATAAACCATTATAAAACTTGTTGATACACATATTCTTGAGGATGCTTCCTCTGGGTCGAGGGGGTGAGCCTAGATAGGAGGTTCTGAAGAAGCTGGTGGTTACCCAGATGTGATGAACAAGATGAAGAAGTCGTTATCTTATCCCTTTTAAAAGATTCTCAGTAGACGAGCCTCTTCTCTCTCTTGTTAACAAATAAATATTTCTTTATGCAAAAGTAAATATAGAGAAAGCCTTTCGAGCCAGAGCATGTAGACACTAGGTTATCTAAGTCTTGCGGAGTACATTCTCGTACTCAGCCTTGTGCCATTGTTGTTTTTCTACAGATGATATAGTTGCAACTAAACGTGGCTTCTATGTTGACATCGACATGTAGTTGGGGGTCCCAGGTAGCATCCTGAGGACTATGGGATGGACGTCGCTTCTATTTAAGGCCTCTTAGGCCCTTTGCTAAGTTGTTGTGTATAACAACATAATTTGCTTTCGCTGTGTGATGTAATGTTGGGACTAAGACCTCTGGTTTTTAATAACTCTAATATTTTACTCTGTTAAGAGTTTAAACTTATGTTGTTGAATCCCTGTGTTGTAATGTTACTGAATCATAATGTGATCTTCCGTGTTTGGAGTTCAGCTTATCTTAGATGATGATCTGAGGTTAGTTTAACCCTAACCCCGGGGGTGCTACATGTTTTTGGTATCAGAGCAGGACTGTCTATAGGAAACCCTTTTATAGGTCGATGTTGAGTCTAGAAGCTGACAAAATTACTTGAAAGTTAAAAATTGTTTGCAGAAACTCTGACTAGGATTCTTTTTACACCTTATCTGGTGTGATTCTGATGCTGGAGTTTTCCTTACCCTATTTGGTTTGAAAAGGTTTTCATTCCTTACCTCATATCTCAAAACTTTTAGGATCGTGGTTTTGGGGTTGTGTTTCTAAAGTTCTCTGTACTTGGTTGCTATTCTCAGAGTTCCAAGATATCACAGTTTCTCTTGGTGTGTCACATCTTAGCATTACATTGTCATGGTTTGTAAGTCAGCTGGTTAGTGTATACATTAGTATGCTTTGATACTACCATGATTGATAAGATGATACGTTTATCTCAAGTACTCGTTGATCATCTTTCCATCTTGTTCCTTTGAATCACTTGTCTAACCACTTTGTTCTTTCAGTATGGGTGACACCTCTCGTGCTCGTACCCGTCCTCATGCTCATGGTACCGCAAATTAGGGTGAATCTTCCAACCTTCCTCGACCACCGTCCATGGTTCAACTCATGGCCATGTACGAAACCAACCATGCTGAAAACATGAGGCTCCTTGAAAGGATTGAGGGCAACACCGCTCAACGCCAGAACAATCAAGTTGCTATCAGGGACTTCACACGTCTCACTCTGCCAGTTTTCAGCTATTCCACTGAGCCACTTGATGCGGACTACTGGCTTTGCACTATGGAGCGCAAACTTCAAGTTGGTCATGTTGCTCAAGCTAATTGGGTGACTTTTGCTGCCTATCATCTGGAGGGAGCATCTAACTCATGGTGGGAAAATTTCTTGGCAATGCAAGAAGCTCAACATGTTGTTACAAGAGTTCACTGAAGCCTTCCGAGCTTATCATATTCCTGAGAGTCTGATGGATCAGAAGAGAGAGGAGTTCCTCAACCTAAAGCAGGGCACTGGTTCCGTATGTGATTACCAGCGCAACTTCAATCGTCTTGCCTGCTACGCTACTGAAGAGGTCTCCACTAATGCTAAGAAGAAAGCTCTGTTTCGCAAGGGGCTGGATCCTAAGGTTCGCCGTGATATCCACCTCATGGACTTTGGTAACTTCCAAGGTCTTGTCAACAAGGGTATGAAGGCCGAGAGTGAAAAGGCGGAGTATGAATAAACTCGTAAGCGTCCTCACGAGGGCTACAACAAGGCTGGTTCTAGCAATAAGAAGCGTCATGTCTTCGTGCCTTATAGTGATGTGCCACGTGCTCCTTACACCTCAAGGTCTTCTAGATATGCTCCCTGTCTGAATGGTGCTCCAAACAATGCTGGTGGATCAAATTATCCTTCGGCTGGCAATGAATGAGGTTTTATATGCTTCAATTGTCGCCAGCCTGGTCACTATGCAAAGGAGTGTCCTAGAAAGAATGCCGCTGAGAAGGCACCACCACCAAAGAAGAATGATAAGTATCAAGGTGCTAGAAGAGGTCGCCTGAACCATATTTTTGCTGAGGAGGCTCAGGAAGATCCAAGCGTCATTATGGGTAGGATTCGTATCAATCAAATTCGAGCTAAAGTTTTGTTTGATTCTGGAGCATTGCATTCATTCCTATCACAAGATTTTGCTCAAATGCATGGGATAAGTTTTGACGGGTTATTTGTTCCTCTACTAGTTCAGTCTCCTGGTTCTAGGTGGTGTTCCACCATGGTTAGTCATGGGAATCTAATCGAAGTTGCATTTCAACTTTTTCCCACTTCTTTGATTGCCCTCAAGTCAACCAACATTGACATCATTGTGGGTATGGACTGGTTGACCTGTTACCAAGCTATCCTTGATTACACAACCAAGTCTGTGACTCTGAATAGTCCTGCTGGCATAATAGTCAAGTATTGGACAGTAGGGTCACTATCTCGTTCAGCTGTTTCTATTCCTGGAGCATATATAGTTGTATGCTCTTGAAGTTCTACCTCCATTAGAGATTCAAGATGTTTCCATGGTCTGTGATTTCCCGGATGTCTTTCCTAAGGAGTTGCCTGGCATGCCACCTGATCGAAGTGTGGAGTTTGTCATAGAGTTAGTTCCTGGAACTTCTCCTATTTCTAAAAGACCCTATTGTATGCCTCCTCATGAGCTTGTGGAGTTGAAGAAGCAATTAGAGGAGTTGGGAGGAAAAGAATACATTTAGCCCAGCACATCTTCTTGGTGATGTCCTACCATCTTTGTTAAGAAGCGGGATACCAATATACCGCATCTGGTTGTGGATTATCGCCCACTCAATGCTGTGACAATCAAGAATAAGTATCTCCCAATTAAGTGGTGCCACTATATTTTCCAAAATGGATTTGAGGTCAAGGTATCACCAGATAGAGATCCGTAAGGAAGATATTCCAAAGACTGCTTTCACCACTCGTTATGGTCTTTACGAGTATACATCCATGTCCTTTGGTATTACCAATGCTCCAGCCACTTTTATGCGTCTTATGAACGCTGTCTTCATGGAGTATATTGACAAGTTCGTCGTGGTCTACATCGATGATATTCTGGTCTATTCCAAGACATGAGAAGAGCACGCCGAACATCTTCGTTTGGTGTTGACAAAACTTCGAGAACATCGTCCCTATGCCAAGTTGTCCAAATGTGAGTTTTGGTTACAAGAGCTCATATTCCTTGGTCATGTTGTTTCCTCCCAAGGGGTGCTGTTATCCCCGATAAGGTCCAAACTATCCTCGACTTGGAGTCTCCTAAATCTATAAAGGATGTCTAAAGTTTCTCGGGATGGCTGGTTATTACCCTCGATTCATCAAGAACTTCTCCAGAATTGCAAAGCGGTTGACCGATCTTCTTAAGAAGTATAAGAAGTTTGAATGGTCTGATAAGGCTGAACAAAGCTTCCAGATGTTGAAAACCAAGTTAACAATTGCTCTGGTGCTGGTTCTCCTAGATACTATCAAAGACTTTGTTGTCTTCTGCAATGCTTCCCACCAAGGTCTCGGATGTGTGTTGATGCAAGATGGGCATGTGGTGGCTTATGCCTCCTGTCAGCTAAAACCACATGATAAGACCTACCCAACTCATGATATTGAGCTTGCAGCTGTTGTTCATGCTCTTAAGAAGTGGCGACATTACCTTCTTGGTAGTCATTGCGAGTTATACTCGGATCATCAGAGTCTGAAGTATCTTTTCACACAACCTGATCTGAATCTCAGGCAAAGAAGATGGTTGGAACTCATCAAAGACTATGATTTGGGTCTCAACTATTAACCTGGAAAAGCCAATGTTGTTGCTGATGCGCTGAGCCGTAAATCTTATTGCAACACCCTGATGATCAAACAAGCTCAACCTTCTCTTCATGAAGAATTTGCTCGATTGAATCATGAAGTAATTCCTCATGGATTCCTTTCTACCCTTGAAGTGAAATCCTCTATAGAGAATGAAATCAAGCATTCTCAGAAGAATGATTTTGAAGTTGTTGAGATAAAAGGGAACATTGCTAGCGGAGTTGCTAAGTGTTTCTCCATTGATAATCAAGGCATCGTCTACTTTGGTAACCGTATGGTAGTGCCAAAGAGGACAAAGTTGAGGGATTTAATTCTCTGAGAGGCTCATGAATCACCCCTTTCTATCCACCCTGGAGGTACCAAGATGTATTGGGATCTTCGTCAAAGATTCTGGTGGTCTGGTATGAAAAAGGATATCGCTCGTTTTGTTGCTGAATGTGACGTTTGCCATCGTGTCAAAGTTGAGCACCAAAGACCCGCTGGTCTCCTACCACCACATAAAACCCCTAAGTGAAAATGGGATAAAGTTGGTATGGAATTCATTACTGGTCTTCCTAAGACTCAAAAGGGAAATGATGCCATCTGGGTAATCATTGACTATTTGTCAAAGGTTGCTCACTTTATACCTGTTCGCGAGAGTATCAATGCTAGTTAGTTAGCAGATCTATATATATCTCGAATAGTTGTTCTTCATGGGGTACCGAAGAAAATCGTCTATGATCGAGGGAGTTTGTTCACCTCAAGGTTTTGGACAAGTTTCCAACAAGCTATGGGAACCCGTTTGTACTTCAGTACAACTTATCATCCTAGTACCGGTGGCTAGACCGAAAGAGTGAATCAATTCCTTGAAGACATGCTAAGAGCGTGTGACATATCTTTTGGCAAGGACTAGGAGAAATGTCTTCCTTTTGCTGAATTTTCCTACAACAACAGTTATCAGTCCAGTATAGAAATGGCACCTTTACAGTTCTTACATGGAAGAACTTGTCATACTCCTTTGAACTGGTCAGAAACCGGCGAAAGAAAGTTCTTTAGACCGGATATGATCCAGGAAGCAGAAGATCAAGTTCGTATCATTCGAGATCGTTTGAAAACTGCTCAATCTCGCCAGAAAAGCTATCATGATCATCATCATCAACATGTTGAATATAAGGTTGGTGATCAAGCTTACCTGCGGGTCAATCCTTTAAAGGGTGTCCATCGTTTCGGCATCAAAGGCAAACTAGCTCCTTGCTATGTTGGTCCTTTTCGCGTTCTTTACAGGCAAGGTAAACTCAAATATCAATTGGAGTTGCCTTCAAACTTCCCTAAGGTGCATGACGTTTTTCATGTGTCTCAACTCAAGCGTTGCTTCAAAGACCCTGTCCGTGGTGTTGATCACCAAACTCTTGATCTCCAGAAGGATCTAACTTATCGTGAGTATCCTGTTCACACCCTTGATGAAACCGAGTGTAAGACTCGTCGTAAAAACATCAAGTTCCTAAAAGTTCAGTGGTCTCATCACTTTGAGGATGAAGAAACCCGGGAACAAGAATATCGTCTTCCATCTGAGTACCCTGCCTTATTTTCTAAAACTTAGGAATCTTGGGACGAGATTCTTGTAAGGGGGGTAGAGCTGTAACAGCCCAAGTTTGTAATATATGTAATCAGTACTTAAGCATGGCATGCATGTGTTTAAATCAATAAAATATTTGCATGTGATCAAGTGTGTGAATCAAAATACAAGTACAAAACCCTAAACCCTAGTCCTTCCCTCTCTCTTTGAAATAGATTCAAATGGTTTCAAAAGTTTTGAAAAGTGCCAAAATGTGGAGACCAAATGGTTATGAGGGCCCCATAGTTTTTTAAATCTTTATAAAACCCTGTGGTATTTTTGAAATGTCCAAAACATTTTTGTATTTGAAATTACAAAGAGAAAACAAACTGCAGAAAAAGAAAAAGGTTTTGTGTAAAATAACGAGTCCAGCAACCAGCCAAGCCGTAGCCCAGCAGCCCATCTCTCCTCCCTCCCGTCCCTGCTGCCCACGCGCGTCCATAGCCGGCCCACCTAGGCCCATCCCGGGCCCAGTACCGCTTTGGACCCATGTTCTTCGTCGTCTTAAACCATGACGCTAAGCAGCTGGGTGGCAGCGTCGCCGTTGTCGATATCCGTAGCGCCCTGCGATGCTCGCCACCGTGCCGCCGCTCCTAGAGCCAAGGATAAGAACGCCGTTGCTCGGCTCTCTCTCCCCATACCCATATCCCCTTCCCTCTCGCCCTCTCTCGGTAGAGCCCCTCCCCAACGAACCCTAGCCGCCATGGCGATAAGCTAGAGCTTGTTTCCGTTCACCCCGAGCCTGGCCGAGTAGCCTAGGAGCTCCGCTGTGAACCCCTCCGTCTCCTAGCCAATGGAATCGAGCCGCGCATCCCCAGCTGGCCCCGACGAGCTCATATCCTCGAGGTTTATTTTCCACCGTCATCGTCAAATCGCCGTCGTTTCGAAGCTCCTCTGGCCTCACGTCGCCATTGTCGCGCTCAGGGTGAGCATGCGGTGCTCCAGCACCATCTCGTGCTTCGCCTCTCCCTCTGGTTCGCCTCGCCGCTGAGCGCCGCCGCGGTTACTCGTCGTGGAGGTCGCTCCGGCTACCATTTTTGGGCGGCGCCACCGTAGTTAGGTAGCCCGTGACGAGCTGAGTCGAACGTGCGCGTCCACGCTAGCCAGTTTGCCCCCTAGCGCTGCCCCCGTTGCCGCCTGGGAGGGTCACCGCCGGTGTGACGTCGTGCTGATGTCATCGTGACGCTAGCATGCGGTCATACTAGTCAAACCGGCCCCCCTGTTCCACTTTGCTTGCGTGGCTGCCGATGTGGCTTTGGCCCCACACGTCAGTCAATCGGTTAGGGTCAGCTCGTGTGTAAAAAGTGTCTGGTGCTTGTGCTGATGTCAGCCTGGCGCAATAACTCAATTTAAATTGTTTTAATAATTTCAGAAAAGGTTTAAATATTGTAAAATCAATAACTAATTCATATTGAATCAGAAAAATATGTATAATATATCAAAATGTCAGAAAAATGAGATCTATCTAATTACACTATAATCATGCATTGCTAATCAACTTTCATGACAAGTCTAATTAGAACAACATATTAACCCCTCACAGGTGATTCCGGAGTTTCCCCGAGTTAGGGTTTTCACCCCTCGGAACCCCATTTAAACTGTCAAGCATCCCTTAGGGTTTCATTTAAATGCAATTTAACTTGTCATATCATCATCCATGCTTGATCATTGCATCGATGTCGTGTCTTGATTGTCGCATTTCTTTTCGGTATTGGTTCTTCGTGATAGGATCCGAGCCCGAGGCTGAAGTCAACAACACCGAAGATCCATACCTGTCTACTGACGGACAAGGCAAGTGTAGCCTCTCATTCTGAACCTACTTTTACAAATTATACTACTTTCTCGCTATTATGCACACGATTCCAATGCGGTCTTTTGTCAGTAGCTAGTGTTACCTATCTGCTGCACAATTTCCCTTTTGTAGCCTTATACTCCTGTTCCACTGCTCCTAGCATACCTAGGTCTGGCATTTCAGTGTTGCTAGAGCTTTTGTGACTGACAGCTTAGCCATGCATAGTAACAACGTCTGATCTGTCCGAATGATGAACCAGAGATGCCTGAGAATCTAGAAAGGTAGGAGATGGTGAGATCATCGAAGGAGTTAACTAAACATGTTAAGGCTTGTATGGGAGGCCACGTTGGCTATGGTATTTGAAGTCCCATGCTCTCCACCACTAGGAACTGAGTTCTTGCCTTTGGAACCGAGACGAGCGTACAACCACATGGGGCCTGGAAAACCGCACGAGCAACTAACTTGCCTAGTAGATTCCATGAGTCACATAGTTCGGGATTTACATTTGGCATACGCATTGAAAACATTTTCGAAAGAGGAGGTGATGTAGGTGCATCATAACAGGTAGGGAAGCATGGACCGGATTGCTTGGGGTAGATAGCGCCCCTGGTAAACCAACCTCGCCTCACATCTTTAGGGACCGGCTTCAGGACATGACCCGTTATGGCGGAACCATCCCTAGGGCGTGACTCATGGTCTCGGCGAAAGCAAGGTAAAGGTCATGGTAAACCACCCTCTGCCGGCCTTCCAAGGAAGATGGCTTATAATATTTGGCATTAAGAGTCGGTTGATACGTGTGGGTAAAGTTGTACACCCCTGCAGGGTATTAATCTTTTCGAAAAGCCGTGTTCACGGTTATGAACGCTTGGTGACCAGATTCTAAGATCATAGATAACATATACCATTATAAAACTTGTCGATACACGTGTTCTTGAGGATGCTTCCTCTGGGTCGACAGGGTGATCCTAGATAGGAGGTTCTGAAGAAGCTGGTGGTTACCCAGATGTGAAGAACAAGATGAAGAAGTCGTTATCTTATCCCTTTTAAAAGATTCTGAGTAGACAAGCCTCTTCTCTCTCTTGTTTACAAATAAAGATTGCTTTATGCAAAAGTAAATCTAGAGAAAGCCTTTCTAGCCAGATCATGTAGACACTAGGTTATCTAAGTCTTGCGGAGTACATTCTCGTACTCAGCCTTGCGCCATTTTTTTTCTACAAATGATATAGTTGCAACTGAAAGTGGCTTCTACGTTGACATCGACGAGTAGTTGGAGGTCCCATGTAGCAGCCTGAGGACTATGGGATGGACGTCGCTTCTGTTTAAGGCCACTTAGGCCCTTTGCTAAGTTGTTGTCTAGAACAACATAATTTGCTTTCGCTGTGTGATGTAATGTTGGGTCTAAGACCTCTGGTTTGTAATAACTCTAATATCTTACTTTGTTAAGAGTTTAAACTTATGATGTTGAATCCCTGTGTTATAATGTTACCAAATCATACTGTGATCTTCCGTGTTTGGAGTTCAGCTTATCTTAGATGGTGATCTGAGGTTAGTTTAACTCTAACCCCGGGGGTGCTACAGGCGACTAGGGCACGAGTGCCTGCGTGATGGCCGCAGATACCCTCATGGATGTCTTGAAGGATGTTTTTGCCGTCGCTAATGGTGATGCATCATTGGAGCACACCCGAAATGCTGCACTTGTACAACTCGCCATTGATGATGGTGAAGGCCTTTGACCGGCAAGATATGTGCTGGGCATTTGTCCAGTCCTGAGGAAACTGATTATTTATTAGGTATCGGAGGTACGGTTGCCTCCATGTTTCTTCAACTGCCATGAACTGCATCAGGCTGACCAACTCGACCTCCGTGTCGATATTTTTGGGTTCTTCTTGTCCTTTGGGTAGCTCAGCCCCTGAGTGCTCTGCTTCTTCGGCTGAGCCTTTTGGGAACTTCCTCTTGATGGAGGGTACGCAAATTTGTTCGAGGAACACTCTTGGTGGCACCCGCGCGTAGGTGGAGCAAATGTTGGCGAGCTTTTCAGCCTCTTCGTTGCTTTCCCTGCCGATGTGCCGAAGCTCGCAGCAGTCAAAGTCCCCTTCGAGTGAGTTGTAGAGTGCGCGATACGCGATCATGTTGGCGGTATGGGCGTTGCACTCGTTCATCGTCTATTGTACGACGAGATTCGAGTCGCCGTAGATGACAAGGCGTGTTGCACCGCACACCTTGGCCATCCTCATGCCGTGGATGAGGGCTTCATATTTGGCCTCGTTGTTGGAGGCGCGGAATTTCATCCGAAGGACATACTTCATCTTGTCGCCTTGAGGGGATGTCAGTATGACGCTGGCCCCTGCTCCAGCCTCGCGCTTGGAGCTGTCGAAGTGCATCATCCAGGACTGCGACATGTCTGGAGTATCCGGCAGCTGGAGCTCCAACAAGTGGACGAGGAAGTCAGGGAGGACCTGGACTTGATGGCGGTACGCCGCTCGTAGATTACGTCTTGAGGAGATAACTCGATGCCCCACAGGGCTACATGCCCTGTGGCTTTGGGGTTGTTTAGGATGTTCAACAGCGGGGCGTCGTTGACGACCACGATCTGGTGCTCCTGGAAGTAGTGGCTCAACCGACGAAACGTCGTGAATATGTCGTAGGCGAGCTTATGGTAATGAGGGTACCTCTTTTTTTCGGGGTCAGTACCTCACTGAGGTAGTAGATTGGGCGTTGAACCCCGTGGGTCTTGCCATCTTCGGGTTGTTCGACCATGAGTGTGGTGCTGACCACCTGATGTGTTCCTGCGACATATAGCAGTAAAGGCTCCCGCTCCTTCGGCGTGACCAGGATAGGCGAGGTGAAGAGTAGCTGCTTGAGGTCCTCGAACGCATCGTCTGCTTAGGGTGTCTACTCAAATTTGTCCATCTTGCGCAGCAACTGATAAAAGGGGAGGGCCTTCTCACCCATTCGGCTGATGAACTTGCCGAGCGTCGCGATTCGTCCGGCTAGATGCTGGACTCCCTTGAGGTTCTTCGGCTTCTCCATGGCCGGTATGGCCCTGATTTTCTTTGGGTTCGCCTCGATGCACCGTTGGGAGATGAAGTACCCGAGTAATTGGCCAGACGGGACGACGAAGGCGCACTTGTCTGGGTTCATCTTGATCTTGTAGCGATCGAGGTTATTGAACGTCTCGCGGAGATCGTCGATGAGTGTCCTGGCCTCCTTGGTCTTGATTACTATGTCGTCGACATAGACTTGTATGTTGCGGCCGATCTAGTCCTTTAGACATGCTTGCATGCACCTCTGGTTTGTGGCGCCTGCATTCTTTAGCCCGAAGGGCATGGTGTTATAGCAGAACAAGCCGAACGGCATGATGAATGTTGTTTTCTCCTGATCTTCGACCTTCAGTCGAATTTGGTTGTAGCCTGAGTAGGCGTCGAGAAAGGAGAGTTTCTCGCATCCTGCAGTGGAGTCGATTATTTGATCGATCCGTGGTAGCGGGAAGTGGTCCTTGGGATAGTGCTTGTTCAGCGATGTGAAGTCCACGCTCATCCGTAGGATGTCCGTGTCCTTCTCGGGGACCAGCACAGTGTTGGCTAGCCACTTGCTTTCTTTGATTTCCCTGATGAAGTTGGCATCGAGCAGTCTGTTGACTTTGATTCCAACGGCTTCGGCTCTAGGCTCGGACAGTCGATGCATCGACTGCTTGACTAGCTTCGCATCTGGAAACACATTGAGTGCATGCTCGGCGAATTCCCTGGGAACTCCTGGCATGTCCGCAAGACACTAGGCGAAAATTTCCCAGTGCTCACGGAGGAATTCGACAAGCGCGCTTTCCTATGCGGGACTTAGGTCATTGGCGATCAACGCCATCTTGGAGGCGTCCATCAGATGGACCTACACCTTCTTTATGTTGATTGTGGAGTCGAATGACATGTAGGTGCGTTTTGCCTGGTGACTGGGGGTGCCCCGTTGTCTGTCACCTCTCTGAGTATCGTGAGCTCCTCCTGCATGCTGAATGACTGGGAGATTTTGTTGAAGTCTCTATCGCAGCTATCTGACCTTGTGAAGCTTCCTTGGATGGTGATGGAGCCCCTAGGTCCTGGCATCTTCAATAGCAGGTACGCGTAGTGCGGTACTGCCAAGACACTTGCGAATGCCACGCGCCCAAGGATGGCGTGGTACTGTGATGGAGAGTCCACCACTTTAAACTCTAGCTGCTCGTGCCTAAAGTTTTCAGGCTGGCCAAAGATGACGTCGAGCCATATCTTGCCCAGGGGACTAGCCGTGGAACGTCGTGTCTGATTTCTCTAGGCTGCACAGCGGGATCTGCATCGCTGTGTGTGTGATGGCGAACATCAGGTTGATGCTGCATCGTCCATGAAGACGCGGTTCATTTCGAATACTCCAATCTGAGCCTCGATCACCAGGAAAGCGTGACCTGAGCAAGGTATCTAGCGTGGGTTATCCGAACGATCGAACGTGATGCAGGACTCTGAGATGCTGAGGTACTCAGGTATGGCTGGTGGGGAGGTCACGGCCAGGCTGACTTGGCGGGTGATCTTCTTCTATACCCTATTGGTTGGGCGCTCCTTCTCGATCATCAGTTCTCCTTTCGGTGGGGGTACCCATCGGCACCATTGTTTGGTGCTGGTGTGACCGCTGGATGCGACGGTCCGCTAGGTGGTGGTGGTGGAGCTCCGTGGGTGATGGCACCTGGAGCAGGTGCGAATCCAGGGTTCACCGTCTGGCGCCACATTTGGGTGAGGCCCTCGCTGAGCTTATGGAACTCCTGGCTGTCCTTGAGCAAGTGGTTGGCCTTCTTCTTACCATATTGTTTGTCGATGTAGAAGTGGAAGGTGCAGGGACCAGACAGCTTGTCATATGCCTAAGGTTTGTTGTCACAGTTGTGATGTTGCCATGCTTGCGTGGGTCGTCCGCCATTGCAGTGATTATTGCTGCGGTATCCACTGTTGCGGTTTCCATCGTCGCGGCTTTCGGCGTATCCAGCCGCAACCATGTCGACCCCATCATGATCGTCGTAGATGCGCGATCTTCTCTTGCTGTGTCATTCGCGTGTAACATCCCAGTATTTATGACCGAACGAAGGGTAGATTTTGGAATAGGTATTGTTGCATGCATTCATTTGTGAAAATGCGGGTAAATTTTTTGCCAAATAAAAACCTTGAGTGATCAATGTTTCTTTCTTACTTTGAGAGTAGGTTTAGTCTTAAAGGAGGATTGCTATAAAATTTGACATGATCTTAAAGGAATGGTGTGTGTCTTCAAAAAATGAATTTGAATTTTAAATTTGAATGTTTGAATAATAATTAAGATGATTTGGATATAAGATTTGAATTTTTAAATTAATTAAGAGAAAAGTTTTATAACTTAAATCTTATTTAAAAGCAATATGGTATATGAAGTACATTTCTTATTCATAAACAAACTACAAAGAATAACTTACTGAAGTTATTCCAAACTTCACAATTCACAGAAGAGTAAAGAATAAAATGTTCTTTATTAATAAATATATAATATTTATTACAAATGAACCAAACAAAGATTAGAAGAATTGTAAAAGAAAAATTACAAAAGATTAAGAAAAGTACATTTGTATCTCTACTAACTATCCTATATCTAAACTACACTAAATCTTCATCTTTATCTTTGTACCTGCAAGCAAAGACTATATAGGAAACAAATAAGATTAGTGTTAGAATGTTTCTCTCAGATATGTCAGTGAGGTGCACTTGACAATATCATCATTGAGAAATGATAAAAGGGGCAAGTTTCACCAATATGAAAGATTTCATCTTTCATAAATTCAAAGCCAGAATGCAAATGACAGCCAAAAGCGACCAATTCACCAGCCAGGGTAAAAGTAGTTTGGTAATGGTAAGTTCAAAAATTCTGAACCTATCCACATGTGCATAGCAGGCACACAAGCTGCACACACACAACATGCAAAAGGGTGTGATGTCGACCTCACAAGCACAACTAGATATCACAAAACCATAGCACAGTCGTGGAAAGCACACTAGTGCATCATTCCACTACACAACACACCAGTATAGCCAGGGTGAACATCAGTTAAACCAAGAACAGCAACCAAACCAACCACCCAGATCAACCCAAACGTTACCAGGATGGTGACATAAGGAGAGGAATAGATCTGGTGGATAGCAAGGTCAAGCCCAGGAGCTAGGAGGAGCAGGCAAGCTCAAGAGCAAGCTCAGGAGCCAGCAAAAGCAGATCAAGATCAAGACCAAAATCAAGATCAAGATCATCATCAATACACTACACCAACATCAAATCTTGTGGTGAGTCTCATAAAACCATCACATGCTTTCATCAGAATATCTAAACAAAAGCATGTGTTGCTTTATGTAATGATCTCTCAATAAGCACCCAAGAGGGGTGAATCTATCCTAGAGATTTCAAGTATAAGGATAAGAAATCAAGCTCCACCACAAGCACTAACCCTCAGACCAGCATCACTAGGTTTAGTGTTATTTTTGCAACTTAGATCATTTTCATTTGATCTTACCAGATTAGGGAACATCTCCCAAAGGGAGATTAGCACCTCTAAATCTATAAGATTCAAACAAACTATTTCCCAACTAACTAGGAATCACATCCTAGAGCCTCAGACCAACATCATAGGCAGAAAAGATAATAAAAGCTTCCATATCATCTTAACAGTTTTAATCACAAGCATAATCAAGCTAAGCCTAGAAATAAGACTCAATTACTTGTGTGCCAAATCATATTGGTATCACAAGGACAAGTTGTATATGAACTAAAACCAATCCTTGTTCAGAATCCACACATAAAAGGGACAACCAAATATATATCATTTTCCTGAAGCTAAGAGCCAGGAATCAAAATTAAGATGAATCTATACATCCACAGAAAACCATTACATATAATGATTTGATTCAGAGTGTATCATCTCAAACAAACCCATATTATAATTGCAGTAAGCAACCACTGAGAGAAAACTACTGTCAGTACAAGTAATCTGATAGTAGAGTAAACTCTCAGACCAACAATATAATCCAATCAAGGATTTTATTGAAACAACTAACATGGATCATGGTGGATTATGTTGGGAATATGCCCTAGAGGCAATCATGTATGATGATATTTCCCATTGTATTCATAAAGATATTAAGTAGTCCTTGTATAAACATCTGATGTGTATCATTGAATATGTGATTCGGTTGTGGAACTATGCATTCATGTTGTTTGTACTAAATATCCTTGGTCATTGAGGTTGTGCTGGACACACAACTTAGACCAATGTGAAAGTTGGCTTGATGACTCGGTTCCACTTGTCATGGGCATGGAGATGCTATTCCAACTTACACAGATTCGACTAAAGAGTTTAGCGAGTCGGATTGACCCATATTGAGGTACAACGAACAAGTTGTCATTTGTATATCTCAATCAATGTAATCCTTAGACCTGAGGTTGATGCATAGTCCGAGCTGAGGATCGTCGACTTAGGTTCTGCCAAACGCTGATCCCTAACTGGGTAGTTATAAAGGCAGGGTTCGGGTCGGCTGAGAATCAAGCTGTGTGATGTGAATAACCAAGATGGGATTTTGCCCCTCCACTTGGAGAGATATTCTCTAGGCCCTCTTGTGAGATATGATTCGGAAAGCATGGACATGCACGACTCGGTTAAGTGTTAACCGAGGCGATCGACTAAGAGTTAGTCGGGTGAATCACTTATCTCGGATCGAGAAGAGAGTCGGACTATTTATGGGATGACAATTATTCGCCTATAGTCTTACAAGGTATATCGTGAGGCAAAAGGGACTCAGCCGTAAGTCACATTGGAAAGGCAAGTCGTCATGACTCTTTGGTACTTGGGAGTCGGCACGTTCTGCTAGGAGCTGCTACCGACTGACCGATTGAGAGTCGGACTCCAATCGTGTCCAAGTAGCCATGAGCCTGCGGGGTCACACACTTAAGAGCAGGAGCATGTTCGGATTGGATCTGAACCTGTAATCTGGTTGGGTTGGACCTAAACCGGATTAGGACTGAGTTAGTGAGTTGGACTCACGGTGACTAGTGTTATATGGGTTTTAGTGAATGGGTCGCGCGAGTAGAGCCCACGTTCACTCCCTATATATAGTGGAGCACCGTAACCCAGAAAGGTTAATCGTTGTTCGGTTAGGTCATTCCATGTGCTGGAAACCCTAGCTCCACAGCAGTCGTACCGTCGTTACGAACCTAGCAGTTCGCCGCCGGTGCTCCTCCTTGTACATGTGGATACCAGCAGAGGTGATGTGCGATCAGCACCAGGACTGCACTGCATCAACTGACGCGCTTCATCAGTAATCCGCAACTGAGCGTCTAGTGGTAAACCTCGTGGCCTTCTAGCTCGGCTAGATCTTGGGATCGCCACGTTAGAGGAAAAGTTTTGTTTTATCTCTGCGTGGATCAACAGTGGTATCAGAGCAATAGCTTCTGGTTTTAGCCTCGAGATCTCGCATATGTGATATGCGGTTGGCTGTAGATGAGATCTATGTGCTGTTTTGGTGGTCGATCTATGAGATAGTTCGGTTTTATACAAGGTTGATTGGATCAACTGTACTCGGGGAATGGTAGATCTGATTTCCGTGATCATACAACTGAGGTCGTGGAACGACATAC
Organism: Avena sativa; assembly: GCA_916181665.1. NCBI lineage: Eukaryota > Viridiplantae > Streptophyta > Magnoliopsida > Poales > Poaceae > Avena > Avena sativa. The sequence continues at coordinate 123,319,723 of OV702281.1, forward strand.
CCCTATCGGCTTCGCCCTGTCGTAGCGCCTTAGATGTCGTTGCGAGTTACACAACGCCGGTAGATATTGTATCTATGCATAACTTGTTTTTGCAGGAAGTTGTGAATGGTATGGTTCATGTGCATGTGATGTACGTGTGTAATCCATACGTGATCTGCGAATCACGGTTTTTGTCAGCCGGCTGGAGCCTAGGTGCTGTCATTTTATTGTATAACGACCTGCGTGTCGGATTCTCCATGTAATTTACTTTACTAAGCTGGTGTAGGTGTTTGGAGAACCCGAAAGGCATGCAAGGCGTTGTACATGTCGGCGACATGGAGTAAGACGGTAAGTGACAAGAGTTGGCACGAGTGGATTACAGGCTTTGTGGAGATGGAGATCGCCATGAAGAGAGCCATACCATTTCACATTATAATTGCTTCATTTTGTGTTATTGTTATGTCTCAGTTTTACCTCTATTAGATAGTCGGTAAAATTTAATCCCTCAAATAAGGTCTAGTCGGTTTTCCCGCCAGTGTTTGCACCATAACAAGTCGGACATTTTTGGTAGTGGGCTCATAAAATTGAGGTGCTGCCAATTCTTTCCGACTAGGTGGGTTCGAGTCGGACTCTTACTGCAGAAACACTCGGTAAGCTAGACGGGTCTATCACAACGGTTGTGGGACTCGGGGAAAAGTCAGATGGGAGCCGGGGCATGTGATGTCACCCGTCCAACAGGAGTCGCATGAGATGTGATTGACAAGGATTTTTCTACCTAGATCACTTGGCGGCTAGCGGTGATGCTAAATCTCACTAGCCGACTTGCTTATTTAGGATCCTAGATCACTAAACAACCATCGGAGGGGTGTTGGTTCTAGTGGGAGCATAAAATATTAAAATGTTTAATATGCTTGCTGTTTTATGAATACATGTCTTAAGTGTTTTGCACATTTTCTGTTGTAGATCATGGCACCAAGTAGCAGTCACTCTCAGATATCCGGTTTTGCGTTGAGAACCATTCTTGAGAAAGATAAACTGAACGACACTAATTTTACCAATTGGTATTGAAATCTGAGAATTGTTCTCAAACAAGAAAATAAGGACCATGTCCTAGACAACCCACTTCCAGATGAGCCAGACTTGATTGCTCACATGGAACCAAACTTGCAAAATAATTTCGAGCATGTTGAGGCCTACGATATGATCGAAAGCCTCAAAAGTATGTTCCAGGCTCAGGCGAAGACTGAGAGGTATCAAGTCTCTCAGGCTTTGCTGAGTTGCAAGCTTAAGGATGGTGATCCAATGAGTCCGCATGTGATCAAAATGGTTGGTTACGTGTAGTCTCTGGAGAGGCTTGGCTACCCCATAAGCGAAGAGTTCACTACGGATATAATTCTCAACTCTCTTCCTAGTGCATATGGGCAGTTCATTTCAAACTACCACATGCATGGTATGGATAAGAAGCTCACTGAATTACATGGGATGCTCAAGCAGGCAGAGGCGAATCTCAAGAAGGGCGCCAGTCAAGTGTTGATGGTGCAGAATAAGGCTAAGTTCAAGAAGAGTTCTTGAACTAAGAAGAATGCTAAGTCAGGAGGAAAGCAGGCTCAGCACCCGGTCCCAAGCACTTCCTCGGGTACTAAGCCATCTCCTTCAGCCGGATCCACTTGCTTCTACTGCAAGGCGGATGGCCACTGGAAGAGGAACTGCAGCAAGTACTTGGCCGATAAAGCCAAGAGTGGAGGTATGACTTCCGACTCAGGTACACTTGTTTGCAATGTTATAGACATATATCTTGCTGATGCACCTAATAGTTCTTGGGTATATGATACCAGATCATTTATTCACATCTGCAACTCGTTGCAGGGACTGGTAAGAACTAGGAGCGTAGCAATAGGCGAGGTTGATATTCGAGTCGGCAACAAAGCAAGAGTTGCTGCGTTGGAAGTCGGCACGATGCAACTTCATTTACCTTCCAGATTCATTATGGAACTGAATAATTGTTATTATGTTCCAGTGCTCAGTCGAAACATTATTTCTGCTTCATGTTTGATGAGGGAAGGCTATGAGTCGAATATAAAGAATAATGGTTGTTCTTTGTATTTGAATGATATGTTTCATGTCTTTGCACCCATACAGGACGGGTTATTTATTTTGAATCTTGATGGTGAGTCGGTTTATAACATAAATGTTAAAAGGTTGAAACCAAATGATCTGAATATGACTTAATTTTGGCACTGTCGGCTTGGTCATATAAGTTGGAAACACATGAAGAAGCTCCATGGTGATGGACTCCTAACTTCATTCGACTTGGAGTCGTTCGAGACATGCGAATCTTGCCTACTCGGCAAAATGACCAAGACACCTTTTGCAAAGAGTTGCTAAAGGGCGTCCGACTTGTTGGGACTAGTACATAGTGATGTATGTGGACCAATGAGCACGACAGCCAGGGGTGGTTATGAGTACTTCATTACCTTCACTGATGATTTGAGTAGGTATGGATATATCTACTTGATGAAACATAAGTCGGAAGCCTTTGAAAAGTTCAAAGAATTCCAGAATGAAGCACAGAATCAACTCGGCAAGAAAATAAAGTTTCTTCGGTCGGACCGAGGAGGCGAGTATATGAGCCCTGAGTTTGATGACCATCTGAAAAGTTGTGGAATAGTTCCTCAACTTACTCCGCCAGGAACGCCGCAAAGGAACAGTGTTTCGGAAAGGCGGAATCGGACGTTGTTGGACATGGTACGGTCAATGATGAGTCGGACAGATCTGCCTTTATCATTTTGGGGTTATTGTCTAGAAACAACAGCATTCACACTAAACAGAGTACCATCAAAATCGGTAGAGAAGACACCACATGAGATGTGGACAGGCAAAAAGCCGAGTTTGTCTTTTCTTAAGATTTAGGGTTGTGAAGCATTTGTCAAGCGACTTCAGTCGGACAAGCTTACAGCCAAGTCGGATAATTGTATTTTCGTGGGGTATCCGAGGGAAACCTTGGGTTACTACTTCTACAACCGAGAAGAGGGAAAAGTGTTTGTCGCTCGGAACGGTGTCTTCCTTGAGAAAGAGTTTCTCAGTCGGGGAGTAAGTGGGAGCACGGTGCAGCTCGAAGAAATTCGAGAGGAATCGGCTAGTGGCGAGTCGGCAAAAACCTTGGAGGTTGAGTCGATCGTGGCAGCTAAGCCAGCAGCAGCACCTGTACTACGAAGATCGGCAAGATTACGAAGTGTTCGTGATGTGTTACTGTTAGACAGTGATGAGCCGGCAAATTATTCGGAAGCGATGGTGGGATCTGATTCCGAGTCATGGCTTGGAGCCATGAGATCCGAGATAAAGTCCATGGATGAAAATCAAGTTTGGAACTTGGTTGATCTGTCAGACGGTGCAAGACCCGTCGAGTGCAAATGGGTCTTTAAGAAGAAAACTGATATGGATGGAAATGTTTCAATCTATAAAGTACGCCTTGTCGCGAAGGGGTTCCGACAAGTTCAAGGAGTTGATTACGACGAGACTTTCTCACCCGTAGAGATGCTTAAATCAGTTCGTATCATGTTAGCTATAGCGGCCTATTTCGACTACGATATATGGCAGATGGATGTGAAAATGGCTTTCCTTAACGAAAATTTAAACGAGAACGTGTATATGATACAGCCCGAGGGTTTTGTTGATCCGGCTAATGCTGACAAGGTATGCAAACTTCATAAATCTATTTATGGGTTGAAGCAAGCATCTCGGAGTTGGAATATTCGCTTTGATGAGGTAGTCAAATCGTTTAGCTTCATCAAGAGTGATCATGATTCTTGTTTGTACAAGAAGTTTAGTGGGAACAAAGTAAATTTTCTAATCTTATATGTGGATGACATATTACTGATTGGAAATGATGTCCAGATGTTGCAAGAAACCAAGGAATCATTGGAAAGGAGTTTCTCAATGAAGACTTGGGTGAGGCAACATACATCCTCGGAATCCGGATCTATAGAGATAGATCAAGGAGGCTCATTGGATTGAGTCAGAGTACTTATTTGGACAAAGTGTTGAAGAAGTTCAACATGGAATCATCTAAGAAGGGGTTCTTACCGATGTCCCATGGTGTAAAACTTAGCAAGACTCAGTGTCCTTCGACAACTGATGAACAAAGTCGGATGAGTGCGATTCCATATGCTTCTACAGTCGGATCCATCATGTATGCCATGATTTGTAGTAGGCCGGATGTTTCCTATGCTCTAAGTGTTGTGAAAAGATACCAGGCTGATCCTGGAGAGATCCACTGGACCGCGGCTAAAAATATCCTGAAGTACTTGAGAAGGACTAAGGATATGTTCTTGGTTTATGGTGGTGAAGATGAACTCAGTGTAAAGGGTTACACGGATGCGATTTATCTTACTGACTCTGATGATCCTCACTCGCAATCCGGATACGTGTTTATTATAAACGGAGGTGCTGTGAGCTGAAAGAGTTCCAAGCAAGACACTGTGTCTGCGTCTACAATAGAGGCTGAGTATATTGCCACCTCGGAGGCACCAAAGGAAGCTGTTTGGATGAGGAATTCCTCATGGATCTTGGTGTGGTTCAGGGCTCGTCCAATCCGTTGGACGTGTATTGTGACAACAATGGTGCTATTGCACAAGCCAAGGAACCTAGACAACACCAGAAGAACAAGCACATACTCATGCGGTACCACCTGATTCGCCAGTTCGTGGATCAGGGTGATATCAAGTTATGCAAGGTACACACGGATGCAAATATTGCGGATCCATTGACAAAGCCGTTACCACAGCCAAAGCATGAGGCGCACCTGAGAGCCATGGGCATTACATGCTTAGACATGTGATGTCGGAAGATTGACTCTAGTGCAAGTGGGAGACTGTTGGGAATATGCCCTAGAGGCAATCATGTATGATGATATTTCCGATTGTATTCATAAAGATATTAAGTAGTCCTTGTATAAACATCTTATGTGTATCATTGAATATGTGATTCGGTTGTCGAACTATGCATTCATGTTTTTTGTACTAAATATCCTTGGTCATTGAGGTTGTTCTGGACACACAACTTAGACCAATGTGAAAGTTGGCTTGATGACTCGGTTCCACTTGTCATGGGCATGGAGATGCTATTCCAACTTACACAGATTCGACTAAAGAGCTTAGCGAGTCGGATTGACCCATATTGAGGTACAACGTACAAGTTGTCATTTGTATATCTCAATCTATGTAATCCTTAGACATGAGGTTGATGCATAGTCCGAGTTGAGGATCGCCGACTTAGGTTCTGTCAAACGCTGATCCCTAACTGGGTAGTTATAAAGGCAGGGTTCGGGTCGGCTGAGAATCAAGCTGTGTGATGTGAATAACCAAGATGGGATTTTGCCCCTCCACTTGGAGATATATTCTCTAGGCCCTCTTGTGAGATATGATTCGGAAAGCATGGACATGCACGACTCGGTTAAGTGTTAACCGAGGCGATCGACTAAGAGTTAGTAGGGTAAATCACTTATCTCGGATCGAGAAGAGAGTCAGACTATTTATGGGATGACAATTATTCGCCTATAGTCTTACAAGGTATATTGTGAGGAAAAAGGGACTCGGACGCAAGTCGCATTGGAAAGGCAAGTCGTCATGACTCTTTGGTACTTGGGAGTCGGCACGTTCTGCTAGGAGCCGCTACCGACTGACCGATTGAGAGTCGGACTCCAATCGTGTCCAAGTAGCCATGAGCCTGCGGGGTCACACACTTAAGAGCGGGAGCATGTTCGGATTGGATCTGAACCTGTAATCTGGTTGGGTTGGACCTAAACCGGATTAGGAATGAGTTAGTGAGTTGGACTCATGGTGACTAGTGTTATATGGGCTTTAGTGAATGGGTCGCGCGAGCAGAGCCCACGTTCACTCCCTATATATAGTGGAGCACCGTAACCCAGAAAGGTTAATCGTTGTTCGGTTAGGTCATTCCATGTGTTGGAAACCCTAGCTCCACAGCAGTCCTACCGTCGTTACGAACCTAGCAGTTCGCCGTCGTTGCTCCTCCTTGTACGTGTGGATACCAAAAGAGGTGTTGTGCGATCAGCACCAGGACGATCGGATCGTGAGGACTACACTGCATCAACTGACGCGCTTCATCAGTAATCCGCAACTGCGCGTCTAGTGGTAAACCTCGTGGCCTTCTACCTCGGCTAGATCTTGGGATCACCACGTTAGAGGAAAAGTTTTGTTTTATCTATGCGTGGCCCAACAGATTACCACTAGGACAAACCTGACATGCAACTAGTATCATCAAAGCTACTATCAATCCTTAACCACAGCAGACAATCATTTCCCATGATCAAATATGATCAACACTAGATCTAAAGCATCATAGATATGATCAACAGGGGGGTTATGAACCCTAATTCAGAGATGAACCCAATCAGCACTTAATCACTCAACATGAGAAGCCACTAGCTACACACCAAAAAGAATCAAGGCAGTAGCATGGACAAACACCACAGAGATCACTTACCCGAGGTCCTCGCTGATGAATCAAAGAGGAATCAGAGGGGCCGACGAACCACGGCGGCACATGGAGCACCTAGAGGGGCGCTGCAACCTGCACCTGCCACGGCGGCGGCCGCAGCGCGCACGAGACCAGCACACCACCGCAGGCGGGATCACGGCAGCGGCGACAGCAACTTTTCCGAACCCTAGGGTTCGGGAATGGGATGGAACTGACCACGGGGAAGCCCTGGAGTCAAATCCAAGTGGATAGGACGAAAGAGCATCGTCGACAACCCCAACCCGCACCACAGTGGCGGCCAGAACGGCCGACGACGGCGAGAATCGACGGTGGCGGCATCGCCGGCCACGGGGGCGAGTCAGGGGAGGAGATAAGGTCGAGGGAGAGAGAGGAGGCAGAGTGGGCTAGGTGGGCCAAAACCCTTCGAGGTAGTTATTTGACCGTGCCCTATTGGGCCACCTTGGCCCAATAAGCCCAAGGGGCCAGCCGAAGTTATTTAATAAATCTTTTGATCAATTAGAAAAGAACAAAATACCCCTGACCTAAATAAAATTATAGAAAATAAACTAAAAGTCCAAAAATTATAAATAAAATATTTTTTGATTTACAATAATCCACTCTGTCCAAATAAAATAAGATATCAAATTTTGGACATCCAAATTTTTATAAGAATTTTGTAATTTAAATATTCCTTATGGAATTTTACAAAATTATTGATGGGTGATTAAAATAAATAAAAATCACTTTCATTATTTATTAATATTATAGTATTTTTGAAAAATACTAAATAAATATTTAGTAATAAAATTAATGTATAATTAATAATTCCTAAAAGAATTATTAAATCAATAAAAGTCAAATAAAGGGAAATAAAATAAAATAACTCAATATATGTTATAAATATTAAAAAGAAATATTTATAAATCCTTTATTACTCAAAAAGGAACTTTTTGGAGTAAATGCATATAAATTTAAATAATGCATTACATTACTTGCATAATCATTTTGCTTCTTTAAATATTGTCCTTACCGGGCAATAATGATGTTTTTGTAGAACTAGAAGCTCAAGGTCCAGTGCAAGCATCAGACTTCACTACCTTGTCATCACAAGGCAAGTTCATCACTTGCTCATGTCCTTTGAAGAGTCTTTAACTAAGTATTTGCAAATTGTGTGTTATGATATATGCTATAAAACAAAGAAATTATTATTTTCATAAATAAAGAAATCATAGATATCATCCTAAGTGGTGATATAATGGAGCAATAGAACTTAGGGTTCTATTTGCAACAATGATGAATAAGTAGGGACTTAACAACCCCTGACATCAGTGATTCTAGCGCCGTATATTACGCGTTAGCCATGAGATTTGGAATGGGACAGAGAAGTCAGCTGTATCTTCTTCCTCTCGCATGAAGCCAGATGTGCAGGTCGTGGCTGTTATCCTCGTAGCGTGCATATTAATTGGTAATTCGTAGAGGATATGCAGCATATGGGTGGTAACCCTCAACGTCCCACGATAGTTCTGGCATCTAATGGTTTGTACAAACCATTGCCGTAATTCATTATGTGGGCATGGTGTACACCAAGGAGGCATGCGGGGTCGCGAAGGGGGCAGTGATTGGCTTGGACCAACTATTGGGCCCCACATCATGGAATTGTGGACGGGAAAGTATGTCCGGTTGTGCAACAAGGAGTTGATCTCTCATGGGTAAAGTAACGCACCTCTGCAGAGTGTAAGAACTGTAACTTGTTACTCCCTGTTCCGGGAAGGAGCTACGAACACGGCATGAAAGGAACTCATTGAAAGTTCTGGTCAACCTGTGAAGGCTGATTGTCATAGTTTTTTTCGGAATAAAATCAATCTTTGAAGAAAGATTTACAAAAACTGCATAGTGCCGAGGATTTATAATCCGAGGTGGTAGTTAGAACATAAAACTTCCCACCTTGCATATAATGATCTTGTTGGGTAACACTGTTACTCATTCTTTCCTGTGATCCCTTTCTTAGACTCTGAGGATTCCGAAGACGTGCCAATGTATGCAGTCGAATGCCAAGAAGACGTGTTCTACGAGGAACCTGATCTATCCGGAGGAGTTGAAGGCATGGACTACGAGATCCGCTACGGTGTCGATGAGAACGAGTCCACTTAAGTGTCTAGTTAGTAGTAACTAACGGAGCCGAGCAGCATGAACTCTATAGAATAAGCTGTTGAGCCCCACTCCTAGTCGGAGTTGTTACTCTTAAATTTCCGCTGAACACTTTATATTTTGGTTTGTAAGTTGGATCTTTTGTAAGTCTTGAACTTCCGGTATTGTAATAATAATAATGTGTGTACTTTTGTAATATGGATCCGCAATGTTTCTGTTGTACCACTCTGAGGGATGTGTTATTTACGGAACGGTGTTCTGTGAATGTCATGTCAACGACTATAGTGTACTACACATGCAGTGGTATGCTGGGTCACCGCAGTTGGTATCAGAGCAAATTGGTTTGACCTTAGGTTGGAAACCTAGTACAGGGTATTACCTGTACTAGATTTGGCAACGATAAATAATTCTCTAAAAGTAATATAATGGGTATTCAAATGATAATATTCTGTTATATATTTTAGTGTGATAATTCTTTATTATGATGCAATATATCATTGGATACTAATCAAAATTATTTTCTGATATACAGAGATATGGCACCAAAGTTTCCAAAACATACTTTGGTAAGGAAAGAGGAGACTCTTGATGATTATCAAGGATCGTTTACAGACCAACTTCGTCAACTTTTAAAGTTTTTTAATTGTCCAACTAGAATTCTAGTGAACACTATCACTTACCTTGATGGCCGGATGTTATCCAAGTATCGTGTGAGTATCCAACTTCCAGAGAAGCTTGGTTTATATCACGACCTACCCATAGGAGAAGGTAGGATCCATTTAGCAGCCTATCATGTTGCTGTTGTAGAGGCAATAGCAAATATCCGGGAGCAGAAAACCAAGGAGCTAGAAGGTAGCACATTCTCTGTGATACCTCATGATTCTATAGACTCGGAGCCTATACTGGATCATCTTACTTTGGTTAAGAAGCATCCTAAGTTAGCTTCCAAGTTTATGGATAGATATCGAACACTCGTTGCGTCTTTTTATAAGACTCATCAAGTGATTGTTGAAGACAAAAATGATATGTTAGAGGATCTAACTGATCCGAAAAGGAGGAAGCAGTTAGCATTCCAGCTGGAGAAAGAAGAAGGTAGTAGTACAACACCTATCTTTAAGGATATACCGATAGATCCGGAATACCATATCCATACTCACCAAGACTTGAACCTACACATGATCCTACTATAGATATGCGGTATGTAGTACCACAAGGCTCAGAGGATGGTTCTGACTCAAAACTTCCTATTGAGAATTCAGATGGTTGGAGGATGGGATCATATAATGGATCTCATGAACACCAGATATCCACAGATGGTTCTGACAGAAATGTTGGACAATCCAGGTGGATGGGTGCAAGAATGAATCTTAATTATAGAAGTAGAAATACCATGTCAATAGATGATCAGGATGAAGAAGAGGATCCTGAAGAGAGAGTGTTTGAATCATCAACATCTTCTCAAAACCCAGAGAATATACATTATCCAGTATTCAATTATCTTGTATACGAGAGCACCTGGGAAGCAGCAGGATTTGTGTATTCTGTTGACAACTCAAGGAATGTAGCTCAGGTGATGCAGGCTGGAGATAATGTTGAATATGTTTCTGAAGACTTTTCAGCTGATCTGGAAGGAGTCGATGCGCTCAGGTTGAGTAATGACTCAAGTCCTGACACTTCAGATACAGAGTATGTTCCTTCTGGAAGGCCATATGTTCCACAAACTGTGTGACGAACAACACGTCATCACGGTTGGACATCAGGCATGTACGATGAGCGTAGTTACTATTAGAGAGAGACATGTAGTCAACAGTATCAAGCACTGTGTATTGTACTCTAAGGAATAAGGTAGTTAGATGATTACGGTAGTTTGTGACTATACCTATATGGTATATGTTGTAAGAACCTTGTATCACTATGATAATATGTATAATATGTGAAATGCATATTTGGATTTTCCTTCGATCTTCATTGTGTCACTAGTTCTGTCCGTAAAGTTGAGCTTAGAACACATGTGCATGATGTAATTATGAGTATTCGCTTTATGTTGCAGGACTAGGGGTCATGGATACGGGTGTAGAAATGGAAACCAAGAGAATTCAGGCAAGCAAACCAAAACCTAACCTGGAGTTCAAACCTCGGAATAGAAATTATGGAAACAATAACAATAACAATAACAACAACAATAACAAGGGCAGTAGTGGAAATCAATCTAATCCGAGAAGGAATGTTATCTATAACAACTGTGGAATTCCAGGGCATTTCCAGAGGGAGTGCAAAAAGCCTGTAGTGATCTATTACGGTTGTGGCCAGAAGGGGCATATCAAGCCTGATTTTCTGAGCAAACCATCGGGAGGAGGACAAGCTAGTGGAGGAAATGGACAGCCGAATAAAGGGGGAAACAATGGCAAGAACAACAATGGCAAGAGAAACCGACCAACCGGAAAATTGAACTGTGCAACTCTCGAGGAGGTGGATAATTTGGAGCATGCAGTGATAGGTACGCTCAATATCCTTACCAATCCCGGCAAAGTTCTGTTTGATACTGGTGCAACTACTTCATTCATTTCTGAAGAATTTTGTGATAAGTTCGGGATTAGAAGGGCAATGTTAGAAAGTCCTATGACCGTAATTCCGGCAGAAGGGAATGTGATTGTACGCCACATAAAACAAGATCAGGTTATCTCGATCTGTGGTTGTACATATTTCGCAGACCTTTATGTGATTCCTTTGAAGGGAATTGCAGTAGTACTAGGGATGGATTGGATGATGGAACACAGAGCTCAGATAAATTATGAGCAGAAGACTGTTTCAATCAAAACTCCAAGTGGAGCAAGGATAGTTTACCAAGCAGATAAACATAGTCATATCATGGTGGATTTGCAGTAGAATACAATGAAAGAATTTAAATTAGAAGAGATTCCCGTAGTTAATGAATTCCAAGATGTTTTTCCAACGGAATTACCAGGAATGCCACCAGACCGGGAGATAGAGTTCACAATTGACCTAATACCTGGTACATCACCAATATCTCAAGCACCCTATAAAATGGGATCCAAAGAGTTGAAAGAACTCAAGGAGCAAATTGATGAGTTAGCAAGAAAATGATTTATACAGGAAAGTGTATCTCCATGGGGAACACCAGTAATCTTTGTGGATAAGAGAGATGGTGGAAGACGGATGTGTGGTGATTATAGAAATCTGAACAACTAGACGATCAAGAATAAGTATCCTTTACCAAGAATTCAAGATTTGTTTGATCAAGTGAAAGGAGCTGGAGTATTTTCAAACATCGATTTAAGATCTGGATACCATCAAATAAAAATCAATCCAGAAGATGTTCCAAAAACAGCATTTGTCTCAAGATATGGACACCATGAGTATCTGGTGGTACCATTTGGTTTGACTAATGAACCGGCAATATTCATGAATGTGATGAACAAGATCTTCATGCCATATTTGGATAAGTTTGTCATCGTCTTTATTAATGATATTCTGATATATTCCAAGGATAAGGAAGAGCATGCTAACCATTTGAGAATAGCATTGCAGACTTTAAGAGAACATAAGCTTTATGCTAAGTTCAGTAAGTGTGAGTTCTGGTTAGATGAGGTAGAATTCCTCGGTCATGTGATCAGTATGGATGGGATTGCTGTGAATCCATGTAAAGTTCAGTCGTTACTATAGTGGACTACACCGACCAATGTGAAGAAAATTCGAGGTTTCTTAGGAATGGCTGGTTATTATCGGATATTCATTAAAGGGTTCTCCAAAATAGCCAGACCAATGACCAAATTATTAAGGAAGAATACACCATTCAAGTGGGATGATAAGTGTGAAGCAAGTTTTCAAGAGTTGAAGACTAGATTAACCACAGCTCTGTTGGGGATATGCTATATGGGTATCCACGTAGCATTTCTCTTATCCGACTAACCCGGGTGGCCCATAGTCGGTAGCATGGAATGTGGACTGCTGGGCGGCCCAGTTAGATGGATCGAGAAGGGAGGCCCATGCCGGATAAAGGAAGGCTACGGTGGAGTCACCAGCGTACCCGGAGCCTTGGAGTGCAAGATACACAAGACTAGTGATAGACGGTGTAGGACTCTATAACCTGTCCGCCTAGGACTTTTCCCTATAACCCTAGGACCTGGCGACTATATAAGTCGGGCCTATGGGAGCCTTTAGGGCACGATAACTTAGACTCTATAGTCACCTCGCACAGCGAACCTATCTCTGTAACTCGGCGTATTACCCTTATAGTGATTTATAGCAGGAGTAGGATTTCGCCACCGTTGTGGGATCTGAACCTGGGTAAGCTGTGTTACCTCGTACCCGTCAACCGTCCGCCTTACCCCACGTCTCTAAACACGCATTGTGAGGACCCCTCCATGGCGTACTCGTCGGCAATACCACGACAGTTGGCGCCCACCATGGGGCAAGAGGCGCTTCAGGCTCTTCAGCGGGCGAGGACCAAGATCTTCGTGGGAATCGGCGAAACCGTAGCCATCGGCCGTGTTCTCTTCTCCTGCAACGTTCTGATCATCCCTCCTGACGAGTTCTGGATCCCGGCGAAGACAAACCCTGCGCGGTGTTTGATCGTTCCTGTCGGAGATATCCACTTCTTCATCGGCGAAACCGACTCGGGCACTAGTTCCCTGGGAGTCGGAGGAGCATCAAGACCCGCACGGACTGCCTACAGGCAGGATACGTTCGCGGAAGGATCGATGTCGGATCTCTCCTCGGAGTTTGCCGGCAAAGATCAGAAAAATTCAAGACCCACCCAAACCGCCCCTGTGCAGGATATAAAGGTGGAAGATCACTGCAAGTCCGCCGGCTTTATCCGTGCGTCTGGACAGCAGAGATCCAAGTTCGTCGGCGTGGTTACCATCTTCGATCTGGCGCATTGCATTCAGAGAGAGGGCGAAAACCCCCGCGATTGCCTGGCCAGGTGGCTCCGTATACGAGCCGATCTGGCCCACTACCCCAATGATGATGCTATCTATCACTTTGTGGAAGGACTGGACCATGGCACGCTTCTCCGACACTCTCTAAGACGGCAACAGGCGTCAGGACGCCTTACCTTCGAAAGCATGGTGAACACCGTCAACAACTACGCAGAGGCCGAAGCGGCAACTCAGACAGCGCGCGCTCATTGACGGAGCCCCTCCGATTCATCCACCACCGCCACCGCCTCCGGCCGCCAGCGTCGTAGCAGCACCACCACCACCAGTCATTGTCGAGGCCGTTGCACCTCCACCGCCCGTCATCGAGGAAGTCCTGGCACCCTCCGACTCTTTCATTGACGCGCTTTATGCTGATTTCAGTGCAGATTCAGAGGAAATAGACTTCAGTCCAGAAGAGCTAGACTTCGCTATGCAGGAGATGGAGGAGGAGTACTCGCGCGACGAGCAAGCTAATAACACCGTCATGTCTCGAGGGGTGTTCGTCACCATTGGGACAGCGATGGATGAAGATCAACCCGGGCAAGCTCTGCCTACGGCGCTGGAAAAGGGGAAGGGGCCACTTATTGCTGCCGACAATGATCGCGCAAAGGTCATGCCTCCTCCGCCTAATCCAGTGCAGCAGCCGCAGGAACTCGGCACCGGTCCGAGCAACAACAACACCGCAAACTTGCCACCTCCATCATCCACATCGGCAGCAGCCCATGTTACTCCAGTTGATAGAGTGATGTATGGCAATCTCCTCGTCGAGCCACTAACCGTTGATCATATCCGGAACGTGACTCAGCTTGACGAGAAGCGCCAGCAGCTGCTGGAGGAGGCGCAAGCAATCGCGGAGCAAGGCACTAAGCTAGATCGAGATCTGGTCAACGCGCAGAAGTCCATAGAGAAAGCTAGAGCAATGGAGGCCGAGTACAAGACTCTGCTACAGCAGTAGAAGGTTAAGAAGGCTCCGGCTCGCGTCATCAACGATCCTAGTGTACGGCGCAACCTAGTATGGGCTCCCTCGAAGCCGGCACAGGCCAAGCCATACATTGATAGTGAAGGCAAGCAGGTGATGCCCACCCCACTCCTTAACCTCGTCGTCGCCAAGACCCTTCTAGAGCAGGATAGATCGCCCGAGGCAGTAGAACAGGTCTATGACCTAGTGGCCAAGGCGGTAAAGCAGCAGGAAAAGGCCAACTCTCAGAGGCTTGAGTCTGACCCAGCGCTCTACCGATCTAGCCAGTACAAACCACCAAGGGATAGATCTCCTCAAGATGTCGGATCACAGACGGTTTCATCAGAACAAAGACGGAGGGATGCGCGCAACAGGAAGGATGCTATCCCTATATCCTCCGACCACGGAGAAAAAGCCCGACCTCGTCGCCCATCGCCACCGCCCCGATCCCCCCGACGTCAGGAAGATTACAAGACTCATCATCGTATGGATATGCCCCCTCCAAAGCATTCTGGCTTCGTCATCCGCGACAACACGACACAGTCCCTTCATGATGAAGAGCGCCACCAAGGACACAAGAGCAGGTCACACCACGACCCTCCGTGTCCGACAAGCAACGGTGACAGGCGTGAGGCGTCGCGGGAGGGTAACAGCAAGAAGGCTAACCCACCGCCACCTCCGCCTCCGTCGCCGCCAAGCAGTCACCATGGCGGAAGGGGCCCGCGTTGTTCACGCAGCCCATCCCCTGTTGAAAACAAGAAGAAGAACCCGGAGCCGTACGATGCACGTTCGCGGATCGATAAGATCCACGAGGCCCGGGAAGGACCATACCTGGGACCACGTTGCTTTGGACCTGCAATACGGTCCACAACTTACCCCAAAGGTTTCCGGATAGACAAAACCAACAAGCCCTATGACGGCACCGCCAAGCCCGCCACATGGTTGCAGGACTACGGCAACACGGTGGAGATTGCCGGAGGCAACCCCTACGTCGCCGTCAAGTACCTCCCATTAATGTTGGCGGGTACGGCCCGTCAATGGATCGATGACTTGCCAGAGAAATCTATCTACAACTGTTTGGACATGCAAGAAGCGTTCACTAAGAACTTTGAGGGTACATACAAGCGAAGTCCGGCTACAAGGAAGACCTGGAGTCCGGCTACAAGCGAAGTCAGAAGAACAGACCGCGAGGCAAGGGCAAGGGGAAGAAGAAGGAGGAGGAGTCCAAGGATTCAAGTGACATGGAGGAGGATGTTGACCCCAAGCACGCCGCCAAGAGCGACGACAAGGGCAAGAACCCCTTCGCTAAGAATGCCCCAGTCTACCACACTTTCCATGGCACCCCCACCGTCCGACAACAGAAGACCTCTCTGTAAGATCCCTCCTTTATAAAGGAAAAGGATCCCTGTGATTGCAATGCTAGTCCCTGGATCAATGGTAGCATCCACAGTTTAAGATGAAGTACACAGATACAAAGGTCATTTATTACATCCATTCCAGAGATAAAACAGTCTTTTACAACTCAAGGCCACAGGCCTAATACAAGAGTTTTCGTATAAGTAAATAAACATAAGTCTTCATCTTCATGTGCCACAGGCAAACATGTTGAGTGTAGACTCATGACACCTAATCATCATCGGAGTAACCTGCAACATCACAAGTTACAAGTGTAGCTTGGCTTGCTTTGCTCAAAATAGGTTTTTCCTATTAGTTGAAATCACTAAGTTTTTCTTTGACAAAAACTTTCCCAAGAAACCTGCAATAGACATTGGGGTCCTTCACCCTTGTTCACCCACAAATTTTACTTAGAAGTTGGAGTGATGAGATTCTTGATAGCTTCCATGTCTTGATGCTCAAGTTGTCCATTGCCATGGACTTGGCTAAGTACTTAGATTTTCCATCTGCAGAGGTTGTGCACTTTCCCCACCAGACTTGGTTTCCCAAGACAGGACCTTTCAGAAGCCTTCCCTTAGTCAAATGGACGCGTTCCAACCTATCATCCCACTACCACCAACTGTCCAAATGACTAAGTTCTAGCAACCTATATGATCAAGGCAGAGCCCATATTGCGAAGTGGCTGCACTATAAGCTTCTCAACACTTGGCCTCCAAAATCCCTTTGTGCCTGGGTGGCATACCACAAGTGAGATACACAAGGTAAACCATGTCCATGGGCCTTGTGTAACCACTCAACCAAAAACCACCATTCAAGTCCCATTCCACCCAGGAGGTTCATTGACTTAGTTGTTTTATTAAGAAAAACTGAAGTCCAAAGATTTAGAAATATTTTCATCATAGCATGTAGATACTTTACCAACCCTTGTTTGCTACTAGCTAGGCTAAGCATGGCATAGTAGCTTAACTTAGGAAAATTCCTAGCAATTCTACAATTAAACAACTACATAGGATTTCCCAACATAGCATTTGGCAAAATGTATCATGCAAGACTTAGCAAAATAATTCTAGTGCTTGTACAAAATATAGGGATGGAAATATTCATGAAGTACCACTTGCCTTGGTAATGGGGAGAGTAGAACTCTTCTCAATCACAGTCACTAGCAAAGTCTACACAAAAATTTGTAGCACAAAATTACACACAATTCATATACAAACAAAAATATGAATGCATGCATGCAAGAAAATGCTAAGTGATGATTTTTGAAAACTCCACCAAGCAAGTGCATGATAAAGAAACATAACCAAGTCAAAAACTTGCTAACTAAACTTATTTAGCACTAAAACAATTTACTAAACAAATTCTATACTCAAAATAGTCCTAAACAAGTTTCTTCATAAAAAGTCATTTTAACAGAAACATTTCACTAAACACATTGCATATTTATAAAGGTCTTGTCTCCCTGATTCCAACGGTATAAAATTTGCAAAAATCTAACGTGGGAATCAAAAGTTATAGCCATTTGAATTTTGGATCTAAATCTGATTTGAATTCTGTTTTTGATTTAAACTCTAGCCACGCGTCATGTTTCTATTGGCGCGTACCGATTCGTTCCGGATCACGCTTGCTAGCCGTAGGATCTAACTAACTATGCACGGTTCAGATCTAGCATAACGGTTCGATTAGTGGATCTATCGCAAGCGTTGGATCTAGATCCAACGGCTCTCGAGCATGCGACCATGTCCTGGCGGCGCGCGGCGTCAGCGAGCGGCGGAGCGCTCAGTCAGCGGCGGCGCTGGCGTTCTAGGTCGCGCGTGAGAGGGGGAAGGGTCTTACCAGAACCGCGGTGGCGTGCTGAAGCTCAACGTGGCGTTGGTTTGCGAAGGGGCGCGCGGGTACGGTCTCTGGGGCTTGTCGGAGTTGCGGGCAGCGTCAGTTGCTTGTAGTCGTGGTTCTTGCCGAGGTATGGCGTCGCCCTAGCACGAACCAGAGGGGTCAGGAGATGCACAAGACGCAGGCGAACAATCTAGTATGAAAGAGGGGGCAAGGGGCGCTCGGGTTTTACCTCAATTGGTCGCCGGAGTCTAGCGGCGGCGCAGGTGGTTGCGGTCGTGAATGGAAACGACGACCTGGGTCACGAGCAGGCAAAAGAATGGTGTCAGCAGATGCGCAAGATCATGCTGAGCATCATCGTTTGAACCAGAGAGAGGGAGGCGGTCGAGGCTCACCGGAATCGGTCGCCGGAGTCGTTGGTACTGCGGGGCTTCGAGGGCAAATGTGCGCAGCCTGGTGGCGGAGTGAGCGAGGAGAGTGGGGGAAATGACCGCGGCGGGGTGTGGTTTATATAGGCTCAAGCGCGACAGGAAACGCCTGCGGCATCAAGGCTAATTACACCGCGCCAATACCGGCATTGACAGCGGCGGCGACGTGGCCTGCGGGCGCGGTTTGGGGAAGACGAGGGTGACGTGGAGAGGGCCACCAGTCAGCGAGTGAGACAGAGAGGGGGTGGGGTCCGAGTGTCAGTGTCAGTGCGGGTGCGCCAGCACGTGCGAGCGAGCGAGCGAGTGGCCGGGTGGGCTAGTTGGGCCAGTTCTGTTGCTGGGCTAGAATCCTGGCGCCTGGCCCTTTTCTTTTCTTTCTCCTTTTCTTTTTCTGTTTCAATTTTCTGAATTGGTTTTCAAATGAATTCAAGTTCCATTTGAATTCAAATCTTTCTAGGGTTTTTGCAGTGTGCAAAAGTTTCAAATATAGGCATAAAACCATGTGGCTGCTTTGCAAAAGCTTGGTCACTCTTGGAGAACAAAATATCAGGAGCTTTGCAGAAGATTTGCAATTGTTTGAAAAATGGTTTTTGAACCATTTCCATTTTGTAAACTTGGTTCAAATAACCACATTCAATCCATTCAACAAAGGGAACAAGCATTCTAGGTTTAAAACATTCAAACTCTCAAATGGTGATGGCCATTTGATTTTTGCTTGCTCACATAAAATGATAGCACTATGTGCTTTGTTTTTCTGAAATGAGTTTTGAAATTGACCTCAATTCTATATGCATGCATGAATGATATGCAAACTTTGAAATCATGATTTTTAGGGATGTTACAAATCTAACCCCCTTAAGGTGAATCTCGCCCTCGAGATTCGGATTGGCTAGCAAATAGGTGAGGGTGGTCTTTCCGAAGATCATCTTCTCTTTCCCATGTTGCTTCCTCTTCGGTCTGATGATTCCATTGCACTTTGCAAAACTTGATAGTCTTTGTCCTTGTGACTCTTTCTGCGGTCTCAAGAATCTTGATAGGTTTCTCCTCGTATGTGAGGTCACTTTCTAGTTGAACCTCTTCCAAAAGTACAGCATCCTTCAAAGAAGTTTCTTCCATTTCTGGGTGACATTTCTTAAGTTGACTCACATGAAACACATTATGGACAGCTGATAGAGATGCTGGCAGTTCAATTTCATAAGCAACTTCTCCTTTGCGACTTAGAATCTTGAATGGCCCAACATATCTTGGTGCCAATTTTCCTTTGACTCCGAATCTTTTCACTCCACGGAGTGGTGATACTCTAAGATAGGCTTTATCACCAACTTCGTAGGTGACTTCTCTATGCTTAGGATCTGCGTAGCTTTTCTGTCGGGACTGTTCTATCTTCAACCTGTCCTTAACCAACTTGACCTTCTCTTCGGCTTCTTTGATAAGATCTGTCCTGAATAAACTTCTCTCTCCCACACCATTCCATAACAATGGGGTGGTACACTTTCTTCCATAGAGAAACTCAAATGGTGCCATCTCAATGCTGGCTTGATAGCTGTTGTTATAAGAAAATTCTGCGTAAGGCAGACTTTCATCCCAACTGGCTCCATAGTATAGGGCACATGCCCTCAACATGTCTTCCAGAATTTGATTAGTCCTTTCCGTTTGTCCATCGGTTTGAGGATGAAAAGCAGTGCTGAATTCCAACCTCGTTCCCAATGACTTGTGTAGCTGTCTCCAAAAATGGGAAGTGAATTGAGTTCCTCTATCAGACACAATACTCTTGGGCACACCATGAAGACACACAATTCTACTCATGTAGATTTTGGCTAACTTGGCACTAGTATAAGTTGTCTTCACGGGTATGAAATGAGCTACTTTAGTTAGGCGATCCACTACTACCCATATGGAGTCGTATCCTGATCTGGTCCTTGGTAATCCGGTAATGAAATCCATACCAATCTTGTCCCACTTCCAATCAGGAATAGGTAGTGGTTGAAGCAAACCTGCTGGTTTCTGATGCTCCGCCTTTACTCTACTACACACATCACACAAAGCAATATGTTCGGCGATGTCCCTCTTGAGATTACTCCACCAAAATCTTTCTTTCATGTCCATGTACATTTTGGTGTTACCCGGGTGAATAGAATACGGAGAGTTGTGTGCTTCCTGCAAAATCAGTTTCCGTAACTCCAGATCTTGTGGAACACAGATACGTTTCCCATGCCATAAAGTACCCTGTTCATCTTCATGGAAATTTTTAGCTTTCCCTTGGCCAATCTTTTCCTTAATCTCTTCAATTTCCTTATCGGTCTTCTGAGCTTCTCGAATCTTGTCCAACAAAGTGGGTTGAACATCCAAAGACATGAGATGTCCTTCAGGCACAATCTCCAATCTGAGTTCTCTGAATTGGGTACAGAAATCATCTGGCAATTCTCCTTTGGTAAGGCCATTTACAAATACCTTACGACTTAGAGCATATGCTACCACATTTGCTTTACCGGGGTGGTATTGCAAACTTAAGTCATAGTCCTTGATAAGCTCTAACCATCTTCTTTGTCTCATATTGATTTCCTTTTGGGTGAAGATATACTTCAAACTCTTGTGATCTGTGCTTCACAACGCTTTCCCAAAAGGTAATGTCTCCATGTTTTGAGTGCATGAACGACAGAGGCTAACTCTAAATCAGGAGTAGGGTAGTTTACCTCATGAGTTTTGAGTTGTCTCGAGGCATAAGCTACAACTTTACCGTCTTGCATAAGTACGGCACCCAAACCTTGATGAGACGCATCACAATATACTTGGAAATCCTTTTCCAAATCTGGCAGACATAGAACTGGTGCTATCACTAGTCTCTTCTTCAATTCTTGGAAGCTGACTTCACAACCTTCAGACCATGCAAACTTCTTGTCTTTCTTTAACAATTCAGTCATGGGCTTAGCAACCTTTGAGAAATTCTCAATGAACCTTCTGTAGTAACCTGCTAAGCCAAGGAAACTACGAACCTCTTTCACGTTCTTAGGAGATTCCCATTCAGTCACATCTGAAACCTTAGCAGGATCAACTGCTACACCATCTTTTGTCATAACATGACCAAGAAAACCAACTTCTTCTAACCAGAACTCACACTTGCTAAATTTTGCATAAATCTTATGCTCTCTCAACTTCTCAAGTATCAAACGCAAGTGTCCTTCATGCTCTTCTTTGCTCTTGGAGTAGTGTGGCGCCCCGCAAAAAAAAACCACTACTAGAAAATCGCGTTATTTTGTGCATTGCATCATCATGACCCCATGCTCATGTCATCATGCCACCTTGCATTTGAGCATCGTCATCATCTTGCATGGTTTGTTTAAAAACTATTTTCGAAAAATCTGTTTTTGTTTTCTAAACGCCCCGTCGTTATTCAAACACAAAACCTGGGTCTGCGGAATATTTTGTTTTGTCTACCCACGGTTTGCAAAAGCCTCGTTTTAAATAAATAAAAATTTAAATTGTTTTTAGGAGGCAGCCCGTCAGGCCCGAAAGCCCAACTGGCCACCTCCAGATAAAATCCTAGCTACCCCAAAATCTTTTCCTACCTAATCCTAATCTACCCATCCCCAGCCACATCACCCCGGCCAATCACCACCCGCCACCTCACCACTTCCTCCACCCCATCCACTCCTAACCTGCCACCTCACCAACCCCCTCCCTTTTCCCTCCACCTCATCCCCACCAGCTCTTCCACACACGCACATAGAGAGCACACACACGCAACAAACCACCCTTGCCTCGGGATCTCCCCCCATGCGGGCCCACCTTTCCCTGCGGGCGCCTCCTCCTACCTCCCACCCCCGTCTCTCCTCTTGCAGGGCCGCCGCCGACCGCGCTCCCTCTGCCTCCCGCGGCCAGCCCCGCCGCCCCAGGGCGACCTCATCGCGTCGGCCGCCAGCTACCCTGCCCCTACCAGCGGGCTCTGCCTGCGTGTCGCGCGACCTCGCTGCGCAGCCCCGTTGCCAACCGCCGCCGCCTTCTTCTCCCGCAGAGACCCGCGCCCCGTCGCCTTACCCTGCGGCCGCCCCAGCACGCCGCCGCCGGCGAGCCCGCCTCCGGCCAGCGTTTCCTGCTCCCTCGCTGCACTCCCCGCGCGCGACCCGCCCTGCCTCGGATCCATCGCCTCGCCCCGATGCCAAGCTCCGGCCGCGCCGCCGCGGAACCCCGCCGGCCACCTGCGCCTCCCGCGGCCACCTCCTCGTCCGCCCCCGCGACTCCCCGTCGCTCGGCTTCCCCATGTCCAGCCGCCGGTCCTCCTCTCGTCCTCCTCCCGCGCGTGGCTGCGCTGCAGGCGACCTTGCCGCCTCCCGTGGACCGAGCGCCGTGGTCACCTCGACCCGACGGTCTCCCTGCTGCCTCTGTCTGCTGCCACCGTGTTCGGTCGGTGCTTCAAGTTGGCCGCGGCCCTATCGGCGTGGCCTTCTGCAGGTTCGTCGTGGACGTCCGTGTGTTGGCCTCTGGGTCAATGTTGCCGCTGCTGCTACCCTATGCCCAAGGCTCATCTTGCAACTCGAGGACTCCTAGACGAAGGGAGTGTGTTGTTACGCATCGTGGTGGTACAAAAACCTGTGTGACCTGAGGCTCCTCGATCTGTTACCCGGACGGCCACCGGAGTACCATCTAAAGATCACCTGCGTCGAAACTAGAGTACGACACCATCAATCGAGCCGAAACCTCAAGATCTCCAACATGGATAAGATAACCGGACCCCGAAGACCGAACCCAGCATGCATAGTTCTTCCTCTCGGATCCGAGGACGCCGAGACCCTGGTGCGACAAGTACTCCTTCCCGGACGCCAAGTTCGCCGAGAACCCGGATGCCAAGATCGCCGACCCGGTACGACAAGACCGCCTTTCCGCACCGACGCCCGGGAGTCGGATGCCAAGTTCTACTTCCAACGAGTTGACCAACGATCGAGATGGCACCCCAAGGTCTTCATCCCGGTACGACAAGCACTTCGCCGCGGAACGCCAAGTTCTTCTTCCCAAATGCCAAGACCGACTCGATGGCACGGACCCGACAAGATCTTCGCAACGACAAGCTCGGCACCGACCAGGGCGGATCCGATGTGCCCCGACGCCAACCAAGCTCTTCTTATCGGATGTGACAAGATCGACTTCCGTTGTCCGAGACCGATCCCGCCGAGACCGAACCCCAGATCCGGACCCTGAGACCCAACCCCGAACCCCTCGGAGCCCAAGTTCGTCGAACCCTAATGTGATTCCCTATCCGAGACCCCATTATTTTTGTAATATGACATTATCAACTGATGCATATAAAATTGTCATACTTGCATACATGTTGTGTGTTTGGGGGCATTAAGCCGATTCACCTTATAACTAAATATGGAGTCCATATGCCGACAAATCTAGTCTTATATGGGCTCTATTTAAAATTGTGTATCAAACCGATGCTATGTTTTGCCATGTTAAGACAACATTTAAAATGTGGGGTATCTAAACAACATGAACCTAGTAAATAATTATCGGGACCCCGGTTCCGTTTAATATTGCCCAATCGCATCGCATCCTTGCCATGCCATACATCATACATGCATCATGCCCGATCTTCTGCCGTAGTATGAAATATTGCACCCGGTGTTTTGTCTAGTGCTTTGCTTCTTCACGGATTAGGCCGATGAGTTGATGCGAGTGTCGACCCGATCTTCGGATGAATCTTCGGCAATGTTTTCAGGCGAGCAATCTCCCCCTTTTCTACCTATCTTACTTTTATAATATTTATTTCCTCCTGTTGATCTATTGCTATCTGTGTTGCGATGCTCTAGTTTCCGTACCCGTGATATCCCTTGCGGCCTTATATTGCCTTGGACACATCCTATTACCTGTTGTTTGGTAGATGGTTGGACCTGCGCGTCGTAGTCGCTTGCTCAAGTGCTGTTGCGTGTCGTCAAGTACCACAGTTGTTGGAGAAATGCCTTATGGTTTATGTTGGAGTTGGTCATGGATTTAATTACCGTTTAATAACTAAAATTGAAACTAGGTTAATGCAGAGGCACAGGTGGGCAATAGATGTTATTTGGTTGTTAACCGCCCACTAGTGTCCCGTAGGACCCTGAGTTCTTGACACCTGTTCCGAGATCGAGCACGCTAACCACAGGTGGGGTGTGTGGGCACCCCCATCGATTAGTACCTGATTTCAAAGTATTGAACTGGGGGCCACAAAGTAGTTTGGAGCTTTATTACTATTCTGTACTTATGCCATGCTTTACTGCTTTATTTAAGATTGTGCGAGGAGCACCTGTACTGTTTAGGTAAGCGGAGTGTTTTCGTAGTATCGACAAGCCCAGTCACACTTTCGGGTTCCCAGTCGTTTACAGCCACTGACGCAAACCCTGGGTCCGTTCCGGAGCCGGCCAACTTCGTTGCGGGTAGCTTAGTGGGGTGGCCCGCATGTACTTGCTTTGGGTCTGGGAAACGTCATGACTTAGGCCCCGCTGACATACCGATGGGTGTATGTTAACTGATCTGGCAAAAAGGGTAGAAGTGCGTGTGGATACTTTGGTGCACCCCTGCAGGGTTAAATCTTTTCGAAAAGCCGTGTCCGCGGTTATGGACGACTTGGAGCACAGTTCTCGATCATAGACAACTATAACTAAAGTTTACTGCTATAATTTGACTTGTATCCGATATGACTAGTAATCAGCTTCACTGCAACGGAATGGCTAAATAAAAGTACCAACAACTGCTGGGTTTGGGATGTCTCATGCTAATCGTATCTGACTAGTAAGTGTTGCAACTACAACGGAATGTTTAACTAAAACTGCCCACTGCTTATTATATCAGGATGACTCATGCCATCTTGATTTGACTAGTAATTGCCGCAACTATAACGGAATGAATAAAACTGCCAACGGTGTGAGTTCCTCGGTTGACTTCCTCGTTTGGTCTCGAGGGGGAAACACCAGGATGGGTATGTTTGGTGGTAGTATCAGGTTGGTTCCGAATAGGTCTTTCTTACCCCTCTCTGATAGCCGCTAGTTGTATCGAGTCTCTATAGGTTGTTTAGTGCATGCCGCGCTGCCGCTTCAGTCCACCATACCTATGTAGGCGAGGACCGCCGAATTCTAGTCTCGCCGTGTACTGGCCTCAGTACTGACCGCTCTCTCTTTTTCCTTTGCCCTTTGTCGGCACCCCTTTTGTTTAAGCAGGTTTGAGATCGACGTCGTTAGCAGGGTTACCCTTCCGGCTTGGCCTGGGCAGGGTTATGGACGCCAGTGGTTATTCTTCAGGGCTCTTAGCTCAATTTGCATCTTGTCCGTACTCGGACGCTATATCGTTTTAAAGGTGATTTGGATCTTTGTATTGTACCTCTGTATTCTTGACTCATTGAGTCGTTGTTGGATATATGTTTTGTGGGTTCCATCGAGGACTATTGTGTAATGATATTACTTCGTTTTCCACCCGCACGAAAGTGCCTGGTGGGCACCTTTGAATCGTTTCTATGCGGGTTTGGCGGGAAGCGCTAAAACTTGCATAGGGCCGATTCTGAGGGTGTTACAGAGTGGTATCAGAGCTCAGCAGTTACGGTACCCCACAAGTCCAGCCTATAGGATAACCTAGCTAACGGCCGAAGTAGAGTGTCAAGACTATTTTTGCAAAAATCGGTTGGATAGATCTGATTAGGTCTGCTTTTACTCCTTACCCCTCTGCTATTCTCCTCTTACCTCTGCGTGTTTTGAATCCACTCTCTTACCTTTCTTCAAGTCCAGGATTTCTCGTGGTTGGGTTCCGTCGTACCTTCAGGGTTTCGCTTCCTCCTTTGATAACGGTGTTCTACCATCCGGTGTTCATGCTATCTGAGGAATCCGTCTTCTGTGGTACCATTCTTTGTTCCTTGTTTGTGCCTTCCGGTGTTTTCCGACGTGACGACATCATCTACGCCAGATCCGATGCAGAGTCTGCATCACTCCTTTGTTTCTGAACCTCGATTGTCGAGATCTTCAGTCTGATTCCGAGAATGGTTGCACGCTTTTCTACTGATTGTGCAGAGTAATAGTTTGGGTGCGTGATGGATTGGCCCCCATGCCGACTACTCACTCTATTCGCTTGTGTACATTGAAGTGGATGAGAATGCATCGGTTCTCTCTTTCTATCGGAGTTAGAGGTGGCTTTATTTGTTGATACCTCTACCTTCGACCTTTTGTTGCCGGAGTGTTCTCTCGACGATCACGGACAACGACCTCTTGTTAGTGGCGTCGCGAGGATCTACATGATGCGAGAAGATTCAGATCGCCGCCCTTCTTCCCGGAACCATGAGGCGGATCTCGAGGGCGAGATCCATTGTTAGTGGTGTCGAATTGTGGCGCCCCGCAAAAAAAACCACTACTAGAAAATCGCGTTATTTTGTGCATTGCATCATCATGACCCCATGCTCATGTCATCATGCCACCTTGCATTTGAGCATCGTCATCATCTTGCATGGTTTGTTTAAAAACTATTTTCGAAAAATCTGTTTTTGTTTTCTAAACGCCCCGTCGTTATTCAAACACAAAACCTGGGTCTGCGGAATATTTTGTTTTGTCTACCCACGGTTTGCAAAAGCCTCGTTTTAAATAAATACAAATTTAAATTGTTTTTAGGAGGCAGCCCGTCAGGCCCGAAAGCCCAGCTGGCCACCTCCAGATAAAATCCTAGCTACCCCAAAATATTTTCCTACCTAATCCTAATCTACCCATCCCCAGCCACATCACCCCGGCCAATCACCACCCGCCACCTCACCACTTCCTCCACCCCATCGACTCCTAACCTGCCACCTCACCAACCCCCTCCCTTTTCCCTCCACCTCATCCCCACCAGCTCTTCCACACACGCACACAGAGAGCACACACACGCAACGACCCACCCTTGCCTCGGGATATCCCCCCACGCGGGCCCACCTTTCCCTGCGGGCGCCTCCTCCTACCTCCCACCCCCGTCTCTCCTCCTGCAGGGCCGCCGCCGACCGCGCTCCCTCTGCCTCCCGCGGCCAGCCCCGCCGCCCCGGGGCCACCTCATCGCGCCGGACGCCAGCTACCCCGCCCCTACCAGCGGGCTCCGCCTGCGTGTCGCGCGACCTCGCTGCGCAACCCTGTTGCCAACCGCCGCCGCCTTCTTCTCCCGCAGAGACCCGCGCCCCGTCGCCTTGCCCTGCGGCCGCCCCAGCACGCCGCCGCCGGCGAGCCCGCCTCCGGCCAGCGTTTCCTGCTCCCTCACTGCTCTCCCCGCGCGCGACCCGCCCTGCCTCGGCTCCATCGCCTCGCCCCGATGCCAAGCTCCGGCCGCGCCGCCGCGGAACCCCGCCGGCCACTTGCGCCTCCCGCGGCCACCTCCTCGTCCGCCCCCGCGACTCCCCGTCACTCGGCTTCCCCATGTCCAGCCGCCGGTCCTCCTCTCGTCCTCCTCCCGCGCGTGGCTGCGCTACAGGCGACCTTGCCGCCTCCCGTGGACCGAGCGCCGTGGTCACCTCGACCCGACGGTCTCCCTGCTGCCTCTGTCTGCTGCCACCGTGTTCGGTCGGTGCTTCAAGTTGGCCGCGGCCCTATCGGCGTGGCCTTCTGCAGGTTCGTCGTGGACGTCCGTGTGCTGGCCTCTGGGTCAATGTTGCCGCTGCTGCTACCCTATGCCCAAGGCTCATCTTGCAACTCGAGGACTCCTAGACGAAGGGTAGTGTGTTGTTACGCTCGTGGTGGTACAAAAACCTGTGTGACCTGAGGCTCCTCGATCTGTTACCCGGACGGCCACCGGAGTACCATCTAAAGATCACCTGCGTCGAAACTAGAGTACGACACCATCAATCGAGCCGAAACCTCAAGATCTCCAACATGGATAAGATGACCGGACCCCGAAGACCGAACCCGGCACGCATAGTTCTTCCTCTCGGATCCGAGGACGCCGAGACCCCGGTGCGACAAGTACTCCTTCCCGGACGCCAAGTTCGCCGAGAACCCGGATGCCAAGGTCGCCGACCCGGTACGACAAGACCGCCTTTCCGCACCGACGCCCGGGAGTCGGATGCCAAGTTCTCCTTCCAACGAGTTGACCAACGATCGAGATGGCACCCCAAGGTCTTCATCCTGGTACGACAAGCACTTCGCCGCGGAACGCCAAGTTCTTCTTCCCGAATGCCAAGACCGACTCGATGGCGCGGACCCGACAAGATCTTCGCAACGACAAGATCGGCACCGACCAGGGCGGATCCGATGTGCCCCGACGCCAACCAAGCTCTTCTTCTTGGATGCGACAAGATCGACTTCCGTTGTCCGAGACCGATCCCGCCGAGACCGAACCCCAGATCCGGACCCTGAGACCCAACCCCGAACCCCTCGGAGCCCAAGTTCGTCAAACCCTAATGTGATTCCCTATCCGAGACCCCATTATTTTTGTAATATGACATTATCAACTGATGCATATAAAATTGTCATACTTGCATACATGTTGTGGGTTTGGGGGCATTAAGCCGATTCACCTTATAACTAAATATGGAGTCCATATGCCGACAAATCTAGTCTTATATGGGCTCTATTTAAAATTGTGTATCAAACCGATGCTATGTTTTGCCATGTTAAGACAACATTTAAAATGTGGGGTATCTAAACAACATGAACCTAGTAAATAATTATCGGGACCCCGGTTCCGTTTAATATTGCCCAATCGCATCGCATCCTTGCCATGCCATACATCATACATGCATCATGCCCGATCTTCTGCCGTAGTATTAAATATTGCACCCAGTGTTTTTGCTAGTGCTTTGCTTCTTCACGGATTAGGCCGATGAGTTGATGCGAGTGTCGACCCGATCTTCGGATGAATCTTCGGCAATGTTTTCAGGCGAGCAATCTCCCCCTTTTCTACCTATCTTACTTTTATAGTATTTATTTCCTCCTGTTGATCTATTGCTATCTATGTTGCAATGCTCTAGTTTCCGTACCCGTGATATCCCTTGCGGCCTTATATTGCCTTGGACACATCCTATTACCTGTTGTTTGGTAGATGGTTGGACCTGCGCGTCGTAGTCGCTTGCTCAAGTGCTGTTGCGTGTCGTCAAGTACCACAGTTGTTGGAGAAATGCCTTATGGTTTATGTTGGAGTTGGTCATGGATTTAATTACCATTTAATAACTAAAATTGAAAGTAGGTTAATGCAGAGGCACAGGTGGGCAAAAGATGTTATTTGGTTGTTAACAGCCCACTAGTGTCCCGTAGGACCCCGAGTTCTTGACACCTGTTCCGAGATCGAGCGCGCTAACCACAGGTGGGGTGTGTGGGCACCCCCATCGATTAGTACCTGATTTCAAAGTATTGAACTGGGGGCCACAAAGTAGTTTGGAGCTTTATTACTATTCTGTACTTATTCCATGCTTTACTGCTTTATTTAAGATTGTGCGAGGAGCACCTGTACTGTTTAGGTAAGCGGAGTGTTTTCGCGGTATCGACAACTCCAGTCACACTTTCGGGTTCCCAGTCGTTTACAGCCACTGACGCAAACCCTGGGTCCGTTCCGGAGCCGGCCAACTTCGTTGCGGGTAGCTTAGTGGGGTGGCCCCCATGTACTTGCTTTGGGTCTGGGAAACGTCATGACTTAGGCCCCGCCGACATACCGATGGGTGTATGTTAACTGATCTGGCAAAAAGGGTAGAAGTGCGTGTGGATATTTTGGTGCACCCCTGCAGGGTTAAATCTTTTCGAAAAGCCGTGTCCGCGGTTATGGACGACTTGGAGCACAGTTCTCGATCATAGACAACTATAACTAAAGTTTACTGCTATAATTTGACTTGTATCCGATATGACTAGTAATCAGCTTCACTGCAACGGAATGGCTAAATAGGAGTACCAACAACTGCTGGGTTTGGGATGTCTCATGCTAATCGTATCTGACTAGTAAGTGTTGCAACTACAACGGAATGTTTAACTAAAACTGCCCACTGCTTATTATATCAGGATGACTCATGCCATATTTATTTGACTAGTAATTGCCGCAACTATAACAGAATGAATAAAACTGCCAACGGTGTGAGTTCCTCGGTTGACTTCCTCGTTTGGTCTCGAGGGGGAAACACCAGGATGGGTATGTTTGGTGGTAGTATCAGGTTGGTTCCGAATAGGTCTTTCTTACCCCTCTCTGATAGCCGCTAGTTGTATCGAGTCTCTATAGGTTGTTTAGTGCATGCCGCGCTGCCGCTTCAGTCCACCATACCTATGTAGGCGAGGACCGCCGAATTCTAGTCTCGCCGTGTACTGGCCTCAGTACTGACCGCTCTCTCTTTTTCCTTTGCCCTTTGTCGGCACCCCTCTTGTTTAAGCAGGTTTGAGATCGATGTCGTTAGCAGGGTTACCCTTCCGGCTTGGCCTGGGCAGGGTTATGGACGCCAGTGGTTATTCTTCAGGGCTCTTAGCTCAATTTGCATCTTGTCCGTACTCGGACGCTATATCGTTTTAAAGGTGATTTGGATCTTTGTATTGTACCTCTGTATTCTTGACTCATTGAGTCGTTGTTGGATATATGTTTTGTGGGTTCCATCGAGGACTATTGTGTAATGATATTACTTCGTTTTCCACCCGCACGAAAGTGCCTGGTGGGCACCTTTGAATCATTTCTATGCGGGTTTGGCGGGAAGCGCTAAAACTTG
The DNA here is from genome assembly GCA_916181665.1 of Avena sativa. NCBI lineage: Eukaryota > Viridiplantae > Streptophyta > Magnoliopsida > Poales > Poaceae > Avena > Avena sativa. Next base: position 123,350,548 of record OV702281.1, read on the forward strand.
CATAGGGCCGATTCTGAGGGTGTTACAAGTAGACTAAGATGTCATCGATGAAAACGACAACAAACTTGTCGAGGAATTCCATGAACACTTTGTTCATCATATTCATGAAGTATGCTGGGGCATTGGTTAAGCCAAAAGGCATTACGGTATACTCATACAATCCATACCTTGTGGTGAATGCTGTTTTAGGTATGTCTTGTTCTCTTATCTTAAGTTGAAAATAGCCTGACCGGAGATCAATTTTTGAGAACACACAGGCTCCTTCAAGTTGATCAAATAAGTCATTGATTCTTGGCAAAGGATATTTGTCTTGATAGTTACCTCGTTGAGTGAACGGTAATCTATGCATAACCTTTGACTTCTGTCTTTCTTCTCCACAAACAAAACTGGGGCTCCCCAGCGCGAAGAACTTGGTTGAATAAATCCTTTCTGCAACTGTTCTCCTAGTTGCTTCTTGAGCTCTTTTAGTTCATCAACTAACATTTTATATGGTCTCTTTGCTATTGGTCCAGATCCTGGTACCAAATCTATCAGAAACTCCACATCTCTATCTGGTGGCATTCCTGGCAATTCTTTCGGGAACACATCCGGATACTCACACACAATTGGCACACTGTCCATGCTAACCCCCTTAAGAGAATTAAGCATACTCTTCTTTGCTCCAAAGCTGGTCTTGAATCTGATCCTTTTATTATCCGGAGTTGTGAGTGAGACAGTATGGCTGGCACAATCTATCACTCCTTTGTACTTAGTCATCCAGTCCATTCCCAGAATGACATCCAAACCTTGGGAGTTTAGTATTATCAAGTTAACGGGAAACTTATACTTCCCAAATTCTATGACTAGGTCATGGCATCCTGAATTCACTATCATTTCTCCACCAGAAGAACTTACCTTTATAGGACACCTAATAATTTCTACCGTTAGTTCATTTCTTTCAATAAATTCTCTTGATATGAATGAATGAGATGCACCAGTATCAAAGAGTATAAATGCTGGAATGGAATTGAGTCTGAACTTACCAGCAACAGCGTCAGGTTCCTCATAGACCTCCTCCACATTAATGTGCTTCACCTGACCTTTCTGGAAAGGATTGGGCTTGACAGGTCCTTCAACTTTCTTTTCGGGGCACTCATTTGCATAGTGTCCCATCTTCTTGCACTTGAAGCATTCAACCTGACTGATGTCCCTTTTAGCAGGCTGACTTCCACTTCCACTACCATTCCCACTGTGGTGGCTCTTATGTCCACTCTTGTGGTTCTTGTACTTGTCATTGTCATGACTGCGATGATGCTTGTTGTCATGACGGTTGTGGTTGTGGTGCTTGTTGAATTTCCCATACTTATGGGATCCTGAGCTTCCACTGTCATCATAGTGAGATTGTTTGTGAGACGATCCCGAGCTGTGATTGTCGGAGTGCTTTCTCTTTCTACTCTCGACTTGCTTCATTTTGTTCTCCAATATAGCAGCCTTGTCACAGAGCGACTGATAAGTGGGAACATATGCCACAGCCAGCTGCAGATTCAGCTCATCATTCAAGCCTTCCAGAAACTTTTCCTTTCTCTTGGCATCTGTGTCAACCTCATCCGGTGCATAACGCGCCAGATTGTTGAACTCTTCAATGTATTCAGCCACGCTGTGGTGGCGTTGCTTCAGATTGTGGAACTCTTTCTTTTTCAGGCTCATTATTCCTGATGAGATATGAGCAGTGCGAAAGCCATCCTCAAAGATCGCCCAAGTCACCTCATTTATAGGAGTGGTGATTTGGAAGTTGTCCCACCAAGTGGCGGCTGGCCCTTCCAGCAGATGTGCTGCAAACCTGACCTTTTCAGCATCCGTGCAGCCCACGGTCACCATGGGATCAGTCGTCCCCGAGAACTTAGCTGGCCTCAAACGCAGAAATCTGGTGAGCATATCAAAGCCCGGAGGGTTGTTGTTGTTGTTATTATTCTGGTTCTGGATGAATGTTGTCATCATCTGCATAAGCTGTGTTTGAGCATTCATCATTTGCTGCATTTCCGGAGTTATGTTGTTGTTGTTGGGGTTGGGGTTTGCGCGACGGGGAGGCATCTGTGGTTTGTTCAAATAAAGATAAGAATGAGATACCCATAGATGTTTTCATGCACATTACATCACATATGCAAACACACAGCATGCAACACAAAGATAAAGTTCAACAACAAAATAACAAGTTCACAAGTATAACACACAAAGGGCAAGCCATCCACATGTCGGATGGTCCAATAACAAGTTCACAAATAACAAGTACGATAATAAAAGATAAACGAGTAGTCAAGTCTACTCATCAGCATCAATCTCCTCCTCGACAAAGGTAAGACCTGCGTTCTCCATCGCGGTCTTGTTCTCCTCAATAGTAGTGGTCAAGGACTCAATCTTGGCCTTGAGAGCCCTCTTCTGGGAACCAAGCCTCTCAATCACCATCTGCTGCTGCTCTAGCTCGAAATCCTTAGACTTCAGTTCTTCAGTCATGTCCCGGATCTTCTTGTTCCTATCCTGGACGCGTTTCTCCTGACTCTTGAACTTCCGGTCCTGGGTCTCGAACTTCGCCTCCATTTCCTTGACTATCTCGTCCTGCTGTGCGAAAAGCTTGTCCTTCTCGCGAAGCTGCACCTGGAGCTCGTCATTGCTGAGCATGACATTGGTCCTGTCCATGTCCACGTTCCTAATGAGAGACTCTAAGTCCTGGAGATAGAGACGTATCGGCTCTGCTGCGTCCCTCGAGTCGTCCTCAAAGTTGATGGACTCTCCATCCTCATCACGTCTTCCGAAGACGTGGAAGTGGGTGCCTCTAACCTGTCGGGAGTGACGGCCTAGCAGACGTCCTATCAGGTCCTGCATGACTACCTCCATGCCTCTCTCCCTGTCATCGTGCATAAGCTTGAAGACGATGGCCTCCGTAGAAGGCTCTGTCTGGCGTCCGGGCTGGTTCACCTTGAAGCCCCAGAAGTCCTTCCTCTCGAACTTGGTGAGCGGATGCACCATGATGGTGGGAAGAGGGAGATAGAGCAAAGTGGTAAGCTCAACAATACGAGGACCAAAGCGGGTGACCTGGAACTCCTCAACAGTGCTGATGGTAATAGGCATCTATTTATAAGATAGAAAAGTTCGAACAACACTATTTAAGATAAAACAAAGTCAAACATCTCATACATATCCTTGGAACACAAAATCACACAAGTCATGCATACATGAATCCATTACATAAACCAAGGTCCAAACTTATTTAAGGTATCATTTTGGAAAAATAAGGTGATAGGTGGTGGTCCAACTAACGAAGTACGTTTATAATCCTATCTCACTGGATCTGTTGGCTAACACAATGTTCCTAGAAGCAATCAGCCTATCTTGCTCACATGATTCCATCACTAAGTCTATAATATCTCCTCTTAAGGTTTGGTTGGTGGCTTCCAACTCTTGGGTATGTTCCTTCTCTTTCTCTAAGTCTTTTTGGAGGTTGAGCATTCTGCACTTGACTCTAGCACTAAGTTCTTTGATAGTCCTCCAAGCTGCTTCTCTTGCTAACTCAAAGAATGTGGTATGCACCTTAGTGTTGGTGTACATGCAGAATCCTCTTTCTTTGTGGTTGTCTTCCTTGCTTTTGTACAAGTGAAGTTGCACCCACCAGTACTCAACTCCTTCATCCATCACTGGAAAGACTTTGTACACAGCTGCACCATGTATTTCCATTGCCACCATGAGGTCCTTGAGAATTTTGGGAAACTCAGTTTCACATTCCAAGGTCATGGTAATGAGTGGTCCTTTATTCACGGCTTCGTTGATGGAGTTCATCTACAAATAGTGATGAGAATGAGAAGATTAGAAAAGTTTACGAGAAGAATAGACAAGTGTAGAAGTAGTTGAAAAATTTTCCTTAGTGGTTTCCAATCCTAGGGTCATAATCCTACAGGCAACACAGTGCTCTGATACCATCTATAAGATCCCTCCTTTATAAAGGAAAAGGATCCCTGTGATTGCAATGCTAGTCCCTGGATCAATGCTAGCATCCACAGTTTAAGATGAAGTACACAGATACAAAGGTCATTTATTACATCCATTCCAGAGATAAAACATAGTCTTTTACAACTCAAGGCCACAGGCCTAATACAAGAGTTTTGGTATAAGTAAATAAACATAAGTCTTCATCTTCATGTGCCACAGGCAAGCATGTTGAGTGTAGACTCATGACACCTAATCATCATCGGAGTAACCTGCAACATCACAAGTTACAGCCACAGTGGGTCAATACTTTGGAATAGTATTGGCAAGTGATACCTTAGTAAATTTTAAGTGGACTATATTACTATATGCATTTTGGCTAAGTGTAGCTTGGCTTGCTTTGCTCAAAATAGGTTTTTCCTATTAGTTGAAATCACTAAGTTTTTCTTTGACAAAAACTTTCCCAAGAAACCTCCAATTGACATTGGGGTCCTTCACCCTTGTTCACCCACAAATTTTACTTAGAAGTTGGAGTGATGAGATTCTTGATAGCTTCCATGTCTTGATGCTCAAGTTGTCCATTGCCATGGACTTGGCTAAGTACTTAGATTTTCCATCTGCAGAGGTTGTGCACTTTCCCCACCAGACTTGGTTTCCCAAGACAGGACCTTTCAGAAGCCTTCCCTTAGTCAAATGGACGCGTTCCAACCTATCATCCCACTACCACCAACTGTCCAAATGACTAAGTTCTAGCAACCTATATGATCAAGGCAGAGCACATATTGCCAAGTGGCTGCACTATAAGCTTCTCAACACTTGGCCTCCAAAATCCCTTTGTGCCTGGGTGGCATACCACAAGTGAGATACACAAGGTAAACCATGTCCATGGGCCTTGTGTAACCACTCAACAAAAAACCACCATTCAAGTCCCATTCCACCCAGGAGGTTCATTGACTTAGTTGTTTTATTAAGAAAAACTTAAGTCCAAAGACTTAGAAATATTTTCATCATAGCATGTAGATACTTTACCAATCCTTGTTTGCTACTAGCTAGGCTAAGCATGGCATAGTAGCTTAACTTAGAAAAATTCCTAGCAATTCTACAATTCTACAACTACTTAGGATTTCCCAACATAGCATTTGGCAAAAAGTATCATGCAAGACTTAGCAAAATAATTCTAGTGCTTGTAAAAAATATAGGGATGGAAATATTCATGAAGTACCACTTGCCTTGGTAATAGGGAGAGGAGCACTCTTCACAATCACAGTCACTAGCAAAGTCTACACAAAAATTTGTAGCACAAAATTACACACAATTCATATACAAACAAAAATATGAATGCATGCATGCAAGAAAATGCTAAGTGATGATTTTTGAAAACTCCACCAAGCAAGTGCATGATATAGAAACATAACCAAGTCAAAAACTTGCTAACTAAACTTATTTAGCACTAAAACAATTTACTAAACAAATTCTATACTCAAAATAGTCCTAAACAAGTTTCTGCATAAAAAGTCATTTTAATAGAAACATTTCACTAAACACATTGCAGATTCAGAAAGGGCTTGTCTCCCTGATTCCAACGGTATAAAATTTGCAAAAATCTAACGTGGGAATCAAAAGTTATAGCCATTTGAATTTTGGATCTAAATCTGATTTGAATTTTGTTTTTGATTTAAACTCTAGCCATGTGTCATGTTTCTATTGGCGCGTACCGATTCGTTCCGGATCACGCTTGCTAGCCGTAGGATCTAACTAACGATGCACGGTTCAGATCTAGCATAACGGTTCGATTAGTGGATCTATCACAAGCGTTGGATCTAGATCCAACGACTCTCAAGCATGCGACCATGTCCTGGCGGCGTGCGGCGTCAGCAAGCGGCGGAGCGCTCAGTCAGCGGCGGCGCTGGCGTTCTAGGTCGCGCGCGAGAGGGGGAAGGGTCTTACCAGAACCGCGGTGGCGTGCTGAAGCTCAACGTGGCATTGGTTTGCGAAGGGGCGCGCGGGTACGGTCTCTGGGGCTCGTCGGAGTTGCGGGCGGCGTCAGTCGCTTGCAGTCGTGGTTCTTGCCGAGGTTTGGCGTCGCCCTAGCACGAACCAGAGGGGTCAGGAGATGCACAAGACGCAGGCGAACAATCTAGTATGAAAGAGGGGGCAAGGGGCGCTCGGGTTTTACCTCAATTGGTCGCCGGAGTCTAGCGGCAGCGCAGGTGGTTGCGGTCGTGAATGGAAACGATGACCTGGGTCACGAGCAGGCAAAAGAATGGTGTCCGCAGATGCGCAAGATCATGCTGAGCATCATCGTTTGAACCAGAGAGAGGGAGGCGGTCGAGGCTCACCGGAATCGGTCGCCGGAGTCGTCGGTACTGCGGGGCTTCGAGGGCAAATGCGCGCAGCCTGGTGGCGGAGTGAGCGAGGAGAGTGGGGGGAAATGACCGCGGCGGGGTGTGGTTTATATAGGCTCAAGCGCGACAGGAAACGCCTGCGGCATCAAGGCTAATTACGCCGCGCCATTACCGGCATTGACAGCGGCGGCGACGTGGTCTGCGGGCGCGGTTTGGGGAAGACGAGGGTGACGTGGAGAGGGCCACCAGTCAGCGAGGGAGACAGAGAGGGGGTGGGGTCCGAGTGTCAGCGTCAGTGCGGGTGCGCCAGCGCGTGCGAGCGAGCGAGCGAGTGGACGGGTGGGCTAGTTGGGCCAGTTCTGTTGCTGGGCTAGAATCCTGGCGCCTGGCCCTTTTCTTTTCTTTCTCCTTTTCTTTTTCTGTTTCAATTTTCTGAATTGGTTTTCAAATGAATTCAAGTTCCATTTGAATTCAAATCTTTCTGGGGTTTTTGCAGTGTGCAAAAGTTTCAAATATAGGCATAAAACCATGTGGCTGCTTTGCAAAAGCTTGTTCACTCTTGGAGAACAAAATATCAGGAGCTTTGCACAAGATTTGCAATTGTTTGAAAAATGGTTTTTGAACCATTTCCATTTTGTAAACTTGGTTCAAATAACCACACTCAATCCATTCAACAAAGGGAACAAGAATTCTAGGTTTAAAACATTCAAACTCTCAAATGGTGATGGCCATTTGATTTTTGCTTGCTCACATAAAATGATAGCACTATGTGCTTTGTTTTTCTGAAATGAGTTTTGAAATTGACCTCAATTCTATATGCATGCATGAATGATATGCAAACTTTGAAATCATGATTTTTAGGGATGTTACACTCTCTAAGGATCCTGATGGCCACTCTCCCCCCAGTTCCCCAATACCTGCGCTGGTCGGAGGTTCCAATCACTTGGGACAGGACGGACCACCCAGACCTTGTGCCCACGGAGAACCAGTACACCATGGTCATCAACCCATTGATTGACGGCGTGGAGTTTACCAAGTGCATGGCGGATAGTGGAAGCAGCATCAACATCATGTACCTGGATACACTGCAGAAGATGAACTTGATGGAGGCAAACCTAACGTAGACCAACACCGTGTTCCATGGCGTAGTTCCTGGTCGGGAGGCTCGGTCCCTTGGGTGCATTACGCTTCAGGTAGCCTTTGGCGACGTTAATAATTACCGCCAAGAGCGCATGACCTTTGAGGTGGTCCCTTTCAAGAGCGTGTACCATGTCATATTCAGCCGCGACATATTCCACACGTTCATGGCCAAGCCATGCTTCGTCTACAACAAACTCAAGATACCCGGACCAAACGGTGTCATCACCGTATCCGGAAGCTTTACCAAGGCAAGGGACTGCGAGATCAACAAAGCAGCCGTTGCAGAAGCTGTCCTCTACAGCGAAGAGTTCAAGGAGATCCAGAGCAAGGTCAATGACTCAGAGATGCCCGCGTCGAAGAAGCAGATCTCTGACTCCGCTCCTGCGTTCAAGTCCGCCATCGAAACCAAGCCGGTGGAACTTGTGGTAGGCGATGCCTCCAAGACCGTCGCCATTGGGACGAACCTGGATCCCAAATAGGAAAGCGCGCTCGTCAAATTCCTCCGTGAGAATAGGAACATCTTTTCCTGGCAACCTGCGGACATGAAAGATGTACCTAGGGAACTTGCCGAGAACAGCTTAAACATAGATCCAAAATGTAAACCAGTGAAACAACCTCTACGACGCTTCGGAGATGAGAAGAGATGTGCCATTGGCAAAGAGATAGCTAGGTTACTTAAGGCTGGTTTTATCCGAGAAGTCCTTCACACCCGATGGGTGGCCAATCCTATACTTGTCCCCACAAAGGGAACCAATGAATTAAGAATGTGCGTTGATTATACCGGCTTGAACAAAGCATGTCCCAAAGATCCGTTTGCTTTGCCTCGCATTGACCAAGTCATTGACTCGATGGCTAGCTCGGAACTTTTGTGTTTTCTCGATGCATACTTAGGATACCACGAGATCAAGATGAGGAAGTCGGACCAATTGGCCACTTCGCTCACTACCCCATACGACACGTTTTGCTATGTCACGATGCCCTTTGGGCTGAAAAACGCAGGTGCTACTTACCAGCGGACAATGCAGCGCTGCCTTCACGACCAAATTGGTCAGAATGTTCACGCCTATGTGGACGATATCGCGGTGATGTCTAAAAAGTCAAATGACTTAATCTCCGACTTAAAAGAAACCTTTGATAATCTCTGGAAATACAAAATGATGCTTAACCCTAAGAAGTGCGTCTTCGGGGTTCCAGCCGGCAAACTGTTGGGCTTCATCATTTCCTAGCGTGGAATCGAGGTCAACCCGGAGAAAATCAAGGCCATCTTAAACATAAACCGTCTGACATGCCTAAAGGACATTCAACGACTAATAGGTTGCGTCGCAGCAGTTAGTCGGTTCGTTAGCCGACTTGGAAAGAAGGCTTTGCCACTGTACAAGTTGCTGAAGAAGGCGGACAAATTTACGTGGACATACGAAGCAGATGCAGCATTGAAGCAGCTCAAGGAGATTCTTTCCTCAGCGCCCATCCTTGCAGCACCCGAGCCTGGAGAGCCCCTGTTAATTTACATGGCGGCATCAACCGGGTTATTAGCATCGTCGTCGTGGTAGAGCGGAAGGAACCAGGCTATGAGCACGGAGTTCAGCGACCAGTTTACTATGTAAGCGAGGTCTTGACGGAGTCCAAGCAGCATTACCCGCACTACCAAAAGATAGCTTATGGAGTATTCCTCGCTTCTCGGAAGCTGAGGCATTACTTTCAGGATCACCCAATCACAGTAGTGAGCAAGACTCCACTGTCCGACATTATCAATAACAGCGACGCTACAGGAAGGGTCGCGAAGTGGGGCATTGAACTTGCCGCCTTCTAGATCACCTACAAGAGACGCGACGCTATCAAGTCACAAGCTTTGGCGGATTTTATTGCGGATTGGACGGAGATGCCAGATGCTACTCCGTTGCCAGAACCAGAGTACTGGGTGATGCACTTTGACGGATCAAAGTTGCTCAACGGCTCGGGGGCTGGTGTACTGCTACAATCACCAAAAGGAGATAAGTTGCACTACGTTCTGCAGATCCACTTCGAGGCTACAAACAACATGGCGGAATATGAGGCACTCATTCACGGACTACGTGTAGCCAAGGATATTGGCATCAAGCGCATAGTTTGTTGTGGAGATTCCGACTTGGTTGCCCAGCAGGTGGCTGGCACCTGGAATGCGCGGAACCCTATGATGGCGGCATATCGCGACGAAGTGGACGAGATAGCCAAGAGCTTCTTGGGCTACGAAGTCAAGTATGTGCCTAGGGAGCAAAACGAGGCGGCTGATCTACTGTCTAAGCTTGGATCAGGGCGCAAGCAAATTCCACCAGGAGTTTTCCTAGAGCATCTACGCACACCATCCGTGAAGGGCGCCGACATCGACAACCCGGATAGAGCTGACTCTTTCGTCAACATGGTGACAAAGATCCCTCCGGCTTGGACAAGACCGTTCATGGAGTATCTCGAACACGGAACTTTGCTCGACGACGAGGTCAAAAGACGGCAAATAGTACGACGAACAATGGGTTACACCTTAATAAATGGGCAACTCTATAAAAGGAGTACTACTGGTGTATACTTAAAGTGCGTTTCCCAGCTAGAAGGTATGGAAATCCTGCGCGAGATCCATCTCGGAGATTGTGGGCACCATGCCGCTCCTCGATCATTGGTCGCGAAAGCCTTCCGGCAAGGATTCTACTGGCTGACCGCAAAGGCGGACGCCGACAAGGTAGTTGAGACATGCACAGGATGCCAGTATTATGCCCGACAACCACATGTTCCTGCTGAAGAATTGCAAATAATACCAATAACTTGGCCGTTTGCAGTCTGGGGGCTAGACATGGTGGGACCGTTATAGACAGCACCGTGTGGATTTACGCATCTGCTGGTAGCAGTTGACAAATTCACCAAATGGATAGAAGCTAAACCCATTAGAAAGCTTGATGGGACAACTACCCTTAGGATCTTGCGATTGTCAAACGGATCTTCTGAATCATTTGGCTCTGCATAGCTCTTCGTCGTCCTCCTCTTCGGAATCAGTTGAACACGCGCGTTTAGCACGTGATTTGTCAATCTTGCGTTGAGTGAGCTCATTACGAGCATCGTAGTTGCTACTGATGCTGTGGGCTCCGATGGCGCCGGGGCAGGTCTTGCTCCTCCTCGTCAGATGAGGTTGTGCGGTTTCGAGTGAACTTGACCGCGGCCTTCTTCTTCGGCTCCGCGGGAGTTTCATCATGGAGCGCAACTCCGACGAGTCTGAGGCCTGCCAGCGCGGACTTGTGCATTGCGTTCTTCGGGTCACCTGCCGGAGGCGGATTGGACGCGAGATAGGTGGTGGCCGCCATGATAGCAGCCTGCGGCATTTTTGGCATGACGTTGCCTTGTGAGTCCATCATCATGAAGGACGTGTTGAGGGACATGGTGACCTCGCGTCGCACGGCAGGGTCCATGCGCTCCATGCGGGGGAGGTACTTGTTGGCGTTGTTGCCATGTGAAGTGGAGCTGCCAGCAGCAGAGAGCGCAGCTTGCCGTGCGCTTGATTCTGCGGCTTCCTGCTTACGCTTTTTGAGCTCCTCCTGCAGCTTCACCTGGCGATTGTGCTCATGGACCAGGAGCCAGTGGTAGGCCATCAGCAGGTCACGGGAGGCATCCACGGGTAGGATTTTGTTGCCTTGAACAGATTTGCATGCTTGGTGCCATCCTTCCTCGTTGAGGTTGATCTGGTCATATCCGCGATTGCTGCCTTCGGTGGCCCTGTTAGCCGGGTTTCCCCCGTTCTCAATCTGCGGGTTGGGAGGGGATTGGGTAGCGGTAAGGCACCCGAAACTAGCGGTGTATCCATTCCATTGTCGGCGTTGCCATCATGGATGGCGGAGCACAGGTAACGCTCACAGAGTGGGTCGCTACTGCCGCAGCTCTCAGATCCGGAACCGTAGATACCTTCATCCGAAGTGGGACCGCATAGATCAGGGTTGCAGCTGCTGCTATCATTTGAATCGCCTGTTAGTGTCCACGCATGTAGCGCGTCGATGGGAGGGACCCATGAAGCGGGCCTGATGGATGGTAGTGGCTCCCCCTCTGGGAGGCGAAGGGTGCCGGTCTGCCCCACCTGGAAGCAGAAGCTCCAGAACAGCATCTCGAGCCCATTGCCTATGGACTCAAAATATTTTAGGGTGGCCGACTAGTGGGAGGTGAAGTCGAATGCTCCAAAGAGGAGGTGACTCTCCATCACCGAGGAATCGTAGATCGCTCCGGATGGGACCGTCACAACCGCACGATCAGCGTCCCCGTTTCCCACAGAGGGTGCCAATTGAGATCTCACCAATGCCAATTGTTATGGACTTGGGTTTTGGAGAAGATGGGGATGCTGGAAGTAGCGGAATGGTTAATAGACAAGCAACACAGGGACACGAGATTTACCCAGGTTTAGGCCCCCGGAGGTAAAACCCTACTCCTTCTTGTCTGCTCTTGATTACGGCGGAACCGAAGGTTACAGGGGTGTGCAGATGCGATCTGGCGCGAGGTGTGTGTATGAGGTGATGATTGCCCACTGGCCATGCCCTCTTGGCCTTTATATAAATAGGTCAGGTCCCGGGGTAGGTCGAGCCGGTTACAGATTAGGGTTGATACCCTTTGAAATTCTATCTAATCTAGACTTGTCCTCCAAGGAGTCGAAATCGCCACGGGCTTGGGCCACCCGAAATCTTCATGGGCTGCGTGTCCTCTCATGGGCCTTCCTTGGGATGAACCGGGTATACGAACATTGTTCACCCGTAGGGTATATCCATGTCACTAACCACAATACGTGGGCCACCCGGGCTTGCCGGTATGAGACAATGTCGTAGGTATACCTATTTGGTATATCCACAACAGCCGGAGCGGGGCTTGAGGTGGAGATGGCGGGATCGGGTCGATGGGGAGGAGGTTGCTGGAAACGGCGGCATGAAGGGCAGCCAGGGGAGGTGGCGGAGGGGCCCGGTGGAGGTTTGAGTAGCGGGGAGGGTGTAGAGACGGCCGGGCCGTGGCAGCGGGGCAAGGTTGCAGGGTGGCGTCGGGGGTCGCGATAGGGGATAGCCTGACTGCGTTGCATGGCCAATGGCAGTAGCATGTAGAGGCTCAGGCACGGAAGGGGACCAGAGGTGAGATCCTATGGGCAGTGGGTCGGAGGCCGAGGTGGGGAGAGGAGGGAAGAAGGAGGGCGGTGATGTCGCAGCGGCTGTTGGCGGGGGAAAACACAGAGGCGGTGGGTGGGGAGAAGGGCGACAGGGGTGCGGGCGGTGGCGGTGGAGGGCATCTCGGCGGAGCTTTGGGCCTCAGGGAGAAGGGCGAGTAGGGTCGGGGGAGAGTGGGGCGATGACAGGAGTGCAGGCCCTACGGAGGAAGCGGGGATTGAGGGCGATGGCGGCAGCAGAAAAATGGGAAGGAGGCAAACACGGGGGAGAGACGTGTGGGCAAAGGAAAACAAGGCGGGGTGCTTGCGAGGTGAGGCCTCGCGGGGTGGGAGGTGATCGACGGGGTAGGATCAGGTTCTCGCGGAACAACGTACACAGGTGTCACATCCCAAGATTTTCCAAATCTTGTAATGTGAAAAATAAATGAATAAAATAAAACTTTGTTGATTTTCAGGGTGAGAAGAAACTTTTTGAATCCAATTGGAAACCTTCAAACCAATTTGGATCAAATAAAATCCTAAAGGGATTTAAAAAGTCAAATAAACAATAAAGTTAAAAATATTTGGAATTACTATTTTGGATCTTTTAAATAAAAAGATTTGGTTTTCAAATGAAATAGAAGTTTTACAAATAAGGATTATTTTATAGAACCAAATTAAACCTTGGCCAAGTTTTTGAAATGAAGTAGTTCTATTTGATAAAAATAGTAAAGGTTTATCTAAAATAAATTAATAAGGATTTAATATCCAAGTTTTATAAATAAAGGTTTTACTATTTTAATGAACCATCAAAACTTATTTATTTATTTCAAATAGGTTTTCCAAGTATTTCAGATTTTCAAATAAAACCTACTGATTTGGTTTTGAAAATATTTAGAATTCAAATGGAGTTTTTGTTAAATAAATCAAACCCTAATTGATTAATAAACTATGGTCCATTTTATTTAATTAATGAATGGATCCTAAAAAGATTAAAAATATTATTTTATTTTGGACTTTGGTTTATGTGTTAAACAGAACCAAATTCAAATGAAAAGTATGGTGATTGTTTGAATTGTTTTGTTTGTTTGATTTGTTGTTTGATTTTCAAAACAGAAAATAGGAACAGAAAAGGAAAAACAATTTGAAAGAAAAAAAATAAGAATTGGACTCAGCCCAACTGGCCAAGCCCAACAAGACCAGTCCAGCCCACCTACTCTCTCCCATGGCGAATCGTTTTTCACCTCGAAAGAAACCCGCGGGCCACTGACTTGTGGACCCCTCCCCCTCACTTCCTTTCTCGCTGACAAGTATGCCCCACCCCTCCTGTTCATCGTCCTCACCCGCTGCGACCTGTTCTTTCCCCAAACCACGTCGCCGCTCCTACCGTTGAAAGCTCCTTCAATCCCCGTTTATTGCCGCATTAATTCGCCCAGCCATCACGCAAGGTAAAAGCGCCTTCCTCCCCTCTTCCGTTTCCCCCAGACATCGCCCCCTCTCTGCCCTCAGGCTGCTCGCATTGCTTGCGACAACCCCTGTCTCCGACCACCGTCTCCGACCAATTCCGGCCAAGCCTCGCCACCTCCTGCCTCCCCGAGCACACTATCACACTCACCACTCCCTGGCGCATCTCCCTGTACCCTCCGTTCAACCGCGGGTGCCCTAGAACGCCGTCTTCGACAAAGCTCTGAGCGTCGCCGCGTCTGCAACTTCTCCGGCGAAGTCCCCAGGTAGAATCCGACCACCCCTCTTCTTCTCCTTCACGCAGGAAGCTTCGCATTGATCTTACGCGTCTAACCATGCCCTCTGCTTGCCTTCTCGTGATCGACAGCGTCGCCTCCGACCACGACCAGGACCACCCGACGCTGTTCTCCACTCCGGCGAGCAATCGCTGCTGTTCTAGAACGCCCCTTGCCACACCGACCACACGACGAGCATCACCACGTCCTCGCGATCACGGTGAGCATCCCCACCTCGTTCTTTGCTTCCTAGAACCACCGCTAGCACCTCGCCTGACCGTCGCCGCCGTCTGTCGCCGCGCAGCGCCGCCAGCTTTTGGTCAAACACACGCGAGCCGTTAGATCCCCATCCTGTGGCGTAGATAGAACGACTTAAGCGAACCGGTATGGAAGCATCTGAGCCGTGCGATCTGTCTAGATCTAACGCACCAGAGAGCGCAATCCGCGTGAAGCGGTACCGCCCAATAGAAACATGACGCGTGGCCAGTTCTTATTTAAAACAGAATTTGGAAAACAAATTTGAGTTGCAAATTGAAATCCCTATAACTTTTGATCCACACGTCCAAAAATTACAAACTTTATGTCGTTGGAATCAGTGGAACAAGCCCTAGTCAACCATGCCTTTTGTTTAGAAAATAGTATCTGTTAGATTGGTTGTTTTTTTTGCAGAAACATTTGTATGCATGTTTAGATTAGAAAAATTGTTCAAAAATGTTTTTGAGGTTAAAACCTTTGCAAATTAGTTTTTGGTGAACTTACTGACCCTAGGAACCAACCCATGGATTCAAAAAATGAATTTGGTGAAGTTTAGGATGGACTAATTGGTTTAGCCCATTTCTAGCCAAATAAAAATAATGGTTTTTGTTATGAAAATGATTTTGGAGTAAAAACTTTGGGAAATGTTTTGGACCAAACCTACTGACCCTAAACACCAAGTTTTGAGAAACAACAACTTATTTAGTGAACAACTTAAGGTTGTTGCTTTGATAAAAATATTTTCCACCACATAAAATAATGATTGGATTTAAAAATGGTTTATGGACAAAACCCTTTTGCAAATGACTTTGCCACTTTGGAAAATGACCACTTTGAACCTTACAAAGTTTATAAGCCTAGCGGAGACCATCTTTGCAAATAAACCTATCTCTTGCATGCTTACATGCATGACTTAGATCCCATTGTTTTATGTGTGTGAATTGTTTGATTGATTATTGGTTTGGAATGCTAGTTGATATTGTGTTTGCTTGATTTATTGTAGTGAAGTTAGAAAAGTGTGAGACTAGCAAGATCAAGAAGTGAACCATCATTCCCTACCAAAAGAAAGGCAAGTTACACTATCATCTAAAGTCCTACTATTTTCATTATACTTAGTAGATTTTGAAACATGCATGAAAAGAATTTTATACTTATGCTATGCTAAATCCTAATAGGATTCCCTATACATTCCTTAGTAAAAACAATGTAGTTGATACATGCTTAGCCATGCTTTATTTTGAAAAGAGATACATGTTGAGATTTTATGAAGTTGAGAAAAGGACTTGTGTTTTTATATAATAAAACAAGGACTCAATGAACCACCTGGGTGGCCAAGGATACTTTGAGTTTTGGAGAAGGTGGCAACAAAAGGAACCATGTCTATGGCAATCTCTTTGTGTTGTGCTCCAAAGGAAACCACCCAGGAAACTTAGAGATTGAACATGATTCTCCAATTGTGGCTTTCGTGTACAACCACATGCTATTTATGGCTCTGGCTTAGTCAACTACATTGGGAAGACCCATGCATTGTCTTCAGGCTACTGGACATGAGGACCTGGAATCCTACATGGGTACTTGAAGACAAGCTAGCAATGGTGTATGGGAGGACCCTCTGGAAAGACTTCGTCACATTCTCAATCTGCCAGTACTCCATCTTGGTGAGCACTAATCCAGTGGCCACTGGTGGCAACAAGATGGGATTGTGACATGTGGGTAAAGTGTACTACTTCTGCAGAAGATAATAAAATCTAAGTACTTAGCCGTGTCCCCGGTTATGGACAATACTGAGCAACTAAAGTTTGAAGCTATGGGAAATCTCGACATTCTAATTTCTAAAAGAAAACTTTTAAAGACTTGATGCACTTGGGGGTACCAAGGAGCTCAAGAGATTTTGATGAAAACTTGATGCACTTGGGGTTACCAAGGAGCTCAAGAGATTTTGATAAAACTTGATGCACTTGGGGGTACCAAGTAGCTCAAGGGATTTTTGATAAAGACTTGAATACTTGGGGATACCAAGGAGTTCAAGGGATTTTGATAAAGAGATTTGACAAAGGAAACAAAACCATTTGAAAAGATAGGATAAATTATTGCTTTCTGCAAAGGAGCCTAAAACCCTACTTGGCCAAATATGCATGTAGTGATAGAATCCACTTATATTCCACACAGTAGTGAAACTTGCCAATAAAATTCAAATGTATTGACCCTTGTGGCTGTAAAATGTAATGTTGCAGGTTTGATTGATTTTAGTGAAGATTGATTGATTAGGATTACAAAGTCTACAACCAACATCTTCCTGTGGCACATTGAAGATGAAGGACCCAAGCTTATAGTTATTCCGCTGCAATGTAATGTAATAGCCAAATGAGCTATGTATGATGTAATAAAATTATGTTATTCCTGGTTATAAAGTTATATTATGACCTTTGTTTCTTGATATTAGATCTTAACTGTGGATGCTAGATATTGATCCAGGGACTAGCATTGTAAACACAGGGGACTCCACCTTATATTAAATAAGGGTTGGGACACTCCCTCTACAACAGGTGTCGGTCGTGTGTGGCGCTCGGCTCGCTGTGTTGCATGTACCACGGCAGGGATGGGTCGCGTGCTTTGGGTGCGTACGAGTCGGGTCGATCCCGGGTGGTTGCGGTAGGTGAGGCGCTTGCTCGTTGGTGCGTGTGTGCTCACAGGGTGGGTCGAGTCAGCAGGTAGGTGGTGTGGTTGAGTCTAGGGTTAGGGTTAGGTGGCTGGTTAGGGCTTGGTTAGGACTAGGTTTTCCAAAACTAGGGTTTAGTCTACTGGGGTTGTAGGTGGTCCGGTCGATCGGGCTTTTGGGCCCAGCCGGTTGGACTACCTACCTAATGGCTGTGAAATATAGCCATCCATGTCCGCATTTAAACTAGATATTATTCATAGTTTTGAGGATATATCTCTCTAACTCCAGCCACTAATGCCTAATGATCGAAGGGGTATGCAATCTTGTCTTTTTATTTTTCCCTGCGCGGATAATGATGTTTGATGATGGCAATCACAACATTAAAGTCAAAGATACGAGATTTCCAACAACTCAAAGATACCTGGAGTCATGAAGTGGAGGCAGTGCCTTTAATGACCAACTATATGGCGGGAATTTTATTTCGTCCGTATAGTTGGACCGACATCGCCAGGTTAAACAGAACAACTTTTGTGAAGGGACCCCTATATAAAGAGGCCTCTAGTGACGAGAAAACCGCTCCTCGACCTCTTCTTTTTTATCTCAACTCTCCCTACCACCAGAAGCCACCACGCCGGAGGAATAGATCTAGATCTAATCTCCAAACCCTTGTCCACCACCATAGAAATATTCCACCACTTGTAATAGTAGATCTCATATCCAATTGGCGACATTGTAAGACTATTTTCTATCAATCTCATGATTTCCATTACAATGTGTTTGGTTGTTGATTTCATCTCTATGTGTGAGTAATTCTCCTTGGGCTAAGGGCTTTGGCCTAGCCATGTAGCTTTATGCATGTTATTTATCATAGATCAGATCATGTATTAGTTTGTATGATATGATGATTATTGTACCCTCTCTTGCCTCAATCTAAGAACTTATTAGCTACCCAATACCCCAAGGATTGATCCAGGTATAGGGAGTGTGAGTAATGACTAATCTACAGGATGGTAACCCTAGTTACAGAAGGGGTAGTACGGCTGTATGTGAGGGATTTACTTGGGATTAATGGTGACATCACGATGCATATCATTAGTTCTATTTCTTCTATGGATGAGACTAGTAGGTTATTGCTATAAGCGGTTGCAGAGGCAATAGCAATTATGGATGCAGTGCCCACATATAATTATCTTGCTCTAACAAAGCATACTTTATTATTATCTTTTATTCCCATCAGATGTTTTGCACAGCTACTGGTGAAACCGAAAGCCCCAGGCCCTCTCTCCATCATCATCAAAAACAAAAGATCGCAAACTCTAGGTCCGGTAAAACACAAAAAGAATTCTAAAACTCTCAAAGGTCCGTTGAAGTAACCTTACTATGCTTTCTGCTTCCCGAGGATTCGATAACCTAGGTCTACTAGGGAAAAAGAGCTATACTACATCTGTAATCCGGATCGAAGGTATCAACCCTTTTTGTGGCGCTGTTGTGGGGGAAGCAATAGCTACCCTATTGAGGTTAGTAAGAACCATGCTAGTTTTAATTCTTGTTTTTAATTTTGTTAGTTTGCTTTTAGTCTTTATTCGAAAAACCAAAAAAATTAGGTAGTATGTTAATTCTTGTGTTTACTATTATAAGTTTTTATTTAAGAAAATCTAAAAACATAGTAAATATGGCTGAAAAGAAGCTTGGGGTGTTTGCAACTCCCAACAATTATTATTTTCGTACTCCTATTATACAACCAGCAATTAGTGCTGAAGATTATGAAATGAAGTCCCATTATTTAAGTTTGGTTCAACAGAATTAATTTGGAAGCTCTTCTGTTGAGGATGCAAGTATGCACTTAAATACTTTCACTAAAATATGTGATATGATGCGCATTAAAGATGTTGACCCTGATGTGGTTAAATTGCGCTTATTTCCTTTATCTCTTAGAGGAAGAGCAAAAGAATGGTTGCTATCTTTGCCTAGAAATACTATTGCATCATGGGTGGAATGTACTTCTTTAATTTTGACTAAATTCTTTCCACCTGCAAAGACTATGCAACTAATATCTAATATCACTGGTTTTAGATAGGAAGAGCGCGAGCCACTAGCTACCTACAAACAAGCAATATGAATTAAAGAGAATACTTCAGTATACATTAAAGGATGTCTTGCTCTTATTGATTTTGTTATTGTTGACATGCCTGAAGATGCTACTTCTCCTATCATATTAGGCCATCCATTCTTAAGAACTATTAAGGCTTTGATTAATATACATGAAAGGAACGTGAATCTTCAATTTCCTTCGTGGGATCCTTTTGTTATTCATTTTCCCAGGAAGAAGAAAGCCAAGCATGATCATAAGGATGCCATCACTTTAAAGGTCAACTATTTTGGAGTGGGTGTTCCACTCATTTGGCCTAAGTGAGCAAGATCAAGATCAAGCTATTGACCATAAAAGAGCACTGCATGGGAGGCAACCCATGTGAAATAAAGATTTGAGTAAAGTGTTTAAGTTTTAGTTTAAGTTTTATCTTGAATAAAGAGTGCTAGAAAACTCCAGTTGAGAAGGAGAGATTCGGTGGTACTAAAATTCCTGTTTTATACATGCTATTGTTGGTCAACAATTTAGTCTGTCGTTTTTCTATCAAAACATGGTGTTTCGCTAAGTTTCAGGTTAATAAGGAATTCACGAAGAAATAGAAATTTTTTGACGACTACAGTAACTTTAACGACCAACTATACGGCGGAAATTAAAATTCCAGTCGTATAGATATTTATGCCATCGACAAATTTTCTTCTCTGGATATAAAAGGTTGAACGACCAACTATACGGCAGGGATAAAAATCCCGGCCGTATAGTTCCGGCCACCAGGAAACAAACCCTAGAAACCCTATTTTTTCCGTCAGACCAAATATACGGCGGGAACAAAATGTTCCGGCCGTATAGTTGCGACCATATAGTTGCGTCCGATCATATAAACGCACGGAAAGGTACCCCAAACACCAAATTTCAATACTTTTTCTCTCTTCTACCTCCAAACTCTCTCAAAACCTCAAGGGATCTTCATCTCTACTCATTTTTGTTCGATTTCCTCATACACAAGTGATCTACGGTATGTTTCTCCTCCGATTCTCCAATTATTTTTTGCAAATTCGTATCTGATATATTGTCATTATCAATCTAGGGTGAGACTAATTTAGAACTAATTGCCATATTTCTCTTGCCTAGATTATTGCTCTTAGGAGATTCTTTAGTGTGATATGTTGAGGAATATGTTATGCTTATTACTATTGGATTAAAAAGTTTTATTTTTATTTTTGTCTTTCTTATTTTTTTTAGAAGATGAACATAAGGAGTCAAATGCGTGCTTGTGCCGCTGTGAGTTCTTCTCAGGCTACTGCTACAGCTCAGGACCGCATGGGGATATGGTTCAGGAATGAGCTCCAATGTGATCGCTTCAACAAGATCAAGAACTGAGAAGTGAAGGCAACAAAGTGGGCTTCTCCCGTTATATTGAACCAACTCGGTATTTCTAATGACTAAAATTTACTTTTCAATAGGGTTGGCCTGCAAAACTTTGTATTTCATGATGTTCCTACTTATCGCTCGTTAACTCTTGATTTTTTGAGTTCTATACAAAGCACTGTTAAAACATGGCAAGGAGAGGACATAATTTATTTCCGACTTATGAACAACAATTATACATTAACACTTGGTGAATGTTGCAATTGTCTTAGTTTACCAAATAATGATGTTAATGCCTTGTGTGCATCTTATGCCGACATGGACCCTTCCCCAGACCACTATTATAATAGAATGAGTTTCACTTCTAGAGTCAACAAGGGCAGGAATATTTAGCATCCTGTTATTCGCTATTTGTTCTATGTTATTGTTAACACCATAAAGGCACGTAATGAGTTTACAAGACTCAATGAGAAGGACATCTTAGTGCTCGCAAAAGCTGCTTTCAACAACAACTTGTCACTCGTCTTGTTGGGTTCGCAGCATAGAAAACAAAAAAATTCCTACGATGGAAACAACTATGTACCAAGATCTATCTACTAGATACAAGCAACGGGTGGATATACATCCATAGAAATTATACCCTTGTAGACAGACAAAGTTTCACAAGGTTGTACTCGTGGATGATGTAGATGAACACTTGCCGATCTCAAGATCGAGAAGAAGTCCAGCGCCGCAAAACAGCGGCGCATCCGTGATCGCACACACGTCCAAGCCACCGAGCAACCTCCGCCCCTCGCTCCAGTGATGCAGCGGAAGCAATAACTCTTCCCAAACGAAAAGTCACCGGGAAAATGTATCTCGCTAGTCCGAGACCATGGGTGATAAACTAGAGGGGGAGAGAGATCCTTCACGAGGAGGTGTGAGTATGAGAGAGGGAGAAAGGGTCCTTTTATACGAGGAGGGGCACCCAAAGGGGTGTGGCCGGCGCCATGGTGGCTGCCCCCACCCCTTCATCCATTCATGTGGGTGGAGCTCCCACTCACAAAATGACCCTTCATTTCTCCACTCAAAATTCCACTCAAAAATTCCATTAAATTTCCACCAAATTTAATGTAATCTCTCTTTAAATAAAACTCCTTTTATTTATTTATTCAGAATTTTTTCAATTACATTAATTAAAAAACATTCACATAAACCCCCTTGCTAGTATTCTATTTCACATGCAAAAACAATTTCAGCAATTTCACCCGAAACAATTTTGGTGTCTAATGAAATAAATTCCTACGCTTTGTAAATCTTTTCATCTAGAAACTATTTGTTCCAAATGATGTTGGTGTTTATTAATTGTGTCACCCTACAGTTCGCAAATAATATGGACATGATTGAGACCCCTCTCGGATCAATAATCAGAAGCGGGACCCGGAGATCCATAGTTACTCCCACACATTCAACAATGACTTCTTGTGATCGTGACAACCTTTTACGCTAGTAACTTAATCCCTTTGTCTCACGATATATTACATGTCCGAGAGTCGATCATCCGTATCTCCATACCTAGTTTGATCTTGTTACCGACATGTACTCTTTTATCGTTCCCGTGATAAAACATTCTAGTGAACAAATCATTTGCTTGCAAGCTAACTAATGTGATATCACCAAGAGGGTCCGGATTATATCTCTCCGTAATCGGGATGGACAAATTCCACTCTTGATCCATTATCCTCAACATAACACCTTTGTAGCACTAAACCCATCTTTATAGTCACCCAATTACGGTGTGACGTTTGATGTTCTCAAGATACTCTTCTATTGTTGGTGCTTGACATGATTTCATGGTCTAAGGATTAGGATTACTTCATATGATGTAATAGCAATATAAACTCAATTAATTTGATCATCATGCTATACTTTGGATGAATGTTCATCACATCAGTCCAACAATGTTGTGACCTCGTTATTAACAACATCCAATGTCCATGATCAGGAAATCTTTGATCATCTTGTTAATCAACGAGCTAGTTTATAAGAGAGGAATAACTAGGAAATTTCTATTTGTTTGTTAAACACACATGTATTAACATTTCTATATTAATACAATTATAGCATGCAAAATAAACATTTATCATAAACAAGGAATAAGATAATAACCACTTTATTATTGCCTCTCGGGCATATTCCCTTCAGTCTCCCACTTGCACTAGGGTCAATAATCTAGTTTGAAAACTTTGCGTATGGAACACCTATGAATTTCTGGTGTTGCATATACGCAGTGGCGGACCCAAAAATATTGTGAAGATTGGGAAAACAGTTAATTTAAAGCCTTAATAAGGTAAATTTTAGTTAAATAGCATCAACATAAGATGTGTCGGCCGGCGGGAAGCCTGGCAACTTCCCAGGATATAGGGAAGATGGGTTCGCCCATGCATATATATACGCCTTTGCTAGTGGTTAACATAATCTTCGGATCTAACACTTTCAGGTCCATTTGTATTTGCATGTCTTTGCGTCTTTACGCATCACTCATTCTCTAATGAGATGGCATTGTATGAATTTGGTCTTTTGGTGAGACCTTTAGTTCCTTGGGATTAAAACATGTCGATACTATTGTCATACAATATATCTTTATAGTGTTAGCCTGTTGTGAACCACACCTTAGTTTGATAACAGACTACTTAACACAAATCCCCTCATTTGCTGCTACAATAGCAGTCATATACTTAGCGTTTTGTTGTAGTATATGTCACAATGTCTTAACTTTGGAATTCATCCAAATCCGTCATCGAAACTTCTTTCCATTACATTGTGCCGCCCATAGTTTAAATTAAGATAAACTTAATTTTGTATCTTGTGACAAAACTAGTATTAATGTAACATTTTACAATGAACTATATGTAATTGTTTGTCACTTCTACATAAATATATTCTTAGTTCTTCCAAAAGATCATAAGAATATCCTTACTATCATTCAATGATCATCTTGTGATTCATTCTGGTATATGCTCATAACATTTAGAGCATAGGACATATCTGGATGTGTACATATCACGGTATGATTGATCAAAGTATTCTTGTGATTTCACTCACCAAGTGTCAAAGCACTTGAATCTTGTCTAACTTACTAGGTGTCAGTACACTTGAATCTTGATTCAATTCCTTTCCATGCGACAAGAACCTTTTCTCATCATTTCTAAATTGAATTCATTCAATATCACATATATGTATGCCTGGCATAACCATATTAGCGTCACAATCTATCCATATAGACATTCATGCCTAATATTTGGGTTTTGCATAAGTCTTTCATCGAAATGAAATTCTTAACCTTTTTCAATAAAAGATACATCATTTCCAATCAACAAGATGTCTTCCACATAATGTATTAGAAATATTTCTCAGCGCTCCCACTTAATTTCTTGCAAATGCAAGCATCTTCATCGTCTCCTGATGAAATTAAACTCCTTCAACAGTTTCATCACGGTGAAGATTTCAACTTCGGGATGCTTACTTCAACCATTGAAGTTTGCATGCCCTTTTTAACATCCTTTGAATTAACAAAACCCTTTGGACCATGTCATGTAACCATTCTATTAGAAGAACTTTGTTTTGTTTTTTCAACTACCATATACCAGATTATATGTATTGGTAGCTACATTAATCCGTCCAGACTAAATATCACTATGAAATATGAAATCTTGCCATAGTCGACTCCTTAAACATTGTCGTAAAATCTTTACCGACATGTCGACTATTTCATAGATGTGAAACATCCATGTATGTTTATTTATAGATCCAAATACGACTGATAGGTTTTACACCTTTTTGGAGGGTCTTCCAAATTCAAAAAAATTGATTTCTCGTGTATGGAACTATCACGGATTTTATGCTTCAAGCCATTTGACGGAGTCAGGGACCATCATCGCTTCTTTGCATGTAGTCGGTTCATTGTTTTTAAATAGCAATGATTTACACTCAAATCTTAGTATTTGATTGTTTTACTCGACTTACTTGGTTCAATAGGAACTTAGATCTCTGTGACCACAACCTTTGAGGTACTTAAGCCATGAGCATTATGGCTGCCTTCGGAACATTTTCTGGCGCTGCACAAATCATCACATATAGCTAAGGTTCATTAACCTTATCAAAATTTTATTATCCTCCCACTTATCTTTTACAAAAAATTCTTTCTCAAGAAACTTGACGTTCTAAGCGACAAACACTTTTGTCTTTGGTGTTATGGAGGAATACCCAATGGTTATTCAAAATAACCTACAAATACATGCTCATCCGACTTTGGTTGTAAACATCTTACTTATGCTTAGCATACGAAAATTTAAGAAAGGACAACTTGGGTTTTATCCCAAACCATAACTTGTATGGTGTCATTTCAACAGATCGAGATGGAGCTCTTTTCGGTGAAAAAGTTGTAGTCTCCAAATCTTTAATCTTTTAAAACATAACGGTATTTTTACAAATGACACCTTCGATTTTTACCATGTCAAACAAGGTTTCATTACATATCTCAAACACTCCATATTCCTATGGTGTTTCGGGATATGCAAATCTACGTCTTTTGCTAAACTTGTGTAGCACCCCGGGTAAAACCAGTACTAGAAAATCGTGGTTATTTGTATGTTGCGCATCATCTTGACATCATCATGCATGTGTTTGACTAAACCTATTCCCCAAAAGCCTATATTGTTTTCTAATTATCCCCTTCTCTATTTCAAATTGAAATCTCGGTCTTCCCGAATATTTTGTTTTGTCTAAAATTATTTATAAAAGGCCTTATAAATAAAACAGAAAAAATATTAAACATAAATATTTTATTGGGGGAGGCAGTCCAGCCCGCCAGGCCTAAAGGCCCGGCTAGCCAGACCACCTACAACCCCAAACCCTAGTTAATCCTAGGCCCACATCAACCAGGAACCCTAATCCCTGTCTATTCCTAACCCTAGACCTTTACACGCACACCCCGCAGCCGCCGCAGCGGCAACACTCACGCACACCACACCCTGGCGCTCAACCACCCCGTCATGCCCCTCCCGCCGCCACCCCTGGCTCTACACGGACACACCAGCACACACACACACACACGACCACACAGGACACGCCTGCGAGCAGACCCCACCACGACCGACCCTCCCCAGACCCCGCTTGATCTTCCTAGCCCCATCCTACCCCACACTGTCGCCCACCATCCCCACCTCTCCTCTCTCTCGTGGACGCCACCAACCCCCGACCTCGCACGCTCTCGCG
Organism: Avena sativa; assembly: GCA_916181665.1. NCBI lineage: Eukaryota > Viridiplantae > Streptophyta > Magnoliopsida > Poales > Poaceae > Avena > Avena sativa. Next base: position 123,376,484 of record OV702281.1, read on the forward strand.
AGCGCCTCCCTCTCTGGCCCTCCACCGCCACCAGTGCGCCTCCCTCCCAGCCGCGAGCACGCGCTTCCTAGAGCTCCTCCCCTCGCTTCCTGCTCAAACCACCGCCGAATCCCCTCCTTGGAGAGCACCGCCGTCTGTCGGCCCGTCACCAGCGTCACCCTCCCTCTTCTTGTCCTTCCAGAGCCCACTCCTCGTCGCCGCCAGCGCCCCTCCTCTTCCCCGCGGCCAGCCACCTCGCGGCCAGCGACCCCCATCGCCCCTCTGCGTGTCACCGCCTCCGCAATCCCTCCCCGAGCCGCTCGGGATCCCTGCCGTCATGAGCCTAGGCGCCGCCCCGCGTGCCCCTCGTCAGTGACATCTTCTCCCCGCTGCCCGAGCGTACCCCTGCAGCTCCTGGTTGCTGCCGGCGAGCCCCTCCTCCTCGAGACGGCTCCGCTCGGTCGCGCCCGCCCCTGCACTGCCTCAGAGATCCTGTCCCCGCCACCTCCCTCGCCTGAGCGTCGTCGTCGGCCTCTGCCTGCACCGCGTCGCGCACACGTACGCGGACCTGAAGCCCCTGTCTCCCTGGCGTCAGTGCCTCCGAGTCGAGAACAGCCTCCAGGGAGGCGTTTACAGGCAGCCTGCCGTCGGGTTGGACTAGATGCACGTTAGGTTGTGCGTATGCCTGTGTGTTTTTCATGTCAAGACCACCTCTAAGACTACACTCCTGCTACCCTAACCTCGGACAAGATCCCCAACGACTCTATCAAGATCTCCGCATCGAGTGTAAGTGCATCAGAAGACCACCGTGACCCAAGCCCGTCCTCGAGAGCTGAAACCCGAACATCTTCGTCATGGAACCGACTACCAAAATCCCCGAAGACCGTACCAAACCAGAGGTGCCCGGAGAATCACCGACAAGCACTCCTTCACGGACCCAAGGATCCGAAGACCTCCTTCCCGAATTCGAAGACCGATCCCTGTCGAATCTCGAGACCATCGGTGCCATACCCCCCATGTGTGACCGCTTCTTCCAAGACCCCTATTTTATCAATGATATATCTTTGTTGCATATTAAATTGTTCATATTGCACACGTATCATGTGGTTTGGGGGCCTTATGCCGATTCACCTCATAATTAAATATGGAAGCCATATGCGGACGACTCTAGTCTTATTTTGGCCCCATTTAAATTTGTGTAGCGAACCGATGATATATTTTTGCCTTGATAAGACAACATTTAAATTGCGGGGTATCTAAACAACATGAACTTAATAATTGTCGGGACCTCGGTTCCGCTTAATACGGCCTAATTGCATTGCATGCTTGCCATGTCATACATCATACATGCATCATGCCTGATCTTCTGCCGTAGTATTAAATATTCCATCCGGTGTTTATGCTAGTGCCTTGCCTCTTCACGGATTAGGCCGATGAGTTGATGCGAGTGTCGACCTGATCCCCGGTGAACCTTCGGCAATGTTTTCAGGCGAGCATTCCCCCCTTTCTACCTATTTTACATTTCTAGTCTTTATTTCCTCCTGTTGATCTATTGCTATCTGTGTTGCGATGCTCTAGTTTTCGTACCCGCGATATCCCTTGCAGCCTTATATTGCCTTGGACACATCCTATTACCTGTTGTTTGGTAGATAGTTGGACTTGCGTGTCATAGTCGCTTGCTCAAGTGCTGTTGTGTGTCGTCAAGTACCACAGTTGTTGAAGTATTGCCGTATGTTTAATGTTGGAGAAGATCATGGCTTTAATTATCGTTTAATAAATAAAATTGAAGTAGGTAAATGCAGAGGCACTAGTGGGTAATAGACAGTATTTGGTTTTTAACCGCTCACTGGTGTCCCGTAGGACCCCGAGTTCTTGAGACCTGTTCCGAGATCGAGCGCGCTAACCATAGGTGGGGTGTGTGGGCACCCCCATCGATTAGTACCTGATTTCAAAGTACTGTATCGGGGGCCACAAAGTAGTTTGGGGCTTTATTACTATCTTGTACTTATGCCATGCTTTAATGCTTTATTTACTATTGCGCGTGGAGCGCCTGTACTGTTTTGGATCGCGGCACGATTTCGCGGTATCGACAAGCCCAGTCACACTTTCGGGTTCCTAGTCGTTTACAACCATTCTTGCAAACCCTGGGTCCGTCTCGGAGATCGGCCGACTTCGTTACGGGTAGCTTAGTGGGGTGGCCCCCCATGTGCTTGCTTTGGGTCTGGGAAACGTCGTGTCCGAAACCCCGTCGACATACCGTTGGGTGTATGTTTTGTGATCTTGTACATACCTGATCTGACAACAAGGGTGTAGGTGCGTGTGGAAACTTTGGTGCACCCCTGCAGGGTTAAATCTTTTCGAGAAGCCGTGTCCGCGGTTATAGACGACTTGGAGCACAATTCTCGATCATAGACAACTATAACTAAAGTTTACTATTATAATTTGACTTGTATCCGATATGACTAGTAATCATCTTCACTACAACGGAATGGCTAAATAAAAGTACCAACAATTGCTGGGTTTGGGATATCTCCTGCTAATTGTATCTGACTAGTAAGTGTTGCAACTACAACGGAATGGTTAACTAAAAGTGCCCACTGCTTATTATATCAGGATGACTATCTATACCTGACTAGTAATTGCTGCAACGATAACTGAATCAATAAAACTGCCAACTTTGTGTGTTCCTCGGTTGACTTCCTCGTTTGGTCTCGAGGGGGAAATGCCAGGATGGGTATGCTTGGTGATAGTTTCAGGTTGGATCCGAAGAGGTATTTCTTATCCCTATCTGATAGCCGCTAGTTGTATTGAGTCTCTATAGGTTGTTTAGTGCCTGTTGCGCTGCCGCTTCAGTCCACCATACCTATGTAGGCGAGGACCGCCGAATTCTAGTCTCGCCGTGTACTGGCCTCAGTACTGACCGCTCTCTTTTACCTTTGCCCTTTGTCGGCACCCATTTTGTTTAAGAAGGTTTTGAGATCGACGTCGTTAGCAGGGTTACCCTTTCGGCTTGGCCTGGGCAGGGTTATGGACGCCATTGGTTATTCTTCAGGGCTCTTAGCCCCATTGGCATCTTGTCCATAGTCGGACGCTGTATCGTTTTCAAGGTGATTTGGATCCTTGTATTGTATACCTGTATTCTTGACTCTTTGAGTCATTGTTGTATATATTTGTTATGTGGGTTCCATCGTGGACTATTGTGTAATGATATTACTTTGTTTTCCACCCGCACGAAAGTGCCTGGTGGGCACCTTTGAATCGTTTCTATGCGGGTTTGGCGGGGATCGCTAAAACTTGCATGCGGCCGATTCTGAGGGTGTTACAGAGTGGTACCAGAGCTCAGCAGTTGCGATACCCCACTAGTCCATCCTGTAGGATAACCTATCTAACAGCCGTTGTAGAGTGTCAAAACTATTTTGGAAAATCGGTTGGATAGATCTGATTAGGTCTATTTTTACTCCTTACCCCTCTGCTATTCTCCTCTTACCTTTGCGTGTTTTGAATCTACCCCTTATCTTTTCTTCGAGTCTAGGAATTCTCGTGGTTGGGTTTGCGTCGTACCTTCAGGGTTTCACTTCCTCCTCTTGTAACGGTGCTTCTACATTCGTCCTTCATGCTATCCGAGGAATGTTTCATTTGTTGTACCTTCTAGTGGATCCAAAAATTCACTACAATTTTTCTTTGTATCTTCTAGTGTTTTTCAATGCGACGACCTCATCTGCATCATGTATGATGGAGAACTTACATCATCCTTTTGTTTCCAAAACTTGATTGTCGAGATCTTCAGTCTGATTCTGAGAGTTGGTTGCATAATCTCCTATTCATGTGAAGAGTAATGCTTTGGGTGCACGATGGACTGATCACCGTACGACTACTCTTATCATTCGCTCTTGAACATTGAATGGTGGATTGATGCAATTATACTCCTTCTATGGAAGTTGGAGGTGGCCTTACCTTTTGAGACCTTTACCTTCGAATTTGTTCTCCGGAGTGCTCTCTCGACGAACGTGAGCAACAACCCTTGTTAGTGGTGTCGCGAGGATCTACATGAAGCGAGAAGATTCAGGTCATCGACATTCTTCCCCGTACTAGGAGGCGGATCTCGAGGGCGAGATCCATTGTTAGTGGTGTCGAATTGTAGCACCCCGGGTAAAACCAGTACTAGAAAATCGTGGTTGTTTGTATGTTGCGCATCATCTTGACATCATCATGCATGTGTTTGACTAAACCTATTCCCCAAAAGCCTATATTGTTTTCTAATTATTCCCTTCTCTATTTCAAATTGAAATCTCGGTCTTCCCGAATATTTTGTTTTGTCTAAAATTATTTATAAAAGGCCTTATAAATAAAACAGGAAAAATATTAAACATAAATATTTTATTGAGGGAGGCAGTCCAGCCCGCCAGGCCCAAAGGCCCGGCTAGCCAGACCACCTCAACCCCAAACCCTAGTTAATCCTAGCCCCACATCAACCAGGAACCCTAATCCCTGTCTATTCCTAACCCTAGACCTCTACACGCACACCCCGCAGCCGCCGCAGCGGCAACACTCACGCACACCACACCCTAGCGCTCAACCACCCCGTCATGCCCCTCCCGTCGCCACCCCTGGCTCTACACGCACACACCAGCACACACACACACGACCACATAGGACACGCCTGCGAGCAGACCCCACCATGACCGACCCTCCCCAGACCCCGCTCGATCTTCCTGGCCCCATCCTACTCCACACTGTCGCCCACCATCCCCACCTCTCCTCTCTCTCGTGGACGCCACCAACCCCCGACCCCGCACGCTCTCGCGAGCGCCTCCCTCTCTGGCCCTCCGCCGCCACCAGTGCGCCTTCGTCCCAGCCGCGAGCACGCGCTGCCTAGAGCTCCTCCCCTCTCTTCCCGCTCGAACCGCCACCGAATCCCCTCCTTGGAAAGCACCGCCGTCCGTCGGCCCATCACCAGCGTCACCCTCCCTCTTCTTGTCCTTCTAGAGCCCACTCCTCGTCGCCGCCAGCGCCCCTCCTCTTCCCCGCGGCCAGCCACCTCGCGGCCAGCGACCCCCATCGCCCCTCTGCGCATCACCGCCTCCGCAATCCCTCCCGAGCCGCTCGGGATCCCTGCCGTCGTGAGCCTAGGCGCCGCCCCCCGTGCCCCTCGTCAGCGACGTCTTCTCCCCGCTTCCCGAGCGTACCCCTGCAGCTCCTGCTTCCTGCAAGCGAGCCCCTCCTCCTCGAGACGGCTCCGCTCGGTCGCGCCCGCCCCTGCACTGCCTCAGCGATCCCGTCCCCGCCACCTCCCTCGCCTGAGCGCCGTCGTCGGCCTCTTCCTGCGCCGCGTCGCGCACACGTACGCGGCCCTGAAGCCCCTGTCTCCCTGGCGTCAGTGCCTCCGAGTCGAGAACAGCCTCCAGGGAGGCGTTTACAGGTAGCCTGCCGTCGGGTTTGACTAGATGAACGTCAGGTTGTGCGTATGCCTGTGTGTTTTTCATGTCAAGACCACCTCTAAGACTACACTCCTTCTACCCTAACCTCGAACAAGATCCTCATCGACTCTATCAAGATCTCCGCATCGAGTGTAAGTGCATCAGAAGACCACCGTGAACCAAGCCCGTACTCGAGAGCTGAAACCTGAACATCTTCGTCATGGAACCGACTACCAAAATCCCCGAAGACCGTACCAAACAGGAGGTGCCCGGAGAATCACCGACAAGCACTCCTTCACGGACCCAAGGATCCGAAGACCTCCTTCCCGGATTCGAAGACCGATCCCTGTCAAATCTCGAGACCATCGGTGCCAAACCCCCCATGTGTGACCGCTTCTTCCAAGACCCCTATTTTATCAATGATATATCTTTGCTGCATATTAAATTGTTCATATTGCACAAGTGTCATGTGGTTTGGGGGCCTTATGCCGATTCACCTCATAATTAAATATGGAGGCCATATGCGGACGACTCTAGTCTTATTTTGGCCCCATTTAAATTTGTGTAGCGAACCGATGATATATTTTTGCCTTGATAAGACAACATTTAAATTGCGGGGTATCTAAACAACATGAACTTAATAATTGTCGGGACCTCGGTTCCGCTTAATACGGCCTAATTGCATTGCATGCTTGCCATGTCATACATCATACATGCATCATGCCCGATCTTCTGCCGTAGTATTAAATATTCCATCCGGTGTTTATGCTAGTGCCTTGCCTCTTCACGGATTAGGCCGATGAGTTGATGCGAGTGTCGACCTGATCCCCGGTGAACCTTCGGCAATGTTTTCAGGCGAGCATTCCCCCCTTTCTACCTATTTTACATTTCTAGTCTTTATTTCCTCCTGTTGATCTATTGCTATCTGTGTTGCGATGCTCTAGTTTTCGTACCCGCGATATCCCTTGCAGCCTTATATTGCCTTGGACACATCCTATTACCTGTTCTTTGGTAGATAGTTGGACTTGCGTGTCATAGTCGCTTGCTCAAGTGTTGTTGTGTGTCGTCAAGTACCACAGTTGTTGAAGTATTGCCGTATGTTTAATGTTGGAGAAGATCATGGCTTTAATTATCGTTTAATAAATAAAATTGAAGTAGGTAAATGCAGAGGCACTAGTGGGTAATAGACAGTATTTGGTTTTTAACCGCTCACTGGTGTCCCGTAGGACCCCGAGTTCTTGAGACCTGTTCCGAGATCGAGCGCGCTAACCATAGGTGGGGTGTGTGGGCACCCCCATCGATTAGTACCTGATTTCAAAGTACTGTACCGGGGGCCACAAAGTAGTTTGGGGCTTTATTACTATCTTGTACTTATGCCATGCTTTAATGCTTTATTTACTATTGCGCGTGGAGCGCCTGTACTGTTTTGGATCGCGGCACGATTTCGCGGTATCGACAAGCCCAGTCACACTTTCGGGTTCCTAGTCGTTTACAACCATTCTTGCAAACCCTGGGTCCGTCTCGGAGACCGTCTGACTTCGTTACGGGTAGCTTAGTGGGGTGGCCCCCCATGTGCTTGCTTTGGCTCTGGGAAACGTCGTGTCCGAAACCCCGTCGACATACCGTTGGGTGTATGTTTTGTGATCTTGTACCTACCTGATCTGACAACAAGGGTGTAGGTGAGTGTGGAAACTTTGGTGCACCCCTGCAGGGTTAAATCTTTTCGAGAAGTCGTGTCCGCGGTTATGGACGACTTGGAGCACAGTTCTCGATCATAGACAACTATAACTAAAGTTTACTGTTATAATTTGACTTGTATCCGATATGACTAGTAATCATCTACACTACAACGGAATGGATAAATAAAAGTACCAACAACTACTGGGTTTGGCATATCTCCTGCTAATTGTATCTGACTAGTAAGTGTTGCAACTACAACGGAATGGTTAACTAAAAGTGCCCATTGCTTATTATATCAGGATGACTATCTATACCTGACTAGTAATTGCTGCAACGAGAACTGAATCAATAAAACTGCCAACTGTGTGAGTTCCTCGGTTGACCTCGAGGGGGAAATGCCAGGATGGGTATGCTTGGTGATAGTTTCAGGTTGGATCCGAATAGGTATTTATTATCCCTATCTGATAGCCGCTAGTTGTATTGAGTCTCTATAGGTTGTTTAGTGCCTGCTGCGCTGCCGCTTCAGTCCACCATACCTATGTACTGGCCTCAGTACTGACCGCTCTCTTTTACCTTTGCCCTTTGTCGGCACCCCTTTTGTTTAAGAAGGTTTTGAGATCGACGTCGTTAGCAGGGTTACCCTTTCGGCTTGGCCTAGGCAGGGTTATGGACGCCATTGGTTATTCTTCAGGTCTCTTAGCCCCATTGGCATCTTGTCCATAGTCGGATGCTGTATCGTTTTCAAGGTGATTTGGATCTTTGTATTTTATACCTGTATTCTTGACTCTTTGAGTCATTGTTGTATATATCTGTTCTGTGGGTTCCATCGTGGACTATTTTGTAATGATATTACTTCATTTTCCACCCGCACGAAAGTGCCTGGTGGGCACCTTTGAATCGTTTCTATGCGGGTTTGGCGGGGATCGCTAAAACTTGCATACGGCCGATTCTGAGGGTGTTACAACTTGCAACTCAAATAAATTCCTTTATGATCAAATCATAAATTATTTATTTTCTGGTTACAATGATTTTCCACTTCATCTTGAAAGTCTTTGAACATTTTCAAATATTTCATACTTCTTCCTCATGAAGTGAATATTCACTTAAATTTCCGCAGAAAGCATATGAAGTTGAAATCCATCGCTTACGACTACACATAATGGACTACATACATCAATATGTATAAATTCCAATAATTTAGTTGTCCATTCTTCTTTGGCCTTTGAAGGAAGTTTTAATTATTCCGAGGAAAGTCTCACAAGCGTCATTTGATCAAAATCAAAGACTCCAAAAATCCATCAACATTGAGTTTCTTCATGTTTTTCTTTGAAAGTGATGTCACTTTGAAAGTGATATTTCAATCATTTGTCTTGCCACATTTTAGCATTAGGTTTTATGGACTCCAACTAGATTTGTAAATCATCATATTATTTGGAATACAGTAATTATTTGAACAATCTTTACCTGATTTAAATAACAATTATTAAAACAAATCTTGAAGGCAAGCTTTGATGTCAATGAGAAATACAAACAACAGTTTGTTTGTTTTCAATGAATATCATCACATATTCTCTTGTTTGTTAATTAGGCCATTGTACTTCATGAACTGTGTTGTTTTTATGACATTGCATACCAACCAATTTGGTATCCAATACCCAAGAACCACATTGTTTAACAAGCAAAGAATACAACCATAACATGTATATCATCTATATACCTTAGCTGGACATTTCCAGTGTTTTCTTTTCTGCCAAATATTTTGTAGATCCTCTTTTAACATTTCCTTTTCCTTTTAAAATAATTTATCAACATCAACAATGACGCCATATACATGACACATAGTCCAAACCGTGTATAGTCAAATACTAATACCTTTGAACTTGCACTTTGAAGTTCATCATCATCATCAAATGTTTGGCGTTCTTTCAAAAATCCATTCTTTAGTAATCTTTTAGTGCAATAAACATTTTACTTACATCTTCTATTCATCCTTATCATGAAAACTTACATGATCAAGCTAATGTAGGTTATAAAGGCGAATCATGAGTATAATTTTACTTTCCAAAACCTTTTTGGATGATTAGGATGTCTAGCATCTCCAACCTTCGCAAATTCTCATCCAATATGAGAACATATATTATATCATATTGCAACCAAAATATTGTTTCAGATATCGTAATATCTGTTACACATGATGTTTTCTGAAACAATTCTTTTAGCTCCTAGATAACCTTGATATTTAAAACAACTTTTGAATATCAAGAATCATGGAGGCAAACATGATACTTTAGATACTAACACTGGAATTGTCACTCTTGATTTAATACTGATTATTAAATTTCATGGAGTTTGCTGAAAGTTTGCAATAGGACTTTAAACTTTAGATTGACACTTAAAACAATATGATACCAGTTCGTAAGGTAAATATCCAGAATTCTATAGTTCTATTATCTCAATTACAACTAAGCATAAGGTGGTCAACGAATGCCAATGACTACAACAAATAATGCAAATACACTTTGATTTAATTTATGATAAATTGAGTTTGAATAATCCATATTAGAAAAGAACTCCCACTCATAAGCAACATCCCTCGTGACTTTTTGGTGATTACATGAACCAAATCCACTACACCAAGTCCGATCATCACGTGAGTCGGTGTAGCTTCAAAAGCGAGCATCTATATGGGCATCATATCAAACATATGACTCGTGCTTAACCTTTTGGTCCGTGTTCCGAGGCCATGTCTGTACATGCTAGGCTTGCCAAGTAATAACCTTAGTATTTGCGTGTGTAAAACTATCTTACACCCGAGATAGGATCGTGGATTCAAGTACACCCGATCATCACGTGATGTCTTGAAGCAGCGAAACATAGTCGATTCATACTGAAGGGAGAACCCATTTTTATCTTGATATCTAAATGAAGGATCATCTTATAATGCTATTAAAGCGCCAAACAAGCAATATAAGATGCAAACAAACATCATATGATATATTGATATGATATGGTTCTTGCACTTGATCACTATTTTGTGCATCGTGGAATGATCTTTATCATTCCTATATGTGTAAGGCCAAGGTCTATGGATCTTAAACTTTGTCATATTTGCCCAGCAAAACCAAAAAACTAGACGCCTCTAATTTATCGTTTGCATGTTTTACGTGGCTGAGGGCTTTCGGAGATAGAACCATTCTTACCTATGAACATGGAACCACAACTATGATAATAAAATTATTGGCAACTCGTTTTAAATCAGATATTGAATATAGTAGGAGAGACAGATACCCGCAAGACACTTATGTAGAACTAGTTGCATGTCAAGCGTGGAACATGTCTCATGTTCAAGGACATGTAAAGTTTGTCCATGCCGCTTCATCCCACTATGCCACCAATATCCAAAAGCAAGAAGCAATAACATGACCATCAACTCCCACATACTCATATGTGTACTACCCGTGAACGCATCTAGGCATAGATCCAACTCTGATACCACTGTTGGGTTCGCAACATAGAAAACAAAAAATTTCCTACGATGGGAACAACTATGTATCAAGATCTATCTACTAGATACAAGCAACTGGTGGATATGCATCCATAGAGAACATACTCTTGTATACCTAAAAATTTTAACGAGGTTGTACTAGTGGATGATGTAGACGAACGCTTTCCGATCTCCAGATCGAGAAGAAGTCCAACGCCGCAAAACATCAGCGCATCCGTGCTCACACACACGTCCAAGACACCGAGAAACCTCTGCCTCCTTGCTCCAGTGATGCAGAGGGAAGCAACAACTCTTTCCAAACGAAAATCTATCGGGAACATGTATCTCTCTAGTCCGAGACCATGGGGGATAAACTAGAGGGGGAGAGAGATCCTTCATGAGGAGGTGTGAGTATGAGAAAGGGAGACGGGGTCCTTTTATAGGAGGAGGGGCACCCTAAGGGGTGTGGCCGGCACAATGGTGGCTGCCCCCACCCCTTCATCCATTCATGTGGGTGGAGCTTCCACTCACAAAATGACCACTCATTTCTCCACTCAAAATCCCACTCAAAAATCCCATTAAATTTCCACCAAATTTAATGTAATATCTCTTTAATTAAAACTACTTTTATTTATTTATTCATAATTTTGTCTATTACATTAATTAACAAACATTCACATAAAACCCCTTGCTAGTATTCTATTTCACATGCAGAAACAATTTCACCCGAAACAATTCCGGTGTCTAGTGAAATAAATTCCTACGCTTTGTAAATATATTCGTCTAGAAACTATTTGTTACAAATGGTGCCGGTGTCTCTTAAGTGTGTTACCCTACGGTTCGTGAATAATGTGGACATGATCGAGACCCCTCTCGGATCAATAATCAGAAGCGGGACCTGGAGAACCTTTTACGCTGGTAACTTAATCCCTATGTCTCGTGATATATTACATCTCCGAGATTCGATTATCGGTATCTCCATACCTATTTTGATCTCGTTACCGACACGTAATCTTTTCTTGTTCCTGTGATATAACATTCTAGTGATCAAATCACTTGCTTGCAAGCTAACTAATGTGATATCACCGAGAGGGCCCAGAGTATATCTCTCCATCATTTGGATGGATAAATTCCACTCTTGATCCATGATCCTTAACATAACACCTTTGTAGCACTGAACCCATCTTTATAGTCACCCTATTACGGTGTAACATTTGATGTTCTCAAGATACTCTTCTAGTGTTAGTGATTGACATGATCTCATGGTATAAGGATTAGGATTACTCCGTATGATGTTATAGCAATATAAACACAATGACTTTCATCGTCATGCTATACTTTGGATAAATGTTCATCACATCATTCCAACAATATTGTGACCTCGTTATTTAAAGCATCCAATGTCCATGATTAGGAAACTTTTGATCATCTTGTTAATTAACGAGCTAGTTTATAAGAGAGGCATAACTAGGAAGTTTCTATTTGTTTATTAAACACACATTTATTAATGTTTCTGTATTAATAAAATTATAGCATGCAAAATAAACATTTATCATAAACTAGGAATAAGATAATAACCACTTTATTTTTGCCTCTCGGGCATATTCCCTTCACATCTTGGGCACAATTCTTGAGCGCTATTTGGAGCACCAGTCCTCCCAAAGCCAAGTACACCTCATAGGTGGAGGCGTCATCACTGTGCTCGCCATTGCCCTAGGCATCGACCTAGGTGAGTTGCAACCATTTCTAGGTGAGCGACGTGTTGGTTTCTCTACTTTTAAAGCTTGTGGAATGCTCACTAGGAGAGGTGGTGTTTATTACTTGCATATTGCAGGAGCTGGTCGTCTCTACCCTGGTCCTTTGCCTAACGGTCTCTTCTCTATCGAGGAGGGACGTTTGCTATATGATGTACAAGTTGAACAACATCAACCCGAGGAAGAGATTCCAGATGAGGATGAGGACCAAGAAGAGGAGCAAGAAGTTCCTTATCAAGAGGAGCAACCACCAAACTGGTTCGCTACATATCAAGACTTCCAAGAACTTGGAGGGACTAATTGGAGGGGATGCATAATCTCGCCCTGAACCTCCGAGAAACCACAAGTAACCAATCATCTCAATTTGTAAACTGGATTTACATCTTTTCCCACCACCACAATGATGTGAAGGGCTTGCAAAAGCCTAAGCTTGGGGAAGTTTCCTCATTATTTTTATTTGGCGTTAATTTTCTTTATTTCATTTTGAGGTTATGCTTTTTATTTGAGTTTATAAGCACTCGTGTTGGTTTCCCCAACACTTTATCTTTAGTTATTTATTTTTGAGATTTTCAAGTCGAGCTTTGCCACCAATTTTCTATTCCTCAATTCCCTCTCTCAAAAACAACAAAAAGAATTTTCCATTTATCTTTATTTTCCCTCTTTCTTTCCTGTTCTCCTCGAGGTTCTCACGTATTTGCAGGAAGAGTGATCGACTTCAAGTTTCCAAGAAACAAATCAAAAGGGAAGAGAGAAGTGGAACCAAACATGAGAGGTATGGCTTATGACTCCTCACTTTTAAAGTTTGAGAAACCCATGCTAGTTAGTAGTAAATGTTAAGATATTATATTGGTGGAGTGAGCCTTTATATTGGAGTAAAAATTGTTTGCATGGGTATTTAGTTGAGTATGTTTTGCTCTAGCTCTTGTAGTTAACCAAGTCTTGCCTAAAAAGTTTGCTAAACAAATGAAATAAGAAAAGGTCTCATAATTGAAGGCATGGGTGTTGTAGTGTTAGTCTTGAATGCTAATTCCTAGATACACTCAACACCACATAAAATAATGATTGACTCAATATTTATCTTTGAAAGAATTTGTTCAATTGAATTAATGTTTAGAGGTTTTTGTGAGCATTCCAAAGTTTGACTTGTGAATCATAAGAATGATATATCTTTATGCGTGTCAAACTTCATGGGATGCCAACAACTCCGCTAGCCTACGAACGATCTTCATGAAAGAAACTCCTATATTTTGGCTATGAGATGATTAAACATATGTAGCAGCAATGCTATAATGGGTAAGATTCTTGGCACTCCCAGGTAACTGTGTTCATGATGGAATCACTCCTCTGGCTAATATGAGTAATCATTATGCAATAGGAACAAAAAACCTTAGTGATTCCACGAGTGTCCATCACAGCCCGATAAACTAATGAAATTTTTTGGCATGTTCTCAATTACTCAAGATCTGAAATTCTTGAAGGACAATGAATAGAAAGTTAGTGCTTGAAAAGTCTTAATTTATTGATGGGGGAGAATTGAGATACCTTAGTGTATATTCTTTTCATGACAAACTCTCACTCTCAATTTTACATGATTATACTTTATTGTTCAAAGGCAATCTTATGAGTTGACTACATGACATGGAATAAAGTTTACTCATTTGAATCATCCATGCTAACAATAATCTTGCTACGCTATAAGTATTCATGGAACCCGTATAATATGCTTGCCATTACTCTGTCTATGTTGAAGTTTTTCAGATTAACAAAGTGGAGGAAACATGAGACTACCAATCATGAGTAAGATCACCATCTTGTTATTTCAGTTTAAATGATGAGTTCCTTTTTGGTTTTGGTTTTCTTGATCGAGGACGATCAAGTTTAATCTTCGGGAAGTTGATGGTTGTGAAATATATCCATCCACGTCCGCATTTAAACTAGATATTATTCATAGTTTTGAGGAAATATCTCAGTAACTCCTGCCACTAATGCCTAGTGATCAAAGGGGTATGCAATCATGTCTTTTTATTTTTCCCTACGCAGATAATGACGTGTTATGATGGGAATCACAACATTAAATTCAAAGATACGGGATTTCCAACAACTCAAAGAAACCTGGAGTCGTGAAGTGGAGGCAGTGCCTTTAACGACCAACTATACAGCGGGAATTTTATTTCATCTATATAGTTGGCACCAACATCGCCAGGTCAAACAGAACAACTTTCGTGAAGGGACCCTTATATAAAGAGGCCTCGAGTGATGATAAAACTGCTCCTCGACCTCTTATTTTTTATCTCAACTCTCCCTACCACCAGAAGCCACCATGCCGGAGGAATAGATCTAGATCTAATCTCCAAACCCTTCTCCACCACCATAGCCATATTCCACCACTTGTAATAGTAGATCTCATCTCCAATTCGAGACATTGTAAGACTATTTGTTATCAATCTCATGATTTCCATTACAATGTTTTTGGTTGTTGATTTCATCTTTGTGTGAGTAATTCTCCTTGGGCTGAGGGCTTCGGCCTAGCCATGTAACTTTGTGCATGTTATTTATCATAGATGGGATCATGTATTAGTTTGTATGACATGATGATTATTGTACCCTCTCTTGCATCAATCTATGGACTTGTCAGGTACCCAAGACCCCAGGGATTGATTCAGGTATAGGGAGTGTGAGTAATGATTAATCTGCAGGATAGGAATCCTAGTGACAAAATGGGTAGTACAACTGTATGTAAGGGATTTACTTGGGATTAACGGTGACATCACTATGCATATCATTAGTTCTCTTTATTCTATCTATGAGACTAGTAGGTTATTGCTATAAGCGGTTGCGGAGGCCATAGCAATTATGGATGCACTGCCCACAAATAATTATCTTGCTCTAACAATTTACATGCATACTTTATTATTATATTTTATTCCCATCAGATGGTCTGCACATCTACTGGTGAAACCAAAATCCCTAGGCCATGTCTCTCCATCATCAACAACAACAAAAGATCGTAAAATATTGTTCTGGTAAAACACAAAAATAATTCTAAAAATCTCGAAGGTCTGTTCAAGTAACCTTACTACGCTTTCTTCTTCCCGAGGAATCGATAACCTAGGTCTACTAGGGAAAGAGAGCTATACTACATCTGTAATCTGGATCGAAGGTTTCATTCCCCCACAAAAATAGTTTTTATTATTTTATTTTACAAAATCTTTATAAATAGTTGTTAGGCAAAATAAAGACTGGGACAGACCGGCTTGATACTTTGAAAGAAGGAGTAATGTAGAAAACAAAATAGGCTTTTCAGAAATAGTTTTAGGCAGACATCTGCATGATAACATGATGATGCTCAAATGCAATGTGGCATGATGGCATGAGCATACCGTTATGATATTGCACAAACAACGAGCGATAACCTACGCCCACAAATCATCCTCTCATTATAAGAATCGAGTGTATGATGAATTTTTTGCCCTACGTCACCCTACCATATTCCGAACTTGATAGCGCAGCCAGATGCATAATCACGCAGCTGGACCCCACGTGTCATACTCTTATTAGAAGAAATGTGTGTATGATGGAATTTTTGCCCTCGGTCGCGCCTCCGTGTTAACTTGGTAGCATTTCTCAATGAATTTTCCATTTATTTAGGCTGGTGGGTCCCATATGTCAGTATCTCATTAGAAGAACATGTGCATGTTGGACCTTTTTTCCCGCCCGCGCCCCCGTGTTTCGAACTTGGTTGCATTGCTCGATGCATCAATCGTTTATATAGGCTGTTAGGTCCCACATGTCAGCATCTCATTAGAAGAAACGTGTGTATGTAGGATTTTTTTCTCGCTCGCGCCTCCGTGTTTCAAACTTGGCAACGTTGCTTGATGCATCAGCCGTTTATACAGGCTGGTGGGTCCCATATGTCAGCCTCACATTAGAAGAATAGTGTGTATATGATGGAATTTTTTTTCTCTAGCGCTACCCTGTTCCGGACTAGATAGAGTTGCTCGAAAAATCTACCGTTTGGTCACGCTACTGGATCCCACATGTCAGCATCTCATTAGAAGAATGTTTGCATGTTGGAATTTTTTCTCGCTCGCGCCTACCTTATTCGAACATGGAAACATTGCTCGATGCAGCACCTATATAAGATCTCTCTAGTGGGTCCCACATGTCAGCCTCTCCATAAATGAAACATGCTATGATGAACTTTTTTCGGCCGCCTCAATTTTTCTGACTTTGGTCCGTCGCTGGGTCCTAGATGTCAGCAACCTCTGTGTAGAAAACGTGTCTATGTTGGGTCCCAGATGTCAGCCTCTATTTGAAAGAAATGTGTCTATGTTGGACTATTTTTTCAGGTTGAGTCCGCCATTATGACCTTGGAAACATTGGTAGATTTTTTTGCGGGGAAACGTGTCTATGATGCAACAGGAATTTATCTGGGTCCCATATGTCAGCCTTATAGAGTACAAAAAATGTTAATCATACTCCGTTGTTGGGTCCCACATGTCAGCCTTCTATGTACATGTATTGTGTCTATGCTGGGTCCCACATGTCAGCCTTTTCTGTGTAGGAAACGTGTTTATGCTAGGTCCCACATGTCAGCCTCTATTTGAATTAAATGTGTCAATGTTGGGTCCCACATGTCAACCTCTATTTGAATTAAACATGTGTATATATGTTGGACTATTTTTTTTGGTTGATTCCGCCGTCTTGACCTTGGCAACATTTCTAGATATAGCATCAGTTTATCTAGGTCCCAGATGTCAGCCTGAGAGTACAAAGAAGATAACTCTACATTAACACAAACTGCCTAGGATTCGAACTCGAGACCTCACTAGCGGTCAACTTGGCTCCTTGCCACTACGAAAGAAACAACTAATACAATAGAATCATTAAGATTTACAATTATAACTTAAGGATTTGTCTCCTTAAAAAGACTTTTTACCATTTTTATCTCCCATCAAATAATGAGACGGCTCTCCTGGCAGCTAAATTAAAAACTGTAGTCGCTCTCAAAAAAACTGCAGGCAGAGTTTTTAAAATAATATTGAGAGATGGGGAGCAATGCCCAAAAGGCCGAATTAAAAAGAGTTTGGCTGTTCTACATGGGCTGCTCTACATGGGCTATACTCTATAGGCTATTCTCAATGGGCTCCTTTCTCAAATTTCCCCGGGTTGTGGTCAGCAGTATCCTTACCCCTAAAAGGCCAAATTAAAATGTTTTGGGCTAAAGAAGGGCCAAATGAGATAAATTTCTTCTCCTAGTATATAAAAATTACATTTTTCTGTGGCTTGGCCAGATTCGAAACAAAGACCTTAGAGAGGGAGGGAAAGAAATCGATAATTCCTTTTGGTAGATATTTATATAAACTTTGTAGTACAGAATAAGATAAAAAATTATTAACAGATTTGCAGTTCACATTCAACAACACTTGACCAATTCAACAACATTTCAATGTGACCGATTTAGCAATACAGACACTAAATTACAATGGTAGTCCAGAGAGAACCAGTTCTTGTTTTATCTCTTAAAACCTTGTCGCCCGATCAGTTTGCTCTTTTCTCCAAACACACTCGACCATTGGAGCATGCAAAACTAACGATAAACTCTGCTTCGAGTACCTTCTTCTCACATCAATGCATGTGCGACCCCTGTATGCAACCCAAAATGCCCAAGTCTCATCTAGATTGTGACAAGGCCATGTTTCAAAAGAAAAGCAAGACTACCTACTGCCCTTGATTTAAACAAGTACCAGTACATCAGTATTAGTTCCACAAAATACTTTAGTAATATCAAGGACAAAACGATTGAGAGATTCAGTAGCTTTCCTGCTTAAAATTAAATAGCAGTACAGAGAGAATCGGTTCTTGTTCCAGCTCAAAAAACCTTGGCGCCCGATCAGTTTGCCCTGTTCTCCGAACAGACTCGATCATTGGAGAAAACAAAACTGATGATCAAGTCTGCTTCGGTGTGAATACCTCATCCTTACGTGAATGCCTATATGGCCCCTATATGCAACCCACAATACCTAAGATGCATCTAGATAATTTTGACAATGCTAAGTTTCAAAAGAAAAGCAAGACAATCTGCTACACTTGATCTAAACAAGTACTCCAATTATATCATAGTTAGTTGTACAAAATATTGCACTAATGGTAACGACAAAACATTTGACAGATTCAGCAGTACAGAATAAGTTTGAAAAAATATCGCCAGATTTCAAGTTCATATTTAGCAGCACTTGACAGATTTAGAAGCATCATAAACTGACCAATTAGCAGTACACAGACAATGACCAAAAGAATTGACATATTCAGCAATGCACGCATTGAAATTCAATAGATGTAGCAAGGCCTGATTCAAAAGGAAAGCGAGACCATATTCTGCACTCGATAGGTCGATCTGAATAAGTACCAGTACATGGTTTTTACTGCAAAATAGATTAGTAGAGGAAGAACTCCAGATAAAATACTCATAACTACCTTAAGCTAGGAATCACATCTCCCAAAATGATAAGTACCAATACATATAGTACAGTAGGTATTACTACAAAATACATTAGCAGTATGTGAACTCCATAAAATACTCCTAAGTATAACTGCTAAGAACATGTAGTGAGTCTTTCTAGCAGTGCAAATACTCAAACAAACATTAAGATGTGTTTATCTCACTCATGAATCTTTTCAATGCAAAGACGGTATTCCAGGGTGAACACTGACGGCCGACAAGCAACCAGGTGCGACATCGGCACCGGCAGGAGCCACTGCAGCTCATCGAATGGGATGCCGTCCAGCGACACGGTGCTATCCAGCATGCATAGCCTGGAATTTTTGAACCTTCTACCCTCAATCACAATCGACGACCAAAACTTCACCAGGTACTGTGGTGACAAGCACGCCGCCGACTTGACGCATACGATAGATACAACATGTAATGGTTGGCACATGTCAAATTGCACCACGAACACCGTACCATCATCCCCGGATCCGATGATATCTACTGTCCGTAGGCCTGTTCCTGATAGAGGCTTAGAGGTGTACCTACCTGTTTTGCCATAGCGGAAACTGCGCACCCTGATCGAGTGAGCTTCAAAGAGGTGAGCGAGAAGCGCTGACGGCAAGGCGGCGAACACGCAGCCATCCTCCATGCAGTTGCATGGGCTGTGCGGGCACGCAATATTGTGGTTGTGGACCTGACGGTAGGCGACCAATGTCCTGCAACTGTCATTGGGGCATCTGCTACCTTTTCCTCTGGTGACTTGGAGGTTCAACTCCGTGGAGCATGCGGCCAGCTGAACGGCGCTGGTAGTGTCCATACGCGTAGCGATCTCGTCGAAGACGTCGGCACCGTCCATGCTCCATCCGTCGTGTCGCTTGTTGGGCCCAGATCCACCATCGCATTCTAATGGATTGGGAGTGAGGGCTGATCAATCTATGACTGTTGGAAGGACCAATGCTGCGAGCGAAATGGCGAGGAAAATGAGTGAAGCACGCGCTGGAGATGATACCAAATGTTGCCGAAGATGGGGAAGATGAAATGGCTCTTTGAACGAGGAGTTTTTTGCGTGTTCCTTTATCGGTCTTCTGCTGCAGGGCGCAGCTGCATCGAGGAGAACTTAATTAGATAGTCTAGCATGCCAATATCTATAGTGTACTCCCCAATACTACTATTGGGTTGTATGTTCCTTGCAACTCAGAAACTGCTGCACGAACATAACATGCTGATACGTTGAACTCCACGTCGACAGGCACACACTGGACACTTCCTGACCCTGACAGAGGGGGCATTTTGTGATTTGTTATGTGACTACACTCGCAGTATGTAGATATTTTATGATGCAGTACAATTCTTACGTGACTAAACTACGAGTATGCTCCTCATGTCGACACCCAACTCTACGTAACTGCCATCACGCATTCCGATCAACTTCCTCACGCGGGATGGAACCGCGCCATGGAAGTGGCAGATCCTTGCCGGTGGCTAACCGTCCTGCATCACCTACTCGTCGTGGCATCGTTCATGACCGTCAGCAGCCATCTGAGGCACCACGACGTGTCCAACCATGCCTGGATCCATCTACATCGGCACTCGAGGACACCACGATGTCGAAGCTTGTAAAACCCAATGCGCTAGAGAAGCGCCTTGCACCGGCCGAGACAGAGGAGTGCCAAGTAGCGGCCAAGATGGAGGAGCGCCAGAGGAAGGCCTACGAGACCACAATGAAGAAGGCCAGGAGGAATGGAGGAGCCAACGACGAGGACGACTCTGACTCAGGAAACGAGGAGGCGTTCATGGAGCAGTTGGAGGCAGAAGCAGAGGAGAGTGATGTCGACCCGTGGGACTACGAGGAGGAGGACTCTTACGAAGAGAGGGCGTGTATCTACGAGGATGGAGTTGCTGACGTGTCACCGGAAGACACCGATGGCTGTGATGGCGAGGACCATGACGACGACGACGAGTAGAGTAATGTTATGTTGTAAGTATTGTTATATAACTGCCACGTCCTGCATTGTAATTGTTGTAACTACCATGTCTTGCTACAATATTGTGGTGTTGGTACTGTAACTATTTCGTCGAAATATTATCGCGATAAGCACGGAGCCCGCCTAGAGCACGCACTCGGCATCAGTTGGCATCAAAGGGCGCACATAGTGGTCATGCTCACTGCCAAAGCCATGCAGCTGTCCATAGATAGAGGGGTGTTGCAGAGATAAAGGGGGCCATCATGGCACGCCAATACGTTCTTTTGTGTACTCCTTGATACTAGTATTGGGTTGCACGTGCCTTGCAACTCCGCTAATGCTACTACTATACTAGCTAGTACTAGTAGAATGACATATCATCACAATATAAAATTATATAGTAATATGTAAAGCACAGAAAATAATTTCAATTTTGAGCCACATCCATAAAGTATCGGGTGTATATGTTGGCTCTTTGTCGACGTGGGAGCGCTTCGTTGGGAAACCCCAAGATCATGGTGTGATGAGCACAGCAGCAAGTCTTCCCTCAGTAAGAAACCGAGGTTATCAAACCAGTAGGAGGAAGGAAACGTCTCAAAGGTGTTGCAAGAAACGTGGAAACCTTCACAACACAAACTCAATACTTTGCCCCAACTAACAGTGAGGTTGTCAATCTCACCGGTTGCTATAACAAAGGATTAACTGTATGGTGTGGAAGGCGATGATGGTTTGCAGCAAGTAAACAGTCACAGTGGAAGATGTATCAATGGTAAAGATTAGACCAGGGTCCATAGTTCACTAGAGGTGTTCTCCTTAGATAAACAAACATGGCATGTTGGGTAAACAAATTACAGCAGGACAATTGGCAGGACTGAGCAAGGCATAACAATGCAATACTAGACAAAAAGATCCTATGAGATTCGATTGGGCAATACAACAATATACATAGACCGCCATCCAACTACATCTATGACTAGAGTCCACCTTTGGGTTATGATGGGGATATGCCTACCGGGGTATACCCAGCAGGACGTTTCCTATTGGCCCAAGATGCCAGCGAGTGGGCCTGCAGGACGGCGATTAGATCGAGACTTGGCAAGGACCCAGGCGACTTGAAGCTGTAGGCCCAGAAGCGTAGCTAGGCCCAATCGGATTAGGTCAAGAACCCTCCGAATCATTAACTAATTCGGTTGTAGATCTGTAAGCCCTAGCGAGGTGAGCCTATATAAACCTCCCTAGGGTACGCATAGAGGACACGTTCCATCATACACCCCAGCGAATCGCCGCCTAGTCGTCGAGCTCGCCCTTGTACTCTCTCCATAATACAATCTAGCAGGAGTAGGTATTTACCCTCCGGGGGGCCGAACATGGGTAAACCCTTGTGTCTCCCCCCTAATCTTGCACCGCAGATGGCTGGCCGCCCTTGCCCCATGTTCTACTACTTGCAGCCGATTGCAACATCTGCCGTGGCCATTCCCACGACAGTGGCGCCCACCGTGGGGCCTGGCTAGCCAGGCTGGTGTTCTGCGGGGAGATCCAATCTACCCATCAACGAGACGATCGCCACCGGCCACATGATCGTGATCGGCGAGATCCTCCAGATCTTGCCGAGCAGCTACGTCCCGGCGGCACGCCCCGTGTCGTGGGAATGACCACGGCAGATGCTGCAATCGGCAGCGAGTAGTAGAACATGGGGAAAGGGCGGCCAGAAATCTGCGGTGCGAGATGAGGGCTCAGACACAAGGATTTACCCAGGTTCGGCCCCCTGGAGGGTAAAGACCTACTCCTGCTAGATTGTATTATGGGGATACTACAATGGGGCGAGCTCGGCGGCTAGGCAGCGAGTCGCTTGGGTGTATGATGGAACGTATCCTCTATGCGTCCTCTAGGGAGGTTTATATAGACTCACCTCCCTAGGGTTTACAGATCTCAACCGAATCAGTTAAGGTTTCAGCGATTCTTTAACCTAATCCGTTTGGGCCTATCTACACTTCTGGGCCTTCAGCTTCCAGTCGCTTGAGTCCACGCCAGATCTTGATCCAGACGCCGTCCTGCATGCCCACTCGCTGGCACCTGGGCCAGTAGGAAACGTCCTGCTGGGCATACCCCGGTAGGCATATCCCCGTCAGTAGTCCTCGAGGCCGTCGTTGATTGGTCGCAGGCGTTCGCTGGCGGTCGGAGTATACGGGTCCAATGCGGACGCCCAGTCAAATCGGCGGCGGACTCCTGAATAAAGGAAAAACTAGTTATTCTAGTCGCAATAACGGCGACCAATCGGGTCGCAGCTTGGCGAACGGGTCGGCGAATACTCTGTGACTGTTATAGTGATCGGGTCGGCGAATAGTCGAGTCACGCAGAATGACGAGTCAAATGGATGAAGTTGGACCGTCACTTGGGGTCAAACTAGCCGTTGGGGTAATCCAACGGTAACTTCGGCGTAATTAACGCGTAGTAACGGCTCCCGAAATTGGCGGGTAGCAACCCCTATATAAGGAGAATGATAGGTGAACGGGGAAATACTCCTTCATCCTTCCTCCGATCTCGCCCATCTCCGTTTTCCACTCCACATCGCGATCCAACCAATCCAGAGAGCCCCAACCTCCTTGAACTTCCAACCAATGGCCCCCTCCACCAAACCATGGGGCAGATCCAAGTGTACTAGGGCACTACTGGCGTCCTTCAAGGAGGACGGGATCCTGCGCGCCGGCAGATAGCGCATCCCCGCGGCCGGAGAAGTGACTCCGGACCCCCGCGAGGGAGAATTCATCTGCTTCACCAGCCACCTGGCGCGGGGGCTGGGGTTTCCCACTTCCCTCTTCTTCCGGCGTTTCTGCGCCTACTACGGGATCCAACCGTCGGACCTAGGCCCGCATAGCATCGAGCAGCTCGCCATTTTCGTGGCGTTCTGCGAGTGCTATCTGGGCTGTAGGACCTACTTCCCCTTGTGGCAAGATCTATTCCACTTGAGGATCAGCCGCGAAGAATCTCCTGGTATCCGGCCGCAGCAGCTCCCGCAGCCGTTGTTACGGAGTCTCCTGCCGCAGCCTCGTCTTCGAAGAAACTCTCTGTGTCTTGGGCACACGGTGTATTCGAGATGGGCCTCAGTCGGAAGTTGGGGCCCGAGCTGGACAAGCCTGCCAGCATCCGCACTGGTCTGCGGTTCATACCAGTCGCCAAGTAAGTCATGTTCATCTGCTTGTCTTCCGTTGTAGTCGGACAGTCTTATTCATATCGTTGTTTCAAGGACTGGAGTTAAAAAGATTGGCCATCCTTCTGTGGCCAAGGTTCCACCAGTCGTCACCGAGGAGGACCCCTCACGGAAGAGGAAAACCGACGAAGTCGCTGCTCCCGCCGACAGTGCCAAGAGGGCGAAAGGCGACGACGTCGTCACAGTCTCTGATCACACGGCGGTTGCTCCGAGCGAAGCTCCGATTGCGGCGGAGGTGGCCTCGAAGACCAAGGAGGCTGTTGCTTCGCCAGAAGTGGCCGAGCCGGCTCCTAGTGGTGCCGCGGCATCCGCTGCAACTTTCCCTCGCTTCATGGCCAAGGCGGCCACAGCGAGTGGCGCGGCGCCAACAAGCCAGACGCTTGGGGTCGCCGAGACGGAGGTCGAGCAGCGTCGCGGCCACACTCTGGTCATGCTTGCGTCTGTGGACGCGCTGCAACTTCACGGCATGCTGGGCGCAGCCATCCAGGTATGTCCAGTCCCCGAGGATCGGGCCACTGAATTTCAGTGGTCGGATTCTTAGTGTTTTTGTAGCGTCTAGTCCCCGAGTGCCTAGTCGAATTTCAGCGGGTGGGCACTTAGGATTTTCAGTGTTGTTGACGGTTTAGTTTGTGCGCAGGGCCTACAGCGCGAATCGTCCGATCGTCTTGCAGCAAAGTGTCACATGGAGAAGGAACTCGTGCCATCCAGGAGACGAACAAGGGACTCCGAGCAATTGCAGCCGAGGCGGAGGAGGTCCTCCGGGGCCTTGTCCCGGGAGGCGACCTGACGGCGGCTCAATCTGCTTTGAGTACGGCCGAGAAGCGAATCGCTGATCTGAGGCGAAGACGGAGGAGAGCTCGGCGGAGGGGCGAGCGAAAGCTGCTGTTACCGCTGTCGCTGAAGAGCGGAAGGTGTCTGACGCACTCGTTATTGGGCTGCAGAACGACTTCTCCTTGCTTCAAAGCTTCATCACGGGCCTCTGCCGTCCGCTAATTGGTACACCTTTCTTCCTCTTTCCTCTGCCTGCAACAGCTGCGTTGTGGAGTCGTTGGTGTACTCACTGCCGGCTTCTGTCCACAAGCCGTATTATTGATAGCTTGGAGGAGGCGCAGTCATACGACGCGCGACAGTGTGTGACCACTCTGGTCGACTCGGCTGTGTTGTCCGCGACTTGCATTTGAGCATATCTTCAGGAGATATTGCCCATGGAAGTGATTCCCAGCGACCTCGTCGAGGTATGGCGTTATGTGGAGAAGGCTCCGTCGGTCGTCGAATTCATGACGCGGTCGGCCTTCCGGCGCGGGGCAGCGACGGCGCTCAGCCTTGGGCTTGCCCATTTCCCGGAGGACTTCAACCTTGATGATGTGACGAGTGGCTACCCCTCGTCGAAGGGCTCTGTGGAGATCGCCGAGGTGCTGAAGCTGACGGACCTGGCCGCGGTGTATTCCGATCGCGTTTGGGCGAGGGGCGACCTCCTCCCCTATCAGGAGATGACTATCTCCCCCAACGATCCCGAACCGAAGAATCTGGACTTCAAAGTCGAGCAGCCGTTCCGTGCGGCGATGGCGGTTCAGTTGACGACGTACCCGTCGAACCCGTACATGCCCTTCATTCGCAACCGCAGGGGTGGCGACGAGTCGGCATCGAAACCTGTGGAGTAGAAGCATTGTGCCCTTGGGCGTTAGTAACAAATAGCCATTGAACTTTTCTTGTATTTTGGAACGACTTTGTTCTGATGTAATGGAAATTCGTGTTGTTTTGTGAATTGTTTCGCGATTTTGAGTGTTGATTGGACGAGTCCCCGAGCGCGTCTGCCCTTTTTATGGGGTTTACCTCGTTTGTTATGTGTTTGCGATTTTGAATGTTTTGTCAATTGTTTTGCTATTGATGTCGACTCGCCAGAGCTCGGAGAGCGAGTCGCAGGGCGACTCCCATGGGTTCTCTTTACTTGACCGTTTTCCCTTGCGCGAACGAGGTCGGGTAGCCGAGTCCCCGAGCGTGGTACTTGGTGGTTCTAGTCGCAGCTCCAAGGTAGGTGAGGACTAAGCGCGTTAGAGTAAGCGCGTCACTCCTGCCTGACCCGAAGGATCAGTCGCATGGCGAGTCCTGGGAACGCTCTCATACTGGGCGTTTTTCCCTAGCCGCTCTTATTTGACTGGACGTTAGTCCCCGAGCGTGGTACTTGGCCGTTCGAGTCGCTGTGCTGAGGATGCGGATGACTTTGGTTGCTGTGAGGAGCAAGGGCAGTTGTCTTGGCTCGGTAAGCCAGTCGGGCTAGGCGACTCCAATGGGGCTCCGGGTTGGCGTTTTTCGTGGACGTTACAAGGCCTGGGATCTCCCAGTTCCCTTGTACCGCACTACTTGGCCGTGCCGGTCGCTTTACCATAGGTTGACTTCTGCGAATAGCTTAACGCTATTATTACGAGTGCGAGTGGCACAAGACACGGAGAGTAGATGCAATTTGCGGTAACCGATCTTTTTTATTTCATATCAGGTGGAGGGTACATGTATGGAGTTCTAGGAGTAGAACTTCCGTAAGAGGTTTACATTCCACGGTCGCTTGACGTCGAGTTTCCTATCTCCTCGGACATCGGTGAGGTAGTACGCATCGTTTCCTAGGACTCGCCCGATGGCGAATGGTCCCTCCCAAGGGGGGGAGAGCTTGTGCATGCCCTTCTTGTCCTGGATGAGGCGTAGTACCAGGTCGCCTTCCTGGAAAGTGTGAGTCCTTACTCGCCGGCTATGGTAGCGACGGAGCCCTTGCTGGTAGATGGCGGTGCGGGAGCGAGCTAGGTCGTGTGCCTCTTCGAGCTGGTCGACTTCGTCTTGTCGTGCGAGTTCGTTTGCAACCTCCGTGTAGTTTACCACCCTTGGCGAGTCTTGCTCGAGGTCGGTGGGCATGACTGCCTCGGCGCCGTACACCATGAAGAAGGGTGTAAATCCTGTCGACCTGTTGACGGAGGTGCGAATTCCCCAAATGACGGAGGGTAGCTCCTCGACCCAGCACCCGGCGGTGCGCTCGAGTGGTACTTGGAGCCATGGCTTCAGGCCATGGAGGATGCTCTGGTTGGCTCATTCCGCCTGGCCGTTGGACTCCGGGTGGGCGACTGAGGCGAGGTCGAGTCGGATGTGATGTTCCTCATAGAACTCGGCCATGGCTCCTTTTGCGAAGTTGGTGCCGTTGTCCGTGATGATGCTGTTTGGGAACCCGTAGCGATAGATGAGCTCGCGTAGGAACTTGGTGGCGGTCTTCCCGTCGCATTTGCAGACTGGCTTGGCCTCCACCCATTTTGTGAATTTGTCGGCTGCGACCAGGAGGTGGGTGAAGCCGAACGGGTCCTACCATGTCCATGCCCCACACGGCGAATGGCCAGGTGATTGGGATTGTCTTGAGCGCCGAGCTCGGCACGTGGGTCTGGTTGGCGTACTTCTGGCATCCGACGCACCGCTGGACAATGTCGACAGCGTCTATGTGTGCGGTGCCCCCTTCCAAGTAGGAAGTGTACGGCGCGGTCCAGTCGTCTGGCTCGGCGATAAGTGCGACCAGGGCTGCCTCTGGTTGCTGCGGGATTCCGATGTCGATCTCCCTTGGGGGAGAGACGGAAGGCTTGGTGATGGTGTCGAGGAAGACGCCGGCAGGTGGTGCAAGTCGGTCCGAGCCGATGCGGGAGTGCGTCGGCCTCCTCGTTCTTCCGCATGTCAATCCACTCGAAGGAGTAGCCTGTGAAGTGTCCACCCAACTTGTCCACTGCTTGGCAGTATGCCGCCATGGTGGGGGAGATGGCGTCGCAGGTGCCAGCGACTTGCCCGGCGACGAGGTCGAAGTCTCCGTAGAAGCGCAGGCGGTTGACGTTCATTTCCTTGGCAGCTCGCATGTCATGGAGTAGCGCCTCGTACTCGGCCATGTTGTTGGTGCAGGGGGTGAAGTCGAGGCAGAGGAAGTAGCGGAACTTGTCGCCCTTTGGAGAAGTTAGCACGATCACTACTCCTGCGCCGTCCGCGTTCTTGGAGCCGTCGAAGTATAAGCTCCAGTAATGGAGGTATGGCAGCTTTTCTGGCTGCTGGGCCTCTTCCCAGTCGGCGATGAAGTCCGCGAGGGCCTGCGACTTAATCGCTTTGCGCGGCTCGTACTTGATGTTGTGGACGCCGATCTCGACGGCCCACTTGGCGACTCTCCTGGTCGCCTCACGGTTGCGGATGATGTCCTGCAACGGTGCTGAGGAGACGACCGTTATCGGGTGCTCCTGGAAGTAGTGTGGCAGTCGCCGCTGTGCTCTGAAGACCGCGTATACCAGTTTCTGGTATTGCGGGTAGCGCTGGCGCGATTCGGTGAGGACTTCACTGATGTAGTACACTGGTCGCTGCACCGGGCGCTCCTTTCCTTCCTCTGGTCGTTCGACGACCATGACGGCGCTGACGACGCGCTCGGAAGCCGCGACGTAGACCAGCATGTTTCCTTGTCGACGGGGGCAGCGAGTAGCGGTGCTGCGAGTAGCACCTTCTTGAGGTCACGGAGCTCATCATCCGCCTCCTTGTCCCACTCGAAGGTGGGGTTCTTGCGCATCAGGCGGTAGAGGGGCATCGCCTTTTCGCCCAATCGGGGGATGAAGCGACTGAGAGCCGTGACTCGCCCGGCCAGCTTCTGGACGTCGCGTAGGCACTCGGGTTTGCCGAGTCGAGCGATCGTGTCGATCTTTGTGGGGTTCGCCTCGATCCCACGCTTGGAGACTACGTATCCCAGTAGCTGCCCAGCTGGTACACCGAAGGGGCATTTGCCTGGGTTAGCTTTATCTTGTATTTCCGCAGGTTGGCGAATGTTTCCCCCAAGTCAGCGAGTAGGTTTCTCTAGCGAGCAGACTTCACCACCACGTCGTCGATGTAGACGTGGATATTGCGGCCAATTTGGCTCGCAAGGCACTCCTGCATGCACAGCTGGTAGGTTGCCCCGGCCTTCTTTAGGCCGAAGGTCATGGCAGTGTAGCAGAAGGCTCCGAATGGCGTGATGAACGTCGTCTTTTCTTCGTCCTCAACGGCCATTTTGATCTGGTTGTACCCAGAGTAGGCGTCGATGAAGAACAGCGACTCCGAGCCCGCGGTGGAATCGATGATTTGGTCGATCCGCGGGAGGATGAATTACTCCTTCGGGCAGGCGCTGTTTAAGTTTGTGTAATCAATACACATCCTCCAGGTTCCATTTTTCTTCTCGACTAGGACTTGTTTGCCAGCCACTTGGAGTACTTGATTGGCCGGATGAAGCCTGCAGCGAGTCGACGATGCACCTCCTCGGCGATGGCTCGGCGGCGCTCTTCATTGAAGGGCCGCAGCGACTGCTTGACAGGTCGCACTTTGGAGTCGGTGTTGAGTTTGTGCTCAGCGAGTTCCCTAGGGACACCAGGCATGTCAGAGGGCTTCCATGCAAAGATGTCCCTGTTCTCACGGAGGAACTCGATGAGCGCTCCTTCCTATGCTGGGCTCATGCCCGTCCCGATCATCACCATCTGGCTCGAGTCGCCTGGGACGAGCTTGACGGTGCGGGTATGCGTTGTTGCCTCGAAGGCTGAGGTGTTACCGCCCTCCGAGTTGGGCTTCTTGAGTATGGTGGGGTCGTCGTTGTTGACCCCGCTCGCGTACTTGGCGAGCTCGTCGGCGTGGTAGGCCTCTGCCGCGATGACGACGTCGGCGAGTTCGGCTCCTTTGGCCTCGCACTCGGCGGCCATGTCGGGGTCGCCGTGTATGGTAATGACGCCGCGCGGTCCGGGGAGCTTCATCGCTTTGTACGCGTAGTGGGGCGCCGCCATGAACTTCGCGAACGCCTGGCGCCCCAGGACGCAGTGGTAGGGGTTGTCGAAGGGCACCAGCTCGAAGACGATCCGCTCGGTGCGGAAGTTTGCCGGTGTGCCGAAGGTGACTGGCAGCGTGACCTTGCCGATCGAGTACGCCTTCCGACCGGGGACGATGATGTGTAACATGGTGTAGGTCGTCTCGATCATTGACTGCGGGAGCCGTTCGTCGCCTGAAGGTGTCCAGGTACAGGATGTTGATGGAGCTGCCGCCGTCCATCATTGTTATTGGGGAGCCAGTAGTCTCCCACCTTGGGCTTGACCACCAGGGCGACTCGGCCTGGGTACTCGATCCGTGGCGAGTGGTCCTGGTGACTCCACGTAATTGGTTGCTCAGACCAGTTGAGGAACTAGGGGACGTCCACCTGGGCCACCGCGTTGACGGCGATGGCGCGGGCGATGACCTTCTTCTCGTGCTTCGTGTTGAAGCCTGTGAAGGTGTGGAGCGAGCCGGCCACGCTGCCGAATTTTCCGCCGTTTGGCGGGTTGTTGTCGGGGTCTTCCCGCGCGCGCTGTGCCTTCTCGATCTCCTTGAGAGAGTGGCAGTCGGTGGTCGTGTGCATAGCGGGCTTTCCTTCCCTGCTGTGAAATACACAAGGTTGGTTAAGAAGGGCCGCGAGGTCGAACCTCGGCTTCGCCTTATAGTTGTCGTTGTCGCGGTGTTGCCCCCGTCGCGGCGGAAACTCTTGCGCTTGCGCTGCGCGTATCCAGCGTTGGCGACGAAGTCGACTCGCCCATCACTGCGGCGTTTGCCGGTGAGGCGAGTGTTGCTGTAGCGTAGATCGGTTGGTCTTCCATTGTCGTGGCCGCTCGTGCGGCGTTGTCCTCCCGACTCGTCGTCGGTTTCTTGGTTTGGGTCTTCCTCCACGTACCTTTTGGCGATCTCTAGGAGATCCGGTATGTTGTCGAGTGTGCGGTACGCACGTTTGAGCTTGGCGACCAGGGGATCGTAGCGGCACGAGGTCTTGAAGCAGTGGATCGCGGTGTATGGGTGGATGCCGCCCGCGTTGTACCACAGTTCTTGCCACCGTTGGACCCAGCTGCGGGTCGACTCGCGAGGTCCCTGGACGCATCGTTCCAGGTCCTCGATGGTGGTGGCGCGGATGTATGAACCCTCGAAGTGCCTGACAAAGGCGTCCCGCATCTCTTCCCAGGAGTCGATGCTATCCGCGGGAAGAGTGTTGATCCACTGCCTGCACGCACCCTCCATCATCAAAGGAAGGTAGCGAGCGGCTAGTAGATCGGTGTGGCCGGCGATCCCCATCGCCATGAGGTAGGTATCCAGCCACACAGAGGGGTCGTACTAGGGGTCATACTTCTCTTTTTCCTTCGGCGCTTTGAAGTTCGCCGGGTATCTCTCGCCTCGGATCATCGGTCCGAAGCACCGGGGCCCGAGTTGGCTTAGCGACCCCCTCGGCTCACCGTCGCGGCGGTTGGTGAGTGTATGCCGCAGGTCGTCGGGCTGGCGTGCGTGCCAGCTCTAGTTGTTGATGATGTGGGTGCGGGCGTCGACGGGTTGACCATTGGCAGCGACGAAGTTGGTCGCCGGCCGGTGGTCGTTGGTGGAAAGTGTCGCGTTCGCGGGTCAGCGTTGGAGCTGTAGTGGTTCGGCTGGCGGGTAGTTGAGGGTGTTTGCCGCCATGGGGCGGCCGCTTAAGGCCGCTCTGCTGCCCGATGAACGCGAGTACATCCGACCCTGTGAGTCGACTCCTGCGTTTTGTTGCTCGACCGCTTTTGCGAGCAGGGCCTTGGCGTACTGGATCTGCAGGGCGCCTTCACCAGTGGCTGCAATGTTGTCGACTGCTCCTCGGCCCGCGACGAGGTTGTCCATTGGGGTGGAGAACAGCGGTAGGCCATTCACATCTCGCTCCCATGAGGAGACCACGATCATCGGCTGGTCCCTGGGGGGTGCGCGGTTGGGTGGTGGCGGGGCGCCATGGGCCGTTGACCCTGGTGGGGGCCGAGTGCTTCCTCCTGGTGGCGCGTTCTCGCAGATCGCGCGCTCGGCTGCGCGGGCCAGGTCATTCTTGTCGTCGAAATTCATGGCGCGCCCCTGGATAGTGGGGTTCAGGCGTGACCTGATTCGGAGCTGGTGGTAGCGCGACAGCTCCTGTGCTGTCACCTGCTCGAGGCGAAATTTTTCGCGCTCGGCTTGTTCCTTGCGGACTGCTTCCGCCAGTTTCAGGAGGAGTTCCTCGACCTCCGTCGACGTCACATTGGGAGGGATCAGCGTGGAGAATGGATCTTCCGGCGGGTCGGCGCCAGTCGCCATTCAGGTTGCGGCGTGGCGGCCGGTTCCGTCGCGGAGGTCGGCGGAGTTCTCCGACCCGGAGTCGAAGTCGAAGATCCTAGGATAGAGGGATCCTCGAAGTCTCTGACGTTGGAGACCTGGGGTGACGCGGAGACAATGGACCCAGTGAGTGACGCCGGGGTCGCTGAATCGGCGTCGTCGTTGAGGGTCGCGTCTTCCGCGGCCGTGGTGGTTTCGGCCGCGTTGCCGTGGGCCGAGTCGTACTCGGAGGCGAGGCGGTGGATCGTGCGGACCTGGCTCTCAGAGAGCCGGTCGCGTGGCGCTGACTCACGGATGCGAGCCGAATCCTCTGAGACAATGACGTCGGTGAGGCTGACGAAGAGGTTGATCATGCCGACCGGCAGGATCATGCTGCGCGTGACGGGTCGCGCCGCCGGGACGTAGCTGCTCGGCAAGATCTGGAGCATCTCGCCGATCGCAATCATGCGGCCGGTGGCGATCGTCTCGTTGATGGGCAGATTGGATCTCGTCGCAGAACACCGGCCTGACCGGCCAGGCCCCACGGTGGGTGCCACTGTTGTGGGAATGACCACGGCAGATGCTGCAATCGGCAGCGAGTAGTAGAACATGGGGCAAGGGCGGCCAGCCATCTGCGGTGCGAGATGAGGGCTGAGACACAAGGATTTACCCAGGTTCGGCCCCCCGGAGGGTAAAGAGCTACTCCTGCTAGATTGTATTATGGGGAGACTACAATGGGGCGAGCTCGACGGCTAGGCAGCGAGTCGCTTGGGTGTATGATAGAACGTATCCTCTATGCGTCCTCTAGGGAGGTTTATATAGACTCACCTCCCTATGGTTTACAGATCTCAACCGAATCAGTTAAGGTTTCAGCGATTCTTTAACCTAATCCGACTGGGCCTATCTACACTTCTGGGCCTTCAGCTTCCAGTCGCTTGAGTCCACGCCAGATCTTGATCCAGTCGCCGTCCTGCAGGCCCACTCGCTGGCACTTGGGCCATTAGGAAACGTCCTGCTGGGCATTCCCCGGTAGGCATATCCCCATCACCCCGTCACGCACAGCGTGATCATGCCGGTCGGCACGATCAGCCTCTTCCTCGGCTTCACCAACACCATCACCTCGGAGGACCCGGCTCGCATCCGCGAGTCACCACCACGCGACCAGCTCTCTAAGAGCCAGGTCCGCACAATCCACCGCCTCGCCTCCGAGTACGACTCGGCCCACAGCAACGTGGCCGAAACCGCCATGGTCGCGGATGACGCGGCCCTCAACGACGACGCCGACTCGGCGACCCCTGCGTCGGCTACCGGATCCATCGACGCATCGCCCGCGGGATCCATCACCCAGGTCTCCAACGTGGGAGACTTCAAGGACCCCTCCATCATTGGGATCTTCGACTTCGACTCCAGGTCGGAGAACTCCGCCGACCTCCACGACGGGTCTGGTCGCCATGTCGTGTCCTACATGGCGCCGACCCCCCGCCAGACCCCTTCTCCATGCCGATCCCACCGAACGCAACAGCAACGGAGGTCGAGGAACTCCGCCTGCGGCTGGAGGAGGCGGTCCGCAAAGAACAAGACGAGCGCGAAAAATTTCGCCTCGAGCAGGTGATAGCGCAGGAACTCTCACGTTACCACCAACTCCGAATCAGGTCACGCCTGAACCCCACCATTCAAGGACGCGCCCTGAACTTCGACAACGAGAATGACCCAGCTCGTGCAGCCGAGCGCACGATCTACGAGAAGGCGCCGCCAGGAGGGAGCTCCCCCGCAACAGGCGTGACGTCCAAGGGCGCACCACCACCACCCAGCCGCGCACCCCCAGGGACCAGCCAAGAATCATGGTCTCGTCGCAGGAGCGAGACGCAAATGGCCTCCCGCTGTTCTCCACTCCGATGAACAATGTCGTCGCGAGCCGAGCAGCGGTCGACAACATAAACATAATCGGGGAAGGCACCCTGCAGATACAGTATGCCAAGGCTCTACTTGCCAAGGCAGTCGAGCAACAAAATGCGGGTGCCGATTCACAGGGTCGCATGTACTCTCGTTCGTCAGGTAGCAGGGCGGCCTCGAGCGGCCGCCCAATGGTGGCGAACACCCTCAACTGCCGACCACCCGAGCCCCTGCAGCTCCAACATCGACCCACGCACGCGGCACTCTCTACCAATGACCCGCGGCCGGCGAACAAATTCGTCGCCGCCAACGTACAGCCAGTCGACGCGCGCACCCACATCATCAACAACCAGAGTTGGCGTGCACGCCAGGCCGACGACCTGAGGCATACCCTCACGAACCACCGCGACGGCGAACCAAGGGGCTCGCTGAGCCGAGTCGGACCCCAGTGCTTCGGACCAATGATCCGAGGCGAAAGATACCCGGCGAACTTCAAAGCGCCGAAGGAGATCGATAAGTACGACCCCTCGTACGACCCGTCCATGTGGCTGGACACCTACCTCATGGCGATGGGAATCACCGACCACACCGACCTGTTCGCCGCTCGCTACCTCCTCCTGATGATGGAGGGAGCATGCCGGCAATGGATCAACACCCTCCTCGTGGACAGCATCAACTCCTGGGAGGAAATGCGCGACGCCTTTGTCAGGCACTTCGAGGGCTCCTACAACCGCGCCACCACCATCGAGGACCTGGAGCGATGCGTCCAGGG
Organism: Avena sativa; assembly: GCA_916181665.1. NCBI lineage: Eukaryota > Viridiplantae > Streptophyta > Magnoliopsida > Poales > Poaceae > Avena > Avena sativa. The sequence goes on from OV702281.1 coordinate 123,411,237, forward strand.
ACCCCGCGAGTCGACTCGTAGCTGGGTCCAAAGGTGGCAAGACCTGTGGTACAACGCGGCCGGAATCCACCCGGAGACCGTGATCCACTGCTTCAAGACCTCGTGCCGCTATGAGCCCCTGGTCGCCAAACTCAAGCGGGTGTACAAAACACTCGACAACATACCGGACCTCCTCGAGATCGCCAAGCGGTACGCGGAGGAAGATCCAAATCAAGAAACTAAAGATGAGTCGGCAGGGAATCGCCGCACAAGCGGCCACGACAATGGGAGGCGACCCGAGCTACGATACATCAACACTCGCCTCACCGGCAAGCGCCGTGGTGATGGGCGAGTCGACTTCGTCGCCAACGCCGGATACGCGTCGTGCAAACCCAAGAGATTCCACCGCGACGAAGGCCAGCGCCACGACGGCGGAAACTACAAGGCAAAGCCGAGGTTCGACCCCACGGCTCTCCTCAACCAACCCTATGTGTTTCACAGCAGGGAAGGGAAGCCCGCCACGCACACGACCGCCGACTGCCACTCCCTAAAGGAGATTGAGAAGGCACGATGCGCATGGGAAGACCCCGATAACCACTCGCCAAACGGCGGAAAATTCGGCAGCGTCGCTGGCTCGCTCGACACCTTCACAGGCTTCAACACGAAGTGCGAGAAGAAGGTCATCGCCCGCGCCGTTGCCGTCAATGCGGTGTCCCAGATCGACATCCCCCAGTTCCTTAACTGGTCTGAGAAGCCAATCACCTGGATCCGCGAGGACCACTCGCCACGGATCGAATATCCGGGCCGAATCGCCTTGGTGGTCAAGCCCAAGGTTGGGGACTATTGGCTCCCCAAGACGTTGATGGACGGCGGCAGCTCCATCAACATCCTATACCTGGACACATTCAGGCCATTGTTCCTCCCACAGTCGATGATCGAGATGACCTACACCACCTTCCACGGCATCATCCCTGGTCAGAAGGTGTACCAATCGGCAAGGTGACGCTGCCAGTCACCTTCGGCACACCAGCAAACTTCCGCACCGAGCGGATCGTCTTCGAGATGGTGCCGTTCAACAGTCCCTACCACTGCATCCTGGGGCGCTAGGCGTTTGCCAAATTCATGGCAGTGCCCCACTACGCATACAACGCGATGAAGCTCCCCGGGCCGTGTGGCATCATCACTTTCCATGGCGATCCCGACATGGCCGCAGAATGCGAGGCCAAAGGCGCCGAACTCGCTAACGCCGTCATCACGGCAGAGGCCAACCACGCTGAGGAGCTTGCCAAGTACGCGAGCGGGGTCAACAACGATGACCCCACCATACTCAAGCAGCCTAACTCGAAGGGTGGCATCTCCATCGCCTTCTAGGCAACGACGCACACTCGCACCGTTGAGTTGGTCCCAGACGACTCTAGCCAGACGGTGACAATCGGGACGGGCATGAGCCCAGCATAGGAAGGCGCACTCATCGAGTTCCTACGTGAGAATCGAGACATATTCGCATGGAAGCCATCCGACATTCCTGGTGTCCCGAGGGAACTCGCTGAGCACAAACTCAACACCGAACCCAAAGTGCGACCTGTCAAGCAGTCGCTGTGTCCCTTCAATGAAGAGCTCCCCGAGCAATCGCCGAGGAGGTGCAGCGTCTACTCGCTGCAGGCTTCATCCGGCCAATCGAATGCTCCAAATGGCTGGCAAACTCAGTCCTGGTCAAGAAGAAAAACGGGACCTGGAGAATGTGTATTGACTACACAAACCTCAACAGCGCTTTCCTGTAGGAGCAGTTCGTCCTCTCGCGGCTCGACCAAATCATCGACTCGACCGCGGGTTCGGAGTCTCTATGCTTCCTCGACGCCTACTCTGGGTAAAACCAGATCAAAATGGCAGTCGAGGACGAGGAGAAGACGGCGTTCATCACGCCATTTGGAGCCTTCTGCTACACCGCCATGACCTTCGGCCTCAAGAACGCCGGGGAGACCTATCAGAGGTGCATGCAGGAGTGCCTCGCGAGCCAAATCGGCCGCAACATCCACGTCTACATCGACGACGTGGTGGTAAAGTCCACTCGCCAGGGCGACCTACTCGCCGACTTGGCAGAAACCTTCGCCAACCTATGGAGGTACAAGATAAAGCTAAATCCAGCAAAATGCACCTTCGGTGTACCTACTGGATAGCTGCTGGGATATGTCGTCTCCAAGCGAGGAATCAGGGCGAACACCGCCAAGATCAACATGATCGCCCGGCTCGGCAAACCCGAGTGCCTGTGCGACGTCCAGAAGTTGGCCGGGCGAGTCGCGGCCCTCAGTCGCTTCATCCCCCGGCTAGGCGAGAAGGCGATTCCCCTCTACCACCTAATGCGCAAGAAACCCACCTTCCAGTGGGACAAGGAGGCAGATGACGCGCTCCACACTCTCAAGGAGGTGCTACTCGCAGCACCACTACTCGCCGCCCCCGTCGACAAGGATCCCATGCTCATCCATGTCGCGGCTTCCGAGCGCGTCTTCATCGCCGTCATGTTCGTCGAACGACCAGAGGAAGTCCTCACCGAGTCGCGCCAGCGCTACCCGCAGTATCAAAAATTGGTATATGCGGTCTTCAGAGCACAACGGCGACTGCCGCACTACTTCCAGGAGCACCCAATAACGGTCGTCTCCTCAGCACCATTGCAGGACATCATTCGCAACCGCGAGGCGACCGGGTGAGTCGCCATGTGGGCCGTCGAGATCGGCGTCCACAACATTAGGTACGAGCCGTGCAAAGCGATCAAATCATAGGCTCTCACAGACTTCCTCGCCGACTGGGAGGAGGCCCAGCAGCCAGAGAAGCTGCCATTCCTCCATTACTAGAGCCTACACTTCGACGGCTCCAAGGACGCAGATGGCGCAGGAGCGGGGATCGTGCTAACATCTCCGAAGGGCGACAAGCTACGCTACGTCCTCTACCTCGACTTCACCCCCTGCACCAACAACATGTCCGAGTACGAGGCGCTAGTCCACGGCATGCGGGCAGCCAAGGAGATGAACATCAATCGCCTGCGCTGCTACGGAGACTCCGACCTTGTCGCCGGGCAAGTCGCCGGCACCTGCGATGCAGTCTCCCCCACCATGGTGGCATACCGACAAGCAGTGGACCAGCTGGGAGGCCACTTCGCAGGCTACTCTGTCGAGTGGATCGACAGGCAAAAGAACGAAGAGGCCGACGCACTCTCCCGCATCGACTCGGCTCAACTCGCACCAGCCGCCGGCGTCTTCCTCGACACCATCACCAAGCCCTCCGTCTCTCCCCTAAGGGAGATTGACATCAGAATTCCGCTACAACCAGACGCAGCCCTGGTCGCACTAATCACCGAGCCAAGCGACTAGACCACGCCATACGTCGCTTACCTATAGGGAGGCACCATACCCGCAGACGAGACGGAGGCCCGGATGATAGCACGCCGCTGCAAATCCATCGTCATCATCAACGGCGAGCTCCACAAGCGCAGCGTGACCGGCGTGTTCCAACGCTGCATCCAACCTGCCGAAGGACGCAACATACTCCAGGACATCCACTCCGGCGATTGCGGCCACCACGCTGGCGCCCGCTCCCTAGTCGCCAAGGCCATGCAACATGGCTTCTACTGGCTCACCCCACACGCCGACGCGGTTGACATCGTCCAGCGATGCATCGGGTGCCAGAAGTACGCCAACCAGACTCACGTACCGAGCTCTGTGCTCAAGACAATCCCCATCACCTGGCCGTTCGCCGTATGGGGCATGGACATGGTAGGCCCCTTCAAGAAGGCCCCCTCTGGCTTCACTCACCTCCTAGTCACAGCCGATAAATTCACAAAATGGGTGGAGTCCAAGCCAGTCCGCAAGTGCGACGGGAAGAACACTACAAAATTCCTACGCGAGCTCATCTATTGCTACGGGTTTCCAAACAGCATCATCACGAACAACGGCACCAACTTCGCCAAGGGAGCCATGGCCAATTTCTGCGAGGAGCACAACATCCGACTCGACCTCGCCTCAGTCGCCCACCCGGAGTCCAATGGCCAGGCGGAACGCGCCAACCAGAGCATCCTCCACGGCCTGAAGCCACGACTACAAGTCCGACTCGACCGCACCGCCGGGTGCTGGGTCGATGAACTCCCCTCCGTCATCTGGGGCATCCGCACCTCCGTCAACAGGTCGACGGGTTTCACCCCCTTCTTCATGGTGTACGGTGCCGAGGCAGTCATGCCAACCGACCTCGAGCACGACTCACGTCGGGTGGTCAACTACACGGAGGCTGACAACGAGCTCGCACGCCAGGACGGAGTCGACCAGCTCGACGAAGGGCGCGACCTAGCTCGCTCCCGCACCGCCATCTACCAGCAAGGGCTTCACCGCTACCATAGCCGGCGAGTACGGACTCGCACTTTCTAGGAAGGAGACTTGGTACTGCGTCTAATCTAGGACAAGAAAGGCATGCACAAGCTCTCTCCCCCTTGGGAGGGAGCATTCTCCATCGATCAAGTCCTGGGCAACGACTCCTACTACCTCACCGACGTCCTAGGTGACGGAAAACTCGACGTCAAGCGGCCATGGAATGTAATCCTCCCACGGAAAGTCTACTCTTAGAACTCCAGACATGTACCCCCTACCCGCTATGAAATAAAGCAGATCGATTCGCGCAACTTGCGTCTACTCTCCATGCCTTGTGCCAATCGCACTCGTAATAACAGCGTTACGCTATTCGCAGAAGTCAACCTATGTTAACGCGATCGGTACGGCCAAGTAGTGTGGTACGAGGGAACTGGAAAAATCCAGGCCTCGTACTGTCCATGAAAAAAGCTAACCCGGAGCCCCATTGGAGTCGCCTAGCTCGACTGGCTCCCCGAGCCAAGACGACTGTATTTGATTCCCACAACGACCCAGTCCTCCACATCCTCGGCGCAGTGACTCGAACGGCAAAGTATCACGCTCGGGGACTGACACCAGCCCAAAAAAGAGCGTCTAGGGAAAAACTCCAAGTAAGAGAGCGCGCCCTGGACTCGCCATGCGACTAGTCTCACGGATCAGGTGGAGTGACGCGCCTAAAACAACACGCCTAGTCCTCACCTACCTCAGGCATGCGACTAGAACAACCAAGTACCACTCTCGGGGACTCGGCGACCCGACCACGTTCGCGCCCGGGAAAACGGACAAGTAAAGAGCAACCCTAGGAGTCGCCATGCGACTAGCTCCCCGAGCCATGGCGAGTCGACCCTAACTCATTAACAGTTCACACAACATATAAAAACAAGGTTAACCCCATAAAAAGGGCGGACGCACTTGGGGACTCGCACAACCAACAATCAAACCACAAAAACAATGACAAAATAACCCGCACATTCCTTCACAGCAGCAAAATTTGTTCACATACAAGGAGAATTACATGTTTATATTAAGCTAACGCCGAATGGCAAAATATTCTATTCTGCAGGCTTTGACGAGGAGGTGCTGTCATCCTTGCGATTACGGATAAAGGGAACCCAAGGGTTCGGCGGGTACGTCGTGAGCTCACCCGCCATGGCAGCAAGAAATGGTTGCTCCACCTTGAAGTCGCAGTGCGCCGGTTCGGGGTCATTGGGGGCGACGACTATTTCCTGACAGGGAATAAGGTCGCCCAACGCCCACACGTGGTCGGAGTACACCGCGGCTCGCTCCGTCAGCTTCAACACCTCGGCAATCTCGATCGAGCCCATCGACGAGGGGTACCCGCTCGTGACGTTGTCAAGGTCGAAATCATCGGGTAAGTGCGTGAGCCCAAGGCTCAGCGCAGTCGCCGCTCCACGAAGGAAGGCCGACCGCGTCATGAACTCCACGACCGACGGGGCCTTCTCCATATAGCGACATACTTCGACGAGGTCGCTGGGATCACCTCCGTGGGCGAGATCTCCTGAAAATACGCCCGGAGGCAGGTCGCTGACGGCGCGGCCGAATCGACCAGGGTGGTGAGGCATTGTCGCGCGTCGTACGACTGCGCCTCTTCGGCGTTATTAGTGATCAGGCCTGCAACACACAAGCAAACTGTGAGTGAAGCACTAAAATAACAATGTGGTACGCGCGCTCGGGGAGTAGCTGAAGGAAAACTCACCAATCAGCAGGCGGCAGTGGTCCGTGATGAAATTTTGAAGAGCTGAGAAGTCATTCTGCAACCCAGTGACGAGTGCGTTCGACACCTTCCGCTCCTCAACAGCAGAAGTAACGGCCTCCTTCGCTCGTCCTTCCGCCGAGCTCGCTTCCGCTTTCGCCTCCTTGAGCTCACGCTCCAGTTCGGCGATTCGCTTCTCCACAGCGCTCAAGGAAGACTGAGCCACCGTCAACTCACCAGCCGAAACAAGGCCCTGGCGAGCCTCCTTCACTGCGGCCGCACTATTCTTTGCTTCCAAAACAAAACGGTCACAAATGCACCAAGTTTGCGACAAGCGCCAAACAAGAAAAACACTCACCCGCGGTCGCTCGAAGCTTCTCGTTCGTATCCTAAACAGCGAGAAGCTCCTTTTCCACGCGGCACTTGGTAACAAGCCGTTCGGCCGACTCGCGCTGCAAGCCCTGTGCAACAATCACAGCGTCAGCAACAAAAATTCCAAAGTACCCAGCCGCTGAAATTCAGCGACTAGACACTCGGGGACTGGATGACATAATTCCTAAGTGCCCAGCCGCTGAAATTCAGCGACTAGACACTTGGGGACTGGATGACAAAATTCTTAAGTGCCTAGCCGCTGAAATTCAGCGACTAGACACTCGGGGACTGGATGGCGAAAAAACAGTAAGAATCTAACCACTGAAATTCAGTGGCCAGATCCTCGAGGACTGGACATACCTGGATGGCAGCACCTAGCATGCCGTGGAGCTCCATCGCGTCCACCGACGAAAGCACTAGCGGAGTGTGCCCGCGACGCTGTTCGACCTCCATACTGGCGGCCCCAGCTAATTTGCTCGTTGGCACCGAAGCACTCGCCGTGGCGGCCCTCGCTACAAAGCGAGGGAACATTGCCACCGCGGCCCCCGCGCCACCAGAAGGCGGCCCAGTCGCCTCAATCGAAACCATGGGGCCTGTCTGCTGCGACCCCGCGTCCTCCTTGGCCTCCAGAGCTACGTCCACCACAATCGGGGTTTCACTCGGGGCATCCGTTGGCTCGTCCGAGATCGTGAATACTTCATCGCCTTTTGTTCTCTTGGTGCCTTCAGCGGGAGCCTCAACCTCATCGCCCTTTCTCTTCTTCGAGGGATCAGCCGGTGCGTCCGCGGCGACCGATGGAACCTTGGCCACTGAAGGGTGACCTATCTTCTTTACTCTAGTCCTGCGAAACAACTCTGTCAATAACACTCGCCAATCGAAACACGAATCAAGCAGACAGATGAAAGGTTGAGGAATACTCACTTGGTGACTGGATAAATCGTAGGCCAGTGCGAATGCTGGCCGGCTTCTCCAGTTCTGGCCCCAGTTTCTGACTAAGGCCATCTCGAACACGCTCTGTGCCCAATACACCGACGGTCTCTTGGAGGATGAGGCCGCGGCAGGAGGCTCAGTGGCAATCACCGCGGGATCTCCTCTCGACGGTGAGGCTCCTGTGGCTGGAACAGCCACCAACCCGGTATTTGGGGCGAACAGAGGCGGCAGTGACGCCAGTGGCGCCTCATCTTCCACGACGATCGCACCAATCGATGTGGCCGCGTGCGCTACTATTTCTTCGGCTGTGCTGGAAGCATCGGAGCTACTCGCGGACCAAGGCGGAGACGCCGGCTTGGCCGGCTTCGTCTTCTTCTTGGGTGGCGGCGGCTTCTTCTTCTTCTTTGAAGGCGTGGCCTCATGCTGTGAGGTATGCTCGGGGAGCTCATCGTCATCATCGTCATGGGCCTCGAGGCTTTTCCTAGCCTCGAGCTCACGCTGGTGCTGCCCACGAGTCTTGCGGACCGTGGGTGCAGCAACCTCCACGGCTTCGTCGCCATCGTCGTCATCATCGCCATCGCCGCCCCCGTCACTCCTGACATCGCCCTTGTCAGCAATGATTATCTCTCGTCTTCGGTGGACGAGTTCGATTTCTTGTCATCTGCGGGTGGAAGCCAACCTTCCACCACTTGGAATAACTGCAACAATCAAACAACATTAGCACAAACGCGAATGCACAAACTGCGACTATGAGTGCAAGGGAAATAAAAACTCACCGTTGGAGCTGGGCGCTTCGCGGTATAAGGTGCGACCCCGGCCTTGGCGTCAAGATACACCGCCTGGGTGATCTTCTTCATGAAGGAAATATGCCCTAGAGGCAATCATAGAGATGATTATATTTCTTATGTATCCATGAATTATTGTAATGTTCCTTGAATATCCATATCAGGCAACTTGTATTGATTGGCAATTATGTGAATTGTTTGTGAAACTCTTTACCTATATGGTTATTTAAGAGTTGTCCCTGGTCGGAGTTCACATGAGGACACATGTGAATATTAGACTAGCACATCGATTGGTTGATGACTATGTTTCGCAAGTCATAGACATGGAGATGTCAAACCAATGATGTGGACACATGTTATGAACATGGGGTTGGACTGACCCAACTGGAGACTGGCAATTAGTTGCAGCTCTCTCTCTACACATCGTGTACGTTTTGTCCTTAGAGCTAAGATTGTCGCATTTACTTGAGATGTGGATCGACCTACTTTGGGGCTATCAAACGCTGCTCCAGAACTGGGTAGTTATAAAGGTAGGTTTCGGGTTTGTCCTGAAGCATGCTGCAAGTCATGGTCAATCAAGATGGGATTTGCCCCTCTCTACTTGAGAGAGATATCTCTGGACCCCTCGAGTGATCGGATCCATAAATGCATCGCCATGCTACATAAGGTTAAGAGTTAACCTAGTAAAGGGATTCCGAATCACAGTATCGAGAAAGGGAGGTCAGCTTGGAGCTAGACCAAATATCGTGAGGCAAAGGGAAAGACATGTACTAAACCTTGTGATGGTTCATCCGATATGATCTTTGTATGCTTAGGAGTTGGCACGTCTTGCTAGAGGCCGCTACCAACTATTGACAGAATAAGTGTATTCGTGTCATGTCTATATGTATATGAACCTATAGGGTCACACACTTAAGGGGCTGGAAGCCTAATGAGGATTGGATCCAAATTAGACCAGGCTTAGGCTACTAGTGGGCTGCTAATGTAGAAGCCCACTAGGGACGCCTATATAAGAGAGGGTGGGGCAAGCTGACCAGGATTAGACCATTCCACCCAGCCGCCACACCTCACGCTTGTGTTGCACGCGCGGACCTAGCAGTCCGGCGTCTGACGCTTCCACCCTGTACGTGTGGATACCTCGAAGGTGCTGCATCTGTGGCACTTGGACGAGCCGCGCAAGGGGAGCTTCTCGTGGGATGAGGACAAGGAGGAGACGTGGAATGTCTACACTGCCTCGACGCGCTTCATCAATTCCGCAACTGCGCGTCTAGTGGTAATCCCGTGATCTATGACAACAGTATTCCTGGTTTACGCGGTAGAAAATTTTGATTTGCGCTAGTGTAGCCTACTCACATCCCTTCACTTCAGGGCCAGGGTGTAGTCATTGAGTCTCCAGTCGATGTAATAGGACTTCGAAGAGTCGTCCTTGCCCGTGTACTCGTACATATAGTGGGAACGGCTGGCCAGAGGCATGAGTCGTCGCCCGAGCCAGCAATTGTAGAGGTTGATGGTTTGGAGGCCTTTCTTCTTCAAGTTGCGGATGGTCTGCAACATCTCGTCGACGACCATCCACTGGTCCAGCGGAAGCTTGGTGACTTGGAGCCGACGTGGCTCAGGTCGGTCGGCAGAATACCTTGGAAGCGCCACCTTGTCGCCCGGTGTCGACTCGGTCACGTAGAACGAGCTTTTCTTCCACTCATTCGCTGCTTTGGCGGGCAGCATCAGATCGAAGAACGACGCCTTCGACTTCAGTTGAAAGGTCAGGCCGCCCACGGCTAACATTGGGCCTCCCGCCTCTTCGCGGCTGATCCTCCCATGTAACAGATCTTGCCATAGGGGAAAGTATGGCCGACAGCCCAGGTAGAACTCGCAGAACGCCACGAAGATGGTGAGCTGCTCGATGCTATGTGGTCCCAGGTCCGACGGCTGGATGCCGTAGTAGGCGCAGAAGTGGCAGAAGAAGAGGGAAGTGGGGGAATCCGAGCCCCCGCTCTAGGTCGCTGGTGAAACAGACGAATTCCCCCTCGCGCGGATCTGGAATCACTTCTCCGGCCGCAGGGATGCGCCGTCTCCCGGTGCGGAGGATCCCTGCCTCCTCGAACGATCTCAGCAGCGCCTTCGTGCACTTGGATCTGCCCCATGGTTCCTCCGGAGGAGCCATCGGTTGGGGGATCGGGGGTTGTGAATCGCTCTGGGTAGCTCTGGTCGCTGCGCGGAAAGGAGGAACAAGAATGCACGAGTTCGGAGGAAGTGAGGGAAGCACTTTCCCCTCACCCGTCACTCTCCTTATATAGCGGTTGTTACCCGCATTTTCAGGGAGCCGTTACCACGCGGTAATTACGCTGATATTAACGTTGGATTACCCAACGGCTAGTTTGACCAGTGCTGACGGTCCAACTTCATCCACTCGACTCACTGTTTCAGCGACTTGACGATTCGTCGACCTGATCACTATAACAGTGACTTAACTATTCGCCGACCTGTTCGCCAAGCTGCGATCTGATTGGTCGCCGTTATTGCGACTAAAATGACTAGTTCTTTCCTTTGTTCAGGAGTCCACCAATTCGACTAGGCGTCCAAACTGGACCCGCGTACTCCGACTGCCAACGAACACCTAAGACGAATCAACGACGGCCTCGGGGACTACTGATGGGGATATGCCTACCGGGGTATACCCAACAGGACGTTTCCTATTGGCCCAAGCTGCCAGCGAGTGGGCCTGCAGGACGGCGACTAGATCGAGACTTGGCAAGGACCCAGGCGACTGGAAGCTAGAGGCCCAGAAGCGTAGCTAGGCCCAGTCGGATTAGGTCAAGAACCCTCCGAATCCTTAACTAATTCGGTTGTAGATATATAAACCCTAGCGAGGTGAGACGATATAAACCTCCCTAGGGTACGCATAGAGGACACATTCCATCATACACCCTAGCGACTCGCCGCCTAGTCGTCGAGCTCGCCCTTGTACTCTCTCCATAATACAATCTAGCAAGAGTAGGTCTTTACCCTCCGGGGGGGCGAACCTAGGTAAACCCTTGTGTCTCCGCCCTCATCTCGCACCGCAAATGGCTGGCCGCCCTTGCCCCATGTTCTAATACTCGCTGTCGATTGCAGCATCTATCGTGGCCACTCCCACGACAGGTTATCATCCGAACCCCCTTTAGTATTAAGTTGCAAGCAACAGACAACTGCTTTAAGCAAAGTGTGTAAGGTAAACAATCCACTTGTTCCATGAACAAGAGACCGTTGTTTTCTCCCTAGTGGCAACAGCACATCTACAACCATACAGATTTCTGTCACTTCCCTTGATTAAGTAGAGGCATGAACCCACTATCGAGCATAAATACCCCCTCTTGGAGTCACTAGAAACTACTTGGCCAAGATAGCTACTAACAACGGAGAGCATGCAAGATCACAAACAACACAGACATGATAGAATCAATAAGATAAAACCATTAATCAATCTGACATAGTAATCTCAATATCCATCGGATCGCCGCAAACCCAACATGCATGATTACAAATAGATGAGATATAGATCATGAACGGAGCTCACAAGATCTAGACATGAAAGCACAAGGAGGAGGTACAACCATCTAGCTCTACATGGACCCGTAGTACAATGTGGAACTACTCACACTTCATACCGGAGGCTGGCATGATGAAGAAGAAGGCCTCGGGGATGATCTCCCCTCCGGCAGGGTGCCGGGAAGAGCTTTAGATCCCCCCATCTAGGGACAATGGTGGCGGCAGCAATAGACGGTTTCGTGGAATATTGATCGGGTGCTTAGGGTTTAGGCATCCGGGGATTCTTATAGGCGAAGAGGCGAGGAAGGGGGCACCAGGGTGGCTACACCCCCCAAGCGCGGGGTAGGCCCACCTGCGCGGCCAGGGGGTGTGGCCCCCTGGTGAGTCTTCTCCGTCTCGTATTCCGGCTTCGTGTTCCCCACGGCAAAATATTGACTTTGACTTTTCTCCCGTCCAATTCCGAGAATATTGATTTTCTGCCTTTGTGGAACCAAAAACAGAAGAAAACAGGCAACTGACACTGTGGCATCTTGTTAATAGGTTAGTACAAGAAAACATATAAAAACACCTCAAAGTGTGGACATAGCAAAGCAAAGTAGATACTAAATAAGCATGGAAGATCAAAAATTATAGATACGTTTCCGACGTATCAAGCATCCCCAATCTTAACTCCTGCTCGTCCTCAAGTAGGTAAGTGAGAAATGAATAATTTTTGAGGTGACATGCACCATCAAAACCAAGATCAAACCATTTGCAAGCATTGAAAGATGAGATCAAAGAACTCTAAACATGAGCATGAAAGATGGAGTTCTAACAATAAGACAAAGTAACTATGCATGCAACATGAAAGGCTACAAACAAAGATCATGAATAACATGCATTGAAAAATGTTTATTTGTTTCACATACATAAAACATGGCATAGTGGCATTCATCTTGTCCCTCATGGAGTAGCAAATAGATGCATAGGACACCTTGAAAGTTCATAAGAGTGACCAGATACAAATAGCACAAGAGCAAGCAATATCAACAATATGCATCAATCAATAAGTTTTGGGACACTGCACATAGAACTAAGAACGGCAACTATGCTCTCTTAACTGGTTCCTAAAGGTAGAAGGTGTAGACTCAATATAAAAGTGGAAGAAAGGCCCTTCATTAAGGGAAGAAGGGATTTCAAGTTTCAAAAAGAGCTTCCAAAAATTATGGTACTTGTTAGCATTCAGCCATCATTGCCCCTATCATAAGCATCTTGAAGTGATTAAGGTTAAAGTGAACAAACTATGGAGTATATGCTTGACAACGTATAAGTTGGCAATATCATGTCCCTTGAATATGAGGGCCTCACATCATGCTACTCAAATTTAGTCACATGTAAGTTCATAGAGAACCGCCAACGGGGTACCCCTTGCACATGGTACATGAGCTTTCCCATAACCAAAATGACAAGGCAAGCAGACAATGAGCATCTCAGCGATCTTTTTATTTGCTATTTGCATAGGTTTTTATTAAGGATGCTTCAAAGATTTCTCATTATGGTGATGATGCAAGTTTCCACCATGATTAGGCATGGCTTAGGCTAGCGGCCTAGGCGTTTCTATAACACAAAATACATAACTCCATGGACTTACAAGATCCCTTTTTATTTCACACCAGCGACATCCATAGACAAAAGAGCATGATATCAATTGTGTACAAAGTACAAATGCAATGTTCAAAACGTTACCCATGAAAACATGGTTCTGCTAATTCTAACGTATAAGTGCAAGCATATACAACATAGATGACACAATGGTTCAAGTTTATTAGGGGCAAGGAATATAAAGTGGGCCATCAAGTTCGTGAGAGCTTTAATCACTAAGTTTTCACATAACAAAATACTTTTTAAATTGGAAGATAACTGAAAACAAGAATATACTTGGACTAGTGTAACACACCATGCATAGGAATTTATAGTGGACACTTTGGAATAACTTGGTTTCTTGGCAGTTGGAAGTATGATAGAGCGTACTCATACAAGTGGAGGCTATCAAAAGACTGGGAGCAACCAACTAACAGAGCAATAATGGCCATAATCATGCAGAGTGACAAAACATTACTAATAAAAGCATAGAGTGGTACTAAAAGTCAAGGACTAAATGATCATAGAGGCTATGGTGACTTGTTCATAGTCATAACATGGTGTGAGCATGTGCCGCAAGTCAACCCAAACAAAGCATCAAAGGAGAATACCACAATACTATGCGTTTGCATGCTAAAACAACGCATGATTCCTTCAAGGCACACTAAGCAATTCCAATTGTTTGGAACAAGTCATGCTATAGCAATAATCACTAAGAATAAGGTCAAAACAACACCTACATGACATGCTAAAGTCTAAGTCACAGCCATTGCAAGCTCCTCTTACACTTTCAAGCAAGAACTTTCTACTCCTTTCAACACCAATCAACTTATTTAAAACAACATAGCGAGAATGGGGGTCCAAACTACTTTATTCAAGCAAACTAAACAAACTAAGAAAATCAAACGAAAACTAAGACGCTCCAAGAACAACACAACAATGCATAAAATAGTAAAAACAAAGTGTCTAGAAAGACCTGAGCTTTTTATTGTTGAAGAAGGGGATGTCTTGGGCATCCCCAAGCTTTGACGCTTGTACCTCTTGGATATTTCTTGGGGTGACACCGGGTGGCATCCCCAAGCTTGAGCTTTTGTTCATTCTTCATCACATTACATCATTCTCTCTCTACACCTAAAATTTTCCTTCATATAAAACTTCACACAATCTTCATTAGCAACATTAGTGTATTCAAAAGATAATAGACCCTTGGATTTAGCTTTAGAACAGCCAAACTTTCACTAAAAACACAAGCTACTGTATCAACTCCTTCAAAAAGATCAATTTCCCAAAAAGAACCCAAAAAGGAATCAATAAGAAGCAAATGCAAATAATGGCAGAAATCTGTCAAAACAGACCAGCAGGTAGAAACTGATTTTTTCGAAGACCTTCTGTTTCTCAAATCAAAAAGTGTGGAACTAACGAAAGTTAGCTAACATACTGGGGGATTTATTCGTAAATTTCAGCTCAATCCGAGTTACGGAGACTCCTCACGAATTTTTTTGGTGGAGGACAGAAATCTGTTTCGGGACAGCAACTCCCCAAATCTTACTTCCCACTCATTAGAGGTCATTCTTGGCACAAAAAGCAAACAAAAAGGATAAGGAGAGGTCATTACTGAAGTAATAACTTCTAATACTCAAGGAAACTCTTGGGTTATCTCCCAACAAGTACTTTTCTTTAACACCTTTAAGTTAAGCACAAGAAGCAAGAAATCAAGTATTTTCAAATGAAGAAGCATTAACATCAAACCTTGCTTTCAAAGGAGGAGCAAAAGCAAGTTCTATCTTCTCATAGGTAAGTGTTCAATAACTTTCTTGAATCGAAGTTGATATTTAATGGTGCCTTCTTTCATATCAATGATGGCACCAACAGTTCTAAGAAAAGGTCTTCCCAAAGTAATAGGACAAGAAGCATTGTATTCAACATCCAAAACATAGAAATCAACAGGGACATAAGAATTGTTAAACATAATGAGAACATCATTAATACTCCCAATGAGTTTCGTCTTAGCATTATCATTAAGTGGGACATCCAAATAACAATCTTCTAAAGGTGGAAAATCAAGCATTTCATAAATCTTCCTAGGCATAATAGAGACACTAGAACCAAGATCACATGAAGCTTTGAGGTCAAAGTCATTCACTTGCATATTAATAATGGGTTCCCAACTATCTTCTTCTTTCCTAGGAATAGAAGATTTGTGTTTTAGCTTCTCTTCCTTAATCTTAGCAAGAGCATCTGTAATGTGCTTGGTGAAATCAACATGCGTATCACTAGCATCAGGACTTCTAGCAAGTTTTTTCACGAACAAAATCACTTCAGAAATATTGCAACCATCAAGATCAAAATCAAACTTAGCATCACTAGTAGTAGACTCATTAAGCTTAGGCATTGTTGGAGGAGGAATAGGGACTTCTTGTGGTTTAGTGGTATCCATTTTGGAGGTGATGGTGCGCACAATATTGTTTCTATCAATTTCAGCCTCCCTTTCCCACTTAGCATGAAGTTGGGCTAAAAGTCTAACATTTTCATCAATAGTAACTTGTATGGCATGAGTAGAAGCAAAGGCACTTTGCATGGTTTCAAGTTTAGCAGCCATTTTATTAATCAAAGAGGACTGTGCTTCAGACAAAGAGGAAATATTTTTCTCAACATTTAAAAGCTTTTCCTCCACAGTCTTGTTGAAAGTGGTTGGTTTACTAATAAAGTCTTTGAGCATAACTTCAAGTTCAGAGGGGGAACTTCTAGCATTGTTGTAGGAGTTTCCATAGGTATTGCCATTATTAGGAGGATAAGTCCTATAATTGTTGTTGCTACCAAAATTATTCCTATAGGCATTGTTGTTGAAATTGTTGTTTCTAATGAAGTTCACATAAACTTGCTCTTCTTGAGAAACCAAAGAGGCTAAGGGGACATTGTTTGGATCTAAAGGAGATTTCGCATTAACAAGCATAGCAATAATAACATCAATCTTATCACTCAAAGAAGAGGTTTCTTCAACAGAATTTACCTTCTTACCATGTGGAGCTCTCTCAGTGTGCCATTCAGAATAATTAACCATCATATTATCAAGGAGTTTTGTTGCACCACCCAAGGTGACGGTCATAAAGGTACCTCTAGCAGCTGAATCTAATAGGTTTCTTGAGGAGAAGTTCAAACCTAGATAAAAAGTCTAGATAATCATCCAAGCAGTAAGTCCATGAGTGGGACAATTCTTAACCAAAGATTTCATTCTTTACCAAGCTTGAGCAACATGTTCATTATCAAGTTGCTTAAATTTCATAATATCACTTCTCATAGATATAATCTTAGCAGGGGGGTAGTGCTTGCCAATAAAAGCATCTTTGCACTTAATCCAAGAATCAAGGATAGCAACCATTCTTTAGCTTTTCCTCTCAAGGAGAAAGGAAATAGATTGAGCTTAATAATATCTCCATCTACATCCTTGTACTTTTGCATCTCACAAAGTTCAATAAAGCTATTGAGATGGGCAGCAGCATCATCAGAACTAGCACCAGAAAATTGCTCTCTCATCACAAGATTCAACAAAGCAGGCTTAATTTCATAAAAGGTAGCATCAGGAGCAGGTGGAGCAATAGGAGTGCTAAGTAAATCATTGTTGTTTGTGCTAGTGAAGTCACACAACTTGGTGTTCTTAGCAGAGTTCATTTTGGTAAAAGTGGAGCAAGCCAAAAACAACATCAGCTAGAGCAGGAACTAATTTCTTTGTGTTTTATATAAGAGAAAGCAAACAAAAACTAAACTAATTTTTTGGAGTTTTTGATAAAAAGAGGCAACCAAAACCAAGTAAAAGAAACTAAGCAAACTAAAAACAAAGTAAAGAGAAAGGTTGAGGAGGACTCCCCTTGTGAAGACGTACTTAGCCTCCCCGGCAACAGTGCTAGAAAACTTGTTGGTGCTTTGTCGACGTGGGAGCGCTTCGTTGGGAAACCCCAAGAGCAAGATGTGATGAGCACAGCAGCAAGTCTTCCCTCAGTAAGAAACCGAGGTTATCGAACCAGTAGGAGGAAGGAAACGTCTCAAAGGTGTTGCAAGCAACATGGAAACCTGCACAACACAAACTCAAGACTTTTCCCTAACTAACAGTGAGGTTGTCAATCTCATTGGTTGCTATAACAAAGGATTAACTGTATGGTGTGGAAGGCGATGATGGTTTGCAGCAAGTAAACAGTCACAGTGGAAGATGTATCAATGTTAAAGATTAGATCGGGGTCCATAGTTCACTAGAGGTGTTCTCCTTAGATAAACAAACATGGCATGCTGGGTAAACAAATTACAGCAGGGCAATTGCCAGGATTGATCAAGGCATAACAATGCAATACTAGACAAAAAGATCCTATGAGATTCGATTGGGCAATACAACAATATACATAGACCTCCATCCAACTGCATCTATGACTAGAGTCCACCTTTGGGTTATCATCCGAATCCCTTTCAGTATTAAGTTGCAAGCAAGAGACAACTTCTTTAAGCAAAGTGTGTAAGGTAAACAATCCACTTGTTCCATGAACAAGAGACCATTGTTTTATCCCTAGTGGCAACAGCACATCTACAACCGTAGAGATTTCTGTCACCTCCCTTGATTAAGTAGAGGCATGAACCCACTATCGAGCATAAATACCCCCTCCTGGAGTCACTAGCAACTACTTGGCCAAGATAGATACTAACAACAGAGAGCATGCAAGATCACAAACAACACATACATGATAGAATCAATAAGATAAAACCATTAACCAATTTGACATAGTAATCTCAATATCCATCGGATCCCCGCAAACACAACATGCATGATTACAAATAGATGAGATCTTGATCATGAACGGAGCTCACATGATCTAGACATGAAAGCACAAGGAGGAGATACAACCATCTAGCTACTACATGGGCCCGTAGTCCAAGGTGGAACTACTCACGCTTCATACCGGAGGCTGGCATGATGAAGAAGAAGGCCTCCGGGTTGATCTCCCCTCTGGCAGGGTGCCGAGAAGAGCTTCAGACCCCCCCCCCCAATCTAGGGACGATGGTGGCGGTGGCTACCGACGGTTTCGTGGAATATTGATCATGTGCTTAGGGTTTAGGCATTGGGGGCTTCTTATAGGCAAAGAGGCGAGGCAGGGGGGCCACCAGGGCGGCTACACCCCCCCCCCCCCTAGGTGCGGGGTGGGCCCACCCGTGCGGCCAGCGGGTGTGCCCCCCTGGTGAGTCTTCTCAGTCTCGTATTCCGGCTTCGTGTTCCCCACGGCAAATATTGAATTTGGCTTTTGTTCCGTCCAATTCCGAGAATATTGATTTTCTGCCTTTCTGGAACCAAAAACAGAAGAAAACATGCAACTGACACTGTGGCATCTTGTTAATAGGTTAGTAACAGAAAACATATAAAAACACCTCAAAGTGTGGACAAAGCAAACCAAAGTAGATACTAAACAAGCATTGAACATCAAAAATTATAGATATGTTTCCGACGTATCAGTATATTTAGTCCTTGTGCATAGCGTTCATCGTGCTTCTATCAATAGAATCTCCTAGATGCTAGAATGGGAAAGAATATTCGATGGTTAGCAATGTTGGGATTTGCTAGTATTGAAACAAATGTTAATTTCGAAAGTTATACGTACACTAGTAAGATAAGATAAGATAAATCTCTAACAAGATGTGGTCTTGTCACAATAGCTTAACCAAACAGTAGTGCATGAGCATAGAATCGTTGAAGGAAAGATTGTTTACATAGAGTACGACCCTTATTACACAAGCATTGAGGTGATTGTTTCTTAAAGTGTATATGGCATGTAGTTTGTAATATCATGTTGATGCTAAAATTTCCATAATTTCCAAAGAAAATATAGTCAAGTAGATACGAGTAACCAACTGATTACAATAAGACATAGTACCAATACAAGGACATGTCTCAAAGGAGAGAGACCAAGAATTTGAAAGATGATGACTTCAGACAACCAAACAAAATAAACAGTCTAGCATGGTCGAGAATTATTTCTCTAAATGTAGTACCAAGTATTACATACGGATTGCATCAGTACATACTGTCACAACAGGTCTTGTTTCTTAGTTAAACGTGAGGCCAGTTCCAAGCGAGGGCATTCGCAAAGGTTGGGACAAACCAAAGCATATGCTTCACCATTCCTGCCTAGAAGCGAGGGTTACTAATTCCCTCCAAGACATTGACTTTAGAAGTAACACCGTAGTCTCTACCACTCAGACTGAAGCAGCATAATTCAGGCTTCCACTCCTTGGAAAGCCATGCTGCAGTTGGTAAGATGTAGACATAGTTTCTTCTCGTCAGATAACTTAAGGCAAGATCTGCACCGCCTACAGACATGATAATCGGATAGTTCACTCCAAGAAAAAGAGAATGTGATCCAAGGTCAGCAATCCTTTCCCATGGATTAGCTTGATTAACCTGACCAGTGTTCATTGAGAACGCCAAGCAGCCAAACCCGAAAGTACAAGTGGAGATAGTGCGGCCGCAGTGTACAACATGAGGATGAGCAACACCAGTACGATGGCGGCAATGACAAGTAAGACAACTGGGATCATAAGAAGTGCCAAGCGTATATATATATATATATATATATATATATATATATATATATATATATATATATATATATATATATATATATATATATATATATGAAGAAGCCTGTAACCATCTGCAGATCTCGCTAACCACCAAAAACCAAAAAGTAGTCATGCTCGTCTCTAGTAGTATTAAGAAATGCTTCCACCAAGTCATCCGTGGCAGCAGGTCGCGCGAAGACCAGCGCATGACCTTGAAAAGGTAGAATGTGTTAACTTAAGATTCCGGTAGCATGATATAGTGAATCCTACTGAAAAATTTCCTTCCAATTGAACTGCACGCAAAGTAGCTCGAACATAGGAAAAACAACTACGGCCTACAATCCTACAAAGCAAACAAAGCATATATAATAGGGAAATACCCAAAATAACGGACTCGTCTTTTTTGAATCAAGACAGGAAATTTTGCCTTGTTTTATTTTAAAAAGGCAAAGAGAATTGACCAAATCATTTGCAAGGGAACTTGCCAAAAACCCGTGCAAATGCAGAAAACCATTGAACAGATTCTTTTCAGGAGCTTCAAGGATCTTAAATTCCTATCGAATGAATTAAAAGACATCCAGAAAAATCTACATAATTCAATCGGATGAATCAAACGACTGCTATAAGAATAAATTCTACGTAAATCCTATGATTCATACAATTCATAGAGTCTAAATAACTACTCGTATTTTCATTTAAACGAAACATTCCCTAAGTCAATTCAGTAAAATAGCTTGGGCACATGAAGCCACTACACTACATATGAAGGAATAATTACCAGGATGCAGAGGATCCCAAACATGAACATTGGCATATAGAGCTGTGGCGAACACCAGTCCATCATGGGTAATTCCATTATTGTAACTGTAAGGGCTCGGGGTGTGGTTAAAAGGAAGTGGAAGAACTGTCCATCCATCATCACCGTCCTAAAGGACAAAAATTCTGACATCGCAGACTGCAACAAGAGAGAAATCTTTATATCTCCCAGTAGCTATGGGAACTTGGCAAATAGTAATCTTCTGCATTACAGCTGCATGATTATTATCTAGCAAGATAGTGGTTGGATGGTCAGTTGCTTGGAACGGCAATGCTGGGAGAGGAATATTGGGACGAGTGTACACGTTGCAAAGCTCCAGCTTGCCTCTGAACCCAGCTGTTGCAATCCAATCTCCATTGGCGCCTACCCACTGCCCAGAACTATAGCCTGGTACCATAGCATCGGACAAGAACTTGTCTAGCAGCGATAGCTTGCACGAGACGCTATGAATTTTGAAGTAATGCAAGAAATCTGGTTGTCCCTTTGTCGAGGGGGAATGAAGAACACATGGGAGGCCAAATGGCAGTGAAGAATCCAATGTTTCACTAGCTTTTGCAGATTCAAGAAAAAGTTTGGACAAACCGATTAGACTGGCGGCTGTGATAATGTTGCATCTGGTTATGAGTTCTTCAAAGGGGCCTTCGGTAAACACGTCGTGAAACATCTTAGCATCATGCTCACTATTCTTGATTGCTGACACCATCGCAAGGCAGCATCTGTATTTTATTGATTGGGGTTTCAGAAGATGGGGGGAATCAACGGTGGCAACTCCCTGACTGAGATGCGGAAGAGGATCCGAAAGCGGCATATGGTGGCAGCAGCGGCACGTGGTGTGGGAGGGGGAAACGCCGGGAAGAGGGGGCTGGGGAATAGGCAAGGGGAAAAGCTATATTAATCAACACTAGAATGGGAGGCCAAATTGCAGTGAAGCATCCAACGTTGCTGTAAGATCCCTCCTTTATAAAGGAAAAGGATCCCTGTGATTGCAATGCTAGTCCCTGGATCAATGCTAGCATCCATAGTTTAAGATGAAGTACACATAAACAAAGGTCATTATTACAGTCATTCCAGAGACAAACATAGTCTTTACAACTCCAAGGCCATAGGCCTAGTACAAGAGTTTGAATAAGTAAATAAGTAAAAGTCTTCATCTTCATGTGCCACAGGCAAACATGTTGAGTGTAGACTCATGACTCCTAATCCTCATCAGAGTAACCTGCAACATCACAAGTTACAGCCACAGTGGGTCAATACATTGGAATAGTATTGGCAAGTGATACCTTAGTACAATTTTTGGTGGACTAGATACTATATGCAATTTGGCTAAGTGTAGCTTGGCTTTCTTTGCTCAAAATAGGTTTTGCCTATTAGTTGAAAACACTAAGTTTTTCTTTGTCAAAACTTTTCCCAAGGAGCCACCAATAGACATTGAGGTCCTTCACCCTTGTTCACCCACAAGTTTTTACTTAGAAAATTGGGATGAGGAGATTCTTGATAACTTCCATGTCTTGATGCTCAAGTTGTCCTTTTCCAGGGACATGGCTAAGTACTTAGATTCTTCCATCTACAGAGGTTGTGCACTTTCCCCACAAGCCTTGGTTTTCACCAAGACAGGACCTTTCAGAAGCCTTCCCTTATACCAAATGGACGCGTTCCAACCTATCATCCCACTACCACCAACTGTCCAAATGGCTAAGTTCTAGCAACCTATGTGATCCTGGCAGAACCCATATTGCCAAGTGGCTGCACTAGAAGCTTCTTAACATTTGGCCTCTAAAATCTCTTTGTTCCTGGGTGGCTTTCCACAAGTCAGACACACAAGGTAAACCATAGAAATGGGCCTTGTGTAACCACTCAACATAAACCATTCCTTCCATTCCACCCAGGTGTTTCATTTACTTAGTTGTTTTATTAGGCAAAACACAAGTCCAAAGACTTAGAAATATTTTTATCATAGCATGTATATTTCACCACCCTTGGTTGCTACTAGCTAGGCTAAGCATGGCATAGATAAGCATCTTTAACTTAGAAATTTCCTAGCAATTCTACAACTACTAGGATTTCCCAACATGGCATATAAGCAAAATATAACATGCAAGACTAGCAAAATATTTCTATTGCTTAGTAGAAAACATAGGGATAAAAATATCATGAAGTACCACTTGCCTTGGTAGTTTGGAGAGTAGCTACACTCCTCACAATCACAATCACTATTGGCACCAAAATCTACACATAAAATCATAACATCAAATCACATACAAAACATATACAAACAAAAATATATGCATGCATGCAATATGATATGTTATGATTTTTAAAACTCAACAAAGCAAGTGTACAGTACTGGTTCATAAACAAGTTCAAAACTTGCCAAACAACATTTACTTAAACCCTAAAACATTTCTTAAACAATTCATATCCTCAAAATAGCCCTACACATGTTTCTGTAAGTAAAACCATTTTAACAGAAGCAAAACATTAAACACATTGCATATTTATAAAGGGCTTGTTCTCTTGATTCCATTGATATAAAATTTGTCAAATTCTAACGTGGGATCAAAAGTTATGGCCAAAACAAATTCAAACATCTAATAGATTCAAATTATGTTTTTAAACCTAAACTGCTGCCACACGTCTTAATCTGATTGGCCCATACCGCTTCGCGTTGGATCACGCTTCTGAGCCGCTGGATCTAACTTAATCGCGCGGCTCAGATTCAATCTTACCGCTTCGCCCACGTTCTATCGTATCCGCAGGATCTAGATCTAACGGCGCTCAACACTTTGACCATCTAGTGGCGGCGCTGGCGGCGGCGACAGGCGGCGGCGCCTCTGTTAGAGATGCTACCGGTGTTCTAGGTCGCGCGGGAGAGGGGGGAGGGGCTTACCAGACTCGCCGTATGCTGCTGATGCTCAAGGTGGCGGTGGTTTGGCAAGGGGCGCACGGAGATGGTCACTGGAGCTCGTCGGAGTTGCGGGCGGCGTCAGTTGCTTGCTGTTGAAGACATTGCCGAGGTTCTGCATCGACCTAGCAAGAGCCAGATGTTTTAGGAGATGCGCAAGGGTCTGGCGATCAAGTCTGTATCAAAGAGGAGGCAAGGGGCGGTCTCATTTTACCTGAATCGCACGTCGGAGTCGAGCGACGGCTCAGGTGCTCGCGGGTGAGAACGAAGACGTCGCTCTGGGTCATGAGAAAGCAAACGGAGGGCATTAGCGAATGCGCAAGGTCATGCTGGTCACTGTGGTTTGAACTAGAGGATGAGGGGCGGTCTGTACTCACCGAGATTCTTCGTCGGAGTTGCTCTGTCTGCGGCGGCGCAAGGGCGATTGCGGGCAGCCTGGTGGCGGAGAGGTGGCGCTAGGTGAGGGGAAATGGCCGCGGTGCAGAGGGGTTTATGTAGGCAGAAGGAGGGCGGCGATTAAGCGCGAAATCAAGGGCAATTTAGCCCGTAGTGACTGCGGCGAGTAACGACGGAGCGAGCATCGCGACCGCATGTGATTGACAACGACGACGACGTGGTCGCAGGGTCCACTTGTCAGCGAATAAAACAGAGAGGGGGTGGGGTCCTGGCGTCAGTCACTCAGTGGGTTCGTCTGCAAGTGAGAAAGAGAGAGGGGGAACCCGGGTGGGCTTACTGGGCTGGATTCGTAGTTGGGCCAGATAGGTGGCGCTGGCCTTTTTCTATTTCTTTTCTCCTTTTCTTTTTCTGTTTTGATTTTCTGAAATGATTTTCAAATCCAAATCAAATGAATTTGAATTCAAAACTTCTCTAGGTTTTTATACTGCAAACCTTGTACTCAAATGTGTGTCAAACACTACTGTTTATTCAGAACACTTTGATCAAATGAAAATAAAAATAAAACCAAGCCTTTATGATATATATACAATAGGCATAATATTGGTTTTATTTATTTTAAACTTTGTTCAAACTTTTGATGGTGCCTAAGTTTGAATTTCAAACCTTACTGAACCAAAACAAGTACTCTTCTCACTGGAAGATAGCACTAAGGCTAGAGCAAACTTACATGAAATAATAAGCATATAAGCTTATGTTTTGAAATGGTTTGTTTGAAATGAAATTCATATGATCATGGATGCATGGATGATATGCATGAGTTTGAAACATGATTTTAGGGATGTTACAAATCTAACCCCCTTAAGGTGAATCTCGCCCTCGAGATTCGGATTGGCTAGCAAATAGGTGAGGGTGGTATTTCCGAAGATCATCTTCTCTTTCCCAAGTTGCTTCCTCTTCGGAATGATGGTTCCACTGAACTTTGCAAAACATGATAGTCTTAGTCCATGTGACTCTTTCTGCAGTCTCAAGAATCTTGATAGGCTTCTCCTCATAAGTGAGATCACTTTCCAATTGTACCTCCTCCAAAGGTATAGTATCCTTCAAAGAAGTTTCTTCCATTTCTGGATGACATTTCTTAAGCTGGCTCACATGAAACACATTATGGACAGCTGACAAAGACTCTGGCAATTCAATTTCATAAGCAACTTCTCCTTTATGACTCAGAATCTTGAATGGTCCAACATATATTGGGGCCAACTTTCCTTTCACTCCGAACCTCTTCACTCCACGAAGTGGTGATACTCTAAGATAAGCTCTATCACCAACTTCATAGGTGACTTCTCTACGCTTAGGATCTGCGTAGCTTTTCTGTCGGGACTGTGCTATCTTCAATCTATCCTTAACCAACTTGACCTTCTCTTCGGCTTCTTTGATAAGTTCTGGTCCGAACAAACTTCTTTCTCCCACACCATTCCATAACAATGGGGTGGTACATTTTCTCCCGTAGAGAAAATCAAATGGTGCCATCTCAATGCTCGCTTGGTAGCTGTTGTTATAAGAAAATTCTGCGTGAGGCAGACTTTCATCCCAACTGGCTCCATAGTCTAGGGCACATGCCCTCAACATGTCTTCAAGAATCTGATTAGTCCTTTCTGTTTGTCCATCAGTTTGAGGATGAAAAGCAGTGTTGAATTCCAACCTCGTTCCCAATGACTCATGTAGCTGTCTCCAAAAATGGGAAGTGAATTGAGTTCCCCTATCAGACACAATACTCTTGGGCACTCCATGTAGGCATACAATTCTACTCATATAGATTTTGGCCAACTTAGCACTTGTATAGGTTGTGTTCACGGGTATGAAATGAGCCACTTTAGTTAGGCGATCCACTACTACCCAAATAGAATCGTATCCTGACCGGGTCCTTGGTAATCCGGTAATGAAATCCATACCAATCTTGTCCCACTTCCAATCAGGAATATGTCACATCCCAAGATTTTCCAAATCTTCTAATGTGAAAAATAAATGAATAAAATAAAACTTTGTTGAATTTCAGGGTGAAAAGAAACTTTTTGAACCCAATTGGAAACTTTCAAACCTATTTTGAACAATAAAATCCTAAAGGGATTTAAAAAGAAAATTAAACAATAAAGTTAAAATATTTGGAATTACTATTTTGAATCTTTTAATAAATAGATTTGGTTTTCAAATGAAAAGGAAGAAATTTAAATAAGGAATATTTTATAAAGCCAAATTAAAACTTGGCCAAGCCTTTGAAATAAAATATTTCTATTGGATAAAAATAGTAAAGGTTTATTTAAAATAAAATGATAAGGATTTATTATCCAAGTTTATTAAAAATAAAGGTTTTACTATTTTAATTAAACATCAAAACTTATTTATTTATTTTAAACAAGTTTTCCAAGTATTCTTTATTCTCAAATAAAACCTACTAAAGTGTTTTGAAAATTATTTGGATTTCAAATGGAGTTTTAAATAAATCAAATCCTATTTGATTTAATAACTAAGATCCATTTTATTTAATTAATAAATGGACCCTAAAATAAAATTATTACTTTATTTTTGGGACTTGGATTTGTGTGGTTAAAACAGAACCAAAACTCACTACAAGTGTGGTGATTGTTTGATTTGATTTGAGTGTTTGAATTGTTTGTTTGAATTTCAAAACAGAAAATAGAAATGGAAAAAAAGAAAAGTTTCAAAACAAAAAAAAATATGAAAACGGACTGACCCAACTCAGCAGGCCCAATAGCCCAGTTCCAGCCCAGCTACTTACCCCACGCGCGAAGCGTTTTTCACACACACGCGCACCCGTGCAGTCCCAGACAGGTGGCCCCTCTCCCAATCTCTCTCCCTTGCTGACAGCAAGGCCCCACCCCTCTTGTACATCGTCTCCACACGACCCCGTCGCCCCTGCCGTTGCAGCCTCTTACTCCGGCGATCAATTCGCGTTAACAGCGGCCATTATTCCACCCCGCAATCACGCTGTCTTAAATGCCTCTGTCTCCTCTTCCTTTCCCCTCAGACCCCGCACTACCGGAGCCACCAGGCTGCCCTGAATTGGATTTGCACCGCCACTGCTCCGACCACCGTCCCTAGCAAATTCCGGCGAGCCCAGCCACCGCCTTGCCTCCTCGACCAAGCTCACACATTCCCCAGCCTTTGGCGCTTCTCCCTGTGTTGTCCGTTCACTCGCGGGTGCCCCAGAACATCGACAACCACTTCGACTGAGCGTCGCCGCGTCTACGTCTCTCTCCGGCGACCTTCCCCTGGTAAGACAGACCGCCCCACGCCCTCTCATTCATGCTCCTGCACTCGCCACACTCGGCAGCATCTAACCGTGCCCTTTTTTTCCCTCGGGACGAACCGCAGTACCACCCCTAACGACCACCAGAGCCGTCTGACGCCGACGACGTCTCCAGCGAGCAATTAATCCCGCTCCAGTGCGCCCCTTCGCCAGCCAGTACCACCTCGAGCTTCAGCAAGACTCTACGAGTCTGGTAAGCCTCGCCAACCTCTTCCTTGCTTCCTGTAACCTTCGCTAGAACCTCGTCCGACCGTGCCCCTCCGCTCACCGCCGTCAGCGCCGCTCGAGTATGGTCAATGCGATTTACACCGTTAGATCTTGATCCTGAGGCTAGGAATAGAACCTGAGCGAAAGGGTAAGAGCACACTTGAGCCGTGCGATCTGTTTAGATCCAACGCCTCAGAGAGGCCTATCCACCCGAACCGGTATCGACCAGTAGAAACGTGCCGCGTGGCACCAGTTCTGTTTAAAACAGAATTTGAAATCAGACTTCAATGCAAATTTGAAAACCTTGTAACTTTTGATCCACACGTCCGAAAATTACAAACTTTATATCATTGGAATCAGTGGAACAATCCCTAGCCAACCATGCAATTTGTTTAGTAAAAAGCTTCTGGTAAAATGTTTGTTTTTGCAGAAACATGTGTATGCTTGTTTAGGTTATAAAAATTATTCCAAAATGTTTTTAGGGTTAAAATCTTTGCAAATTGGTTTGTTGTGAACTTACTGACCCTAGGAACCAACTTGTGGATTTAAAAATGTATTTGGTGAAGATTAGGATTGATTAATTGAATTAGCCCATTTCTAGTCAAATAAAAATATTGATTTTGATATGAAAATGATTTTTGAGAAAAACCATTGGAAAATGTTTTGATTCAAACCTACTGACCCTAAAACACCAAGTTTGGTGAATCAACAACTTGTTTGGTGAACAATATAAATTGTTGCCTTGCCAAAAACATTTTTCCACCACATGAAATGATGTTTTGATTTAAAAATGGATTATAGATAAAACCCTTTGCAAATGACTTTGCCACTTTAGGAAATGACAAATTTGAGCCTTACAATGTTTAGAGTCTAGTAGAAACCACCTTTGCAAATAAAACTAACTTTTGCATGCTTGCATGCATGACTTAGTTTCTAAAAAATTTATGTGTGATTGTTTGATTGAATATTGTTTTGGAATGCTAGTTGAATTGTATTTGCTTGATTGATTTGTAGTGAAGCTAGAAGAGTGTGATATTAGCAAGATCAAGAAGTGAACCAACATTCCAAAAAGGCAAGTGACACTATCATCCAAGTCCTACTATTTTCATTATACTTAGTGGATTTTTTTAACATGCATGATAGGGACTACTATATTTTATGCTATGCTAAATCCTAATAGGATACCCTTATATCTCCCTTAGTGAAAACATTGTAGTTGTAGTATGCTTAGCCCTGCTATATATTTGGGATGGGATACATGATATGATTATATGAAGTGTTGGAAAGATATATGTTTTATATAATAAAACAAGTACTCAATGAACCACCTGGGTGGAAAAGGATACTCAAGATTTGGACAAGGTGGCAACAAAGGGACCCATGTTTATATGGCTATCTTTCTGTATGTGCACTAGAAGAAAAACCACCCAGGGACTTAGAGATTGAACATGTTTCTCGTACAGTGGCTTCCGTGTACAGCCACATGCTAAATGGGCTCTGTCTTAGTCAACTACATAGTGGAAGACCCATGCATTAGCATCTTCAAGTTAACTAGATTTGTGTAAGGGAACATGAAACCCTACATTGGTGCCTGGTAGACAAGCTAGCATTGTGTATTGGGAGGACTCCTATGGAAAGACTTTGTCACATTCTCAATCTGCCAGTACTCCATCTTGGTGAGTACTTATCCAGTGGCCACTGGTGGCATCAAGATGAGAATGTGTCATGTGGGTAAAGTGTACAACTTCTGCAGAAGATCAAAATTCTAAGTACTTAGCCGTGTCCCCGGTTATGGACAATACTGAGCAACTAAGGCCTGAAGCTATGGAAGATCTCGACATTCCAATTTCTCAAAGTTAAAAATTGAGGGTGACAACAAGGGATTTTGAAACACTTGGTGGATTCCAAGGGGTTCAGAAACATTTGACAAAAGATCAAAACTATTTTGAAAAGATAGGATAAAACTATATTGCTTCCTACAAATGAGCCTAAACCCCACTTAGCCAAATATGCATGTATTGAAAGGATCCACTTATATTCTACATAGTAGTGAAACTTGCCAATACAATTCAAATGTATTGACCCTTGTGGCTGCAACTTGTTATGTTGCAGGTTTGATTGATATTAGTGAAGTTGATTGATTAGGATTACAAGTCTACAACCAACATGACTGCCTGTGGCACTTTGAAGATAAAGGACCCCATGCTTATAGATATTCTGCTGCAATGTAATGTAATAGCCAAATGAGATATGTAAGATGTAAAAAAAATTATGTTATTCCTGGTTATAAAGTTGTATTATGACCTTTGTTTCTTGATATTACATCTTAACTGTGGATGCTAGCTATTGATCTAGGGACTAGCATTATAAACACAGGGATCTCTACCTTTTTAAAGGTTGGGAACCTTACAGAATAGGTAGTGGTTGAAGCAAACCTGCTGGTTTCTGATGTTCCGCTTTCACTCTACTACACACATCACACAAAGCAATGTGTTCGGCGATGTCCTTCTTGAGATTATTCCACCAAAATATTTCCTTCATATCTATGTACATTTTGGTGTTACCTGGATGAATGGAATACGGTGAGTTGTGTGCTTCTTGCAAAATCAGTTTCCGAAGCTCCGGATCTTGTGGAACACAGATACGTTTCCCATGCCATAAAGTACCCTGTTCGTCTTCATGGAACCCTTTGGCTTTTCCTTAATTTCTTCAATTTCCTTATCAATCTTCTGGGCTTCTTTGATCTTGTCCAACAGAGTGGGTTGAACATCCAAAGACATGAGATGTCCTTCAGGCACAATCTCCAATTTGAGAGCCCTAAATTGGGCACACAAATCATCTGGCAATTCTCCTTTAGTAAGGCCATTCACAAAAACCTTACGACTTAGAGCATCTGCTACAACATTTGCTTTACCGGGGTGGTATTGCAAACTTAAGTCATAGTCCTTGAGGAGTTCTAGCCATCTTCTTTGTCTCATGTTAATTTCTTTCTGGGTGAAGATATACTTCAAACTCTTGTGATCTGTGAACACGTCACAACGTTTTCCCAAAAGATAGTGTGTCCATGTTTTGAGTGCATGGACAACAGAGGCTAACTCTAAATCATGAGTAGGGTAGTTCACTTCATGAGTTTTGAGTTGTCTCGAGGCATAAGCCACAATTTTTCCGTCTTGCATAAGAACTGCACCTAAACCATGATGAGATGCATCACAATATACTTGGAAATCTTTTTCCAAATATGGCA
The DNA here is from genome assembly GCA_916181665.1 of Avena sativa. NCBI lineage: Eukaryota > Viridiplantae > Streptophyta > Magnoliopsida > Poales > Poaceae > Avena > Avena sativa. The sequence continues at coordinate 123,442,038 of OV702281.1, forward strand.
AACACAAGACTGGTGCTGTCACAAGTCTCTTTTTCAATTCCTGAAAGCTGAGTTCACAACCTTCAGACCAAGCAAATTTCTTGTCTTTCTTGAGCAATTCTGTCATAGGCTTAGCTACCTTGGAGAAATTCTCAACAAACCTTCTGTAGTAACCTGCTAAGCCAAGGAAACTACGAACTTCTTTCACTGACTTGGGAGATTCCCATTCAGTTACAGCTGAAACTTTAGTAGGATCAACTGCTACACCATCTCCTGACACAACGTGTCCAAGAAATCCAACTTCATTCAACCAGAATTCACACTTGCTGAATTTGGCATATAGTTTATGTTCTCTAAGCTTCTCAAGTACCAAACGCAGATGTCCTTCATGCTCTTCTTTGCTCTTGGACTAGACTAAAATGTCATCAATGAAAATGACAACAAACTTATCAAGAAATTCCATGAACACCTTGTTCATCATATTCATAAAGTATGCTGGTGCATTGGTCAAACCAAATGGCATCACGATATACTCATACAATCCATACCTTGTGGTGAAAGCTGTTTTAGGTATGTCTTGTTCTCTTATCTTGAGTTGGAAATAACCTGACCGAAGATCAATCTTTGAGAACACACAAGCTCCTTCTAGCTGATCAAACAAGTCATTGATTCTAGGCAAAGGGTATTTGTTCTTGATAGTCACCTCATTGAGTGAATGGTAATCTATGCATAACCTTTGACTTCTATCTTTCTTCTCCACAAACAAAACTGGGGCTCCCCAAGATGAAGAACTAGGTTGAATAAATCCTTTCTGCAACTGTTCTCCAAGTTGTTTCTTGAGTTCTTTCAGTTCATCAACTGACATCTTGTACGGTCTCTTTGCTATTGGTCCAGATCCTGGTAGCAAATCAATAAGGAACTCCACATCTCTATCTGGTGGCATTCCCGGCAATTCTTCTGGAAACACATCCGGATATTCACTCACAATTGGCACACTGTCTATGCTAACCCCTTAAGAGAATTTAGCATACTCCTTTTTGCTTCAAAGTTGGTCTTGAATCTGATCCTTTTATTTTCTGGAGTTGTGAGTGAGACAGTATGGTTGGCACAATCTATCACTCCCTTGTGCTTAGTCATCCAGTCCATACCCAAAATGACATCCAATCCTTGGGAGTTTAGGATTATCAAGTTAACGGGAAACTTATACTTCCCAAACTCTATGACTAGATCATGACATCCTGAATTCACTATCATTTCTCCGCCAGGAGAACTTACTTTTATAGGACACCCAATAGTTTCTACTGGTAGTTCATTTCTTTCAACAAATGCTCTTGATATGAATGAATGAGATGCACCAGTATCAAAGAGAACAAATGCTGGAACAGAATTGAGTTTGAACTTACCAGCAACAGCATCTGGCTCTTCATAGATTTCCTCCACATTGATGTGGTTCACTTGTTCCTTTTGAAATAGGTTGGGCTTGTTGGGTCCTTCAACTTTCTTTTCTGGGCATTCATTTGCATAATGCCCCATCTTCTTGCACTTGAAGCACTCAACCTGACTAATGTCCTTCTTGACAGGTTGGCTTCCACTGCCACTTCCACTACCACCGTGGTGGCTCTTATATCCACCCGTGTGGTTCTTGTACTTGTCATTGTCATGACTACGGTGATGCTTGTTGTCATGACGGTTGTGGTTGTGGTGCTTGTTGAATTTCCCATGCTTGTGGGATCCTGAGCTTCCACTATCATCATAATGGGAACGTTTGTGAGACGATCCCGAGCTGTGCTTGTCTGAGTGCTTTCTCTTCCTGCTTTCAACTTGCTTCATTTTGTTCTCCAAAATAGCAGCCTTATCACAAAGAGACTGGTATGTGGGAACATATGCCACAGCTAACTGCAGGTTCAGTTCATCATTCAACCCTTCGAGGAACTTTTCTTTCCTCTTAGCATCAGTGTCAACTTCATCCGGTGCATAACGCGCCAGATTGTTGAACTCCTCAATATACTCTGCCACGCTGCGGTGGCTCTGCTTCAGGTTATTAAATTCTTTCTTCTTCAGACTCATCACTCCAGATGAGATATGAGCAGTACGAAAACCATCCTCAAAGATAGCCCATGTCACATCTTCTATGGGAGTGGTGATCTGGAAGTTATCCCACCAAGTGGCGGCTGGTCCTTCTAGCAAATGTGCTGCAAATCTGACTTTTTCTGCATCAGTACAGCCCACAGTTACCAAGTCCTTGTTCATAGAGCGTAGCCAATCATTGGCCACCATGGGATCAGTTGTTCCTGAGAACTTTGTTGGCCTCAATCTCAAGAACCTGGTAAGCATGTCAAAACCCGGTGGGTTGTTGTTGTTGTTGTTATTGTTGTTATTGTTGTTGTTGTTGTTGTTGTTGTTTTGGTTCTAGATGAACGTCGTCATCATTTGCATCAGCTGAGTCTAAGCTGTCATCATTTGCTGCATTTCTGGAGTGATGTTGTTGTTGTTGGTGTTGGGGTTGGCACGACGGGGAGGCATCTGTGGTTTGTTCAATAGAGATAAGAATAAGATACCGATAGATGCTTTCATGCACAATACATCACATAAACAATCACAAAACATGCATCAAAATAATAAAGGTTCAACAACAAGATAACAAGTTTGCAAAGTAAACACACCAATAACAAGCCATCCACATGTTGGATGGTCATTGTGACACAAATAAAGTATGATAAATAAATGATAAATGAGTAGTCAACTCTATTCCTCGGCATCAACCTCCTCCTCAACAAATGTAAGACATGCATTCTGCATTGCGGTCTTGTATACCTCGACATTGGCGGTCAAGGTCTCTACTTTGGCTTTGAGAGCCCTCTTCTGAGAACGAAGCCTCTCAATCACCGTCTGCTGATGCTCGAGCTCGAAGTCCTTGGCCTGCAGTTCTTCAGTCATGTCCCGAATCCTCTTGTTTCTATCCTGGACTCGCTTCTCCTGACTCTTGAACTTTCTGTCCTGGCTCTCGAACTTTGCCTCCATCTCCTTGACTATCTCATCTTGCTCCGCGAAGAGCTTGTCCTTCTCGCGAAGCTGCACCTGGAGTTCGTCATTGTTGAGCATGACGTTGGTCCTATCAGTGTCCACGTGCCTAATGAGAGCCTCTAAGTCCTACAGGTATAGACGAATCAGCTCTGCTGTCTCCCTCGAAGTGTCCTCGAAGTCGATGGCCTCTCCATCCTCATCCCGTCTACCAAAGACGTGGAAGTGAGTACCTCTAACCTGTCGAGAGTGTCTCCCTAACAGACGTCCTATCAGATCCTGCATGACTACCTCAAGGCCTCTCTCCTTGTCATCATGCATGATCTTGAAGATGATGGCCTCCGTGGTAGGCTCAGTCTGGCGTCCGGGCTGATTGACCTTGAAACCCCAAGGTCTTTCCTCTCAAACTTGGTGAGGGGAAGCACCATGATGGTAGGAAGAGGGAGATTGAGCAAAGTAGTGAGCTCAATAATACGAGGACCAAAGCGAGTTCCCTGGAACTCCTCAACAGTGCTGATGGTAACATTAGGCATCTATTTATAAGATAGAAAAAGTTAGAACAACATAATTTAAGATAAAACACAAGGCAAAGCATCACATACATATACTTGGAAATCAAAACACACAAGTCATGGCATACATGGATCCATTACAACAACTAAGGTTCAACTTATTTTAAGCAACATTTGGAAAATAAGGTGTTAAGTGGTGGTCCAACTAACGAAGTACGTTCACAATCCTATCTCACTAGATATGTTGGCTAACACAATATTTCTAGAAGCAATCACTCTATCTTGAGCACATGACTCCATCACTAAGTCTATAATGTCTCCTCTTAAAGTTTGGTTGGTAGCCTCCAACTCTTGGGTATGTTTGTTCTCTTCTTTTAGGCTATTTTGGATGTTGAACATTCTGCACTTGACTCTTTCACCAAGTTCTTTGATGGTCTTCCAAGCTGCATCCCTTGCTGAGTCAAAGAATGTAGGGTGCATCACAGAATTGGTGAACATGCAGAATCCTGATTCCTTGTGGTTGTCTTCCTTGTTTTTATATAAGTGAAGTTGCACCCACCAGTACTCAACTCCTTCATCCATCACAGGAAAGCCTTTGTACACAGTTGCACCATGTATTTCCATTGCAACCATGAGGTCCTTGAGAGCCCTGGGGAATTCTGTCTCACACTCCAAAGTCATTGTCATGAGTGGTCCTTTCCTTATGGCTTCGTTGATGGAGTTAATCTACAAATATAGATGAGAAAGAAGATTAGAAAAGTTTACGAGAAGAATAGACAAGTGTAGAAGTTGTTGAAAAAAAAATTCCTTAGTGGTTTCCAATCCTAGGGTCATAATCCTACAGGCAACACAGTGATCTGATACCATCTGTAAGATCCCTCCTTTATAAAGGAAAAGGATCCCTGTGATTGCAATGCTAGTCCCTGGATCAATGCTAGCATCCACAGTTTAAGATGAAGTACATAGAAACAAAGGTCATTATTACAGTCATTCCAGAGACAAACATAGTCTTTACAACTCCAAGGCCACAGGCCTAGTACAAGAGTTTGAATAAGTAAATAAGTAAAAGTCTTCATCTTCATGTGCCACAGGCAAACATGTTGAGTGTAGACTCATGACTCCTAATCCTCATCAGAGTAACCTGCAACATCACAAGTTACAGCAACAGTGGGTCAATACATTGGAATAGTATTGGCAAGTGATACCTTAGTATAATTTTTGGTGGACTAGATACTATATGCAATTTGGCTAAGTGTAGCTTGGCTTGCTTTGCTCAAAATAGGTTTTGCCTGTTAGTTGAAAACACTAAGTTTTTCTTTGTCAAAACTTTTCCCAAGCATCCACCAATAGACATTGAGGTCCTTCACCCTTGTTCACCCACAAGTTTTTACTTAGAAAATGGGGATGAGGATATTCTTGATAGCTTCCATGTCTTGATGCTCAAGTAGTCCTTTTCCAGGGACATGGCTAAGTACTTAGATTCTTCCATCTGCAGAGGTTGTGCACTTTCCCCACAAGCCTTGATTTTCACCAAGACAGGACCTTTCAGAAGCCTTCCCTTAGACCAAATGGACGCGTTCCAACCTATCATCCCACTACCACCAACTTTCGAAATGGCTAAGTTCTAGCAACCTATGTGATCCTGGCAGAGCCCATATTGCCAAGTGGCTGCACTAAAAGCTTCTTAACATTTGGACTCTACAATCTCTTTGTTCCTGGGTGGCTTTCCACAAGTGAGATACACAAGGTAAACCATAGAAATGGGCCTTGTGTAACCACTCAACATAAACCATTCCTTCCATTCCACCCAGGTGTTTCATTTACTTAGTTGTTTTATTAGGCAAAACACAAGTCCAAAGACTAAGAAATATTTTTATCATGGCATGTATATTTCACCACCCTTGGTTGCTACTATCTAGGCTAAGCATGGCATAGATAAGCATCTTTAACTTAGAAATTTCCTAGCAATTCTACAACTACTAGGATTTCCCAACATGGCATATAAGCAAAATATAACATGCAAGACTAGCAAAATATTTCTAATGCTTAGTAGAAAACATAGGGATAAAAATATCATGAAGTACCACTTGCCTTGGTAGTTTGGAGAGTAGCTACACTCCTCACAATCACAATCACAATCACTATTGGCACCAAAATCTACCCATAAAATCATAACAACAAATCACATACAAAACATATACAAACAAAAAAATATGCATGCATGCAATATGATATGTGATGATTTTTAAAACTCAACAAAGCAAGTGTATAGTACTGGTTCATAAACAAGTTCAAAACTTGCCAAACAACATTTATTTAAACCCTAAAATATTTCTTAAACAATTCATATCCTCAAAATAGCCCTACACATGTTTCTGTAAATAAAACCATTTTAACAGAAGAAAAACATTAAACACATTGCATATTTAGAAAGGGCTTGTTCTCCTGATTACATTGATATAAAATTTGTCAAATTCTAACGTGGGGATCAAAAGTTATGGCCAAAACAAATTCAAACATCTAATAGATTCAAATTCTGTTTTTAAACCTAAACTGCTGCCACGCCTCTTAATCTGATTGGCCCGTACCGCTTCGCGTTGGATCACGCTTCTGAGCCGCTGGATCTAACTTAATCGCGCGGCTCAGATTCAATCTTACCGCTTCTCCCACGTTCTATCGTATCCGCAGGATCTAGATCTAACGGCGCTCAGCACTTTGACCATCTAGTGGCGGCGCTGGCGGCGGCGATAGGCGGCGGCGCCTCTGTCAGACTCTAGGTCACGTGGGAGAGGGGGAAGGGGCTTACCAGACTCACCGTGTGCTGCTGATGCTCAAGGTGGCAGTGGTTTGGCAAGGGGCACACGGAGATGGTCGCTGGAGCTCGTCGGAGTTGCGGGCGGCGTCAGTTGCTTGCTGTTGAAGACATTGCCGAGGTTCTGCGTTGACCTAGCAAGAGCCAGATGGTTTAGGAGATGCGCAAGGGTCTGGCGATCAAGTCTGTATCAAAGAGGAGGCAAGGGGCGGTCTCATTTTACCCGAATCGCACGTCGGAGTCGAGCGGCGGCTCAGGTGCTCGCGGGTGAGAATGAAGACGTCGCTTTGGGTCATGAGAAAGCAAACAGAGGGCATTAGAGAATGCGCAAGGTCATGTTGGTCACTGTGGTTTGAACTAGAGTCCAAGGGGCGGTCTGTACTCACCGAGATTCTTCGCTGGAGTTGCTCTGTCTGCAGCGGCGCAAGGGCGATTGCGAGCAGCCTGGTGGCGGAGAGGTGGCGCTAGGTGAGGGGAAATGGCCGCGGTGCAGAGGGGTTTATGTAGGTAGAAGGAGGGCGGCGAATAAACGCGGAATCAAGGGAAATTAAGCCCGCAGTGATTGCGGCGAGTAACGGCGGAGCGAGCATCGCGGCCGCGCGTGATTGACAACGACGACGACGTGGTCGCAGGGTCCACTTGTCAGCGAATAAAACAGAGAGGGGGTGGGGTCCTGGCGTCAGTCACTCAGTGGGTTCGTCTGCGAGTGAGAAAGAGAGAGGGGGAACCCGAGTGGGCTTACTGGGCTGGATTCGTAGTTGGGCCAGATAGGTGGCGCTGGCCTTTTTCTATTTCTTTTCTCCTTTTCTTTTTCTGTTTTGATTTTCTGAAATGATTTTCAAATCCAAATCAAATGAATTTGAATTCAAAACTTCTCTAGGTTTTTATACTGCAAACCTTGTACTCAAATGTGTGTCAAACACTACTGTTTATTCAGAACACTTTGATCAAATGAAAATAAAAATAAAACCAAGCCTATATGATATATATACAATAGGCATAATATTGGTTTTATTTATTCATTTTGTTTTTAAACTTTTTTCAAACTTTTGATGGTGCCTAAGTTTGAATTTCAAACCTTACTGAACCAAAACAAGTACTCTTCTCACTGGAAGATAGCACTAAGGCTAGAGCAAACTTACATGAAATAATAAGCATATAAGCTTCTGTTTTGAAATGGTTTGTTTGAAATGAAATTCATATGATCATGGATGCATGGATGATATGCATGAGTTTGAAACATGATTTTAGGGATGTTACAGTTGCATCCAGTTTCGAGGAGACAGTGACCCACTGACAACCTATGCCCTACTAATAGATGTAGACGTCTAGACGGTCGGAATAATTAATTTGGACGTGGGTTCCATCTTTGGAGGAGACTAACCTGACTCCCTAATACTCCCTTCCTTTGGAAATATAAAGATGTTTTCGATTAGTGAGCTAATGTATCTAGAAATCTTTTTAATGTGTAGGTTCAAATGAATCAACATAATAAAAGGTGTCTAGATACATTTACTTCACAGACCTAAAACATCTTATATTTTCAAACGAAGAGAGTAGTACAAGAAGCCTGGGGTATGGGTAGTAATTCCGAAATCCGAGCTCTAAATTTTCCATTCACTCCAATGGAACCTCATGTTTGAATTCCTTTGTTTTCCTGTGATTCAAACACAAACTTGATCCAAATTCCTATATTTTTCTATTCCTATAGGATTCAAGAGGTCATGCAACTCCAATCCTATGTATTTCCTATTCCCGTGTTTTGATATTCCTGCAAATCAAACGAGCCCTTAATACTCGAAATTTTTGGGAACATGCTCTATAGAAATGAGAGAAGATTCTAGAACGACGGAGAAGTGTGTTTGAGGTTTGTGCATAAATTTCATTGTGCTAAAGACTACCAATAGAATCTTCTAGATCCCAGAATGGAAAAGAAGATCCAATGGCTAGCAATGTTAGGATTTGCCAATCTTTCATCCAATGGTCGTTGTTCAAAGTTCTACGTATACTATATAGCTGTAAGATGTAAGATAAGATAAGATAAGTGAGGCCAGGTTAATTTATGGGCCCATGCAAAGCATCGTTATATACAGAAAAGCCCATGTGCTCGAGCTAAAATCTTGGAAATTTGACATGATATGCGAATATCATATGTACATGTGCTGATCCAATCTAGGAGTACTTTGCAATGGTCAAGTGGAATTTTGACACATAAAAAACCTTTTGATGCATAGGGATTATGCAGTGTATAAGAAAAGAATCAAATGTTCTAAGATTTCAGCTAACTGAAAACTAACAATGCAATATTGAGAGAAATGCATATGTGCAGTTTCAGTTAACTTTAGCATTGCAAAGGACATTGTTCAGCCAACCTAAACAACATCAATCTACACAAAAACTCTACATGAACTTTCAAAAGTAATAGAAGTCATGGAAGGACACAAGTTACAGGCCGGTACTATTTTACGGTCCCAATCGCAAAAGCACATGTTCATGACAGCTAAACGTTTATGAATTAGGTCAAATAGGCTCAAATTTGTTTGAAATGGACTGATTTGCACCAGGATGCATGTTTTCGGACTGATTTTGTCCACTTTGTAATATTTGGGAATAATTTGCACCCTGGGTGCAAGAAGTTTGACTAAAAGTGTATTTACCTCGATTTTTGGCAACAAAAGCAAGTGATGCAGATCCTCTAACTTGCAGAAGTAGCTCATGTTCAAACTTTACAAAATTTCAGTTTGACGAAATGTTGGATGCATTGAGCTTTGCAAAGACCAGGTGAAACCAACAATTTGCAAAAGGAGTGCAAGGAGGAGAAAGTTATGTGTACCAAGAATGAATGCCTCATTGCATCTCTTCTCAAGCAAACAGAGCCATCGTCAACACGATCTTGAGCCAAGAAGACGAGGCACGAACCACATGGTCGCATGATGGCTGAACTTGTCGGCCCCTCCGATTGCAGGTTCTGGTGCAGACTGGTTAGAAACAGCTATATGAATCCAGTCCACCGGCATATATTCTCCAAAACATAGGCAATCAGAAGCAATGTACACGAAGCCGAGCCTCCCGAAAGGTAGGTTCTTGGTGTGAGGGCCATGCATCACATCATTATTCACAGACCTAATAAGGGGATGATTTAGACCAAGGAAGAGGGGAACATGTCGGAGATGTCTCAGAACCCACTTCGGTTGAGGAAGGTTGGTGTGGCAGCTTCAGCAACGTTGGGATGCTACCCTCTAGAAGATATGGCACCGAAGCAATGGATACAATTTGAATGTCCTACCTGGGTGACTAATCGTCTCCTTCGAAGGAGTTCGTTTGCCCCGGATGTGTATCCACAGCAGTATTGGCCAGAAATAAGCCAGGAACCAGCGTGGGCGAGAATTTATGCGGCCACAATCTAGGCCGTCGATATTGTCGTTGTGCTCATCCTCGTCTATTTTTGGGGCCTGCACCTTCATAGGATCTATATCAACACCTTTCTAATCCACACAACAGAGAACAAATATGTACTATAGTAATTAGCTCTTGCTAACACATTAACAAAAGCAAGTCAAAAAAAAGAGAGCGGTAACTACAGTTGTTCGGTTCGCAGCATGGGAAAAAATCCTATCGCAGGAACACACAAAACCAAGATCTAATATACAAGATCGGTGCAACGATATTGTAGAGAACTAGCTCTCTATGATCAAAAGAGTTAAACAAGATTCGGATCTCGTCGTTGATGTAGTCGATCACTCGTCGATCTCAAGATTGCGTAGACGATCCTTCCGGCTCCATGTTCCGGCAGCACTTCCGCAGTCGGTGGCACGTAGGGTAGTTGATGAAGACCTTCCACCCCCTTATTCCAGGAGGGCGGCGGAGGTTGTAGATCTCCTTGGAATTCCAATAGCACGACGGTGTGGTTGTGGTGGTGGTGGTGGTGGAGGACAGATTTCTGCAGGGCTTTGCCTAAGCCGGAGCAGTGCGGTGGAGGAGAGAAGGCTGCGGCAGCTAGGGTTCTAGGCGCCAGGTACAAGGTGCCAAGCGGGGCGTCCTACTCCTCCTTTCCCTAGCCGAGTTTCTCCCAAAATTGGCTAGGAAGGCGAGAATCGTTCCCCAACACGGCTAGGAAGAAGGGGAGTTGTAAACTTGCCTTTCAAGTTTTCCCTTTCCTTCGCAAACTAGGATTTGACTTTTCCAAACTAGGATTTGACTTTTCAAACTAGGGTTTGACCCTACCTTTCTTGTGCTTAGACGAGTTGGCCTACTGTTTGGTGCAGCCAGCCCCTTAGGGCATGGTGCATTCCAAGTGCCCCCTCTCAGGGTGTTGGACCTTCTAGAACATTCTAGAAGCTTCCAGTCAAAACACCAAAAAAAATTCCGAACCCCGGAAATTGACTTTCCTCATATGAATCTTATTCTCCAGACCATTCTGGATCTCCTCGTGATGTCCTGGATCCAATCTGAGATTCCAAACAAGATTCAGTCTCCAACTCACATTTCATATCTACTCGAACAACATTGAATCCTTAAGTGTGTCTCCCTATGGTTCGTGAACTATGCAGACATGATCAAGACACCTCTCCAATCAATAACCAATAGAGGGATCTGGAAATCCATATGGCTCCCACATATTTCTATGATGACTTTGTGATCAAATGAACCATTTACATATGATACCAATTCCCTTTGTCGCGCGGTACTTTACTTATCCGAGGTTTGATCGTCGGTATCTCTATACCTAGTTCAACTTCTTTACCTATAAGTACTCTTTACCCATTCCGTGATATGACATCCCTTGTGACCTAGTCACATGCTTGCAAGCCAATTGGATGACATTCCACCGAGAGGGCCCAGAGTATATCTATTAGTCATATGGATGGACAAATCCCACTCTTGATCCATGTGCTTCAACACATACTTTCAGAATACCTAATGCCACCTTTATAACCACCCAGTTATGGAAGTGGTGTTTGATGTCATCAAAGCATTCATCCAGTGATGGTGATTAACATGATCTCATGGTCGAAGGATTAAGTTACTATGTATTTGAAAGCTTATAGCAAACAAACTCTAAATGACTTGATCTTCTGCTATGCTAATTATAGGAATGTGTCCATCACATCATTCTACTGATGATATGATCTTATTATTAATAACATCTAATGTACATGATCAGGAAACCATGATCATCTATTAATCAACAATTTAGTTAACAAGAGGCTTACTAGGGACTCTTTTATCTTGACAAACCACACAAGTATTAATGTTTCCGGTTAATACAATTATAGCATGTTATGCAAACATACATCATAAACACAAAGATATAATAATAACCATTTTTATTATTGCCTCTTGGGCATATCTCCAACAGTCTCCCACCTATACTAGAGTCAATAATCTAGATTACATGGTAATATACCTAACACCCATGGCGTTCTGGTGTTGCTAATGCTTTACCCTAGGGAGAGGTTTAGTCAAAGGATCTTCCACATTTAGATCTATGTGTACTATGCAAAACTTTATCACCATCTTGGACATGCTCGCTAATAGCATGAAAACATAACTTGATATGCTTCAGCTTCTTGTGTGACCTTGGCTCCTATGCATTGGCTATGGCACCCACGTTATCACAATAGATGGCCATCGGGTCCAATGCACTAGGAACCACACTAAGCTCCATAATGAACTCCATCATTCATATAGCCTCTTGTGAAGCCTCCGAAGAAGTTATCTATTTCGATTCAGTTGAAGATCTCACCATAATGCCTTGATTTGCACTCCTCCAGCTCACTACTACACCATTCAAAGTAAATATGTATCCAGACTGTGACTTAGAGTCATTCGAATCAGTGTTCCAACTAGAATCAGTGTAACCATTTACAATGAGCTATTCGTCAACTCCATAAGAAAGAACTATATTAGTCCTTCTCAAGTACATTAGGATATTTTTGACCGCTATCTAGTGTACACTCCTGGATCACTTTGATACCTACTAGTCAAACTAACAACATATGCAATATCTGGTCTTGTACACAGCATGGCATACATGATAGAACCTATGGCTGAGGCATAGGGAGTTTTGCTCATCCTCTCTTTATCTTCTGCTGTAGCTGTACTTTAAGTTTTACTCAAGGTCTTATTGGGAAACATGGGCAAGAAACCTTTCTTACTTTCTTCCGTTCCAAACTCCTTTAGAATCTTGTCAGTCTGTACTTTGTGAAAGCGCTATTAAGAATCTATATCTATCTCTATAAATCTTGATGCCTAAAATGAATGCAGCTTTGCCAAGATCCTTCATTGAAAAACTATTATTCAAATAGTCTTTGACACTTTGAAGAAGTTCTATATCATTCCCAATCAATAATATGTCATCCACATATAGTACTAGGAATGCTAAAGAGATCCCACTCACATTATTGTAAATAAAAGATTCTCCATAAGTTTGTATAAATCCAAATTTTTTGATCACCTTATCAATACGTTGATTCCAGCTCTGGGATGCTTGCATCAATCCATAAATGGACCGTTGAAGTTTCCAAACCTTGTTAGCGTCTTTAGGATCAAAAAAACCTTTGGGTTGTACCATATATAACTCTTCTTCAATGTCACCATTGAGGAACGCCATTTTAACATCCATCTGCCATATCTCATAATCGCAATATGCAGCGATCCCTAACAAAATCCTCACAAACTTTAGCTTCGCTACCTGTAAGAAAGTCTCATCGTAGTCAACTCCTTGAATAATTCGGAACCCTTTCGCGACAAATAGATCTTTATAGACGGTAACATTACCATCAACTTATGTTTTCTTCTTGAAAATCCATTTGTTCTCGATAGCCTAGCGACCATCCGGTAAGTCCACCAAAGTCCACACTTGGTTTTCGTACATGGATCCAATCTCGGATTTCATGGCTTCTTGCCATTTTTTGGAATCTAAGCTCATCATTGCTTCCTCATACATTGTAGGGTCGTCGGTGTTGTCCACTAACATGGCATTCATGACAGTGTCATACCAATCAGGAGTGGTACAAACCCTCGTCTACCTGTGAGGTTCCATAGTAACTTCTTTCGAAGTTTCATGATCATTATCATTAGCTTCCTCTCTTATTGGTGCAGGCGACACATGAACATCTTCCAGTGTTGCGCTACTCTTAAATCCAAGAGAAGGTTCAATAACCTCGTCGAGTTCTACTTTCCTTCTAGTCACTTCTTTCGAGAGAAACTCATTCTCAAGAAGAATCCATTCTTGGCAACAAAAAATTGCATTCAGATCTATGGTAGAAGGTATAACCAATTGTTTCTTTAGGGTATTCTATGAAGATGCATTTCTCCGCTTTGGGTTCAAGGTTGTCGGGCTGTAACTTCTTTACATAATCGCATCCCAAACTTTAAGCAATGATAACTTTGGTTTCTTCACAAACCACAATTCATACTATGTCGTTTCAACGAATTTAGATTGTGCCCTATTTAAAGTGAATGTGGTTGTTTCTAATGCATAACCTCAAAATGAAAACAGTAAATATGTAAGAAACATCATAGAAAGAACCATATCTAAGAGAGTTCGGTCACGACGTTCCGACAAACCATTACGTTGTGGAGTTCCCGGTGGTGTCAATTGTGACAATATTCCAAATTTCTTCAAATGCATGCCAAACTTGTAACTTAGATACTCACCTCCATGATCATATCACAGAAACTTGATCTTCTTGTTAAGTTGATTTTCTACTTCACTTTGGAATTCCTTAAACTTCTCAAAAGTTTCATCCTTATGTTATCAACTCATCTATGAAAGTAAGAACATAACGATTTTCACCGCGTGATGCCACACTCATTGGACCGCACACATCGGTATGTATGATCTCCAACAATTCCATAGCTCACTCCATTATTCCAGAGAATGGTGTCTTAGTCATTTTTCCCATCAAACATGCTTCGCATCTTTCAAGTGATTCAAAATCAAGGGATTCAAGAAGTCCATCAGAATGGAGTTTCTTCATGCGCTTCGCTACAATGTGACCAAGACGGCAGTGCCACATGTATGTGGAATTATCATTCAATTTCATTCGTTTAACATCTATATTATGAACATGTGTATCACTACAATCGAGATTCAATAAGAATAGACCATCCATCTTAGGCGCATGACCATAAAGTATATTACTCATATAAATTAAACAACCATTATTATCGGACTTAAACGAGTAACCGTCTCGCAATAAAAAAGATCCAGATATAATGTCCATGCTTAACGCAGGCACCAAATAACAATTATTTAGACTTAAAACTAATCCTGATGGTAGATGAAGAGGGAGCATGCCGACAGTGATCACATCAACCTTGGAGCCATTTCCAACACGCAGCATCACCTTGTATCTTGCTAGTCATTTCTTATTCTGCATCACCTTTCTTCTTGATGTTGCCGTTCTTAAGATCTGCCAGGTACTTGGGGTAATTCCGCTTCCGGTGACCTCTGCCCTTGTAGTAAAAGCACTCAGTATCAGGCTTACGACTAGCATTGGGTTTCTTAGTGGGCATGGCAGCTTTCTTTCCACCCTTCTTGAAGTTACCCTTATTCTTAGGCTTTCCTTGCTTCTATAAATTGGTGGTCTTATTGACCATCAACACTTGGTGCTCTTTCTTGATCTCCACTTCTGCGGACTTCAACATGGAGAAGAGTTCAGGCAATGACTTATCCATGCGCTGCATGTTGTAGTTCATCACAAAGTTCTTGTAACTAGGTGGCATTATAATCAATGGACAGCTCTATAAAAGAAGCACCACTAGTGTATACCTAAAATGTGTTTCCCACAAGAAGGTTTTGAAATCCTTTGTGAGATCCATCTCGGAGATTGCGGGCATCACGCCGCTCCTCGATCGTTGGTCTGCAAAGCCTTCCGGCAAGGATTCTACTGGTTAACCGCGAAGGCGGACACCGACAAGCTGGTTGAGACATGCATGGGATGCAAGTACTATGCCCGACAACCACATGTACCAGCTCAAGAATTGCGAACAATACCAATAACTTGGTCGTTTGTAGTCTGGGGGCTAGACATGGTTGGTCCATTACAGACGGCACCATGTGGGCTTACGCATTTGCTAGTAGCAGTTCATAAATTCACCAAATGGATAGAAGTTAAACCCATTAGAAAGCTTGATGGGGCAACTGCCCTTAAGTTTTTCCGGGATCTAGTGGTGAGATTTGATCTCCCACATAGCATTATCACCGACAACGGCAACAACTTGTCACTCGGATAAGTGGAAGCCTATTGTTGGGAGAAGGGCATCCGACTTGACTTGGCATCTGTGGCACATCCACAGTCCAATGGGAAAGTTGAGCGAGCCAATGGATTAATTCTGTAGGGAATCAAGCCACGTCTAGAGGCACCGCTACATAGAACAGCCGAAGCCTGGGCGGAGGAATTACCATCTGTTCTGTGGAGTTTGCGAACTACACCCAACAGATCCACCAGCTACACCCCTTATTTCATGGTATATGGAGCAGAAGCCATCATGCCTTCTGACATCCTTCATGATTCACCAAGAGTTGCCTCCTACAACGAAGATGACGCTGAAGAATCCAGGCGCCTAGATGTGGACCTTCTCGAGGAAGAGCATGTATTGGCATGCCAAAGATCCGCCATCTACCAGCAAAAGCTACGTAGCTACCATAGTCGCCGCGTTAGGCATCGCTCGTTTAAAGAGGTGGATCTGGTGCTCCGACTTAACCAGAAGAAGTCACAAATTATCCACGCCATGGGAAGGACCGTTCATCATTCGCAAGGCACTACTCAACGGGTCTTACTACCTCGTTGATAGGCCATGCAACATAAGCGTAAGCGACGTGACCCATATGATGACTACCCGGAGCTTGATCGGCCATGGAACATAGCACAACTCCGTCCTTTTTACACTTAGCATATTTTTATCTACTTTGTACCTCTTATATGATCAATGAAATAAAATCTTTGGTTCACTCATATGCTTGGGACTTTTACCTCCTTTAGTGTTCATTTTTGGATCGTATAAAACCTTTATGCGCAAGTTTTTCATTTGCACTTGTGAAAATTCCGCATACAGGCGTTAGCTTAAGTTTTTTGGTCTACACGTTCTTTGTTGTTTCTATGTGGATTCTGGAGTAGTGACTTTTGGCACTCGAAGTCGGCGATTTTGTGCTTAGGTTCTTGACGGTGCCATTGGGCATCATCACCTTAGCACATAGTTATGACTACGAGTCTTCCGACTCATGAAAAGTCAAGCATAAAAACCAGAGTAATGGATAAGCCAGCACTTGCTTAAAAAATATATACATGCTGGAACTAGTACTTAAGTAGCAGGAAACATATTGTTATTTTTTACGTCTTAAGGTGAAACCCGT
Source organism: Avena sativa (assembly GCA_916181665.1). NCBI lineage: Eukaryota > Viridiplantae > Streptophyta > Magnoliopsida > Poales > Poaceae > Avena > Avena sativa. Next base: position 123,458,725 of record OV702281.1, read on the forward strand.
AGTTTTTACGCATACATACACCCAGAGGAAACAAATATTACATAAGTGTTTTTCATTCCTCTGGCACAGGAGACTTTGAGGTAACGTCGTCGGCAGCAGGAGAGTCGTCTTGGTCATCAACGAAGTCGGTGGTCTTGAGGGACTCAAAGGAGCTGGACTGGTCAGTGTCAATGACCTCGAGAGGGACGAACGTGTTTGCATCTACCAACTTGGCAACCCTGGTGTCGTAGATGATGAGCGATGACCAGATAGCTTTGTGATCGATCTTCTGGCCATCATCATCTACGTCGGGTAGACCAGAGGTCACCGTGTCGATGTCAGCATTTTCATAGTGAGCCTTGACCATTGCCAGCGACATCCTTGCACCATCCTAGGTACATGAATCTTTCCAGCTTACGATATGCTCGGGGTCTTGGCGCAGGATCTCCGAGTATTTCATGACAGAATCTACCGCCTTGATGTTGATGTTTAGAGGCTTGGCAATTTCTTTTGCTTGCGTCATGGCGGTGCTGATGAAGTTGTCGGAAAGAACCATGCATTCCTTTGGCGGAGGAGGATTATTGGTTAAACCAATAGGAGCTGCATTTCCAGCCAAGCAATGGAGTACATGAGTTCAAACATAACAAAAGTTCAGAGTACCTGGCTCACAGAAATACAAGACGGATATTGCTTACCAAAGATGCTAGCCTCAGCTTGCTAGGGCGTCTCTGCCATGGAATCCCGTTCTTGTCGGAGGACCTTGTAAGCCTCAAGGTTGCGCGTATTCTGCTCGGCGACAACTTTGTTCTGCTCCTTGAGGATTGCAATTTCCTCCTTTAGTCGGTTGATCTCCGTGTTGGCGGACTCTTTCACGACCTTCATAGCATCTTCATGCATCTTCAACGATTCAACCCTCTCCTTCTTAAGGATTTTGTTCTCGCTATCCAGCAGTTGTATGTGCGTGGATTGCTCAACAATATCCTTTGCCTTGGCAATAGCTTCTGCATGTCGGAGAAATGACAGCGCACAATGAGTAGTCGGAGGTTAATGGCACAAGACCAAGATTGAGTGCAAAATTGAAAATAAAACAAACTCTTGCTCTTGGTGATTTGATCCTTCAAGAAGGCAGTTTTACCCTTTTCAGCTTCAAGGTTAGCACACATCTTGTGGAACTTGTCGTTGGCGACACCTCTCTGAGCATTCTCATTCTGTGAAAAAGATCAATATTACTTAGTCTACTTGGACCATCTAGCCGGATAAGTATCCGCCTAGAGGCTTGGGGGCTATAGTACGAGTTTTTAACTCGGCAATATGCTTAGTCTTTCTTTAAGCATCTAGTCGGAATTTATTCTATTTCAACTAGAGGCTTGGGGGCTACAGTATTAAAATTTACAAACACTGCGTATGCTACTCTAAAAGTATCTAGTCGGAATAATTCATTCAAACTACATACGCGGAAGGTTCATACGTTACCTTTGCAGGAGAGCTTGTAGGCATGGTAGCAGGCTGGACGCTCAGAGTCGGAGGGGCAATGGCGGGAGAGTACTGACTAAACATTTATTTGATGTTTTTATAAGCCCCCAATGTTTTTGAGGTCTTCTTAAAACTCATACTGGCCTTCTTCCTGAGATGTGCAAAAGTATAAGTACAGGAACAAGACGAGCAAGAGACAATGTCGGATGTTAAGAAGATTTCACAACGGTTGGGGGTTTGGTCAACAGGATACCAATCATTCTTCTTTTCCCTGACTCCAGGGAGGCGGTGGACTTCTTGGAGGCTCCACCCTCTGTATTCTTTTTCTTGCCTCCATCGGCAGCGTCAGAGGTGGAGCTCTTCCGCTTTCGCTCCAGAGGGACATCGTCGTCGGACACGATGGTGACTTCCTTCATCTTGGGGTCGTAAACTTGGATAGCCATGCTACCTTCGTCTAGACTTTTTAGCTGTTAAGTGAATCCCAAAGTTTTAGATGCAATGGTTAAGGCAAGATGGAAGAACTGGAGTATATGTCATACACGAAAAATAAACAATTACCTCTAGACACGTGATGCCTTCGAACATGTCGTAGGTGATGGTGAAGCCACACTTCATGTCCTTCACCTTGACTATGTCCTTGAGGCGAAGCTTCACAGAGTCACTCGAAAAGTTATCCTCGGAGATGCGGAGGCTATCCTTCCTATCGTTGGAATATTCGTGCATCAGCTTCATGCGGTGCTGCAGAGGCTGAATCTGCCTGCTAAACCAGCACATGGCTAGTTCCAACATGGTCAGACCCGTCTCTACGAGCCACTCGATCCGCCTTATAGCGCAGGAGGCTTCGTCGTTGGAAGGAAGGAGGGCTTGGGATCTCCATGTCGGGGCTTCAGCTGTGGCTCCATCGACAAAGTCCGGGTACGTTCTTTCTCAGCCAGCCAGAGGGATATCTGGGCCGTAGAAATACGTCCTATGCCAGCTCTTGCAGGACTCGTGGCCTACGATGTCGGGAAATGCCTGCCAGGCCAGATCTTAAAACTAATAGTACCACAATTCCTAAGCTCCTCCTTACTCACTACGGCTTCCCTCTTGACAGTGAAGAAATATATAAATAGATCTAACCTAGGCCTGATTCCTAGGTTACCCTCACAAAGCGCCACATAGTTGCTAAGCGCGAGGATGCTATTCGGAGGCAGGTTCTAAGGTTGAACCCGGTAGTGGCTAAGGACCTCTATTAAGAAGTCGGATATTGGGAGGGAGACGTCATGTATCAGTTGGGCTTTGAGGTACACCTTTTCTCCGGCTAGGGGAGAAGGGACGACCTCGCCGGCCGGTGCCGCCCGCCAGACCATCCCCTCCGTCGCGGGGAGGTACCCCTTGGCGAGCATCTACTTGAGATCTCCTTCGATAATATCGTAGCCGAGCCATTCCCCCTTGTGGGAATCAGCCTCCTCTTCCAGCAGTTCTAGCCCCGCTGGAACATGGCCACCGCCGGTGGTTTCCACTACCACAGAGCGTGGCACTACCAAGCCCTCCGGCAGAAAGTGGACGGAGCTTTCGGCTTGGCCGTGGCCTCGCCCGATGCCACCGTGGATGTAGTAGTCTGCTGCTTCCCATTCGTGCAAAGGAAGGTTGGCTATGAGATTGGATGGAAAAGCTAGGGTTTTTCCTCTGTGCGCGTGGAGAGCTCGAGGAGGCGTTTGCTGGAGGAAGAAGATGATGCGAGGAAGAATGCGGTGAAAGTATAAAAATCACCACGGTTACAATTTATAGTACTCGGCATCAAGATTCGTGCAAATTGATCGAATGGTTGCTGCGTGGACAGCGCGTGCGTGCGCGTGCGCGGAAATTTCGCCACGTTCCCACCGCTACCGCCAAAGTTTTGTATCCTTCGCACGGGAAAAAAGGCTATGATTGTGTTCTCTGCATGTGTGAGTTACAAGGCATAGCTGACCTATGGTCTACGCCTCTCTACTGACATAGGCAGGTGAACCATCCCATCTGAAGATTCCGGCATGGACGGATCCAGTCCGGCTACGAGAAGAGTACGATGGAAGATTCAGCAGTTCTCCGACTAAATGTTGAAGACAGAGAGCATTGTAGGGTTCTTGGGAGGACTACAAGATATTGCTTGATGATATGTCGACATCCATCTAGACGGAGCATTTAATATGGAGAGGCAAGACGGCGCAAGATCTCGGAGTTCTCCGGGGGCTACTATTGGGGATATGCTAAATGGGTGTCACCATTGCATGTCTCTAATCCGAATAATCCAGGTGGCCCATAGTCGGTAGCAGGGCCTATGGCCTATTGGGTGGCCCAGTTAGATGGATCCAGAAGGGAGGCCCATGCCGGATAAAGGAATGCTACGAAGGAGTCACTAGCATACCTGGAGCCTTGGAGTGCAAGACACGTTAGACTAGTTGTGTATCGTGTAGGACTCTGTAACCTGTCCGGCTAGGACTTTGCCTATAACCCTAGGATCTGGCGACTATATAAGCCGGACCTAGAGGAGCCTTTAGGGCACAAGATTACATAACTCAACTCATACCTCGCACAGCGAACAAATCCCTGTAACTCGGCGTATTGCCATTATAGTTATTTATAGCATGAGTAGGATTCCGCCACCATTGTAGTGACCCAGCATACCACTGCATGATGTAGCACACTATAGTCATTGACATAACACCAATGAAACACCATTCACTAGTATTACATCCCTCAGAGTGGTACAACGGAAACACAGCAGGTCCAAGACATGACTATAGGTTATAACTCGACTCTTTACATAAGATCCAGAGAACACTCTAGGTTAAAGAGAGATAAAGAAACTTCTTACAAAGAAGAATCAGAAATAGTCAACTCAAAAACTATCGTACTAATAAGACTAGTATCTGACTATTGGGCTGGCATTGCTACTATTGCAATACTCAACAGAAATAGGTTCTATGGCTAGAGATTATATTCCTATCTAATCAGCAACTTTGTCTTCACTTTAATTGATGAATATGTTGACTTCGTTTACTTCATTGAAGAGCTTGAGCTTTTGATGATGATTCCTGGAGCATAACTTGATGTAAATGTCGTCTTAATGGCTTTAGAATCTATCAAGGGTTAAGAAGATACGTTGAGTACGAGCGTACTCAGCAAGTTCACTAAAAAGGAGTGTTTGATGCACTATATCAACACCCATAGACCATAGGTAGTAGGCAATGCAAGTTTTCGTAAACATTTCTTCAAAGGTTGATTTTATTCTGAAAAGCTATGTCCGTCAGCCTTCACAGGTTTACCAGAACTTTCATGGAGTTCCTTTCCTGCCGCGTTCGTAGCTCCTTCCCGGAACAGGTAGTAACAAGTTACAGTTCTTACACTCTGTAGAAGTGCGTTACTTTTCCCATGAGAGATCTTAAGCTTTGTTGAATGGCCTGGAGTATGTCCCCGTTCATACTTCCATGGTTTGAGGCCCAACCTAAAATCCAAGCCAATCACTGCCCTTTCTCGCGAACCCACATAGAACACGACCCCACAAGAAGAACGACCTTTGTTAATCCGCATAGCAGATAACTATGGTTGACTCCTTGTGGACTCCAGTAAGGAGACAAGAACCTGGTCGCCCCCATCAATATGTGTACATACCTACGACGGTCTCTCTCAGGGATAGTATATACACCAATATCGCGGGGAACTAAGGGGTCCCACCCATGTTGAGTCTCTTATTTACATCAGCGTCACGAGATGGACACCTTGTTCATGTGAAAGGAGGAAGATCCAGCTGACTTCTTCGTCCCATTCCAAATCTCATGGTTAACGTGTAATATACGGCGCAAGAATCACTGGAGACATTGGCTTTTAAGACCTAGATATTATGTTCCTTTACCACTGGAACTTTCATAGTAGGTTATTACCTCATGCTAAATAACCTATAATCATATTAATATGAAAATAGTGTTTTCTGACCTTTTTGAAATGCAGGTGATGACAACACTAGATTTGCAAAATACTTTACAGAAAATAATCAAAGGACATGCGCAAGTGTGAACTTGCCTTTTGTGATTGCAAGATCATGCACTCACGGTCTTCGAGACAATATAAGATCCAATATCTAAAAACAACATCATTGGTCCGGTAAGGACTAATGTTTAAAGAAGCAAGATGCTATTATGCATAAGTAATGTAATGCAATTTGGTAAACTCGAATCCCTGGAATAACGTTGTTCTAGGGTTTGGATACTAGAGTTGGTTTCTTTAGAATGTGTTGTTCTTTTTAGATAAGTTTCACACTTGTGCTTCTTATTGAGGCTTGTGTGTTAGTGAAACAACATGTAATTATAATATCATACAACAATAAGATACATAAATGTGAAATGCTACTCAAAGACTGCTTATATAAGAATTATTTTATCTTCAAATTTTACATTACAAGTAGTGGTATTTATAAGGAACTTAAGTGTTAACAATCTTAAATATACAAGTAAAGTATAAGGTAATGTGATTATGATTAATTGTCATCTGTTGACTATGATAAAAGTCCTTGGGTTTAGTTGTTATGAGTTGGAGATATTATTATAAGATTGTTGTTTGAAATGGCAAAAAGGATAACCTTCTAAGAAAAGGTTTCTTTTCTAAGGATTAAACAACCTTGATAGTTAATAAAATATGGTCGATGTCTCTTGGTGTTTACTCGGTTAGTTTGGTCTTGAGATGCATTAGGTCTTAATTGAAACAGACCAAAGTAAACTATAAAATGCACAATAAATTCTTTATCATAATGTTTATAGTCTTGTAGACTAAAGTTTAACTTTAAGGACATAGATATACTTAAGATGTAATGCTTATGATATTTATTATTTTTTCACGACATAATGTTTTCCTTAAATTTACTTAAGAGTGGTAATGCTTCTATTTGAGTAGTGGTTTCTTAATATTATAATTGAATAGAATCATTTATCTTTTTATAAATGAGTGGTTATGGTTTGTAAACAAGGAAATAATATTACTTAACTACTTATGAATTCACTATAGTGATTTGGCATGTTTATAAATCTGTGATTGAAGTAAGGGAAAAGGTTTTATTTAGTCACAAATTATTCTTAAATATTTTATATTTGATAAGGATCTTTTTAGGAAATAATCTACACTTATGGTTGAATGATAATTCAACAAGATTATACTTAAAATGTCTTGAACCATTTTGACTTCATAATATCAATATTTAAGACTGATACTATTTATTAGACCTCAATTGGCTAATTTTAGAAATATTGGCAAATTTTATTTACCCTTATCTGAATTATCAATTAAGGAAATTAGATTTAAATTCAAGTTATTAGGGTATTAAGTTTTTATTTACTTTAGAAGTGGAATGTTATATTTTTAACATGTAAATATTATTTTTGTGATCATTTTGGTATATTACATTTATTTTTATGATTATAATTAATAAGATAGGGATTTTATAAGATTTATTATTTTATAAACACTTAATAAATAATAGATATTTAATTAAGTGAGATAATAATACATTATTATGGTATTAAGTTATAGTTCTTATTTTTCTAAGAATTTTGATATATTATTTATATTTTTATCATTTACCATTATTAAAATATGAATTATCAAAGTATTATTACTTATAAAATATTTATTAAATAATATTTATATAATAGTTAACATAATAATGTTTGACAATAAAGTTAAATTATAGATTTTATTTTTCTAAACATTTTCATATATTACACATATTTTTCTGAATTATAAAACAAAAGATATGTAATTTATAAGATTTAATCATTTTCTTATTAAATTCTAAATGGTAAATACTTTTTACTCCGATACTAAACCTAGACCCAGTCACTGACTAGTGGGCCAGTGGCCACATCACATACCCAGATTTAGTGAATACATTTGTTACTAAACATATTTCTTGTCATAGTCAATGACAAATGGGACCATGGCCACGTCACATGCCACATGGGCAAGGACTGGTCAAGCGGTGGACCAGGTCAACCTCGAAGTATGCATGACGTCGCTGTGACATCAGCACGTCCACCACCGTCAGTTGGTGGTCGCCGGCGGTGATTTAGGTCGTGGTAGCAAGTGTGGCTAATCTAGCTCGAACGAGTGCCATGTGGTGAACCTTATAGTGGCGGCGCCGCCCACCTATGGTCATCGGAATTCAGTGAACAGCGAGGTCGAGCGGCGGTGGCTACAGTTGGACGGCGGGCGAGTGATACAACGCGAAAGGAGGATGATTGAAGGGTGCGTGAGCATCAGTAACTCACCAGGTTTGCAGCGAGGAGGTTGATGTTGCGAATCGTGGTCGAAATCGGTGGCAATGATGGTTACCGGACTTCGCAAGTAAGGTACCAATTCGAGCGTATAGAACCATAACGTCTTGCATGCATTAACAAGGATACTGAGGACGACATGGCGTTTCTTATGGTGGTCTTAGGCAAGCAAGAGGAGCTTCTGAGCGACGGCGATGAGCATCTCCGGCGTGCTAGGGTTTCGGTATTTACATGAGAGAGAGTGAGAGAGAGCTTCAGAGGGAGAGGGAGTGGATGAGGATGAGCGTGGGTTGCCTCCGTGGCCGTATTATCCGTCCCGGGGTTCCGGCGGCGAGGATCTTGGTGCGAGCGACGGCGGCGCGATCGACAGCGAGCTTCTTCGGGGCGAGCAAGAGGTAGACGATGAGGATTGAGTTGAAAAAAGGTAAGTGGGCATGGGCTACTGTTGGGCTTCGACGGAGTGAGCGGAAAGAGGAAGGGTGTCGCTGCTGGGCGGTAGATAGGTAAAGAGGGAAATGGGCTGTGGCCTAGTTGCGTTTTTCTTTCCCCTTAAACCTTTTACTATTTTCTGTTTTCATTTCTAATCTTGTATTTACACATTTGTTTACAAATTTTTTTATATAATTTATTTGTTAAATAGCTGCAGCAATAATGAAGTGTACTTAAAATCCTTTTTGTGAGATTTTATTATATATTGTTTAGAGTTTCTTTATTTTCTTATATAAGTATTTTTCCTTTTAATATTAGTAGGGCTTTTGTTATGAATTCAATTTATATAATATATCATAAACCTTTTAAAGGATATACTACTACTGATTTGTGAGATGTAGGTGAGAAAAATAATTAATAACTTTAGGGTTTAAGATTTTGTTTATTATTTAGAAACTTTCTTTAAGCTATGCTTTTATTTATTTATGGATAAATGTGGTTTTATAATATCTATAAAATCATTATAAAGGCCTCGTATAATAATTATTATCTATAGTTAATGCCTTAATATGGTGGTGAATAATGTTTAAATAATATTGGTTATGAGATTATATATATACATTGATAATTATGATTGCAACAGAAGTTAGGGTTTAGAATTATAAAAGTTTACCATGAGTTTTAGGAGATTTAATATACATATATCCTTGGATAGGCATGGATAAAGATTAATGGTTAAGACATATTGTCTTCATGCTTGTGTTCATGAATGGTATCGCCATCCAAGATATAATAGTGGGGTTATTCTCTAGGATGGCTTATGAGATAGAATTGATAACTATAGTTTCTAAGTACATATGATTTTGATGTTTTTAAGTGTCAAAGATATGCTTGAGTGAATTTCTATAGGAAAATATTCCTATAGTCCATTGGGGAATAAGATGATGAACCAAACCAATGAGATAGATATTAAGTTTGATTATACCTTTAAGGTGGAGTTTTTACCAAGAATTCCTATCTTTCACCTAGATATACCACTTCTTCATATCCTTTATCATGTGTTAACATGATGAGCTTTACTTCACAAGAATATTCTTATCAATACTTCCTCCTTCTAAATCCATTTGTAAATCCAAGGAGCTTGACACTAAAGCTCTATATGATCTCCTCATATATATAATTCTCATCTCTAGGATACTTATTATGAATCCAAGTCCACTTGAATGTTTACTCTCTTACTTCACAATTACGTTGTAATCTCACTTATAATTCTCAAAAGCTTTCATAATCTTCTCATAACTATACTTGGTTATATCAAACTACTCTACTACTAATAACCTCCCATCCAACCAGTTTTTATTGTTAACTCCATCCATACTCTTCCTTTATCCACAGTCACTAATATTACTCTAATAGATGTATATATAAAATCCTATTTCACCTCAAGTGTTTAGTATTTCCTAAGAGGAATATTCAACTTCTCTAACTCCTTGATTCTCTAGCATCAACTTAATCATACTATCTTATATCTACTTATCTCCAGTATCTTATTTTCCCACTTCACATTATATTGATGTTATTTGTCATGACTAACCTAGTATAACATATCTATACTAGGGTTTAATCATGTTCTATCCACCAATGTCACTTATACATGATATAATCATTCACTCCTAGTGACTTGAGCATGATCATTATAATCCTTAGATCATTTATGGCTTAGGTTTCTAGTTGGCTAATCAAGGCTTCATCAATACAATATTATAGTTGTATTATAATTATCTTCTTAGTATCTCTATCTAACTAAGAGATATTATTCAATAACTACACCTACTTGATCCAATAGGATTACTCCTTGGTAACTATCTTTAATATTCATCCTTATAATCTTCTTTGTTACCACATATATTTTTATTTAAGATAACTCTTCTATCCATTCAAGATTGAGTTAACTCCATCAATTATCATAGTGATTTAATTCTCTTCAAACACTCCCATACTATAGATGATATCTAAAACTGGCATTACCACTTACCTATTCTTACTTCTTTCTCTAAAGGCTTTAAAGTATATGCTATGATAAGGACAAGAGTTGATAGATCAAGAATTTATAGGCTAATACATGATAGATCAATAGTTGATTACTCAAGATTGTTGCACAACAGATATTAGGATAAGATTCAGTAGAGATGATAAGGATTGATATTGAAAAAAAGATATGTGGTGAATGGTCTGGACTTGATTTCCTTCCTACTCAATACAACTAAAGAGTTAAGGTTATATATTACCATGATCCTCATGGTATAAATATATGAGAATAAGATAGGTCAAGATTTAGTTATTAAATTATTGTTACTTGGGTTATTATTCATAGCTTGGTATTCATGGGTTGTTATGATGACTACTATGATATGATCTCTTAAGGACCTAATATTAATCATTAAGAAATGTGTAGTGGTTTAGTTTTATTACATTTGATCTACCCTTAGATCAAATCATCATTACCCAAAAATAAGGTTTTAGCAAAGGTCATTTTGAAACTTATCGCAGTCAACTTGATGATCTACTTCAATTCCATCAATTTGAGAGAAGCTTCAATCACTTTGACAAGTTTTTATTTAAAAGCGCAAACATTATTCGAATCTTCTATGCATGAATGCAATGCACACATCTGAGTTCAGCTTATTTCTAAGCTCCAATGCTGGGATGTTACAACCATCGTGGGATCTGAACTTGGGTAAGTTGTGTTACCTCGTAACCGCCAACCTTCCCACTTACCCCACATCTCTAAACACGCACTGTGAGGACCCCTCCATGGCGTACTTGTCGTCAATACCACGGCAGTATGATTGGTGTTAGTATCAGGTTGGATCCAAATAGGTATTTCTTATCTCTCTCTAATAGCCGTCAGTTGTATCGAGTCTCTATAGGTTATTTAGTCCATGCTGCGCTACCACTTTAGTCCACCATACCTGTGTAGGAGAGGACTCCCGAATTCTAAGACTCGTCGTGTACTGGCCTCAGTAATGACCGCTCTCTTTTTCCTTTGCCCTTTGTCGGCACCCCTTTTGTTTAAGAAGGTTCTGAGATCGACGTCGTTAGTAGGGTTACCCTTCCGGCTTGGCCTGGGCAGGGTTATGAACGCCATTAGTTATTCTTCAGGGCTCTTAGCCCAATTTGCATCTTATCTATACTCGGATATTGTATAGTTTTCAAGGTGATTTGGATCTTTGTACTATATATCTACATTCTTGACTCGTTAAGTCGTTGTTGTATATATATGTTCTGTGGGTTCCATCGTGGACTATTGTGTAATGATATTACTTCGTTTTCCACCCGCACGCAAGTGCCTGGTGGGCACCTTTGAATCGTTTCTATGCGGGTTTGGCGGGAATCACTAAAGCTTGCATAGGGCCGATCAGACGGTGTTACAAAGTCTCAACGAAAATTGGTAGCCTTTGTTGCCATCAGCAATTCCGAACATCCAACAACGAAGCAGAGTACGAGGCCCTACTACACGGGATGCGGACGGCCAAAGAATGTGGCGCCACCATACTGGTCATCTACGGTGACTCCAACCTCGTCGTGCAGCATACAATGCACCAGTTCGACACTGTCAGCAACAATATGATTGACTACTATGATCTTTACAACACACTCGAAGGTGACTTTGATAGCTATGATCTTCAACATGTTTGCAGTGAAAGCAATGAGGAAGCTAACACACTTGCCAACATTGGCTCTACCTGCGCTCTGGTTCCACCAGGCGTGTTCCTGGAGCAGATATGCGAACCTCTATCAAGCGCAAACCACCCAAATACCCATTAAAAGCAGCTACACACTCGGGGTCTACACCACCCGAAGATTCTGGACCACCCACAGAAGGGAGACCAGACCCCCCCCCCCACTGAAGGCCCCATGGAGGTCATGCTCTCGATGCCTCCTGGACTCAACCGTACATCACATACCCACTGAGAAAGAGGCTGCCAAATGAACCAACGGACACGCGACACATCACTCATTGTTCCAAGGCCTTAATCATCATCAATGACGAACTCTACAAACAGAGCATCACCGGAGTCCTCTAGGCGACGTGTCACCAATAGTGACGGAAGGATGATGACCCACAAGTATACGGGGTGTATCATAGTACTTTCAATAAATAGGAGTGTCGATCCCAACAAGGACCAGAAGGTGTTGAACAGTGGTATGGAGCAGGAAATCCCTGTGAATACTTAGCAAACGGATTTTTAGTGGTTTTCTGATAAAGCAACAAAGCAAAGTGCAAGTAACAAAGAACAAATGCAGCAAGTGGCCCAATCATTTCTTAGCAAAGGACAAGCCTGTGGAAATACTTATAAAGACCAAAAGTTCTAGAGGACACATGAGAATTCTGTCAAGTGCTTTCGCTTCATATAGCTGAGTACTCTTCTTTGGTGTTGTAAATGTTGTGTGGGTGAACCTATGCTAATGTACCGAACGTACTTGGACTAATACATACTTGTGATTAAACCCCCTACAAACATCTATAACTACAGGAAAGTAATTAAGATATAAATCTAACCATAGCCTTAAACTCTGAGATCCTACACTCCCTTGTGCAAAGGTGTCCTAATGGGGGTTCAGGTTTCTGTCACTCCGGAAACCCCACAATTAGTAGACAAATACACAATAAATTCCCCTAGGCCCATAAATGGTGAAGTATCATGTAGTCAATGTTCACATGACACCACTAGAAGAATAGCACCACAACTTAAATACTAAACCATTGAATAATAACTCAACACAAATCCACTAATAACAACATGACTTCTCCCATGTCCTCAAGAAATAAACGAACTACTCACAAGACATCATATGGATCAAGATCAAAGATGATATGATAATGGATAATAATCTGAACATAAACAATAATCCAATGGTTCCACTCACAAGTATCAACTACAATAGAAATTAACACTGGGAAAGTTTCCCCTAAGAACTAAAGCAATATCCAACACAATTGTTACTGCAGGACGGAGTGGTGATGATGGTGCTGGTGGAGATGATGGTGTGGATGATGATGATGATACCGATGAAGCCTAGCTTGACGATGGTGTTGATGGCGACGATCTCCCCTCTCCGGGAAGGAATTCCCCGGGCAGAAATCTGTCTGTCGGAGAGATCTTTTTCTCTCGGTGTTTTCTGCCCCACAGAGGCGGAGGAAATCTATCTGTGGTCGCTCCCCTGGCCTTAGGGTTTCGTAGGGAATATATAGGCGAAGGGGCGGAGTCGGGAACCGGGCAGGTGGGCCACACCTTCCATAGGCGCGGGTTAGGTGGGCCCGCGCCTAGGGGGTGTGGGCCCCCTGCGGCCCTTCTTCGTCCCTCCTTCTGGCTTCCTCAATCTTGTGGAAAAATAATATTTTCCCATATTTTTCTGGTATTTTTCCGATCTTCGCGAAATTGCATTGAAACGCCCTCTTTTCCATCAGAATCCAGACTCCGGCAGTCCATCCTCCAAGAATCATCCAACATGCATAAACAGTGGAAAAGACATAAGTAATACCTCATAATAAGACATATATCAATGAATAGAGGTAAATTATGATATAGAAAGGTGATGCAAATTGGGCGTATCAACTCCCCCAAGCTTAGACCTTCGCTTGTCCCCAAGCGAAAACTGAGCTCAGTAAACATGTCCAAAGGTTTATGGAGTGAAGTGTCGATAAAAAGAATACGAACAAGAAGAATCACACTTACCATTACACAACTCATAGAAGAACGCAACTCACCATTATATAACTTAGCTTGCTACCAAGTACAGCAGTCACAGTAGAGATGCATAAAGATAAATCATAATTGGAATTGGCAAACTTGTTCTTGGTCTGAGAACACCTGGCAAACAGTTTCTCAAAAATATTTTTGTAGAAGTTTTTCAACAAGAACACTCTGTGTTCAAAAAGGTTTTTCACAAGTGAAGGATTTCAAAGTAATAATCAATAGCTAAGAGTTTTGTGCAAACAAGAAAGATAGAGAACATGATTGAATAAATCACCATATGAATGCTTGAAACACAACAACTCAAATGCTTGCTGGAGATAGATAGGAAGTAGGTTTACTGACTCAACTTAGAAAGTAGGAGAAAGTTCCCTTCATAGAGGGTAGCAGGGATTAGAATTCATAAAGAGCTTCCAAAAGATTATGGTACTTACTAGCTTTGAGCCCTCATTTCCCCTATCATAGGCATCTTGAGATGATTAAGGTTAAAGTGCATAAGGATGGAGTATATGCTTGACGAAATATAAGTTGGCAATCTCATGTCCCTTGAATATGAGGCCACTCCTCATGCTACTCAACTTTGGTCATCGTTAAGTTCTTTCCATTGTAAGTACATGCGTATCATAGAGAACCGCCAACGGGGTACCCCTTGCACATGGTACAGGAGCTATCCCATAACCAAAATGACAAGGCAAGCAGACAATGAGCATCTCAGCGATCTTTTTATTTACTATATGCATAGCTTTTTATTGATGATGCTTCATAGAGAGCTCACCATGGTGATGCTGCAAGTTTCCACCATGATTAGGCATGGCTTAGGCTAGCGGCCCAGACGTTTCTCTAACACAAAATACAAACTCCATGGACTTACAAGTTCCCTCTTTATTTCACACCGTTGACATCCATAGACAAAAGAGCACGATATAAACTATGTACAAAGTATAGGTGCAATGTTGAAAACATTCCCCGTGACAGCACGGTTCTGCTAATTCCAATGTATAGATGCAAGCATATACAACTTCAATGGAACAATGGTTCTAGTCTATTAGGGGCAAGAAAATAAGGTGTGCCATCAAGTTCGTGAGAGCTTTACTAACTAGTTTTCACATAACAAAATACCTTTTAATTTGAAAGGTAGATGAAGCTTGAGAATTTAATAGGAATGGCAAAATCTACTAAGTAGATATAGTGGACACAAATGGCACATGTTTTGGTTCAAAGGGTTTGGAAACATGAGAAGTATGCCTTCCCAAAACAGGTTTTTGGCTAGCAAGGTTGGGTAGCAAGCAAGAGAGTTGAATGAAACAAGCAAATATACAAGTAATAAAGCTAAACATGCGATCTTACTTGAAGACAGAAAATATCTTAAATGAAGAATACTAATCTTATGAGCCAACAAGAAAGAAAACAAATGGTACAAAATACCTGTAAGCTTTTTCTCTTTTCTCTTTCAAAGTAATGCTACTGACCAGAAATCGGTTTGCCAAAACCAATTTAGATCCACTTGATGATCCCAAAGAGATGCCAATACTGATCAACAAGATCCATCATATAATAGAGATTGCAAACTAAAAATAAGAAGTGCAAAAAGTTAAAGATGAAGCTTCTCATTAATATTCCAATAAAGGCACTCACACCAAGGGATACATAGATAATCAACTAATGGAGAGATACTTCCACGTGCAAACCAAACTATAAGATAACCTCTCTACCAAAGATATGAATCCACTAAAAAGGTAAAAGATAATGGTGGTGATACCGCGGCACTCCCCATGCTTGGAACAAGCCAAGGGGATGCCAAACCTGATGACAAATTACTCTTTCGGTGGTGGTGTTCTTTTGATAAGCTCCTCAACTCCTCAATCTCAAAGGTTAGAGTACGAATTAGATCAAAGTTTTGCTCTATACGGTTCATGATCATGTCAGACCGAGAATCCCAGTTCTTGTTATTCTTTCCCCATTTTTCTTCCTTAGCATGTTCCTTCTCTGCATGGTTGGAACGAGGCATATCCCACATCAAGGGCAAATTCCCTTTGGGCACATATTGATATTAACGCTCATGTATAAGAGTATGGAAAGGTCTCTTGGTGAGTGGAGGAGATGACCGTGGATTGTAGACAAGACGCGGAGGTTTCCCTCCTGTAGACATCTGTGTTGTCCTCTTAAGCTTTCTAGGTATTGCCACCAATCCAATGCTTGCGATGGTAGCCCGAGTGTCCGGTTGCTTGTCCTTTGAGGTGACCCAACATACGACTGCATGTGTAGTACACTATAGTCGTTGACATGACACCCACAGAACACCGTTCCGTAAATATCACATCCCTCAGAGTGGTACAACAGAAACATTGCGGGTCCATATTACAAACATTCACACATTATTATTATTACAATACCAGAAGTTCAAGACTTCAAAAGGTTTCAACTTACAAACCAAAATATAAAGTGTTTCAACGGAATTTAAAAGTAGAAACTCCGACTAGGAGTTAAGCTCAGTATCCTATTCTATAGAGTTCATGCTGCTCGGCTCTGTTGGTTACTACTAACTAGGATAATTAATTGGATTCGTTATCATCCACACCATAGGGTATTTCATAATCCACCCCTTCAACACCTCCTGACAGGTCAGGCTCCTCGTAGAACACATCTTCTTGACATTCGGCTGCATACATTGGCACGTCTTCGGGATCCTCAGAGTCTAAGCAAGGGATCAAAGGAAAGGATGAGTAATAGCATTACCCAACAAGTTCATTATATGTAAGGTGGGAAGTTTGATGCTCTAACTACCACCTCAGACTATAAGTCCTTGGCACTATGCAGTTTTTGTAAATCTTTCTTCAAAGATTGATTTTATTATAAATATCTATGACCATCAGCCTTCACAGGTTGACCAGAACTTTCATGGAGTTCATTTCCTGCCGCATTCATAGCTCCTTCCCGGAACAGGGAGTAACAAGTTACAATTCTTACACTCTGCAGAGGTGCGTTACTTTACCCATGAGAGATCAACTCTTTGTTGCACAACCGGGCGTACTTTCCCGTCCATAATTCTATGATGTGGAGCCCAGTAGTTGGTCCAAGCCAATCACTTCCCCCTTCGCAACCTCGCATGCCTCCTTGGTGTACACCATGCCCACATAATGAATTACGGCAATGGTTTGTACAAACCGTTAGATGCCAGAACTATCGTGGCACGTTGAGGGTTCCCACCCATATGTTGCATATCCTCTACGAATTACCAATTAATATGCACGCTATGAGGATAACAGCCACGACCTGCACATCCGGCTTCATGCGAGAGGAAGAAGATACAGCCGACTTCTCTGTCCCATTCCAAATCTCATGGCTAACGCGTAATATACGGTGCTAGAATCACTGATGTCAGGGGTTATTAAGTCCCTAATTGATCATCATTGTTGCAAATAGAACCCTAAGTTCTATTGCTCCAATATATCATCACTTAGGATGATATCTATGATTTCTTTAATTGTGAAAATAATATTTTCTTTCTTTGGAGTATATATTATAACACACAATTTGCAAATACTTTGATAAAGACTCTTCAAAGGATATGAGCAAGTGATGAACTTGCCTTGTGATGGAAAGGTAGTGAAGTCTGATGCTTGCACTGGACCTTGATCTTTTAGGTCTACAAAAACATCATTATTGCCTGGTAAGGACAATATTTAAAGAAGCAAAATGATTATGCAAAGTAATGTAATGCATCATTTAGCTTTATATGTATTCTTTCCCATTTATTTAAATTATAAAAATTCTTTTAATGAGAAAGAATTTATAAATATTAATTTTTAATATTTATTGAATATTGTATTCTTTTATATTATTTTAATTTATTTGCTTTTTATTTAATTAATAATTCCTTTAAGAATTATCATTAAATACCAAAAATTAAAATTAAATATTTGTTTAGTATTTTTCTAAAATACTAAAATATTAATATATAATGAAAGTGATTTTTATTTATTTTTATCATATCTCAATAATTTTGTAAAATTCCATAAGGAATATTTAAATTACGAAATTCTTAATAAAATTTATATGTTTAAAATTTTATTTATTAATTTATTTGGATAGTTTAGATTATTGTGAATCCAAAAATATTTTATTTATAATTTTTGGACTTTTATCTTAATTTCTAAAATTTATTTAAGTTCAGGAGCATTTTGGTCTTTTCCAATTATTAAAACAGGCTCTAAGAGATTTGGGCTTTTAGCTTAGTTTTATTGGGCCCTTGTGGCCCATTAGGCAAGTCAAAACAACCACCCCGAAGGGTCCCTGGCCCAACCCAACCCATCACTCCTTGTCTCCCTCTCGAGCTCACCTCCCTCCTTCTCCTTCCCCGACCCCGTGGTCAGCGGTGCTGTCATCGGCGATTCGCATCGTCGTGGACCTTCCTGGTCGCCACCGTGGTGTAAAATGAGGTTGTGTACCCCGCTATTTCCTCCTGTCCAACTGGATTTGGACTTGGAGCCCTCCTGTGGCCAGATTGATGTCGTCCCGAACCCTAGGGTTTGGGGTTGGCGTTGATCTAATGTCGCCGCTGCTGTCGTGTGCCATGGAGATGCTTCTCGCCCCCAAGCATGGCTATGGTCACCGTCGTGGTGCTGTATGGGTCGCAGCGCCCCCTTTGGGGTGCTCCCCGTGCCGCCATGGTCGTCGGCCCCTTTGCTTCCTCTTCTATTCTAAAGCGAGGACCTTCGGTGAGTGCTTCCTCTCCTCTCGTGCTCTCTGTGCTAGGCCCTCCCATGCTAGATGTTGGTAGTGGCCTTCCTGGTTACTATCCTATCCTGATTAGGGTTCTTGGTTCTGCTTAGGGTTCATACCCTGCTGTTGATTAAGTAACTGATGAATTGGATCATGTGTTAATGATCCTTAAACCTGTTAAGTGGTGACTTGATGTGGCTTACTGTTGATGGTTAGCTGTGGTGATGCTAGTGGTTTATCAGATGATTCTATGGATTAATTTTGATATGGTCAGATGATAATGTTGCTCTAGAAGCAATACTTGGAATTCTAGTGGTTTAATAACACACCATTATCATTACTTGGTTAATGACAGTGAGTGTTATGTGATGAATTCACTATATTAGCACTTGTTGGATTTAAGAATTCATATGTAGTTTTATATCAAATGGTTTCAAACAGTGAAGATATACATAGGGAGTTCTTAATTATGATTCCTGTGATGACAAGAAAATGATTTGTAGTTGGTTGGTTGAATCTGTGAAGATTGAATGCTTAATCTGATTAGTGTAGAACTGTTCTTGTGACACCATCTTTGTATGGCACACAAGATTAGATTCTATTTATTGGTTTGGTTCAAGCATAAAATGAGTTTGGCATTAAATATAAGTAGAACCTTTTTTTCTTAAATCCCTAAGACCCATGATGTTGGTCTGAGGTTTAGGGATTAATCCTTTAACTTGTTGATTCACATGGATGGGTTCTGGTAGTGATACCAGCTACTGTTTCTTGAATCAAAGTTTGGGAAAAATGATGGTAGGCTTGATCACTTGTATAGATCCATAAGATTAAATTCTAAGGTGCTACTCTTGTCTTAGAGATGTTCCTAGAAGTTTAAATCTTAGCTATGTTCATTCTTGAATTGAAATATAGCTTGATAGATAGATCAATGATGTTGTTCGGAGATTTAGTTGGATCCTTATACTTTTCTGATTGCTTTTAGAGTTTAAAACCTCAGTGATGGATTCACCCCACTTGGGTGCTTTCTGAGAGTTTGAATAAGAGGCAAATCATGTATGCTTGTCTAATCTTAGACAGATAGATCATGTGATGGTCTATTTACTCACCACTGTCACTTGATGTGGGGTTTCCTGTGGTTGATCTTGATCTGATGCTCCCCTGATATTTCTAGCTCCTAGCTTGTCCTTGATCTATCCCTTCTCCTCCTGGTCCTGATGTCTTGATCTTGGTCTTGCTATCCACCTGATCCACCCCCTCCTTATGTCACCATTTTTGTGGTGTGATCCAAGGTTTTGATTGGTGTGATTTAGCTTGGCTTTGGCTGGTTTTAGCTGCTGGCTGCTATTCTTGGTGTGTATGAACAAGAAAGTGATGTGGGGTTGTATTCCCATGGCTGTGCTGATGGTTTTGTTTGGTTGTGCTGTTGTTGTGGTGCTGATAGCACACACCATGCAGTTTGGTGTGTGTGCTTCTTGTGTGCCTGCTGCACAAGATGTGGATATGTTCTGAATTTGAAAGTTACTTTCACCATGTTACCATTTACTTGGATGGTGAAACTTGCCCCTCCTTGCTGTTTATTTGACTTATGGCTTAAAATTACGAAAGATATATTCTTTCATATTGGTGAAATTTGCCCCTTTTTAAAAGATTACTCAATGATGAACCTTGATCAGTGCACTTCACTGTCAAGTCTGAGAGTAATATTCTTTTAACCTTAACTTTCTTTCTTTTGTTTATGTTTATTTTGCAGGTACCAAGATTTGAAGATCAAGACTTTAGTTTAGGTTTTTATTTTTTATTTTTTTAGAATAGTCACTTGTAATAACTCTCATATTCAATTGTAATCTTTAATTTATTTATTTATTACTCTTTATTTTATTATTTTGTAATAAAGATTGTACTATCATCAATAAAGAAATATTATTCTTTATTTATTTGCTATTGTAAAGATTGTGGATGATTTTCATAAGTTACATTTTGTAACTTATTTATTGAATAAAATTATGAAATGGAGATTCTTATTCTTAATTGCTTTCTTTATATAAAGTTTGAGTTATTATTGGTTAACTCTTAATTAAATCAAATACTCAAACATCATTCAAAAATCCTTTTGAATTATAATTCAAACACTCAAGTTTTTTTAAATTCAAATTTCATTTCCCAAAACACATAAGTCCACCAAGAGAATATCAAAGTCTATAACAATCATCCTTCAAGATTATACCTAATCTCAAAGTATGAAAGAAACCTTGATCACTTTACGTTTTTTATTTGTCGAACAATTTACCCACATTTTCACAAATGAGTGCATGCAACATTTAAAATTCCTAAATCTACCCTTCGTTAGTTCCTAAATGCTGGTATGTTACAGACTTCCCCCCTTAAATTAAACTTTGTCCCGAAGTTTGCTGAAGTGTACCTGAATAATTCTGGATAGGCTTTTCTTAAATCCTCTTATCTCCCAAGTGGCTTCCCTTTCAGGGTGATGTTCCCACTGTACTTTGCAATATTTGATTTCTCTATTCCTCAACCTCTTCCAGTTTTCTTCCAAAATTTTACAGGGCTTTTCAACATAGGTCAATTCTGCTTGTAGTTCTATCTACTAATGTGTGATTGCATCATCCAGAACTTTCAAACATTTACGAAGTTGTGACACATGGAAAACATTATGCACTTGAGCCAATCTTGACGGTAACTCTAAAGCATAAGCTATAGTTCTGTTCTGACTCAATATCTTGAATGGTCCAATATATCTTGGACTCAGTTTTCCTTTAACTCCGAACCTTTTCACCCCTTTCATTGGACTTAATTTCAAATATACCATGTCTCCTACTTCTGGATGCCAAGATATTCGACTTTGATCAGCATAACTTTTCTGCCTAGTTTGAGATATTTTTAGTCTATCCCTGATCTTATCAATGATATCTTGTATTTCCTTGATATAGTCTGGTGCAAACTCCTTGCTACTTCCAGGCTCATACCAACATATTGGTGATCTACACTTCCTTCCATACAGAACCTGATATGGAGTTGCCTTCAGACTACTCTGTTAGCTATTATTGTAGGAAAATTCTGCCAATGGTAGATGATCTTCCCATGTACCTCCAAAATCTAATGCATAAGCTCTCAACATGTCTTCTAGTATCTGATTTGTTCTTTCTGTTTGTCCTCCTGTCTCTGGATGATAGGTTGTGCTAAAATCTAATTTGGAACCAAGTGCTTCATGCAATTGCTTCCAAAATGTTGAAGTAAGCACATATCCCCTATCACTTACGATCTTTTTGGGCACTCCATGCTTACTTACTACCTCTTTGATGTAAACTTCTACTAACTTCTCGGCATTATCTTTTTGATTTACCGAAATTAAATGTGCACTCTTAGTGAGTCTGTCCACAATTACCCATATCATATCCTTCCGTTTAGGTGTCATGGGCAATCCTGTGACAAAGTCCATACCTATTTCTTCCCACTTCCATTCGGGAATTTCCAAAGGTTGTAATGGTCCCGCTGGACTTTGATGTTCAGCCTTCACCCTTTGGCAAGTATGACATTCTGATACATATTTAGCAATGTCCCTTTTCATGTTATTCCACCAGAATAGTTCTTTCAAATCCATATACATCTTAGTACTTCCTGGATGTATAGAATATGGTGTTTCATGTGCTTCTCTGAGTATGACATCTCTAATCTCAGTCACATCTAGAACACAAATATGGTCTTGAAACCATAAGGATCCATAATATCCAAGGCGAAGAACTAATTTTTTCCCTTGACATATCCTCCGAATTTCCTCAGCAATAAAAGTATCTTCTGCTTGATGTCTGAAAATTTCATGCTTAAGATCACTGTCCTGCTCTGCAACTACCTGCATAGTAGCTAATCCTCCAAGAACCTCTATTCTAATGAATTGAAGCTCTAATCTTTCCAAGTCCATTTGTAACTCTTCTGGTAGCTCCCGATTGCTAGGCTGAATATCTGCACTCTTTCTACTTAAAGCATCAGCTACAACATTTGCTTTCCTTGGAGTATAGTTTACTGTTAAATCATAATCTTTGATTAGTTCCAACCAACGCTTCTGTCTCATATTCAATTCCTTTTGAGTGAA
This sequence comes from Avena sativa, assembly GCA_916181665.1. Taxonomy (NCBI): domain Eukaryota; kingdom Viridiplantae; phylum Streptophyta; class Magnoliopsida; order Poales; family Poaceae; genus Avena; species Avena sativa. Next base: position 123,481,476 of record OV702281.1, read on the forward strand.
GAAATATTTGAGACTTTTATGGTCAGTGTATAACTCACATCTGGCTCCGTAAAGAAAATGCCTCCATACTTTTAGCGCAAAAACCACTGCTGCTAACTCTAAATCATGAGTTGGATAGTTGACTTCATGTGGTTTCAGTTGTCTTGAACCATAAGCAATCACTTTCCGATCTTGCATTAACACACAACCCAAACCTTCTTTAGATGCATCACAGTATACTTTGAAGTCTTTTCTTGTTTCTGGAACTGCTAAAATTGGAGTTGTGCTTAACCTGGTCTTTAACTCCAGAAAACTTGCTTCACACTTCTCATCCCAATTGAATGGTGTATTCTTTCTTAAAAATTTGGTCATTGGTCCAACTATTTGGAGAAACCTTCAATGAATCTCCGATAATAACCAGCCATTCCTAAGAAACCTCGAATTTGCTTCACATTGGTTGGTGCAGTCCACTCTAATACTGACTGAAGTTTAGATGGATTTACAGCAATTCCATCTTTACTGATCACATGGCCGAGGAATTCTACCTCATCTATCCAAAATTCACACTTACTAAACTTAGCATAAAGTTTATGTTCCCTTAGAGTCTGTAATGCTATTCTCAAATGATCAGCATGCTCTTCCTTATCCTTGGAATAAACCAGAATATCATCAATAAAGACTATGACGAACTTGTCCAAATATGGCATGAGGATTTTGTTCATCAGATTCATGAATATTGCTGGTGCATTGGTGAAAACAAATGGTACAACCAGGTATTCATGGTGTCCATATCTTGAGAAAAATGCTGTCTTTGGAACATCTTCCGGTTTGATTTTTATTTGATGGTATCCAGATCTTAAGTCGATCTTTGAAAATACTCCGGCTCCTTTCACTTGATCAAACAAATCTTGGATCCTTGGTAAAGGATACTTATTCTTGATAGTAACATTGTTCAAATTTCTATAATCTCCACACATCCTTCTTCCACCATCCCTCTTATCCACAAAGATTACTGGTGTTCCCCATGGAGATACACTTTCCTGAATAAATCCTTTTCTTGCTAACTCATCAATTATTTCTTTGAGTTCTTTTAACTCTTTGGGTCCCATCTTATATGGTTCTTGAGCTATTGGTGCCGTACCAGGAATTAGATCAATAGTGAACTCTATCTCCCGATCTGGTGGCATTCCCGGTAGCTCTGCTGGAAAACATCTTGAAATTCATTTACTATAGGAATATCTTCCAATTTGACCTCTTTCATCGAGTTCAACCGCAGATCCACCATGATATGACTGTGCTTATCTGCTTGGTAAACTATCCTTGCTCCACTTGGAGTTTTGATTAAGACAGTTTTCTCCTCACAATTTATCTGAGCTCCATGTTCCATCATCTAGTCCATCCCCGGCACTACTGCAATTCCCTTCAAAGGAATCACATAAAGGTCTGCAAAGTATGTACAACCACAGATCGAGATAACTTGATCTTGTTTGATGTGGCGTACAATCACATTTCCCCCTACCGTAACTACGGTCATAGGGTTTTCTAACGTTGCCCTTCTAATCCTGAATTTATCGCAGCTTCAGAAATGAATGAAGTAGTTGCACCAGTATCAAATAGAACTTTGCCAGGATTGGTAAGGATATTGAGCGTACCTATCACTGCATGCCCCGAATTATCCACCTCCTCAAGGGTTGCACAGTTCAGTTTCCCGGTAGGTATGTTCCTCTTGCCATTATTGTTCTTGCCATTATTTCCTCCTTTATTGGGCTGTCCATTTCCTCCACTGGTTTCTCCTCCTCCCTTGGTAGGCCAACCTCCTGGTGATTTGCTCGGACAATCGGGCTTGATATGCCCCTTCTGACCACAACTGTAACACAACACTACAGGCTTTTTGCATTCTCTCTGGAAATTCCCTGGAATTCCACAATTGTTACAAATAACATTCCTTCTAGGATTGGATTGATTTCCACCACTGCCCTTGTTATTGTTATTGTTATTGTTACCATAGTTCTTGTTCCGAGGTTTGAACTCCACATTGGGTTTAGGTTTACTTGCCTTAATTCTCTTGGTTTCCTTCTTGGCTCTCTTCCTCCTATCCTCTTAGACATTCTTATAATCATCTTCAAAAGTAATGGCTGCATCCAGCAACTGCTGATAAGTTTGCTTATTAACTAACCTTAGCTGCATTTTCACAAATGGGTTTAACCCACGCAAAAAATTCCTCTTCCGCTTCTCTTTAGTGTTAACATCCTCCTCAGCATAGCGAGACAGTTGACTAAACTCCCGGATATACTTCATAACACTAGTATATCCCTGCTGGAGCTCCTCAAATTCTATCCGCTTCAACTCCATAACACTCTCCGGAACATGATATTCACAGAATCTCTGCTTAAAATCCTCCCAGGTGAACTCCCTTCCTGGTTGTTGCATGGCCAACTGATTCTCCCACCATGATGTTGCAGGTCCAGTCAAAAAATGAGTTGCATACCTCAATTTCTCCTCGTCATTGCAACCTACAGTATTTAGTTTTCTTTTTGTATCTGCTAGCCAATATTATGCATCCATTGGTTCAGGGGATGATGCAAAAGGTAATGGCCTTGCATTCTAGAAGTCAGATAAACTCACTCCCACACCTTCAGGTGCCCTCTGATTTGCTCGTCCCAGCAACTCTTCCATGAACTTGTTTTGGGTCTCTTGCATCATTTGCATACACTGCATAAAGTTCTGCTCCATTAATGGCCTCATTGTTGGTGGTGGTGGCAATGCTCCCTGATTTGCTGCATCTGCATCGGCCTTCTCCTTGGCCTCTCATTCCATTCGCTGCTGCTCAGTTTCGATTTCTACACACGTATCCATGACCCTCTAGTCCTGCAACATAAAGCAAATACTCATAATTACAGCATGCACATGTGTTCTGAGCTCGACTTTACACACAGAACTAGTCACACAATGAAGATCCAAAGAAAATCCAAATATGCATTTTACATATTATACATAATATCATAATAATACAAAGTCATTACAACATATACCATATAGATATAATCACAACACTACCTTATTTATCTAACTATCTTATTTCTTGGGGTACAATACACGGTACTTGATACCTCTAACTAGTTTCCTACTTCTAGTAGTAACTACGCTCATCATACATGTCTGATGTCCAACCGTGATGACGTGTCGTTCGTTGCACAGTTTGTGAAACAAATGACCTTCCAGAAGGAACATACTCAGTATCTGAAGTGTCAGTACTTGAGTTATTACTCAATCTGAGCGCATTGACTCCCTCCAGCTCAGATGAAAAGTCTTTAGAAACATATTCAACATTATATCCTGCTTGCATCTCCTGAGCTTCATTCCTTGAGTTATCAACAGGATACACAAATCCGGCTGCTTCCCAGGTGCTCCTTTGGGCAAGATAGTTAAACACTGGATAATGTATATTCCCTGGGTTTTGAGAAGATGTTGATGATTCAAACACTCTCTCCTCAGGATCTTCTTCTTCATTCTGATTATCTATCGACATGGCATTTCTACTACTGTTACTAGGGTTAATTCTTGCACCCATCCAGCTAGATTGTCCAACATTTCTGTCAGAACCATCTATGGACATCTGGTGTTCATGAGATCCTTCATATGATCCCCTTCTCCAACCATCAGAATTCTCAATAGGAAGTTCTGAATCAGAACCATCCTCTGAACCCTGTGGTATTGCATACCTCATATCCATAGTAGGATCATATATAACTTCAGGACTTGGTGAATAAGGATATGGTGTAAAGATTCAGGATCTATAAGTATATCCTTAAAGATAGGTGTTGCACTACTACTTGATTCCTTCTCTAACTGGAATGATAACTGCTTCCTCCTTTCTGGATCAGTTAGATCCTCTAACATGTCATTTTTATCTTCGACAATCACTTGATGTGTCTTATAAAAAGACGCAATGAGTGTTCGGTATCTATCCATAAACTTGGAAGCTAACTTAGGATGCTTCTTAACCAAAGTAAGATGATCCGGCATAGGCTCCGAGTCTACAAAATCATGAGGTATCACAGAGAATGTGCTACCTTCTAACTCCTTGGCTTTATGCTCCTGAATATTATCTATCGCCTCCACAACAGCAACATGATATGCTGCTAAGTGACTCCTACCTTCACCTATAGGTAGATCGTGAGGAGCTTGGATACTCACACGATACTTGGATAACATCCGGCCATCATAATAGGTTATAGTGTTCACTGGAATTCTAGTTGGACAACTAAGAATCTTTAAAAGTTGACAAAGTTGGTCTATGAATGATCCATGATAATCATCAAGAGTCTCCTCTTTCCGTACCAAAGTCTGTTTTGGAAACTTTGGTGCCATAGCTCTGTATAAAATAAAAATATTTTATTCGTAACCAATAATAGATTGCATCATAACAAAGAATTATCGCACTAAAACATATAACGTAATATTCTCATTTGAATACCCATTATACTACTTTTAGAGAATTATTTATCGTTGCTATACTCTCCTACAGTTAATACCCCTTACTAGGTTTCCAACCTAAGTTCAAAGCAATTTGCTCTGATACCAACTGCGGTGACCCAGCATACAACTGCATGTGTAGTACACTATAGTCGTTGACATGACACCCACAGAACACCGTTCCGTAAATATCACATCCCTCAGAGTGGTACAACAGAAACATTGCGGGTACATATTACAAACATTCACACATTATTATTATTACAATACCAGAAGTTCAAGACTTCAAAAGGTTTCAACTTACAAACCAAAATATAAAGTGTTTCAGCGGAATTTAAAAGTAGCAACTCCGACTAGGAGTTGAGCTCAGCAGCTTATTCTATAGAGTTCATGCTGCTCGGCTCTGTTGATTACTAATAACTAGGATACTTAGTTGGATTCGTTATCATCCACACCATAGCGGATTCTGTAATCCACTCCTTCAACACCTCCTAACAGGCCAGGCTCCTCATAGAACACATCTTCTTGACATTCGGCTGCATACATTGGCACGTCTTCGGGATCCTTAGAATCTAAGCAAGGGATCAAAGGAAAGGATGAGTAACAGCGTTACCCAACAAGTTCATTATATGCAAGGTCGGAAGTTTGATGCGCTAACTACCACCTCGGACTATAAGTCCTTAGCACTTTGCAGTTTTTGTAAATCTTTCTTCAAAGATTGATTTTATTATAAAAATCTATGACCATCAGCCTTCACAGGTTGCCCAGAACTTTCATGGAGTTCCTTTCCTTCCGCGTTCGTAGCTCCTTCCCGGAACAGGGAGTAACAAGTTACAATTCTTACACTCTACAGAGGTGTGTTACTTTACCCATGAGTGATCAACTCCTTGTTGCACAACCGGGCGTACTTTCCCGTCCACAATTCCATGATGTGGAGCCCAGTAGTTGGTCCAAGCCAATCACTGCCCCCTTCGAAACCTCGCATGCCTCCTTGGTGTACACCATGCCCACATAATGAATTACGGCAATGGTTTGTACAAACCGTTAGATGCCAGAACTATCGTGGGACGTTGAGGTTCCCACCCATATGCTGCATATCCTCTACGAATTACCAATTAATATGCACGCTATGAGGATAAAAGCCACGACCTGCACATCCGGCTTCATGCGAGAGGAAGAAGATACAGCTAACTTCTCTGTCCCATTCCAAATCTCATGGCTAACGTGTAATATACGGCGCTAGAATCACTGATGTCAAGGGTCATTAAGTCCCTTAGTGATCATCATTGTTGCAAATAGAACCCTAAGTTCTATTTCTCCAATATATCATCACTTAGGATGATATCTATGATTTCTTTAATTGTGAAAATAATATTTTCTTCTTTGGAATATATATGATAACACACAATTTGCAAATACTTTGATAAAGACTCTTCAAAGGATATGAGCAAGTGATGAACTTGCCTTGTGATGGCAAGGTAGTGAAGTCTGATGCTTGCAATGGACCTTGAGCTTCTATTTCTATAAAAACATCATTATTGTCCGGTAAGGACAATATTTAAAGAAGCAAAATGATTATGCAAAGTAATGTAATGCATCATTTAGCTTTATATGTATTATTTCCGATTTATTTAAATTATAAAAATTCTTTTAATGAGAAGGAATTTATAAATATTAATTTTTAATATTTATTGTATATTGTATTCTTTTATATTATTTTAATTTATTTGCTTTTTATTTAATTAATAATTCCTTTAATAATTATCATTAAATACCAAAAATTAACATTAAATATTTGTTTAGTATTTTTCTAAAATACTAAAATATTAATATATAATGAAAGTGATTTTTATTTATTTTTATCATCTCTCAATAATTTTGTAAAATTCCATAAGGAATATTTAAATTACAAAATTCTTAATAAAATTTATATGTTTAAAATTTTATTTCTTAATTTATTTGGATAGTTTAGATTATCGTGAATCCAAAAATATTTTATTTATAATTTTTGGACTTTTATCTTAATTTCTAAAATTTATTTCATTTCAGGGGCATTTTAGTCTTTACCAATTATTAAAACAGGCTCTAAGAGATTTGGGCTTTCAGCTTAGTTTTATTGGGCCCTTGTGGCCCATTAGGCAAAGTCAACACAACCACCCCGAAGGGTCCCTGTCCCAACCCATCCCATCACTCCCTCTCTCTCCCTCGAGCTCACCTCTCTCCTTCTCCTGCCCTCGTGGTCAGCGGTGCTGTCACCGGCGATTCGCGCCGTCGTGGACCTTCCTGGTTGCCGCCATGGTGCAGGATGAGGTTTTCTGCCCCGCTCTTCCCTCATGTCCAACTGGATTTGGACTTGGAGCCCTCCTGTGGCCAGATCGATGTCGTCTCGAACCCTAGGATTTGGGGTTGGCGTTGATCTAATGCCGTCGCTAATGTCGTGTGACATGGAGATGCTTCTCGCCCCCAAGCGTGGCTATGGTCGCCGCCGTGGCGCTGTATGGGTCGCAGCGCCCCCTTTGGGGTGCTCCCCATGCCGACATGGTCGTTGGCCCCTCTACTTCCTCTTCTATTCTACAGCGAGGACCTTCGGTGAGTGCTTCCTCTCCTCTCGTGCTCTCTGTGCTAGGCTCTCCCATGCTAGATGTTGGTAGTGGCCTTCCTGGTTACTGTCCTGTCCTAATTAGGGTTCTTGGTTCTGCTTAAGGTTCATACCCTGTTGTTGATTAAGTAACTAATGAATTGGATCATGTGTTAATGATCCTTGAACCTGTTAAGTGGTGACTTGTTGTGGCTTACTGCTGATGATTAGATGTGGTGATGCTAGTGGTTTATTAGATGATTCTACGGACTCCGGGGCTACTCCATAGGGAGCACTGGTTGTCATCCGATAAACTTTAGCTATCAACGACATTTGAAAGATAAGCATGACTAAAGTCTCTGCTCTAGTCTATGACTCGAACAGACACTCGAGGGCTACTCCCATAGGGAGTGCTGGTCGCGCAGCCTATGGATAAATTTGCCCTGATCATTCGGATCCCATGTGGTGACTACATCATAAGAACTGATACTGTAACATCCCAAAAATCATGATTTCAAAGTTTGCATATCATTCATGCATTCATAATCATTTTAGGATCATTTCTTCAAAAAACAAAAACTTTGTGATCTATTACTTTATGTAAGCAAGGCAATGGCCATATTGCTACCTTCTAATAAGAAAATACTTACTTTAATCGTAAGGATTTGAACATGAATTTGAGTGATGTTTCTAAGGCTTGGTCAAAGATTTCAAAACAAATTATGAATTCAAACCATTCTCATGTCTTATTTAAATGATTATTAAAGGCAAGGTTTATTTTAAATACCAATGGACCTTTGTAAATTTGAGTGAACAGCAATACTTTATACACAAAAATGTACCTGTTTCACTTTACAAAAATCCAAAAAGTGTTTGAATTCAAACTCTTTTAAAATCATTTGAAAAGGATTCCTAGAAAATCAAACAAAAAAAGAAAAAGGGAAAAGAAATCAGAAAGGGCCGGCGCGACTCATTCGTCTCAGTAGCAGATGCAGCCCACCCGGGTTTTCCCCTCTCTCTTTGTTTCTCACCGCGCCCGCGCACACCCCCTCGATGACCACTGGGACCCACCTGCCCCTTTAGCATCGTCCTCAATCACCGCGCGCTGACCCGCTCCGCCGTTACCTCGTCGCAGTGACGCCACGAATAAACTTGGCTTAAATACCATTCATTCCCCGCGTGAATGCCGCCCCTGCTCCGGCTACTTAATCCCCACCCCTCTGCGACCATTTCCCCTCACTCAGCACCCCCACTCCGCCACCAGGCTGCCCGTATTTCGCAGAACCCCGCCGTAGTACCAACGACCTCCGGCGGTGAATTCCGGTGAGTACTCCCCGCCCCTTGCCTTCTAATCTTGCCAGTATGATCGCTGCAACCTTGTGCATATTCTAACACCACTGGTGCGTGCTAGGACCATCCAGAGCCTCGCCAACATCGACGACTGCACGTGCCTGACGAAGCCCGCAACTCCGACGAGCTCCCCTGGTTAGTGTTAACCGCGCCTTTCCCTCTCGTTGAAACTCGCGTGACCAGCATCGTCTCGCGCATCTGACGCACTTCTTCTCTTGCCTTGGCATGACCTATACCCTCGCTAGCGACGACGAACAGAAGCGACCGTCGCCAGAAGGAACTACGGCGAGCAATCCCCGTCGACCTCGAGCGTGCCAACCAAGCACACCTTGAGCATCAGCAACGCACGGTGAACTCGGTGAGCTATTTCTCCCCCTCCCGCACTTCCTGTATCGTCGGCACCGTCCTCGTCTGACCGCACCATCAACAGCCACCGTCGCGCGCCGCCCGTCTTTGGCCAAACGCATGTGCGCCGTTAGATCTAGATCTGATGCATAGAATTAGATCACTTAAGCGAAGCGGTAAGTGTATATCTGAGCCGTGCGATGCACTTTTAATCTAACGATAGAGAAAGCCTGATCCGCGCGAAACGGTATCGACCAATCAGATAGCGCCGGGTGGCCTGTAGTTTGATTTAAAATCTGGATTTAGATCTATTAGATATTCAAACTTGCAAAATTCATAAATTTTGATCCACACGTCTAAATTTTGCAAATTTTATATCATTGGAATTAGGAGAAAGAATTCTATCCAACCATGCACTATGTTTAATAAATTGCTTCTGTAAAATTGGTTATTTTTGCAGAGACATCTGTAGGCCTATTTTGAGTATAAAGATTATTTGAAAAATGTTTTAAAGATCAAATTAAGTTTAATTGGTGTGTAAATGTTTAGTTTAGTGTTCAGTATTGTTTCACTTGTCTTGTTTAAATTGTAAAAATCATCACATGGCATTTGCATGCATTCATATATTTTTGCTTGTTTATTTTGATATGTGAATTTGGTGCTATCATTTTATGTGTAGATTTTGGTGCTAGTGGTGATTGTGATTGTGAGGATTGTTGCTACTCCCCCAACTACCAATGCAAGTGGTGCTTCATATTTTTATACCAATATTTTTACTATGCATTAGAAATATTTTGTATAGGGCTTGCATGAATATTTTTGCTAAGTATCTATATGCTATGCTTGGGAAATACTAGTAGTTGTAGAATTGTTAGAATTTTCTCTAAGTTAAGATACTTGTTATTTCAATGCTTAGACTAGCTAGTAGCAACCAAGGGTGGAATATATTTATGCTATGGAAAAATATTGCTAAGTCTTTGACTTATGTTTTTGCTTAATAAAAACAACTAAGTGAATGAAACACCTGGGTGGATTGGTAATTGCTTGGTGGTTTTTGGTTGAGTGGTTACCAGGGCCCATTTTCTAATGGTCTACCCTGTGTATCTCACTTGTGGAATGTCACCCAGGAACAAAGGGATTTGAGATTCCATATGTTAAGAAGCTTCTAGTGCAGCCACATGGCATTATGGGCTCTGCCTGGATCATATAGGTTGCAATAACTTAGCCATTTGGACAGTTGGTGGTAGTGGGTGATAGGTTGGAACGCGTCCGTTTGGTCTAAGGGAAGGCTTTTGAAAGGTCATGTCTTGGTGAAAATCAAGTCTTGTGGGGAAAGTGCACCACCTCTGCAGAAGGAAGAAACTAAGTACTTAGTCGTTTCCCCGGTAATTGACATTTTGAGCATCAAGACATGGAAGCTATCAAGAATCTTCTCATCCCAATTTTCTAAGTTAAAACTTGTGGTTGAACAAGGTTGAAGGTTCACCAATTTCTATTGGTGGTTCCTTGGGAGTTTTTGCCAAACAAAAACTTAGTGTTTTCAACTGATAGGTAAAACCTATTTTGAGCAAAGCAAGCCTAAGCTACACTTAGCCAAAATTCATGTAGTAACTAGATGCTAATATTCTACTAAGGTATCACTCGCCAATACTATTCCAATGTATTGACCCACAGTGGCTATAACTTGTGATGTTGCAGGTTACTCTGATGATGATTAGGGGTTATGAGTCTACACTCAACATGCTTGCTTGTGGCACATGAAGATGAAGACTTTTTATTTATATTGTTATGATAAACTCTTGTACTAGCCTATGGCTATGGAGTTGTAAAAGAATATGTTATCTATGGAATGACGATGTAATAATGACCTTTGTTCTGTGTACTTCATCTTAAACTGTGGATGCTAGCAATTGATCCAGGGACTAGCATTGCAATCAGGGATATTTACCTTTATAAAGGTGGGATCTTACAGATGGTATCAGAGAACTGTGTTGCCTGTAGGATTATGACCCTAGGACTGGATTAGAAACCACTAAGGAAAAACTTCCAACACTTTGAAAAAATTTCCACACTTGTCTTTTCTTCTCGTAAACTTTTCTAATCTTCTTTCTCATCTCTATTTGTAGATGAACTCCATCAACGAAGCCGTAAGGAAGGGACCACTCATGACCATGACTTTGGAGTGTGAGACTGAATTTCCCAAAGATCTAAAGAACCTGATGGTTACCATGGGGATACATGGTGCAGCTGTGTACAAAGGATTCCCTGTGATGGATGAAGGAGAAGAGTACTGGTGGGTGCAACTTCACTTGTACAAAAACAAGGAAGACAACCACAAGGAGTCAGGATTCTGCATGGTCACCAACTCAGAAATGCACACAACATTCTTTGACTCCGCAAGAAATTCAGCTTGGAATGCTATCAAGGAGCTTGTTGATAGACTCAAGTGCAGAATTCTCAACACCCAAAATGACCTTAGGGAAGAAAAGAAGCATACCCAAGAATTGGAGACTACCAACCAACAACTAAGGGGAGACATCATAGACTTAATTTGGGAGTCTTGTGAACAAGATAGACAGATGGCTACTAAGGATGCCCTGACAGATATTTTGTCTAGTGAGTGAGAGTTGTAACGTACTTCGTTAGTTGGACCACCACATTTATCGTCTTTACTTCCAAAAATTTGTCTAAGTTATGTTGAACCTTTGATGATTGTAATGTATTTGTGTATGCCATGATGAAAGGATATAGATATCGCCTAGAGGGGGGTGAATAGGCGATTAAAACTTTTCCTAGAGTGGCTCAACAAAGGCGGAATAAAACTAGCATTTTACTTTGTCAAGCACAACCTAGAACAACTAGGGTTCACCTATGTGCACCAACAACTTATGCTAAGCAATACAAGAAACAAAGTGATAGCAAGGTATATATTACTTCAAGCACGAAGGCTATCACAATGTAAAGTGCATAAGTAAAAGCTCGGGTATAGAGATAACCGAGGCACGCGGGGACGATGATATTTTACCGAGTTCCTCCCAACATGGAGTACGTCTCGTTTGGAGAGGGGGTGGTATCAAACCACCAACGCCACAAAAGGCCTCCCTTATTCTCCGGTGAATCTCACTCCAATGGGATCGATTCGCGCTTCCACTATCGGTGCACTTGTCGGTGGCAACCGGGACCTCTCACAAGGTTGGTGCACTTCTCCACAACTTGATTGGAGGCTCCCAAAAAATGCCACAAAAGGCCACAACAAATGCCACCAAGGCCACAATGCCACCAAGGCCACAAAACCGTCTAGGGTTCCAAGAACCCAAGAGGGACAAGCTCCAATGAGCAATTCAAACCAAATCCTCCGAGGAGAACTCAAAACGATGCAACAAATGCAAATGGCAAGAACACCACAAAGGTGCTCAAATCCCTCACTCCCAAGTTCCAACAAAGCTACTAAAGCTATTGGGGGAACAAGAGAGGAGGAATCAAAGAGAGACACAAAATCCCCCAAAATCTAGATCCCCAAAGATACACTCACAAAGAGATGATATGGCTTGGTCAAATTGTAGATCTAGATCCCCTCAATCTTCCTCTCAAATGTGTGCAAGAATCATTGGATGGGGAGGAAGAAATCAAGCAAGAGATATGTCAAAAGTAATAGGGCAAAGCTTGAAGAAAGAGGGGAAAGAAGCAAGCCAAAATGAAAACGGGCAAAAGGCATTTAAAGGAACGGACGAAATCTGCCCGTTGAGGCGAATTTCCTGGACGGACCGGTAGTACCGGATCCTACCGGTACTACCGGACCAAAACTGCAAATGCCAAGAAAAAGCAAAGTAGCCAGCGCATGCGGTAGTGTGGGGCCAGCTGGGCCATGCAGGCATGCGCGCGCGACAGCAGCAGGCAGCAGAGCGGCAGCGGCAGCTAGCAGCAGCGGGGCCCACGCAAGGCCAGGGAGCAATTGCGTGCGCGCGGGTCGCTGCTTGCATGCAGTAGCAGCAGCGGCGCAGCGGCAAGCCAGCAGCAGCAGCGGGGCCCGCACGGGGCCAGGGAGCAGCTGCGCGCGCGCGGGTTGCTGCATGCATGCAGCATCAGCGGCGGCGGCACAGCGGGTCAACGCAGGGGCGCAGGCGGGTGAGCGGTGCAGCAGCAGCGCCAAACGGGTGCAGAGATCGAGACGCGCGGGTCCAGGCGCAGCAGATGAAGAAAAACTGGGCCTATGAAACTAGATCTGGATCTAGAAAAATCTGGGTATAAAAAACTAGGCCGGCCGGTAGTACCGGCCCACGCGGGCGGTACTACCGGGCCGGCCGGTACTACCGCAAAAAGGTACCTAGAGAGGTAGAAAGAAAACGGGCCGTTTTTAGGCCCGGGCGGTAGTACCGGCCCGTCCGGGCAGTACTACCGCTCGGCCCAGAAAACAGACAAACAGGGAAATATTCAAACGGCAATAACTTTTGACTGGAAGCTCCGATTGACCCGATTCAAAATGCGTTGGATAGAGGACGACAAGGGATTCCAAATAAAAGGTGGAAATATTGATTATCACCAAGTGAGAAAGTATCAAGTAGAATAATGTGATATACCTCACTTGGTGAGAAATCGAAAAGCCGCATAAATCAAAATCGCAACAAGATATATATGGGAGATCCGATTTTGATGAACAAGAGCTTGTTATGGAGATTACCACAAGCTCTATATCCTCACATGGATAAGACCAAATAACAACCAAATACGATGATGCAAGTATGCAAAGGTTTGAGCTCTCTCCGAACGATGTGACCGAATTACTCATATGAGAGCCCCTCTTGATAGTACGGTTATCTATCCTAAACCCGGTCTCACACACACAACGTGAGACCGGCAAAAGGGAAAACCTATCAAGATTATACCTTTGCCTTGAGCATTACACTTGAGCTCGATGTAGACGATCTTGACCTTCTCAAGATGGAACGCCTTTCTTAATTCCTCATCATCGACCTCGCATATTGAGCTTGCCCAACATATCTTCTTTGCATTTCATCGACCTTAAAGCCAACACATGCTCCAAGCGATGCCAATGGACAAATCCTACAAGTATAACTTAATACACACATTAGCCCATAAAGATTGTCATTAATTACCAAACCACACATGGGGGCCCAACATGTTCTTTCAATCTCCCCCATTTTGGTAATTAATGACAATCGCTTTAAGAGGGTTTATATAAGGAATATTAATGAATAAAATGGTAATACCAATATCAAATACTACAAAAGTATGTGATATTGGTACCACCATAATATATAGAGCAAACTCCCCCACAATCTATGCATGTGTGATGAACTTGAATTTCATTGCATATATTGCCAATCATTATCATTGGTGGAGTTTCCTCTATATATGCCACATGCTAAGCACCAACAAAGATGCAAGAGCATGAGAGGCAAATGCACAAGAACAAACTCAATGCATAAACCAACTTCCCTTAAACCCTCTAAAACTTCTCCCCCACTGGCATCGATTGCCGAAATGGGTGACAAGTTCTAGAAGGCAAATATAGTAATAATTCCTCCAAAGGTGTGCCTTCGCACATATCCAATGATGAATACTTGGGAGGGAGTAGAACTATATCGAGGACCCGAAGATGGAAAAAATAAAGTCAAATGATGCAAGCAACTACAAGGTCCGACAAACCAATTGAAAACAACAAATGAGTTCAAATGGAACCTACAAGATATTATGATATGAGCAAGAGAGTGCTTTAAATAACAAATAGAGAAGCTCCCCAAGATTTGTGCGCTATTCAACATAAATGCATTAGAATACATATTGCACAAATATGGAATCCTCGCTACCCCATAAGTATTTAAAACACAACAAATGATAAAGAAGACAAATGTGCATTATTAGATGAATTAGATGAGCTCCCCAAAGATAATGCACCAATTATGGTAATTGTATTTGGGATCAAGGTGCATGATCATGGAATCCTCACTCATCCAAGTTCATTTAACAATACAAGGCATGAGAGAATAAATATGAGTGCCCAAATATGGTCTCCAAGGATTTAAAAATCAATTAAAATTATCTTCTCATATGTGTATATGTCTCTAAGTGGATGACATCACAAAGACATATGCCCATAAAGAAACAAGCACATACAAGGAAGATATACAATAAAGCACATGGAAGCAAAAATGAAGTCACAACATATACCAATAAGATTTTTGCTTCAAAGCATGGTCAAAGGCTCACATATATCTTATTGTACATAATGGACTTAAAACACAAACACACTACATATATTACAACTATCACCAAGGGAAAAGGAGAAAGTTGAAATATATGAAGAAAGGCAACAAGTATCATAATAGAAAATAGACTAGCAAAATCTCACTATTGCATATGAGAGAAGTTGAGGAAATGATAGCCAATAAAATTGCTAGATTGACATATTTGGGATTGGAGGATCATGTGCATGATTTTGTATAGTCCCAACTACATGTACTCATCTCAACTTAAAAACATATACACTAGAGAGTCCTCTTAAAACCATGGCTAGAACTACAACAATTACAAATACATTAATTCATGCTAGAAGGCAACCGACAAACGGTTGGAATCAAGATATGTGAGCATGAGAAAGAGATACTTGTTACCGAGGTAGGATGTAGAGGATATGAATTCGTTGATCATCCTATATCTTGCCTCAAATTTTCTTCTAAGCATCACTTCTTCAAAATTGAGAGACTAGCGTCCAATATATCTCCAATGTACCTAAAACACATTTAAGTACAAAATGGTCCCCAAACTTATTGGGTCCAAAGTAGTTATAGAAACTACAATACATAGGAGAGACTCCACATAATTATGTGCACATTGATATGAAATTGAATTTCATGCACAACTTAGCCGATGGGAATTGGTGGAGTTTCCCCTATATATTGGATCAAAGAAAGCAAACATGCCTTAATATAAACATATAGTAAATATGCATGCATAAAGCTTTCAAGAACCAAAAATGAGATACAATTTGAACAAAAACACCAAGTAAACCGAGATGGCACACACAAGAGTGTGACAAGACAAGCGGTGTCCAAATTGTATCAAAGAACCAATTCAACACATGAACGATCACAAGTTCAACAAATGAACTAGGCTAAGGCCAAAAGAGAAAAAATAGATAGAAATAAAAATGCTCAAGGATTTATCTCATTCTAAAATGGTCAAATCAAGAAGCAAGGAATGAGACAAAACCAACTCCCAAAAGGAGAAATGTTCCAACAAGAAACCAAACTCCCCAAACTTCTCATGATGGCACAAAATACCAAAACGAAAAGATTGAGGTTCCAAGCACATAAAACCCGATATGGACCAAACAAAGAAGCATAAATATGAGTGTTCTAAATAATATAGGTGCGCTCCCCCATAGATAGTGCATTATGTAGGATTTTCCTTTAAAATGCAAAATGCACACAAATGGGATCATCATGTTGGAATTATGCCCTAGAGGCAATAATAAAGATGTTATTATTATAATTCTTGTTCATGATAAAGTTTATATTCCATGCTAGAATTGTATTAAGCGGAAACTTTAATACTTGTGTGGTTTGTGAACAACACCGTGTCCCTAGTATGCCTCTATGGACTAGCTCATTGATTAATGATGGTTAAGGTTTCCTGACCATAGACATGAGTTGTCGATTAATAATGAGATCATATCATTGGGAGAATGATATGATGGACAGACCCAAACTAAGTGGAGCAATTAGATCGTGTCATCATGTTCATCTTTGTGAAGCTTTTCTTATGTCAAATATTGTATTCCTTAGACCATGAGATAATACAACTCCCTGGTATCGAAAGAAAGCTTTGAGGTCATCAAACGTCATCCTATCAGAGGGTGATCATAAAGGTGTCTCTCAGGTGATCGGAAAGTACCTGTTGGGTTGTATGTATCGAGATGGGATTTGTCCCTCCCAAGTCGGAGAGATATACTTCGGGCCCACTCGGTAATCGATATCAACACCGCTTGCAAGCATGTGGTTAAGGAGTTAATCACAAAGTGATATCGGATTACGGAACGAGTAAAGTACTTGCTGTGAACGAGATTGAACTAGGTATGACGGTACCGACGATCAAATCTCGGGCAAGTAAAATATCGCGAGACGAAGGGAATATATATATGGGATTGATTGAATCCTAGCATCGTGGTTCATCCGATATGATCATCGATGAATGTGTGGGAGTCAATATGGGTTTTCCAGACCCCGCTGTTGATTATTGATATAAGATCATGTCTGCATATTCTCGAACCCGAAGGGTCACACACTTAACGTGTCTCGACGCTAGGATAGATTGGATAATTGGTTTATGAGTTTTTTTTCGGGATCTCGGATGGGATCCGGGACATCACGAGAGGTTCCGGAATGGTCCGGAGAATAAGATTCATATAAGGCAATGCAGTTTTTGGAGTTCGGAATTGTTTCGGGTTAATCGGTATTGTACCGGAAGCTTCTAGAACCTTCCGGAGGGGGACCAACGTGGCCCCACCTGCCGAGAGGGGGCATGGGCCTATGAGGGAGTGCCCTGGCCGCATTGGGCCAGGGGCACAAAGCCCCATATGTCCCAGCCGGCCAAACCTAGGGCAAACCCTAGGGGAGCTTCTAGAAGGGGGGAAACTTGCCCCCCACTCCTCCCTCCTTGGCCGCCGGCCCTAGGGCTTGGGGGAGGGGAAAGGTCTGGCCGCCCACCCCTCTATATAAAGAGGGCTGGGGGAGCACCCCTCCCACACCTCCTCATCAAGCCATAGCCGCCCTGCTGCCCTCCTCTCTCTCTCCCTCCCGACTGCGTGTAGGCGAAGCCCTGCTACAGAAACTCTCCACCACTTGCACCACGCCGTCGCATTGTAGATCCAATCCGTCTCTCCACCATACTTTCTGGACCGAGGAAGGAGGAGACGTCGAGGTGCCGCACGTGTGCATCTCTCGGAGGCATCGCCACTTGCGGTGTTAGATCGGATCGGATCGCGAGGAGGAGAAGAGAGTACGACTACATCACCCACGTTCCGTCGAACGTTCCGCTATGCGAATCTTCAAGGTTATGAATATCTCATCTATTCCCCCTCATTGTTTGCATCTCCTAGATTAGATATTGGCTTTCCCGTTCGCATCCGTAGAAAATTTTTGATTTACTATGCTGCGAAACCCTTCAGTGGTATCAGAGCTAGATCTATGCGTAGATGTGTTTCACGAGTAGAACGCAACATGGTTGTTGCGGGCGTTGATGTTTTCTATTGCAAGCCTCTTGTTTCTGTACTTCTTATGACGCGGGATAGTGAGATCGAAGCGGTCCAGGACAACCTTACGCGACCTCGTTCGCGAGACCGGCTCCGCACTTGACGTGTGGCTTGTTCCACACATGCGGCTGGTGGATGCCAGTTTCTCTCACTATAGTTGTCATGGGATTTACA
This sequence comes from Avena sativa, assembly GCA_916181665.1. Taxonomy (NCBI): domain Eukaryota; kingdom Viridiplantae; phylum Streptophyta; class Magnoliopsida; order Poales; family Poaceae; genus Avena; species Avena sativa. The sequence goes on from OV702281.1 coordinate 123,499,649, forward strand.
CCGGAGTTTGGCAACCATAATATCACCGTTGTGGCTTTCCGTAGGTAAGAATCGTTCTTAGCTTGCTACTCCCATAAGCCACGTAAAACATGCAACAACAAAGTAGAGGCGTCTAACTTGTTTTTGCAGGGAGTGTTTTCTGTGATATGGTATGGCCCAAGATGTGATGTGTATGTTGTATGCAATGATCATGTTTTGTAATGTTTCACGACTTGCATGTCGATGAGTACACAACCGGCAGGAGCCATATGGTTGTCTTTATAATTGTGTATGACCTGTGTGTCAACTTCTTATACGCCATGTAATAGCTTTACTTTATCGCTAAGTAGTTAGCAATAGTTGTAGTTGCTATTCGTGGTGGAGGCAATCATGGTGGAGTGATGGAGATCATGCCGGCACGCACAAGATGGAGATCATTGCGCGAAGATTGGCTATACCATGTCACATAAAGTTATATGCATGTGATGTTTATCCTTTTATGTATCTTATTATGCTTAGATCGCGATGGTAGCATTATAAGATGATTCCTCACTTAAAGATCAAGATAAAACTGTGTTCTCCCCATGTATGCACTGTTGCAAAAGTTCGTCGTGTCCAAGCATCACGTGATGATCGGGTCCTATAGACTCTACGTTCACATACAACGGGTGCAAGCCAGTTTTGCACACGCGGAAATACTTGGGTTTGACTTGACGAGCCTAGCATGTACAGACATGGACTCGGAACACATGAACCGAAAGGTTAAGCATGAGTCATATGAATGATATGATTGACACTTCGTTGTCCATCATTGAAGCCACATCTCTTCTCGTGAAGATCGGATTAGGTGTGGTGAATTTGGATCATGTTCACTAAGCAACTTGAGGGATGTTGAATTTAGTGGGAGTTCATCTAGTAATTTGATTAAGTTGAACTAGTTATCATGAACATAGTCTAATTTGTACTTGCAAATGTTGTAGATCAAATGGCTAAGTACAACTTCAACTTCAACGTTTTTGCTGAGAAAGAAAAGCTTAAGAACAATGGGTCTAACTTCACCAACTGGTTCTGCAATCTGAGAATCATTCTCTCTGGCGGACAAAAGGACTATGTCCTTGAGAATGCGCTAGGTGACGCCCCTGCTGTAGATGCGCCGGCTGATGAGAAAGCTGTTTATCAGTCGCGCAAAGATGATTATGGTGTGATCAAGAGCACCATGTTGTTTTCTATGGAATCGGACCTTCAAAATCGTTTCAGACTCAGGCCCGTTCTGAGAGATATGAGATCTCTGAGAAATTCTTTAACTGCAAGATGGAGGAAGGGAGTTCCGCTAGTGAGCACGCCATAAAGATGTCGGGCTACACTCAACGCCTTGAGCAACTGGACTGCAAGATTCTAGAGGAGCTCAAGATTGACAGGGTTCTGCAATCACTCCCTTCCAGCTACAAAAGTTTTGTAGTGACTCATAATCAGATTGGTTCCACTGATACGATCACTGAGCTCTTCGCTAAGATGAAGGCTGCGGAGGTGGACATCAAAAAGGATAATCATGTGTTGATGGTCAACAAGCCCCCCACCTTTAAGAAAGGTAAGGGTGCAAAGAAGACCTTCAAGAAAGGCGGCGGAAAGCGCGTTGCCCCTGCTGAGAAGAAGCTCAAGTCTGGACCTAAGCCGGACACTGAGTGCTTCTATTGCAAGGACAAGGGTCACTGGAAGCGCAACTGTCCGAAGTACTTAGCGGACAAGAAGGCTGGCACCATCAAAGGTATATTTGATATACATGTTATTGATGTTTTCCTTACTAGCCCTCGTTGTAGTGCCTGGGTATTTGATACTGGTTCAGTTGCTAATATTTGTAACTCAAAACAGGAGCTACGGAATAGACGGCGGCTTGAGAGGGATGAGGTGACGATGCGCGTTGGCAACGGATCAAGAGTTGATGTGATGGCCGTCGGCACGCTCTCCTTAGTTTTACCTTCGGGATTAGTTTTAAACCTTAATAAATGTTATTATGTGCCTGCGTTGAGCATGAACATCATATCTAGATCGTGTTTATTGCAAGATGGTTATTCATTTAAATCTGAGAATAATGGTTGTTCTATTTATATGAGTAACATCTTTTATGGTCATGCACCTGCTGTGAATGGTTTATTTCTTCTGGATCTCGAACGGGATAAAACACACATCCAAAACATTGAGGCTAAGAGATGCAAAGTAGATAGTGATAATACTACTTATTTGTGGCACTGTCGTCTAGGTCATATTGGTGTAAAACGCATGAAGAAACTCCATTCTGATGGAATTTTGGAGTCTCTTGATTTTGAATCATTTGACACATGCGAACCATGCCTCATGGGCAAGATGATCAAAACCCCGTTCTCCGGAATGATGGAGCGAGCAACGGACTTGTTGGAAATCATACATACTGATGTATGCGGACCGATGAGTGTTTCGACGCGCGGTGGATATCGCTACTTTCTCACTTTTACCGATGACTTAAGTAGATATGGGTATATCTATTTGATGAAACATAAATCTGAAACATTTGAAAAGTTCAAGGAATTTCAGAATGAAGTGGAGAACCATCGTAACAGAAAAATTAAGTTTCTACGATCCGATCGTGGAGTTGAATATTTGAGTTATGATTTTCTCACGCATCTTAAAGCAAGCGGAATCGTTTCGCAACTCACGCCACCCGGAACACCACAGCGCAATGGTGTGTCTGAACGCCGGAATCGAACTCTATTAGATATGGTCCGATCAATGATGTCTCTTACTGATTTGCCGTTATCATTTTGGGGTTATGCATTAGAAACCGCTGCATTCACTTTAAATAGGGCACCATCTAAATCTGTTGAGACGACATCGTATGAACTGTGGTTTGGTGCTAAACCTAAGTTGTCGTTTCTTAAAGTTTGGGGATGCAAAGCTTACGTCAAGAAGTTGATGCCGGACAAGCTCGAACCCAAAGCGGAGAAATGCGTCTTCATAGGATACCCTAAGGAAACTATTGGGTATACCTTCTATCACAGAACCGAAGGCAAAGTGTTTGTCGCAAAGAACGGATCCTTTCTTGAGAAGGAGTTTCTCTCGAAAGAAGTGAGTGGGAGGAAAGTAGAGCTAGATGAGGTTATTGAACCTTCTCTTGAGTTGGAGAGTAGCGCAGCACCTGAAATTGTTCCAGTGCCGCTTGCACCAACAATAGAGGAAGCTAATGACAAGGATCATGAAGCTTCGGACGATGCTACTACTGAGCGTCGCAGGTCGACAAGGTCGCGTGCTCCTCCTGAGTGGTACGGCAACCCTATCTTAACTGTCTTGTTAGTAGATGACAGTGAACCTGCGAACTATGAGAAAGCGATGATGAGCCCAGACTCTGAGAAATGGCTAGAGGCCATGAAATCCGAATTGGGATCCATGAGCGAAAACCAAGTATGGACTTTGGTGGACCCTCCTAGCGACCGAAAGGCCGTTGAGTGCAAATGGATCTTCAAGAAGAAAACGGACGTGGATGGTAATGTTACCGTCTATAAAGCACGACTTGTCGCGAAAGGTTTTCGACAAGTTCAAGGTGTTGACTACGATGAGACCTTCTCTCCCGTAGCGATGTTTAAGTCCATTCAGATTTTATTAGCAATTGCTGCGTTTCATGATTATGAAATATGGCAGATGGATGTCAAGACTGCGTTCCTCAATGGCAACATTGATGAAGAGTTGTATATGATGTAACCCGAAGGTTTTGTCGATCCTAAGGATGCTGATAAGGTGTGCAAACTTCAGCGTTCCATTTGTGGACTGAAGCAAGCATCTCGGAGTTGGAACCTTCGTTTTTATCAAGTGATCAAGAGCTTTGGATTTGTTCCAAATTGCTACGAAGCTTGTATCTACAAGAAAGTGAGTGGGAGCTCAGTGACATTTCTGGTACTATATGTGGATGACATATTGATTATTGGAAATGATATTAACATGCTTAACGATGTGAAGAGTTATTTGAACAAGTGTTTTTCAATGAAAGACCTAGGGGAAGCTGCTTATATATTGGGCATTAAGATCTATAGAGATAGACAAAGATGCCTGATAGCTTTAAGCCAGAGTACATACCTAGACAAAGTTCTGAAAAGGTTTAGAATGGATAAGGCAAAGAAAGGTTCAGTGCCTATGTTGTCAGGTAAGATACTGAGCAAGGCTCAGTGTCCAGCTACGGTAAATTATAGAGAAGCTATGAGCAAAGTGCCTTATGCCTCGGCCATAGGTTCTATCATGTATGCCATGCTGTGTACTAGACCGGATGTGTCCAATGCTCTTAGTTTGACGAGCAGATACCAAAGTGATCCAGGAGTGGAACACTGGACAGCCGTGAAGAACATCCTAAAGTACCTAAATAGGACTAAAGAAATGTTCTTAGTCTATGGAGGTGATGAACAGCTCATCGTAAAAGGTTACGTCGATGCTAGCTTCGACACCGACAAGGATGATTCTAAATCTCAGACAGGATACGTTTATATTTTGAATGGAGGAGCTGTGTTTACCCTCGAAAAAAATGGAGGAGCTGTGAGCTGGAGAAGCTGCAAGCAAAGCGTGATCGCGGGATCTACAGTAGAAGCGGAATACATGGCTGCTGCAGAAGCGTCAAGTGAAGGAGTTTGGATCAGGAACTTCATCACTGAGCTTGGCGTGGTTCCAAGTGCCTTGGACCCACTGGAGATATTGTGTGACAAAACTGGCGCCATAGCACTCGCTAAGGAACCAAGATATCATCCAAAGACCAAGCATATCAACCGCAAGTTTCATATAATCCGGGATTATATAGCAGATGGAGATCTGAAGATTAGCAAAGTACATACAGATCTGAATGTCGCAGATCCATTGACTAAACCTCTTCCACGTGCAAAACATTATCAGCACCTTAGTGCCATGGGTGTTAGATTGTTGCCAGATGTAAACTAGATTATTGACTCTAGTCCAAGTGGGAGAATGTTGGAATTATGCCCTAGAGGCAATAATAAAGATGTTATTATTATAATTCTTGTTCATGATAAAGTTTATATTCCATGCTAGAATTGTATTAAGAGGAAACTTTAATACTTGTGTGGTTTGTGAACAACACCGTGTCCCTAGTATGCCTCTATGGACTAGCTCATTGATTAATGATGGTTAAGGTTTCCTGACCATAGACATGAGTTGTCGATTAATAATGAGATCATATCATTGGGAGAATGATATGATGGACAGACCCAAACTAAGTGGAGCAATTAGATCGTGTCATCATGTTCATCTTTGTGAAGCTTTTCTTATGTCAAATATTGTATTCCTTAGACCATGAGATAATACAACTCCCTGGTATCGGAAGAAAGCTTTGAGGTCATCAAACGTCATCCTATGAGAGGGTGATCATAAAGGTGTCTCTCAGGTGATCGGAAAGTACCTGTTGGGTTGTATGTATCGAGATGGGATTTGTCCCTCCCAAGTCGGAGAGATATACTTCGGGCCCACTCGGTAATCGATATCAACACCGCTTGCAAGCATGTGGTTAAGGAGTTAATCACAAAGTGATATCGAATTACGGAACGAGTAAAGTACTTGCTGTGAACGAGATTGAACTAGGTATGACGGTACCGACGATCAAATATCGGGCAAGTAAAATATCGCGAGACGAAGGGAATATATATATGGGATTGATTGAATCCTGGCATCGTGGTTCATCCGATATGATCATCGATGAATGTGTGGGAGTCAATATGGGTTTTCCAGACCCCGCTGTTGATTATTGATATAAGATCATGTCTGCATATTCTCGAACCCGAAGGGTCACACACTTAACGTGTCTCGACGCTAGGATAGATTGGATAATTGGTTTATGAGTTTTTGTCGGGGTCTCGGATGGGATCCGGGACATCACGAGAGGTTCCGGAATGGTCCGAAGAATAAGATTCATATAAGGAAATGCAGTTTTTGGAGTTCGGAATTGTTTCGGGTTAATCGGTATTGTACCGGAAGCTTCTAGAACCTTCCAGAGGGGGACCAACGTGGCCCCACCTGCCGGGAGGGGGCATGGGCCTATGAGGGAGTGCCCTAGCCGTATTGGGCAGGGGCACAAGGCCCCATAGGGCCCAGCCGGCAAAACCTAGGGCAAACCCTAGGGGAGCTTCTAGAAGGGGGTTGAAACTTGCCCCCCACTCCTTCCTCCTTGGCCGCCGGCCCTAGGGCTTGGGGGAGGGGCGAGGGCTGGCCGCCCACCCCTATATATAAAGAGGGCTGGGGGCGCACCCCTCCCACACCTCCTCCTCAAGCCCTAGCTGCCCTGCTGCCCTCCTCTCTCTCTCCCTCCCGACTGCGTGTAGGCGAAGCCCTGCTGCAGAAACTCTCCACCACTTGCACCGTGCCGTCGCGTTGTAGATCCAATCCGTCTCTCCACCATACTTCCTGGACCGAGGAAGGAGTAGACGTCGAGGTGCCGCACGTGTGCATCTCTCGGAGGCATCGCCACTTGCGGTGTTAGATCGGATCGGATCGCGAGGAGGAGAAGCGAGTACGACTACATCACCCACGTTCCGTCGAACATTCCGCTATGCGAATCTTCAAGGGTATGAAGATCTCATCTATTCCCCCTCGTTGTTTGCATCACCAAGATTATATCTTGGCTTTCCCGTTCGCATCCGTAGAAAAATTTTGATTTACTATGCTGCGAAACCCTTCACATCACTAGTCCCTACGATAAGTAAAACACAAGAGGATATCAATAAAATAAGAAGATCCACAAGAAGCAAGGAAGGCTTGGGAGACAACACAAAACATTTTCTTGGCCAAAGATAGGATAAAATTAAGCAAGGCCAAAGTGAATATGATCAATAAATCCTACCTTAAATTGAGTACTCATTGTCCAAGGACAAGAAATATTGGGAATAATTTGCCCTAGGTAGTTCATACGGATATCCAAGATCATATACACACAACAAGAAGCATATAACTAAATATAAGAATTGAGCATGATACTTCAAGAAAGATTCTTGGTAGCTTCCAATAGTCACACAATCACTAGTGATTAGAGTAACTTGAAGCAAATGATTTCCAAGCAAATATATATATATATATCTAAATATGAGGAAATACATACCAAGAATCATTATCACATACAAGATCCAAAATAAGACCAATAAAGACATTCAAGCAAATTGGAACTTGTATGAGCAAATGTGTCACATAGGCACTAGATAATTATCAATATCAATTCTATGTGACACAACCTCAAATATTCACATTTTCTAAGATTGTAATATGCACTAAGCATATGACTCCCCCATAATGTGATACTACCATAAAGCCAACACGAGGCAAAATGATACAAATAGAGATAATTAATGGACATTATAAAATTAAATTTCTCATGAGAATTATACCATATAGAGACTAGACAATAATCCAATATAAATACTAGGTGGTATTCCTCATGTACATACATTTTTAGGATTGTGGAATGCCCAAGCATAACACTCCCCCAAAATGGGATAATCCATTAATCTCTCACAAGAGCCAAATAAGATACCAAATATAACCAAGTAAGGCTCAAACACAAGAAACACACATACATTGAGTGCCACCTAATCATACAAAAATATACTTGATATCTCAAGATAATTAAGTGGAAAGCACAACTGTACAAAAGCATGGAAGATACAAAAACCAAAACATGCACAAGGGGCGAGTAACTTCCAATGTAATGAGTTAAGCATATGTTACCGCAAGGAGGAACATTGGAAATATAATAGGAGCAATATAATCCACATGACTTGGCTTGACAAAATAATAATAATGAAGATCCCTTAATTCTTCATGATGTAGCCAAGTCTCCAATGCCCTCCAACAAACACCTATTGATCAAGTTTTGGCTTGTTGGTCCCCAACCAAGTTGGGTCCTAAGAGGTTAGTCACAATAGGCTTGGCAACCCAAATGGATCTTTTCTTGACACCACATTGGCCACCAACAAACTTGGCAAACACATTGCCAACCTCATCCTTACAAATAGAATAAGCATCATCAATAATGATAGGGTTGGATGAGGAGATACCGATAGTGCATGAGGAAGAAATGTGCCCCTTCTCACGGCATATGTAGCAAGTTCTACTCTTGTCATCTTTCTTCTTAGGTGAAACCACAACTCGAGGAAGTGCTCGAGTAGTCCTCTTGGGAAGTGGCCCATTAATGACTTGAGGTGGAACTTGAGGCCGCTTCCCTTGATGCTTCACACTAAGAGGCTTTTTCTTCAATGGGCAAGATCTAACATGGTGCCCTTCTTCCTTGCACTTGAAGCAAACAATGTTGGCCGCATTCTTGACTTGATCTTGGCCATTCTTCTTGTTGTCCTTGTGCTTCAACTTGATAGTGGACTTGTTGTTTACATTGGAGTTGAAATCCAAGCCCACTCTTGTCATTGGGGGATTTTTGCACACTCAAGATTTTGTTGAGTGTGGTCTTTCCTTGATGACCCCTTTTCAAGTCATTCTTCAAAGAAGTGACTTGAGCCTTGAGCTCTTTTATTTCCTCTACATGGTTAGTTTCAACAAAAGCACTAGAGAAAGTAGAAGATACATTGTTAGAGCAACAAGGCATGGAATGTAATTCATCACGAGATATATCATGGTTGTGAGAGGATGAATTACAAGGACTAGCACATGGCAATATAACATTTGGAATAGATGTAGTGCTAATGTCCACATGAGGCCCGCTAGATGTTACCTTTGACATGATGGCCTCATGAGCCAACTTTAGCCTACCATGGGAGACTAGGAGATCCTCATGCGAGCTTGAGAGCTTAACATGGCTTTCTTCTAATTTCCCATAGTTTCTAGTTAGCAAAGCAAGTTGAGCCTTTAGCTCAACATTCTCCTTCAAAATAGATGCTTCACAAGAAATAGAGTTAGTAGCACAAGCATCATCACTATTTGCAAGAGGTGAGGGCAACTTGGCAAGCTCTTTTGAATATGAGGCTTTAAGTTGCTCATGTGACTCAGTGAGTTTGATGACCTCACCCTTTATGACCCTAGAGCCATTTTTGAGGTGCTCAAAATCCTCAAGGAGTTTAGCATAAGCAACTTGAGTCTCATCATTTTTATGTTTGAGATCACTTGCCACCTCAAGATCTCTATCATGAGATTCCTTTACTCTAGATAGTTCTAAAGCAAAGGTCTCCTCAAGAGATTCCTTGGTGGTTTGTTCCTCTTCAAGAGCTTTATTTAGGTTTGCAATTATATTAGCATACTCACGCTCAAGACTACACATTTTATCAACGTTGTTATCATGCACCTCAATTTGTGTTTCTAACTTATCAATATGTTCTTTGCTCTTAATAGCAAAGTCCAAGACTTCAACAAAGTTAGAGCAAGCAATATCCTTTTTAACAAGGGCACGATAAACAATCTCACCCTTCTCATATAAATCATCAATATCAAGCTTTTCTTCCACATTATCCACATCCTCTTCATCACAAGAGGTAATGGGTTCCAAAGTAGGAGTTACCTTAGAATCCCTAGCCATAAGGCATAGGTGGGTACCGGAAGAAGGTGAAGATGAGATTGCATTTGTGGCTTCATTCAAAACCATTTCTTGGCCCATAGAATATTCGGTTTCCTCTACATGGTTAGCAACACAAGAACTAGAGGAAATGGAAGCATTTTTATCATGGAAACAAGACAACACAAGCATATCATCATGAGATTTATTCAAGTCATTTCTACATGATATGCAAGGACTATTAACACAAGCATGTAAGGAGTTTGTAGTGCTAGAAGTGTTAAAGTCCAAAGATAGATCATTGCAACTAGATAGAGATGAGGGATTACAAATAGTAAGCACACTATCCAAATTGCAATTTCTATCACCACTCACCATATCATTACCTTGTGAGTCACATGTTGGTGAAGTGGTAGAGGATGAGAACTCATCTCGACCGGAAGTGGAAGCAACATAATCATCCTCAATAATGTTGGACACAACATATTTATCTTGAAGTTTTATCCATAACTCATGAGCGCTCCAAAAAGGAATGATTGAAGATGTAACTACATAGCTCAAAGCATTAACAAGCACATTAGAAGCTTGAGCATCGAGATATAAGTTTTTCTCATCCTCACAAGATAGATTTTTGAAATCCATAGGAGGAGAAAAACCTATATCTACAATACGCTCCAAATTTGGGTCCATGTCCCGAAAATGTATGAGCATGCGATTTTCCCATATATCATAATTTGTTCCATCGAATATGAACATATCATTGTGCACTAATCCTCTAACTGACATCTTTACTCTCAAGGCGGTGAAGCCTAAAATGAGAGACCGGGCTCTGATACCAATTGAAAGGATACAGATGTCGCCAAGAGGGGGGTGAATAGGCGATTAAAACTTTTCCTAGAGTGGCTCAACAAAGGCGGAATAAAACTAGCATTTTACTTTGTCAAGCACAACCTAGAACAACTAGGGTTCACCTATGTGCACCAACAACTTATGCTAAGCAATACAAGCAACAAAGTGATAGCAAGGTATAGATTACTTCAAGCACAAAGGCTATCACAATGTAAAGTGCATAAGTAAAAGCTCGGGTATAGAGATAACCGAGGCACGCGGGGACGAAGATATTTTACCGAGTTCCTCCCAACATGGAGTACGTCTTGTTTGGAGAGGGGGTGGTATCAAACCACCAATGCCACAAAAGGCCTCCCTTATTCTCCGGTGAATCTCACCCCACTGGGATTGATTCACGCTTCCACTATCGGTGCACTTGTCGGTGGCAACCGGGACCTCTCACAAGGTTGGGGCACTCACTACTAGGAAAACAGCAGTTAGTGGCGCACCTGAAAAGATCATCTGTGGCGCACTACGGCTATCTCCCAGCCGTGGCGCACTGCCTAGTGTGCCACGGTTGTGTCGAGATAGGCGTAGCGCACCTGCTAGTGCGCCACGGCTATGTGGCAGGTGCGCTACGCGTAGGATCTTCTGTGGCGCACTTCCCAGTGCGCCACTAAGCTTCTATAGTGCGCTTTAGGTGTAGTGCGCCACAGAAGGTAGATCATGTGCGCCACAGGTGTGTTTTTTGTTTTTTTTTAATTTCCGAGCCAGATTATATACAATACAGACTATATACAATATTACAGCAGATATACACACACAGATACAAGATATACAATTATATATATAAATACACAATATGAAAAACAAGATTGAAACAAATACATATAGATAAGTCTCATACATGAATACATAGTATAAGTTACATTGTTTCGATCAAGTTACAAAGTAGTAGTTGGTGACATGCGAATACATGTGTCGATCGAACAAGTTAGAGCTCGGAAGCTCGCCTAGACATCTAAACTAGCTAGACACAAATGCGGGATAAACAACCAAAGAAGATAAGCATGATCACCGCCGCGACGAAGGTGCAGGTCTTCATCCGGTTCCTTGTCGTCCTAACTCCCGCTATATAGCGCGTGTATCTAGATTCCGCCTCCGCCATAGTGTTGTACCCTTTGTAGCTATTGCCGCTGAAACGGTGCACCTGTCTCCGGCAGTCTTCCCAATCATCGTAGACTCCGGGAACCCGTTCCTTGTACACGACGTACCACGTCATCTACAAGTTGACAATAATAATTAACCGGTGATTGAAAAAACATGTATAATTAAAGTCGCATATGAAGATACACTTATAGAAAGTACTCCTAAATCAAAAAGAGCAAACTCAAAAGGCATGCCTCATATATAACTAGGTTGTTCGACATAGGAATATGCTACGATGGAACCGTCCGCCAAGTAGGATGCACAACACCTGGACCTATGCATAGCACAAGGCGGACAATCCCATCGCAGCACATTCACATATATAGTGTTCCACGACATTTCAATCATCGGCATTCTCGAAAAAGACCAAAGTAACTCGAAAAGCATGCCTCATATATAACTAGCTAGGTCGTTGGACACAGGAATATGCTACGACGGAACAGTCAGCCAAGTAGGATACACAATTCCTGGACTTGTGCATATCACAAGGCTAACTATCCCGTCGTAGCACATTCACATATATATTGTGCCACGACATTTCAATCATCGGCATTATTCTCGAAAAAGACAAAAATAACTCGAAAAGAATGCCTCATATATATACATAGGTCGTTGGACACAGGAATATGCTACGATGGAACGGTGAGCCAAGTAGGATGCACAAGACCTGGACTTGTGCATATCACAAGGCTCACAATCCCATCGTAGCACATTCACATATATAGTGTGCCACGACATTTCAATCATCGGCATTATTCTCGAAAAAAGAGTAAGGAAAAAAAGGACCAAAGTGAGCAAAGGACCAAAGAGTAAGCAAAAAAACCAAGCATTGATTGATATATAATAATAAGCAAAATAAGTAAGCGATGATTCATAAACCTAATAAGATAAGTATAGTATCATGTACACTTGTCCACACACACACAAAGGTCATCTATAGTTTGTAACTACAACTAGGCCAACATCAAGCTTTCTTGCTCGGCTTAGGGAATGGGAGGACGCCTTGTCTCGTCATGAACTTCCTATAGTCACCCTGCATCTCTAGGCGATCTTCTATGTCACGGTTATTCAGGATATTTCCTCCGTAGAAGATCCTCCCCCCCCCCCCCCCCCCGAAGTCATGACATCACGAAAGATGATTGCCCCAAACTGCTACTGGATGCGATACATCTCTTGTCTAATATCTGAATCATTGATCTTGGCCTTTGCTTCGGCCCACTGTTTGAGATGATCTGGCAGCGTAGAATTCTGCTGGACAAGTAGGAACGCCCTCATGTGATGGAGTGCGTAGTAGGCTTCCTTCTTACTGTTTTCCGGCTGCTTCACACAGGGGAACTTCGTTACGTGGTTGAAGACGTGCCTACCGAACTTGACCTTCGTACGCATGAAGGTGGTACCTTCCATCGAGGCAAAGCCAGTGAGAGCATCATCCAGAACTTCCTTGATCTTGTCATAGTTTTTCTTCTTTTCTAGACTCCCCGAGTCGAAATACGTGGCATGGGAATGCTTCGGCGATAAGGAGATGAGCGTGGAGTGTTCATCTCTGCGCAAAAAATTCAAATGTAATGTGTTGGAAAAAGAATGATGATGATCTAATAAAGCCAATCGATGGTGGCGAGTGAATAACGACTTACTCGGGAAAGTAAGGCACGAGAATGTATTCCTTTGTCTTGTTCGCCACGAGGATTCTTTTTAGGTATGAGGCCACGATACGTCGTTCGGCGGGGGAACCCAAGCAGCCGTCACGCATGTAGTAGGGGTCCACTATAGCGATGCCCGGTGTGTTCTCTCTAATGATCTGCATAGCCAGGCTGAGAGAAAACAAACGGACCATGGTATAGTGCAGCGGGTATAGGTGGAACATATTGAAGATGTCGTCGAACCGCAGGAAGAACAGATCCACAGGGGCATTGTCGACGAAGCCCAAGCCTGGTGGCACCTTAACCACGAATACCGGGTGCGAGGGATCTTTCTCCGATAGAAGGCGTCTCTCTATCGTCAGCACGCCGTCATGCACACTCTGCAGTTCCGAACTGGCGAGCTTCCGCAAATTCTTAGGTATCATGGGCTCACCCGCCACATGAATCCTCCACATAATACCCTCGGGTCTTGGTGGCCCGTCCCGAAACCTGATCGGATTCACAGTTGTTGACGCCACCGGCTGGCTCGAGCTGCTAGATTTTCTTTTCCTGCCCTTCTTTCCTTTTGGAGAGCAAGCAGGCACCGCAATCTGAGCACCGGCCGCCCTATGTAGTGTGTCAGGGCTTAGAATAAAGGGCCGGTTGGTTGTATCAGCTGGCTCTGTAAAGGCGCAAGCTGGAGGCGTCTCCTAACCAAACAGACGCTTGGTGATAGTGGCTTTCTCTGTGGGGCCACCAGCTAGGTCTTCGTTGCTAAACTGAGTGCTGAAGAAGTGATCATTCCAGTCTTCGTCGTCCTCGGCCGGATCCTGCGCCATGTGCATATCAGCAACATGATCATCCGACCCACCGCGTGGAGGTGACGGCGAGGGCGGTAAGGGGGCCTTGCCACCGCTTGTCGCTGGCACGACAGGTGGTGCTGTTGTCTGTGGCGTGATGGCCCCCGCCGTCCCCAAACGGATCATGCTCTTTGGCCATAGCAAGAATAAGCCGAAGCAAGTTCTAAGGACAGACGGCTCTTATTCATCCGGTCCTGGGGGTTGAATGGGAGGTTCCAGGTCGTCGCAGCCCCTTAGCACCCGACTAATTTTAACCCTGTGCATGCTATCTGACATCGGCCTTGAGTGGAACGTGCCCTGCAAGGGTTGAACGATGGTACCCTTGGCAACATCCCTCAGCTCGTTGTTCACGTAGCATAAGAGAGTGCAAGGAACATCCGTCTGGGGAAAACATCTACGGCATCGTCAGAGATGCCATAAGAGTAATAGATGGCATGAAAGGCGGTAATTAAAGCAATTTGTTTACCGTGATGGCGTCGAGATCGGCTAATGTCGACGCACCGCATACGGCGACGGGCGTGCAAGAGATGGAAGGGCTGCTTGATGGCGCGGTGCTGGTCGCCGGTGTATTCTCCCTACCGACGGGTGCTTGGAGCTCCGGTGCCGCCACGATGATGGCAGGGGGGGACCAACATGTACTCCGGCGCCACGGTGATGGCAGGAGGAGTCACCAACACTTGCGGCGCCGCGGTGCTAGCGGGCGGAGTCACGAACACGTAGTTCGCCTGATTCGTCAGCGCCGCGTTGTTCGAGTGGCTGCTGACCATGCTTGGAATCGGGCACGGCCCTACTCGACCACCCGCACTCCAGTTCGCTATTGACTCCACCAAGGTAGGCAGGAAGGACGTGAGGGTGATTGCCAGGTTGTCTTGGACGATCTGCGGGATCCGCGCCACTTGTGCCTTAAGTTCTTCAACCTCGCGGTTTTCCTCCTCGCTCCTTCCCGACGGTGCCACATGCGTCCTCGGCGGTGGACCAAAATGATCCACCCAATTCTTACCCCCGAGGCCGGCCAGACGGCCAGCCGACGACGGCTTCTTCGTAACCGGCTCTATTTTCTTGGACCGGTTCATCGCCCTGTTAAAAGGGTTATCCCACCGGGTGGCCGCCGTCGACCCCTGGGATGAGGAACCCTGGGATCCATGACTAGCAACAATTTCCTCCTCCTGCAAAAGAAGTAACACTGAATCATTTAGATCATTGATTAGATTGCAATCGAGTTGATCCGCGGTAATTAGATTATACTTACCACAATTTCCTTGAATTCCTTCACCGCAGGATCCGCGGTGAGTTGTTTGGTTTTTGGGTCCACATGGTAACGGGCCCTGATGAAGTTTCGAACCTGCCCGGGTTCGAATTTAGCAAAGGGGTTTTCTATCCCCTTGGATCTATACTCTTCGTCCTCCTTATTCCATTTGGCCTCTGTGGTTCTGTATCCACCAGATCCGAGATGGTGATGACCTATATTCATCGCCTGCAGCACCTTTCCCCGATTACTATTGGCCAGGGCTCTTTCGGATTCACACCTCTCCTTGAACTCCCGGAACTGATCTTCGGTGATCTGCGGGTCAATCTTCTAGATCTCCTCGAGACTTTTTCCTTCTTTATAGATCTTCTTCTTTATCCGGGTTCTCCAGCTGGCCAGGGCGGTGCTCATCTTTGTGAGGGCGGATTTGTTTACTTCGTTCCCATGATAATTTGTGTTCTGATACTTAGCGGGGAACTTGTATCTTGCGTGCAGCTTCTCGAAGAGGAGTGTGCGCAAGTGGCCATTATCTTTATGCCGGAGATTCTCGGTGTTGATCGATATGGTTGTCCGGGTGATTGCCGCCACTTGCCCACCGTACCCTTTGACGACAAGGGCTGGCTCCAAAGGAACCCCTGATGGGCTCACTTCGGTAATTTCCTCCCTGACCGTGCCGACTGTGTTCGGGCGCCGGTCCTTCGGCTTCTTCTTCTTCTTAGGAGGATTGCTACCACTCCTTGTGCCCTCGCCGCCATCAGTGGTTTCATCGTCCGCCGTTCCTTCGGCTTCTTCCTCCGCGTCTTCCATCTCATCATCCTCGCTCTCCGAAGGATGGTATTCTTCATCGTCTTCTAGCCGCTGGGCCGCCTCCCAGAATGTCAATTGTTTATTCGGAGGTCTGAGTTCTCCTTCAGCGCTGATGAGCTTAGAACATCCAGCCTCGTCGTTGTCACACATCTTTGCACTAATAAAAAACAAATAATTGGTTAAATGCACGGAAAAATCCGGCATGACCTTTGCTAATTTTCTTAAACTAGGAGTGCCCGATTTCTGCCGAAACGGAAGTTAATCAACATTCCGGCAAAAATCAGGACTCATTTCATACAAGAACCTGCATACACGACATAATAAAGTGCTTCATACAAGCACAAGCATAGCCAGCACAGCCAGTACATTACCAGCACAACAAGCACATCAAGATCATTACTAGGTATATAAAAATAAATGGCCAGATCCAGCAACACATATAGTAGTAGTAGCATAGTAGTTTTTTGCAGCCAGCAGCACATATAGTAGTAGCAACCAGATGAACAACAATGCTTAGATGATCAAAAACATTAGCACATATAGTTTTCCATCAATTCTAGCACCAGGTTATGCCTAGCATCACAAACAGTACCTTGACATTCATATTGATGCAATGATGCTGAAACTGTTACAGCATGATCTGGGCCCAACTCCCCTACTAACTCGCTGCATGATCTGGGCTGTGCCATCCCACAGGCATCCTATGCAGCAACTAAGTCTAAAACTGAAACAAACCTAGCTATTGTCAGCTGTAACGTGCACAAACACACACGCCACACTCTGAACTTTATTGCTGGGATGATGATCATCAAGTGAAACAAACAAAGTGGCACCAGCAAATAGTAATCAGAGGCACATAAAAATCTGGAACTATCTATTCCAAACAGAAGCGATGTTTCCATCAGGAAGCAGCAACTTCTACTAACTAGCATCTATATATTGGTGGGATGATCATTATCAACTCAAATGAACAAGTGACACTAGAAAATAGCAAGAAGGGGCACAGAAATGTGACATCCATCCACTGATCCATTTCAGATTGGGATATGAAATAAAAACACATACATAATTTCAAGAATAACCGATGAACATTTATATTGGGACAAAAATAGAATACAACCACAACAACAACAGGAATTAAGGTAGCTACCAAACAGAAATCTCAAAAAGTTCTAGAATTGTCTTACCATAAATTTTGTAACAGCTAAAGCAGCTTTTTTGGTTTTCTATTCATAGCGACTATACAGAATTCCTTAATACACCAGCCTCATTGGAAGCAAAAAATAACAGTTCAATTTACAGAAACTGTTTATACTAGCCCATTTACAGAAACTGTTTATACTAACCCATTTACAGAAACTGTAGTATAAAATGTTTATAGCATGTTTTAACTTCAGTTTAATGTTGTAAGAAACTGTTTATACTAGCCCATTTACATAAACTACTGCACTGGTTTAACTAGCCCATTTCAAGCCAAAACTGTTTATACTACAGACATTAAAGTCGAATTCAGATCACTATGAGAAAAAATATCGAATTTAGATCGAAATGGTAAACCATTTCAGATTAACAGCTAAATCATTTCAGATTAATAGCTTGCATCATTTCAGCACTAAATCTACTGCTAAATCAACCTAAATCAAGCTACTGCTACTACCTAAACCTAAACCTAAATCTAATCCTAAATCAACCTAAACCTCACTGTCAACCTAAACCTAAATCTAATATGCATATCTTTGTTCTAATAGCTTGCATTCATTCATTCATTTTAGATTAATCTAATCTGCTAAATCAACCTAAATCAAGCTACTGTCTTGTTTTTGATAGCTTGCATTCATTCATTCATTTCAGATTAATAGCTTGCATTCATTCATTCATGCATCCAACTACAGTTGAGGGAGAGGAAGAGAGGGAGAGAGAGGGAGAGAGAGGGAGAGAGAGGGAGAGAGGGGAGGTGGGCAGGGGACTCACCAGGAGGGAGCGACGGTGGACGACGGCGGACGACGGCGGGCGGGCGGACGACGGCGGCTCCTCCTCCTCCTCGGACGCGCACGTCTCGGGCTCCTCCTCCTCCACGCGCAGCTGGCAGGGCTCCTCCTCCTCCTCCACGCACAGCTGGCAGGGCAGTGGCAGATCGAGAGCGCGGCGGCGGGGCACGGTTGAGAACCAAGCGCAGCTCCTCCTCCTCCTCGGATGCGCACGGCTCGGGCTCCTCCTCCTCCTCCACGCGCAGCTGGCAGGGCAGTGGCGGATCGAGAGCGCGGCGGCGGGGCACGGTTGAGATCGGCGGCGGTGTCTGGTGTGAGATGGGGAGAAGAGGCGCGCGGGGTGTGGGGTTGACTACTAGGTACCGTAGCGCACTTGTCCAGAGTGCGCTACGCCTAACTCGGTGCTAGTAGTCACATAAGAAGGCACGGCCACCCCTATAGACAACTAACACTGCCCTTATCCCACTGGTTCCACCCACTGCTCTAATTTAAACCTGTGAGCACCCAGGTTCAAATCTTGGTGCCCACCTTTTTTATTTTTATTTTAAAATATTTTTAAATGTTCCAAAAAATGCCCAAAAGTGGTGGTATATTCTATAAAAGTTTTGTTTTGTTTTTAAAATACTTTTAAATATTCCAAAAATGCCCAAAAGTGATAATATATGTCATAAAAGTGGTACAAATTAAATATGATTCAAATATGTCATAATAATTTGTCCATGAATATTACAATCTCTTTCGACCACGCGTTTTACAATATTTTTTGAGCTAGCGTTTTACAATCCTTTTTCCCTTCTTTGTCGCGGTTGAATAATTTAGCCCCGGCACTTTAATGTTTCTTCTTTCGAACGGGCTACCTTTTTTGGGTAGGGTTGTCCTTTTTCTTCTTGTGATGTATGTTGCTGCATCGTAGTCGTCGTCATCTTCAATCTTTGGATCGCCGTACTGGTCGAAGTCTTGCTCGTTGGCGACTCCATCCATTCTGATGATGTTTCTTTTTCCTCTCTTCACGACAACACGGCTAGGCTTTGTCGGGTCGGTAATGAAAAAACATTGGTCCACTTTGGTAGCCAGTACCCACGGTTCATTTTTCGCGGCCACGTTTGCACCGGCGGCCTTGGATTTGGCTGCTTCGGGTATAACCATGGTTGTGAAATACCGGTCTTATCTTTCGACGCTCTTTGCCCATCTGACACGGAACATCGGCACCTTTTCTCCACAGTAATCGAGCTCCCAGATCTCCTCGATTCTTCCGTAGAATATTTCCTTCACATTGTCATCGGTGTAGAATTCCGACGTTACGCCTGAGTTCTGATAATCACACTTGTTGTCCTTTTCCTCCGTGTAGAATGTGTAGCCATTGATATCATACGCCTCATAGGTCACCAGGTTTTGCATCGGTCCCTGCGACAAGGTGAATATGATCTTTTCCGTGTCAGAAGAATGCGATCGCGGGGGATTATCAAGGAGCGTCTGCCTAGACCAACGCGTGAAATCTGAGTTGTGCTCTTTGATTATTTCTCCCTGCGTCCTCTGTATGCCCCGGTCACTGTACTTCTTCTCGATTAAACTTTTGTGCTTCTGTACCCAAGGATCGACCAGTTATAAATGTTGTAGCGCGACGAGGTTTGCTCGATCAAAGTCTGCGCGTCGAAAATCGAAGTCTGCATGCAGTATGCGATGACCCTCTCGGTGACCAGATCCGTCGAGCTTGCCAAGGTGCCTGTTGACGGGAAGACCGACAGGGTTCTCGATGTCTAGATAATTCGTGCAGAAAGAGATGCACTCTTCGGCCAGAAAGCCCTTGGCTATGCTTCCATCTGGACGGGACCTGTTGTGAACGTATCCTTTGATGTGTCCGTTCATCCTTTCGAACGCCATCATGCTGCGGAGGAACATCGGCCCGAGTTGTACGATGTCCTCCATGACATGGACCAGCAAATGCACCATAATGTCGAAGAATGCAGGTGGGAAGTAGACCTCAAGCTCACATAGTATCACCACGATCTCCTCCTGTAGCCTCCCGAGCTGATTCACGCCAATCGACTTCCTAGAGATGACGTCGAAAAACTTGCATAGGCCAAATAACGTTTCACGGACGTGCTCGTCCATTATCCCTCTTAGTGCGACCGGAAGTACCTGCGTCATTAGCACGGCACAGTCGTGAGACTTCATGCCACTGAACCTCTGCTTCACCTCGTCTAGGTATCTGCTTATCTTGCCCGTGTAGCCGTAAGGAAATTTGACTCCTAGAAGGCACTTGAAAAACTGTTTGATCTCATCCTGGCTTAGAGTGAAGCAAGAAGGAGGGCAGTAATATTCGTTCTTCTTGAACTTTTTACCCTTCCGACGACCTTGTGTCGTCTCCGACTCATGATCATCGTCATCTTCCTGATCATCAGGAGTAGTGCGTCCTCCGTAAAGCTCCTTCCGGATACCCAAGCATATGAGGTCGTGCCTTGCTTTCGGACAATCTTTCGTCCTATCTGGCATGTTGATTATGGTGGCGACCAGACTCTCGCACACGTTTTTCGTGATATGCATGATGTCGAGGCTATGAGGCGTGCGGAGAAACTTCCAGTATGGCAACTCCCAGAAAACAGACCTTGTTTTCCATACCTTCATCAGCGGCTTGTCTTGTTGCTGCCTCTTTCGCTTCTTTCCAGGCTTAGGACAATCTTTCCAGTTTTTCAGCAACTCTTCCACTTCTTCGCTGCTCCTACGCTCTAGAATTCCTCGGGTCTCTGATTTGCCATCGAACAGGTCTCCACGTATTCTCCATGGATCATTCTTGCCGAGCCACCTCCGGTGCGCCATGAACACGGTTTTCGATGACCCTGGATCTTTCTCTAGTTGGAGATAGCTTGTGTTATCCATGCACCTAACGCATGCGCAGAATCCTTGGATAACCTGCCCCGAGATATACCCGCAACCTGGATAGTCTTGCACCGTAGTGACCAATGCGGCTCTCATAGTGAAATAATCTTGTGCGACGGCGTCGTAAGTATTGGCTCCAGATTCCCATAACGTGGCTAGCTCCTCTTTCAACAGCTCGAGATACAGATTGATGTCGGTACCAGGTTATTTCGGCCCTTGAATTAGCATACTCATTTGTATGTACTTCTTCTTCATGCACAACCATGGAGGAGGTTGTACATCCATACAAACACGGGCCAAGTGTTGTGCGTGCTGCTCTGGCTACCGAACGGATTGAGTCCATCGGTGCTCGCACCAAGCCTGATGTTCCTCGAATCTCCACCGAATTCTGGGAATTCGAGGTCCAATGCTTTCCACTGGCTAGCATCTGAAGGGTGCGTCAGCAGCTCATCCTTTTCGGGGTCATCATCATCATCTCCTGGCTTCTTCCTTTCCGCATGCCATCGCATGAGCTTCTCTTCCTTAGGGTCCGCGAAATAGCGCTACAGACAAGGAGTGATAGGAAAGTACCATACCACTTTTCGAGGTGCTTTCTTACCTTTCTTGTATCGAATCACGCCGCACACCGGACATGTGGTTTTCTCCGCGTCCTCGCCCTGATAAATGATGCAATCGTTGATGCATACGTGATATCTAACATGCGGTAGATCGAGAGGACAGACGATTTTCTTTGCGTCCTCGATACTAGTTGGACATGTGTTCCCCTCCGGGAGACGATCGTGCCAGAATGCCATCATATCGTCGAAGCTTGCGTCGCTCAATTTGTGTTTTGCCTTCATCTCCATAGCCTTGAGCGTTACATTCAACCGGGTATCATCGGGCCTGCATCCTTCATACAATGGAGTAACCGCGTCTTTCTCAAGTTGCGCAAGCTTGGCTTTCTCTCTAGCGGCAGCCCTGGCGTTACTCGTCTGCTTGAGAAGCAGCTCTTGCACATAAGGGTAACGCACCCAGCCTGACGTTGTTCCATCGTCCTCTGCTCCTCTGGCATCTAGATCATCATCATCCCGGTCTGCTTCCGCACCTTCACCATCTCCAGGAGACTCTTCATCATCTCGCCCGTTCTCGCCGTGATGATGATCATCGTCATGTTGGCCACCTTCACCGTCTCCATCGTCTTCATCGTCGCTTATCCAACGAGTGTATCCATCCATGAAACCATGGCGGAGCAGGTGCGCCTGCAGATTCCCGGAATCTGGGTCGATCACCCAGTTGAGTTTGCATCTTCTGCACGGACATCTTATATCCGTCTTGTTATTTCGTATCATGTCGGTCGTCGCACATTTCAAAAATCTAGCCACAATGCCTTCGCTCATTCTGCGGACCATTTTTGCCTGCACGGTGTACACGGTACAATTATAAGTCTATTAAACCACATAATGAATGCATGCATGCAATGGACGATAGAAAATTTCGGCATGACCTATCCTAAAATTAGGACCTTTGCGAAATGCCAAAGTCTTGCCAAAATGGAAATGAATCAACATTTTGGCAAAACAAATGGCAACTTTTTTACATATAAACACAAGAGAGAGAGACCGATCCATACACACATGAACATATCATTATCCTCTCCATACACACATGCATGAGCATCATTGATACTCTCCATATACACACACATATGACCATCGATCCTCTCCATACACACATCATGAGCATCGGTCATCTACATACATATGAGCATACCATATACACATGAACACATCCTTACATGGACAACTTACCGAGATGAGAGACCGATCGCGAGAAAGATGGAAAGAAGAGGTGCGCGCGAGACCGGAGAAGGAGATGAGAGACCGGAGACCTTCCTCTATTACTTATGTAACATATAAGGCAAGTTCTACATGCTAAAAATGGTGAATGGGAGGAGAAATTGAGGTGGGAAGGAGAAGATCCCGACTAGATCTAAGGAGGAAGAAGAAGGGGAAAGTGAAGTGTGGGGTGGTGGATGTGGTCACACATGTGCACATAAAGTACTGTCAAAAAAATCGACACATCCATGGCGCACTCTGCCCTAGTGCGCCACAGGGAGGAGTAACATCCGTGGCGCACATGCCATAGTGCGCCACGGATGTGTCTGGCCGTTTCACAGCAGAGGGGGGAGTAGCGCACCCCCTCCATGTGCGCCACGGTTGGCACTAACAACCGTAGCGCACCTGCCCTATGTGCGCTACAGATGTTTAGCGTGCGGCCAACAGGGCCCTGGCCCACACATATTTGTGGCGCACTATGGTCATGTGCGCCATGGTTGTTCTAGTTACTAGTAGGGCACTACCCATAGGTGAGCCACGCCTGTTTTAGCCGTGGGGCACTTCAACCATGTGAGCCACGGATGTGCTGATTACCTATAGCCATTTTCCAAGTAGTGACTTCTCCACAACTTGATTGGAGGCTCCCAACAAATGCCACAAAAGGCCACAACAAATGCCACCAAGGCCAGAAAACCGTCTAGGGTTCCAAGAACCCAAGAGGGACAAGCTCCAATGAGCAATTCAAACCAAATCCTCCGAGGAGAACTCAAACCGATGCAACAAATGCAAATGGCAAGAACACCACAAAGATGCTCAAATCCCTCACTCCCAAGTTCCAACAAAGCTACTAAAGCTATTGGGGGAACAAGAGAGGAGGAATCAAAGAGAGACACAAAATCCCCCAAAATCTAGATCCCAAAAGATACACTCACAAAGAGATGATATGGCTTGGTCAAATTGTAGATCTAGATCTGTCACATCCCAAGATTTTCCAAATCTTGTAATGTGAAAAAAAATGATTGCTGAAATTTAGGGTGAAAAGAAACTTTCGTTTCTAAATGGAAACTTAAAAATCCCATCTTGAACAAACTTTAATGAAAGTTTGAATCTAACAAAATCCAAATTAAGAGAAATGCATTCCTCAATGAATGTATCTTGAAATTTAAGCACTTGGAAAATAAATCCAAACCCTAAACCCTAATGGAAGAAAATCATTTTCAAGTTATCTCTAAAACCATGGATTTGATCCAAATAGAAATTTGTCAAACAAACATTTCAAAATGATCAAGAATGACAAATGTAAATATTATAAAACCATATAAATTGATTTCATTCAATTTGGAGCCATAGATAAAATCTTATGAATTTAATAAGATAAGGATATTTAATTTCCAAAGCTAATAAAGAACCTATCTATAAATCCATACCAAATGGTGAGCAAATAATCCTAAAGATATTTAAAAGGATAAATAAATCTCAAATAAGATTTTACAAATTGGAATCACCTAGTTTGGATCTCTAAATAAAAAGATATGGATTTTATAAGATGAAGAAAGAAATGTGAAATAAAGAATATTTAAAGACCAAATTAAATATTGGCCAAATCCTTAAGCAAATAGAATGAATGGAATCCAAATCCAAATAAAATAAAGGATAAAGACTTTCCAAAATAAAATAAAATGGCATTAACCATTCTATCTCTATTTTAATAAAGACAAATCTCTAATAAAAATAATTATATAATTCATGAGAAAATAGTATTTTGGAATTTACCCAAGTGGAATAAAAGTTGTTTAATTAACTTAAATAAAATAAATCTTCCAAGTAAAATTTAGGGAATTAAAACTATACTTAATTCCATTGAAATTAAAACAAATACCTAATTCAAATGATTTATGAATCATATTAAATACTTTCCAAATAATTCAAGATGAATTATTTGACCCCCAGTTAAACAAATAAAAACCTACTGAAAATATTTGGAAGGATTTAGAAATTTAAATGGTGTTAGAAAATATCATTAAATCTTATTTGATTTAAAACAAGGACCTTTGGAATGATTACAAAGACCCCAAAAAGAATAAAATTTTATTTCAAATTTGACTTCAGATTATATTACTAATCAGTATTTAAACCTACACAAATTTTGGCAAAGGTTTGAATTCAAATGGGTGTTTGAATTAATTAAACAAAACCAAAACAGAAAATAGAAATGAAAAAGGAAAAACAACAGGAACAAAAAATACAAAAAGGACCGCAGCCCAACCAGCCGGCCCAACTGACCCAGCAGCAGCCCAACTAACCTCCCCGAAACGTTTTTATTTTTCACTCAAACACACACCCGCAGAGACACTGACGATAGGACCCCACCTCCTCCTCCTCTCTCTCGCTGCCAAGCGACCCCACCGCCACATCATCATCTTCCTCACCCCGCTGACCACGCCTTCACCACCTCCCCGGTCGTTCTGTTGCCGTTTCCTCGAGTTAATATGCAGTAACGACGCCATTTAACCGCCCCGCGATCACGCGTACATAAGCGCCTGCCCTCTCTCTCTCTCTCTTTCCCCTCCATTGCCACGCCCTCCTCGCCACCAGGCCGCCTCGATTTTACCCTGCACCGCCGCGGACTCCGGCGAACATTTTCTTCGATTCCGGCCAGTATTCGTCGCCTCTCGCCTCCCACTGCACGCTCACTTGCTCCCCACCTCCTGGAAAACCTTCCCGTAGCGCCATCTCACCCCCGCGCGCCCCAGAACCTCGGCAACGACGATGACCACCGCCGCCACCATCTGCTTTCTCTCCGGCGAAGCCTCTAGTAAGAACCTGACCGCCCCTCTCTTTCTCCTTCACGCACGCATCATCGCCACGTCCTTGCGCATTTAACCATGCTTTCCATTTTCTCTGGCATGCTCTGAAGCCTCGTCTTCAACCTCGCCTAAGCACGCCCGACGACTTCGCGAACTCCGGCGAGCAATAGCCAGCACATGCGAGCGCCCCTTCGTCTACAACCAGCACGTTGAGCTTCCCCATGCCACGGCGATCTTGGTGAGCCACCCCTCTACCACCCTTGCTCCCTCTATCGCCAGCTCCGCCGCCGTCTGACCGCGCCACCGCTCGCTGTCGCTCAGCGCCGCCCATCTGTGACCAAGCTAGTGTGAGCCGTAGGATCTTGATCGTAGCGTTGCGATAGAACGTGAACCAAAGGGTAAGTAGCAATCTGTGCCGTGCGATGCAACTTAAATCTAACGGCTCGCATCTGCCGATCCGAGCGAAACGGTACAGACGAATAGGAAAGCGCCACGTGGCCCTGACTGTTTGATTAAAACCAGAAATGATCTATGTGTTGTTCCAATTTGAAAAATTCATAACTTTCAAAACACACGTCCAAATTTTGCAAATTTTATATCAATGGAATCAACAAGACAAGCCCTATCCAACCATGCACTTTTTTTAGTAAAAAGCTTCTGTTAAATTGTTTGTTTTTACAGAAACTTGTGTATGCATGTTTAGAATATAAAAATTGTTCTAAAATGATTTTGGGGATAAAATCTTTGGCAAATGGTTTTTTTTGAACCTACTGACCCTAGAAATAAATTGGTGGTTTCAAAAATATATTTGGTTAAGCAAAAGAATGAATCTTTGATTTAAAACATTTCTAGCCAAATACAAATGTTGATTATGGTTTAAAAATGATCTTGGGAGAAAACCTCTTGGGAAATGTTTTGATTTAAAATCTCTGACCCTAAGCACAAGGTTTTATGTTTGAAAACATATTTTGTAAACCCTATAAAAATTATTGCTTTGCTAAAGGCATTTTCAACCACATAAAATAATGACTTGGTTTAAAAATAGTTTATGAAGTGAAATCTTTTGCAAATGATTTTGCCACTTTATAAAATGACCAATAAGTGTGTTCAAATGTTTATAACCTATTAGAAACCACTTTTCCAAATAAAACAATCTTTTGCATGCTTGCATGCATTGCTTTGTTTTTATTATTTTATGTGTTGTTGCTTGAGTGGTAGATTGAATTTGTGCCTTGCTTGATTGAATTGTAGTGATTTGAAGAGTGTGAATATTGCAAGGACAAGGAGTGAACTCATATTCTCTACCAAAAAGGCAAGTGATGCTTCATACTTTTGTCCCATTATTTTCACTATGCATTAGTGATATTTTAAGTAGGACTTGCATGGAATTTTTGCTAAGTATAAACTATGCCATGGGAAATCCTAGTAGATGAAACCTTAGTAGAATTTTCTTAAGTTAAGATTACTACTACTATCATGCTTAGCTTAGCTAGTAGAAAACAAGGGTGGAATATATATTCATACTATGGAATATTTCTAAGTCAAGGACTTATGTTTTGTTTAATAAAACAACTAAGTGAATGAATCACCTGGGTGGAATGGAAGGAATGGTTTGTGTTGAGTGGTTCACAAGGCCCATTTCTATGGTTTACCTTGTGTATCTCACTTGTGGATGGCCACCCAGGAACAAAGAGATTTGAGATGTCAAATGTTGAGAAGCTTCAAGTGCAGCCACTTGGCATTATGGGCTCTGCCTGGATCATATAGGTTGCAATAACTTAGCCAAATGGACAGTTGGTGGTAGGGGTTTGATAGGTTGGAGAGCGTCCATTCTGGTCTAAGGGAAGGCTTCTGAAAGATCTTGTCTTGGTGAAACCAAGTCTTGTGGGGAAAGTGCACCACCTCTGCAGAGTGTAAAATCTAAGTACTTAGCCATGTCCCTGGTAAAGGACAATTTGAGCATCAAGACATGGAATCTATCAAGAATCTCCTCATCCCAATTTCTAAGTTAAAATCTTGTGGGTGAACAAGGGATTGAAGGATCACCAATTTCTATTGGGAGATGCCTTGGGAATGATTTTGTCAAGCAAAAACTTAGTGTTTTCAAATGATAAGGAAAAATCTATTTTGAGCAAAGCAAGCCTAAGCTCCACTTAGCCAAATGCATATAGATGATAGACTCCACTATACTACCATAGTATCACTTGCCAATACAATTCAAATGTATTGACCCTTGTGGCTGTAACTTGTTATGTTGCAGGTTTGTTTGATGTTAGTAAAGTTTCTTGATTAGGATTACAAGTCTACAACCAACATGTCTTCCTGTGGCACTTTGAAGATGAAGGACCCCATGCTATTGTTATATTCTGCTGCATTGTAATGAGATAGCCAAATGAGCTATGTAAGATGTAATAAATTATGTTATTCCTGGTTATAAAGTTGTATTATGACCTTTGTTTCTTGATATTACATCTTAACTATGGATGCTAGCTATTGATCCAGGGACTAGCATTGTAAACACAGGTATCTCTACCTTATTAAAGGTTGGGAACCTTACAGATGGTATCAGAGGATTGTGTTGCCTGTAGGATTTGTAAACCTAGGATTGGACAAACCCCTTAGAAAAATAGGAGTTGTATTTGTTCCAAAACTTATTTACAAACAATCTTGTAAACTCTTTCCTCAACCATTTTGGTTTTGATTCTACATCTCTTCTATTTCAAACTTGATGGACAAAGCCTACCCCATGGCCAAAGACTTCACCATGAGCAAAGGACTTCATCAACTCTAATGACTTCAACATCTTCAAGTGATTTCAACCTTACTCTCAACAAGGACTTCAACCTTGGATATCACTAAAGACTACAAATGAGACAAGAAATATTGCTCAAGGCTTGAAGACTAAGGAAACACAACTTAGAAGGAACCATCATCACCTTGAAGTTTTGACACCAAGATGCAAGAAATTCTCTAAGGATACAAACATCTTGTTCAAGAAGAATAAACCAAGAAGGATGGAAAGATCTCAAGTAAACCATATAGATGGACCACCATATTTAGTTTAAGTCAAACCCACCACTTATGTGGTGTAACAAAAATATTTTTTGTTGCCTAAAAATATGCTTGAAACTTGTTGTTTGAGTGGAATGTTTGTTTGTGATTTCTTGCACATTACTTGAGTGAATTGTGATGTGTGTGATTAGAATTATTCCCTTAGAAATATTTTGCCTATTCTAATCCCAAACCAACCCAAACAGATGACTTCTCCAAGAAACTCCAACATCAAGGATGGTGACAACAACAACAACAACAACAACAACCAAGAGACCAACATGAGAGAACTCATAGTAAACCAAACCCAGTTGAACCAAGTGACAGCTCAATTTATAGCCAACAACAATGGATTAGACCCAACCATACAAAAGATTTTGAAAATTCAATCCCAATTGTTGCAAGGGATGGCCACTCAAATGATCAACATGGGAGACAACCCTTCTCAAGGAGTTTGTGATAACAATGATGCCAAGGATGATATTTTAGAAGGAACTCAAGCTTGCAATATTTGTGGAGACAAGGATCACACTTCCAAAGAGCATGAAGATCAATGCCCCAATTGTGAAGAGAAACATCCAAATAATCAATGCCTCACATCTCAAGATGCTTGTTTCCTATGTGAAGGAAATAATCATGTCCCTATCCAATGTCCCATCTATTCCATAGTTCAACAAAGGAAACAAGGTGGAGTGCAACGACAATTTGTAAACCCTCATGAAGGAACAACTTCTACCAAGAAGGATGAAGGCAAAGTCAAAACTATGCACCATAAGGCCAAATCCAAAAAGATCACAAAGTGTTGCTACTCTTGTGGAGAAGAAGGTCATATCTCTAGTAAATGTCCCAAGAAGAGAGAGAGATTTCCCACCTTTGTGGTGAAGTATGAAGAGCATGAACTAGAAGAACTCCTAGCTTTGGAGAGACCCAAAAAGAATAATAAGGACATAAGCTAATTGCAATGTTACAATTGCAAAGAAATGGGACACTATGCCAGTGATTGCCCAGAAAAGAAGAACCAAGGAAATAAACAAGAAGAATTGATACCAAAGAAGAAGAAGGATAATAGCCAAGTGATGTGTTTCAAATGCAAAGAGCTAGGCCATTATGCAGACAAGTGTCTAGAGAAGTTTCAACAAGATCCCAAGAAAGCCAAGATGTAATCTAGTTGGAAAATTTTTAAGGGTGGTAGTACCCTAGATGCTTTGAGCCAACTTGTAATCCCTAGCCTCCCCAAATCTCGGGACGAGATTTATTTTAAGGGTGGTAGCCTGTCACATCCCAAGATTTTCCAAATCTTGTAATGTGAAAAACATAAATAAACAAAATAAATGATTGCTGAAATTTAGGGTGAAAAGAAACTTTTGTTTCTAAATGGAAACTTAAAAATCCCATCTTGAACAAACTTTAATTAAAGTTTGAATCTAACAAAATCCAAATCAAGAGAAATGCATTCCTCAATGAATGTATCTTGAAATTTAAGCACTTGGAAAATAAATCCAAACCCTAAACCCTAATGGAAGAAAATCATTTTCAAGTTATCTCTAAAACCATGGATTTGATCCAAATAGAAATTTGTCAAACAAACATTTCAAAATGATCAAGAATGACAAATGTAAATATTATAAAACCATATAAATTGATTTCATTCAATTTGGAGCCATAGATAAAATCTTATGAATTTAATAAGATAAGGATATTTAATTTCCAAAGCTAATAAAGAACCTATCTATAAATCCATACCAAATGGTGAGCAAATAATCCTAAAGATATTTAAACGGATAAATAAATCTCAAATAAGATTTTAAAAATTGGAATCACCTAGTTTGGATCTCTAAATAAAAAGATATGGATTTTATAAGATGAAGAAAGAAATATGAAATAAAGAATATTTAAAGACCAAATTAAATATTGGCCAAATCCTTAAGCAAATAGAATGAATGGAATCCAAATACAAATAAAATAAATGATAAAGAATTTCCAAAATAAAATAAAATGGCATTAACCATTCTATCTCTATTTTAATAAAGACAAATCTCTAATAAGAATAATTATATAATTCATGAGAAAATAGTATTTTGGAATTTACCCAAGTGGAATAAAAGTTGTTTAATTAACTTAAATAAAATAAATCTTCCAAGTAAACTTTAGGGAATTAAAACTATATTTAATTCCATTGAAATTAAAACAAATACCTAATTCAAATGATATATGAATCATATTAAATACTTTCCAAATAATTCAAGATGAATTATTTGACCCTAGTTAAACAAATAAAAACCTATTGAAAAGATTTCGAAGGATTTAGAAATTTGAATGGTGTTTGAAAATATCATTAAATCTTATTTGATTTAAAACAAGGACCTTTGGAATGATTAAAAAGACCCCAAAAAGAATAAAATTTTATTTCAAATTTGACTTCAGATTATATTACTAATCAGTATTTAAACCTACACAAATTTTGGAAAAGGTTTGAATTCAAATGAGTGTTTGAACTAATTAAACAAAACCAAAACAGAAAATAGAAATGAAAAAGGAAAAACAACAGGAACAAAAAATACAAAAAGGACCGCAGCCCAACCAGCCGGCCCAACTGACCCAGTAGCAGCCCAACTAACCTCCCCGAAACGTTTTTATTTCTCACTTAAACACACACCCGCAGAGCCACTGACGATAGGACCCCACCTCCTCCTCCTCTCTCTCACTGCCAAGCGACCCCACCGCCACATCATCATCTTCCTCACCCCGCTGACCACGCCTCCACCACCTCCCCGGCCATTCTGTCGCCGTTTCCTCGAGTTAATACGCAGTAACGACGCCATTTAACCGCCCCGTGATCACGCGTACATAAGCGCCTGCCCTCTCTCTCTCTTTCCCCTCCATCGTCACGCCCTCCTCGCCACCAGGCCGCCTCGATTTTACCCTGCACCGCCGCGGACTCCGGCGAACATTTTCTTCGATTCCGGCCAGTATCCATCGCCTCTCGCCTCCCACTGCACGCTCACTTGCTCCCCACCTCCTGGCGAACCTTCCCGTAGCGCCAGCTCGCCCCCGCGCGCCCAGAACCTCGGCAACGACGACGACCACCACCGCCACCGTTTGCTTTCTCTCCGGCAAAGCCTCTAGTAAGAACCTGACCGCCCCTCTCTTTCTCCTTCACGCACGCATCATCGCCACGTCTTTGCGCATTTAACCATGCTTTCCATTTTCTCTGGCATGCTCTGAAGCCTCGTCTTCAACCTCGCCTGAGCACGCCTGACGACTTCGCGAACTCCAGCGAGCAATCGCCAGCACATGCGAGTGCCCCTTCGTCTAAAACCAGCACGTTGAGCTTCCCCACGCCACGGCGATCTCAGTGAGCCACCCCTCTACCACCCTTTCTCCCTCTATCGCCAGCTCCGCCGCTGTCTGACCGCGCCACCGCTCGCTGTCGCTCAGCGCCGCCCATCTGTGACCAAGCTAGTGTGAGCCGTAGGATCTTGATCGTAGCGTTGCGATAGAACGTGAACCAAAGGGTAAGTAGCAATCTGTGCCGTGCGATGCAACTTAAATCTAACGGCTCGCATCTACCGATCCGAGCGAAACGGTACAGACGAATAGGAAAGCGCCACGTGGCCCTGACTGTTTGATTAAAACCAGAAATGATCTATGTGTTGTTCCAATTTGAAAAATTCATAACTTTCAAACCACACGTCCAAATTTTGCAAATTTTATATCAATGGAATCTGCAAGACAAGACCTATCCAACCATGCACTTTGTTTAGTAAAAAGCTTCTGTTAAATTGTTTGTTTTTACAGAAACTTGTGTATGCATGTTTAGAATATAAAAATTGTTCTAAAATGATTTTGGGGATAAAATCTTTGGCAAATGGTTTGTTTTGAACCTACTGACCCGAGAAATCAATTGGTGGTTTCAAAAATATATTTGGTTAAGCAAAAGAATGAATCTTTGATTTAAAACATTTCTAGCCAAATACAAATGTTGATTATGGTTTAAAAATGATTTTGGGAGAAAACCTCTTGGGAAATATTTTGATTTAAAATCTCTGACCCTAAGCACAAGGTTTTATGTTTGAAAACATATTTTGTAAACCCTATAAAAATTATTGCTTTGCTAAAGGCATTTTCAACCACATAAAATAATGACTTGGTTTAAAAATAGTTTATGAAGTGAAATCTTTTGCAAATGATTTTGCCACTTTATAAAATGACCAATAAGTGTGTTCAAATGTTTATAACCTATTAGAAACCACTTTTCCAAATAAAACAATCTTTTGCATGCTTGCATGCATTGCTTTGTTTTTATTATTTTATGTGTTGTTGCTTGAGTGGTAGATTGAATTTGTGCCTTGCTTGATTGAATTGTAGTGATTTGAAGAGTGTGAATATTGCAAGGACAAGGAGTGAACTCATATTCTCTACCAAAAAGGCAAGTGATGCTTCATACTTTTGTCCCATTATTTTCACTATGCATTAGTGATATTTTAAGTAGGACTTGCATGGAATTTTTGCTAAGTATAAACTATGCCATGGGAAATCCTAGTAGATGAAACCTTAGTAGAATTTTCCTAAGTTAAGATTCCTACTACTATCATGATTAGCTTAGCTAGTAGAAAACAAGGGTGGAATATATATTCATACTATGGAATATTTCTAAGTCAAGGACTTATGTTTTGTTTAATAAAACAACTAAGTGAATGAATCACCTGGGTGGAATGGAAGGAATGGTTTGTGTTGAGTGGTTCACAAGGCCCATTTTTATGGTTTACCTTGTGTATCTCACTTTTGGATGGCCACCCAGGAACAAAGATATTTGAGATGTCAAATGTTGAGAAGCTTCAAGTGTAGCCACTTGGCATTATGGGCTCTACCTGGATCATATAGGTTGCTAACTTAGACAAATGGACAATTGGTGGTAGGGGTTTGATAGGTTGGAGCGCGTCCATTCTGGTTTAAGGGAAGGCTTCTGAAAGATCTTGTCTTGGTGAAACCAAGTCTTGTGGGGAGAGTGTAAAATCTAAGTACTTAGCCATGTCCCTGGTAAAGGACAATTTGAGCATCAAGACATGGAAGCTATCAAGAATATCCTCATCCCAATTTCTAAGTTAAAATATTGTGGGTGAACAAGGGATTGAAGGATCACCAATTTCTATTGGGAGATGCCTTGGGAATGATTTTGTCAAGCAAAAACTTAGTGTTTTCAAATGATAAGGAAAAATCTATTTTGAGCAAAGCAAGCCTAAGCTCCACTTAGCCAAATGCATATAGATGATAGACTCCACTATACTACCATAGTATCACTTGCCAATACAATTCAAATGTATTGACCCTTGTGGCTGTAACTTGTTATGTTGTAGGTTTGTTTGATGTTAGTAAAGTTTCTTGATTAGGATTACAAGTCTACAACCAACATGTCTGCCTGTGGCACTTTGAAGATGAAGGACCCCATGGTATTGTTATATTCTGCTGCATTGTAATGAGATAGCCAAATGAGCTATGTAAGATGTAATAAATTATGTTATTCCTGGTTATAAAGTTGTATTATGACCTTTGTTTCTTGATATTACATCTTAACTGTGGATGCTAGATATTGATCCAGGGACTAGCATTGTAAACACAGGGATCTTTACCTTATTAAAGGTTGGGAACCTTACAAGATCCCCTCAATCTTCCTCTCAGATGTGTGCAAGAATCATTGGATGGGGAGGAAGAAATCAAGCAAGAGATATGTCAAAAGTAATAGGGCAAAGCTTGAAGAAAGAGGGGAAATAAGCAAGCCAAAATGAAAACGAGCAAAAGGTATTTAAAGGAACGGACGAAATCTACCCGTTGGGGAGAATTTCCTGGACGGACCGGTAGTACCGGATCCTACCGGTACTACCGGACCAAAACTGCAAATGCCAGGAAAAAGCAAAGCAGCCAGCGCATGCGGTAGTGTGGGGCTAGCTGGGCCATGCGGGCATGCGCGCGCGACAGCAGCAGGCAGCGTAGCGGCAGCGGCAGCTAGCAGCAGCGGGGCCCGCACAGGGCCAGGGAGCAGCTGCGCGCGCGGGGGGATCGTTGCTTGCATGCAGCAGCAGCGGCGCAGCGGCAATCCAGCAGCGGCGGCGGGGACCGCGCGGGGCCAGGGAGAAGCTGCCCGCGCGGGGGTTGCTGCATGCATGCAGCAGCAGCGGCGCAGCGGGTCAACGCAGGGGCGCAGCCGGGTGAGCAGTGCAGCAGCAGCGCCAGACGGGTGCAGAGATCGAGACGCGCGGGTCCAGGCGCAGCAGATGAAGAAAAACTGGGCCTATGAAACTAGATCTGGATCTGGAAAAATCTGGGTATAAAAAACTAGGCCGGCCGGTAGTACCGGCCCACGCGGGCGGTACTACCGGGCCGGCCGGTACTACCGCAAAAAGGTACCTAGCAATAACAGACAAACAGGCAAATATTCAAACAGCAATAACTTTTGACTGGAAGCTCCGATTGACCCGATTCAAATTGCGTTGGATAGAGGACGACAAGGGATTCCAAATAAAAGGTGGAAATATTGATTATCACCAAGTGAGAAAGTATCTAGTAGAATAATGTGATATACCTCACTTGGTGAGAAACCGAAAAGCCGCATAAATCAAAATCGCAACAAGATATATATGGGAGATCCGATTTTGATGCACAAGAGCTTGTTATGGAGATTACCATAAGCTCTATATCCTCACATGGATAAGACCAAATAACAACCAAATATGATGATGCAAGTATGCAAAGGTTTGAGCTCTCTCCGAACGATGTGACCGAATTAC